>CM040404.1:114062889-115477889 GCA_022702515.1 Ilyophis sp. 1 JC-2022 | reverse complement strand
TGATTTTGATTAGATGGCTGTCATGTTCGTTCTGCATGGGACTCTCATTAACAGACTGAGTGTTGCGTTAATCTCTTGAAATCAGTGGAAAGCAGAACTCCACCGACCTCCGAGCTGGCTGGCTCTCCATATGTATAGCTCACAGTTGTTAAGTGGTTCACTGATAAAAAATAATACAATTGACTGTTTGCTCCTGGCACTAATGTGAGCCGAGAAGTAGCCAACCTGAATTTTTAAAGATGTCAGAGAATAGTGAGCGTGGACAAATTAGAACTCTGTTTTTCGGTAATGGCAACAAGTACAGTCTTCCTGGTATCTCATTCCAATATCCGTGATGCACGTCAGCAAACAGTACAATACAGCACACCTATTGATTGAACAAGAGTAATCAAAACGTCAATAGACTTTAGTGTGAGAGAGCACTTTATGTTCCATTATTTATATGCTCAGCATGTACCTTTATCCAGGGCATCCTTTCATATATATATATGGTATATATATGGTATATTTAAACATTTCCTTCAATTATACAGCTAGATAAAATAAATAAAATAAATAATACTATTGGATTAAATACTCATCAAGCCTAATAATCAATCAAGCTTGAACAATAATCAAGCTTGCAATGGCAGTAACTCTCCCGGGATTCAAACCCGTACAGATCAGCTCACCGCTAAACCGCTGTGCCTCTCATATGAGGATATGATCACCTTGTTTTATCATGAGAAAGGCTGCCTGGTCTCTGTGCTGAAGATCACAGGGAATTTATAAAGAGTGAAGAGCTTGATTGGTATGGACTGTCAACTGAGCCCGGCAAATGTAATCTTCTTTTTCTTCCCGTCACGGTCCTCTTTGTGTACCGTAACAAAATTTTTTAATGGCCCTGCATTTAGTTTGATAAACAGTTAAATGAAGACAGATGCCGTAGCACTGATCCGGTACACTGGCGCACGTGTTACTGTAATGTATGCGGCTTGGGAGTTTTTATGCTAATTGTGACCCTGTGTCTGGCTGGTCAATCTGTCTGTCACCGACCAGGGGCTAGTGGTCCCGCCTCTCCACACTCTGTTATTCCTCATTGCGGAATAAAGGAGAGGAAGTTCAATTAAATGGAAGAGAGTTTAATTAAATGGCCGCTAAAATGTGGTATTATTGCATTTCGCTTCACTGTGCGGTTGATGCTGATGGCTGCACAGTTTTGGACACCAAGGCATAATGATCACCAAGAGAATGTGAGAGGTTTAGCTACTGGACATTTAAGCATAGTTGACAGTTTGATTGCACGTGAGGAATAGACTCTGTAAAATATCCAGCTGTCTGAAGATAAATGGAAGAAAACCTATGGGTTGCTTACATAAATACATAAAATAAATAATAAGTCCCAAGTTTAATTTCTAAACTGACTTAATTTCAGGAAGACTTACTTTGTTCTGAATGTGCTTAGTTAACACACATTTTGTGTATAGCCATATAAATAGGCCTTGTGCAAATATGTCTTTTGGGGTGATCGGTAGTTGGTACTCGGCTATTTATGGACCTCTTCTAAGATGTATTTGAGTTATGGGCACGTTTTGAGAACATTTGTGGTTTAATCTGGCGGGCAAACTGACAGCCACAGCTCAACTGGGTGTCGAGGTTGAGGTAATGGAGGGTGATGGCTTCATTCTATTGGCTGGCCTCTTTGATTGGCAGACAGTGTAAGTGAACATCTGTTTGAATTCTGAGAAAAGGAGGTCAAAACTCTGCAGTGCCGATAAAGACCGATGGCCGTATGAGCAGCTCCGCAGATAAATAACTCTTTTGTGAATTTCATGGTGAAATAAATTTCTGTTGCATGAAGGCACTGTTATGCATGGTTTTGATTTACACTCACAGTGTGACTCACTGTCATAACCACTGATCCGGGATCAGCATTAAAAACATTTTTTATTGATACTGCATAAACAGAAGTGTGTGCCAATTAATCTGCTGTTGTACATCATTACTTAACTTTTTAATATAGTTCTCATGATTTACAAAAATGTCATTACAATCCCTATATGTGAGTGCAAATGACAAGAAATGTCTAGATTCAATCTAAGCAATGCAATTTGTTGTAGTTAACTAATAGTCGTAAGTTAAGTAATCAATTTCCGCGATTGTCACTATTTTTACTTGAATCATTTCCCAAAAACCTCCAAATATTAATGCAGTATTGCAATCTTGGAAGCTTCTTCAACGACGAAGTGCAAGAATTAAAATGCTTACTTCTCAATTTAAACTGACAAAAGTTGAGTTTGATTTCCCCACTCGTGAAGGAGAAAGAGCGAGAATTAGAGAGAGAGAGAGAGAAAGAACAAGTGAGAGGGAGAGAGAGAGAAAAGACAGAAAGGAAAAGAAAAACTGTTTTGGTGTGAGATGGTCAGAATGGGGCATGTCCATAAGGCCTTCAGAGTTAGCATGGGGCTATGCGTTCCAAACGGACTGCCTCTGGTTCCCATCTCCCATGGCACATCGCAAGTCGTTAAGTAAAAACAGGATGTTATGTCCGTGCACCCGGTTTCAACTCATTAGCTGTTATTACACACCTAATAAGAGGTAACCAAACATGCAGCAGAGAGGGTGCCTGCACCCTGCCTGGAAAATGTATGCAGAAATAATTGTATCTCTCTGAATAAATTACCCTCTCCCCCCTCATACACATACAGTATGTGCATATTTTATATTCCCTCTCGCTTGTTTGCTTGTACAATTAACGTAAAAAAATCAAAAATCAAAAATCAAAGCGGTCCCTTCTGTCCAAGTGTTCCCCCTGCTCTGGTTTTGAGAATGAATCCAGGCAAAATTGATAAAAAATTTAGAAGAATGTTTCCTTCTAGAAGTTTCCCCCAGTGTAATGTTTTTATGGGACTAGCCCTGTGCGAAACTCCTCTCGTTTCATGTCTAAGCTCAAGTTTTTTGGCTTTGTCATGAGACAAGGCTGGTTGTGAGCTGGAGAGAAATGCCAGGTTATTCCTGGTGAGAGAGAGAGAGAGAGATAGAGAAAGAGAAAGAGAAAGAGAAAAGAGAGAGAGACAGAGAGAGACAGAGAGAGAGAGAGGGTGACTAGATTTAAGCTTGTTTATTTGATTAACATGGTGGCAGAGGGCCAGCCAGTAGATGATTTTTAAGTGTGGCATTTGTATAAACAAGGTTACGGTGTTTGGCTCATTAATCGCATGTGGCCATCCATTCTTTGGTTACGAGTGGGGCTGCAACCGCTAAAGACTTCCCAGTAAGCCCCCGTTCTGTCTCCTGATTAATGCCTGGTTTACGGGGTCGGCGTGTTTCCACCGCCCATTCTGCCTAGTTCCAGCTCTCTGCTCTGTGCTGACCAGCAAGTGGTTCATGGGGCCAAGGGTCAGCGGTTATGGAATCACAAAGTCAGGTCTATACATACGATACATACAATATATCCGTAATTTGGATTTGCAAATGACACACGTTTTATGCATTTCCTCAGGTTTAATGCTTTGTGTCCTGGGAACAAAAACATGTTCACATATTAATTTAGCATTAAAGTGGAAACACTCATGGTAGTGCAGCAATAATAATAATAATAATAATAACAATAATAATAATTGATGCAATAAGGCACGTTCCTGATTGTGCCCATATTGGGTCCTGGAGAGCTTGTGTATTATGAAAGCTCATACATGGTGTTTCTTTAGAATTTGGCCATAAAGAATATGTCAAATGGCATATATATACATGTGTACGGGAGAGCTTGCAGGGAGTACCCCTTTTATTCGTGTGTTGTTCAGCTGTCTGTTTGCCACTGATTTACAGACACTAGACCCACATAAAAAGTGCGTAAACATCGATACTCTTTTTATTATATTGAGTGCTGGCGTTTCTCTGGCTTGCTCACACGGCGCTCAAAAGGGTGCTGCCGCAATTAGCATAATTAAAATAATAATGCTAACAAGCTTTCCGTGTTGGTGGTTTTTACGCCAGTGAAAAAAAGATCTTAATGCGCACCGGCTGGCTGGTGCATTTGTTTCCTCTGTATCCCCTGTATCCCTTCCCGTCTCATCGTATTACCAGCGTTCTCACAGATCCTCCAAATTGTGCTAATGGTGAGGGGGGAAAAGAAAGAAAAAAATGGCTTTTTGGAATGGTGGAACATGAAATTATAAAATATTTAGTTTATGTTTCAAGAGGAGTTTATGACAAGTGCTCAGTGAGGGGGAAAGATTGCAGTCACGGAATTAAATGTTTACTTTAATGATAACAAAAGCTACTTACACATTGTAATATCTCTGGCACATGTTGCAGGATTCAAGGTTTTGCGACTTAATAGAACCAATTTGTTAGGCTACTTAGTAGCCTTTTTATACATCTCAACAAAAACAAAAACAAAGATTTTTCTGGTATTTCATGGGTTGGACAGTTAAAAACAAAGGGCAGTATTGCATTTTCTTACTCATAAGGAGTCTATATTCATTCCACTTGCTGTGATATCGCTCACACACACACACACACACACACACACACACACACACACACACACACACACACACACACACACAAGCACACGCACACATTATTCCCTGTAAAATCACAGACTATAATGAGTGCATTAATTTAAATTTTTTTGCTTCGTCTCCAAGAGTTCTCATCACCCGCTGTGAATTCATAACCTTCCTGCTTAAATCTGCTTTTTTTCTCATTTTGCACATAACTCCTACTTCAAGAATTAGCTTTCGACAGAATGGGTTACAAATGAGGTATTAAGCATTGGTGATAGGGGTTGAGAAAGATCAGGGGCTTTATTAATCAGCTGCCATGGGAATACTTCCACAAACATGGACAGATATCAGGCATGTTTCCAAAAAAGAAAAAAAAAACTTTAAGAAAAAAAAAAATGTTTAAGGGGAAATCCTTAAACGTTTAAGGAGTAATATTAATGATTGTATAATTTTTACTTTTTACTGCTTTGCCTTTTTGAAATGGGAAATTGTGACAGGGTAAATGAAGGTATATGAAATAGCAAATCCCTTTTAGAGCTGAGCTGGACTTGTGGTAGTTGTGGTAATAGACTATGGCTGTTCACATTGATTTGACAGAAGAACTTCTTTTGCCTGCGAGCGTTTTTGTGGGGGTGGTTTGATTAGGCCGATTCGCCTCCTGCAACCTTTGAGTACAGAACAGTTGTAATACAGCCCGTCCTAATCTTCATTATCTAATCCTTTCTTTTAAATTGCAGAGTCTTTGAAAACACGAAACAGTGGATTATATTGTCTCCGCACTTGAGAACCTCTTCCGGCTCTCTTTACGTAAAGAAAGTGGTTCACAGATATAGCTGTTTGCATTTATTGTTAAAGGGGACACAAGTGGCAAATGGCCTTGCAGAGCTCGGCTTACACAAGAAAAAGACGGCAAAGTGGGCAACCAATTTATCAGATGAAGTTGAGCCGATAGTCTGGCTGGCAGCAACTCGATGGCTCCACCAGGCGGCCCCATCCTTGCCACCCTGTGCTTGCCTTAGAATCAATGATGGAGGCTCGGCCTGTTGGCTCGAGGAAGGGCGAAACATGCAGAGCCGGTTTGATTGACAGTCGCAGGGAACAGCAGCACAGGGCGGGAGGGGAATGGGGGGGGGTTGGGCTGTTGGGGGGTCGGGTGTTGAAGAAGGCAGTGGGTCCCGGCTGCAGTCAGTCAGCAGCCAAGGAGGCAGACGAGCCTTCTGGGTCCCGTGCCGTGCCAAATGTCGTGCATTGTTACCGAGGAGACAGAGTAGAAAAGCAGAAAAGAAAGGAAGCACAAACAATGAATATAAAGACTGGGGCCAAATCTCACTGTATTTCTCTCTCTCTCTCTCTCTCTCTCTCTCTCTCTCTCTCGATCTCTTCCCCTCTCTCTCCTCCCTCCCTTCTCCATTCTTTTCTGCTACAACTTCCACCTCGACCTCTCACCTCTTTCCATCTCTCCTCATCCTTCCCCCTCTCTCTCCCTCGCTCCCTCTCTTTGTACCCTCTTCTGTCCGTTCTCCTGCAGCGGCGTGGGCCTGGCGCGGGCTCACTACGAGAAGCAGCCACCCTCCAACCTGCGCAAGTCCAACTTCTTCCACTTCGTGCTGGCGCTCTACGACCGGCAGGGCCAGCCCGTGGAGATCGAGAGGACCTCCTATGTGGACTTCGTGGAGAAGGACAAAGTAAGCCTTGCGGTCACACACACGAGGGGAGCGGGAAGAGAGTCGCCGAAGCGAACGGGGAGGGAGGGGAGAGGAGGTGGGGAGCACGGGGGTGGATTTGGAAAGGGGCCGTATGTCAGAGCTCTGGCACCACTCCACCCCCCTGTTCCTCCAGGCCCCATTCTTTTTGTCGACCTCCGCGGGTGAATCACTCCCTCTCTCCTGGAGCCCGTTTGTTTTCCGGGTTGAATGGAGCCGAGCTGAACCTGAGAGAGAGAGAAAATGCTAACCGCCTGGAAACGGCCACGGGGACGCAAGGCCTCTCAGCGCTTCACCGGCCTTGCTTCTCCCATGCAGTCTACATTTACGTTTGAGGCATTTAAGCACACACTCTTATCCAGAGCGATTTGGGCAGCTTACGTTTTTTTTTTAAACATACAATCTGTTTATACAGCTGGATGTTTTCTGAAGAAATTCAGTTTAATTACATTGCTCAAGGGTACAATGGCAGTGCTTGACCTGGCTGGGACTCAAACCTGAAACCTCACAAGTTTCAAGCCAATTTCCAAAAACATTATGCAACACTTCCGCCATTCAGTTTCATGTATATACCCGGGATGTTATTGTTACAAGGGAGGTAAATTACCTTATTCAAACATACACTCTCGAAAACACGTTTTTTGTGTTACTACTTTTGTGTTAATTCCAACACATTTCGTGTCAAAGTTTCTACTTTTATGTTACTTGCAACACATTTTGTGTCAAATTACACAATTTGTGTTGAGACTTTTTAACACAGACCATGTTGAAAAGTAACACAAAATGTGTTGTCCTTAACTAGACATGGAGTTGTGTTAAAAAATGTCATATGTTGTTTTTAACACATCTGTATTGAGAGTGTATGACCCACTCAGTTCAAGTGCAAGGTTTTAATGTCCATTTTTTACACTGCACAGTGGCTTTTTAAAATCTTGACATTTTATGTCTAGTTTTGGCAATGTATATTTCTGCATTTGCCATTGCGCTCTGGTACCGCTACCTCTCATCTTTATTGACGATTAACATGATATGGACAAAATGAGTGAAATTTATGACAATTTACAATTTACATTTTAATTTGTCAAATTATCTATCAAGTGTATAATGTACTGCTGAAAATCCTTTTTCATTAAATAAATTTGAGCCTTGTACTAGCACATATAAGCAATTTCTCCCATTCTTCTTTTCATTGTGTATATAATATATATTAAACACATGCATACATGGACCTGTATGTATTTAAGCCCATTAGCCAATTAACTGGTACTTTGTACTGGAATTATGTGATATGAAAGTGAGAGAACAGGAAATTATAGTATTACCTTTGTCCTGAGGTAATACTAGTGCGGCTAGAGGGGATCGAGGTTCCTTAAAATAGATAATTCGGATAATTACATTTGCCTGGACAGTTCATTTTACCTGAACAGTCAATCATGAATCTTATCCAAATGTGTAGATTTCAAAGAGGATATGGTCATACACACTACAGAAACTTGACATTTTATTACAGTTAGTCAGTGCTTGAGCAGTTACCCATGAATACACATCGAATTTCATTTGAAATACAAACTGAAGTTTATTCATTTGTAAAATATCTCAGTTCATTTCAAGAGTTGAAGTCAGTTGATATTTGAGCGGATATTCAGTATTGAATCAGTCACACTCATGGAGGTTATCCATTTGGGTCCCATCTGTTATATTGTGCCGTTACCCTACACCTCAATGTTTATGTTGTCTGTCATTCACCCTGTTAGACACACTTCTTTCATTCAACCCAAGGGGGCAGTATAGACCCCGATGCCATGACTTCCTGAAAGCGAAAGAAGCAACAACTTCCTGTGCTTCAGCTTGACCGCTCACCTGACAATTTCATTTGCAGAGGATGCTTGAATAGTGTTTCCAGGTGGACGTGGTCCGTGTTACCAAAGCGTTGTAGAATGGGTTTTTTGTCACCGACAGCCGTAAAAAGTCAGAACTCTAGTCATATCACTGCGCTCTTAACTCTTCCTTCATCTACTGTGACCCATTGCTTAAACAGTTAATGTTACTGCAAAAAAAATAATTATTGTTTCTCTTTCAAATTGAATTATAGAGGATCACAACCATGTTATGCATTGCCAGCCTGTTGCAAATTTAAAAGGCTTTTCATATTGTGAATGATTTTCTCACTGCACTATTTGTACTATTAATTACATTATCCATGTACCAATCTGGCATGTGTTAACAATATAAGGGGGTCGGGAGGAGAGCAGCTGACCTATATTGGGAATTGAGTGCAGGTTTCCCTAAACAGAACCAGTCACAGCCACTACCGCGTGGGTAGGGGATTTGGACCCTCGAGTCAAACTTTGATTGCCACAAAATTATTATTTGCAGTAGTTTAACCATAATTTATTTAGTTAAGCAAAGATTCTCCTGAAAGGGTGAATACAGAGCGTATGGTGTCGATAGAGTATAATCTTGAACAGGGTGGTTGTTTTTCTAGCAGTCTGCCAATTGCAACACTTCAAAACGTGCTTTTGAACATTCACAGCTAATTGACCCAGTTTTACATGTTGCAATTGCTGGCAGCTTTAGAACATCTGCGCCATTTGTACCTAATTCTCCATGCTTTCTTGCAGAAACTTCCAGAATATAAATCCTTCAAGCCAGTCCAGATGAATTAGCAAAATCTTGGGCCTTTATATATGTTTTTCTGTGCAGTTTTAAACACCACTCTTAGGCACTGATGCTTGAATAACATTTTGGCAGGCTTGCGATGAATAATAATTTTGTGAAATTTTATCTGACATGATGGTGAGAGATGTTGATAACATTGATCTGGAAAAGAAAAGCCTCTCGAGGAAGCATCAATCAGGCTCATTATATTTATTATATTTTATGTATTTGGTAACTTAAGGGATGACCTGCTTGCAAACAATTCAGCCGATGAATAAAATCTTTTGACTAGCGAAAATTGTGATTCACTTAATTCACATAGAAGGACATAATCCTGAACAATGAGGAATGCTAAATTCACATCTACATTTATTAAACCACATAGTAAACTGTCCAGAGTTAATTCAACTCTTAACAGAGTACATATGAGTTCAATAGGGACCATGTGTACGCAATATAACACTGAAAATTTTAACATGCAATTGTAGAAGAATAGCAAGGGAAAATAAATTTCCTGACCCAGTTTCAAATTCACACAAGCAACTTATGAGAAGGCACTGGTGAGAGAGACATTTTGTGAAGGATATTAGGCTTCAGTAACATAGTAGACCTCACAGGCCACCAGTTTTGTTACGTCATAGTCACTGTGTATGCATGACATAAAAAATCCAATGTATGTATGACTTAAATTATTATGTCATGATACAGAATTTGAGTCATATTATGAGATATTGTTGATTTTTATTATATTTGATTTTCCAGAAAACCATTGTGAAAAACTAACAGCGCTCTCTGATTACGTTGCTACTCAGAATGCCAAATATTTATTGGCACAACTAGGAAAAAACATTTGTTTTAACCTTTGTTAGATCTAAACATTGCCTCACCTGTTGTTCTGCATGGGAAATAATATTTGGGGGAAATTTTTGTGTGCAGTAACAATAGTGTTTTTTCACTTGAAGCTTGCCTTCTACCTTCCATCTGGTATTAGTTTGCAAGTAAAGTATATTCCTTTTGTCTTGGAAAATCTTATGCACAGACACTAGCATTATCAGTCTAGTTTACCTATTTTACTATGTGGAAATCGTACTAGTAAATAACTCCTGCGCAACAAATCTTGCAAATATTTTGTGTGTGCGAGTTATTTACTTATATGCAGATTCATTCCCTTATCCAGGCACCCGTGAAAATGAACTGAGTGTGCACTCACAATTTTACACTATGTGGAAATCAAACAGATGCAATTACAAATCGCACCAAGTCACTGCTCAATGGGCTCTGCAGCTGGTGATCCGATCCTCTGATGGACTCAACTAAGAGCCATTGACTTGCCACGCTGAACACATGATATTACAGGAAAGAAAAGGCTGATCAGACGAGCAGAATATCTGTCAGTTATGACAACTGGTAGGCTGTGGGGATCTGGCGTGCCATTGGGAGGAACAAACGCAAACTCATCCTAGACTTCAGGGGATACAGCCAGTTCTGTCCTGCCATTGTAGACTCCTGTTCAGCTAATGACATAGACCAGTGCTCTGTCTGCTTTGAGCATGAGGGACTTTACCAACTGAGCCGTGCATGTGCCCCCAGGGCCTTTCTGAGCAATTCCTATCAAATACTGAGCCGTGCACGCGCCCTCAGGGCATTTCTGCCCAATTCCTATCGAATACTGAGCCGTGCATGCGCCCGCAGGACATTTCTGAGCAATTCCTATCGAATACTGAGCCGTGCATGCGCCCGCAGGACATTTCTGAGCAATTCCTATCGAATACTGAGCCGTGCACGCGCCCCCAGGACATTTCTGAGCAATTCCTATCGAATACTGAGCCGTGCATGCGCCCCCAGGACATTTCTGACCAATTCCCATCGAATACAATACATAGAACTGGTTTTTATAGTCTGCTGCTCAATAACATAACAAAACGGGCAGTTTTGAATTCTTGACATGGATATACAAATGACATGTAATCAATTTATGCTTACCGTAGTGGCCGTGACTACTGAAATGGGTGCCAGGGCTGTTTTAGGAAAAAGGGGCACAGGAGTAGGGTCATCCCACAGTTAGATAGGACCCTGGCCAGCTGGCGCCGTCCGATTCTCCGCCTGTCTTGCCAGCTCACCTCCGTCTCTGCCTCCACCCCCGTGCCTCCCCCCAAACCCCCCCACACCATTCCATCTTGGGCTGCCGCCAAAACTGAATGGCAGACTTGGCACAAACCCACAGAGGGGAGAAAGCGAGATGGCGGTGAGGGTGAAGGGGGTGCTGAGAGTCGGGTTGTGGTCCCGAAGTGAACCTTAAAAGCGTCATGAGACCGAGTCAGTTTCGCACCAAAGATGGTCAACAAATCTAGCCTCAGAAAGTCACCTTGCCTCGTACCAACGGAATCTTTCAGGCATTTGCTCAGTGTGTGTCGGCCCGTGTTTTGGGGTGATGCGCATTTTGTTTTTGTCCCTTTCTACACCTCGTAGTTTGGTAGATGCCGGGAAGCTGGATGGAACAGCTGTTTATTTTCACTCTGAGAGAGACAGAGAGAAAGATACAGATATTGAAATTCTGGTGCTTGCCTCACAGAGAAGCAGCAGTGGGCTTTGGAGTGCCTGAGTGCACCAAAACAGCGGTCTCACAAGTATAATTTGGTAGAAGTAACTGTCAGGGTTATCCTTTGGGCTTTTGGGGGGAAATAAACTGCATAATAATGTTTGCCGCATGATACAGGGCCTGAAATTTTGTTACAGGCTCTCAGGAAATACATTGATGGTTTTTCAAAATGTGTCAGATTTGTGATTGATATCTAATGATGTGGTGATAGGTGGAGGCCAGGGACTGGTTGTGAAAAATTGGAAGAAAGCAGATTTTAACTCTGCCTGCCTCTTCACTCACCTGAGATCTGTTCCAGAATATTAAAGGGTGTTGAAGGATGGTTGCTTAAACAAATAAATAGAGTACCTTACAGTTGCATTTTGTACACATTAATTCATTTCAATGTTTGTTTAGTTCAATATGTAAAAAAATATATTATTTTATGTTGATATTTTATTTTGAATAAAAAAAGTATATATACGTATATATGAATAATTTAAAGAAACCCTAACAGTTTTTGTAGTTTTCCCGACTGGATAACCTTAAAGACCTTCAATGTAAGGCATCCTGTGAAAAGTAACGAAGTAAATCCAATCTTTGATGACACACTGGACACTGGACAATTATAACATGTCATGTCATATTTATGTCATGTTTATATCACTCAGTTCTCTTACTTATTACAGTCTATTGCTCTCTTTATTATAAAATATCATAACCTAGCATACATAATGTTACATAAAACATAATAATTAGCTATGGCTACATTTCGTGTCTCAGTTGTGAAGGATTTTTTTTTTGCCACTGTGGAAATCTTTTTCTGTAAACTCCAATGTCTGAATGTGAACTAACACAGCCACACGGCCATTCTGCTGGAGGACAGGAAATACCCACCAGCTGTGTCTGAAATAGTCCACTAGTTACCTATAACTTGGACTAACTAACTAGGATGCCATTTTTCTCTGTATATAGTGCACTGGAGCCAAATCGCAAACCCATTGCAAAAACCAGTGAACAATTATGCACATTATACAGAAGTAGTGTATCCCAAAATGCCATGCACCTGAGAGGAAAAAAACAGACAAAAAATCTCAGGACATCTATGGAGGGAGATTATCTTGCTTTTTGTTTTCTGACTTATGTCAGGTCAAGAAACAAAACAATAAAACAACGTTGGTACATGTTGTTTTTGTCACCACATCATTATCAAACGCGACTAGCTAAGACAAGTTCACTGGGCAGTTGTGGTCCGGCGTGATGAGAGCACTCTTTTGTTAATACGCTCCTTCTTTATGCAGTACATATCACCCCCTATATAGGAAATAGGGAAATCGGTGAAAAAGTGCACTGAGAAACAGCCACCCTCTGACATTATTCTAGAGCTCCCTGTCTTTCTGAACAAGCACTTCCTGTCAAGCTGTTGGTCTGGGAATTCCCCACATCACTGGATGCAGCCTTTGGACCCGAGAGTCTGACATCTGCCTGGATTATGGCCCAGGACACTGTCCGGGTCCAAGTGCAGCGTTTGAAAGGGAGGATTTTGGGGTATGAAGCAAGACAAAGAGACATCTGCTGCCTTTCTGCAGCCTTTGAGGAGTGACCCAATCACTATGCTTGATGATTATGTCAAAATGTCACACGAGAGGAGTTTTAATGGGTGTGTGTGTGTGTGTGTGTGTGCGCGTGCGTGTGCACATGCGTGTGTGAAACGCAATTCTAATGCTTGTCTTTCTGTCTTCCTGTCTGCCAGGAATACAATGGGGAGAAGTCCAACAACGGCATCCACTACAGGTTACAGCTTCTCTACAGCAACGGTAAGGCTGTGCAGACCCTCATATTCTCAGGTCCTGTTATGTCTGTGTCTACAGTATGAGAAGAGAGAAGGCCCGAATTAAAAAAAAAAAATAAAATAAATGTTCCTAAAATAGGAAAAGTATCATTCTTTCTGCATTCGCATCAGGATTGGGTAACTCCAAAGCCTGTTTCCTTTCCCCCAGTGGGAAAAGCAAAAGCATTTTTAATGTTTTTTTTCTTTTTCTTTTTAACTCCGTGACCATGACATAAACAAGTACAGACCAAAGCAAACTGGATATGTCCCTTGAAAGAAAATTCAAGGCCAAAACAGCTTTGTGAACATTCTGTATGTAGAGGCCTTAAAGTATAATAAAGTTCAGAAGATTAACAGGAGGTTAACATGTATGTCTATCGGCAGCATGAACTTAATGTTTTGTTCTATGGGAAAAAACTGTTCTATTAGTTTTAGAAAATGAACTCAAGGGGAAACAGTGTTTATGGATGTACTCAGCACACACCAAGACAATGGCCCATATAAAGCTGATTTACACATACATGGTAACGGTTCAACACAACTCCTGCCCTGGGATAAACTTGTCATCGTGATTCTGTGGTGTTTTTTTAAAACCCATTGTTCAAAACCAGCTACAAATAGGACAGGCTTAAATAGAAGGGTTGAGACAGAGCTGGAGGGTGACATCGACCTGTCCTGTAAAGTTTATACCTCTTGCTCTCTGAAAGGCCTCGCTGCTCACCACCTTGTTCTGTCTGTTGCCTCTGTGTCCCGGTTCATCTGCATTGCAGCTCTAATGGAGGGAGGCAATCATGATTGACGGTTAATTCATTTTTAAAATTTCAATTCCTCGTTATCCTTGAGGAAAAGAAGTGAGGAGATGGAGGAGGATGCTTTTGGAGTTTAATGCTGGGATCACATAAATAATATACAACAGCGGAGCTGAGATCTGTTTGTTTTTGCCAGTGGGTGGGGGTGGGGTTAGCAGAACGGCTCAGTCTATATGACAAGTGCTACAAGCAGAGCGCATCAGCGCACTGCGGGGACGCAAATAATGACTGAAATTATTCCTAAGAAATTATGCGCTGAAAGGGTTTCTCTTCTGTCTGGGTCAAATGAGTCAAATTTGCATTTGTTTGGGATATTTATATTGTCATCCAGAGGAATGTATTTAATTTGGCTAAATGCATGATTAAATCTGCCCATTGGCTGTTCCCAGTGAAATATGACATTAACCCAAAACAGCTGTTTTCAGCAGTAGATAAAAATTTGAGGTTTAATCCTCCAACATTACGCCTAATCACTTAAATTGATTCAATAAATCAAGAGCAACAGCCCGCCTGCATTATGATTCTCAGCTGGTGTCATGTTCTCATTGTGTTTTTGTAACAATGTAGTTGTGTTAGTACGTTAGTACATGCCCGTCGTGTCTCGCTAATACTTTTCAGAATGCTACATGCTACCCGGTGTCCTCTTATGTGCAGGAACTATACATTATACTGTAGAATTTGTATTGCAGTCCTGTTGATGCCACAGCCGTTTCATTCTCTGAGGTGGTATGAAAGGTAAAATAGTCACATCGCAGGGTTTCGCACAATCTTGAAATTGGGATGTGTCTGTTTCTTCACAGGCATCAGGACGGAGCAGGACCTCTATGTGCGGTTAATAGACTCCATGACCAAACAGGTGAGGGCATCTTCAAGCCATGACTCAGGCGGTCAACTTTAAATTGATGTGTAAAAATGTCTGTTAGTGTAAGCTATTCTATATAAGAGCTCCTGTGGAGCAAGGAGGGATGCATTGTAACCAGTATGTCCCACCTGGAGGTGATTGATGGTTGAATTCGTACATTGAGCTTGCACATTATCCATAGACGCATAGACTGGGTATTTCCCCAGGCTGTTCAGGTGAAGTACTCCGCTCAACTGGACAAACAGCAGCATTGCTGCAGAAGTAAGAAATCGCACACTAAAAAAGAATGAATGTTCTGTTCCAGTTTACACCAAAATCATAGGAGAAAGCATCGCACAAAATGAGAAACAACAAACTTTATGAGCTTCCAAAGAGCGCGCAGTGTGTCTATGAACTGCTTTGGGTTAAAGTTGTGAAAACGTGCTACTCTCGCAAATTCACTGTTTGTTTGCTAAGCTCCGTTTTGAAGCTCAGTACTTTTTGTTATTTCTCAGTTCTCACAGTATTCCTTTTTCATGCCCTCTATCTCTCTCTTTCATTGGAAGTGATACAAGTTCTCTTACTCACCTTGCTTACCAGATGTATTTTAAGCAACATGACTCACTTTGTTACCCTCCAGCCAGCTGCTTGTGGCACACATTTTGCCAAAATCACACTTACCCTAAAACCTGCTACAAATCCTCCTAAACCCTTTGTTGGGCCAGGTGCGTGTGTTTGTGTGTGTGCGTGTGTGTGTGCGTGTACATGAGTGTGTATTTGTGTATGTGTCGGTGTGCATGTGGTCTATGAGTATGTGAGAAAGAGAGTGTGAGTGTTTCTATGCATTAGTGTAGCCAGACACCCCACCTAAGGTTTCAAGACACACGCAACCTATGACCATTACCGTTACCTCATTTTTTAAATCGTGGTTCGCTTCCTCCAGTGTTACATTCAAGTAGTGACTCAAGATATATTTGAGCAATTAAAGTGTTATTGCTTTTATGGCGCGTCCTTCTCCTGGACAAAAATACTTTGGCCAATGGTTCGGGTAACCTGCATGTTAAGAAAATCATCCTCCAGGACACGACAGAGCATGCAGTGATCGTCAGATAATGAGACGCTGGGGCATCGCTGTGATAAGGCTCCGTCTGCCACTCATGTGACACACACCACCCCCCCCCCACCGACACCACCACCTCCCACCCTTCCTGGCGTGGGCCCCCCGCAGGCCCCTGCTGTGGCTCACACCTCTCTGTGTCAACCTGTCAACAATCGATACGACAACCTGCTGCTCGACAAAGCGTCAACCCCAGAGACCAATCAATACGCTCTAATGTAGCTGCAGCGGCAGCGTGCTGGAGACAATAATCCTCACGACAACAACAACAACAGCAGCAGCAACGGAGCCTGTCCCTAAAATACCCACCCCGCCCCACCCTCCTTGACAGACAGACAGGCGGGCTTTGCATATGTGAACGAACGCAACCTGTGTGGATTGAGGTTCTGGTAGTAACCATGGGGGTGAGGGGGGTGCAGTGGTCCCTGTCCTGTCGGCCCCGCCGTGCCATGTAAACCTGCACAGCCAGTCGTTTTCCACATCATTTCTTCTATTAAGTTCCTTCTTATATTTATACCATCAGCTTTCGCTTTTCATGTGAACCCTTGCCGTTTTTCAGACTTTGATTTGATTATTTATTTAGCTGGTCGTCATTTTACAGGATGTCATGTCCCACTTTGTATTTATGCAGCTGGACGTTTACTGGCGTGTTGCTTTATGTAACACCCAAGATTTGAACTTATGACCCGCTGGTCAAAGGTTATGTACCCAAGCAGCGCTTATACATTTTATAAACTCTTAGGTCACATGGAACATAAGAGCAGTTTTTTCATGTTTAAACCATGGAATGGTTGAAGGTGCGTGTGATATTCCACATGCTATTCAAGCCCGGTTCCCACCACCTCATATAAAACTGTTCTATATTTAAAATAATTGTTACACGTAATGTAAGATACTGGTGAATTAAGCCAGCTTGTTTTAAGTTTGAGTATTTAAACTCATATAAAAACTGAACACAACTCAAATGTTTGTCTCTGCCCACTAATTAGTTCTTATGATACAAGACAAAAAAGGTCAATATTTAACAAAACTTTTAATTATACAGACACAATTTTATTTACATTGTTAAAACACTGTAAAATAGCATGTAAAAATTAATTGTAAACATTATTTACTTAATATGTCTTAAATTCTTTAATATTATGTCTAAGAATGTAGGCTACTGTAAGAAATGAAAGACCTTTTTTAAAGACCATAGATAAATTATAAATTATGAACAAAATGTTTATCGGTTTCTGAGAGTTAAGATTACTTACTTTCCCTTAAAAGTCTGTTGACTGATTCAGGAAGATATTGCTGGATGAATGTCTGCTTATTTGGATAAATGTCTGCTGAATGATGTAAATATTGGTGAAGGCTAAGTGTACATATCCATAAACGTATGTTGTTAAGGTAGAAAATATGACCAGTCAAAAGTGTGTTGGTTGTTATTCTACATGACAACATTGAATATGTGTGATAATTCCCTAATATATGCATTCACTCAAATGTTTTAATACTAATATATTTACAAATAATTCTTTCAAAAATATATTTACTCAAAAATATTTTTTCATCTATATTTTATAATTGGACATTGAACCATAATTGCCTTGAAAAATGTAAGCATCACGTTTGCTTTTAATTAAATTAAATTTGATATCTGGTTGTCAGTTTTTTTGATAGCTTTCTGGGTAAATACAAATATTTAAAATGCAACTCTCAACACCCTCTACTAACATACACATTTAAATTAGCATAATATATTCAATGGGTAGGGTGTTTGCAGTAGTGTTTTTGGAAATAATCTCCTTCTCAGAAAAAATGTAAAAATAAAGTTACTGTAAAATACAGGGCAATCCAATCATTAAAAGGCCTTAAGTTGAGACTGCAAAACAAACATTGAGAGAGAGAGAAGAGAGAAGAGAGGATAGAGAGCGAGAGAGAGAGAGAGAGAGAGAGAGAGAGAGTATAATAAAAACAGCATGTTCTCTGTGTCATAATAAAACCATGGGAATTGAACTTCCCCATTTACTGAAACTTAGCATATTTACAGTATGGAAGTAGAGCAGTTTTACCATAGGGAAGTAGAGCAGTTTTACCATAGGGAGGTAGAGCAGTTTTACCATAGGGAGGTAGAGCAGTTTTACCATAGGGTGGTAGAGCAGTTTTACCATAGGGAGGTAGAGCAGTTTTACCATAGGGTGGTAGAGCAGTTTTACCATAGGGAGGTAGAGCAGTTTTACCATAGGGAGGTAGAGCAGTTTTACCATAGGGAGGTAGAGCAGTTTTACCATAGGGAGGTAGAGCAGTTTTACCATAGGGTGGTAGAGCAGTTTTACCATAGGGTGGTAGAGCAGTTTTACCATAGGGAGGTAGAGCAGTTTTACCATAGGGAGGTAGAGCAGTTTTACCATAGGGAGGTAGAGCAGTTTTACCATAGGGAGGTAGAGCAGTTTTACCATAGGGAGGTAGAGCAGTTTTACCAACATTTGTGTGAGACACTGAATAAGGTGAGTGTGTTTATGAATAAGATCCCATTGGTATAATGTGTACAATTTTTCATAGCCAGTCCTCTCCTTGGCCTGGCACCTACCCCTAATAGATACAGCCATGTCACGTATATAAGTATCGACCGACACCCCCTATCTCCTCACAGCTACCCACCCCTCTGGCGAAATTGGAAGTTGTTAATAAAGAGGAGAGGCCTTCACGGTTTGGATCAATAATGCAGAAGAAGTCGTTATCCTAAAAGTATCGTTCCCCTGGGAATTTGGTCAGCTCTGTACCACCACCTAAGTATCGAAGGTGGGGGAAAGCCGTTGACGTTAGCCCGGCTGACCTTCACCTCCCCACCACCCCCACCATTGTGGAGGGGGAAGCAGAATTCTTCCTCTTTTGATGTGTGGTAATTATCCCCTATGCGGTTCTGGAGTGACAGATCGGTGGCAGATGCCTGTGAGGTGGCCTGTCTTGTGAGGCTAACAGGCTATCCGGACAGAGCGGAGAAGGAAAGCAGGAAGGTAGCCGATTGGTTACGCGTGTTTTAAGATGTTTTTTTTCTGAATGCCCCTTGGCGGGAATCTCTGAGTGTCTTTCCCTATGAAATATCTCTCCCATCAATCTGCAGCAGAGTTTCACTAGATATGGACGTTCTGAACAGGCGGCTGTATTTTTGAGTTGTTGCATGGTTTTGTTGATACGAAGACACTAACCGGCTACCTCTTTCATCCTTCCAGGCAATCCTGTATGAGGGGCAGGACAAAAATCCAGAGATGTGTCGTGTTCTCCTCACGCACGAGATCATGTGCAGGTGAGTCTCGCTTGCAACCCCTATTACCGAAGAGCTGAAAAAATTGAGGCTGCAGTGCTAATCTGATATAATTTTCATTCACTTCATATAGCTCTGAGGTCTACGGTTACTGAGGCAGTGTGTAACGTGCAGTCCAAAAAGCTGGTCATGTGATCGGAAAAAAACAATGGTGATGCGAACGAAACGAGTGCAGGGAGCGCGGCCTGCGGAGACGATGGCGATGCGACGAGCACAGATGCTCTTCCTGTGAGCTCAGCGTAGGGGTCCCCTTCCCTCTGTGAGGCTACGCAGGTTTCCCCTCATTAAGGATGTCTTGCTGGTGTTGTTTTAATGCATGGCATGTAATTATCAGCTCCTGGTGTGTGCCCCGGCTGGGTAGAGGGGGGGGGGGGTGGGGGCTTAGCTTGGATGGGGTGCAATCCCATGCAGCTTCAGTGTTAATAATGCAGGAGAGGGGTGTGCGTTGGACGAGCGTGGGCACGCTGGATTCCTGGGGCAAGGAGAGGGGCCCCGATTTCCCAACCCCTGTTTCGTAAGCCCCTGCTGGCGGGCGGAAAAGTGTGATTGTGTAGGGGGGGAGGGGACAGCGTGATGCTCCCCTGTTACTTCCACCATGCCACTGTGCCCCGGAAAACCTGGGGCCTTAGTTGTATTTCTCTTATTTTGCTAAGCAGACACCCCAAAATTGGGCTTTCCTCCCAAAAAACTGCATCCTGGACAACAAGGTGGCTGCAGGCATGTAAGACTGTCTCACTAAATGAAATAAATAAATAAAAATGTTTCAGCGCACATTGTACTCGATATTAACTCAAATCAATACTGGACTTTTTAAGACCGTCATGAGGCAGCTCCCATTCTTTCAGAGATCTTTGATACAGCAGTAACTTCTTGGATCGTAATGATAATTCATACGAAAGCTGTCATTAAATGATTGAGTGTAATTATTAACGATCTGGCCCTGACGAATGGCTTGTGTTCCATTTGCTAATGACAAGGAGATGAGCAGCACTCTCTCCTTCCCCAGAGACAGCAAAGCGACGGCTGGGGAGTCCGTTTTTATCGCTTTCCACCGAGTGCCGCCGAGACCTGGATTCCTGCAGCAGCGCAGAGCCCGAACGGCACCCGCCCGTCCGACACAAGTCCCGTCGCAAGGCTTACCATGAAACCTAGACGAGTTCCCAAAATGGCAGCGGAAATGAAAACGTGCCTCTTCAGCCGGGCAACGATTAGTCCTGCTCACTATCCGTGCGCCAGGTCCGCTTGGTTCGACCCTTCTGCTAGTCTTGCGTGGGTCTGGCGTCGACTCATGTGCTTCACTGAGAGTTTCCATAGACTGCAGGGACCACTTGTACTTTGTGTGATGGCACACGCCTTCTGCACGCTAATTGAGTGGGTGAAACCTTGGCCTGCCGCTTTTGATCGGCGGCCATTTTTACATTCATTAACTTAGTTTACAGTGCCCCATTCTTTTTAAAGTAAGCAAGCCGGCGCACCCTGAAAACCTGGGGTGAGGATCAGTTCACTTCCAGGAAAAGATGTTGGGCACGCTTAAATTTTGCGGAGATACAGGAACACGGCTCTAGTCCGCAAACCAGCTGGGGCAACCCGGCCCTATTCCCTCCCGTCGTTGTTTGTCCTTGCAGCAGCCGGTTGGCACAGTGCAGCAGGGAGAGAGCACGGCATGCGGGGCCGGCACGGTTTGGGGAGGCCGGCTGCCAGTCTGGCTGAGCGCGCTCAGTGAGACCGGCTCTCGCAGCCAGCCCACATTTTTGCATATCATTAGTCCTGGCTTCAGCGCAGGGGTTTGGGTAATTACAGAATGTGCACCTCCAAACACAAACCCTGTTTGTCTCTTTCTTATCAGTGTTTAAAAGTGGTTTGCTCCATTCTTGCCTAGAAGGACTTTTTAAATCTAAGCAAGAGCTTAGCTGGATGGCAATTGCCACCATACTGGAAATGCTGTTTTTTTTGGTTTGTTTCTTCTGTATAAGAAGTCCACTTGTGGATATGTCTAGCTGGGCTCACTGGCTGGGAACCGAACAGTTAATTACCCTCAAAGTTGGCCAGGCTGTGTGATTGCAGATCAAAACTAGCACTCCAGATGAATTCCTTGAAGGGCCTTTTTTTCTCTGTACCTTTTCCGAGTGGAACGTAAGGTTAGCCGGTTTTGGCCTGGGTGTCTTTTTTCGTTGGCTGTTTGGATTGAGAGGCTGCCAACAACCAGACCTATGGGCAGGGGGGTTGCCCCCAGCTTTGGACCATCCGCCTGTAGTTTGGTACTTGACTTGAAAGTCTGCCTTCGCAGTCATTAGCTGGCCTGGTGTTAGCCTGGCCCAGCCCGAGGGATGGGGATAGGGGAGCGGGGGTTGGGTGGCCATTAAGGCAACATTACGGACTCACCGCCAAGGTTTGTTTTTGTGTCTGAAGGCCCCCTCCATCCCCCGGGACCCCGGGTGTGCTCCTGGGGTCCTGTTTGTTTATAACACCTCTCTCGCAGTTTGAGAAGGCTGTCACCAACAGCCACACCGTTGGATTTCCAATGCTAATTGGTCTCCTGGAACCTTCGCTAATGGCCCACTCGGCTGGGGGAATAAATTATATGCGGTGCGATCTATGGCAACAGTCACATACACAAAAACAGGTTAAAAAAATCCATGGTCTGTTGATATTTTTCCTGTCTGGAAATTAAAGAAGTATTAATATACCACAGTGTATATGGAAAAAGGGTGCAAATGAGAGAGTAATCATCTATCCAGGTTATACACTATGTTTTCTTAAAAAAAGAAATGAAAGAACACAATTACCATTATGGTACTGTAGGTTGATGTAAACTATAAAATTGTATTAAAGCGAAGGTTCATGCAAGTCAACTTAACATATACTGTGGCCAATTAAATTTTATACCAAGAGAGTTTTTGAAAATAAGCTGAGTGAAAGCAATTTGAACATCCAGGTTAGCAAAAATTGTATTTGTTTGCTCCTAGCCAAGCACAAAGTGGTCAACAATTCCACTCAATCCTTAACATTTTATCCTCTCTTTCTCACCACCCTTTAATATGGCATGTCTATGGTGAAGGAAGATCGCATGGTTCTTTCTCACCACCCTTTAATATGGCATGTCTATGGTGAAGGAAGATCGCATGGTCATCATGTAAAGACAGTCTTGTAAGGAAACTAACCATTTGGATGGTGAGCAATAGCATCGTACCATAGGCAGTGGTAAAACGTGTTCTGAGTTTTATGTGTGTACGACGACTTACGTGATTCAGACGGTATTGTCCACACTCTTGGAGCACAGTGACTGCACATTGCAGTGACTGACGTTATGATTGAGTGGTGCACGCAAGCCAGGGGCAGTTGCATTGGGCAGGGAAGGGGACATTGGACTCTGCGGCAGGGTGACCTTGGGCAACATCCAAATCGTCACAGGGTGACCTTGGCCGGACCTCAGCCCAGCTGGCGAGCTGGACGGGAGGAGAGAAGGCGGAGAGGGCCAGCTCCCACCCGGAATATAGGACAATGTTGCCACAATGTCGCGGAAATGTTGTCGCATGTTATGCATTGCCCTACATGGGAGTGCAAAACTAAGCTTGAGGAAGCAAGTGTACATGTAAAGTTTTGTAAAAGCTGACTTATTGTATTGGAGATGTTTCAGCACGTAAAACAAGTGATTTAAGTTTAATTTTCTGCTTTTCCCAAAAAACTTCTGTCATAACAGGCCATAAAATACCTAATACTATTATCTATGTGCTATATTCTCTCTTTACCAGTGGATACCAGTGGATATTTATCTTGTTATATACTTTTGAGGATCTAGCTGGATGTATGTATTTGGCTGGGGATCAAATTAAGGGGATTTTATTTTGTTGGGAGACTTAGTTAGCTGATCTGCCGGAGAGACTTAGATTATTACTGGTTTATGGCCATTCATTGGGACATCTTACAAAGAGATTCCTTTGTGAGATCCATTTAGGAGAGCTGTTTAGGATCTGGGTGAATGACTCGTGCTTTACTTGCATTGCAGTCGGTGTTGTGACAAAAAGAGCTGCGGGAACCGAAACGAAACCCCTTCAGACCCGGTCATCATCGACAGGTAAGATCCCCAACACCCCTCCACTTTATTCTCTGTCACAGGGGCTTTGCAACGAGGGATGGACATGTTTACTGCCAATCCAGGAGAAGGGAGGCAGTTTTGACTACTGCAGTGACATCATAAATTCATTTCCTGGCCAAATTTCCAACCTGGCTTTCATCTAATCACACTCCCGTTTAACAAGACTCAGCTGGTGTGTGGTTAGCATTCTGGCTGCTATGCATCGCCCAGGTGAGGCCTACACATTTCTGGTGGTTGAGATAAATTTTCTACATACGCCTTTCTTTAAAATGAAAGTCACTATGCTATGTAAGTATGTACATTTGCCTGACTTATTGGCACCACAGTTTAGTTTGGGAATTTAGACTATTCAATCCATGGTGATCAGAATGGCAGCATGTTCAGCCTAAAGAAGGGCCCACATTCATTGTTAAATAATATTTGGTTTTGTACACATTTGCAACATCAAGTAAAAGTACACCTTTGTCCATTCGCTACATTTATACTACCTGCAACTTGGCCCATACCATACACAAGGTGTATGTAGCACACACACACACACATGCACAAGCATGCGCACACATGCACACACACAAACAGACACACACACACAGGGGGAATCTATCTCTGCTGTCTACTGACCCTGCACTTGACTTGTGATAATATGCTGCCACCCGTATTTTGAATTTGTGGGGAAGAGAAGGGCCTGATTACCCAACGGCCTAGTCTTCACACGCTGTCTTCCCACACCCCCTTCTTGACCGAAAATCATAGTAATGCTGTCAGTGCTATTTCTACTCTCACTGGGAATATTCGGTGTCGTTTGTGAAGAAAAAGGCAACTGACCCCTATCACATGTAATGGGTATTGGTTACATAGGCATGCATTTGGTATGCTTCTGATCTATGGAGGCAGCAGTTATTTGCTGCACAGCAATCAATACCTAAAGGGAAGCATGTGGCTTCTCCGCTGCATGACAAAAACATTATAGGATGTTTCTGGAATTGCTGAGGGCATAAGGATAAAAAAGTTGACCGGGAAAATCCACGTGCCCATTTAAGCAGTGATCATGTGACGTAAACATAACATAACTCCAGGGGGATAGGCGAAGCTTACTTGGAGCTTTTGGCTTGAGCAGAATTGGGGGTATGCCTGGAGACCCCAGTCTCGTCCTCCGTTTCTCATCCCACCCTTCCTCCACCCTCTGGCTCCATAACCCCAAAGTCCTCTCTGTTTGCCATGGAAACGCTCTACAGAATATGATTGGCGTGACGGACCAGACTCTGCAGATACAGGTCACTTCTGGGCTGTGAAGTTTTTTTTTTTTCTCTTTTATTTTATTCACGGGGAAAGGTCCTTTCTGAAAATGGCATCCCATGCCACCCACTGTTTTTTGTTGACAGACCTGTGTCTGAGACGGTATGATATACCATCCTCATGGTTGGAACATTTGTGATACGTTAGAACAGGGCCGCCTACCCCTGGGTTGGAATATAAGTAGCCTACTTCCAGTGAAGCAGTTCAATTAAATAATCTTAAAAGCAGATAGCCACACTAATCCAAGTACTCCAACCTGGGATTCAAACCCACAGCCTTCTATTGACATAACAATGCCCTAATTGCCTGTTATAGTTAACAGTTCACTAGTGTTAGCAACAGGATCTATCCCAGATGCAGCCAAGCACAGAGCCACCCGACACAGGCAGCAGACCTCCTGTACCCACCCCACCTTCCCGACTCCATTAAGAGGCCTCTGTTTGATAACCAGTATCTGTGTCCCACAGGGAAATGATCCAGTGAGAAAGCCCCTCATTAGCCCGCCCAAAACAATTCCAACACGTTTATGGGCGAGGGCAGAGGGCTCTGATTTAGGGTTGGCCCATCCGTACAACCACATTTTAGTTCTCTATTATGGCAGCCTGCGTTTACGAGCGCTCGGCTCTTTAAAGCAGCTGTAAATCAGGCTGGCGGTGGGGGACGGCTGCCCCCCGATGCAAATTATGACCGACACTCGTCTCCGTAAAGCGACTAATGACCGGGATTCATCCCCCCCGATCACCGTCCGTGCTTTGAACGGAGCGCCGCTCGGTTAATCAGCCCCACCCTGTAGCCACCCCGTGACCCGCCCCCACCCCACCCCTCGATGTGGTCCTCCTCTTTACCTCCCTGCCCTGTCCTTTCTCTCTCCATCCGCTGTCAGTTTGTTGATTTTTTTTTTCTGATTATAAAGCGCTCAGTGGAGGAATTTACAGCACTCCTCATGCCTTGTCATGAGTAACCTTAGCCTAAAATTGGAAGGGGAGTGGTCTTAAAGTCCTAGTGGAGGCAGACTCATTCATGGCAGTTAGCTTTCAGTTAACTAGTGAACATGTTGAACACCGAATGAGGCAACTTCCTGTGCACAGACTGATGTCATTTATACTACTAAAGGGACCACACGAGCTGTTCACCACTAGAGTGTAAGCAATATATCTGAATGAATCAGCCCAAACTGCTTTAGGATATGCGTGTATGAGTATCACCTCAGTCAGAAAGAGTGGTGATTGTGTTAGACGCGATGACCCTGGTATGCTAAGAGCCTCAGTTCCTCCTGCTGGTTACCGACAGATACATTCCAGCTCTATTTACCCTTCTCTATACGGTACTGTTAGAAAAGGTGTCAGAATGCATAGTTAAAGACCTGTGATGGTGGTGATGGTGAATGAGGAAGAGGTGCTGTTACCCCTTACCCCAGCCTCACCCCACAGTCCGCTTCTCTATTTCTGTTGCGTTTCTGTAGAGGCAAGCAGCGCGACGTCAGCCGCTGTGAAGTATTAGCAGCCGGGTTTTGAAACAGGTGTCATTACAAGCTAATATTGCAATTAGATCGCCTAGCGAACTTCCCGGCGGGCCCATAAATTCCCTGCTGCTGTCAGACCCTAACGGGCGCCCTTGTCTAATTGCCCCGATATGGCCACCCCACCCCCACCCCCACACTAGCAGCTCCCTCCCCATGAATATCGCCACGACGACCACCGTCCCCACCCATTCCCTTTAATGTGCAGCAGGTCAGTGTCTTTTTCAGATGAGACTAGGAGCCAGGTTGAAGTCATTTGCAGGGAATAGGTTGGGGGTGACGGAGACAGACTCTTCCACCTCCTCCATCTGTGCTGTCCTTTATTCAATAGGGACTGGGCCTAAGGGAGCCTGTGCCAAAAAGAGTGACATTTTCAAATTACAAACTACATATATGAACAATTTCTAACAAATCTTATGGGCTAATTCTTTTTAAAAAATGCAGAAAATACTTTGTTTCAGAAAAACGCATTACATAATATATTTTCAATGTATTATAAAAAATATATACATACAAAGCATGTACAATTATACAATATGATAAAGTTATACACTATGATAAAAGCACCAATGTTTTATTGTTTTCGTATGTTAATTATAAGGGTTTTGTACCCTCTCACATATGCAGACCTTTGCAGTATATATTTTAAAAAATTGCCTTATATATTATATTATGGTATTCATTTATGTCATATGTGCCTTCGATAATATAAAGATACATGCTGAAATAAAATATGTTATTAATAATTTTGTTTAGGGAAATTAGTCATTTGACATTGGAAATACAAATAATTTTGGTTTGCGTCTGATGAGGAACAGAAACCGGGGACAAGTGAATGTTGAAACATCGCTTTTGACACCGACGATGAACTACACATAAAGAGCAGTGGTGCAGCCTAGCAGTTGGGGAGCTGGACGCACAAGAGCAGTGCTGGGTTTGGATCCTGAGAGGAACGCTATGGCAGAAATGGAAACATTTTGCCTGAGTAAATACCCAGCTGGATAAATGGATACCGCGCGAACCTGGAGCTTCCCTGGACGCTGCGAGCCTGCTCAGCGCCGGCAATTATTCATCATTATCGGCGGCCACGATAATGATCAAAATCGCAGGTTCTGGCAGCGTCGCGCACGTTCGCTTCCAAATGCTGCCGGGGTCCCACAGTCCGATCAGATTAGGATTGTGCAGGCTGTGCCGAGCACGAGTACCTCAGGAACCGCTCCATAACGACTGCGCCGGCTTAGTTAAGGGGCCGCTTCCTGAGTCGTGGAAGGTGCGAAATGTGAATATATAAACAGCGCTGGGTGCGGATGCCGTGCGGTCTAGACGGAGAGAGTTTGACAGAGAGGATGGGAAGTGGTGGGGGTTGATATTGCTGCTGCTAGTGAGGGTTAATTTGGGGGGGGGGGGGGGGTGGTGGGTGAGGGTTAATTTGGGAGGGGTGGGGTGGGGTGGCGGTTGATTGTGCTGCTGCTAGTGAGGGTTAATTTGGGAGGGGTGGGGGTTGATATTGCTGCCGCTAGTGAGGGTTAATTTGGGAGGGGGGTTGATATTGCTGCTGCTAGTGAGGGTTAATTTGGGAGGGGGTGGGGGTTGATATTTCTGCTGCTAGTGAGGGTTAATTTGGGAGGGGGGGGGGGGGTTGATATTGCTGCCGCTAGTGATGGTTAATTTGAGAGGGGGTGGGGTGGGGAGGGGGGGGGGGGTTGATATTGCTGCCGCTAGTGAGGGTTAATTTGGGAGGGGGGGGGGTTGATATTGCTGCTGCTAGTGAGGGTTAATTTGGGAGTGGTGGGGGGGAGGGGGTTAGGGTGGATATTCCTGCTGCTAGTGAGGGTTACTTTGGGAGGGGGGGGGGGGTTGATATTGCTGCTGCTAGTGAGGGTTACTTTGGGAGGGGGGGGGGTGAGGGTTGATATTGCTGCTGCTAGTGAGGGTTAATTTGGGAGTAGTGGGGGGAGGGGGTGTGGGTTGATATTGCTGCTGCTAGTGAGGGTTAATTTTGGAGGGGGTGGGGTTGATATTGCTGCTGCTAGTGAGGGTTAATTTGGGAGTGGTGGGGGGGAGGGGTGAGTGTTGATATTGCTGCTGCTAGTGAGGGTTAATTTTGGAGGGGGTGGGGTTGATATTGCTGCTGCTAGTGAGGGTTAATTTGGGAGTGGTGGTGGGGGTGGGGGTTGATATTGCTGCCGCTAGTGAGGGTTAATTTGGGAGGGGGTGGGGGTGATATTGCTGCTGCTAGGGAGGGTTAATTTGGGAGGGGGTGGGGGTGATATTGCTGCCGCTAGTTAGGGTTAATTTGGGAGGGGGGGCTGGGGGTTGATATTGCTGCCGCTAGTGAGGGTTAATTTGGGGGGGTGGGGGTTGATATTGCTGCTGCTAGTGAGGGTTAATTTGGGGGGTGGAAGGTTGATATTGCTGCTGCTAGTGAGGGTTCATTTTGGAGTGGTGGTGGGGGGGGGGTGGGGCTTGATATTGCTGCCGCTAGTGAGGGTTAATTTGGGAGGGGGTGGGGATGATATTGCTGCCGCTAGTGAGGGTTAATTTGGGAGGGGGTGGGGGGTGGTCGTGGGTGTTGCAGACTCCTTGGGCCCTTCTCAGCAATCGCTGCCTATTGATCGTCAGGCAAGCACATCGGAGCCGGCGAGATTAAGAGTATGGATTTGCAATAAAAGGAGGACATTACTCGACAGCCTGGGTAGAATTGAAAAAAAATGATGAGGTCCTGGAAGTGGGATGAGTCAGGGAGATGGCGGAAGGGTTACGGCACAGGACAGGGGGCAGGGAGGGTTATGGGGCGCTGGGGCAACGTCTTACAAAATATACTGAGCCCTATGTGGCTTAACATGTAATTGTGCTCATATACAGTATACGAATGCACAAAATGTACAATGTATTGCTGTTCAATACACAAGCATACAAAGTCAAAATACGTTTAGATTCTTGCATTACGGGCAGGGAAACATACACAGCCGTTATGCATCATATATTGATGCATTAGAATGTACTTTGATTTAGTTTTTTCATTCTGGGGATATGGGAGGTGGGTGGTAGTTTGAGGACCGGACAGACAGAGGTGTTGGAGGTTGGGGGCAAAGTGGCAGGGGGCGGTGGTGACATACCCAGGGGCAACGCCAGGCCTACTTTTCCTGTTGTTGGTGTAAAATATGGATGGGGACGCTGGCAGTGCTTCAGCAGGTGGCCGGCCAGCTCAATTATTCAAGGCATCCTGTTTCTTCAGGGGAGAGCTTTCCCGTCACCATGAGCCTCTACCTGACTTTCAGGAATGAGAGAGAGGAAGAGGGAGAGACTGAAAAATACTTAATTAAACAAAACTGCTTCCTCTGTACCATCACACTGAGGAAAAAAATTAAAATGAATAAGTAAAAAATAAAGAAATAGAGAAGTCAAAAAAGGTTGAGCTTACAGTGAAAACTAAAGAAAGAGAGGAGGGAGAGAGCGAGGGAGTAGGAGAGAGAGAAAAAGAGGTAGGAATGCTGCAATGCTGTTTTAAAACGGATACGGGCACGCTAGATAGCCACAGCCACGCGGTCAGGAGTTTGGATGAGGTAAATGCCACCATTCATAGCTGCGGGCCTTAGCCCCCCGACCCTCTCCCCTGGGTGCACTGAGACACACTGGAACCACACTGTTCCGATAACATTCGGACTGGGCCGAGCCTGCCCTCTCGGTCAAGATCCTGTCACTTTTCGTAATGACCGCATCACGACTCAACGGTGCTCCGTATATTTTTTGTTGTACGCTGGGACGTCAGCCGGGTATTCCTCTTGGTGACGACTAGCGATCGTTTCTATACTCTCTCTGTTCAGACGGCATCCCTCCTGTCTCATTAGAATGCCGTCAGACTGCAAACCTGCGTCCCACATCACCTGACCTACCAATCGATGACTCATGATGTACTGGCACTCCCTGTAGCACTCAACACCCACTGTGTGGCATAGTCTAATTTCAAAACACACACACACACCCGCGCACATAGAAACACATGCGGATACATACGTGTACACTTAACAAGCGACACACGCATATTTGTGCATGTACATAAATGCCCATTTTGTATGCAGACATATGCATGTGTGTGTGTATGCATATTTGTGTGTATGTGCGTGTGTGCCTATGCATATGCGTGTGTATGTGTGTATGTGTAGGAGAAATGACCTTCTGGGACTGCACACTGGAGGGTATTACATTCAGTGCTGTGCAATATCTCCCCTTCTCTTCTGGTTGAGGAGGGTATTCTCTTTCAGCCTGCACGCAGACAGCACAACAGTGCAGCTCCTCAAATAGAAAGCCGTTACAACCACAACCACAGCCCCTCCCTCCTCTCGGATCAAATGATCGCCCTCAGGGCAATGTGTAGGAGTAAATAAGGGTATACGTCAATGTCACCTCTCATTATTGTACACACAGTCGAGCTGGTGTTTTAAAACAAATCTGACGGTCTACAATGCTTTCTCAGTTTGCATGCGACTATACAGATGCTGTACAGTAACAAGTCCTTGCAAAAACCCGATATCTGAATGGAGCCTGGTCTTGCAGTCTAATTGAGTTTAGCTTTGGCCCTGTTCCAGGCTTTCTTTTATCTTGTGCCTGAATGTTCCTGAAGAAAAACTAGCTTTTAAGCTACAGATCCCACAGAGGCGATATTGAAATGGTGAACGTTAAATGGCGAACGTTATCTTCAGCATGGAGTTGACCTGGCTTATAGGTAGGAGAGAAGTCATCGAGGAAAGGTGGAGGTAAGTGCTAGAGGAGTAAAAGGATGGTGGAATGGATGGGTGAAAATGTGATCGTCTTGAAACCATTTCCCGTGTCAGTTCAAGCTGTATATATTTTTTTAATTCATTCATTCATTTATTTTACATTTCAAAAGGTTCATCACAAAATAATGCAGAATCAACACTTGTGCAGGGGAAGGACAGATATTCAAGCAAGATTGTTGTGGGCCTCCTCTCTGGATAAACAGTATTAACAAAGGAAAGTCAAATTACATGTAAATCTTACATGAATCCTGGCTGTGCCATTGCTAATCGTTGCAGGCAGTTCTGGGGTTGGTGCCCAGGGAGGGAGGGTTTTGCTTGGTAGTCGGCGGGGTGTCAATCAGAAGCCTGCAGTCTGCCTGGACAGGCTGGGAATGAAGTACAGTCCTCTGATTGGCTGAGATGGTGGACAGCAGAATGAAAATAACCACTAGCATGGCTGCATATGCTTCAGAGGATGATACTAGTCTACACTTAAACGAGTTTAGCGCTGGTTTCTACGTTCTTGTTACAACCAACCAGAGCAGTACATCACAATTTTTGTTCATTTAATTTTTAACAGAAATCATGAAATAAAATACAGGTGTGAAAGGAAACGTAACACTGAAGCAGTAGGTGAGCTTCTCTACCAACACCCCTCCCCCCCCCCACAAACGGATTGGCGTTCTGCCCGGAGCAACACCGGACGGTTTGCCCGATGACAGGGTTCTCTGCCAGCTCGTGTTCAGCCCAGCTCCTCTTGACTCTTGTCACCAAGATCTCCGTCATACCTCGTTCCCCTCGGGGAGAGAGAAAATCCCTCAGTCCTGTTCAGAAATTCCCCTGTCGTCGCGTTACCACTGCCGAGACCGAAACGTCGGACGCGATGTAATCTCCGATTGCGCAGATACGCAGGGACCGGGACTCCTGAGCTGTGCTGAAGCCATAACCCATCCCGCCAGCCTAAAACTCACCTGTACCCTTCCTCACCCACTTTTACCACGTCCCCGTCCTCGTTCCTCTGGAAACCGTATCCATGGCATTCCGTTACCTCATTTCTGCACCTCTGATTGCAGCCCCTCGTCCTCCCCCATCCCCTCCCCTCTCCCTCTGTCTCCTCAATCACCCGAGTGTTGCGTGAATTAAGAACACCACAATAATCCACCCACCGCCAACCCCTCCCCCCCTCCGCCATTTTAATCAAGAGCGAGTGCGCCGGCACTAATTAAGGTGGCGCACAGCATGCCTCCTACCACCTGACAGACACGGAAGCCGGAGAAGCCGTTCCGTCTGAGATAACGAGCTCTCCGCCGCAAATTTCCCTTTTTTCTCTTGCGGGCGCCGCTGATCCTCGCTGCTCTTTGCTGACCTTTAATCAGACGGATCGTTTTGCTTTTTGACGACGGTGCCTCTTAACTCTTACGTCAGGCTGCTCGGCTCGTAAGCGTGGTCGTGAATCTCCGGACCGCTGACCGGGCTCTAAACCCCTGCCCTTATTGGCTTTTTTGACTGGAAGAGAGGTGTGATAGCCGTGCGTTCTTTGTAGACTTCTGTAATAGAAAAAGGATCGGGAGAAATGTGCTAATGTGTTTGTGTTATCGAATCAGAAATGCAGCCAGAGTTATGCTCCCTTTTTTTGGGGGGGGGGGGGGGGTGGTGGGGGGTATTTCTCCACCTTCTCTTCTTGTCCTTTGGATCTCTCCCACACACGCTCAGTTGCATTCTGGGCTGGACAAGTCCAGGCTAGCCAGATCTGAGCCAGTGAGATAAGAGGGGCAGGGGTTGGGGGGGGGGGGGGTGGTAGCAGATTAAGAGGGTATTGATTTTTATATAAAGATTCAGTGATACGATATGAGGAATGTCACAGGAGAGCATGCAGCAGAGGGACTGGCGGGGCCCCATTACATCACCAAAATCAGTTAGGCCGATACGCACCAACGGGCTGGCCAGACCTGCCTGAGTGGGTCATGTGATTTAGGCGCTCCACCTCTCCTTTCAACAGACTGATCAGAACAGAAAGGAGACATTTCAGTTGTTAATTTTTTTTGGGACTGTTTTGGGAGGGTGATGTCACTGTTCCTCTTCCATTAGGACATACAGTATATATACAGTAAATGCTTCCACAAAGGTGATCATGTGACTGCAGTGGTTTGTATTGAGTGACAGGTGTTACCTTAAGGCTGAACATGCGGAAACATGTTGGTCTACATGTGAAATTTTCATGTGGGCGGATAGGTGAAGGGGGGAGCCAATGTGTCAAAATGGGTACGGCGTGGGCCCAGCCCGTCAGGGTCACCTCGGCGTCGGTCTCGTCCAGCTTCACAGGAGAGGACAAAGGGGACACGAGATCAGGGAGGAGACGCTGCGATTTCGACGCACGTCCAAAAATGAAAACCAGCTTGGGCTGGTGAGCCGGCCACGCTGTCCTTTGTTCCCTGTGACGCTGTAAATCAAAGCTGCTTCCCAGCAGCTCTATGCGGGCGACAAATGGACGACCAAGCAAAAAAACACCGTCAACAAACTAATAAACCAAAATATCCCTTTCCTTGAATCTGTCTGTTCCAGGATTATGGGGCGTTATGGTCCCGCTGGAGGCAGTTTGCGGCTGTGTGAGAACCGTTCATCACCTCCCTGCAGCAGACGGACAGAAATAAAGCCCTGCTCGCGCCACTCCGAGGGGCTCTTGTGTCTTTGTCTTTGTTGTTCTGTGGACAGCGCATGTACCGCCAGGGCTGGCCCGTCATCTATTTTTGATGCTTTTCTGTAGTCAGAGTGGGATGAGACCCTATGGCATTTACTGTCCTTTCCAAACACAAGACAGACAGACAGACAGACAGACACACACACACACTCACATACGCACACACATACGCACACAGGAACACGCATACACACACATACGCACATACTCACGCACGCACAAATTCACTCTCTTTCCAATCCAAAGATATGTCTCCTTATCTTGACTCGACCTCCCTGCTGTCTTTCTCTCTCTTTCTCTTTCTTTCTCTTTCTATCTCTCTCTCTTTCTCTCTCTCTCACCCACACACCACACACACGCACACACACTCACACACACACACAAATACAAATCAATACCAATTTATAATTCAGGATTGCTGGAGTTTGGGTTTTAGGGCAGGCCTGCTTCCAGCCTTCATAAATATTACAGTGTTATTGACTGGATACGAATGAATTGGAGATTTTTCTCTCTTTCTTTCTCTCTCTCTGTCTCCCCCCTCTCTCTTTCCCTCTCGCTCTCTCGTCTCTCTTTTCTTGTTTTCTGGGTGCTGAGCAATAAATTTGGGCTTTATTTATTCCCTTTGAGCTTGAGTTGAGAGGTCTGCCTGGATACAAATCCCTGGAATGAAATAAAGTAGATAATGAGAGCTAAAGGAAGGGGCTGCATCATGTCTGTGCAGACCTGTTATGCATGCAACAGTATGCGCCCTGTCTGCATCACAGCTGCCCTGTCTGCATCACAGCTGCCCTGTCTGCATCACAACTGCCATGTCTGCATCGCAGCTGCCCTGTCTGCATCACAGCTGCCCTGTCTGCATCACACCTGCCCTGTCTGCATCACAACTGCCCTGTCTGCATCACAACTGCCCTGTCTGCATCACAACTGCCCTGTCTGCATCACAGCTGCCCTGTCTGCATCACACCTGCCCTGTCTACATCACGGCTGCCTGTCTGCATCACACCTGCCCTGTCTGCATCACGGCTGCCTGTCTGCATCACAGCTGCCCTGTCTGACGGCTCGCTGGCCGTGTAGCAGATTCTTCAAAAGAAGCACAAATGTAGAGCTTTGCCAAGACCCAATGCTGGGACGTGTTGCATGGCTCCAAAATCAAATTTTGCCCCAGAGAACGCGTTCATGCCAGTCAGGATCTTCACGCTGTGTATCCATACCAGAAACAGAGAAACACGGTATAGGCAAACGGGTCCATGGGTAGGCCCATAACTGTAAATAGATGTGTACTCTTGTAGGGTAATTCATTGTGCAATTTGACAGGAATTATATTAACAGCAAAAACTGGCGATGGTGTGCCAGTCCTGATTGACGCTTTAAGCAAGCGTGGTTATTTATAAATGTGGTATTTTATTCAGTTGGGATAAGTCTCTGCTTTAACATTGCTTTATGCTTATTTCTTGTGAGATTGTGCATAGTGGGTCCAGTGCTGTGTGAGTCATTATTCACTTCAGATTTACTCAGTAGCCCACTCTCTGATAAGGCTTCATCTTTTTTATCAAAAGATACCGCCAACCGCCGTGTCATACCTCAGACGTGAAGTGAAAGAGAGTGAGAGAAAGAAAGGTTGAAGAGAAAGGGAAGGATGGGCACTGGAATCATGTGACAATGCGGCCACACACACACACACACACACAAACACACACACACACACACACACACACACACACACACACACACACAAAGCTTCCTTCTCCCTTGACCTACCCCTCCCCCTCTCAGACCGCTTCCCCAAGCCCCCGCCCAGAGGAGATCTGCCGTTGAAAGAAAATCAATCATGTCATAAACCAGACTGTCAAAAAAAATTGCTCAGTAGCTCGTAAGTTAAAAAGGGGTGACTGAGGCGGTCTTTAAAGGTGAAGCATCAGGTCCCATCCTTTTGGTCGCAAGCATTATGAACACCGAACATTTACTATTTTGCCCTTTGCTTTTCTCAATCAGGACTGTGAGAACTGGTTCCATTTAGGACCTTCCGCCTGTGGGATTCAGTGCTTGCAGCTATAGTAGGTTTTTATATAGCGTAACTTAAACCTCCAAATGTCTAAATGTTGACTGTAAGGATATAGGCTACGAACAATCTCTCTCTCTCTCTCTCTCTCTCTGACTCTCTTTCATTTTCTTTCTCTCTCTTTATATCTCTCTCTCTCTCTCTCTCACACACACACACACACACACACACACTGCAGTGGATTACACCTTAAAAGGGGCAGAAATGAGGGGCAGAGGTGGGGGTGGGGGGTGGATGGAGGATAGTGATGGATTCTCCCAGCAGTCGATACAGACTTCATCTGTGGGCCCAGCCTTAATCGTCCCATCAGGGACTGGGATGTAGGGCTAATTGGGCAGCAGCTGTGAGACTAAAGCCAGCGCAACTCAACTATACTGCAGGAGCTCTGAGCTCTGTGGGGTGAGCTTACCCCAGACAACAACGGCACATTCCTCCGGAGTCTGTCCTTTCCACCACAGAAGAAGATTTAGTTTTGCATGCAGCTTGTGCGCCCCTTACATTGAAAACTGGCCCCATCGCTTACCGTTATTTAACATGCTGTAGACATCACAGGTTGAAACGAGAAACAACAGGAGATATTCACTTCGGTCATTCCTGATTGCTTGCATTAACTGAGATATTCGAGAAACAACAGGAGATATTCACTTCGGTCATTCCTGATTGCTTGCATTAACTGAGATATTGCATACTCTTTATTTTAAATAATGTGCTATTTGTCAAATATATTCTTTGAGCATTGTGTTGTCATTTTGTTGTGATTTTGTGAGCAGCTAGCCGGTGGATCTGCAGCAGGCAGTTTATTGTTAGGAATCATCTGGGCTCGGCTACGTTACCTTTGCTTTGTGCGATACATTTTTTGTCTTACCAGAAGGAGGGGAAAAATCCTGCAATTTAGTTCAACCGAGAATCAAATCCAGCACTCGTCGAGGTCTCCTTAGGTCCTAAATGCAACCTGCTTCTTGTCTTACATGCTGAAAAATGAAACTATTGATTTTTTGGACCGCAGAAACAATTTTCTTATTTTTCCCTCTCACCTAAAGAAGCGATATTTTCGCCTCTTGACGTGTCTAATGACAAAGCCGGCCGCAATGAGATTCATCCCTGTCGACTGGATCATGGCATGAAGCGAACTCCGCCGACGTTCCCAGCTACCGCGCATCGGCAAGAGCCGCAGCGCTGCATAGCTGAAGCGAAGTCGTGAGCCGCGGCCTTTTTTGTCCACCTTCCACCTCACGAGTCCCCAAGGGGATTGGCGGCAGCACGTTGGACAAATGGTCTCAATAAAATTATGGATTACATAGATGACAACAGAGTCTCAAAGTTTGCACAAGTTACACAAATTTGTATTCTCACAAAGAAAAGCGGTGGTTGAAATAAAGCAGTTTTTTTATCTCTTGAAAAAGAGCGCCTCTATGGAAATGTCTATCGTTGTATGTCATCTGGCCACGCGGCCTGTGAGGAGCAGTTTGTTGTCTGCGAGAGATTACGAGTTGCGTGCTGTTGTTAAATATTTCTTTTTAAGTATTCAAAAGAGTGCGTAGAGGAGTGCTTGGCCCTGTAGCAGAGGGAGCAGGGTGGAGGAAGGGGGTCTGGTGCGACTCGCCAGTCTTTAACTGCAGTAAAACCCTCTTAGTGGGTAGTGCCATCTGGCCGGCCCCCTCGTGGGGGTGTTAACGTGCCCAAAACTCGGGGTCGAGATGCTTTACTGCCCAAGTCTGCCATCAGCAGATGGCACCAGCAGCAGCGCTGGAAACGCCAAGGTCGGAGCGAGTGGCAACAGGACGGGGACCAGTAAATGACACGGAATGCCTGTGCCGATGTGCTGGGCACGCACATCAGTTTCACCCTGCAAACCTGAGGCCAGTGCGGCATGGAGAATGGAGAAAGTGCTGTTATCACTACTACTTCTAATTCAGCTCTACTCATCCTCAGGGGAGTAGCCAGGAATTCTGGGCCCCTTGAAACGATAAGGCTTTTTAGTGGGTGCAAAGCATATATGTGCTCTGGGCCCTTACAATTATTACCACCTCTCTTCCTACTTACGACCATGTGCTCTCTCTCTCTCTCTTTCTCTCTCTCTCTCTCTCTTTCTCTCTCTTTATATCTATCCGTCCTCTACAAACAACAACCATTTACTGTATGTTGATGTTAGTATTAACATTGCTAACATGCGTTTTTCTACTGCTACTTATAACAGTGATTGCAGTCTTATGAACACAGAAGCTGACAGTGGAGCCCCCCCCCCCCCCCCAATTTCCCAGCCGCAAGGGCCCCCTGGCTTTAGACCTGCAGTTTTAAGGGAGCGTTCTCCAGCGGGTAGCGGGCGGCAAAATGAAAAGCCATTTTAAGGGCAATAAGGATGGAGTGAGCAAACGGCACAAAGGAAACAGGCCCTTGGTCGCGTTGAGAAACAAGGAAATAAATGACGAATGATGAAATACAGAGCAAAAGGTACTATGGGGGTATTTCTTTTTACAGTGTGGTACAGCGACCCGCAACTCCCATAACCCCCCACCCCCCAATCTTCATCCTCCTCATCACAAACAGGCACTGGTTCCCTGGGCTCTTACGCTGCCTCCAGCTAAAGATGAGATTGAAAATTATTTTTTTTTGGAAGGGGGGGGGTTGGTTGGTGGTTTCATTAGATTCGCTTTTTGGCCCATTTCCCCAAGTAGTCCCTGAGCAGGCTGCCCTGGCATCGCTCGCGCCAGCGCCAGCGCCCGCCCCCGCCCGCCGCAGCCGGCAACCGTCAGGGGAAGCGGGTACCGGCGGGTGAGGGGGGTCGGGTGGTGGTGATGGGGGGGGGGGGGGTGAGCTCTGTGCACAAAAACAAAGCCACTGGAAAACAATTGGAAAAAAAAAAACCAAGAACGCTCTCGTGGAGAAAGTCGAGGTAAAAAAAGCTTCCTTGTGCGATTTCCTGTGAAAACCCAGAAGAGGCATCAACCTCAGAAGAAAGGACAAGGATGGATTGTTACAGTGGGGATTATGGTACTCGCGGGAAATTTCTTTTTACGCAGGACTCACGCTCGCCCAACCGGCTCGGAGATGAGCCGCGAAAGGGTTTGCGCGACATACCTCCCCGTATAGATTGACGATCGCGCGACGCGACCTGAAATGAGGGGACGACGTCCGCGGTCCCGTAAATCTCGGAAGAGAACAAAAGAACGAGTGAAGTACGAGCGGGGAAAGCGACGTGGATCTATGTGTTTGTTATTTTTCCGTTCTGAACTGTAATTGTAGCTGGGAGTTGGGGAGGCGTAAACAGAAGGAGGGGAGGCCGCTCGACGGCGCCGTTGCTCGGGGGCCGCCTTTTGTTCTCGCTGTTGTCTTCCCTTCACCTGCCTCTCTGCGGCTCCCTTTGTGCGCGGCCTCTCGTGGGCACCTGTGCAGAAGGCTGAGAGCCGCCACATGCTAACGCTCCGCTGCATACCTCCTGCTTCATTATCGGTGATCCTGCGGGAGGCGCAACCGAGACAAAACGTTTCTCATACCGGTGGCAGCGCGATGTGTAACCCCCGCACGGCAGTTCCGCCGGGTGTGGGTTCTCTTTCCCTTTCGTTCCGGGAAGATTGCAAGCCGAGAAGTGGATCCACTGACATTATAAAGCCATTTTTCCCTTTTTTTATGAATGATTTTGCGCCCAATGCGAATGTGTGTGTCCAATTCCCACCCAATTTGGAATGTCCAATTGTCCCCCCACCATGTTCATGAAACAACCCCACTGCACGGGGCACACAGGTATCAGGTATCAGCTTTCCTTCAAAGCACGTGGCTCAACCAACGCTATTGAACCTTTGTCACGAATCAGAGGTCAACATAAAATGGTTCCCGTACAGCATGGTAGTATGGTGTATTCCTTTGCGTAAACCCAACATAAGGTGAGGAGTTTATTTTAGTACAGTGGGTGCAAAACATCTCAAGGTTCACCCTGACTCCTGTTCACTCAAGAGATACTGGAAAGCACTGATATTAAACCTTTCCAGAGCTGCAGCCAATTGCATCACTTTCTTACTGCTTCTGGTGGTGAGACAACCAGTTTCCCTATTGTGCCTATGTATGTGTGTGTGTGTGTGTGTGTGTGTGTGTGTTATGTGTGCACAAGCGTGTGTGTGTGAGTATCTGCAGGGGGTGGTAGTGTGCGGCTGTCTTCAAGTAGTGAAATGATGTAGACAAGGCATATCTCTCATATCTTTGCTCATTTTTAGCTTTGTTACAAGTGACTTGGCCATCTGCTCAACATAATATGTGGTTGTAGCTTTAAATTCCATCAGCGTTTGAGTGTATAGTAACAAACCATAAAATTTTTCCTCAAATACATTGCTGGATATGAACAATTTTGACATTGCCAATCTATGCTAATTTTCAGTGGTAATATTAACAGGATATTTAGATACCGAATCACAAATAATTTATTGTATTTGATGCTATATTTAATCGTTAGTATCAATTCTCGGGCCAGCGTACGTGCAAACTGGTGTCTTGTTTCCTCCATCTAAGGAGCAGCTGTGTACAAATGCAAACACAAAATGTTTCTCTCTGCCTCCTCATCTTTACTCATTTGTTCCCAGTGATTCAAGCTCAGTGGAGTTTCTCTGGTAGGAATACTTACTTTGCATCATATCCCTGTTGTTTTCTTCATATCTTTCTGAGTGTTTTCACTTCTTCCCACAGAAAGGTAAATTGAGTTTTCAAGGTGAACAACCCATTACTGCAGAAGGTTGACAAATGAATTTGGTGGGCGCCTTGTTGCAGTGTGGGTAGCGATAGGGACTAGCCTGTCAATTTGAGAAATGAGGTCTGGCTCTTAGAGCCAGATGGGAGAGAAATTGAACAGCACATTAGCTAATTACTTATGCAAATCACCCCAGTCCCTTACCTTAACTTAAGCGCTGTGGATGATGTTCTGGGTGCAGAAGAATAGTTTTAGATACAAACACCCCCCCCAACTCACCCATAAACTCATATATACTTGCACAAGCACATCTCTTCCCCCTGCGAGAGCTAGCTCCGAGAGCAAAATTACAAACATTGCAAAACAAAAGTATTCCAAATCTGTTTGTACTTCATTTGTTGTTTTACTCAGCTTAAGAACGCGGGGGGCAGTTGAGCTTGACTCAAAGGGTCTGGTCTTGAAGGACCCGGGTGTTCATTGGCTGCCTGCGATGACATCAGAGAAAAGCGAGAAAGTTTGAAGCGCGGAAACGTGGGCTCTGCGCTTGTGCCAATCTTGCCTCCTCTCCCACTGACACAAATGCCTCTCAAACAGAGAGTCAGCTGAGGCGGCACAGTTGGTCCACGCTCTCCACCGCCCACACTGGCCCCTGGCTTACTGCGAGGCTTAACGGGCTTGGGCGGGCTCCCTTCTCTAATCACGCGCCGCTAATCCCGCCTGTCGAAAGCACGCGGTCACGCCAATCAAAGATCGGCCCGAATCTTGCCGTCGCTTTAATCAACTAATCGGCCCCAGATCCACACCCGGAGAAGCTAATCTAATAAATAAATAAAGTGAGCGTGCTCCGCATGGCGGGGACGGATGTCCAGAGATTGAGAGAGAGAAGCACTGCCTGGGCCACCCGTATTGGGGATCGGGGTGGGGGGTGATGGAGTGGCACAGTGGTGAACCGCACATGCATCGATACATCGATCCTGAGTAGGTCCTGACAGGTTTTGAGATGGGGCTTAAGCGTGATTAGCAGGCTCACCGTATAGCGGCCTGACAGTCGCTAATTAAAAGGTGGGGTATAGTTTTTTCCCCCCCCCGCTATGTTCACAACCAATCTTTACATTCCTCTGGCGGCCTGCCCTGATGCTGATGTTGAAGGTGAAAGAAGTAGGAATTAACATGTTCTCAAGCTGCCATGTTAAGTTTTGTTAAGCTCTGAGAATGAGACACTGTGGGATTTTAAATATGTTGGGACAGTGCATTGAATGATTGACCACACTGGTGACCAACTGGTCTCCCTAGTTTACAGTTTATGAGAACAGGTTGTATTCAACTGTATTAACCGGAGTTATTTGTCGGATGCATTCGACTGTATGAATGGACTAAACGTGACATATTGCATAGGCGACATACGCAGAATTAGTATATATTTTTGAAAGGACATGGGTTAACGTTAAGCATTGCAGATTGCGTTTCCTAAACAAACTGAATGATGTGGGAAACAAAAACGTCAGTAATATTATGCTTACGCACGTAACTATGTTTTTTAGCCTCTTTTTATGAATAAACGTGGCTTTTGTTCATCCTAAAGAATGAGTGTTGATATGGATTAAACAGCTTTATAATAAATGAAAAGAAACGGTAGCTATAATTTTCTACTCTCAGAAGTCATCAGAATTAACCATTTCAGAGTGCTTTTGGACAAATTCTCTCACAGGGGAGCATGCCCCCCCTAGAGTGATTAGCCTCCATGGCATAGCATATAGGCTACTGTCATGCAGGGGTGAACAAGGACGTCTCTAGGATATCCATTTCTGTATTTCATATTTTTTACTCGCCTATAATTAGCCCAGCCATTTATGCGATCTAATTTTAGCTAAATTTCTTGATAAACTCGTGAATGACAATTGAGGACGTGAAAGCATACTTGAGCTACATATAAAATATTTTATTCGAATATATGAGTGAACCGGCGCTGGAAACCTGTGCATCAGTCTTTCAGGCACGGAGGTGCCCACCCATAATTAATTAGGCTATGTTTTTAATCTCCATTTGGCATGCGATTTTACCGCTTTCCGTGGGGCTTTACCGTTATCTTGGAATTAGGTATAGCCAATCACTGTTCTCCAGTCATAGTTTGCAAATTAGTTGGTTAGCTAAGCTAGTTTCTGTGAATACGCTGGTGGAACCTTAGTGGAAGCTCATATGCTTGTAGTTGATTGGAAAAACCTGTGAACTTTTAATTTGGAAACGGTGTTTCTGAAACTTCCGGTTTTTAATTCCGGCTTCCTGGTCTAGGTTTGCGTTGCTCTCGAATTCCAAATGACGGTTACAGTTCTATTTTGGTGCCAACCACACTGACAAAACGCATGTATGTAGAGAATAGAGCGCACACTCCTATCATGAGTTCCGCATGTATTCAGATTAAAAAATGACATACACAAATCAGGTTTTACAGTTACACTTCAATACATTTTAGCTACAAATTTAGATTTTACATTTTTAATTTGAGTTACATTTGCGAATTTCAATTTACGATTTTGATTTTACATTTTCAATTTGAGTTACATTTGCGAATCTCAATTTACGTTTTTATGTTTTGGCAGCTATCTAACTCCATAGTAGTGGTCGTGCAGTGTATGAGTAGCATGCCCTGACTGCATGCCTCTATATAAATTAATATACTATGTGTGTGTGTGTGTATATATATATAATTTTTTTTGACATATATAAGATTTCATATTTTGACATGATAACGCTTTTTCACAGTGGCAATATCTCACATTGATTAAAATTAAAATGCATAACTGACTGTTGTACAAGATGTAATTAAACAGGTTTGCCAAAGTGCAGCACTCACACAGAAAACCTATGGCTCCTGCTGCAGCGTGCTAACAACATGACAGATGTGTATAGAATCATGTTGTGGAATAGCTGTGAGTCATTTCTGTTTCAAGCTTTCAAACAGTCTTTCTTATTTCCGTGAGAATGTTTTAACACTATGTGTTATGTTTTAATGGGCTTAATGCTCTTTTTTTATTTTACCTTTTTACGGCAGACATGTTTGAGGGCGCGTAGCAGATGCATGTTGCTTTCATTTGATGTTTTTTTTTCCAAAAGAAACATATGCTGGAAGTCAGCTCCTCCATAAATAATTTAGAAGTGTGAAGTTAAATTAACATGTACAGTAATAGGGCATGAGGGTGTGTGTGTGTGTGTGTGTGTGTACTGATTTCCAATGAAGGCAAAGGTGTTGCTGCTTAAGGGGAAATTTTTGGGGCTCAGATTACTGTTTCAGTGCCTCCTGTGTTGTCAAGATTTGACTTTTATGTTGTTTGTGTAAATAATTGGTGCCAGAGAGTTTAAAGTTACGAACAGAGGCTGTCAGAAAAGTTGTAGCCCCCCCCCCAAAGAGAAACCAAAACTACTCGAACTTCCAGTGGTACCAAGTGCTCAGTTTGAGAGCTTATCATGCACTGCTTGTTTTAAAGTTTAAAGGAAAAATTTATTCTGAAGCCAGTTCTCTACACTGGTAAAATTAAAACCCCAGACAATAAAAAAAAAATGCCTTGGGCTGTTTTGGGAAAATTATTGTAGTTTACCTTATAGATCTCATGTAACGTGTATATCTGATTGGTGCTTGAAAATTACTTGCGGTTTTCTGGAAAAAGCATTAAACATTAAATAAGGAAACCCAGAGGAAAGCTGTACATGAACATTCCTAGAGCCCATCAAGTCAGTGGCTGTGTTCTACCCTCTAGCATACTTATGTACAGTCCTTCTACATTTGATAGTACTGCCAAGCAAACTATTATGCAACACCAAATAAATGGGTGCACACTACAATAAAAATTTCTTAGATTTGGAGTGTCCTTTCCCAGTGATGCAAGGAAACAATCATAAAACATTTTCTTTTACATGCCATGTTTTTAACTAGATTTTATACGGCAACAACAAACTGCTGTACTTCTGTATATTCTGAGAAGTGTACAAATATGCATTTTGGAACATGTCCATAGGCACTTACAAGGCCATGGTAACTTTGTATGTCCAGCAAGACGCGTTCTCTAGCTTTGTTTCTCACAGAACAAATGGAAGATTCTATGTCCTTGCCCTGCTCACCAAATACATGGTATGTTAAGTTTGAGGAAGATAATTCTAAACCAACACAAGGCAGAGAAAAAGAAGAGTCTACTTTTGTTGCACAGCAGGAGCTTGAAACAAAAGGAATTTGCAGATTTCCGGGAATCGGGAATGGACTTGGTGTGGTTTACAGGCGTCGTCACAGATCAACCATTTTTTAACTATAAGCCATTTCCTCAATTATTCATTTCATTTGCAGTTGCCAAAACAAAGTATGCAGCGCTCTTCAGCCACTATTATTCAGTGTCATTTGTATTTTACAACATAACCAACCTATGGCAAAGTGACAAGACAGTCCGATATTGTTTTGGGATTAAAAATACCCAGAGGAACATTGCTTTGACAAATATTTGAGTGATTCCTGGATAAACAGGAATAGCAAGTGCTGACAGAGCCAGGTTGAAATAAATATGGCTAACTGCAATCAGAAAAAAAAAAATAACGACCTTGCATTGGCAAACTTATTTGGCTGGTTGAGTGACTCGGAAACACTTGGCAAGTCTGACATTTTTTCTCTGAAGAGGAAAGTCCTGGCCTCGTATGGGAAGCTAGTTTATAATTTTTTATGTGCTGGCGAATGGCTGTCAGGTGGATGCAGAACACAGAGTAACTACAGGTCCAGCTGGGAGCTGTACCAGTGTGGATTTTTTTGAAGGACAAGCACACATAAACATCATCAGTCTAAATGAAAGCGGCTCAAACACCTCGCTGCCTGCGACTCTTGGAGATCGGATTGTGCTCACTCGGAAGAAGAGGGAAGAAAACACTCGAAGAGGAATTACAGAAAACAGTTCCCAAGGCAGAAGAGGATTTTGCCAAATGGCTCCTGCTGAAGAGGAGCCACGTTGTCCAAGTCTTGTCCTTTCTGCCCTTTTCTTTCTTTCAAATTTCAGCACATATAGAGTAGAATAAAACATAGCAGAGATAATTATAATATCAAAGATAACATTAACATTTGAGATGTTTAGCAGACACTCATACAGAACGACTTACACAGCCCACAATCCATAGAATCCACAATACATCTGGACTTTCAATGAACAAATTCAGGTTAAGTATCTTTTTAAAGGATACAAAGGCAGTGCTCGACCTGGGAATCAAATCTACAACCTCAGAGTTACAAGCCCGGTTCTCTAAACATTATGGTACACTACCAGCCTGACAAGTGGAACATTTATTCACAGTAACAGTCGCACAGACTAAAAGCAACTTTTTTTTTTTAAGTGTTCAATGTAAGCTCACTGATACTGGACTGGTTAAAACTAAGATAGGTCTGGTTTGTTACTTACCATAACCCACAGTCCTTGTGACGTGACTGAGTATGTATAAGTATGTATGTGACTTTATGTGACTGAGTATGTATAAGTATGTATGTGACTTTATCTGACTGAGTATGTATAAGTATGTATGTGACTTTATGTATACGAAGAACATGAAGGAGGGGGTGGAAGAGACACTATTATTCTCTAATGTTTCTTGTTTTGTCTTTGTTCATGTATTACACAAAAGTCTAAACATAAATGTATTACACCATTGGTTGTGGTTGAGGCAAGTTTCACCCTCATCATTGTAAATGTTCTTGAGTTTCTTGAAAGGTGCATGTAAATACAGTGTATAATAGGAATAATAATAATAATAATAAAAACACTCATTTGAATATGAGTATATAACACAATTCCTAAGACTGTTCAAAGACTGCAGGCATTACAGAAAAGGCTGAGGGCTGTTTGTCCTTTGTTAAACCACTGCTGGTAATGCCACGTTAAACGGCGAGCCTCGATGGGCAAAATGGCCTGTTCTCGTCATTGTGCATGTCTGTGCTTTTAACATACATAGCGTTAGCGCTTTAACCATGTAAGAGCATAGAAGCAAGGCGGGTGGTGGGGGGTGTGGGCAGAGTGGCAGCAGTGGCGAATTATCTCCCAGCGCCTGGCATGCCAGCCCTGGCACCCTCTTGGTGGCTCTGCCAGCTGTGCCCCCAAGCCCTCCACCTGCCTCTGTTTCCCTCACACCCCCCAGTGTTTACCATCAACGCTCGTTAGCACCCACAAAATCGGCAGAGGAGGCTGTCAAAGGGTGGCAACCTCTTGGCTGTGTGTGACACTCGCCGACATGCATAAACCATTTGAATGCTGCACAGGATATATGTGACAGGGACCCTGTACATTCTCCCGACCCATAATCTTAAACCCATACAGTTTTATCTGAGTGACTATAATGGTCTTATTGCTTACATTTTTTGAGGCCACAAAGCATTTTTGTGCACTACAAAAACTTCAGAAAACTGAATTCAGACTGCTAGCAGGCTCTGGAAAACCCGCTTGAGAGATCTGGACACTCCCGCTTGGAGAGTTGTGTCTTCACACATATTTATGCTGATTTTGATGTGTTCGTCAATAGATGCATAGTTAATGGTATCATCGTTGTATCGTTTTGATGATTATACTGTACTCCTTTGGCCACTTGATAGCTCCTTGATAAATGGTGCTGCTCTGTACTTATTGATGTACAGTAGAGAATCTGTAGATGGATCGTATGTTATCATATACTGCAGTTCAGTCCAGATTGCCGTTAAGCAATCTTACTTGTACTTCACTGGATGTATCTGGCATTGAAATGAATTCTTTTTTGCTTAGAATTGCGTTCCCAAGTCAATATAAAATACCCTTTGCCTGAAATCTGGCAGCAGGGCCCAGGTCTTTGATGGAAATTGATCACAGTGTGGATGTTGAAATATTCAAAAGAGCTCGACCCCACCATCATTTTTTTTTCCCTTCTAGGGACCGCTTCCTGTTTTTTTTCTGTGAATCCCAACCAAGTTTGGCGCCGATGCGTCCTTCAGTACAATAGAGCCCTGTGTCCAGGGCTGTGGATTTCAAAACAACAAACAGTTGTGGCAAGAAACAGAATTGGATGTTGCAACTGAAATACACGCCCCTCCTCCCTTTTCCTTCTGCAGTCATGTCAAGTTTTATTTGATACTATTATAGTAATACAGTTCATCATCGCATAAAGTTAATTCAACCCAGATCTTTCATCGGAAAATAACATTCTTTAGCTGCTTCCCATGTGCTGGACAGTGACCATTTAATTCACAGGGTCATGTCAGACACAATGTCCGTCTAAGAGGAAATTACCATTTGGTAAACAAGGCACAGACAGTGAGCCAAAGGATTCATGTCCAGTGTTCGCATTTTCAAAATGTATTTTTAGCTCGACTAAATACCGAACGACTATAACACTTAGGTTTTCAAGTATTATGGGTTTGATAACTGATGATCACTGCTATAATTTAGATGTATGACAGCTTGTAGGGTGAAAATTGGATTGGGTTTATGTAGAAGTGTAAAAGGATAGAAGGCTGCTGGGTAGAGCACTAGGTAACGACTAGGTAAAGAGTCAGCACCATGGTCTCAGATAGAATCCGTAACGTGTCAATGCTGACTATAGCCGGCAGCCCTGCAGAGCTGGCGACACAATCGGCTTTGCGTCGGCAAAATAATATATGGGGAGGGATTCAGTTGGAGGGGATAGCAGTGTTCGTTGCTCAAGCAACCCCTGTTGGTCGTCTGGGTGCCCGTGGCTTGCTCTCTGTGAATGCGTATGATTGGGTCTCCTCTGCCCCCGCTCTGCACATACGCGGCTTGTGACTGTGGTGTGAAAAGAAGCAGCTGGCTGGCACCGCAGGAGAACTATGAGTTGTCTTCACTCTCCCGAGCCGGCTGCAGGGGGCGTATATGAACATGCATGTACATAATTCGCAAATTGGTCATCCCGAATTTGGGTGGGATTTGCCCTTTGCTCCTTGTGGCCATATTGGAACCGCCATCGCCTTACAGAGGCAACGTGAGCGACGACTATTAGCAACGGCTGCAATTAATTTACGTTCCAAATTTCACCAAGAAAATGACATTGGTGAGGGGCTATTATTTTAAGGTACAGTATCTCTGTTGCTGCTGTTGCATAGTGACGTTTTAGCATCAGAGTGGAACAGGTGCCTGTTGATGACATGAGCTAATAAACACAGCCAGGAAGTGCTGCTGAGGAGCTGCGAAGAGGCTGTGAACGCGTCTCCGCCGAGCGAATGTGCGATCCCGCCTGAAAGATGGCCTGTCAACACCCTCAGCCCCCACCCCTGGAAAAAACCCTCAACCCAGAACACCACAGTCTTACCTCTGCTTCTCATTCATCCTCCCCTTCATTACATCCCCCACGGTGTAAACCGGTTAAATTGTTTAATGTGCTGCATGCCCAGGTAACGCAACTGTGTTACACATCATCAGGTTGTGAGGAATCATTGCTGACTCGACAAATCCTGGTCCTGGAGGGGCCTTGTCCAGCAGGTCTTTAAAAAGCACTCTCTGAAAAATAGGGTTCGGTTTGGTTTGTACTGTGGTAAACGAAAGTGCTTACGAGCTCGTTTCTGAATAACCTCCCTGACTGGTGATCTTCGGAGTGCTGAGGCTCATCCAGGCTGTGGAATAGATGCAGAAATGGGAGTGCATAAATATTATCAGAAGATTACCAACATAGAATGGATTAACATGGCAATATTTGACTGGACTCTAATGAATCCAATGACAGGCATCTTCATTTCATAGTATAAGTCAGCTTTAGAGTAGACATTGTGAATGGTTCAGCTCCCAGTCCACAGCTTCTTTCTGAGGTTAAAGGGTAATTACACCCACTGTTTCAGCCTATCTCCGCCCACGAAACAGTTTTGAAAAATACTTTGTGGGGTGAGCGAGAGAGAGAGGTGGGGGCGGAGGAGCTGCCATCGTCATTTGCATAAATGAATGTAGCAACATTGTACAAATGATTACGTATAACTCGGATCAAATTGTCAAACTAGACGTTGCTCATCAAATATAAATCAAGATTCAGCAACTGCATGACCTATTTCTCACCTTAAATATCTTCAGAAACATATTTTAGTGGACTATTTGGGTGGAATAAGAGAGTTTATGAACAGGACGCAACATGGAGCCGAAACGAAAGTAACGTAGTGGGTGTAACCAATCAGGTGCTGGCTGTTTCCATTGTGGGCGACAACAATTATCCATATGACATAGAGGTACCTCCAAAGTGGTACTCTGACATCACGATTGGGGCGGGGGCAGTGTGGAGAGCAGAAAGGAAATTTCAACCGGGCAGCACAAAGACGCTTTTCTACCAGTTTCTCCTGATTTATGTTATTATTTCAGAATTGTTGAATGGAATGGATGAATAAGTTTCATTATAAGGTAGGCATGATCTAGGGTGTAGTTACCCTTTAAAAGTGAGGGGGGTTTTAAAGCTACAGGACATGAGGATGTTAGATCGCTCTGATACAATTCTGTTCTATTTTTCCTCTGCAACGCAGAGGTAAGGCAAAAAAAAATTCAAAGTTCAAAGAGCATAAAGCAATTTGTACAAATGAAGTCCTGTTTCCCTGAAACGTGTATTCCTCTGTCCGTTCATCTTCTTTTGTCTTCACGTTCCTTGAAGGAAACGGCTAGAAACTCTACCGTCCATGCATCTCTGTTTTAAAGCCCTCTGTCCCTTTGAGCTGCCCACAGATGGAATAAAAACACCTGCAATTTGTGTCTGAGCAAATGTGCTTTGCATTACTGCATCATCTGTGGACTCTATTAAGAGTGACCTGCAGTGTATTGCTAACATATCTATACTGTGCATCTGGGTATATACCTCACTTATTCAGTGCCAAAATACTTGCTGAGATATAACGCAGACTTGTGCGCGTGACCAGCAGGAAAAGGAACAACATGGAAGGAGCGGATCGATAAGACACTTTCATCGGCCAACGGGGGTCGCTCAAGAGCGATGAAACACGGATTCCTGTCCGGCACCAATTGTGCATCACTCTATGGAGCAACTGGCCAAAGTTGGAACTGGCAGACAAATTTAGTTTTTCTAATATGCATATTTTTGTAGAGATCAGACATAATGAGCTCTTTGGTGTATGAAGACATAGTACCTGCAAAAAGTTTTCATATCACGGTCAGGTCAAGCGGTATGTTACATTTCATCTCAGCATTTAGAAGTATCTTATTCCAGGTTTGCACTCACTAGAATTGATGGCGGACATTGCAACAACAAAAAGGGGGAAAATAAAGATTCAAATAAATATTGTTTAAAAAACTATTAAAAAACTGATATCTTAGAAGCAAACACTTTATGTATTGAGTTGCAGACCAAACAGAAGAAGCAAATAAGAGAATTTAGGAGTTTAGGAGTGCTCAGAAAGTTTATTTTTTTGTTACTCATTCATGAAAATGGTTGAATTTGCATTATTATATTTAATGGAAATAAAAAATTGTTGAAAAGAAAACCCTCAATTAAAAGGTTCTTACCTTAAAACAGCATGCTTTGTTTGCTTTTGTATATATATTTACATATATTTAATGACCGTTTCATTTTCAATTTGAGCAATACATTTGAGTAATATCGATGAACGAGATATCGAGAAGCAAAATTCTCTGGTCCAGGCTTAATCTCTCCACAGCATAGTTTCTTGCATTTGATTCTGCTGTAGTTAAATTATAACATGTTCTTTCATGCCATGGCAAACAGTATTTGCTTGTTTCTGGATAACTATAAGATAAACAGGCAGGAAATGGGAACTTGGGATCCCTGACTTTTTTTTGCTTTCATTGATTCATGTCTGGGGAGAGAGATCGTTTGCCACCTGGAAAACCCTATGGAACTTCCCCGTAAAGCTAAGGGGGTTCTGGGAATGGCAGAGAAACAGAACTTTCATTGTAATTTATAAAGAAACCGATATATTGGTTTTATACAGTATCTTTCTCAGTGACTTTTTGGCCTGTGGCTGCCCATCCCTCAAAGTGCTTTGAACAAATGCTTATATTGGGCAGGGGTAATATCAGTGGCCCCACAGTCTGGGCTGTGTCAGTTGGTCTTATGATTTGTGATGATGACGTTAACAGGGGCAGAGCAGAGCTGCAGGATAAGAACGAGCTCAACAGGAAGAGGGGGCGGGGGGGACAGAAAACAGCGGTGGAAACTTCCTGCAGCCTCCAGCTTTGTTCATGAGTGCAGGCATTGCAGGTGGTAATCAAAGGCAGGCCATGAAAAATGGGGGAGGGAAGGATTTGGAGGAAGGGGGGTGGTGGATAACAGTGTGGTGGGGGGGGGGGCAAAGATTGACACCGACCATACAGCACTTGACAAGCCACCTCGTTGCGTTCGTTCGGCAAAATTAAACACTCCGGACTTTTTTCACCTGCTCTGGCGGCAGCCGCGCATATGGGCCGCGAGTTAAAAATAAAGACAGTGTGCATACATTACCATACATAATGCACAACGACCCCCATTTAATATGCAAATTCCCTGAAATATTACTGAACACCTTCTGTTCGGAGCGAATACATTTGAATTTGCAATTAGACTTATCCTGTATAATTAATGAAAAGCGTCAATTTTTGGCTGCTTAGTAATTTGATTAAACATGTTGATGGGCCACTTAACGGGCTCTCGTCCTGGGACGTGACGCTGGGGACCGGGAGTATGTTTGGGTGGGTGGGGGTGTTGAGGTTGGTTTGTGGTTGTTGGGGACTGGGCAGTCCGTATCCTGGGTGACTCCCTCCTACCCCCAACCCCCCAGACCTAAATGTCACAGGAAAGGGGGGTGAGGGAAACCTCGATTATTAAGGTGGCGCGCGACCCGGTCGTGTGACGGGAACAATAGAGAACAAATTGCCTCAATCATATGTCTGTCAAGCTTCTCTCTCCCTCCCTCTATCAATTCTCTCTCCTTTCTACTGTGCACATACACCCCACAGTGCTTCTTTGCCGGCACAGAGAACTTAAAATGCAGAGAGAGAGAGAGAGATATGCAGAAACAGGTGGGTATGCAAGCAAGTTTTTAAACTGTAGCCAGATTGCACCTTCTTCACCAAACAAGTTCCCAATTTAAGGTGTGTTTGATTAAACATGTCATTCTTCACTCCGGACAGGCGAAGGTTCATCAGTGGAAGTCATGTAAATGGATTTATTCGTGTCACATAAAACATAGCAGGGAACCAACTTGAAGGAAACGTGTGAAAATAGAAAATTCAGATTTTTATAGCGAGAAGATAATGAGGAGGATTTGCTTTTGCATTTTCTTTTACAAGAGAACTTTAAAAAATATATATTTTTAAGTTTTCTCTCAGAATGAAAAAAGCCTGAGACATGCTAGTTGATGGCTTGTATATACGTCTGGCCCATTGTGTTTACTTCTGCAGAAACAAAGAAAAGTGCTTCTGAAGTTAAACGTTTGCTAGAAACAGGAGAGCATTTGGTCTGTCCAGCTTGGGAGTGTGTGAGCTGTTTTTTTCAAGCTGTTTTTACAGATTTGGCTGCAAAAGGTCACTGGCGAACCGCTTTCTCCCACTCCTATACCTGTGCTGTTCCGATAGTGACTTGCTCTACACCCCCACACAAAATTTTGAACATCCTACACAATCTCTGAATGGACCTTTTACCTCTTTTCCTCTTGCTAGGTGTTTTCCAGTTCTGAAACTGCGGTGATGCTAACAGTTGAACTACGATAACCACTGAAATGTGCCAAAACTTTACTTTATGCAATTTTTCTAGCTTTAATTTGGTTGCTCACTCACCCACTTGGTCTGAGTTAAGGCATATAATCATGTTATAGTTACATACAGTATAGCCGGGAGGTTTGGCCCTGGGGCAAAATTGGACCACAACACCATTCAATTTGGCCCTTTGACACAATTTGGGTTTCTTAATAAAAAGTCCCTTTAAATCAGAAAATTGCATGTTTTCATTTCAGCTCAGGATTCATATCTCAAGCGGCAAGCTGTTACATGACACTAAAAACAGTATGAATGTTTTTTTTTTTTTTCATTTTTAATCACCATTTTTAATATCAGGACTGATACAAAATAGGATTTCTGCTATTAAAAATATGCACGTTTTTATTTAAATTTTATTTAGTATATGTATGTAGGTTTGTGTATGTTTGACTTTGTTGTATGCATGTGATAGAGTTTGTGTGGGTGATTCTGGAACGATAGCATTATTGTGCATAATAACATTAGTTCATGTGTGTGTTTGTGTTTTTGTGCCTGTGATTGAGGGCGGGACTTGTAAACCTTACCCTCTCATATCTTTTCTCTCTTCTCCACTCCTCTGCCCACCTCTCTTTCTCCTCCTCCCTCTCTTCTTCACGCTCTACTCCCCTCTCTCTTACTCTCCCTCGCTCTCGCCTCTTCTCTATGCTGGCTCACAGCCATGCTGGAGTATCAGCCTGGTATCAATTACACTTCACTTCTCACCCACTTATGAATATGTATGATATTTATAATAAAGTGCCTCTCTAAACATGGGCTTCTGTTAGGAGAGGGTCTGCCTTGTGGCCTTCTCTCATCACTGAGGTGCTGGGTTTCTAGACCATACATATATAGCATGCATCTGTCCACACAAAATGATACTGTTTTTAGTGTTTGACATATGAAAAATAGCAATCATGTATGCTAGTGAAAATGACTAATTATTGTCATTATTGACACCATTTTGTTAAATGATGAGTTTGTGTCATGACATGACATGATCAATGGAATTAAATACAGATGCCTAATTTTTGGTTAACATTGTATCAACCCCTTCCCCCTCCCTTTTAGAAGGCAGTTTAGGGCAGTTGTCTCTATTGGGCCTAATCTTAAACCAAAGACTAAATTTTGGCTCATAATTTCACAGTGTGCAAATACAAATGGCACTGAAGTCGTCCATGTCATGATAGTGTTTCTTTCTGTAAAGGGGCGAAGGCGACTATGGAGATGCAGCACTACAGATGAAGACGGATAGCACAGACAACATGCATTCACTGTACCGCTCCCCCACTTATCTGTGCACGTCCTGGCCACTCTCTTCCCAGCAGTTATAAAAATGAACAATTCCAAATAAAAGTCAAACGACACAAAGAGATACTTAGCTATTAGCGCTATTAGCATTCCATGGCATACGTTTCCTTCGAGTCAGCTGACGAATTGAGATGGAGGTGGAGATCGTTCTGGATGAGGACTTCAATAAAAAGCTAAATGTGTTTTTTATTTTTTTTTGCTCCTACTCATTTTTTCTCAATTAAAAAAATAGAGTGACTTGATTGACAGAAAGTTATAAATAAAATAAAAAAACACAGAGCAGGCCTCCGAAATGCGTACCTGATGTACCGGAGAGGAATTTACCCAGCGATCGTCTTTGCAAATCTCTCACAGAAAAAGATGCTTTAATTGCTGCTCCCCGTGTCTGGAAGCTATTAGTGGCTTGTGGGGCGCGCTTAAACCGAACGCAAATGAGCGGGAGAATGCTGGGATTCGCGCAAGCTGGTCGGGAAGGCGAAACAATTGCATCATTATCAGAAGTGTGCAGTCTATTTACATGTGTAAAAAATCATCTTGGCACCCATTCAAATCCATTACGGTCGAGGCCTGTAATATATGACTTCTGAGTTCTCAATACAAGCATCTTCTGTCACTGTCACACTCCATTATGTTCTCGATCTCTGAATAAACCACCTGAGAGCTTTCATTTAGTCTCTACCAGAGATGTTTATAAGCACCATTTATGAATTTATATATTTCACATTTGAGCGCTGAACCTTGCTAAGCTGTGTCTCAAACGCTGCATACGTTTTAAGGGAGGGAACCTCAACAATATAATGCCCAACATATATCAAAAAGAATGCTGAGGTATTGCTGTTGAAGAAAGACTATGATAGAATGGACTTAGTTTAACTTAACGACGATGTTGCATGGCTTTGCAATGAATTTAATTGTTTTTTTTTAGAAAAAGGTTAAGGTAAGTTATGAGAGAGAGAGAGAGAGAGAGAGAGAGAGAGAGAGAGAGAGAGAGAGAGAGAGAGAGAGAGAGAGAGAGAGAGAGAGAGAGAGAGAGAGAGAGAGAGAGAGAGAGAGAGAGAGAGAAAAGAAAAAAAAACCATCTGTACTGCTGCCCTTGAGGACAGGAGCAGAGAAGCCCTAGGCTGAAGGAGTAAAGTTAGACCTTTCTCCTGTTTTTTCTCCTGGCTGGGGAGAACAAGCGGGTGTGTTTCACTACCCTTGTTTACCTGTTTGGGGACTTGACCTTCATGGAAAGGGCGATGATGCTCTCAGTCCTAACCTGAAGAACCACAGCCCAGCTGTATTTTTCAGCCCTTTTAAAATTATTAACACTCCATGAACCAAAAAGCAAAGCTAAACCGCTTTCAGTCAAAAGAATCATCAGTTTGTGCTTGACCACAAACAAAGTCTTCGGCCATGGAGGACCAGATATGAGTGGCCCTGCAGACACTGTGGCCCTCCACAACCAGCGTTATACTCTACAAACACTGTGGCCCTCCACAACCAGCGTTATACTCTACAAACACTGTGGCCCTCCACAACCAGCGTTATACTCTACAAACACTGTGGCCCTCCACAACCAGCGTTATACTCTACAAACACTGTGGCCCTCCACAACCAGCGTTATACTCTACAAACACTGTGGCCCTCCACAACCAGCGTTATACTCTACAAACACTGTGGCCGTCCACAACCAGCGTTATACTCTACAAACACTGTGGCCGTCCAGAACCAGCGTTATACTCTACAAACACTGTGGCCCTCCACAACCAGCATTATACTCTACAAACACTGTGGCCCTCCACAACCAGCGTTATACTCTACAAACACTGTGGCCCTCCACAACCAGGGTTATACTCTACAAACACTGTGGCTGTCCACAACCAGCGTTATACTCTACAAACACTGTGGCCGTCCACAACCAGCGTTATACTCTACAAACACTGTGGCCATCCACAACCAGCGTTATACTCTACAAACACTATGGCCCTCCACAACCAGCGTTATACTCTACAAACACTGTGACTGTCCACAACCAGCGTTATACTCTACAAACACTGTGGCCGTCCAGAACCAGCGTTATACTCTACAAACACTGTGGCTGTCCACAACCAGCGTTATACTCTACAAGCACTGTGGCCCTCCACAACCAGCGTTATACTCTACAAGCACTGTGGCTGTCCACAACCAGGGTTGAGTGGCCCTTTTTATGGTTCTTTTAGACCCTTTAACACTGTCTAATGTAGGAATGCATACTGGAAAATGGGATGGTAAATGGCTATTCTGCTACATCTGAAAATGGCTATTCTGGCACAAATCGTAATGGGCGTTTTAGAGTATCCTTGTTCTCATTCCATAGCCCAAGTTTAAAATGCAAATGATTAACAGTATGAATATTATATTTGCATATGGAGGCCACGGAAACATAATATAATTATTAGGCAATCTGCCTAACGAGATTCAGATAAGATGCTGGGCAATGTTTTTTCCAGCCTGAAACTGTCCCCAAAAAATGTCCAGACAAACTCTGAGCCAGATGGTGCGGATTAGTTAACCTCGACACTGAAGCCACCCCCCACTCCAATGCAGATGAAAACAGGTGTGCAACACAGATGGATCATATTTTTCTGCTGTGGTTTTAAAATCCTTGCTTACAAATTTTAAATTTTCTTAAAACAAATGGCAGGTGGAAAAACGGAAGATATTTATTTTTCTGTGTGCTTTTTTCAATTAGAATTTTTCTTTTGCCATGTAAACTCCCTGTGTCTGCCTCCTCCCCACTCGCCCCACCCCCCACTTCATTGTTTGGGCTGCTACCGTGTTTAATTAAACCCACCATTTGATGCATTCCAGCATAGTTTGATTCTCCCAGAACTTCAAAGCCAACCTAAAATTGCATTTACTTTGTAAGGATTGCATCACTCCTGCGTTCTATATCAACACATCGGAGGCTATGTTTTTATGCCTTATCCCCTCATATTAAATTAGTCGTTATTCTTCGTCTCTCTTCAGAAACACGCACATCCAAACAAACAGAGCAACAACCAGTAGGCAAAAATGAACGCTTCCTCTATCTGTCAGGTGCTAGTATGAGGGCAGCAAAAACTGTGCTTTACGGTCTGCGCTTCTTCAGTTCCGAGAAGGAGACGCAAAGTGAAGATACACCCAGCGTTTGGGAGAGGTTACGGCAGCGTGCGCAATATTAAAATGAAAAGGCAGAGCGGCGCCCTGGAGGCATTATTCAAATCGAGGAGTTATTTTTAATTTTGGTTCAATAAAGCAAAACGCTTACCCGTCTCAACCCAGATACTTAATTAAATACTTCGCACACTATATTAGTTTTCTGACGCGAGCCGCCGTTTTGGAATTCTAATAGCCATAAAGAGAAACATTTGTCTGACAGATAAAGTAAGGTATAAATCACAATTCCCCCGAAGTGCGATTTGGAAATAATAAAGTACTCCTGTTCACTCATATGAGAGGAATTATATTGGTTTCGTTTTAAAGAGGCAGTGTCCGTTTCTTTGACCATCTCACTGACATGGTCTGCATTATCTGTCTCTCCTGTCTCCAGTTTACGCGGCTCATTCACTTTTATCGTGAAACACCATTTCATTGGCGATGTGTAATGAATTAGCTTATTGTTCTTCTGATACACGTTGCACTGCAATGCAGAGTAGTTGAAATTTGAGGTCATGTGGTTCTGTAGTTTATGCACGTGAGAATCCACAGATATCGGTGGAGCTACGTAAGAAAAATAAAATAAACCTTGTTTCCCCTCCTTTTGTGCCTTGGCAGCATGGTGTAAAGATGATGTATGGCACAGGAGTGGCTTTCCCCTGCTTCTACTGTAATGCTGAGCCGATAGCCGGGCAGGAACAAAGCTATAGAACATTGCCATTAATAGCTACTTTATGCGTTCCTGTGTTCTTAAATGTGGCTTAAAGCTGCCAAAGGCAGTCAGTTAGTGTGGGATATCTGGCACACTGACACAGAACAGCAAAACGAATTATTGTTATTATGCAGGAAATCCAAAACTGAACTTCAGAGCAGTGAATATGTTGCACACCAGAGAAGTTCTCACAGCCTGTGTCTGGGGTGCAGTATAAGTTGTGTTCAGGGTGGTAGAAGACCGCTCTCATTTGGCATCCAGACCCCATTTCTGTTACAGGCCTGAGAATGTTCAGGGAACATACCTTAACGATGAGGTGGTCTCTAGTAGATTTGCTGATGGTGAAACGCCAACAAGTCTGCCTTTCTTTTTATGTTATATTTAATTTTCATATTCAAGTCAAGTCAAACTTTATTTGTATAGCACATTTCATACACATAACATCACAATGTGCTTTCACATGCACACCCTTGCCCTGGGTGAGTTACAGAGATTATATTTTACTGTGTTATCCAAAAATACTCTTCTCTTGTGGTCATTTTAAAAGAAATGTGATACTTTACATGAACAAACAGATTAAGAGTAGCTAAATCAGTTGAGTTGGTAATTTAACCAACAAGAGACTATATTTGTCCCAGCATGCACTGGGCTGAACAGCAAAATAAAGACCTATTCTTTTAAATGAAGTATTTGCTATCTTCTGATTTTTCATTGTCTTTCTTTCTAGGGTTTCTTTCTTTCAGCACTCAGTAGTATGGTCTTTTACTTTTACTATCTCATGTATGAGCAGGATGTGAGACCTTGGCTTTAAAGGGTTGTTAGTGAAAACTTCAATGCAGACCTGGCGTCAGTGCAGCTTAGCAGAAGACTGGAAGTGAAAAGCTGTTCTAGTCGGCGTATGTTCTAGTCATACGTATGTTTTTATGATGTCGTGTGTAAACAACACCGATGTGTTCTTTCCCCAACTGCCCGAACAATTTACATCAGCTCAAGATGGGAGTTCAGGCCAATTACCAAGGCCTTAGTTCTCCATCTGCTCTTAATGCCAACCTGACTACCCCAAGCGGCTCCCGTGCCACTCGCTTTGTGACGCCTTTCGCGCGCCTTTTACCACCCCTCGAGGGGCGTCGCGACGCTCGCATCAGTTTCACCCGCCATTGTGATTCGCGCTGTCCGACTCCCACCTCTCTTGTGGAATTAAGTGCCGTTGTTAAAAATGTAACGCCTTGCTGGGGCATCTGTGTGCACCCCCCACGTGGGGTGCTGGAGTTAAAATGTCTCCCCACGGGCCGTTTGCGTGACTCTCTCCGCGTCGCACTCTCCCGCCGTCTCTCAGCCCGCAGGTCCTAATGTGCTGGCATCTGCCTGCCTGTCTCTCCCTCTGTTTATCAATATGGTCTCAATCTGTCCACAGGGCCCGTTTTTAGGGGAGCATGTGGATGTGTCAGTGGCATACGTTTTTCTGTTTCCCAGGCCGTATTGTTCAAACAGGTGATACTCCGCAGCTGGAAAATGCGAAGTGAGTCAATGCAACTGGGACATAAACTTTTCTGTAATTTCTGGAAACCGTTAAAACAATTTTAAAGGAGTTTTCAGCTGGCTGTACCAAGAATGTACAGACACATTGGCTATTATGAGGTTGAACTGTTCATTCTTGGTTTGGTTACATTCAACTAAATACCTTCCCTGGACTTTTCATACTGAACCACCCGTGAGTGCCTCCTTAATGCTATCTGTCAATCTCAACCGACAAAGCCAACTCAAATGCTGACTTTTTTTCAATGGAAAGATGAAGCCCAGCCACGTTCAATTATCTTAATTGAACTAAACAGTGAACACGTTTCTCGGTTGGAAATGTATGCTATGAAACATGTTGGTTTTTGCTTTTATACAAATCCTGCAAGAGTTAAAATACATTTATGCATTAAGTATGAAAAAGAATGATCAAAATTTGTAGCAATTTTTATTCAAAATGCCTTTATTCAAAAGAGTTTTGTTCATGCTTACTGAAATACCCTTACTTTAAAGAGCACCCTTTTTGATGCAAGATTTTGAAACATATTGTTTGAATCATATTTTGAGAAGCAAATATATTTTAAATAAATAGCAGATTGCTTTTTGCAACGACTTACTTTTCACTGTTCCTCAACAGCCTGTCCCTAAAACTCAGTGTGATGTCACTATTTCTGCAGAGATCTCAAGTGCTAAAAATTCCGACGCGTGAGACAATTTGAATGTTGGGTTTGCCCAGTTACAAACCGAGGAATAGGCCCTGTTAACGCGCGAGCCTCACGGTCTCTGTATAGGGTTGTGCTGAGTTTAGTCCAGCCGTAGTGTCATTGCAGGGATTTTTTATTCAAGCCATTGTGTTACGCTCAGCGCAATGAACCTTGAACTTTGGAGTTGTGGGTTCCTCTCACAGGCTGTTACATTGCTGCACTCTGGAAGAACCCACCTTCATGTGATGGTTCCCATAACAGTTCACTGCATGCATGTGTGAAACTCACTATGGACCATGAATACTGGAACGTAATGCGCACTGTAAACACTACGGGAGTATTAGTTTCCTTATGCTTCCTGTTTAGACTATGGCTGGGATTCAATCAACATTGGCCTTAACATTGTCTAACAATTAACAGCAAGAATTTATTTTTTCTTCACCAACAGTGAGTTCAGCCATCCTTAAAACTGAATTTGTTAAAAAAAAGTACACTGCCTGCATTGACTTTTTAAGTCAAAGTTAAGGAGAAATTGTGATTGAATAGGCATATGTGAGTTTGTTTATTTATTTAGGAGATGCCCTTAAGTGCAACAAATCTGATGGCAGGCAATGCGCGTGTAGCCCTTTCGTTCAGCTGGATATTTGCTGAAGCGACACAGGTGGAACACTACGAAAACTCAGCACTCTTTAATAGACGCTGTTGCAGTGTCCTGCTCAGGAATTCAAGCCCCGAGTCCCCTCGTTTTCCTGCGCTGGCGGCAGGCATGCCCGTTCCACTTTAAAAAGCCAGCGGGGTTCCTGCAGTGAAAAATGGGCCCATTTGGGCACGTTTGTAAGGACTGTCAAGGAGCAGCACCTCTGGCCTGCTCGGTTAACAAATTGAATGTTTAATCTGGTGACATTCCTATCTGGGCCAAGGGCTAATGTATGTGTCTAAGAATAACCGTGGCAGAGGGGCGTGATAGATGGCGGGCTATTATAGGCGGTATTTAAATCTGAGAGGACAATTCCTCTGTCGTCGTGGGGAAACCGACGGTTTGATTCTGCGCGGCCCGGGTCCAAAAATTGTCCAGAGACGTCTTGTGTGTTTTTGTCTTGCTTTTTTGTCATTTTTATTTTTTTTCAGTTTATCAGACAGGGCACAGTTGCCCCTCATCTCTGTCACTCAGGATTCCAGATTGAGGGGTCCGATTATGCACTGGCATGGTAGGCCTACCCACCCCCAAATAACCTGACCCGCCGCACTATGATGGGTCAGACCCCTCAACCTCCCCTCCACCCCCCGGGACTGCCCATGTCAAAGTCCTACTCATGGCGTGGTGGCCGGGCACTGCGCTGGAGATGCTAAGTGGCTTGGTGACAGCTCAGAGGGCGGCCATTACAGTGTACCACTTGGAGCGAAACGCCCCCTGGCCTCCTTAATCTCCTTCCTCTTAACCATAACATAAATAAGCAGTACTTGAGGAAGAAAGACATTTAATGAGCATTATTGGATTTCAGTTCATATGTATGGCCCCAGTCAATTTAACCCCTCCCCCCTTCCCATATCAGCCATCAGGAGCAAATGTAACGTGACCCCATCATATATATTTCCCAATTAATAATTCACTGCCTTTCTTTAAACAATGTCCTCTCATTACACATTCTGAGCTATGGGTTGCATTCGGCGTTTAACTAGCTGTTCAGAGTGTCTTTCTTCTTCTTGTTTCACGTTCTTGACTCTGTTTGATCTCCTGGGTGTTGTGTTGTGGTCTTGATGCTGGAGGTGGCATACGACTATGTGATCACACCCTTCCTCTCACCTTCCACCAATCAGATTTCAGCTTCCTGCCCCTCCCTCCTGGGGATTATTACAGTTTATCCATCAGTGATCAGTGATGTGCCAGTGGGCAGCTCATGGAACTGGATTCTTCCTAACAGAGATCCAGGCATTAAAGGGCACTTAAAACCGACTTTTCCCATTGAAAACCAATGTTTTGGGTTAGATTATGATCATACACAACTGTTTATGTCAGAAAATCTCATGTTTAGTCTAAAGTTTGTCTGAGTTTTTGTGTAGGCTTACCAATACACTGGTTTCCAGAGATTCGTGTTGTCACAAGATCCTTAACATAAAAATGGGTGGAGTTGAGGTAGTCCTAGGGGTGGTCTCAGCTGGGCACGTGGTATAAAAGCAGAGACTAATTGTTTTTTTTTTCTCTTTGAGACTAAGACAGTTCACCAAGACACACCCTTTCACTTCTTGACCGTATGAATATTCATAATATGACTACGTAGCATCATCATCATATGACCACGCCTACTCACGAGTTCCAGTTCAAATTGAAACGGTAAAAAAATCCTTAAAAAAGGCTCTGCAGTATCTCTTTAAGGTTGATTGGAAACAAGGAGGAACCATGCATGTAGTTACCTTTATATATTTGTTTTCAGTTGTCTTTCTAAGCCAAGAAATACAAAAAAATTATAATTTTCATACACTTTTCACCAGTGTCTGAACCACCCTATGGTGTAAATCCCCAGGGTACAGTCAGAAGTATGGATGACTTTCATTGGATGAAGCATGCCAGCAGATCCAATTGCCCCTCTCGGATCTGTACACGGTCAATCAGTTAGTGCTGGCCTTTCACTTCTTAGTCAAAGGGGTGTGGATATCACTGCCTTGAAAAGGCCAGTGTGAAAGTTAACAGAGGTCTTGAAAAGCATGATGCCCGTATTGTATACCCCTGCTCTTGAGACCTAGAGAATGCATGCAAACATACACAAGTGTTTTCTATCAGATACATTGCAGATTAATTACCTCTGTCAAAGTATTGTCTTTCCGTTACTCCATAGCCCAAAACGTGATTTATTTTCCAGCACAGTGTATGTGACTGACAGCATTGCAGTGTGCTGCAGTTTCCAACCCATTCCTCGCGGATGAGGTCACCCGGAGTTACATATTATATCCTCTCCCGTTACTTGCATGATGTCATAGGATGATTGCGATCGAAGAAACAAATATCGACTTCGTCATGGCGACCAGGCAAAAACACAGCTGAGGTTGGACCAGAGTAAACCTTAGGACAGAAGAGAGAGGGGAGTTCACTTGATCTGGAGTCTCTGTTAAATACAAACAGGAGGTCTGTTTTTTGGCCAGCGTTACAAGGCACAACAATGAATGGTGATTCCAAAGGCTGTGATTGCAAAAGTTCTGTTTCCAGACAGTTCCAAGCTTTGATTCCAAATGAAATTATTCACAAAGAGGCAGTAGTGGAATGCCACAAAATTATTTTTTTTCTTCTTTTTTTGCTGTTTTAATGTTTTTTCATGGGAAAAAAATGTAGCCAAGGAAGCCAGGGAACTGCAATGCGATGCACAAACAAGCAATACATTTTCTCCATTCTGGCCCAAATGCTTCATGGTGGAGCCACAGTGTCCCTGTAAGAAAAATCTCAGCAGGACAAAATAAAAGCTCCCCGACGCTACCAATCGCTAGTCGTAAAAACAGGTTTTTGGGGGCCGAGGATATGTGTACGCTTGGTGTGGGATCTGTCGCTGATTTTAGGAACGGGTCACAGATTCTTTTCTTTCGGGCTCTTCCAGCTGTGTTCCATTTCCTCTTGCAGATCCGATTTCGCCTTCGCTCGTTCTTCACATTCCAAGCAGCCAGAGAATCACCATCCAGAAATGGATTGCCCTTCTATTGCAGCTATATGTGGGGATCTTGAAATTTGCGCTGCACACTTAATGTGTGCCTCAATGCTAAATTATCATGATGGATCTGATTGCTATTAAGCAAAAAGCGAACCATCTCATCTGCGTAAGAATGTCTTTATAGTCTTTGCAGTGGTAGAACGGGAAGACATTTTTGCAAATGTAGCAATCTGTCAGAGTTTATAGCTTTTTAAAATATTAACCTTTAATTGTCTGCTGTCTTCATTTTCATCATTAGACACATAACATATTATGTTAACAATATGTTATTTTCGGACTAGATGCCCTCATGTTGACTTGTATACAGTAGCTTCCATTTTCATTCATTGTGTAATCATCCAATCATACAACTGGATATTTTCTGAATTGCATTGATTTAGGTGTCGTGCTCATGGGTACAGTGGCTAAAGTGTGTACAACGTGCGCTACCTGAGAATCAAACCGACACCCTTCTCATTTCAAGCCTGCTTTTTTACAGTGCTATCATCTTAGCCCACCTACATGGCAAGCGGTGTGGTGTTGGGTGGTTAGCTGCCTTATTTAGGGCACTGCTCTGCTGCTGTCACTTAATTCATATTACGGCGACCAGTGACCACACGCACATTGCACCGCGGGACATTTTAATGGGGGTGGTCCACCTGGCGAAAAAGCCACGATGCCACGCTTCAGCAGAAGGCCTGCTTGTTCTGTGACTTCTAACATTTTAGAAAGTCCACCAGTTGTCAAGGACACCGCAGTTGTGGGGACCTACAGTGTTCACCAGGAGAGCAGATGGCCGAACGGGTGCAGTCATGTAATGGGTCAGGTGGACTATACATGTACTGGAGGAAAGCTCTGCAAGACGCAGGCTTTGGAGTTTGTAGACTGATGGCCTGCCTTGATGTTTGGGATGTGTTGATGTCTAAGCTTAGGCCTAGATTTATACCCTCAACTCTTTATGCAGTCAGTTTTGCTTTGAATTTTGTTTACTGAAAAGATGGCAAAGTGTGGTTATGTATCATCTACTGTTGGACAAACATGGTGCGAGAACAGCACCATGCATAGGGCCTGATTTACTAAGACCTTTTAGCTCACGCAAAACTAACACAACCCAATTTTGGAGCAAAACAAATACCAAAATACAGTACCAATACATGCAAATTGGTTTTGCGTGTGCTAAAAGGTTTTGCACATGCTAAAGGTCTTAGTAAATCAGGCCCTTAATCTTTATTATTAGGGCCAGCTGTTAATCAATCAAAGTGAACTTCAGATTGAATCATAGCTATTTCCTGGCATCCATCCATTTGAAAACACAGTCACTGTAATTTGTCTGCTGTTTATCTAATTTAATTTCACATATGTGCTTGTGTCATAGCCAATCTTTAATTCCACTGCATTCTTTTCATCGACAAAGAAATGGATTCTTTAATATGCAATGGTTTGACGTAAGGCAGGCTGTTACAGCATGCTTCATGTGTGTGTACTCAATATTTTAGAAGTAGAAAATGAATTGTTCAAGAGGCTCTTAGCTGTATAAACTGTACTGGTGTTCCTGGGCAAAGTTTGGGGAATAGGGGACTGCAGTCATAATGTGGTAGAAAACAACAGCGAGAGAGATGAAAAAAATGGTTGAGAGACAAAGAGGGGAGGAGAGAAGGACAGGGGGAGAGAGGAGAGAGAAAAAGACAAAGATCCGTTCCAGGGACTGTTTTAGTGCCTCATCAAATATTTAGTTTGATTGTACATGGTCCTGTAATTGCCATCTCTGCTGGTGAATTATTGATGGTGTGTAGCAGAGTCTGAGTGGGGGCTCGATCTGAGAGTGGGGACAGAGGGGACTGGCACAACCTCGCGAGGACCTGCGCCAGCACCACAGGGCTGAGGGGTCCCGAGGGACCCTCACCCCCAAACACACACCCACACCCCCGCACAGTCACACAAACGCACGCATGCAAGCACAAGCCCACACACAGGGTCACTCGCACACACATACGCAAACACACACCTACAGGCACGCAGGCACACACACACATATGCACACTCAAACACTCGCGCGTACGCATAGGCTTGCACGCACGTGCACACACAGGCACACACGCACACACACGCACGCACACACACGCATAGACAAACGCATGCACACACACACAAGTTTGTAACCAAATTACATAACCTTAAAATGATAGTTTCTAAGCCCATAAACAAACAAACAGGACTGTTTCCCCATTTGTGGTCAGAATAGTACCAGTGGTTTTATGCGTTGTATATTTGCATTCTGAAAACTGGCTTCAAGCACATAATTAGAAGGTTGGTGGCCACAGACTGTGCATTGGTTTATATTCCCTGGATCAACAGTTCAAAACAATTGAGAAGGAGGAGTCATTTTCATTGGAATCCTGTTGAATCAACACATTGGTGGGTGAGTGCTTTGTGACGTTGTAGTGGGCACCGCATTCATGCATGTTTTAAGCTAAATGGACAGAGATGTGAATGTTTTTGAACGTGAATCTGAAAGTCTGTCAGTACAAAGAGGCAACTTTACCACAATGTTAGCGCATTGTCAGCTTGGATTTTTGTTTCCTCGTGTGAAGAGGCATCTGCTCTCAGCATAGCTGTGTAAATATTTTACTTGCTGAAAAATATTTTACTAGCTTTTCCTTGAAGTAAGTACAAGGTGTCAGTTACTTTAGAGTTAAAAGACTATGGCCTTCAGTCTATCTATCTGTCTTACTGTCTGTTCTATCTATCTATCTATCTATCTATCTATCTATCTATCTATCTATCCATCCATCTATCTATCTATCTATGTTGAAAATTGATTACTGTATCTTTAAAAGCAGTCAAAAGGTTAACCCCTGTGCGATTCACCACCTCTTACCTGTTACATTAAGCCTCTTGTTGCAGCTTGGCCAGGACTTCCATATACAGCGTCCAGCACTCCACACAAATGGCAAGCGAGAATTGAAAAGGCGGCAGCTTTTAAAAATACCCCTGCTGAAATATTGATGTGTTTTCTTGCCCTGTGTAATAAGTGAGAGACACAGGCAAGGTTAAGGGACGTGGCTTTGGGGTGGGGAGCTGGGGTGAGAGAGTAGGACTTATGGAGTTCTCCACACATCCTGTGAGGCTAATAGAGAGAGAGAAAGAGAGAGAGTAAATTCACCTGTGTGCTTGTGTGTTTCCGTGTGGATATGCACTCACAACGATATGTATATGAAAGTAATGCAAGTGTGTATTCATGAACTTGTGTGCGCTTTTGGTTGCAAGAGATCACACACGTGCATACTCACCCGAATGTGTGTCTGCGTGTGCATGCATGCCTTCACTTGTGTGCTGATCTATAGTGAGCATGACTCTCTCTGTCAGGGGACAGTATTGCGCTGTTTGGCAGTGCATCCACAAGGGAACTGATCGCTGTGGAGGGGCTGTGTAATGCTCCTCACAGGCAAGACAATGCACAGTTTACACTCTCTTTGTCTTAGTCCTATAGGATCTAACGAATGTTGCTGTGGTGAGATGGGCATTCCAATTTGAGAACAAAAAAAATGAGGATGAAAAAACTTGCAGTGCTCCAATAGATGGGCCCAGTCTTTATTCCCTATAATTCTGTAACTAATAATTACTACAGGTAAAGGGTGATTGTGGCTGTGTATAATAATTACTACAGGTAAAGGGTGATTGTGGCTGTGTATGATAATTACTACAGGTAAAGGGTGATTGTGGCTGTGTATAATAATTACTACAGGTAAAGGGTGATTGTGGCTGTGTATAATAATTACTACAGGTAAAGGGTGATTGTGGCTGTGTATAATAATTACTACAGGTAAAGGGTGATTGTGGCTGTGTATAATAATTACTACAGGTAAAGGGTGATTGTGGCTGTGTATAATAATTACTACAGGTAAAGGGTGATTGTGGCTGTGTATAATAATTACTACAGGTAAAGGGTGATTGTGGCTGTGTATAATAATTACTACAGGTAAAGGGTGATTGTGGCTGTGTATAATAATTACTACAGGTAAAGGGTGTATAGTGATGCTATGGTGAACAATGCTCTCAGTCTTTGTCTGGGCCCGAGGCACAGCAGAACCCTGAATTCTGACCATCATAATCACTGCCCCTGAAACCTCCATCCAGATGTGAGCCTCCTGAGATAAGTTGGCGGGTTAATTTATAGCACCTTTCTTTGCTGCGCTGAGGATGTGGGGAGTGTGTGTGTACGTGTGCACGTGTGTGGGTCTGTGTGTGTGTGTGTGTGTGTTTGGTATGGGGGGTGGGGGCAGTTGCAGTAACTCCTGCCCCAGTGTAGGCTGACAGGACTACACATTGCCCTTGTAATTGATAGTAGGACGGAGTAATGAGGTGGCGGCTTACGACTGTGACTCTGGCTCCCTCATTATCTGTGGCTACTTTAAGAGCGTGGGGCGGGGTAAACCCTGACTCCAATAATTGAGCATTGGCTCAAGATGGACATTAATTATTTATGCTGTTTTAATAAGTTTTTGATGGAGAGGGATGAGTTGTAGCACATAAGTTTCTCTCTCTGTTCCTTTTCTTGTGCCTGCATGCTTCTTTTTCCTTTAAGGTATTACTAGCATGTGGTCATCCGTCTCAGAGCAGGCAGCTTAATAAAGGGAGTTTGGTTCCATGTCAGGACTAGGTCACAATTATTTGTTGAGTTATTGGACATGGTGTCATGTGTTTGGCATGACTGTGTTGCGTCCATATGCATGTGACATTTTTGCAGTTATTTCTATATACATAACCTGGTCATGTTGATAAATATTCAATGTCCAGATAAGCAGTGCTATTTCAACTCTACCACAATGCATGTAAACGGTCTTTAGGCTCGACAGAATATGTATCTCTGTTTATTGTCCTAGTTAGAATTGCATGTATTTTCTGAAAATAAAGTAAAAATAGAGTGCAGTTCCAATGCCAATATTGATAGTCTGTTAATATTCAGTTTCAACATTTGTTAAAAGCCAAGTTAATATAATGAGCCTGTCACATTTATTTTAGCCTTATGACATTTGGCTTCGCATAATGTCACCATGGTATCTAGCACTTCGTTTTTACCCTGTCATTGGATCTTTTGCACTCTGTCACCAACAGAAGTACCTCCCATGTTTTTCCTCTAGCGAAGCTGCAAGCCGTACAAATGCATTATCTTTCCCTCAGGTGAAAGCTTATTCAGTCCTTCGCACCGTAACTTCACGGAAGAAAAGGTTTGCTTCTCGTCGCCCGCTCAAATCTCTTTGTATGTGATAATTGCGTTTTCCGAAGGCTTGTCTCACGTTTTCGCTAATTGCAATTAAAAACACACCGCCAATCTGGTGGAGGAAACGGAAGAGCTTTTCCCGAAAGCCGCATAACTGCAGTACGGTGCCCTGGCTTCAAAGCGTCCGCGCTGTTCTGGTGCTTTCAAGCCGTTCCAGCGCTGAAACAGACCAGTAGAACAAGACAGGTGTGGAAACGGTGCAGAACCCGAATATGCGTTAAGGTTATTTTGCTATGGGAAACTCGGTTTTGTTGACTCAAACAAAAGCGTGAAAAAGCAGGCAGGTTTAGTAGCGGTAGTGGCTCGAGTATCGAATCGCATAGTGTTTGATTATCCCATTGAAAACAGGCTTATATAAATATCTCTCAGGCTCTAATTAGTACAGCAAGGCTTTAGCTAATAAGACACCATCGGCAATGTAAAATACGCTCATACAGTCAGTCCACTGTGTCTTAATGCTAGTGGCTTGTCATCATGCTTAAAAATTGGTTGCCAGTTGGCACTTAAAATTGGTTGCCAGTTTGGGATTTGGGATGGGCTTGGACCAGCTCACAGCTCAGAGCAGGATACTGGCGCTTCTATTTCGTGCCACCGCAGTGGACGATGCATCGATCCGCCTCCTGTGGGCGAAGGCTCCTAATTGGTGCCCTTGGAGGGAAGCCGGCATTACGACCGGATCATGTCCACGCTCCGTAATTTGTTCTTAGAAACGATCCTCCTCTGACCGCTTTGGTCAAAGGTACCGCACACCTCGGGCATTGATTCTTTGGGAAATTGTCAACAGGGGAAAGATGAACGGCAGTTCACTTGGCAATGAGGTGGTTTTAGAGGGAAACAAACACACTAAATTAAATGCAGACAGCAGGGGTTGGCTTTAATTTAGAGGGTCTAAACCTGCTAGTGCTTTATATTGTGTTCTCATAGTTGATTATACACGCCATATATGAACTGCCATCAGCCCTCTTGAAAGAACAATATTGAAAGTCTCTAAATGTGAATATAGCATATGTTGCATTACACACTTTTGATATTAAAAACTAATCAGAAAAGAAACCGTGCACTAAAATAACAGCAGTCTACTTTCCTTGCTTGCCCTCTTTTTGGAAGTTGAAATCAACATTCATGCCCGGTCTTACTTTTTTAAGTAGCTAACGTCCCCACCCCACACACACACACACTCACACTCCCAGGACCCAAGTACAGAGTGTTCCAAAGGGAACTGACTGATCTGACCCTGCTTTTCAAAGAAATAAACCAGGAAAGGATCTCGGATTCCTTGTCAACTCCTGTCCGTGGTCACATGGGGAGACACCGGACCACAAACTCTGCCTCCTTCTGTGGACCCCTGACTCTCGGCCCATTTACTTATCCATTTATTTTAGAAGGAAATCTTAAGCAGGCTCTTTAGAAAACACCTGGAGTCATACTCCAAAGTACAAGCATGTAAACAGGGACAGGAGACATAATGGTTGGTTGACAGTTACTACCGCCAATTCCAAATTATGGATAGTAAAATGTAATGAAGTTAACTAATTCCATGAATTAGTGGCTGGAATCACCAATCACACGGTCTTTAGAGGTCAGTGGCCTTCACAATGCTATTATACAGATGTTTGGTGCATCCAATCAGATGCCTTCCCTGGTTTTCATATTTTTCGCATGCGTCTTTTTAGCTATCCACGGCAGCCAGAAAGTGTGTCCCACATTGTGCTTTCCATGGCATCTCAACCCCTCCTGTTCAATTGAATCCCTGATAAACGCAGCATCACTCTAATATCAGAGCATGACGGCTCCAGTTACCAGCCCCCCTTGTCTCCTGCTGCGTTTTAATTCAATCCCTATTGATCTATATCTCTGCTCCCAAGGACTCCAATATCATGTGAATGGAGCTCAGGGATGGGTTCCCCATGTTATTGTATTCTGTGGCCATAAAGAGCATTAGCTGCCCGCGGCACTACCCGGATCAAGTATCAATCGATGCAGGCTAAATAGACCACTAGCCTGATTTTTTTTATTTTTATTTTTTATCGCGGTGCGCTGTGATTACAAAATGGTCATATTTCTGAAGCAACGGGGCGCTCTCTCGCTTGTATCTTTCTCCGGCTTCGTCGCTGGAATATCCCCGAAGGGGGACGCGTGCGCAAAAATACCGATACCCTTTGCCTCGGCGTTAAGGGCGTGTTTCACGAAGGTTGCAATTAGACGGCAAAGGTTTTTTTCTTTTTTTACTGTCTGTTTGTTGCTGTCTAATTAGGGAAGGATCGATGGTGGTCGCAGATGGGCCCCGTTAATATATATCCTTGTGACTAGATACCCTCCTCCCACCTCCTTGTGGGGGTGGGGGTTGCATGTTTGTTGCAGAGGTTATCCCGTGGTTAATGTGACATGCCTGTCCGTGACCTCACCGGTCGTTAACGCCCGGGATTATCACAGGGATAATGCAGCAGTTGAAGAGGGAGTGCTCCGTCAGAATCGGGGCGGGGGGTAGTTTGTTCGCAGTTGGGGAGATGGGCACACTGCGATTGGGGTGGGGGTGGGGGGGGGACACATTAGGGCTGCAATTCATTCCCCTGTACTGTACACAGTCTGCCTCTCCTGCCTCCCTAGTGGCTGCATTTACTGTGTGCTGCCCTTGTCAATATACATTCCACAATCAATACCTCTCTGCTGCAGTAAAAATAAGAGTAAATCAACAACACGGGAGACCTCATATTTGTCAGCTGGAATCGCACCAAACCTGGAACCACCTGCTATCAATTGTTATGCCAGTTAAGTGAGGGTTGACATATCCAGTCTTGTATGTACCTGTTCCAAGTAATTTAAGCAAGGAGACGGAAGGGAGAATTTTATTCACTGCAGTTGTTTTCTTGTGTGTCAATGTGGACCAATATCAGTGATTAACACAACTGCATTCCCTGTGCAATAAATGTCTTGCAGCTAAGATTTGTTTCTTTGATTAACACACTTCCAGTCTGTGGACAGTCATGGGGGGACGCTTGTGATGTTTTAGTTCATTGGTTGGCCATGCCTCAGGGGGTCAAGGGTTATGACAGGGACACTCTGTTGTCTTCCCGAACCCCAGGTATGGGACGGGTTTGCCCATTACAACAGGCCATGGTCATTTCTACTTAATTTCTTACTGTATAAGTCTTCCTAGGGGTATTGTACCCACACTATTGCGCACATTGTGAAGTGGCACAAGAGCACAATGTCACGTCAACTAACATCATCATAAAATGTCACTTCCTGTTAACAGCAAACAACCTTCTTTTCAGATGTTTCTTCATTTGTTCATGGTTTGATCATTGTTACAGACTAGAACTTTGAGCTGAGCAGTAAAAATGTGCCATTTGTTTTTCAGATTCTTCCTGAAATTCTTCCTCAAGTGCAATCAGAACTGTTTGAAAAGTGCAGGGAACCCAAGGGATATGCGGAGGTTTCAGGTAGGAGCTCACCATTTTACCTTTATTCCTTAATAATGGTGCATCATAAAGGCACCTAAAACTGGTCTGTGCCCAACAAGTTTTCACTTAACATATAATGTCTAACTGGAGCTAATTGAACAAAAAAAACTTGATACTTTATACAAACCAAACCAAGTAAGTAGGTCTCAATAGTGCAAACCAAGTAAGTATGTCTTAATAGATTCAATTTTAATTTTAAATATAAATCAAAATATAATTAAATATACTGTGTGCTCTGTCTGACAGAGCACACAGTATTTTTAATAGCATTAAAAAAGGAAAAGCAGGTAGTGTGTGTGTGTGTGTGTGTGCGTGTGTGTGTGTGTGAGAGAGAGAGAAAGAGATGTTATTTTGATGAGATGAACATTTTAATTATGGCCTTATAATCACTATTGTTGATACCAAAACATGAGTGTGTGCTCATATCTGTATCTTGGTAAGGAATTTGACATTTGCAATTAGGCAGACCAACAGTATGTTGTACCTTACAAAAACGACTCACTGGGTCCATCCTACTCAGAATTGTTATGTTATAGATGGAAAAGTCGATCAACAAAGACACAAATAAAATGAGACAAAAAAGACAGACAGCAATCTAGGAAACACCAGAATGGACCAGGAGTAAAGACCAGAATGCCCCCAGACCCCTTTACAAAGTCTGAGGAAAGCCCCAGCTGTACTGGGCTAAGCCCCAGATGTTTTCAGGTCCTAGAAACGCTCCTGGTTATATCCTGTGCTTCATTCAGTTTGTTTGTGCAGGAATGTGTGTTAAAGTGAAGGGAAGAGGAAAAAAAGATAAAGCTAAAAACAGCTAAAACAAAGAAGCCATAGTAAAAGATCCCAGAAAATGTCTGAGATGAATGATTACGGGACTGACTGGGTAAAAGATGAAAAGAAATGATAGACAACGAGGCCACCAGAAGTCGTGGGATGAATATAACGTATCCAAATGTATGATGAATATACAAATAATGAATATATAGATTCACAATTGACAGGCACAAGTATATAAATAACATCAAATGATGTGGAAATTGTGTTCCTCTTCTATTGCCTCAATATGAAACGAAGCTTTTGTGTAGGTCAGGGGTGGGCAACTCCAATCCTGGAGGGCCGTATCTGTTTCTGGATTTCAGACTAACTTCTGCTCTTAATTATTTAATTAGCCCAGTCATTTATGTTAGCTGATATTTTAGCTACATTCTGTGATATGAACAGCAGCTGATGAATGTTTGTGTGCCTGTGTGCATTTTAGTGTTTTATTGCGGTCTAATCTGCAAGTGAATCTGTGTTGTTGTGTATGACTAATTAGCTGATTGAGGCAGGGTAAGTGGTGGCAGCAAAAACCTGCATACACACCGGCCCTCCAGGACTGGAGTTGCCCACCCCACTGCAGGTGCTGTCCAACTAAAGCGCCACAGTACATGAAGTCATGTGCCCCATGTACCAGTGGCAGGAGTCCCATGGTGACAGCACGCTTGGTCATAGCTTGGTCATAGCTCAGGGAGGGAGGGATTCACTGGGCAGGGTGTTTCTCATGCCCTCACACAACAGCAGCTCCTCTGGTTGATTGGCCTTCTGAGATTTGCCTGTGCCACAGTCCTCTCTCTCTCTCTCTCTCTCACTCACTTGCTTTCTCTCTCTCTGTTTCTCTTCCAGGTGGTGGTGTCCACGACAGTCAACGTAGACGGCCATGTTCTTGCTGTCTCCGACAACATGTTCGTCCACAACAACTCCAAACACGGCAGGCGGGCCCGGCGCCTGGACCCCTCTGAAGGTAGGAGGCCGCCACCCTCCCACCTTCTTGTCAACTTGAGCCAACTAGAGGGACACCCCAGATGGTTCACTCTCCAGCTACATTAATCCCATCCTCCATTTCTGACAAGGGCCAGTAATTTTATGGGTGACGGTGCTGTTTAACCCTTAAACCCAAGGAAGCTGTTTGTTTGGATGAAGAAGGTTGGCCGCTTCATGAGTGTGTACTGTGTTTAGTCAAATGCTCTTTCCCTGGGCTTTTTTCTAAATGTCTTTCAGAGGAAGACCCATGATGCTTTTTGACAAAGCTGTAACAAACAAAGTGTTGCAAGACAATACTCCACTGCACCTAGCTATAAAATATCGAGTTGGTTCTCAGATTAGTCACTGGTAAAATGGCACCCGTTCTCACTGACAAATTGCAAATGGTACATTTGTTTTTTTTTGTTTTTTTACTGCAATTGTAAACATCTCTTGAAAGGAGAGGGTTGAGAGTTAAGATTTTTTGGAAGACAAATTGACCACAATTGACCAGAATTCTGCATCAAGTCAAATCCAGAGGGGATCTTGTCCAGTCAGACAGACTGTTTTCTCAATAGATAAATCTGACACCTGTTTCTGTCTATTTCGTGCCCTCGCCAAATAACTTGAAAAGCTTTCCAGAGAGCGGATGAAATGAAGACATCATTCAGTTGAGAACTTTTCCTGCACTTTCTTTGACCCGATGTTTGCCAGAACAACTGAACTATTTGTCATCACAGTAATGAAAAAAAACCAAGGACTCAAGCACTGTCATCCAGTCCAAAAAAAATGTATGCAAGTGCTATGCCCATGCGCTGGTGACTGATCCAATTGAACCTTTTACTGCTGTGTAAATATCTTCCGACCTCGCTGAATGGTGACAAATTGGGATCGTAAGCTTTGGCCTGAATGACATATTTTACATTACATTACAATCACTTAGAAGATGTACAGTCGTGGAGAACATTGGTGTTACTCTCAGGAATACAAATTTGTGTTACCAACAAGAAGGCACAGAGGCCCATTTATGATCAATAAGTGTAATGCTAACCTAAGAAACAACAATTTGTAATGTAACAAAAGAAGGTCAGACTAGACAGATATAATCTATCTTTGCATAGCTATAGCTATAACAGTATCCATAAGGAAATCCAGAGAAAGAAGGAGAAAAGAAAGCATCTCTAAAAGCGGTCAGTGACGCCTGGGAATACTGATAAACTGATAAAAAGTAGGTGGAGTTACTAATGCAGATACTTTCTCTCCATGGCAGTTTCAAGGATCAGCAGTGCTAAGTGTTCAAATGTGTGTCAATCCCTTAATAGCTACAGCTCAATCCAACACCTTGCTTTTCCCCTTCCTCGCGTTTCAGCATCGCCGCAAGTGCGAGCGACCAGATGCACCTTAAGGTTTTATCTCTCTCTCTCTCTCTCTCGCTCTAAGACAGCTCTGATGTCTAGCGTTCAGCTGTCTGAGGAACCCGAAATAGGCTTTTCAGAACAGGCCGTCCTCACACCTGTTATCTGATGGAGCGTTTGTGTAGCTTGTCACAGGCGACATCAGCGGCGATGGCTCGGAACAGTGGGCAGGAAACTCTGGTCAGATTCTTTGGACAAGCGTGTCAATCCAGTCCCAGGGAGCTGGACGTCAGTGGTGTAGCCTTTGGGTCTAGGGAAACAGATCTGAAAAGCATAGTTTCATAGATGGCACAGCACAGCATTCTACATTCCACTACCAGCCCCATACCAAGCTATTGACAGCTATAAAGTTCAAACACTTGAGATAATCTCTACGGAACAGGTAACCTCCCTGGATGCCAATGTTCTGGACAGGTCAGGCCCATTCACATATGGGTCAGAAAACAGTGTGTCATGCTGTCAGGAGAACAATGTGGTTTCCTGGCAGAGCGAGGACAGGCACTGCGAGCATTGAGCTAACATTCAAAATAACTGTTGTGATTAACGGGCCAACGCCAGAGCGTTTGTGATTGCGCATTTGTGTTCATTGTGGTTGTGATTACAGCGATTATCGCCGCAATAATCACTAGTGTCTCCCTTTTGTTCTTAATTTACATAAGACATCATAATCAAGGGAGACTTGCACTTGCAAATGTATGCGCACAAGCGGTTAGAGCAGAACTGCAGTCACACACAAGTGCAAAGTAGGAGCTCCATAGGGACACTAGGGTCGCTGTGTATGACCACAGTGGGCCGCAAAACAGTTGCGTTAAAACACACTTGGGTTAATTTCCGTGCTTTGTCCCCCATAGCCTTCTGTTAACAGGATAAAACATTTGAATTGTCCATCATTCATGATCTAACATATTTCTTGTAATACAAATGTATCCTTTGTAAATTGTGTCACTTTCAGCTGTATTTATCTGTGGTTGAACACACCATGAGTTTTATCTAAAATCATGCTAGTATGCAAATATCAATGAAAAGACAGCAAAAAGTTTAAAAAAAAGAAAAAAGAAAAAAAAAGGCTTGTTCCGCCCAATGCAAAATTCCATCCTGGTCCTAAAATAATTGATCCTAATCATTTGGATGATTGACTCAGAGATAATGTTCAATTATATTATTTGCCAGTTTATGACACATCTGTGTTTCATGGCAACCTATATAGCTCACGATTTCATATAGACTCACAAGCATTTCAGGTTTAGTATCAGTTCTTTGATCTGGGAATCTAACCTGCAGCCGTAATAAAGACAAGCCAAGTTGGGGAATTCAGATAGCTGATCTGTGTTTAAACATCTCCCTCTGTCTGTGTATCTCCGAAGCAGCCACGCCCTGCATCAAAGCCATCAGCCCCAGCGAGGGGTGGACAACAGGGGGCGCCACTGTCATCATCATTGGGGACAACTTCTTCGATGGGCTGCAGGTGGTCTTCGGCACCATGCTGGTCTGGAGTGAGGTGGGTCCCATCTCGGTTCTGCCCTGGGACGCCAAATAGGCCCTCAACATGTCCAACCTGAGGGTGCAACGTTTACTGAGTGTTATTCCTGGGTTTTTGGTCCAGACACAGTCCAGGATGTGAGGTCATCTGTCTATGGTTATCAACATAAGACGACCTGTTGCATATCCAACTATTGAAGCCAAACAAGCTCAATATATTTAAATGGATATTTTGGCTCCTGTCATAAACTTATTTGAATAATTCTGGTCCAGACAGTTGTGAAAATGAAATGGTATCCACTCTTGATCTTGGAGATCCATTATCCTGATGGGTTTAATGACACTTTTAACCTGGAACTGACACCTGGAACATACAAGCATTACAGTTACCATCCAGTCAGTGGCTCCGCTTACATAATTAGGACCAGAAGAAAGACTAGAAACCCATAGATATCCAACAGAAAGCTTTTGTTTAAGGCATGGAAGCAGAACTCATAATAACCGAAGGCTGGAGAGAAAATATCAGCTCACTCTGCACTGAAAGTGGAGCCAAGAGCAGTTTTCTTGTAACCCAAACACACGCACGCTCACACACACACAGCAGACCTTCTGCCTTGAGAGAGGAATCTTCAAAAATCACATTGATTTTCTCCCCTTTACCCTTTACCTGTGAGGGAGGGAGATATAGCTTGCAGCACAAATCTGTGTGTTTATGAAATATTAAATATAGCCCATGCTGCACACCTTCCAGATAGAGAACTAGGAGGGAAGGAGGAAAACTGATCTCCAAGGTGCCTGGAAAGTAGAGGAGGGGTAGGGGGGGTATCTCTAACTGCTCTACCTTGGGACTCTGTTTGTGTCTGGAAGTTGGAATGCTTGGAGGCGGCTGTGAATTTGCTGTTTAAAATTCTTGGTTCAGTTAAATTAACTGTAATATTACCATCAGAGTAATGCTATTTGCATTTATAAGTTGTGGTAGATATATCAGTGGTCTATGAGTACTAATATATATGAGTGGTGATTATTTTACTAGTGTTTAAATAGTTTTGCTTGTAGTAACAATAAGGAGATGCAGTAGTATACTTTTAGTGCCATTTCTGCATGAGTGTATTTGATTTAATGTGGGAACCTTTACAGTGATCTAGAGCAGTGATTTTCAACCACTGTGCCGCGGCACACTAGTGTGAGTGAGAGATGTCAGTGTGCCGTGGAAAAAATTATTATATTATTAACTTCACTTATAAGTAACACTTTTTTTTGGTGTGGTGGGTGACTCATTTTTTTTTTTAAAAAAAAAATGTGCCTTGGCTCAAAAAAGGTTGAAAAACACTGATCTAGAGGAGATTGTCCTGAGCTTGTCGGATGTCGACATGTCTGCCTGCGGTCACATTTGAGCCCCTCTTGTCCCACTCCATGACCCTTGACTGCATACCCTGTCGTGTTCCAGCTCATCACACCCCATGCCATTCGGGTCCAGACGCCACCACGACACATCCCAGGGGTCGTGGAGGTCACGCTCTCCTACAAGTCTAAGCAGTTCTGTAAAGGAGCACCGGGCCGCTTCGTCTACACAGGTAAGCCAGCAGGGAAGAATGCCGTCGAGTGTTGCCATGAGGTCTCTTCATCTTTTTCTACCTCTTAACCAGGGACCAGTTAATTTCTCCCTGTTAGCTGTTGTGCAAGTTAGTTAACACATGCACGCACAAACGCACACACACACAAACACACACACACTAGAGCCAGCGAGGAGGCTACCATATCGTTTGGTTAAATCAGTCCTTTCTCTGTCCGATTACCCATTCAAAGTAGCTGAAAGGTCAAAGAGGGAGACAGAGAGAGAGTGACAGTGGACTGCTTAGCATGATAACGAAATGTCACCGTGTTCACCATAAAAGAGAGGACTATATTAAGGCTTTTCTGTTAAATATAGGGCTTTATCTGTGGCTTTATTTCTTTTTTTAAAAGTCTGTCTCATTCGTGTGCATGTATATACTGCACAGACAGACAAGCTTACAATAGGCTGCACCAGCCCAACTGCTCTCTGGCTGTTCTTTTGCAATGCTAATGGCTGATCATAGGAGGTGATACGGCTGGCCGCTATCCGGCACATCACATACACAAGAGTTGGCAGGGAAGATCAGCCTTTTGACAGTCGCACGGAGATGTTTTTTTCCGGTCAAGTTAAAGAAATGGGTCTTCTGGCTAAAGGATGTCGCGGTAAAGCACAATAACCCACATAAAGAGGATTCCTTGGTAAAGGCAAGAGGACAAAATGCAGTTTTGCAAGGGAAATGCTGTTAGGATCCCACAAGGAATGGCCATTGTGTTTCCGCCCTAGACAAGAGGGCTGCAGAGAAATCACGAGTATCTCTGGGTGACTGGCCTGTGACATGCCACAATGAGGAGAGAGTCTATAAAAAATGAAAATGCAAATGCGGTTTACTACACTTTCCCGAATGTCCTCATTTTAATAACTGTCAGCTTGATAGGGTATCATGCTCTAACTGCAACTGCATTTGGTTGTAAAATATCAGCTGGGAGAGCAGCTATAAATGGCCCACATGAAAATACAGCATTTGGCTTTTTGTGTACTGTATGTGTAGGTATATTACATTCTCCCAATTTCTTCTTTGCACAATTAATTATTAGATGCATTTGTTTTCATCCTTTTATTCCCCAGCGTTGGAAGGCATATACAAACAAACAAACACACACACATGCTCACATACACACACACACACACACACACACACACACACACACATGCTCACCCAGGGTAAGTAGTATAATATCACATTAATATTTTTTTTTTTATATATATATATATATATATATATATATTCACCTAATTGTATACTTTCTGTGCATATATTTACTGTTCCAGGGACACCACACTGTGAACAGCCATGAGTAAGACTCTTTTAATGGCTAAACATGCAGGATCTGCATTATTAAATAGGAACAAGCACGGGAAGATCTAGTGATATCTTTTTAACCAGGGACCTTTCTGATGGCCCAGTAAGTGCATATTTAACCATCTGTCCAGACCCCAAAACTCAAAGTTCTATCAAACAACAGAGCAAACAAGGATCCCTGGAACCAAACCCTTCTTAAATTTTTAAGGCACGTCATTTTTAAATCATGAGATGAGAGTTTCCGGGAAAGAGAGAAACGCGTATCCCTTTTCCTAAACGCCGCGTCCGGGGGAGAAAATACAGCTCTCCCATTATTGATGAGCTTCTCAAGGTGAAGAAGCTAGTTAAAACATTTCTGCTTTTTTCCCCCTTATGCCTCTCAAGGCATGTAGTTCTGTTGTGCTTGTGGGCTACGACACAGTCACAGAAGCTAAATACCGGTGTCGTCGATGGAAGACTGTGAAGCTGCTTAAAAGGCAGGAGAAAAGGGTCTTCTCACTGTTAGAAAGGGTGCCTTGCTTTGATTTGGGCATCAGGAGCAGTCTCGCCACAGGCGAAAATCTCTGTGCCGTGAAAGTGTGGGATTCGGCAGTGGGGTGGCTTCTCCTCTGGATGTTAGGTGGCGGTATGTTATGCCACCTCTCTATTCCTCTGATATTGTCTCCTTAAGAGGTCAGGGTCTTCACCGGACACCTATCACAGCTCTGACTGCAGCTAAGGTAGCATTTGGTTTGAAACAGCAGATTCGGGAGTGCTTCGTCCAGCCAATCTTATGACCACCCTATGACGCGTGGCCCCCTTTCCCCTGTTGGACTCAATCCCAGGCCCTCTCTGTTCGCTGACACCTATAGCCATGCACCCAGTCTGTCTCCACACCTTTATGCGCCCCCCTCTGTCTCCCAGCACCTCCGCCTCTGTTCCCCATCCGCCCCACCCCCATCCCGACACCTCCACCCATGTGCGTCCCTATGTCTTTCCCCTGGTTTCTTTCCCCTCCCTCTCTTGACAAATGAAGGTCTGGAGCCCGGAAGTATTGACTTTCCTGGGAAAACACAGTCCTCTGAAATTCACTGTGCGAGTGCTGCAATAACTCAGCCCCCATCGATTGCTCTGCCTCCCAGACACATCGATATGCCTTTTACAAACCTATAGACCTTCTGACAGGAGCCAACACTGTTCCTCAAATCGTCTCCATTAATAACACGCATTACTATTAGTAGTAGTAATTGTAACACCAGTAGTAGGAGTAGCACCATTTGCCTTATCAGTTTCAAATGGTAACTGCTGTTCAGGCTTTGTTCTGATGACATTATGAATTCTGATCATTGTGAACGCAGTATGAACAGCTTTAACAGTCATCGCTGCATTTGATTAAATGCAAGTTGTGCCATTTCTGTGGAGGTGCATTGCTAGGCTAGGCGGATATGTGGGTCTGCCGTTATTGAAAAGCAGACATGGTGCATTCTGGGTCTGCATCTTATTAAGAGAGAGAGAGGCGGGGCAGGTAAAGGGGTTTGGACGGGGTCCATTGGGGCAGATGTTGCGGAGATACGCAGTGAGAGCCAGAAGACCCCCGGGATTATTTATTTATTTATTGAAGCGACACTGGCCAGCTGTGTTCAACCCCTGCGCCCAAACCAAGACAAAGGAGAGGAGTGTGATAATTAGCATCCCCCCCCCCCCCTCACACACAGAAAAACAAGCGTGCAGACACTCCACAGGCACATGCAGATGCACCACACGCTCAGACACAGGCACACACACACATGCACACTCACACACATGCACGCACATACAAACACATACACGTACACCGCACGTGCACACACACACACACACACACACAAAGACACACGCATGCCGCACACACACGCACACATGCACACGCACACCACACATACGCACATACACATATGCCACACATACTCATGCAATCACACCCAGCCACACACAAACCTAACTATGCGCTCCAGGCTCCCTCAAAGTGCTGTGTCACCAGACAGGAAGGGAGGCGTCCCCATCCCCTGTTCAATTCTGAATGTTGTACTTGGAATGCTTCTAGTGACGGACGTGCCACTTTGTGCCTTGATCTTAATTCCAAATGACAGCTTCAATTGGGACGTTAGCAAAAATGGTCAAGAACATTATGTAGAAAGCAGATGGTAGATACAAGTTGCGATACAATGACGCAAAGGACTTTGGAATCTCATGGGAATGAGATCTGCTTCTCTGGGATGTACTCCAAAGGCTTTTTGAAGTAGCTTGACACTTGGTGATCTCATTGGCACCGATCCTGAAGAAGTTGTCGGAAAGAGGGGGGACGTGCCTGCGGTCTTGAACCCAAAACCACTGAAGGGGCCTGGTTGTTGTTCTTCTTGATGCGCATTACCCAGAAACCCCAGCACCTTCAAACACGCTGGCCCTTTAAAGAACTGGTGGGCCACAGTGTCTGCAGGTTTGTTGGCGTTTCTTCTCAATCAACAGCCAATTTAGGCCTTGGAAACAAGGTGTGTGGGCTCTTTAGACAGACAGTGACTTACATTAAATACTTAAGTGCTGAGACACACTGAAAAGCAGCAAACGCTACGGCCCTCCAGGATTTGATGTGGAGATCCCTGATGTGGAAGGTTAGGGCTGCATTTGCCTGCATTAAAGCGGATGGTTTTCTAAAGGCCATTCCCATAACCCTGGGCCTGGCGGAAACACGGAGCAGTCTTCCCATCCCTAACACAGGAATAACAATGCGCTGCTTTGTAACGCGTTCCCCTGCTCTCTCTCTCTCCCGCCCCACCACATGGAACGCATTAAAAACATATTACATTTGCTGAAAGACTGCAAAATGAAGAATGTAGCAAAAAGAATGGCATGGCAGCTTCGTTTTGCTGTACTTGTTTGTTTGTTACACCCGTAGATCCACAGCATGTCCCCAAGGTACGATTAATACATCACCCCGCCATATATTCTCCAGTGTAATTAACTGATTAATTAACGTAGCCGTTAAATCCTCGCCGTTGTACGTTATGTGGAAACAAATTGCTCATCAGCACTGGTCACTATTGTAGCTACTGCACCCCTTGCAGAGAAAGCTATGTAGTCTTGGTTCCCAGCTGCTGTATTCGTACTGTAATGTGCAAAACTTGAAAAAAGGCAGAATTCCAAACATTGATGCCAAGAATAGAAACCAAGAAACAAGTTGTGGAGACCAATGCGGGAAGCACTTGTGCTAGCAGAACTGCACTAATGAGAATTTTAAAGGCCTGGGCAATGACCGCCACTGTATTGCGCTCTAGTCTACAGCAATTGCTTCACCCTCTAGGTAAACATAGGGGCTAGGAGGGGGAGGGGAGGGGGGTTATACGTCATAATGGGGCAGAGTGTCTTCCTTTAATTAGAAGTGTGTGTTTATGGGGCGCGCAGCCTGCGGTGGGCCTCTTCATCTTCCCTGGTGGTTCCCACTTTAAAGAGTCCGCACATTGCCTTTCAGACTGGCCTGCATGTCAGTCACAGTTTAAAGTTCATGAAATTTCTATGAGCATCGATTTTGGAGGTGGGCCGGAGAAGCAGGTCGGGGTGATTGATCGAGCCTTTTTCTTAGAATTTCTCTTTTATTCACCCAGTGTGGATAGAAAGACAGAGAGAGAGAGAGACAGAGAGAGAGAGAGAGGGAGAGATGAACATCATTCAGAATTTTTTTGTTTGTGTTAATGTAACCTGTTAGTGTGCCTGTGTGCATTCCTGCATTGATTTTCAATGTGAATTTACATTTCAAAATAAATACGTAATATGTGCGTACGTAACTTCACACATGTTTTTGTGCATGTATGTGTCTGTGCTTTGCAGGGTGAAAGCACCGACACGTATCTTCGTTTCCACGTTTGTTTGAGTGTGAATGAGAGAAATGGAATGGAGAAAGTGGGGGCAATCGATAGTCGTGTGTGGACGCCAATGGGTGTCAAGGCAACCACCTGTTTAAAGGCGTTAGTTTGTCAACAGGCCGACAGCATGATGTCACGAATGGTCACGATTTCCAGCTGATAAAACCAACGGCTTGTCCCGTTCAGCGCACCCCGCTGAGTGTGTGAGAACACTTTTCAGCGAATAGAGCGGAAGGATAATCTAAAACACATATTTGTATGCGAAGGGGGGAAAAGCTATACCAATGGCAAATCGTAAGGAAATGGGAATTTATCGGCATGCTGTGGCTCGGCTCCAGGTCCTTCAGAAACGCCATTCCATCACACAGTCTGTGAAGGCCTTGATCATGTACTTTATATGGGCCGTCAGCTCCATTTGACATAATATCGGAGGCGTATGGGAAGGCCGCGACAAACAGTGGTTTCCGGGGCGATGCGGAATGCGAGAAATGTGAAGACGGGATTGCTCCGGACAGACGCATGACTCTGCTTTCAATTGGGGCATCATATCTGTCCGAAACCAGACAGGTACAATCGGAGGTTAGGCTCAACACATTGCATTTCATTTTTTTCTACTCTATCTGGTAAACGCGGCATCAGCGGGAAGCAGGAACACTATCATCTTTCAGCGGGCAGTGGTGAGAGAAATAGCCGCCACGACCAAATACGTAGATATGCTAGCATCGCTTTTCTGTTTTTTTAAAAATTATTAATTTAAAGATATATTCAAAGGAGTCCACACACCCTTTTAGTAACTCCCAAATAACCAATAATTTATTTTGAAATTCATCATAACATGATCAATGTTTTGACCTGTGCTGGGTCTTTGCCAGGATACATTTATCTTGATGAAGACCCAGCATGGGTCCAAATGGGTAGAATTTATTTTAATTTTAAACACAACATGGTCAATATTTTATAATGGGAGTTTTTTCTTAGTTATTTTAGAGTTACTAATGCAGTGTACAGGCTCATTTTTTTGACGATAGTTGTTTTTCTGTCATTGGTTGGATTTGCATGTATTAGCATTTTTTGTTTTGTTTAAATATATACAAATGACAGCCAATGGGGGGTAAGCATGCAAACTCAAAAAACAAACAAATGCAACAGACTGTAATAGATTGTAAAATTAAGTATTAAAGTTATAAATAGGGTCAACAAATATTTTTTAATATCCATTAAAAAAAAAAACTTTAGAATATCCAGAAAAAAAGTTCAGTTAAATCTTTGAAAAACCTACCTGCATATTGTTATCAATAGATAAAGATTCTTAGATAGTATGAGATACTTCAGTTTATTTTTTGTAAAAGCGTTAATACTGGAGTGTTGGTATGAGAAATGGCACCAGTAATTTTATTCTCAAATTTTATACAACATAACCCCCCCTAGTCTACAGCACATCACCACATTGCAAGAACCTTGTGAGAACTATCTAGCCATCCTCACCGCCCTCGCAGATGCCCACTTTGTTGTTTCCAGAAGCTTCTGTTTGAAACGAGAGCGGGCTTGAGTGGAGCGTGGCACGAAAATCGATTGCGAGGGGCCCTGGTGCAGCCGCTGATTAAAACGCCGCTATAGGAAAAGTCCCGGGATTTGTGAAGACACGTGGAGGTTAGCCGCAGAGGTTAAGAGGAGCGTTTGGTCCAAATGAGTTCTCTCGTCCTCAAACGAGATCTACGCGTCTCATCACAGGAGAAGGCTCCAATCACTCTGATCCGGCGTCAGCGCTTGCAGCAAAAGAGGTCTGGGGCATAGGCATGTCAGCGCGGAATCGCCGCGGGATCGTATCTCGCGGTTGTATTGTAGCGCTCCCACCGTTGCAGTGTGAAGCAGGTGTTACGGTACTGAGCTTTGGATCAGATATGGGATTCTGTTGTTGCACCATTTCAGCCTTTCCTGTCTTCATCTGAATGTATTTAGAACCTATTCAGAGCATAAATGAATACAATGTAACATATGATATGCTAGGGGGGCAAGTGATGCAAAGAGCACACGAGACTGTGCACAGAGGTCTAATTATTGCAAAGAAAAGGGTGCTGGAGCCCTGATTTGACATATTACCAAGAACTGCAAAAAATTATATCCCAACATTAACTGGGTTAATAAATCTGAAGCGGTTCTTCTTTTCTCGGATTGCCCACACTGTACTAAACGTTCAAAGGTCTTCTAGAGATAACACACCCCACCTCATGGCCTTAACGCACACCTGTTCTTCACTATTTGCCTGTAGTTTGTCAATAGAAATCACATTTACCACTGTGCCCATCCCGCCCCCAGTTACCTTTAGATTACACTCAACTTGACTCCATAGACCTCACCTGATAGCGGGATCACCATTTTAGGTAGCCCGGGATGGACAGAAAAAAGAGGCGATGGACTGAGTACAAGAAAAATAAAAAGAGAGAAGAAGGAGGGGGGAGGGAACAAGAGAAAGCGAGACAAAAAGGGTGCGAGAAAACGCAAATGAGAACAGAAAGAGAGAGCGACAGAGGGCGTATGAGAGATAGAGAGAGCGATAAATAAATAATCAAAACCCAACCACGCTCTCTCTCTCTCTCTCTCTCTTTCTCGCTCCTTCTTGCACACTCTTCCCAGAGAACTACATTATCTTCCCCCCTCTAATCACACGTCAGGGCAGAGATGGCCGAAAAATCAATACAAATTACTATGGAGAAAGTGGCACTGATGGCTGGAATTGCAGCATATGTTTACACTAAATCAGGCAATCTATCTTCATATCGGCTGTGTAATGCACGGGGTAGGGGGAGGGGGAGGGGGTGGGGGTGGGGGGTGGGGGGTGTGTGTCAGGGCTCAAGCCTCGCGCCGCCGCTCTCCAATTACCCAGGCTCTCCGGGGGGGCCGGCCCTATCGATTGGCTGAAGGGCCAGCCCCCGCCTGGTGGCCAATGGGGGGCAGGGGTCAGAGGGCGCGGGGATTTTAATAAGGAGAAGTAATGGGTTTAATTTCAGAGGGGTGGGCCTGTCTGGCACGGTGGCCTTGCGCCGCTTTGAGAGGATCATTAAAACGAGAGTTCCCAGAGAAGGGAATCTCTTTCTCTATTCCCTTCTCTCTATCTCTATCTGTGTCAGTAGCTCACGTTACATACATATCTGTATCTGCCTCTCCTCTGTCCGACTGTATGTGTCTCTATCTTTCTGCGTCTCTTCTCACATCTCTTTCGGTCTCATTCTGTCTCTTTTGCTCTCCGATCTCCTATCTATGCCTTTTTTTCTCACTCAGTTAAAATTCAAATAGAATTATACTGGCAGGACTTCAGTGAGACAAGGTTCCAAGTGACAGAAATAATGTAACTACCCATCAATAATAATAATAATGTTCCTCAGTTCCTAACAGTAATCAGTTTGTCTGAGATTGTGGGGACCTGAAACAGTTTTCTTAGTACATTAACAATTGTTAAATAACATTCTTAACATAAGCCTTGAACATATTTCATAAGTTGATAACATAAGGTGCAAATATAAAGAGAAAACTGCAGTTCAGTCAATCAGCTCTGTCTCCTGCAAGGCTTACAATTTAAACTCTGTGTACAGTCATTTAACGCAGTCAAAAAGGATAAGCTAGCTACCCTGAACTGCATGTAGGCCTACTGATGGAGACTGCAGACAAGTACTGAAGTGTTGTTAACCAGTGATGGCCAAGAGGTCACAGCCACACCCACACACACGCACACACACACACACACCTACACACACACACACACATAAATTCATACTCTTTCTGTTTCTCTCACACAGAATCCTGTATTCGTCTTCCTTTTCTATCTTACACACGCTCACACACAGGCATAAACAGACACACGCACATGCACACGTAAGCACCCCACCTGCCCCCAAAGCTCTTTTCTTCTCCTCTACATGTGAGACCGTCTCGGGCAAATTTGATTTAGCAGCTTGAGGTGTCTCATTCCGGGGGAAAAGAAAACAAATATTGTTATAACGGTAATAACATCTATTTGCCATCGCAACAACGGCAGCCGGGGCTTTGAAAAGGCCTGCTCCAGCGCTGTGCCCTTATTCTTATTCATGAAAACGGCGGTTATGCATATTAGCGCAAACTAGCTATTCTACTCTCCGGCATTTGGAGTGTCAATCATCCTTACGGAATACAAGAGGTGCCGGTGACAAAGGCGGAGCGGGGCACGGTGGCTGACAAATTGTCCCCAAAGTCAAATTTGACAGCCTTTTATGATTAATGGACTTGATTATGGAGAAATTTCTTTAAGTCGTTTCCGGGTGTTTCTTTTTTCCCTCCGCATTCGGAGAAAAGAGAGACGGAAAGCGAGGCAGAAAGGACGGCGTTCCCGAATGGGAGAATGGAATTAACCTACGAGTCAACGCTTTCAGAAAGAGAGAGGGGATGAGAGGAGAGAGAGGGCAACGGAATTGAATTAGTGCGAGTCGGTAAGTGGAAGGGACACGGCTTGGGGACAGGTAGAGTGGAGGCTCTCTCATTGCAGGCTTAATAAACAGGATGGGCGCTATCGAACTGTGACAGAGCGGGGCGGAAGTTCTTAGGAGCGCAGCGCAGCGGATGAACTTGGCCCGGAACATGAGCGTTACATGCGACGCTGTCACTGGAATTCACGCAGATAAGCAGATGGAGAATGGAATCCCCAGCACACAAAACACAAATCAGAAATCACAGCAAAACATATCAGTGCACATATCTCTCTGTTCAGGTAGGTCTCACACTTATTTGAGAAAATGCGCCTACCACTGTAGACTTCCACGCTGAAAGCAATTTCAGTCACACTGTACATAATGTGCCACGGACAGCAGGCTTCCAGCATTGCATTTGGCATCATTATATTGACCCTGGAATCCTCTGTATATCAGCAATAAAATTAAGCTTACATGTTCAGTTTCTCCTCATTCAAATACCAAAACATTTCACATATATGTCAAGGCGTACTGTAGATTGTAAAGAAAAAAACGTCAGCTCTCTTTATTTTCATCCAAGTAATATCTGCACAAATATTCTGAAATAGGCTGTCAAATCATATTTCAAAATGTATTTTACAGCATTAAGTATAGAGTTGCAAGAGCCACATGCAAGTAGAAGGAAACAAATTATTTCCACTGTGTGGACTTTGAACATTTATCACAACATCCATTCATCCATGATCACAACATGACATTCCGTACATATTAAATATGGCGTTCCGCCACGTGTCTGCGTGTTTTTATTTGTTGGGCAGGGATATTGGGGTGATACTGCACCCTTGTTTTTGTCCTTCGTTCCTCTGGTGCTCCTATAGCTGCTTGTGCCAGGGCATATGGATTTATGCCACTCCAGTTCTGCCATGGTTCTCACACTGGCCACTTTTCTTCTCCAGCCCTGAATGAGCCCACCATCGACTACGGCTTCCAGAGGTTACAGAAGGTCATTCCCAGACACCCGGGAGACCCGGAGAGACTACCCAAGGTAAGACTCGGGTAGGGGGGTGGGGGGTTAAAGGGCAAAGGGCAAATCGGCCACAGGCAAAGCCTAATTTGAAATCTTAGTCAGCCTGATACAATGGCAATACGCTGATGTCATTAACTGTAAAATCATATATTTATACTCTAATGGATGCTTTATTTTGTGTTTAGTAATTCAAAGTACTTTAGTTGCAATCGGGATTAGTTATGTAGCTCTAGATATCCACAGCAATTTCAGGCTATTTATTTTATATGGGATCGTAGCAACTTTCCTAGTAGCAGAGTGTATTAGGTAAAGCACTAAAATGTTATTATTAACATGCCATATGTGAGCAGTTTAGGTTTTTTCAATGTGTACATTGCCATAAAATAACCAATCGGATGTTTGGTGTACTATAAAAGAGATTGTTTTGACTTCTGTTGTAAGAATACACTGCACTGGAAATGTTACAAATTTTATCATCAATATATGATACTCGTTACACTCCATCAGTTTTTCCCACTTTTTTATATGTAGTTATGTTTCTATATCAGATTTTACAATATAGGAACTGCGTTACATTTTGACATGAATACAATTCAAAATGTGTAAGTTGCAATGATATATTTTTGATGCATTCTGGATGAGAATTTTTAAAAATAGATTTTGGTATAAATGTGAACCAGTGGTCGAGTGATCCGTGCTGCTGAGTCTTTGGCTAAAATTGGTTAATTTCTGTTGATTTCAATCGGAGCCAGACATGGGTCAGAAACGGGCCCAATCCTCTGACCCACCACTGGGCAAAACCCTCTTGGCTCTAGCACCCGGGGCAATGGTCCGATCCCATTTCCCAAAACAACTCATTTGCTCAGCTAAAAAAAAGCTGCCTGTTCTGCGACACAAACCAAAAAAAAGCCTCTCTTTTTAAGTCCTGTACAAGTCCTGTCTGAGCTATGCTGTCCACGTGGATGGCCTGTCAACGTGAGAAAATAAAGCAAGGTATGCGGAAGGCTTTGGCAACATTTCAAACTCGTCGTGTCTCTCCCTCCCTCAACCTCTCTCTTCTTTTCACACACACGCGCACAAACGAACGCGCATCTGCACGCGCACAGCTTGAGTGTAACGCAGTCTCCCTCCCTTTGCCCTCGGCACTTTGCCGCCTAGTTAGTATGAAAAGATTATTTTCCCCCCTAAAAAACAGGGCGGCTAAGTGAGTGAGATTCCGTTGGGCAGAGAACTGCTGTAGGAGGCGATACAATAAAATGGGGACTGACAGTTTAAAACAGCTGCCAAATTGAAGCCATTTATCAAAATCTGACATCTCAGATCCAGTCACCAAAAAAGCAGTTTATTTGTAAATTGATACTAATAGCAGACATACATTGTCTGGCCCCTTTGAAGCCTCGATCTGTGGCAGAGGAGAATATTCTTATCAGTTGTATTATTATTTATTTTTTATTCTCAAGAAAACTCAATAAGAGATTGGATTTTTTTTTCTTGGTCCTCCGAGCTCTGAGCTATCGACGCAGCTCGCACGTATGAATAAATAATCGGCGTGGGCGCCAGCGATCTTGAAAACGGACGCGGCTTTCAACGGCCTGCCGCTCTCCAGGTTGTTGATGCGTCGAGACAAAAGTCGTTGGCGCTTGGCGTGCCCGTCCATTAACGTTCCCGTCAGACATTCTTGAGGCTTCCCTGTTCTCTCTAAGGCGGGCAGACCCACGGGCGAGCACTAGCCATGTCCCGTAGAGAGACGGCCGGGCTGTTCCAATTGAACCGCTGCTGAGTTATTGAATTAAGGGCGGGCGGCTACAGGGAGCTGGCCCCCACCCACCCCTCTCTCCCCCTCTCTTCTCTTCAGAGGCAGGGCGATAGATGGAGTGTTTTGAGAGCCAGCTGTGCTTGGCGATGACCTTTGCAGGGCCGGTCCGTATCATGTTTGCCTTTAATTTCATTTCCAGTCCGCCTTGGCTGCAAGTGGACGGGTCCCACTCCAGATTTATTGAAAATATGGATCTGATTCAAGACCCTCCTCCATAGAGGAAACGGTAGCACATTTTACCGTGCGAGAAGAGTCTCCCATCTGAACAGTCCGAGATTACTGTAATTTAATGTGAAATGTGGTCACGTAAACAAGACAACTTTATTACTTAAGTAATAATTATTCAGCGTGGAATAGTACTTACATACAAATACCCTAAATTTACACTATTTTTCTCACTCACTCTTTGTTACACACTTCTTTTATGTGCTCACACTCAAACTTTTGCTTGGTCTTTCTCCACACACGTATACACACACAAACACACACACACACACACTTTTTTACATAAATTAATAATCTTTCTCTCCTTCACTGGCTTTTTCTTTTTTTCTTGTATCTTCCACAAACGTTTGTGCTTCCAGGTACATGCACACAAACACATACATGCACACACACGTACGTACACACACACACACACACACGCGTACAAATGCATGCGCACACACACACACACACACACACACAAACACACACACGCGTGTGCACATGCACACACACACACACACACACACACACACACACACACACACACACACACACACACACACATACACACACACACACACACACACACACATACTCACAGTGCTTTTGCTGGGTCTATCCTCTGTGTGCCTGCAGGCTGCCTTAGGGCTTGTGTGTCTTGTGGAGGGAGTGGAGTGTGTCTCTGTACCCCTCCTGTCCAAAACACCACCCCGTCCCGAGCCTCTCTGGGCTGCTGCCAGGTGGCTATGAGCCCCACCAGGCAGATGTCCATGAGCCCCACCAGGCAGATGTCCTACTACCAGCTGGGCACTGGGCACCAGAGACATGGGGCTCACCCTTTTGAGGAGGAGGGGCAAAGGCCTCCAAGACACAGACTAAATCAGCCCCTGGAATATATCCACATACCCACTTCCTAATTTTATGTAGGTACTCACTCAGTCCATACACGTGTAATGTACAGGTATCTTTCCGCAGCTTTTATTTCCTTTACTAAGGGCTGCAGAAAAGTGGGTTCATCATGTGTAATTGTGCTACTAATCATGCACTTGCATTCATTTATTTTCGTTAAATGTGTCCTTTACAATAACTGGGTGTCATAAAACTGTTTTTCTTGGTTGGTATGCCCTTTTCTCACTCTGAGCGGCTCCTCAAAAGGTCTCTGCATGTCCCCGCAACTAATTGTAGTACTAATTGTTCTCTTGGTAGAAAAATCTATAAAGGTAAAATATCATGTCAAAAAAGTAGAATTATCTCTCCTGCCAACCGGAGCAGTCTTTATGCATTAAATAGCCAGCGTTTGTTGTGGCCGATGCAGATCACTTTTACTGTCAGGCCTCTATCCGCCTTATCTCCGTTTTTATGCCACAAAATTTGAGTTTGAATATGACTATGAGCAAAATAAAATGATATGTGTAACATTTATAATTGTATCACTGTAAATATGACATTTGAAAAAGTTATAGACAAAGAGCCCACTGCATTGCTTCTAATGATGAAAAGTTATTGTTTTGATCATTTTTATTATTTAGATAAATCTCCTGAGCTGTGAATGAGGGAGCGGGTATCCAAAACTCCATAACAGGGAGTGCTGTGTACAGCACATTGAGTAGTGCTGTCCTTCATATTGATTGTTGTGCCTGTACTTCCTGTTTATCTTTGTGGTGTTATCCTGCCTTTTCCCCCTGTGGACATAGGTCTTGCTTGCTGTTAGCCCATGTGAAGGCAGAAGCAGGTTGCTCCAATCATAAAATAAGGCCATAAACAAGATCAAAGTGATCAAAAGGAACACAAGGAGCACCTTGTAGGCCAAAGGGCATCAAAGTGAATTTGTACAAGCATGTTTTGACAATACAATCCTGGGTTATCTCTGCAGGTGGTACATATTTAACTGTCCTGGAGTTACTTACTCTTATTATGTGCAATCGTGTGTTAAGTGCCTAATACCACACCATTCCTGAGCTGTTCTTGTTATCAGGATTTTACTATGCAGCTTAACCGACTGTGACTATGGCAGTGGGGGGTGGGTAGGACAGTGTTGGCCAGTGATAACAGCAGCATGACAGAGACAGTCCCTGTGGTTGAGTCAATGCAATCGATCTGCATCTTGTCTGGATAGAATGTTGAAGGTTCCCATAAACAAATGAGGTTCCACCGGGAGATTTTTCTTCTTCTGCAGAACGGGGGGAGAATGAGACGAGCCCATCCAGGTGGCGTAATGAACCTCCTCTTCCTCTGGGTGTATTGCACATGACCTGGGGAGGCATCGTATATTATGTCTTTGAGCAAAAAAGGCTGCAGGTGATTCATCATCTTTAAGGTACCTGTCCAAGGGCTCCTATGCCTTGGCCAGGGGTTCTACAGTGTCCCTGAGCTCAGAAGTGAAGAGCCCATCTGGTACTTAAGGAAGCAGAACACAGTGAGAAAAGTGAGATAAAATAGAAATGGGAACAATAGGAGGCTGTTGTCAGACACAGCGAACCATAGGGAGCCAAGCTTTCATTGAAATACATAGTGCCCCCTGTCTTGGAGTCCTCAAGTGATGACGAGAGTACCAGCAACACAGTGAACTGTACTTTAGGCCAGTTTTATGCCATACAGCATGGACCAAAGCTATGGGTCAACAGTAAGCCATATTCCTTATTAATTTAGCACATATATTTTTTAAACACCTAAATTGATCTTTTTTTTGTGTCAGTGTGCATGCTGATTGTATCATGACTAGGGATCACTGAGTACTGTCTAATCAGAAGCCTCCAGCTGAGGTGAAAGTTTAAAGGGAACTAAGTGTTCTACACTGAATGTTATCATAAGTTTACCTCATATGGAATCTTTACAAAAATCGCTAGTAGTTTAGTTGGACGTGTCATTCACCCTTAACCCCTTGGCACAGATGGCAAATTTGGTCAATTTTCACCTGTTTAGGGGTGCTCTGTTTAAGGCTTTATAATTTCAGGTGTGAGGATCACATAAACTTGGTAAATGGCTTAAATTAAACCATTTTGGTCACATATATAAATGTGTATCATTTACAATACAAACTTAGATTTGTTTATTTTCATAATTTAAGTCAAAATAAAGTGCCACAAATGCAAAAAAACTTTGTAAAAATGCAAAAGATATATTTTTTTGTTTGTCTTAAGTTTGCAACAAAATATATAAGTGAAACTGGTAATATATATATACATTTCCTGGATCATGTCAACAAGTGTGAAAAAAGGATGATATGCAGAACTACTAAAGGTCTATGATGCAAAATATAGGCAGTGTACCCTGTTGTCCATTAGTGTCTCCAAATCTATCCAACTGGCTAAATTGTGCACTGCTCTAAATAATTTTTAAAAACTCACTTTTGCATCATTTTCAAGTGGGAATTACTATATTTTCATCAGTATAGGGGGGTAGATATTTATGGGTCCAAAACCCCTATGCAAAACATGTCATAACATTAATAAAATTAGTTTAGTCTATTATAAAGCATATGCATTTGCTCCTTCTGGTGGTTTAAGATAAAACATTGATATCACAGCACACCTAAATATGTTGCCTAATCATTCACTCTTGTACCTCAATAAAACATAACTTTTCCCTGTACTCTACAGTATGTATAATTTTGCCCTGGGATTGCATTTTTCTGTAGTTTTTTTTTGTAATGTTCCTATTCATAATGACTCAGGAAAAATTTGACATTAATCTACCACATATCAGCACACAGTAAATTGGAATGAGCATTTGCCAAGTGACAAGTATATACGCCATAGCCTACATTATGTACGATAACATGAAAATAAAATAGTATTCCACCATCTGCAAAATGCTGCCAAATGTTCTATCTTCAATGAAAATCGGTAGCCTGCATCAAAAATAAATTTTACGATTGCACTTCAGTATGTGAAATGCACTCAAAATGCAAAAATAACAATTGGCCTATCAATCATATTGGAAAAACTAACGTAGCTAGCGAGACCCAAAAACACTTACATATCGGTAAAGGGAATACTCCCTTCCCTAATGCGTTTTCTATAGAGCTTGCGTTATACTAGACCGTTAAAACGAAAACTGCCATTACGCTGGCCTGCAATAGATTTTTCAAAGCACAAAATAAGACGTAGCTTATACCGCTGCTAAGGTTATAATGTACTCTATTGGATAAAATAGCCGACAATTAAACCAGAATGAACTGCAATGAATGAGACGGGCTTGCAGGGCATGGGGGGTATTACGAGTCAACGTTTCAGATAGTATAATAGCGGTATTAAGTGTTACATATTTCTCAAACGGATTGTACCAGACAATAAATGACCTTTTTTTTTTTAAAAAAAATCATCTCTAAAAAAAAAACAATGGGTGGATTATATATTTATATTTTATTAGTAGAGAGAGATTTCTTTTGTGTAATACGTGATACAATGAGACAATAATTTCACATGTTTATTTTGCATTTGAGTGAAGGGCTTTTCACTGCGTTTTTGGCATACGATCAGGCTATTTTTGTGTTTATCTTGATGCTATGACGGAATTTTAATTTTATATGATGAATAAATATATTTATGAACTCACACATAGATGCTATTGTTCACTATGCCATGCATGGGTAGGTATAGACTGGGTGGGGGGTGCTTGTTAAATGGACTTGCTACGGAAAAATTGTGACACTTAGAAACTCTTTATTCAGTCAGCAGAGTTGTCACGAATCGTCTACCAATACAGTTAAAACACAGAGTTTGTGATTTCCACCAATAGTTTTGCTGTGGGAGCAACGAATGTCTCAGTTGAGCAAAATGGTGACGCCGGCGTCATTATCGCTAGGCATCTGCGCAAAGGGGTTAAGCAATAGAATGCAGAGTTTAACCCATTGAAGTCTGGTGTTTCTATCATTGGAAGGGCTTGAATTCAGATCTGAGGGGAAAGCTCTTTGGTTCCAGGTGATGACAATATTTTCACTGTGCATTCTGCCATTTAATAAAATTACCCACAATCATGCTCGGCTAAGGGAGAACCATGTAAAACAGCCAGTGGTTCATGGTGTGAAGTATGTATGTTTGTTTCTGGAACTGGCAACCAGCTGGCAAACTCTTTTGCCAAAATGGGGCATTTTTTGGTTGTGATCTCTCAGCATACTGGAACATGCTACATTGAGGTCTCCCACCCAATGAAGCAGAACACTTACTTATTTTACATTATTCATCCTTTCATTAGATCTCTGGGGATTCTAATAAGGCATTTTATGACAGTTGACTTTCAACAGAATGACTGGCATCATAGCCTTAAAATCCTGAGATTAAGCTTTCAAAAGCTAACACCTAGCGCTGATTTGATTAGTTTTTTTTTTCAAGCTTAGTTTCTGGAAATAGATTTTGGGTGCAGTTTTATTTAAAATGGTGGCACAGGAAATGCAAAAAGCTTTAAAACATCTAAGTATATTTCTGTGCTTTCAAATGGAGTGTATAATGCCATGTTCAGACAACTTCAGACCGCTGACAGGATTCTAAACTGGACAGCGGTGATTGTGTAGACTGCATGCATAAATATTTTACTCCGAGATGTCCGATTAATTTATCGTCCTGTGGCAGCTGGGGTTTGTGGGCTCACTGTTTCTTTTTTTCTCTCTCCACCCCAGTGCATTACATTGATGCCGGTTTAGACCACAGACAAGATTTTAGTCTTTGTGACTGGAACATTTTTTGCATCTCATGCTTTCTGGGCGGCACTCAATTTAACAGTGCTTACATATTGCCATTTTCCAGTTCTCACATCACATGGGGCTGCAATTAAAAATGTAGCCCTTTAAATTCTGAGAAGCTAGCATTAGCCTGAGTGAAACATTTGACCAATGCAAAGACAGAGAACATAGCATTAGCCTTAATGACACATTCGGCCAAGTCCGTCAGCTGCAAATTTTCTCTGTTTTTCAGAGAATCAGAAACAGGATCAACTTTGAACATGGCTCTACAACAGCCGTTATTAACACACCATGTGAGCTTACCTGAAGTTCAAGGGGAGAGTCCATGGTGGATGGATGTCTACATATGTAAGGATGCGTGCAGCAGTGACGTATGGGGAGGAGACTATTTCAAGAACCCTGAATGACAAAGGCCCTCAAAAAATTGTGCTGTAATTGTGCAGGGTAGGGTGGCCGGGGGTGTTGGGGCCCAACGTGAGATCTTTTCAGGGGCCAAAAATCCCTGGCTGTGTGCCTGGGTGCATGTGAAAAGTGAAACATGAGAAATCATAGAGAACTAATAAGCCTGATGAACGCTTAGCGAAGATGAAGTGCTGACAGCAGGGAGGTGTAGACTGCCGAGTAATGGATATTTTTAAACACAGAAACAATTAGCCATTGGTGTTTTGAAATTGCTGCTTGGTTATTTCATGTCTATGAATAATATCAAGTGTCCTTCACTGAGAGTGTCACAACACTGACATTACCTAGACTTCCAAAACAAGAGGGGAGTCCATATCGTCAGCCGAGGTGGTTATCAAATGGGGCAGAAACAATGATCCCAGCGTGTCAAACTGGCTGTCCTGAGTCGCTCAGAGGGTTGTGGAGTGGCAGTGGTTTCTCTTCGTGGAGGTGCGCGGATGTGATAAGAGATTATGATGATAACGGGGAGTTGGTGCATTAGGCTATTGATCGGGCTGGCTCTCGCAGGCGGTAAAGCACCAGCGCTTTGATTGCTGGCACTTACCCTGACAGGAATCCGATGGCGCTGTCTCTCAGCCCACAGGAGGACAACTGGGGGGTGGGGCATGGGGGTGTGTGGACACTGGCATCCCCCTACAGAGGGACCCTAACCCCTCAACCCCCCCACCTTCTCTCTTCCTGCCCAGGTGGAATACTAGTGTTTTTTTCTACTGTGTCTTTTATGCTTTTACCTTTAATATGTTTTCATGCCTTTTTAATTACTTTTATAAAACATTTTTGGTAAGTGCATGAGACATACAGTACCCTCCACTATTATTGGCACCCCTGTTAAAGATGAGTAAAAACAGTTATAAAAGATTTACCATTGTTGAATTAGCTTAATGTCACACTGAAAAAATGAGAAAAGTCCAGCCTTTAATTGAAAGTGTATCACTTTAAGGGTTGTTTCTCCTGACTAATTTTCTTATTGAACTATATGGAAAAATAAGTCAGGAGAAGAAACCCTTTAAGTTATCCATCCATATCTACTGTATTTCTGGCAACAGAGTGATGGTTTAAGGCTTGTTTGATACGTCAGACCCTTGGAGCCATTTAGCCAACCATGTGATCCATACTGTTCCAGTGTAATTTACAGCTAAATCTAGTCCCACCCCCCAATTCCCATAGAGATCCATTCAAATGCAGAGACGTTATAATATTGCTTGTAAGTGTACCAGAAAATAAGTCTTTTGATGTTGTTGGGTCACAGATATCAGGAAGTCATGGCATGTAAAGGATATGCGACCAAATATGAAAAATTATTACTTTATTCAATATATAAATGCAGGGGTGCCAATAATTGTGGCACATGTGGTTTTGTTAAAAATTATTATTTCTTGATGATGGATTTTTTTTTCTCATAATAAATTTACTTCTATTAACGGTTGGATTTTTTCATTTTTTCAGTGTGACATTAAGCTAATTCACCAAACGGTTAATTTTTTATAACCTTTTTTACTCATCTTTACCAGGGGTGCCAATACTAGTGGAGAGTACTGTATGCTATATAAATAAAGTAAATAAAGATGGTTTGATTGATTGATTCATGCTAGTATCTCAGAGCCCTTAATGAAGTGACATGTCATTATGTTTTTAAATGATTAAGGGCCTCTTTCATTAAGCGGATTTGTTAGAAGGTGGATTTGGCTGTCCTTCAGAGAACGCATGTGGAACTCCTCTTCTTCCAGTAGAGTCCAGTGACTGCAAATTTCCTTACACATCTATTCAATTAAATTAAATTAAATTAAATTTTATTTGTATTGCGCTTTTTAGAGAGACACTGTTACAAATCCTCTTTACAGTGGAAATACAAAAAAAATTGGGCAAAACACCAGACCCAAACCCCCAAAATGTGAGGAAAAATAACTCCCCAGTGGGAAGACAAACACTCAAACAGTGGCGGGAAGAAATCTCGGGAGGAACCTGCACTGCAAAAACCAAATCTCAACAAGCATTTTAATCTTATATTGAGACTTTACAATCTTATTTCTGTTACTTTACCAGTGGGGTGAGATAGTTTTACTCATTTCAAGATTTGCCAGTGGGTAAGATAATTTCACTTTGATATTTCGCAATGTCAAGCAGACAGTAAGTAACTTAAAACGAGCTAATATTTTCTACTTTTGAGAAAAGACTTAAGATTTTAAGTCTCATTACAAGACTAAAACACTTGTTAAGACAGACATTTTTTGCAGCGTGGCTCTCGTGTGGCCTGGTGTAATAGTTAAGCTAGAATGAATGGTAACACAAATGTAATGAGAGATCTAGCAGAGCAAATGATAAAATGGGTTTGGTAGGTTATAGTCAGAGGTAGTTAAATTAGCTGGTAAAATAGGCAGTCCAAGCAGACAGATGTATAATAATATGCAATTCAGAGGGGCGGGGTGATGCACCTAGGCCTCCGTGTTGCGTCATGGTGTGGGCTTGAACTAGGAGATGGACGAGGCTGGAGTGGTCTGCCAACTCAGGGCGGGGGAGGGGGCAAAAGCCCCCAGGAAGAAAATAGAGAAGAGAAGAAGGATTAGGCACTGTATGTGAGTGCAGAGATTTCTTGTCCCTGTGGTGAAAGCCTCTGTTAATGAAGAAACAACCTGTGGTAATGTGGAATACTCTTCACAGGAGTAATGATGTAAATAGACTCACACACACACACACACACACACACACACACACACACACACACACACACACACACGTGCATCTATTCACACATGTACTAATACACTAGCAAACACACAAGCACACACACACACACACACACAGGTTTTGCCCGTTCTACCGCTTTTGTCATTATCCAATGGAAATAGGCCAGGAGGCGGGTCATTGTCCATTGAATACAGACAGAGGCGTAAAGTCAAGAGGCAATGTGAAATCAAACATGTCATGAGCACAAGAGGGCGGAACCGTGGGGTGTGAGGGTGGGGGGCGGGGCTGTCCGCCAGAGGGCCCCGAGGCAGGGCATTGCAGCCGCTAGGTGTCAGAGGCATTAAGTAACTTCTGTTTTATAATGGAGATTAATGAAATGAGCCCGCGCCAGCGGAGAGTGGGGGGTTGGGGCGGGCAGGGGGGCGTCGTTGCCGAGCGCGCTCAGTGCTGGGGGCGGCGCGTTGGCAGTGCCAGGCTGTGACAGATTGCCTGCCCGCTGCGTTTGGCAGAGCACTCAATAACGGAGCAGGCAGAGGGGGGGGGGGGGCAGGAAGGGGGGTTATGAGGTTACCATGCTCTGGAACACATCCCCCATACCTGGGTGTTGCCAGCCTCAGGGGGTGTGGGGGGGGGCAGGTTTTGGTAGTGTGAGTACAGGTCTAGATTTGGGTAAAGTGAAGGGGCAGCGAGGCATGTCAAACCCAAGACACACAGGTATGTTTGCCAATGCGAGATTGCCAACATCCAGATTATGTGTATGTATGTGTGTGTGTGTGTGTGTGTGTGTGTGTGTGTGTGTACATTTCAGTATTCTAAGATCTCTGTCACAATCACTGGCTGAGGTGCACTGACTGAGATGACTGACACAGTTAACTCCTTCAGCTGTAAATCCTAACATGTGAAAGGGATATCCGATTAACATGCAGTTCATTAAAAAGCCTGCTCGTTGCAAAGCACATTGGTGATGTTAACAGTTTTGTCTTGTCTTTGCACTCACACACCCATGTAACCACGCTGCACGGGAACGCATGCCTCTACTCCCTTACACGAATAGATGGTCAAGCCAGGGCAAGGAATATGGGCGGCACGGCCTTCCACGCTGTGAGTTAGAGTAGCGTAGCATACGGTATGCGCTAGCGTGGCGTGGTTTGTCGTTATGCGGTGCGGTAAACAGTGGATAAATGGAAAAGCTTGGTTTCTGATTGGACACGCCTATCTGCGAATTGCCTCCGGAACAATGGAGGGTGAAAAAGAAGGAAACGCTTTTTCGTCAGGTGGGAGTATTGGCGGGAGAGTGTTCTGCACTGCCCAGGGGGGGGGGGGTGGAGTGTGGAAGGCAGGGTTCTAGGAAAGGGAGCTCTGTGGCGAGGCAAGGGTCCGGGTCAATTTGGGCAAATGTGAAAATGAGAGGTAATGAGGAGGTCCTTGCGGGAGGACTGCAATTTTTACAATGCGATAATGACGGGGTAGCGGCCTCCCAGCTGTTCTACGCACTGAAGAAACCAATTCCCATCCCCTCTTTTGCTCTCTCTCTCTCTTTTACTCTTCACTTTCTTACTGTCACTGTCCATTCTTACTTTCTCTTCCCTCTGTCTGCCTTTCTCTGAGGCTTGATTCCATACTTTCTTTCTTCTCCTCCCTCCTCTCCATTTTGTTTGCTCCCTCTCTTGCCTTCTCTGTTCCTTTCTTTGTCCCCCCTCTCCCACCTTTGCACTCCCTCCAGACTCTCCTTCCCTCCCAGCTCTCTGCGCCCCCTGCTGGAGCCTCAGTGACACTGCAATACCCCAGAGACCTCCAGCAGAGGCTCCTATAGTCCCAGCTCTGACACCCAGATGCTATAAAACAACCTGTCTTCACTCTGAAACTGAAGGCTTTCATCCTCCAAACTCCATATCTCACTCTTCTCCCTTCCTCTCCCCTCTTCTCTCTCCTTCTCTCATTCCTCTCTTTCTGTCTCTCTCCCTCATCATCTTTCTCTCACTCTCTCATCCTCTCTTTTAAATCATCCTATTCCCCTGTACCTCTCTTCTCTCTCTCCTCCCCTCATCTCACTTTCCTTTTTCCTTTCCCTAGTCTCTATTCTCTGCAACCCCCCTGTGATTGTTCTGGCCACCAATCACAGTGAGTTTAGTGGTGAAAGGTTATTTATCTATTTATCAGAATTGTTATGGTTATTAAGCAGCAGAGCTAGTGCTCCAGCGCTCTCCTCCCTCCCCCTCCCCCTCCCTCTCCCCCTCCCCCAGTTGAGCCACGGAGGGCCAGATTGGATGCTTCCTCCTCTATGTGGTGAGAAAACAGCCCGGGGCGACAACGCGCTTAGCTGAGGGGCGATGGCTTCGGCGGGGGAAACTCAATAAACACATGCGCTGCGTCTATAATAAGCAGCCAGCTGAGGACCTGAATCGGAAACACCCAAGGCGGTCGGAAAGCGCTAATAGGACCCCGCGTCTTCAAGCTGTTCTCCTTCAAGTGCTGCCACAGCCGCTTTGGACAGGCATCCAATCACGCGGCCCTTACAATAGCGATGGCAGTCCATCACCAGGCGCGCTTTCAACCAAGAATATTTTGAAGTCAGAAAGGCGTTCAATGTTTCTTGAAGTCTGTCTACCTCAGCACCAACCAGGTTGATGTGGAAATGGCATTTTTTTTTAAACACTCAGATTTATTTGATCCTTTCCTCCGCATTGTTTTCCCTAATTTTACAACGCTCATCGCAACCTCTGTTGTCCATTCAGAGCATGTGCTGCCCTCTAAGAAATGTGATGTCAGCCATCACTTCTTATCATGCTACGGCTCCCACGTTGGGCTTACGCAGTCAAGAGTAGACTAGTTTACGCTTCATGTGAAGCTCAACAGACAAACCTGCAGGTGCCTAATCAACTAAGGGGTCACTAGACTCACTGCAAAAAATCTTATCAAGTGTTTTAGTCTTTTAGTTTTGAGACTTAAAATTATTTTTTCCTCTAAACTGGAAAATATTATCTTGTTTTAAGTAACTTTTTGCTTGACAAGTAAAATTGTCTTACCCCACTGGCAATCTTTTTGTCTTATTTAGCAAAAGTAACAGAAATAAGTTTCCAAAGTCTAAATATAAGATTAAAATACTTGTTAAGATTAGGTTTTTGCAGTGCTGCCATGAGATGCAGTCATCCCAGGCAAATGAGACCCTCCCATACCTGGATGATGCTAGAGCCTATTGTGCATAGTTCTACAGGCCTGCCAGCCACAGTTGGGAACAGCACGGTCTGGAATTGATACATATCCTGAGGACCATCCCTGCACTAGAACAGCATCTTAACAGGATGAGCCACCCAGCAGCCCCTGACAGAGCTCTATTTTATTGCATCAGAAGGCAATGGAGCCAGTGGCACGCCGCTTTAACAACACCCAACTTTTACATTTTCTACTTCTAGAGATTCATATTCATCATTCAACCAGGCTTTAACTATGGAAGTCACGTGACAAGACGGCTTTTCAGTTTCACAAAACCAAATTTTTATTTTATGGCTCTGAAAGATCAGTGTCAGTAGCCCGTAAAAGACAGTGAAAATTTTTTTTGTGTGTGAAAATACAATTAAATTTTTGCTACATTTTTAGACTTTATTATCGTAATTTATTTTATTTTTGACTGTAAAATGCACGTTAGCAGCCATCAGGTGCGAGGTGAAGGAGGTGAAGTAAAACAAAAGGCAGACAGCTGTTTCCTGTGGCATGTGCGCATGGTTTTAATATTTGTCTTTCACCCGCTCGGCATATTAAAACCAGATTGCAACAATTTCAGCCAAAATAATACTATAAAAGTAAAAGTAAAAACTGCAATCTCCTCTTACATGCATGACGTTGTTTCGCAGTGAACGTGTTGAGAAAAAAGAAACTGTCACACACGTTAATGCTTTATATACAGCTATATGGAATGTTAAACAGATGTGTTTCGTTAACAAGGCGTGAGCGCAGGGGTGTTGACATTACTGTGCACTGGAAAATGCAGATTGAAAACAAATATAGTTCAAAAGCTTTTCTTACCCAGCTATTTTCACTGGCTTTGGATGTGAACAGCTAGCACCACCACCCCCACCCCCCACACAACTCGTTGGTGGCACTCATGTGCATTTGCAACATGGGCGGAGTAGGTCAATAATGATGTGTTTTGGGGGGGCTTTTTTCAGGAGGTGCTGCTGAAGAGGGCCGCAGATTTGGTGGAGGCCTTGTACGGAATGCCTCACAACAACCAGGTACGTGAGAGTAAAAACCTAGCCGGAACATCTCACCTTCTCCACCAAGGCAAGGGCTGACAATGCCAACACAGTTGTGTGTTTGTATGTGTGTGTGGTGGGGGGGTCATTTGGATTAGTTTGAAATATTATTAATAAACATTTTTATCAAACACATCTGTTTCCACTGGGAATTGCAGCCCAAGCCTTGGTCTGGCTGAGAATCAGTGCTCTTCAGATCTCATCCTGGAGAGCCAAAGTGTCTGAGGGCTACTCAAACCTGGCCATGGAGGACTACAGTGTCTATAGCCTATGGTTTAAAACAGGCACTTAGCCACACAATTCAGCTAATCATTGTCTTTATCGAGGCAATTTAGTTTGCCTCACCAGCTGCGAGAGTGTTAGCGGTTTAAAGAGAGCTGGATTGCACCTCTCCAGGACCAGTCAAGCCGAGTGAAAACCGTGTTGATGGCGCGGTGTAAAGATCTGCCGCGATGGCGTTAAGTGGTGGTGTTAAGATCGTTAACATTGTGCACTTGAATTGCCGTGGTACGGTAAGGGCCCAGGCTCGGCATGCAGCAGGCTACATATTGTTCAGATGCACGGTTCTTGCTCTCAAACTGTCGGCCTTGGGGGAGAAGCCAGGTCACGATGACATCACAGACCCCCCAGGGATGAACATGTGTTAGGGTTGGGGGTCAAATAGGCAGATTGAAGGGGATGAGAAGAAACAGGGCCTTTGGTTTAATGGGGAAGCACCAATATATTTGGGAGCATTTGGGTCTGTCTTTCTGCTCTTTCTTTCCCTGACATAATTGGCCTTATAGCTTTATAGCGACAGTAAACACCCGTAACAAACACCAGATGGTAACGGAGATAAGGCTAGGCCACACACACAAAAGTCAAAAGTGTGAAAGTATTGATCAGAAACAATGTAAATTATATTCCTCACAGAAATAGTTATCCCCCTCTCTGTTGTCCATTGGTGGTCTGAATTTTCAATATCTCTCTCTCGCTCTCTCTCTCTCTCTACCCCTTTTTCTTCTTTCTCTCTCTCTCTCTGTTTCTGTCTCTGTCTGTGTGAAGGAGATCATCCTGAAGCGTGCAGCGGACCTGACTGAGGCCCTTTACAGCGTCCCCCGCAGTCACAACCAGCTTCCGTCCCTGACCGGCTCTGGTGCTCACTCCGGCATGATGGGGGTCAACTCCTTCAGCAGCCAGCTGGCCGTCAACATCTCAGAGGCCTCGCAGGGCGATCAGGGTGAGCAAGCTCATGCCCTATACACACCCCAAACTCTGCACTGACCAGCCACCCTCATGCCAGCCAGCTCATACACTCCCTTAACTCCACAGTAACCAGGCACCAGGGTTAGCAAGCTCATACACTCCCTTAACTCAACACTGACCAGGCACCAGGGTTAGTGACCCCACACACTCTTACACTACTACGCCACCTTAACTCCACAGTAACCAGGCACCTGGGTTAGTAAGCTCACACCTCATACAGTCCTTCAAGTCCACAGTAACCAGGCACCACGGTTAGCAAGCTCACACCTCATACACTACCTTAACTCCACAGTAACCAGGTAACAGGGTTAGCAAGCTCACACCTCATACACTCTTTTAAGTCCACAGTAACCAGGCACCAGGGTTAGTAAGCGCACACCTCCTACACTACCTTAACTCCACACTAATCAAGCACCAGAGTTAGCAAGCTCACACCTCCTACACTCACAAACTTTGGACTACTTCTTGGTGGTTCTAAACAGACCTGTGATTCTAACAAAAATAGAAACAACCCTCTTTAAAAAGAAAATCACCATATGGAAAAATGAGATGTGTATTTTTTGTTGCGTGGTGCAGTAAACATTTGTAGTACAGAAGCTGTGCTCTTCATAATCAGCCGCGTTGTTTATGCTAAGGAGGCACGAGAGAGCAGTCTTACGTAGCGAGAAGCAGACTCTCAGGCTGCAGGTGCTGGAGACAGATTGGGGAGCACGCCCCGTTCTCTCCTCTGACACTACATTGCTCCTTAGTGTTTTTGTTTCACCTTTTCCTGCTTTTCACATTAACCAACAGGCAAAGGAGCACCTTCTGGAACCCATGAGGTCATGGGAACAGGGCATGATAAAAGTACACCATTTCATATTTATATCCTTATGCCGTAAAACAATGCCAAGATAGAGTGTTATTTTATAATATTCATTCATAACACAATATTATTTGTGTCCCTTGCAATTACACATGGTCAATAAATCATCGTTTAAAAAAACAAAACACGTTCTTTATATCTTACTTCTGAAATTTTCAAGGAATGCAGTATTTTCCCCCAGATAATGTGTCTATTCATAGTCACAGCAGCTCTTATACACTGTGTCTTCTGTGCCTCAGCAGCTCTAATAAAAATTGTGTCTTCTGTGCCCCCAGCAGCTCTTATACACTGTGTCTTCTGTGCCCTCAGCAGCTCTTGTACACTGTGTCTTCTGTGCCCTCAGCAGCTCTTATACACTGTGTCTTCTGTGCCCCCAGCAGCTCTTATACACTGTGTCTTCTGTGCCCTCAGCAGCTCTTATACACTGTGTCTTCTGTGCCCTCAGAAGCTCTTATACACTGTGTCTTCTGTGCCCACAGCAGCTCTTACACTGTGTCTTCTGTGTCTTCTGTGCCCCCAGCAGCTCTTGTACACTGTGTCTTCTGTGCCCCCAGCAGCTCATATACACTGTGTCTTCTGTGCCCCAGCAGCTCTTATACACTGTGTCTTCTGTGCCCCCAGCAGCTCTTGTACACTGTGTCTCTGTGCCCTCAGCAGCTCTTGTACACACTGTGTCTTCTGTGCCCCCAGCAGCTCTTATACACTGTGTCTTCTGTGCCCTCAGCAGCTCTTATACACTGTGTCTTCTGTGCCCCCAGCAGCTCTTATACACTGTGTCTTCTGTGCCCTCAGCAGCTCTTATACACTGTGTCTTCTGTGCCCTCAGCAGCTCTTATACACTGTGTCTTCTGTGCCCTCAGCAGCTCTTATACACTGTGTCTTCTGTGCCCCCAGCAGCTCTTATACACTGTGTCTTCTGTGCCCCCAGCAGCTCTTATACACTGTGTCTTCTGTGCCCTCAGCAGCTCTTATACACTGTGTCTTCTGTGCCCCCAGCAGCTCTTATACACTGTGTCTTCTGTGCCCCCAGCAGCTCTTATACACTGTGTCTTCTGTGCCCTCAGCAGCTCTTATACACTGTGTCTTCTGTGCCCCCAGCAGCTCTTATACACTGTGTCTTCTGTGCCCCCAGCAGCTCTTATACACTGTGTCTTCTGTGCCCTCAGCAGCTCTTATACACTGTGTCTTCTGTGCCCTCAGGCTACTCCCGTAACTCCAACAGCGTGTCGCCTCGTGGGTACGTGCCCAGCTCCACGCCTCAGCAGTCCCACTACAACACCATCACTTCCACCATGAATGGCTACGGGGCGGCCGGCATGACCAACCTCGGGGTGCCCGGGTCTCCCGGCTTCCTCAACGGCTCCTCTGCCAGCTCTCCCTACGCAAGTAAGTCCCGGGATGGGGCCGCGTACGGTGGAGGGGGACCAGTCTTTTTGCCAGTTCAAACATGGAGGGAAAGAGCAGTCTGTGTTATGAGAAGTGCTCGGCCTTGAGGCATTTTCATACCCTGGTCATTGAGATGCAAGCTTTTCTCTGCCAAATTAATCAGTTAACTTCACCTTTGATAGAAGCAGATTTTTTGACAAATTCAGGCGAGTTTGAGTTTTTAGCTTGTACATGACTACATGTGTGTGTGTGTGCGCATGCATGAGTTGCATCAGAATTAGTGACGCCTTGCTGTGGATGTAAGTTTGTCATCTGAACCACACAAAAAAACACTTTGATATATAATTAATACCCATCCAGTCTTTTTAAATTTACTAACAAAAAAAATTTATGGCTTTTTTATTTATTCGCACAACATTATGAACTTGATAACTACTGAAACGTGGTCGTCAGAATGAGGCAGGGACTGAGTATCCTCCAAACATACAACATTCAAAAATAGCCTATTGGCTCAGAGAGGGTATTGTTCAATGAGAAATAAGGGGGTGAGTCAGAGTTCTTTGCATGTCTGTACCAAATATTGTCGGCACTATAACGAAAAGCCAGTACACGTCCGCTCCATAATTACCCAGGTAAGGTGAACACAAGAAGCTAAGATTAGCAAAGATGACACAAAGCAATGATTTGAACAAGTAAAGGTGTTCCTGCTGGGAAGGGTTGTGTTTGCCTGTGTGTTGCAGTGAGTCTGTTTCCATTCGCTCATCAGCTCTTGCTGCTGACTGTCACTTTTTCCACATCCCTTTTCTCTCCACTAATTAACATCTTATTAACATCCTCATTGCAATTCACACTGTGGGCCAAGTCTTGTGCCCAGATTAATGAGCTACAAACACTGCAACTTTCTGTGCTATAATTATTATGGACGAGCATGATGCCATTATAGTAATAATAATACTAATAGCAACTTTAATGAACGTTATATAATTGTGGATAATAATAATAATAATAATAATAATAATAATAAATTAATAAACACATCACAGTAACACTGCTTCTGGAACACATCACACATACACACATTTATTTTTCTAATATTACTAAATTAATTTTTTCAGTGGTGTCTGTTGAATGCATTTCTACTAGAAATCATTTAAATAGCATTTCTTCATACATTAAAAAATTCTCCACCTCCAATGTAGAAGTGAAATAGCAGACATCGTTTCTACCTAGCAAGAATAAAAGCTGCTAACAGTTGCCATTGAGAATAAGCAACATTTGCACTTTCAGATGTTCATGCAAGTGTGAGGTGATTGAATAAGTCTCCAGTAGGATTACAGCTGTAGCTGTAGTGGATATTTGCGGTGAATGTGGAACTGCTTGCCTGCTCATGTAGATGCTCTGCTCGACTCTTGAACCACTGTGGCATGGAAGCAGCTGACTCATTATCCGTTCTTTTTTCCTGCATTGGGTTTTCTGAACGAATTTGACAAGTTTCCCTTTTTTGTCTATTAATTTTTTTTGGTATTAGGTCACTGGGTCATATTTAACATAAAGACATTTCCGGTCTTTCCGGTCACCACTGAACTCATAATGATGTCTGTCAGTTTGACTTAAAACGATAGAGTAAATCTTTTCTTTGTAAAGTCAATTTTAAACAGGATGGGGGTCGGCTGCTTTGACATGCTCGCCTGAAGAAAGCATTGCACCGATTCTACTTCTTTAAAGGGGGAAGTTATGGATCAACTTTGTGGTGATGATAGCGCAGAAATCTCTCCCCAGGTTCAACGCGATCTAAACACAATCCTGCCGATCTGACTTTCTGAACATCGCGCATGGTTTCCCTGCCCATGTCCATCTCACAACTCGTTTCTGTCTGCCTGTCTGTCTGTCTGTCTGTCTGTCTGTCTTTCTGTTCCAGTCATCTCTTCCAGCTCTCTGCTGGGATCACCTTCAATTTCTAACTCCTCCTTTTCCTCTGTCACACCCGCTAGCCTTTTCTCATTTTCTCCTGTACATATGATCTCTACAGTCAAACAGAAGAGCGCCTTCGCCCCTGTTGTGCGGCCACAGACTTCCCCGCCCCCCACCTGCACCAGCACCAATGGGAGCAGCCTACAGGGTGAGCACCCCGCCCCTTTTCCCGCCTCCGAGCCCTGCCCATCACAACTGGTCCATATAGGCAGTTAAACCCAAGTTTTTAGGATAGGGGCGGGTCATTAAACCGATGGTCAGGCTTGGACTCTGAAGAGATTTAATGACCCCGTCCTCTGTTCCCACCGGTTCAATTCCAGTCACAAAACATGAGGCGACTTTACGGGTTGTCTCTTTCAAAACTCGCACAATGTCACCAACATATCCGGACGGTCCCACGTGTCAAAGTTGATCCATAACTTCCATCGAAATTCAGCTGATCATCACCAATGTCATGGTTTTCACAGGAACAAATTCATAGTTTATGCGGCCGGGAAAAGCGGCTCTTGTGTTTGATGGCTATGACCCAAATGTGAAAAGAATTCTACATTAGAAAGTAGTGAATTACAGTGTTTTTACTAGACTAAGGCTGCGATCCAATTCTTTAAATGTTCTACCCTCCTGCACTTGCACTCGGCGCTTCCACTTGGCAGCACCAAAACAACACGAGCAGACACTCGAACAGACAGGGAGGAACAAGGGAGAGAGCGTCATTGTCTTTCTATTGGACTGCACTTCCACTCGGAAATTGAGTTTGTGAAAAACTTACATCTCAATTTTTATTCTGGCAAAAGAGCAAACCAGAAAATGATTGACAATCAATGTATTATTATTAAGATACCTCATAAGCAGGAATGGGGAATAATACACTTTGTTACAAAATAAGCCACCTTCCATTCAAATATATTAATACACTGCAATCAAAATGGTGGATGCATCGATTGCTTTGCAGGTGGCACAGAAGTATGAAACATAAAAGGCGACCTGCATTGAATATGAAATCCAAGCAAAATGTAGCTATTTGTAATATTGCCCATGTAAGCTTGCACCGGCTCATTTTCTGGATACTCGTTGAACTGCAACGAGCTGATTATGTAACTAGTTATCGCTAACTATCCTGAAATAATCATTCTAACACTGCATCCTAGTAGGCTATGACATGAACCTATTCACTGGGGATATGTTTTAAAGCGATTTTATCAAACCACTAAATCATGTTATTTCCTAATTTATTCAGCATTTCAGTTGTGCAATAAAAAACTTGGGTGCCGCTTTCTCTATTTTTCAGATTTCTACCAGGAGATACGCAAAGGGGTTAAATTTAATCTACTGAAACAGGAAGCTTGGGGTTACAGTAAAGAATTCTGGGCAATTTCACTGCCTGAAGTCTGCAGTCTTGCGGACTCCTTCCCTCGAGCCAAATCGAGGGTCGAGGAACTAATTTTGTGTACTTCACTTGCATTTCTAACGGATTGGACCACACTCGCCCTTGGCAACGTCCAACTTCCGGTTTCTAAAGGGAGCGAGGGGAAGTGCAGGAGGGCAGAACATTTAATAGATTGGACCGCAGCTGTCTTTATATTTAAGTTGTTTTTATATTTAATAATATTATTTCATAAGTTCTGACAGAAGATTTGTACGTCATTTTGGAAGCAGCCTGCTGTAATGCAGGTAGTGAATCAAAATACATTATATACTCAACATTTAATTTACAACATTACAACATGGGGCTATATAAAAATCCAAGGGGTAAGCACTGCTGTAGAACATTCTATGCTTAAACCAGTTGCCATTTATAAATATATTAGTGAAATTTTCACACAAGATAAAAAAGTGTATTACTGTCAAATTCTACCACTTAACATTTGAAATGAATGTATAAGTATTGCTTAAATTTTTAAAAATTGCTTAAATAATCGAAAGTAACACCCTCATTATTTCTTGTGTCAATATATTCCCACTATGAGTGAGAGCTCATGAATATTCCACATCATTAGTAATGCGTATTTATTGGGACACTGTCAACAACCTTGCCTGTCAAGTGACCACTTCTTTCATGCCTTTTTCATATATGGCTGTTAATCGCTTTCCAGGATTGAGCTACTGGTACTTTACTCAAATTACATTTTAGTGTGAGGAGTGTACATTAACAGTGCATTGGCAGTCCATGATTGTACATTCTAAATATGTCCTTTCCACAATATATCAGAACAGATGAATGACCTTGCAGAGTGATCAAAAATTATCAAAAACTACCATTTTAAACTTTCTTACACTTTTATTTAAATTTATTGTTTCCAAGTAATCCAGTCATTTCTAAGAGTCAAACGGTGATCATATGTCATTGATAGTGTGGTGGTTTACAATTTTGCGGCTGTAGATGTTCTACCATTCAGTGCTTTCCAAATATTTTTAGTTAGCAAATATTATTTCTAATAGTATATTGTTAATATAATATAATTATCCAATAATAGTGTCATACATTTAACAAGGCTACATGTAAACTGTATTTAAGTCAATGATATGGGCTGTCGTCCAGTCTCAAAATTTTCTGCGGAACTGGTATGCAGTGTTAATCCAGAATTCAACAGTCTTGTGAGAAAAGCATAACTTTTAGTCATTTTCCGTGCTTGCTGCTCAGGAGCTCATTCAGTAGTTCATCATCTCTTTTTTTCTCTTCACATGCATACAAGGTTCCCATTCCAAAAAATATGATTGGTCATTTATGTCTTGCAGAATTTGGGACCCAGTACACAAGACTTCACCCAGACTGTGAAAGGAATTAGGGAATTGTATTGAGTAAAAGAACAGCGTTAAAAGACAAATGAACACAGAACATTAAAAAAAAAAAACCTAGCAGCTAGTTTGCATAAGGAGAGAACTAGTGTTACTCTCTCCTCAGTGAATTCATGTGATACTTACTTTGCAAGCTGATGTTTGGGTTTGGTTTTTGTCTTTCAGCTATGGCTGGTCTCATAGTCCCACCCATGTGAGGACAGATGGATACCCATGGGGCTTTTCATCCTAGCGGATGGACTTCAGATTCACCGGCCTCCCGAAATCTCATGTCACTTTCCAAAAAACACAAACAAATAAAACAACCGCCCCCATCCCACAGAGGAACGTCAGACCCACAGAGTCCCGGAGCACCTGAAAGACCAAATGACTGAAGCCGGCTCAGGACGTGGAACTGCAACGCCATGGCGCTCACACCCTCGGTCTGAAGCGGCTCCCGTTTTCTGCCGCGCTTCAGTACAGGAGAACCTCCAACATCTTCCCCCTGCACCTCCACAGAAAGGAAACAAAGAGTCCAAAACATTATTTCCACAGGGCATTGTGGGAAACTCACCCAAAACCTTACGAAGTCAAAATAAATTTATTAAAAAATTACGAGCAGGGAAATAAAATTACGTAGTAGCTCTGCTATCTAAATTTAAATTAAATTGAAGAAAATTGCATTTAAAAAGTGCAAGAATTAATTTTCATATGTAATCAAATCTTTTCCTCGGATCGGTTGTACGTGTCAGAAAAGGCAGCCCCTCAAGCTTATGAGCTCCCGAAGCACACTGTGGAGAGATATTTTATGGTAGCAGAGTGGTTACAATATGAAGAGTGCTCACTCCGAGCTGGCGTGCAGGCTTTGGCATAGGTCAACAAGGTTCGTCCACACCATTGCGGTTCTGTAGCTGGAATACGTCACTTTCCACTGATGGCATATTTAGTCATTCACTCACTGTGAACAAAGGAAGTTTTCCAAAAAGTTTGCCACTGCTGGTCGAGGAGGTAAGGACAAGTTTCTGGAAATGCTCTTTCCTTGGCAATTCCCACACAACTGATAGGGCACATATAGTCCAGTACATTGGACTAAAATAAAATGAATAGTGCATTTGGTCCAGTTAGCTTTTCCCATTAATTACACATTGATATGAGCTGCTGTTTCAGCTGTCACTGGGATCAACACATAACGTGTGAATTCTAAATTAAAACAACACTTGCTTGAATTTACGGACTAACTGCAAGGTAGAGTGATTGAATAGACTCGTTCCCCCTGTGCTCTGATGGTCTGATGTTGTTTTATTTTGGTTTGTTTTTTCTTTTCTTTTTGTATCGTAGCTACTGAGTTTTTGATTCAATTTCCGTGATTGAGATACATTGCAGATTAATACCAGCAACCGCATGATCACCTCTGAGTCTGTTTTTATATGAAAATTGTGTGTTTATCATATTCAGAGGGTGATGTAGTGCTTTTTGAGGCTGTGAGTGGGATTGGTATATGCTGTAGTTGACCCTCCATACTTACCCTTATTGAAAAGTAATGTATGTTACAATATAAAATCCACAATATAAGGAATATATTTTAAATATTCAAACACATGGACTGCATATAAAAAGCTTAATGATTGCCAGTTACATATTTTTAAACTTATGCAACTATGAAATATACTATAATTTACATATCTTGTAAAATATGTTCTGTATTATTGTAGTAAAATATGGCAATAAGGAATATATTCTGTGATTTATGCTGTGTATTTTTAATTGAATAGAATTACAATATATTCCATAATTTGGATTGCATATTTTTACATATGGTACTATTTGCTAAGGGTATGATGAGGGTCCCATTTTTTTAAAAAGGGTTTATTGATAAATGTTTGTCTTTTGGCTTTAGTTCCTGCTTTTCAAAAATGGATCACATCTGATTGATAGCGGGAAAAACCCCAAGCATTTGGGACCAATAGATTTTGGAGGTGAAATGTGTTCAAAATAAACCACGGCCCAAATAGGTTTGTCTCCAGGTTTATGCATCTGTAGAATTAAATCCAAGAATGCTTGCTGCGATTTGAATCACATTTAGGCACCGGATTTATCGTTGAACTTCTTACTGTGCTTTTTTGTATGTATTTATAAAGTATGTTTTGGGATTTCTTTGGTGATTTAGGCCTGAATAATAGCAGCAAATATATGTAAAACACATTTGATGTCTTAATACCTTTTAGATATTGTACAAATAAATACAAAACAACAACAAAAATCATTAACACATAAAATAAACTTTTGTAAAGAACAATAGAGAGAAGTCCTAAACATGATCACATCGTCCCTGGTTTTTTAAAACGGGAAGCTCCATCTCTTTTGTATAAAAATGATTTCCGATACTATATTTAACTTTTTTGTATACAGCGGTTGTGTTTTTTCCCCTGGCTCCTCTTGTCTTCTGTGTATTATTGTGAAGAGTGTATAATCATAGTTATTTCTTAATGCACTGTTTTTTTGTTGGAGCACTTATGAGAGCAATGCATCTTAGCAAGCAGAAAAGACAAAAAAGATAAAATGTGTAGGACAAATATGCACCAATATGTTTTCTACCCTTTTGGAGGTACCTTTCTTTTATTTTTGCTCACCGTAAGGGAGACTCAGCTTTTATCATGGGGATTTTATCATTCTAAAATGATCATATTGTATTCCTCCACGTAGGGTTCCATTCTCAGAGGTTATTTTCGTATAAAACCACGTCACTTAATCAAACGCTTAGTGCTGACCGGTGAACTTGTTTTTGCCATTTTTTGCTGTAACCTGTGCTCAAATATACATGCTGTGTTTGGAAAAAAGAAACGTCATGCTTGTATTGAACATAGCTCCAATACGATTGGTTCAAACCCAGACATGCCTCCACTTCAAACCGGAGGGTCTCATGGGAAAAAAATATGGCAAAAGTTGAGTGTCCCTTCAAAGCGGAACTTTCCATTGATGTTATCGTTGTTGTTGATGTTGTTATTGTCGTTGCACACGATTCTGTATCATTTACTTATGCAATTTGTATTACTGTAATGCAAGCAACTGTCAATCCACATTATTTCTGTGGAATAGTTGTAAAATGAAATAAAAGAACAAAATATATATAAATGGATGCCTTACAATACACCATGTTCACACACCTTGCCATTTTTATTCTTATGCCATTCTCAGAAACGAAGCATCGGGCAGCCCATGACACTGAATTCCAATGGCCTGGAAGTAAAACATGGCAATTGGGAGTAAAACAATTTTTTTATTCAAATAAAATTAAAGTATATTTGAGGTAATTTGTACCGCAAATATAAATGTAACTTTTTTGGAGGAGTTCTGGCACTGTGTCGGTTTCAGTGCTTATTAAAGCAGATTTCCTTAATGACAAATGTATTGGAGGTGTGGAGCAACAGAAAGCAACACTGACTCAATGTGTCTACTTAGAATATTCAGAATGTTCACAAAAAAGCTGCAATTTAAAAAAAGGTTGCAAAATTTACCAGCATTATCGTCATAGAAAAGGGAATCAAAAATAAAATTTCAAAACAAGTGTGTGCAGTACACTAGTGTTAAAAACAAGCGTGTGCAGTTTCAGTACACTTGTGTGCGCGCATGTGTGTGCAATACGATGATAATAGTTGACAACAATTGCCATTTATAAAATTTTAAATAATACATTGTTTATTTTGTTTTGTTTATCAATGCATTGCAGATTAATTTTAGTATTAGGCTACTTATTAATTCACACTACAGTGGCTAGACAAAAAAAAGAGCAAAAGGTCAGATTGTGCCCTGTTGTGATGGGTAATATACCAAGTGTGTATACTGTAACCATGTGAGTATTTTCTTGATCTGGACACCCTGGACTCACTCTGAATCATATATTTACTAATATTGATTTGCTTATGCCTATAATGCAGATATGAATTAATTATTAAGCATTAACAGCTACAATGTAATCTGTGCTGTTAGCAAGGTTATGAGCAAGAGGATATGCGAATACTTTAGGTAAACAGACTTAAAATAAAATTCAGAAATAAAAATAATTCAATGCAGTAAACGCACTGAATTGTCAATGTAACAATGAGCGGCATCGTCCACGTCAGTGTCAGCTCATGTTTACATGGATATTATACAGTATAATGTTTATTTCCAAATTCATCAACTGATGGTAACCATTTTACTTATCTTCTTTGTTGAAAAATAGCAAAGGAAGAAATCCAGATAATATATTCACACCTCATGACACTGAGAAGAGAAAAGACGTAATTTAAGTCATTCTTTGGCACAACATTTACATCAAGGTATGCCATCTCTAATCTCTTTTAACCCTTTCTTTTAAAAAGTCATTCATTAGTATTCACATTAAATTTTTCCAAAATTCTTTCATTTGATTTGACATAATTACTAGATTGTAGTTAAATGTACTTTTATCAGAGTTGAGTTTACACTGAAGGCGTTTTCTGTGTAAAAAAGAAAATTGATCCCTTAAAAAATCGATTCCTACTTTGAAGGTAGCTCACTATTTTAATTTGGTTTCAATAAAAATCTCCTCTCACCAATTTAGTATCTGATGCAAAGAATAATTTAATAGTATTTTCTTGTTTTCAATCTAGAATTGAATTTGGTCTAATCGCTTTACAGTAGCAGGTTTTTTAATGGCATAGCAAGCTTATCTCAAGTGGATAAGAATTACACATGTCTTAATCGGGATGTGCCCTGTGGCTTTCTTTTGTACAGAGAACACAAAAAGCCAGTGAACCTATCATACACTATCCTGCAAACAAAAATTTCACTTTCTTGAAATAATTATTTTGGACAAGCCAACCGACCAACTTCTCACCAGAAACAGCTGTATTCAATATCATGGTTCTCTAAACCCATTTACAATGAAAACAGGAATATTTTCCCAAGTCAGATCTTGGCTGACTTTGCTTTTCTCTGATTCACCTCCTGTTCCTAGTATCCATTCCATCAACTTATTGAGTTTGCAAATTGCTTGCAAAAAAGTCTCCACAGTGGCCCCTTGACTTTCACTACCCCCTGTTTTCATTCAGGGTTCATAGACAGTGGAGCCTGCTTTCATCCAAAACTTTAATCAAAATTAAATTCACCTTTACACAATCAAATCAAAGTATATCAAAGCACAAATGTTCAAATTCGCTTCTGAGAAAACAAATGGGGAGAAATAATGTATTCATAATTTGATTTTATTTTCCTTCTATGACTATATTGTATATAGATGCATGTTTTTCTGTGAGTTAGTGCTTTTTGTACAGAAACTGACTAATAAAGATTACATTTGGCTTGAAATGCATCTTATAAACTTTTTTTAGACTGTTGGCACAGCTCGTCATTCCCAGAGGTCAATTAAAAAATGTAAATCGTTTACCGTCATAATAATTTATGTGTAGATGTTTCTTATCATCCGATGGAACATGGATGCTGGTTTGATGGCTTGCTTGGAAAATCTACAGGAAATCGTTGAAGAAAGATGAATCTTTTCAGAGCTCTGACCTCAGTGTTGGACTGGTTCCTTGCGGTGTCCACTTGTTGAGATTTATTTTGGAAGCAGTTTCCAAAGATCACATTCAAATGCGAAACTCAAATTCGAAACTTTGGATATAAGACTGAACCACTTGAAAAATGCATTGACCCTATGTCAAGTCTGAATCTGTCATACAAGGTTTTTTTAGGCTTGTGTCAACAGTTCAAAAATGTGGTTAGTATAAATTTGATGGATTTTATACTGAATTTGCTATTGTAATCATACTTATCTCTGTTGAGGATCAGATTTTTGCACAGTAAGGAACAGATGTTTTTTGATTATTGTATTTAAAAAATAACACAATGAAACAAGATGGCTATAGGCACATGAATTTAGCACTGATAAATGGCCAGGTTTTATTCTATTCCCACTGTAATATCACTGATTCAATACAGGAGGAAAATACAAATCAAACCTGATCTGGAATTTTAGATCAGATATGTAGGTAATGCCCTCAGGTAATCCTCATGAAAATAATACCATTAAAAACATTATGATGTTAAAACTTTCAATGTGTTCAAATGTGTCACATATAAAAAAAAAACATCCATGAATATCATGTTTGTATGTATAGCTTATTATGCAGTATGCGTATTCTAGTCTTATTGCAACATGTAGCAAAAACAAACAGCATTGGTCATTGATTGTAGCATATCTCACGCAGCAAAAATGGCGGTGTACATTTAAATGTACACCAGCAGTGTTAGATTTACATCGGCCTTTTTGCTGTGCACATTATGCCGTACAGTATTGAGAATAAAACATAGCTCTGCATTTTATGTAGTATTTGCCATTTGACCAGAGCACAAGCAGTCTGTAAAAAGCGAGTGCTACTTTACTCATAACAGGGCTTCATTGTTTCACGATCAAGGTAAGCAGCGAGAGCGCGCCTCTCAACGCGGAGTCCTTCATCCTGGCCGCATGCGATCATCGCGTACCCCTTTTTGCCAGCGTCACAGCTTGAGCTCTGGAGGAGTCATTTGCATCCGCCCCCGTTCCTATAACCTTTGTTAAGAATCTAGGCTTCTGTTCAAACACCCATCTGTTCTGAAATGAAATCCAGAGGCTGTGGATGATGGGTCCGTGGCTTGGAGGTTAGAATCTGGCCTTCGTGCACCAGCGGGAGTCAGATAGTGATTAGGGTTAGGGAGGTGACGCTCAACAGCAAATATATGGGAATGAGCAGGAGGCGTGGCTTGTCAAAGGACACGTTGAAAATACATGTATAACAGAGAAAGGTGGAGGGAGGGGGGTGAGGCGTGTGGACATGCTCACAGGTGTCACGTCATTGATCCAGAAATGATATTTGAGGCTGATAAACCTTTAACTGAAAACATCATAAGCAGACTGCAAACAAGGCGAAGCTGTTTGGTGACTCTCACAAGCCTCTATCTCCTGGGAGTGTGTTTTCTTTGCCTTCCTTGATGAACAGGGGCCTTCTTACAAGGCCCCGCTACACAACCAGAGAACAGCTCGCACTGGCTTCAAACGAGTGGGCCTTTGGAGCTGGAGCGGGCGCCGGCGATGGCTTGCCGTTTGAAGTGGTCGTCCCATGTGACCCCCCCCCCCCCCCCAAACTCCTTGGCTTTGATGCCATTAGACCAGCATAAGTCCCCATTAAGATGGCAGCATAGCTAGCGGGATGTCTGGTTCATGTCTGACACCCAGGGGATGATCTCAAACAGTGGCTATCTGAGCAGTGCCCTGTAAGCACGATGACCTGTAAGCACTGGTAGCCATGGGGAGTTTCAATGACTGTACACAGCAGTGAGCGGATTAACAAGATGAAGGGAAAACCTGATAATGCACATATTTTATTTACCTCCATCAAAGAATCATGGGTCAAGACTTGCTAATCCCTGGAAAGGAAGAATGCTTCAATATTGGAAACACTATTACTGATTTCATAAAGCCTTCATGATGTATACATGAGCATCACAAACACAATGTATTGAGTAGAGTGCAGGCCTCTCCCGCGGCAGAACAAGCTTCCCTCGCAGGAATGTGCGCGACAATCGGCAATCGGCAATGTCCTGGCAATCTGGTTACAAAAACGTATAACCTAAAGGTGTCCTTGACAGAAAAGAATATGTTCCCTACGTTCACCAAAGAGAGCTGTTCAAGAAGAACCAGTGTTGGTGAATGGCCCATCACTAGGAAGCAACATATTTGTTTTTATGTGCACAAGTTCTGGACAAAAGTGATAAATATTATAATTTATATCTTCTTTGATTGGTATGGAGTCGCCGCTGGAGCCAGCATTACTTGATTTTCTTATTTTATCTTTTTTTTTTACAGAATATGTGCAAATGATTAAGTTGAGCGAAAATAATTGTGTTGTTTATTAAGATATCGGCACATGTGTAATGTTTCCATTACGTGTATTATTAAGCCGCTTAATGTGTTGAATTTGAAATTGGTTCACACATAGGCAGATATGGAGCTAAGTACCAAAACATTAGTTTCATTGGATTAACTTTTTTTTTTTTGAGGCTACTCAACCATTGAACTTGTTTTAAATGAGTTGTGTTTGTGTGTAACATTAATGTAGAAACCATAACCGCGTTCACACCATCTACTCAAGACAAAAACGACAAAAACGCTGTACTTCAGTGACAAGGGGCATTGTAAGCGTATTTGGTCCTACACCAACAACTTACCCATTGTAAACACTTGACTGGAAAGTACAATACAGTCACTAGACTTGCAGACAGTCTCGGAAATTCTGTTTAAAGCCTCAAGTTTTCTAACATCCCTACCCAGCTAACAAAATTAGGTACCCGGGACGTCCCCTTAATGTCTCAAAATGTCATCAAGATGTTGCCTTGACGTCTTTTTGTAGAGTTTTCTAAACGTTATGTGGATGTCACAGAGAATGTTCCTGAATGTTTAAAAATTATACATTTTTAAAATATTTTTTAACGTGTAAAAGTTAAAAAATGCGTGATTTGATTTTGACTGTGGTGCAGTAGTTCTAATTCTTGTACACAGAATACAGTTACACCAAATTATAAAAAAAAAAGAAATACTGCTCTGATTGGCTTGAATGTCGAAAGTTATGACAACACAAAAAACTATGGGCAATACAATTCAGCAAAGTCAGGTTCGATGCAGACTCACTAAAAGGCCGCATAAAGGGCTCATAAAGTGCGCAGTCGAGCCCTAGCACACTTGCAAATTAAAAAATGGGACAGACCAAGCCTTTGAAGATTCTCGCATTGAAGTTCCCAAGTGTGGGTACTGGGACAGGGCCAATAAAAGCAGATCGAAAGCCTGGTTTGCGACCCATTTTTTGGTAGAACATATATAGAAATGTCTGACCATACTGTGCGTTTCCCATTGTTGAAAATCAGATTTATGATTGTTTTTGCAGGCCTAAAAGACTTTACCGTTGGACCGTGTTTAAGCCCACTAAGAAGCTGCAGCTGAGGGGTAAGTTTCTCAAAAGTAAAGCTATCAGTGAGGTTGTGCTATGCATGATTATAAATGATGGGAAGCAACATTTCAATAAAAACTGGGTTGAAAAAAGTGAACATATCCTGTAAGTGCTTGTGCATGTGTGCTGATTTTTATAACATCTTACTTTTTGCGTAAAAAAATGCTTGCATCTGTTTCAATACTTTACCTGGATAATCATGAGGCTTTTGAGCTAGGAGAACAAACCCTGTCTAAGCTGGGCTTGAATCACAACTACGGGTCACTTCTTTTGACAAACTGAATCTCATTCAGTATGGAGATGCCTTGTGGCATTTATCAATAATGAAAGTTTTTAACTAATAACTTTTTAATGTTTAATGAGACAAATATGTACGGTGTAGCTTTATAAGGAGCAATTATAGTGAAGTTAAGGATGAGGGAAAATGACTTCTAGATAAAATCTAGACTTAAAAACATTGAGTCTAGATGGCCTCATGAAAGATTCTTATGACTTTTATGGCAGGTACTAGGTACTAACAGTTCCCTATAAGACTTGTAGTCATGGTCCGTGGTTTATTTTTCTTTTTTCGCTGCGGTTCTCGTCCTTTCTCTCCGGTTGGGAATCTATCGGATTTTTTCCACGTTCCGTTCCGGGATTTTGCTTCACCTCGCCTATTATTCGTTTCACCTGTGCTACTGCCTGCGGGGTATTTAAACTCCTCACTTTCGCTTCCCGGTGCTTTTTTGTCATTCCTACTTACATTGAGCCAGGTATAGTTAGGTACAAGTGACCTTGTGATATGAAAGCCTTGCTTTATGTTTACGAGGGACTTGCTTCTTCATGTTAGTTTTTACGTAGAGGATTATTTCTCGTTGAGGCAATACTGTTTGACTTACTCCGTGTTGTTCTCTCTGAGACAGTCTTTTTTGTTGTTTCATTTTCATTTCACCTTTTTACCGCCTGTTTTTGTGTTCCATGCCGAAGGTGTTTCTTTTCTATTGTTTCCCCGTGTCAGCTCTAGTATTTGAGCTCGGGAGACTTTGTTTTGTTCTCTCTCTCTTGTTTTTGAGTTCGCCCTATTTTTCTGGGTTTATTATTATTTGGCTGTTTAGCTACTAGGATTATTCCTTTTTCTTTTCTACCCATTAGCGGTTTAAGCTCCCTTAGTGGTCCTCACCTTTGTGGGTGACTTGTTCTGATCCTCCTCCCCGTCACATTTGATTCTCCGCTACTGAAACCATTATACCTTTAAAGGCTGCCTGATGGATCCTGTCCTGCCAGCTTACAAGAAAGGGACCTAGTCATGCCAGCTTAGTTAAAAATGACAAATACATAATTAGCAACCAAATCATCCCACAGCTATTAGCAGGAATGACATAAGAAATAAGTCCGTAATCCTGTATATGATCAAGGGTTTCCTCTTGACAAATTGTGCATGGGGGAAGGGCCTGTTAAAAACATAGCTGCTGGTACTAAAAAGGCCTTCTGGTGATCCAGCAAAAAAACAAGGGTATGGTAATATTTCTGAATGGGTGAGCCAGCTGTGTAGAGCCCACTAACGCGTGCTGGAGGGAAACCAACAACAACTAAAAAGCCAGAGTAAAACTGGCCCTTCACTTTCAATCCGTCATTGACGATTCTCACATGGACAGAGTGCTAAAGATTCTTCATGGAAAGAGTATTCACGGACACTTTATTCACGTCCAGTACATATCAAATAGGTTTACGTTGTTACTGGGATGGATATCCCTACATGAGGTTTGTTATGAAAGTCAAAAAAAAAAGTGAGCAGAGCCCTGAGGTAAAGTAATTTCACTGCTGAATGCTTTGTTTTATTATTTTTTGGAGAAATACTTACTTGTGTCATTCCAATGATATTATCTGTAGTTTCGATGTTCAGGAACCCAGCTATTTTCTTTGACTGAAGGATATCACGAGGACACTGTAGGCTAAGAGTGGTTGTGGGGTCTGTGCAGTACTGGAACAGGGCTGTATCATCTTGTACAGGAAGTGTCTGAACCTCTCTTGAAATTACGTATGTCCTATACTCTGGCCCTGCTCAGTGAAATTTGGAGTCCTGTGCCTGGTCCATTTGAATAATTCTGCCACACGTACAAGACGAAGGTTTCAGGGAGAACCCTTGGAACTTTTGGACTATCATAAAACCTCTGATACGTTTGGTGTCTCAGAAAAAGAACATGCACTGCAGTATAGATTGATATATCTTGCCCCTGCCCCCATGCAGCTCACATGTGCACACACATGTCGCCCCACACAGAAGACAAAAAAACTAATCAAGATTTGCTTTCAATTGAGTGCATAAGTGCATATTAAAACACTGACAAATGTTTTACAGAAATAGTCTAATACAGAAGAAATAATCACCCAGTGCAGTTATATGCTTTAACAAATGCATCACAAAGTTAGGCTATTTTAACTTTGCGAAACGCTGTGCTATAAAGTGTTTTATAGGCTACTCATTGTGGGCCTCATTTACGGCTAAATATCTATTAAATATTCAGTGCTTTAACAGTGCAAAGCAGAAAAATGCCGATATACTGTCTGACATGGAACAAACAAGCAATGAGTAAACAATCAATAAATGCTGTCTCCTTCAAAAGATGCTGATGTTGTGCTGAACAATAATTTTGCCGACAATTGAGACAGCCAACCGTGATGAAACATATTCCTCAACAACATAAGTATGCGAGAGCTGTAGGCCAAGGCTGCATAAGCGCACGTTATCATATCTAATGCTAACTGTATCAGAAGTGAAAGAAAACTGGAGATCTATAGCCTACTGGAGCAGGGCTGCCTGTGAACGTTATGTTTATATTAAAAAAAGTAAAAAATAAATAAAAAAGTAGCCTATTATCAGAGACCCCCCTCCCCCTCGGGATTGCTGATTTAAAGATTATAGGAGGGGGGTTGTGTTCTGTTATGAGGGGGTAATAATTTGAACCCTGTACATCATCTCACCAGAAAAGTGACAGGCGTTACTGTATCTTTCCCAGTTTACACCACAGTTTAAAAGCGTGCCACTTTCACAGCATGGGTCCTTCTCTCTCTCTATCTCTCTTTCTCTCTCTCTCTCTCACACACACTCACACATACACAGACACACACACACACACACACACACACACACACACACACACACACACACACACACACGTAAACTCATCACATCTAAATTAAATCAAATCAAATCCCCTTTCTTGGATAATTCCATCCTGATATCCCAAGACCCGAGATGTTTCTTGTAATTATCCGTTGTCAGCTAGAGTGACTGTCAGGCACCATGGCAACTGTGGGCGTGAAACATATGTGTCATATTTTGTAATTCATATTGAGAAGAATGGACAGGAATTTAATATGGGGGAGTTGGTATAGTGCACATAAATCTATTTAGTTCTGGTTGATTTGTAAGACATATTTTCAAACAAATTTACAAAGTGATACATAAAATGCAATGCATGACTTCAGGAGTGAGTGAGATGTTCCATGTCACTCTGTCACTTTCCAGTGCTATACTATTATACAGGAAGCTCATTCAGAAAAAGCCTTCTGAAGTATATGTGAGAATTCACTGTATTTTCACATCCTAGAAAAGGCAGTCATCAAAGTAACAGGAAAGCTAGTCATCAAAGTACCTAAGTGTCTCCAAACTGTAATAAATGAAGTGTTACCCAACCTGAAATTAATTAATGTCAGATTTTTATCATTTTTCCAGGCTGTATGATTTGAACAAGCCTGCCTTTGATATCATATTTTTTTGCCAGACTGAAACACTTTGGTAATGAATGGAAAGTTATTTCTGTTCATTGCCAGGAACAGCAAGGAATCTGTCTTTTTTAACACCGTTTGAAGAGATGAGGGCAAGTCCTTGTAAGATTTTTGGAGTTCTCTGAAAGCCTTTTTTTTTGAGAGCAGCACCTCTTCCCAGGGCTTCATCACAGCTAAGAAAAGCCTCTGATACCTCAATCTCATAAACATGAGAAGCAGCTAAAAGCTTTCAGTTTCATCAACTCCCACCCCCAAGGTACAGCCACGTCCTCAAAATTCACAGGAACGCCCTTCGCACAGTGTAAAGCCCCCTTTTTTTGTGCGCTCTCCCTCATTGTTTTTTTTGTCTGTGTTGTTTTACTGCTCTTGAACCTCAGTGAGATGTTTTTCTTTCAGAATGCTAAGAAAAAAACACAAGAAAAATAAAAATAACTTAAAACAAGAGAGTACAATTTTACACCTGTTTCCTTTTTTCATCTGTCTTTTTTTCCAGGGGGAGGCAGGATGTTTGGCTTGGCTGCGACCTGCCCCCATGACTTAATCCCTGGGTGCTATTGTTAAACTTTCGAGAAAATAATGAAAACCAAATGCCGCTGAAGCCTGGTATTGAGTTTCAGCCTACGCTTTAACAATGTAATATTTCCAGCCGTTGTGGCCAAATAATTCACTTATGTTTCCCTTGTAATATTACGCCAAACATGAGATCTTTACTTTGTCAAATCTGGTAAGTATCAAACCCACCGTATCAATAGCAAAACAGTTTTAATAAGTGATCCCTGAAGAAGGCCAAGGAACACCAATCACCTGGAAACCATTAAGCCAGACAGGAAGTTAGGGAGAGAGAAAGTGCTTCTCAGTATGCCCCCGAGGGATATGGAAATATGCAGATTTATCACATATTGTATCTGAGAAGAAGTATTATAATTAAGAATGAAATCAGTGCAAACGTCAGGACCATTTAACCCAACTATATACATTACATCCTGAACATCTGTGCATACACATATAAGCACAGATGTCCCGATTATATCTCTGCAAATAATTTTTGTGTCATCGTTTTAAAAAGTCAATTCGTCAAGGGTGTTGTCTGTATAACGGAACATTATGTCAACATTTTTCGAGAACTAAAGCCTCTTCCTTCCTAGCCCTCTGTATCCCAGCATCCTTTGCGGTTTCTGAATCAGAAGCCCATCAATTAAGGCAATGTGTGGACGCCTGCGTGACAGCGTGGATAGCGCAGGCATCGCAGAGACCAACAAAAATCAGTCCTAATAAATCAATCACCTTGAGTGCACTCTCATTTACTCCCCTGGCTGTTTGCTAAACAAATGTGCTCTGAGTATTCGATGAGAAGAAGGTGGCGGGGTAAAGAAAGAGAAAGAGAGGCTGCCACCTGCCAAGTGTGAATATCGAGGGCCAAAGCTTGTGCTCCACACAACCGCAGAAGAAGCACATAGTGTATCATGGCAAGTTTACCGTTGACCACAAGATGTTTCTATAGCTGGGGTGATGGGGAGGTTGTGGCTCTAGAGGAGGGGGAAGTGGGGGTGCGGGGGAGGGGGGAAACATTGTTGAGATCGCTCTCAAACATGCATTAAAATAAAAGAGGATATCGCCTTGGAAAAGCAGAAAAATTATGGGCTTTCCAGAGCGGAGAACATTGAGCCTAACCCACTATTAATAGGCGATGAAAAGTCCAGAAGATGGACAATCAACACTGCAACATCTGTGGAACATTTTTACCTCTCGTTCGTATTTACTTTGCGTGTGATACTTCAATCTTACAACAAAAACATTTGAAAATCTGCTCCCTATTCACTCTGTCTTTTATTTAATCCAAGATTTTAAACAGGTTTCCTCTCATGAAACAAAAATAAAATTAAAATAACAACCCCTTGCCTCACCCCATATCCCCCTCCCCCCATCCCTCAATCAAAAAATACCCCATATCTTTTCCCCAGTCTAATCCTCATCAAACTAATCAGAATTTGACGTTCATCAGTAGCATTGATGGACAGAATACAGGGGACTTTGGTATGAAATTATTATTATTTTTTAAAATTACACTCAGACAAAAAGGTAAAATATAAATACATGAATGCATCAGTAAAAATACACCTTGAAGTATAAAATGGGAAAGTCAGCACTTCACTTCAGCCATACTTAAATGCCCCTTTGACCTGTGCTTTTATTAAATTTTAAAAGCAGCCTATTCCAATCAAAATCTTCTTGATATAAAAAGTATACATCCCAGTCATCCTAAATCTATAAAGTCCAACCATGGCCTTGACTACTCTGATGTTGCGACAATGACCATCTGACATAGGTAAACTAATGAATCAGGAACCCAGAGGTGCATTGTGAATGAGCTTGTGGACAATACTAGCCCACGTTTACATTTGAGCTACTCTCTCCTGAACAGGGAGCCAGGTAAGTAAGTTGGGTTCAATTTCAAAACAACCCTGATCAGTTTGTTCTGGGATATTGGTCTAATCTTTATGTATGTAGGTAATCTATAGAATCATTGACGAATGATGAAATAATAGTGTAATCAAAGTGGAATTGTATCAGGGAGATTGCCTACACTATAACAATTAAGTAGAAGCATTATGCTTCCCCAGGACTTTAACTGCCATAGTTTCACCTCTCAGGAGCCCCTATAGGGTACAGCCTAGATGGTTAAAAGAGGCCTTTGCTGAAAATCTAGCCGTTATTAAATCCACATTGATATTTGGAGATTTACTCTGGACCCAGAAAGTGTTGCCTCAGTCTGTTATCTAACAGCCATGTATTCAAACTGCTCAACTCTGTGTTCAGGATGCTCTTCAGGTCTTTGTTAAATTGTGACACCAGGAGTGTGGAGTTGGTCGTGAAAAAAAAAAACATAAAAGCAGCTGTAATCTTAGTTTAAATAATATCTGACTGTTCTGTTCAGTTTTGTGTTGCATGCATGTTGCAACCCGTGTTAAAAATGTACAGGAGCATGTATAAGCCATGAGTAGTTTTTGTCCAGGAAATAGCATATCCAGGCCAGGGTAAGATCCACAGAGGAGCCAGGGGGAGCTTAGCTCCCCTGAATAAATTATTTGTGAAATTTTGGGGAATCTCTAGAATATTAATTGAAAATTACTTTTGCCATATTTTTGCTATGTGCAAAGTTTATCAAAGTTCTGTTTGCTAAATTTTTTAATGATAACATAACATACCATAAGAGTATGCCGAGAACAGGCCATTCAGCCCAACATGCTCATCTCATCCTACCACTAAAAAAAATGAATAAAATAAAAAATAACAATAAAATAAAGAATGAATGATTAATGGCAATAAAAACTACGTAAAAATGTCTAAAAATAGTGCGTGCTTTCAGGTTAATTCATACGTTTATTCATAATTACAGAAACCCAGCTATGCTATTCCTACGATGACCATTCAGAAGTGGTGGCACTATATACTGGTGGAGCAGCCCCCCCAATTTCAAGTGATTCAATTAAAAAATGCATTTTCCAGTTAATCTGTCAAAGAACATCATCAGCAAAATATAGTTCTTCGATTTATTTATTTATTTTTTTGTTTGTTTAAAAAAGAAAACAAAGGTGCTTATTGGCAGAACTTCAGATATACCAAACAACCGAAGTTAAGTGAAGGAACCGGCCCGAATGTCACGCTTTAGATAGCAGAATAAATTTTGCAGGCCTTTATCTATTTTACAGAAATTAGCAAATATTAGAATAGAATAGAATAGAATAACTTTCATTTTAATGTGAGGGAACTTCAGTTGTAGTTGCCAGCAATGAAAAAAACTTAGTATGTGTATGGCAGACCTACAAAACACAAACAAAAATGTTAAATAAAGACATTCAATTTAAATTTGATTAAAATTAAAATTAAAAATGATTAAAAGACACTGGATCACAGGTTTTCTTACTTTCACAGGACACAAAATAATTTAAAGGGATAATTCACGATGGATTTTTTTCACCTTTGGTTTATGTTTTGATTGGTCTGAACAGCGTTTGTTGGCAATAAATGAGATTTTTGATATTTCCAGAAGTTTTTTACAACCTTTACACAATGGCTAGTATAGCGGAATTTGTATGTTAGTGGTCTGAAGTAAGAAAACGCCCATCAAGTAACTGCAACATAGCATACATTAGCATACACAGCTGCATTATACCTCCAGAGGCTTCAAATACATGCATTACCCAATTATTCTTTGAAAAATTATAATTAATCTTATTTTTGGTTGGAACTGTTTTCCTACGGCTCATGCAACTTGAGACAGCTGCACTCAAAGAAATTGTGGCATGGCTTCCTATATCAACATTACTACATGGGTCCTTGGGAATTAAGAGCTTGTGCTGCATGAGAACTGAGAAGGAAAATAATGGCATATAAAAAATCATGTAAAAAACAGATATTTTGTTTATTGTGAATAAATGCAAGAACATGTTTTACAGCCTCTGGAAACATAGTGTCACTGTCCGAGATGCTTTGGAGTTACTTGAAGTGTATTTTTTTGCTTTAGATCACAAATCCTCAAAAACCCCAAAACCAGCCATTGTTAAACCAGCGGGTTATCAAAAATTTCATTGCACATAAAAATATACTCTTCAGAAAAAGAAACTATACACAAGTATAGAAAGATATGATATAGTTATGCACATGGGAACAAACAATATTCTTATATGTACACTTTCTTTTTTGAAATTGTATAGTTTGGTCCAATCAAAAATACACTGAATCTGAAATAATGTCGGAAGAATTCAGTGAATGAGGGAACAAGAGGTTAGAATGTGTCATTGTTAGTACAGTCAAGCTCCAGTGAATGAGCGAACAAGATATTATAATGTGTAATTGTTACTACAGTCAAGCTTCAGTGAAAGGGAGCAAGAGGTTATAATGTGTCATTGTTACGACAGTCAAGCTTATACAGTTATGATGTCTCAAGGCATTTGACATACAGAGTGGAGGTGATGAATTCTTACTGCAGAGCAGAACCAGCAACACTGAACAGTGCAGGTGTCTCATGTAGGAATGACCGCGGAAATCACAAGCAAAGTGTGCACAAAATGACTTTCAATCAATTTACTTAATGTTTCAGGTAATGATGTATATTACCCAAACATGAATATTTATCATTGTATTAGAAATGGAGATTGTTTTTTCCAGCTCAATTTGAAACCGATCCAGTTGCCTTTTGGATGGAAAGTGATTGTTTTTGAAGCTGTTAAGTGAATGTGGGAAGCAGTAGACGGTGTGTAGGAGTGATTGGACTGGGACCACTCGTATGGTGGCGGCAACATTAGAGGAATCATCTTTGATCCATCCGGAGTCTCGGGAGAACTGATGCCAATTATCTATAGAATGCAAAGCAACTGTATGGCACGTGTGCAGAAAAAAACAACATTGTGTTCACGAGAAGCGAATGGGAAGCCATTTAAATAAAAGATGCGACAAAGCCGACCATTATCCACTTCAGCCTCACCCTCCCTCTGTGTGTTGCCGTGTAAAATTCTAATGATTAAACCCGTGGAGGTGTTGCGGTTGGCCTGCTCGTTCTCCCGTTTGAAGCCTTTGAGTATTGGGCTCTTTCTGTCGCTACCAGGAGAATACATGCTTGTTAAGAACATGCAATCGGAAAAGCATCTGCAAATATTTGTTGCGTTCCCATGCCGACTGAAGAATGCATGCATGTCAGCTTCTAGTCATGTGACTTTCACATCCAGCATGCTGGGAAAACACCATTTTACAGTTTAAAGGGAAAGTTCATAAAAAAAAAAATATATTATTTAAATTTTAGTCTATGTTTTAGATTGGCCCAGGCAGCTTTTGCGTAAAATGAACTACGGATATTTAAGATATAGATGTTTCTGTCGTTTTGCCGGCTATAAAAACATTTTACTGTGCATGCAGTGTTCTACAGCTCACAGTGCCTATTTCTAAATTGCATTCTATATTTATAAAACCTGTTCTATGCATTTGAAAAATGTCAACAATAATTTAACTATAAATACTGAATATTGAATATAATTTAAATTATGTACTTTGCTCAAGAGTGAGGTAGCTGTACCCAACCACAGATCAGAGGGAACACTCCCGCAACACTTTATTTGAACATATGTCCAGTTCTGCTCGGTCAGATAAGATGTTTCTGATCTGCGACAAGAGAGGAAACTATGGAGAAAGTCTCAGAAACTGGAGTCCCTCTCAATCCTGTGACAAACAGAACAATGCCTGTGAGTTCCTGAATGCATGTGCAGTCACTCTGCTCTCTGAAGTGAAACCTTTAATTAGGTTTTTAATATCACCGCAGCGTGTGCCTCTAGTCAGCTCAATTACTTTTAAAACACGTAAGGTTGGAAATATATGTAATTAAAACATTACTCTGTTGTGGTTTAATTAGATAAGGTGCTTGCTACAAGAGCAGCCAGGCTCTTTAACAGGCCGAAAGTTTGCAGCGAGAGGGCATATTTGACTCTCTAGAGGTACAGCGAGTGTCTGGAAAGGCTCCCACAGCACCAGAACAACTGCAGGTGACCCGTTGTCATCTCTAGGAGATACACCTCTCCTCTCATCTGATCAGAGCGAGCTCACAGGAAACTTCACAAGAGGAGCGCACACCAGCTGCAATGCTCCTTCTGAGGTTGTGGGTTGCATAAATGTGAATCATGAGGCAAAAATGTGGGTTCCAAAATGGGGAAAAAAACGTTTTTTTTAAAAATCACTATATGGCATGTTTTGAAAAAAACCTTGTGAGTAAAAGCTGCAATATATTTATGTTGAAACTACAAAATACAGTATATGGCGATAACCATCATTTAGACTATACACTTCTGTTCCTCTTTGCAAATTATTGCATTTTTGTGCATTTGCACATAAGTGATTATTAAAATATAATATGTAGTAATAGAATTATGATAAAAAGATGAAGGAGACAGTAAATGTGATGTAGCAAAAAATACCCGCAGGTATTCTTAATTGCATTACTTGATGTTTTAGTGTACATATTAAAAAGTAATCACAGAACCACAATAACTAAATAAAAAACCAAATCTGAAACAAAATGCAGTGCATGCCCACAAAAACCTCCAGCTAAGTCACACATGTTTAAATATAAAATGTTATTTCTTCCCTCACATACTTAATTGACAAACTTGTGGGAATGTTTGTTTATGTGGAATGCGGAGAGGGGTTCAGTAGACTATCACCACGGGGAACCACGCTGAGACGTGTTGTGTGTTACCGTGAGATAATTGACTTGGTTTTGTAATGGAAACTCAAGCTTCTCCTTTACCCACCACTGTATAAATATTTACCACAGGTCTGCCAAAGATCCACCCTTGGTGCCACGCTAAAATATTCCCCCCTGGGAACACTGAAGATGCACTGAGTTCCAGCCTCTTGAGTTTCAGGCTGACGAGGACTTGTATTAAAACAACAAGGACCATAATTATTTTAGAGTTCCAAAGAAGAGCGGTGGGTAATTAGGCCACACAGGAACATCGTTATGAAGTATGGATGTAATAAATAAGCCATTAGCTGGGCAGTAAAAGCACAGGAAATAAAAAAGACAACACAGCAATAAAGGGGATTGGACAGACCTTTGCGAATGCTATTGCATGATGGGTAATACAAGGCCCACAGAAAAACTAGGAAGAGGAGCTGGACTTTATCCTCTTTCAGTTTTACAGCCATTGTTTATGTGATCCGCACTTCCTGTGTTCTCTTCATTAAGGGTCTATGGGTTTTTGTGGTTTTTGAATCATGTGTAAACTAGAGGCCTGCATCTATAGCATTCTTACGTGGTTTCCTTGAGTGGATTGACTACAAACTTTATTAATAAAGTTTTTTAATGTCACTACCATGCCTGTTTGTATGTGCACCCTTCAGAAACTTGCTTTGCCGTGATAGTACCACATACAGTCTGCCAGCAGTTTGTGGCTTTATTTTTCATTAATAGCAAGGATTCATGAAATTCTGTGCTACATAAAAATGTCTCTCTGGTAGTAATGCCAATGAATAAAAATAAAGTTTAGGTGGAATAACATTATGCAGTGAAATATTCACACTGTGCTCTCTGGAATCATTTAACTTAAAAGTTGTTCTGTGAGACATTTGAATAATTTGAGATCATTATTTTCTTATTCCTTACTTAAATTGTTTATTCTTAATTTTTAACATTAAAATTTCATGAGATTTCATGATACATGGGACACGATTAAATGCAGCAAATCAACACTTTATGAATGATTAATTAACCAGCCAAATGAGAATTACTGTTTACCAACAAAATTGAGTTTTGTAAAGCAGAGGGCCAGATATGCCTCTTTCATAGAAATGTATTGTGAGGTTCCTCTTATGCAAAGTGTTATAGAGAGAGAATAGACATAGGCTACAGTTATACTTTAACCCCCAGCTGTAATGCCTCTTCCATGGAAACCTATTGTGAGGTTCCTCCTATGCAAAGTGTTATAGAGAGAGAAGAGACATAGGCTACAGTTATACTTTAACCCCCAGCTGTAATGCCTCTTCCATTGAAACGTATTGTGAGCTTCCTCTTATGCAAAGTGTTATAGAGAGAGAGAAGAGACATAGGCTACAGTTATACGTTAACCCCCAGCAGTAATGAACATTTCCTCACATTTTTCTGTCGATTTGGTTAATTCATAATTGTTGTCCTGTCGCTGTAGGACCCGGCATGGCCATTCTCCATTCTCCCTGCATAACTGACACAATAGTCCATTATGCATTACCCTGTGGGACTCCAGTTGGCAATAGAAACGCCAGGATTGTGGGGCGCATCAGCGTTCTGAAAACTATTTCCTTGGCTTTGGATACAGAAACTCAAGGCCACCATTACAGATGTTAATTTCAAAATACAGCAAAAATTACTCCAATTTTCCAACACAATTGACTTCACATCTGTACCCAATGACTTTGTAAGCAATATGTGAACAATGGTGGTTCCAGAGTAGCTGGTATTTGCCACTTATGAAAACACAGTAGGCAAAAATCAAAACGATCAAAATTTTCCACAACTTCTGATTCTTAACTTAAGTTATTACTGTTTGTGTGTGTTTTTTGTTTTTTTGAATTGCAGCAAGATTGTTATTATTCAGTCTTTGTTATTTACTCGTCATTGTAGTGCGGGCCATTTCTCATCGTCCGTGCAGTTTATTGGATGGTGTAAAGTGCCCCCCCAAGAACCAAAGCCAATCAACCTCGGACATACACCCACACACAGACACTAACAACAAGTACCTCCACTATCATCAAGTGGATCGGGCTCTCTCGTTAATTGCTGCTTTGTAGTAAAAAAAAGCTCATATCCACAGAATTATTAAAGATCTCCTGAAGGAACCCTGTGGTTTTATTAGTTTTATTACCGCTCTCTTTTACTGATATGACCGCCTTCACAGAGGAAGTACAACACCAAAGTTAATGGTGAACAAAGGAAAGAAGTCAAAGAAAAACTAGCTTGATTACAGCCATAACTCTTGCAGATACTAATTATAAGTGGCTGTAAAATAAGTCAAACTGGTCAATGTAATGAGTTCACCAGAGACCCATTGTTAAATTCCATTAAAAAGATCTATTTTCTCAGCTTTTCATGTTTATTATTCTCAAGGATCAGTGTCCTCTTTCAAATATAACAAAACAAATTAATCTTTAAAGATCATGCTTCCGACAGTGTTCCATAATGAATTATTAATATTATTTCCCCCCAAAAAAATGTAAATGAAAGCAACTAAATGAAAGGATATGAGACCCATAGATACTTTCAAAAAACTTATTTTGGGCAGATACATTTTTCAAACTTATTCCAAACCGATATTATTTACTGAGGATAAATGGGGCCTACTTATAATATACTGCACAGACTTGAGTGAACACAACAAGATTGCTCTGTGACCCTCAACAATAAAACAATGTCTTTAAAAACACTTGGTAACTATAAAATCATTGCCCAACATTTAAATGTATGACTAAGGTAAGAACTATATCAAAAAATATATAAATATATAAATAATGTGGAAATCATACACTTTAGACAAAAGTAATCTATGTTATATGTGCTATCTATTACTTCATGTAACACTTTAAAACAACATTTTCTGCTGTTTGTATTGTTAATTTTATTTGTACAAGACAGAATTTTGAACAGATGAAATAAATATGTCATATACTACGAGTGTCTCTCATCACTCTATTTTGTATTTTAACTAATTGAGCATTTCTCATTTGTAATTCCAAATTTGTGTATATTCATGCTCATAACTGCAGCCAGGCATGCATGCATCTTATGCAGATGGAGGGCCAGAGATGGATGCGTAGGGCCTGATTTACTAAGACCTTTAGCATGTGTAAAACCTTTTAGCACACACAAAACTAGTAACGCAGGCAATGATTGGTGCAAAACAAATACCACGACCAGTCATTGATCATGTTCTTGGTTTTGTGTGTGCTAAAAGATTTCACACACTAAAAGTCTTATTAAATCAGGCCCTTAATGTGTAGCATGTGCAGGCAGACTGTGGGACCCTGGTTGACCAAAGGGGGTCCCTGCGCAATGGGACATGGAGGGCCGTGGGCTGAGAGCACGAGCGTCGTAGTGGGGAAATAGTGGAACTGACTACCCGGGGTCCCCAGGCAGAGAGGGGCCCTCAGAAGGCCTGGACTAAAGAGCTTGCATTGGAAAGGGGGCCCACAGAGACTGCATTTGCAAGGGGCCCAGAATTTTGTGCTACGCCCCTGGCTGAGAGCCCTCGCTCCCCGGGCCATGTACGGATGACACTGGCACAGTCCACAAGGTACCACCATTTGATACCACAAAGGGCCCATCCACCCACAATACATATGCCTTAAAGCCCCAGGGAACACATTTTTGTGATTGGCTTCTAATTTGGTTAATTTGGGTCTTGTGGACATACAAGATGCATATACTTAAAAAACAAAAAAGATTACTTTGTGATTTCCAGAGATACAGGTGTCTTTTGCTCTCGTTTTTGGATTAAAGTTGGTCGGTACTATAAGTGGGATTCATGACGTCACTAATGCCATACCAATCATAAGACTGAGTCGCTTGTCCCTCCTACCAGCATTTGTCAAAGCTAATGCGTCCCTGCATTAATGCCTTATTGGAACGCGGCCAGTGTGTTAGCTTGCCCTGTGGATTTCAGTAACGTTACGCGTATCTTGACGTTAGATAATAATGTCACATATGCCTTCTCATCGCTGCGGTCGCCGGTGCTGGGTGCGTTTTTTTTTAAGGCACAGAGCTGAAGCGAAGGTTTAGTTGACAGGGTAACCAACCAAACCATTCCATGGCATTCAATCATAGACTGTATAAAAATGCATTCAACATGCAAGCTGCCCAACGTCAACTAGCTAGGTAATTAGCAGCAATAATCATGTCTTTATTGGAAGAAACAAATGTAATAACAAAGTTAAAAAGTGTGGTTTATTATTACATGGAAATTCAGTGTCGGTAGGTTTGTACATATAGTTGTACAACCATGATTCTCTCCGCTATTTTGTATTTTTGTTATGTGTAATGTCGAGTGTCTTTTTGGACAGAAATCAAGCGTGCTCATTAGAATATTACGACCACGCCCCGACCGTCCTAAAACAGGTCTGATCAGCTAATTCAGCTGTTTTTGAGCAGTGTTTTAAGTGTTTTAAAATATTTATACTTTTTTTTTCATTCAAACTTTGGTGGATGCTTAATAACACACTCAAGTTTGATATCATATGTACATATTAGGCTTAACAATATTAGGCTTTGTTCCCTGAGGCTTTAACAGGATGAGCCAGCAGCACACCACTCTCATCTATGACACGTTGGGTTATCTGTGCCTTTACCAATTTTCTGATACAAAAATTTTACATAATATGATATCTGGTTTACATTATTGACCACATTAAATCATTTAATTGAAGATATTAGATTAATTAGATTTTGTTTAATTCTGTTCATCCACTAAAATTTTACATGTAACATTGTGACAAAAGTGAGAGATAGGTTTGTTGTAACTCTGGAGGCATTACATTAGATGATAAAACACGAGATACAGAGGTAACTGTTCAGCTTATCCACTACCAAGTAGGCTGAGTGGTTAACCCTATCACACAGACAACATTGATTTTAGATTGTTAGATTTTAGCAAATATATACATATCATAAAATAATATACATATATACATATCATAAAATAATAATAATAATAATAATAATAATAATAATAATAATAATAATAATAATAATAATAATAATCTTAACTGTTATCTTGAATGATTTGTGATCAGCACGTCATTCCTGTCAGAATGAGATGCAAGATGCCGTCTGTTTCTTTGTTCTTTAGGGGTTATTTATATGTATGTTTAATTCTAAAATCTTTAAGTTAACATGTGACAGTGTTAGTTTATGGACAAACGTTTTTTATGGCATAAATAATATTCATGCAAACTGCAATTAATTGTACAGTTTTGTAAAGTTAAATGAAAAATGTGCGTCAAAATAAATAAAAAATGCATCAAAAGTTGGCCAAAAAGTCCCTCGCGGTTTTCATATACAAGATCTAACATTGAAGGAGAGATAAATAAATATCAAACAAGGATAGTTATATATATGTCTTTGAATGGATAAAGTTAGCCACCCACTTCAAGTAATGCCTCTTACCTGCTTCCTTAGATTCGGGAGGGACTGGTCACTACTGATATGTAATGTAGAGCAAACTGCAAGCATTTCCCTTTGAAACAAGACCAGGGCCAGGCAGTGAGATGCAGAGATGTATTCAGAGTAATGGTAATTGCAGCATTTGGCAACGTGGACCTCTAATACTTTCAGAATTATGTTGCATGGCGTGATCCATCTACTTTGCCTCTGCGACCCAGGGGGACTCCAAACCCAACCGGGTGGGCAGCTCCTAATAAAAATTAGTTGACATTTTAATTGGATTTTTCTCATCAAGGAGAAATCCGCGATATGGGCCTGCATGGCATTTCTGCTGAGACCAATAAGGATGATATTACGTTCAGTCATTTCTTTGATAAACACACAGCACCTCCCTCGATCTTGAGAGGAATGGCAAAGAAATGTATTTTTTTTTTTTTTCGAGAATTTTTCTTGCCAGGCTTGTTTTGCCATTTTTGTAAAAAAAAAAAAAAAAAAACAATACTGTTATATTTATGAGATACTTTTTTTCATAAATGATCATCAGCTGGCCTGGATACTGTGTTCAATATCTATCAAAAAATAATGGGTGGTGATTCACAACAGTGAAATGACATCACTGGATTGAATGTGTGTTCCTGCTTATAATTATATAGCTCCTGCAATGTGGAAAAAATACAAATGTGTAAATATGGAACACTTCATTATACTTGAGGCAACGTAATGTAAATGCCTCAGTTCAGTTCTTTTTCCTCTCTACATCGCTCTTCTTCTCTCACTCTGTGGTTTACATTTTAAATGAGATGCAAGCTGTCGAGGAAAGCTCAGGAACTGTGTCGTTGATCACACCATGTGTCCTCGCCATCAACAGTCCTACAGAGGTGGTGAAATACTGGTGTTGGAGTACTAATGAAATGCTACACAAACACTTTACTTGTGTTAATGCTTTTTCTTGGAGCAACAGCAAACAAGTTCCCTTGTTTTTCAATTCTGAAAATCTTTCTGGTTTTTTGAAGCCAAAACCATTCCTTCAGGGCATTTGCAATCTGCCCACCGACACACTTAAAAGGTGTACCTCATGGCTCTGTCTCAGGGTCTTTACTATTCCATCTCTATACAAGCTTCACTGGGCTTCTTACAGATAATATAGGTGTTCCACTGTTCAATAGAGAGATGTTTTCTCTTGAGTTAGCGAAAGAAAAAATTTCTCACTTCCCAGTGTTTTGTTCTATGCACATACGTATGCACATACACTCATGCACACAGACTCAGGCACACACACACACACGGGTGCATGGACACACACCATAAAAAAAAAATACATTTAGACGTTTAACTGGCCCATCAAGCAATCGTCTCATAATTAACTTATTTACCATTACAATCACTTTTGACAATTACATTACCTCGGGAGAGGCTCGCTTGCAAGACCAAGAACAGCTGCCCCCACTTGTAATACAGTTCCGGTGTCTTGTGTTCTAAACTTGAGATTTATACATCTTACAATTGTACCCTTGTGGCTTGGTTTGTTCTATTTCTACACTTTAATCACTAGGCTTTTCATTTGAATCATACAAATGCTTTGCCTGAATCACAAATACATGTGTTTCTTTATGTATTGAACTCAAATTATTGAGAAATATGTGAGAGAAAAAAAAACATACGCCTGCTTCAATATGTCACTCACCATTAATTGTGGTTACTGAGTAGAAGCCTAAGATGTCAATCTGTTCCACCAAACAAGCAGTGTTGCAAAATGAAAGCTTTTATTAGAAGAGCTTCAAAATCATTGTAAGAAATTTGTTTATTGCCCTGTACTTTTTTTTAATTAAAAAAATACTTTTCCCACCATGCCCCTGAAAAACATACACACAAACACAAGCAAAAAGGAAGAACTACCAAACAAACAGCAGATGCAACCCTCCAACATGTGTTGATCAGGTGGTGTTCCTTGTAAATAGTAAATGAGCTCAACCATTCAGTTTAGGGGTTAGAGGGAGGAATATTGGAAGCACATTTTTTGTATGAGAAAAAAAATAACAGTGACATAATTCTTCTTTCCAGTGCCAATATTGCATTCGCACACATGGTCCTGGAGAAACTTTTTTAGAATTTGAAATTAATAAGTTATAGAGAACTGTATCTGGTTTTTATTTCTACTCAGTAAATCAATCGCATTATATAAGTTACGTTTTCCAAGGTACAGTAACACTTGCATGTATTAAAATCCCTCAGCTAGTCAGCTTAATAAGTAATTTAATTCCGCCCATCATGTAATAAAATATAATATCCTGGAGAGCTTGTTTCAGTGCTTTTTGGCTGGAGGTCTTTCCCTAACCTTTCTGGCCTGGGCCTGTTTTCATCAAGGTTGCCTTCACTGACAGCATGCCAGCGCAGCCTACCCCAGCATCCCCCGGCCAGTTGAGGGAGGCCAGAATTAAAGTAAAACGGGTTTCCAGTTTGTTTGCCACTTCAGACCAGCGGCCACATGTATAAAAAAAGAATGTGTAAAAGAATGCTCAGGGTGAAAGTCGGGAATATGCTTAAAAAAAGTTTAGCATTTTCTACCTCTGCCTTTCTGTCACGGTGTCGCCATATCACACGGACTCCAAACATTGTGTACGTATGGTGTCCATCGTGTGCAGAGGTACGCAGATTCTCACAGCACATGTTACATTATACATCAGAATTTTTGTGTGGAAACGCACTTATGCGGCTTTCTGAAGGCATATTTCTGCTCAGCACTGTTTATACATGAGGCCCCAGGTGTTTGCCACAGCGTATCGTGTTTCGGGGTTTTGTGCAGCCAGACATAGGGAATCAGCATTGGCTCTCCCAGATTCAGAGCTCAGGATAAAAAAGGAGAGAAATTGTGACAAATTGTTTTGGTTTGGCAATTTAGAGATGCCATATTTGCTAGTGGTCTCATGAAAAGCATGGTCATGCTGGGGATCATTGAGGTCACTGTGTTTCTCTAGTGAAAATAGACTGTCATCCTGGCCTACTGAAACCCTGCCATCCCTGTGCAATGGTAAAGACAGTCACCTTGCGGGGCTGCCGGGCACAGTCGGCATTGGCACGGTCCAGATTCAATGCCAGCTTCCGTCATCTCATCTAGATCTACATCCATACACTAGAACAGTGTCTTAACAGGATTACGGGTGCTCAAAGTTAATGAGGAATGTGGATTGCATCTAGCTGCAATGACATCATCTAAAAAACACATTATTGCTACAAATGAGTGTTAATTGCTACATCTCCCAAACTGAAGTCTGTAGCAGCTGAGGGCGGTGGTAACTAAGCCATTGTCATGGCAGCTTAATGCGGCCAGTTGGACAGTGCAACCCACAGAAAGAAGAATTTATACACCTCGTCACCAGGCGCATAAAACAATATAGAAGACGGCGCAGTCGCCTTTGCAAAAGGACCGTGTACAAAGTACTGAAACCAGGGTGTCAATAATTGTGACGTCCATTTTCTTCCAAACATGTATATTAGTGTAAAACAATATACATATTCTCCATTTTCTGGAGTACACAAATCCTCAAAAATAATTCCCCATCACACATCCAACATCCCTGACACAACAGCAGTCAAGAGAAAGGCCACTATCATCCCCTCTGACCCAAACCACCCACTCCACCGCTACGTTATCTGCTTCCCCCCTAGTCAAAGATGCAATACCATACAGTGGAGAAGGTCACTCAAGTAAAAAACACAATGTGTTGCACCCAAGAGACAACTTTAGAGAGACTATCATGGACTGGTCTGCTGTGTGGGAGATTTTTGCTTTTCAGCTCAATTCCCTCAGCAGTAGCATTTACCAAATGTGATTGCCTTGTTAAAAAGGGTTCTGTGTGTTGGTGGTTGACGGTTTGAATCTGTGCTTTTGAGCAACTGTCACTTTAATCTATGCTGTTGAAATGATGATGACATTCTGAGGATTTTGACAGATTTCTGCCAGTTTCACCTTCCCTTTATTGTTTAATTAGTACAGGTAATTTTTGATGTTTCCTTCTTTAAAAATGTAAAGATATAATTAAAACGATGCACAAGTTTTCAGGAAAGACTTGAATTGCATGTTTATGTTCATTAAAGAATATGCTGTTTAAACATCCAACGGGGTCTTTTCTTGTTTTGTCTGAAAACAAGCCATAGAATTTTGCGAAAGGATCACACTCTTAAGTGAATACTTAAAGCTTGACATTGTACTCTGTTTATCAATGGAATGCAATAGTAAATAATCCAAAAGTCTCTATCTGAAGTTGCACCAAGCAGGAAACGTGTGTAATTTGTGCTTTTCAATGTAACCTTCAATGAACTTCAATTTTAGTGACTATTTGCTTATATTTTTGCCAAGAGTACCTTCATTTCCATTTCAGGGCATGCATGAGAATCCACAAAGTGTGATCCAATGGCAGTGTATATGTTAAAAGTGCGATCATTCTGCAGAGAGATCCAATGTAAAAAAGGAGTAATTGGAAGCTAGCCGGCTTAAGTGGCAAACAGGTTTTTTTTTCCTGTTCCTGAAAATTTTAATCTGTGGTTTGAATGGCAGAAAAACATCCCAGATCTTTCCATTGCTAGCTGCTCTTCTCTTTTTGCATTTAAATGGGATGTGATCTCTGAGGAAATAGTTATGATTTTAATGACAGACTCCGTTCATTAAAACTCTCACTCTTCCCTCACGTCCTCGTGGGGCCCCTCCGCACTCTAGACGGATCAAATGCGAGCAAGCCTGTCAGTTCAATTACCCCTTGCCCGGGCTAAGGATAGGCCCGATTAGGGACTGTTGCCTTCAGTGTGGCCCTGTAATCCTGCCTGTGTGAGCATAGCCCAGGTGTCTTGCTGGGACAGGAAAAAAGGCTGAATTTGGTTTATGTGACGTCTTTTGGTCTTGTGAAAGCATAATATCTGTGATACCATCAACTGATGCGCACCCTCTCACGTGTGCTGGGCAAAACAGCATGCAAGGTAAGGAAGAGAATAAACAGTGCGCAAGGTAAGGAAGAGAATAAACAGTGTGCAAGGTAAGGAAGAGAATAAACAGTGTGCAAGGTAAGAAAGAGAATAAACAGCGTGCAAGGTAAGGAAGAGAATAAACAGTGTGCAAGGTAAGGAAGAGAATAAACAGTGTGCAAGGTAAGAAAGAGAATAAACAGTGTGCAAGGTAAGGAAGAGAATAAACAGTGTGCAAGGTAAGGAAGAGAATAAACAGTGTGCAAGGTAAGGAAGAGAATAAACAGCGTGCAAGGTATGGAAGAGAATAAACAGTGTGCAAGGTAAGGAAGAGAATAAACAGTGTGCAAGGTAAGGAAGAGAATAAACAGTGTGCAAGGTAAGGAAGAGAATAAACAGTGTGCAAGGTAAGGAAGAGAATAAACAGTGTGCAAGGTAAGGAAGAGAATAAACAGCGTGCAAGGTAAGAAAGAGAATAAACAGCGTGCAAGGTAAGGAAGAGAATAAACAGTGTGCAAGGTAAGGAAGAGAATAAACAGTGTGCAAGGTAAGGAAGAGAATAAACAGTGTGCAAGGTAAGGAAGAGAATAAACAGTGTGCAAGGTAAGGAAGAGAATAAACAGTGTGCAAGGTAAGGAAGAGAATAAACAGTGTGCAAGATAAGGAAGAGAATAAACAGTGTGCAAGGTAAGGAAGAGAATAAACAGTGTGCAAGGTAAGGAACAGAATAAACAGTGTGCAAGGTATGGAAGAGAATAAACAGTGTGCAAGGTAAGAAAGAGAATAAACAGTGTGCAAGGTAAGGAAGAGAATAAACAGTGTGCAAGGTAAGGAAGAGAATAAACAGTGTGCAAGGTAAGGAAGAGAATAAACAGTGTGCAAGATAAGGAAGAGAATAAACAGTGTGCAAGGTAAGGAACAGAATAAACAGTGTGCAAGGTAAGGAACAGAATAAACAGTGTGCAAGGTAAGGAAGAGAATAAACAGTGTGCAAGGTAAGGAAGAGAATAAACAGTGTGCAAGGTAAAGAAGAGAATAAACAGTGTGCAAGGTAAGGAAGAGAATAAACAGTGTGCAAGGTAAGGAAGAGAATAAACAGTGTGCAAGGTAAGGAACAGAATAAACAGTGTGCAAGGTAAGAAAGAGAATAAACAGTGTGCAAGGTAAAGAAGAGAATAACCAGTGTGCAAGGTAAGGAAGAGAATAAACAGTGTGCAAGGTAAGGAAGAGAATAAACAGTGTGCAAGGTAAGGAACAGAATAAACAGTGTGCAAGGTAAGGAAGAGAATAAACAGTGTGCAAGGTAAAGAAGAGAATAAACAGTGTGCAAGGTAAGGAAGAGAATAAACAGTGTGCAAGGTAAGGAACAGAATAAACAGTGTGCAAGGTAAGGAACAGAATAAACAGTGTGCAAGGTAAGGAAGAGAATAAACAGTGTGCAAGGTAAAGAAGAGAATAAAAAGTGTGCAAGGTAAGGAAGAGAATAAACAGTGTGCAAGGTAAAGAAGAGAATAAACAGTGTGCAAGGTAAGGAACAGAATAAACAGTGTGCAAGGTAAGGAACAGAATAAACAGTGTGCAAGGTAAGGAACAGAATAAACAGTGTGCAAGGTAAGGAACAGAATAAACAGTGTGCAAGGTAAGGAACAGAATAAACAGTGTGCAAGGTAAGGAACAGAAGAAACAGTGTGCAAGGTAAGGAACAGAATAAACAGTGTGCAAGGTAAGGAACAGAAGAAACAGTGTGCAAGGTAAGGAACAGAATAAACAGTGTGCAAGGTAAGGAACAGAATAAACAGGTAACAGAGTGAAATGCACAGCATGCCTGCCAAAACACAAGATCAGTTTTTTTTTTATTGGTGAACAAACTGCACTTCGTGCACGGTTCTGGTCATGGTAGTTGCAGGAGTGGGATGTGTGGAATAATACAAAAATAAGCTCAAAGCAGGGCTTCGCAGCAAAGATAATGATTATATTTTTATAATTTTTTATTCTGCAAAGTTCAGCTCCCCAGCACGATGATGCAAGCGGATGGCCCCTTAATTATCAGAGTAACAAGGAAATAGAGTCATTGTTCTTCACATTTATGAGCTTCATTAATGTTAACTAAACAGCCACTATCAAAGAGAATATATGATTACCCATCAAACATATGTGGCAATAATGATGCACGAAAACACCTTCATTCATTTGCCCCTTTCGATTTAGAAAATGATGCGCGTTGAGCTGATTGCAAACACAGCACTGATCTATTATTCATAAATGTGTGATTAGCATTTCTGAGCAGTCTTTAGGGTTGCAAACGTGTTCTTTTTCTAAATAAATACAAGCAGCAGATTTCCTCTTAACCTGAGGGGTGCCAAAGAGGCATCTGAAGAATGGAAAGAAAGAAAGAAAGAAATAAATAAGGAGGCGACAACATTTGATTAGAGACTAATAGCAAATTTCTTGCTTTACAGAGCTTTCACATTTCAAATTTTGGAGCGATATGAAAACAGGAGAAGCAGTAACTATGTCATACATTAGGAAGTCAAAGCACTCTGCATGGTTTTCAGAAAAATCTGTGCGTTCATTGTGTAATTAGGACCCAAATGTTAATGAATTATGCTAATTTGAGCAATTAGCATATGCTATTGAAGGCAACCATAGGCCCTTGATTCCCATATGGGTTCCATACCAAACCTATAGTGTGCCGGTGTGAAAATGGGAACTGACTGTGTTCAGAAGCAGCATTCTAATGACCTCACACTCTCCTGTTTGCTGGTATCGCCGCTGTTGTCAACGCTCTCAGGTGGCGGGCGGGACCCCCTGCTCCTCAAGGTTCTTTGGATCACAATCGTGCGTAAACAAAAGGGGAGGGCGTCGCTTTGAGGCTCAGATTCCAAAGCAGGTGGGACGCTGAGCGCGCCAGTGTGATGGCAAACATCGACTCCAGCGCTCCAGCTGTTTCTTCCTCTTTGTTTTGTTCAAGATTGAAAATCTTGAATTGAATGGCCTTTTTTTGAAAGCCATTGTTCAAGTGCCGCTGTGCATGTATGTCTTGTGAACATTTAATTAAACTGGGGAGTGGGTTGTTTACATCAGAACATTAATAGTTGCATAAGAATGCATTTAAAAAAAATAATAAAATGAGGGTTGGGCCAAAGTGCTAAGTAATTTTTTATTGGATGAACACACCAGATTAAAGTACAGTATAAATCCACTTTGTATTTTGCACTAATTAATTCTTTAGATAATAAGATATAGAAATACACAGATAGAAAAAAAAGAATACATTACATATTTAAATTACAAAAATTAGCATTACCTGGAGAGGGAGGGACTTCACTTGGCTGGACATCCATGTCTCATCACCAGCGCCCCCTCTGGACAATAAAACATCCACAGCTGAACACAGTTTGACTTCACATATTTAAGAGATGAACATGTGCTTGTTGGCACTCCTGAGAAATCAGGAGAAATTAATTGGACCTTCAAAATGATGAAAAAAATAGGGGTAAAAAAGAAATATATATATTTATATATATATATATATATATATATATATATATATATATATAGATTATAGATACTCTTTCTAAATTTTTGGATTACTCATTGGATTACTTTGAAATTCAAAAACATTTCCAGAGTTGAACAGGCTCTTAATTGTATCTTTTCCTCTGTGCCACATAAACTATGTGTCTTTGAAACAGCGCTCAAATTAAAAACTTCAAATACTTCTACTTTGTCACATTATTTGGACGCAATCGGACTGCCATGGTAATGCATTCATTACCTGAGCTATGAAGATCATTGTTAATTGATAAATGTTTTCAGAGATTACAAGGGAGGCATATCTCAAGTAAGCAAATTTGAGCTTGATATTTATCTTTGCCACAGGGCATTCTTTGTTTTCACCCTTTAAAACTTTACGTTTGGATGACCTCACACAGATGAGAGGGGTCATCGCAGAAAGCATTAGATACATATAAAAAAAACAATTAATTCCGCATTCAGGTTTGAAAAATTGTAATTCTTGGAAGTGAGGAGAAAGGAAATTGTTTGATGAAAGGAAGAATGGACGAGTTCTTACACAAGGCCCAGTTAAAGGCATCACAGAACAGGTTTCATGAATAAAAATCACATTTTGCATAGAATAAGGAACAAGAGGGAACGTGGTACACGTTGAAGTATTCGTGGGAAACTACTTGAGGCAATAAAATTAGTCCAAGAGCCGGGATGCAGAGAAAAATATAAAACGGGCCCTCCATTGCAGTGAGTGGGTCAGGAACCGAGGGACAGGAACAGAATTAGGTACCCCTGCTGGGAACCTAATAAGGGTGATCAGCAAGGTCAAGAGCACAATGTGAGCCATATCAGATGCAACAATGACCCCAGTCGAGAGGAGGCCGAGCAGCAGAAACGAACAGACAGTGTGAAGAGAAGCTGTACACACGGGGCAGAGTCAATCTGACACCGAATCAAAAGAGAATATTAAAAAGAGATGGCTGAATTGCGTCCTTCAAAGTTTAAAAAAAAATTATTTTAAAGATCCAGAATTCAGTGGAGTAGCATGCGCATCGCATTTTATTTTCAAAGGATGTGTGAAGAAGCTGAAACAAAGGAGACGGTAAAGAGTTAGAAAATGAAGAGAATGAGATCTGGGAAAACAGCTTGGTGCAGGATCCCTAAGGCAGGTGGTGTTTTATAGTCTTGTTTTACATGCAGTGTGTTAGGTCTGCCTCACTTAGTTCAGTCTTAGCCAGATTTATATCTTCAATTTACAGTGTACCTGATCATAACCATTGGATTAAGTGAGATGACTGCAGTATGCCCCCCTAACTACAGGTATAGGAACATTGCTTCTTACCCACTTGCCCAATAAGTAATGAGAAATACCTGTGGTGTGGTGGCTGCCCAAGTTAATTACCTTTTTATTGCTTGGTTTTTAGGAATATAGTATCTCAGATGTGAGCACAGATATTACCAGACCTGCTGTAGGTTTAAGTCAGAAAAGGAAGAGACAGCAGTAAAGTTAGGAAAACCCTTCACATGGAAATCTGGTTTACTTATCTAAATAAAAGTATGTAGTGCATCCACGACAAATCTCTGTGCAGTACATTTTTTCTTTCACTGTGTTCGGGTTTTGTGCTAGTGCAATGCAGGTCAGTCTAGCTGCAGCTCATTTTAACAGTTCCCCAGAACCTTGGTATCTATGGACTCCTGCTTAAATATCCTCAAAGTCACAGCTTTCCCCCAAAAGACTCATTTGAAGATATATTTTCCCTATAAAGATTACTTTCTCAAAGTCTCTAAAAGTGGACACAATAAAAGAATCTTCCTCTGGGTCTATACTGATCTTTAGAGAGCCATATTTCTTATATCGTTTTTGAGGGCAGAACTTTTAGCTGTATTTTCAGGGAAGGTTACGATCACACCAGGTGGCACTTTTTTTTTTTTTTGCACAGCATCAATTAAGAGCTCATTTTTACATAAACCTTTTTGTGATTTAAACAGTTTTTTTTACTCTTCATTTACTGACATAACCTTGGGGTTTTTGTAAATCGAACTGGCTTAAAGTATAGATTTTAGAGGGTTATTATCATCTTATTAAGGCACTGTTCTAGTGCATGGATTGGGCCCCATGGCCTGATATTGAATACAGCCAATGACAGTGCCGACTGTGACTGGCAGCCCAGCAGGGTGACGCACGAATGGCCTGTAGCATCGCACAGGGATGGGAGGGTTTCAGACGGCCCCGATGGCAGAATCTCATCGCTCGCTAGTGACTCCTCCTGGTCGATCAGTCATTTGCAATTGAATCTAAAGACATGTCTGTGTGAGCATGACGTGAACTGTGTGCTGACTTCACACACTTTGGAAAAAAATGCATGCTTGTTTACACTCTCCCGCACCAATAGTGGTTGTTGCAGAGTTCCACACACACACACACACACACACACACACACACACACACACACACACACACACACACACACACACACACAATTGAGCATTCCAATTTAGGAAGGGGGGGGGGGGGGGTGCATAAAAAAAACTCTTAGAACCGTTTACAATATTATAATACCATATACTGAAAAGGACAATTAGGAAATTAAATCTGATGGGGATATAATTGATATAATGAAATCATAGTATATCAGAGGATGTAGTAAATCAGAGCGGTGACATTCAAATACAAATGCATAATAATATACAGTAAAGGCATTAAGTGCATACTTAAATAAATAAATATGTATCATAATATTTGGGCAGGGGAGTTTGTTTGGCACTCATTAAGCTCTCTGGCAGAGCCAAGGCCTGGCTCCCTGGACTGAGAGGTCTCCCTGTACTGTCTGTGCTCATTTGCACACGGCCCTTTTTCCTGGACATATTCTTAATTCGTATTTGAATTTAGGTCACACTCATCTGGGCCCCTGTCCAAAAGCCAAACCCCAGGGGATCCTGTTGGAAGGAGGTCGGTGTGTGTGCCTGTGTCCGTCAATGTGTTCATATGCACACGCGTTTGTGTGTGCGGGAGGGTCCGGCTTTCGGGCTCTGGGAGAAAATGTCTGCACACTGCAGTCTATATGCAGGATGTTTTAGAGTTTGTATAAAACTGGGTACTTTCTTTTCCTTTTTTATGTCAAACATATCAGTGACTAACCCAATGTATGTAGCCAAACACAATTACGAGAATTTCAAAAATTCTAAATAAATTTAGCCTGCATAGGCACCGTATTAGGTATGTATTGAAACAGTATATATATATATATTTTTTTAAATTAACTTAGGCTAATGTGACACAGTGGCAGTGGGAATGGCAATAGGATGAACAAAACATTCAACTGAAAAATTTGCCAAGGTGTTAGCATCTTGCATTGCACTAGTGAGCATTGGAACTTCTGTCAGCATGTCAACCCCCTGTCACAACAGACAGGTAAGGCAAAAAGACAGCTCGGCTATACGAAGTAGACGGGATGCAACTCAGAAACCATGCGCTCGTCGACGGAGGAGGAGCTTGTTAGTGCAGGCAATAGTCACTGTAATGATGTATGGTGGCCTTACAGCGTTTGCATGTGTGAGAAATACCAAGATAAATAGAAGTGATACTGCGGTATATACCTGGACTTTTTCTGTGACATGTCTGGTTCATTTATTACTGTTAAAAGGGTGAAGGGTTTGTAAATATAATAAAAATGGCTCACCTTTGTGTAACAATATATACAAGTTCAACTATTGCTCCGCCTACATACAGTACACAGGTTACCTTGCTTGTGTATCATGATGAATATAAATATATAAATTTTTGTTCTAGGATGACATTAAATATATTGTTTTTGTTGTGATATCTGATATCAAATTTTTTTCATAATCACTTTCAAGTACTTTGGAAAAATTATTATTATTTTCCGGAGATTAGGTTTATTGTGGCGAATTGTTAAGATCCCTTAAATTTTTTTTTAAAAACCACTGTAAATGTGTTTGACTTCATGTGTTTGCACCAACACTACACCCTCAAATGACCAATTAAGTCTCCCTGGACTACCACCCATATAAACATTGAAATGAATGAATACCATGGCACTTACAACTACTCTAATATTAAAGAATATATATCTGTAACATGTGATTGATATCTGTCACTAAAACTTAAATAGACAAGCACACAAAGGAGCAGAAATTATGCAATCATATATTGGCTTCATATACTCTTCCAGGATGTTGTGTATTATATTACATATCAGAATATATACTCTTGTTGGCAAAAATCATTGGTTCAGATAATTTATGTGACTATGAGTAAATTCAGGGGTAATTCACTTCGCAGTTCTTCTCTGCGGACTGTGGTGATGGCATATGAAAATTGACTGAGCCTTGAAACATCATTTGTGTTCATTTTCTACAATATGAATGGAATTCATCATCTTTGTCACACGTTTGGCATCCTTTGTGGATCTGTACAAATGCACTTCACAAACTCTCAGTTCATATATAATACTGGCAGATGAATTGAGTTTTTCCACCAGTCTCGCTTACCCCCCTTTTGTTCTTTACTCATGACAAACAGCCCACTGTAAAGAACAGGCTGCCAAAAGGGTGAATTCAGCCCAAGCAAGTGTTCTCCTTCTCCAAGCGTGTTGTTCAGCACATAAAATCCAAAACTTTCATTTCAAATGTATAGGCTAAGGGCCTTTAATCACCGGCTATATATCAGTAACACTTTAAAACTGTTCTTTTCCATGTGAAAGCTAACAAAACCAGTATTTTACAGGCTGAAGTCAACCTTCTTTGAGAGTGGCTTTGTTACTTTACTTTCCAGTGGCCATTGGGGAACAATTTCTGAGACGGACCTCGCTGGTACTTTTTTCAAGGACCCTGCTTTTATTTCCTTTCATTTTGAGCTAGATGAGAGCACATCAGTAAAAGACACATGATCCTGTGGCACTGTTTCCAAAATTGTTTCATTTTAGAATTGCCCCTCGTCCATTCACGTGTCAGATGGGAGTCAGACACACCATAAAGTCCACATTTTGATGGTATTTGAGGATTAAGTAAGATGCTTCAATCTAGCAGAATCTCCCAGCACTCAAGAACTCCATTAATCACGAAATTAAAATAAATAAATTAAGAGGCGCAGTCTTGAGCAGCGGCTGAAGCAGCTGCATCATTACAAACGTTCCTGAGAGACCAAATTAAGGCTCAGAATGTATATCTAATATACTATCCCACTAATGATACGCGTTAAAAGAGGGAATGTGTAGGCACAGCTTAAAAATTACATGGGTCATTACAACAAATTGAAACCAAGATTTATCTGCCACCATCAAGCGCATAATTTGTTTTACCCAGTAATCATATGCCCTGTGTAATTACGCAGGAAAACAAAGGCGCGAGTGTTCACGAACTGCGTTGAGCGGAGCCCGTCCGCGCCCCTTATAAAAAGGGCTGCCGAGGGATGCACCTCCACTGTGCAGAGCAATAACAGGGGTGGGCTAAGCTGTGACATCATCTATCATAATCATTGGGACAATATTAACAATAATGATGGGGGAAAACCTCGGCGGTTGGCTCGTATTTGCATAGCCAGCTGATTTATGTTTAAATAACGTGCCCGCGATCCCGGCTCGCCCAAACACCGGAATCTCAATTCAAACTGAGCTCACGCCTCATTTGTAACGTTCCTTCAACAAATTTATTGCCAGCGGTGGCAGGTCACTGTAGTGCCTGAATTATAAATAGTGTAAATAAACGTTTGATGAAGTGTCCATTTTGCATGCAATGACACTGAATGCAGCTGCCAAGTGATCTGATTAGAAAGTCATGGATTTATATTTCCTTTTTGGTTTGTGTTCAGCCCAGAAATCCTTTAACATAAGTCTGTGTGGACAGACATTGTTTTTCCAATGAGCTCCAATGGTTCATTTTAAAAAAAAATGGTATTTTGTGAATGGTTGCTCGATCATTCATAGTTGTAAGACCATTTGTTAGAGAGCTACACACTTTTTGTGTAGCACTTTCACTGCCCATACAATGACACATAAAGCTTTATATAAAGTATGGGACCATGTCTGACCCAGGTGGCCCACAGAGCTATGGAGCTAAAGCTAAAGGACCTGTAAAACTTGGACAGAAGACCAGGCTATAACAAGATATTTGCACACATTTTTTTGAATGCAGAATGCCAAGCAGAAAAGCAAAAGGTATTAATTTTGAAGACCCTATTGTGACCCAGCCGACGATCAAACCCACAGATTTACAGATTCAGGGTACACACTTAAACTAACCCAAAAATGCCACTGAACTGGTGAGTTATGCATACAGTACCTGGCAAATGTACTCTCGCTGCTGTGCAAACTTGTTTTCCGCATACTGACACAACGGATCGGGCTGCTGTCAGTGTCACCGGATCGGCAGAAAGAAAAGCATCCAGTATTTAACATTTCATGTTTATTCACCCTTCACCCCCGCCTTTCAAGAACATTCATTCTATTGCTTCGGACACTCCTGTCGCGAAAAACAATCTGGCATAATGATTTTCTGCAAAACTCCCCCGTGCTGATGCAAATCTTCCAGCTCCCCTTCCCATCGCAGCAATTACCAGAGGACCACAGATGCACTCCTCTTTCTGAAATAAAGTAGATACAGCAAATAATGTGATTACTCAGTCATTACATATTGAAGTGCATATATTACAGGCAAATACTGAAATCTGGGCATTGTTGACAGTGCCTGGGCAGTGCCCGAGCTGTAATGGGATTTCGAGAAGCTAATGCCCATAATTTAATCTCTGCAGTTCGAGACTAATTCCAGATTCACCGAAGAGAGTCAAATGAATGCGATTAATTGATTATGCAGGCTGCATTTTAATATGTAGGATTTGAGCTTTTTTTCCCCTCCTTCTTCTGGTGTAACGATGGTAAAACATTGTGAAAAGCCTGGTTTTCTTGGCGGAGGTATACTAGGGTTTGGGCTGTTATTGGGCTGTAAACCCTGCTGATGATGTAATAACACTCCTTGTTTATGTTTGTCAGTGATAAATATACATGTGCTCAACTTCACTTGTCCCTCAAGGCATCCAACTAGTCAGGCACATACCAGTCTAACCACAAAATTATTAATAATTAAGCACAAATTTTTAGTTTGCACATCTTTAATTGATTTCAGAAAAATACTAAAATATTTTTTAAAGACATTTTCCAAATATATTAAAACAATTTTTTTCAGTTTCATTACTCAGTTATAAGCAAACGCAATTGCACTTAGGCTAAATGGAGGCCTTTATATTATTTAATACAGAAATTACAATGTTAAAGCAATATTAAGCAATTTTTATGAGATTAGTTGCAGGCCTACACTGAATGCTACATACAGTATATTAATAATATGTAGCATATGCTCGTACAACTTCATGTACAGTATATGTTTCTGAATACTGGCATAGAAACAGCTAGGCAGGTGGTGTTATGACCGGTGGAAATAGGGACCCAGTAGCAGGCAGGAGTACAAAAAATGTCAGGCAGAGGTACAAAGAATCCAAAGAATAGTAACAAAACAGGCAGAGGTCGAAACCGAGAAGGCACGGCAGAGGTACAAAAACACAGTCCAGAAATCAGGGTCGCGAGAACACGGGCAGAAGTAAAAAAAACGGGAAATCAATAAGGCACGAAAAATAAACCAAAACAACAGACGAGGAACAAACACTAATTGAAACTCAAAACAAAAACAGGTACTCAGAAACCTCAAACTCAACATGCAAACAACAACGCTATAAAGGTTGATTAACTTGCAACAAAAGACTGAATGCACAAAGTATAAATACACTGAGGGAAACAAGAAACAATGAGGATCAGGTGTGAGGAACCGGGAAGGGCAATTGACAGGTGCACATAATGAAACAATGAGGAAAGCAATAATAAAATAATAAGGGAACACGCAATACACGGAACTGATTCACACATAACACAGACTTGAACATGAACTGGGCAAGTGCATACAATAAGAGAATGGAAAGAGGAAACGAGAGTCAGCTGTAGATAATAGAGAAACCAAAGAAAGATAATTAGTGATACAACAGGCAGAATGAGAGACAGCTGTAGTGAGGAAAGAGACATTAGTAAATTAGTAGATTAGTAGAAAACCATGATTCTATGGCGTTAGTAGATTAGTATTATATACAAGTTAGTCATTAGTAGATTAGTAGACCCTAATTCTAAGATGTTAGTGGTTGTTAGTTAATTAGTATTATTTACAATTAAGTAGTTAGTATGAAGAAAAGAATGAGAGATGAAATACAGGGGAAACCAAAAACCCTACAGACTCCCGAAAAGTGTGACGAAGACAGGGAGTGACAGCAATACAAAACACAGGACAGTGAAATAATCAAATAATCAGAAACATAGATCTTCCTTTATTAACAATATCTCTCTACAAAATCTCAAACGCACTCTGAAATGTCTCTTGTCTAATGAAACCCCACAACTTGGGTATGGAAGACCAGATGGCTATATTTCTATATTTCTGCAAAATGTGATGTCCTGGAATAAGAAAAACTATGGGTTTGCATTCATCATTTATTATACTTACCCTATCCACGGCTGCCCTCTAGTGGTTGTCGTTGATGTCCCAATTATAGTAGCCTATTCATATCTCTTTGAAATTATAAATAAATTTACAATAAAAAAAAAAACCCTACATTTTGACTCCTGTAGGCTATAATAGTTAAAAGAGCGTTTTACAAATTGGCTGTTTTGGGAAATTTGGAAATAAGGTAACCTGTGTTATGCAGATATTTTTTACGTTTATAACAAGTCAAATTTTACGAAAATTTGTCGAGAATTAAGTGAGTTATAGTATATTTATCAGGGGAAGTCTGCATCAGTCAATATACGACCAAATTATGCTCGTCTTGACCGCCTAATATGGCGGTCGCATATAAATCTGAACGGTTTCTAGGTTTTTATGTCTATGGACTGAGCAACCAATGATCACAGCTTACCCTTCCTGTCCCTTTCATGTTTGACAGGCCGATTCATTTTGAAATAAATATATGATTAAATAAATAAAAGAAGCGTAAAATAACTAATAGATATTGATCTATTTCATTGCTAATTTAGTTATTTCATTCCTTATTTATTTATTACATTATCTATTTCATTGCTTATTTATTTAATTTAGTCACATTTGGTCTTCCATACTTGGGGGCATTTTTTAGAAAGTTTGTGGGTGGGAAAGAAATGAGCTGATCTGGAATCAGAGGTTTTCCACAGATACACAGGAATCCTTCCACGTACACCCAAATGGAGGTTTATATGTGAGTGAAAAGATCCCAGATCACAGACACATCTCAACAGGTAGGCTCTTGGTTCAGCATGTATTGGTTCGAGATACCTCCCATAATGACAGGCGTCACCATGACGTCCAAAGCTTCGGTTTCCGTGATCACGTGATTTGAAACAAGCCTCGGAGCACTACTTCAAAACAGCAGTGATTTGAAAACTCGACACGTGAGTATCGAGCATCCCATCCCTACCAAAATGTTCCTTCTGGAAACTAATAGTTTTTAAAGTATTTGCATAAACAAAGCAGCATAGGAAAGATAAGCTTGCACAAAGCAAAGTTAAGGGAATCGCACAGAAATACCGTTAGCAAATGTGCGCCCCTACAGCACGGCGACAACTATACAATATAGTAAGCATTGCATAAAACCTGAAATTAATGCCACAATACTGTTTTAGAATAAGCTTCAGCATGGCAACGCGCTTTTATTGTCCAAACTAGCTAGATAGTTATGATGGCATCGGATAAGTTGGTACATTATACGTATAACAGATATGTGTTTTTTACTGTATTAATACTGTTATAATGCTGTATCTAATCTGACATGAATGTTTCAGTGTTTCAACGTAATGGCACAGAAATCTACTTGTCATCAAAGATTATGAAATGCATCACCTTTTAAGGTGTAAAATACTAAACTCTAATCCAGGGGTTGGCAACCATGGTTCTGGAGGCTACAAACCTGTAAATAGTAGGCTAGTACTAGTCCTAATTATGATGATCGATATTCTGCAGTACAATCAATTGTGTTGTATCTTCGTAGCGATTGATGTTGTTTATGAATACATTTGGTCACTTACTTTATTTGGTCAGTTAAATATATAAATAAGATTTATAACAAGATTTAAGAAGTTTCTGCATGGGCTATTTCGGTATATGGGGCGCTTTATTTTATAATATCGTACCACACAAAGACACACATTTTTCTATATAGCCTAACATTTTAGTGAAGACTTTATTGACTTACACAATCCAACAGCCATCATTGCACTTAAATTTTCTATATAGCCTAAATCAATAGGATTTAAACACAATGAATAATTAAGTATATTTAGTTTGTGATTTTAGACATTCCTTTGCGAAACAAATGAATTATTAGTGATGGCATACATTTTTTGCGATATCGACACAAAATAAATATACCCTCGTCTTCCATTGCAGTGGTAGACCACGGAGATCGGCAGTAGCTACTGCCAGGTTGCAAAGCGCAAAAAGGGAACGGAAATAGGTCATTTGATTGGGTATGAGTGAATCCAGCTGCAACATACACATTGATAAATATTCAGCCTAGTCCAGCCCATTTCCCACCTGTGCTGCACGCTGTGCGCTTCTCGCCTCTTGTTATGAAAATAATGAATGAGCCATGCACAGTGCCCCAGCCATTGTGCCATTGACTGCGCCTATGCACAGTTCCCCAGCCATTGTGCCATTGACTGCGCCTATGCACAGTGCCCCAGCCATTGTGCCATTGACTGCGCCTATGCACAGTGCCCCAGCCATTGTGCCATTGACTGCGCCTATGCACAGTGCCCCAGCCATTGTGCCATTGACTGCGCCTATGCACAGTGCCCCATCCATTGTGCCATTGACTGTGCCTATGCACAGTGCCCCATCCATTGTGCCATTGACTGCGCCTATGCACAGTGCCCCAGCCATTGTGCCATTGACTGCGCCTATGCACAGTGCCCCAGCCATTGTGCCATTGACTGCGCCTATGCACAGTGCCCCAGCCATTGTGCCATTGACTGCGCCTATGCACAGTGCCCCATCCATTGTGCCATTGACTGTGCCTATGCACAGTGCCCCATCCATTGTGCCATTGACTGCGCCTATGCACAGTGCCCCAGCCATTGTGCCATTGACTGCGCCTATGCACAGTGCCCCAGCCATTGACTGCGCCTATGCACAGTGCCCCAGCCATTGACTGCGCCTATGCACAGTGCCCCAGCCATTGTGCCATTGACTGCGCCTATGAACAGTTAACTAGAAAATACAGCCCTATGTGGGGAATCTATATTCTTTTTATGTGCACAGATTAAATTACTATCAAACACTACATCTATATAAAACATTTTTTAAAGAAAATGAAAAGTCAATATCGTTTGTGCAGGTCAATAAAGTTTTGGGGCCTGCACAAGACTAGGTCACCATTTGTTTTTAAATGGGTCTTATCTTGGCCGTAATTTGAAGGATGCATACCTTCACTGTCTGGGATCAGTTTAAGTGTGTTTTATTTGCAGTTAAGGATATTTTAGATATTTACTGACAACTTGCTGGCTTTACAATAGTTTTACAAAGGTTCAAGAAAATACACCTCAGGTAGCCCCAAAGCAGATTGTACTGCACCATTGTTCCTCCGAGGTTGTATATGTGTATATACACCCTTTTTTAAATGTATGTTTTTATGATACTTATTTTCTGCTGCAACTATTTCTTATGGTCCATGCAACCTGAGGGATAAAAGTACTGGTACAATACACAGAGATATGTATGTTAAACAGTTTCTAAAAACATGTACAAGCTACTTTGGAGCAATTTTAAAAGTATTGTAACTGGTTGGTTGGCTGAAAATTCTCAAAATATCCTTAATTTCACATGAATAAAATTACTTGGGCCAAAACTGAAACAATATTTTAAAAAACCCAGAAAGTAAAAATAATGCCTTTAAAATTAAAAATGAAAAGCATTCTAATTCTAAAATCTTAAAACAAACGGGTAGCCAGAGAAGAAAGAAGTGAGAATAGCTTGCATTTTCTTTTTAGAGAGCATTACAACAGTATATTAATTTAGAAAATAAGGAATGAGTTTACTGAATTTTAAAATGCAATAACAAATTATCTATTGCCACTTTTTTTAAATTCTTAAGTTTGATGTTTGATTTTCAAAAAAAATTTAAGTAAAAAAAAAACACCAATGCTTTTAAGTCTGATGAAACATTTGGGGCAAAGGTAAGTAATCTGTTACATCAGACTGTTACTACATCCCAGTCCTCTTATCTCCTGTATCAGTTCCAGTAACCCCAGTCTTACACAAATTTAAGCTGTAAACAAACTTTACTGTGTAATCATGTTACTAGTAAAGATACCAACATGAGGATGTGCTCCACACACATTTCTGTGCAATGTAAGACTTTGCTCATGAACACAGCTACAGGAGTTAGATTTAAGATGTCAGTCTCTCATAGTACTGATCAAACACTGATATGGGTGGGATGTGACTCATTACTGGTGCAGCTATACTGGAGTCAGACACTGATGTGGTGAATGAGCACAATGCCCTGCTGGGGCTGTTGACTTTGACAGTGCTCCTGCCCTAGATGTATAAAGTGATAGTTGGACCCTCTGTCATCACTTTTTCTCTTCTTAATAATTCAGGCTTTCTAACGTTGTGTAAATTGAGTGGATTAACATTGTACTATCTGGAAATGCAAACAGTGAAAAAGAGAGAGAGAGCAAGCAGAGCAGCGGGGAGAAAGATTTGATGGATCAAGAAAGGAAGGACAGGCAGGGAGAAAGAGACAAGGAGTGAGAAAAAAACAGGGAGAGGGAAGGAGGGAAAGTCAATAGAGTGAGGAAAAAAATCATATGAAGTGATAGAAAGTGTTTCTCTGAAACACAAATAGGAGAAATGGAACTTGCCAGCATGGCTGCTCTGAAGGAGGGAAATGAGATACTAGTTCAAATGAAACGGCTGCGGTAATGATGCATGTGAGATGTAGCATGAGACTATTATTTAGGAACTGAAGTCATTGTGGTCGCATGCAACCTGTTTTTACCATGGCAATACTTTTTTTTCAAAAATAATACCCTGAACTAAAACCTAACTTACTATACATGCACAGTTCAGTTATTGTAGACAAACGCATTAGGTAGGATTTTTATCCGTTGAGAAACAACAGTAGGCTAATAATGATATCGATAAGTGCTTTTAATTTCATTTTATGTGTAATTGTTTCAAGCATTGCACCTTCTATCAGTGAATATCATCATGCTAATGTGTTCATTGGAGCCGTTTACCTCTTCTGTAATGCATTTGAGAAAATAGAGAAAGGTTTCCGGTGTTGTTCGTTGCATGCCTTGAGAACTGTTGCATGTATTATCATTAATTCATTTTGTGTGATCACTGAAGTGATAATCAGGAAGTGATATAATTTAATACGGTTACTATGCATTTTTCAACCTGGTGGTAGTTATATTTCACTTCCTCCTGTTAAAGGACCTATTTTAGTTCCCTAATTGATCAAATGTAGCCGGTTTAAATGAGAATAAGACCTGTTTTAAAATTGAGAAATTTAAATAAATGGAAATAAAAATCTGTTAACTGCTGAAATAGCTATTTGTTATTGATACGTTTAGCTAGAGCAATATATGAATATCCAAACAAGATTCAACCATGGAGAGATACAAAAATGAAGTCCCTTTTAATTCAGTAATTTGCAGAAATATGATAATGCAGCAAGAAAGGGGATTCATCTCTAAATGTATTAAATCAAATTAAATGAAATAACATATATTTGAAATTGTAATTTTTTTCACACATGTTATTATTACGATCCTGATAATTGAAACTGCAATTTCGGTAGCTTCACATTAAATTAAATTGTGCAAAATGGCACCTTTCATTTTCTAAGGCTGACTGAGTCCTGCATCAAATGAATTTAATTATTCCTGTCGCACATATATTATTAATCATCTATATTGATTTCTGAACTCCCAGACTGCTTGTGGATATGCAAATTGGGCATGGTAATATTGGGATGGGCTCATTTGCATGGGATGCCATTATTATTTTATAAGTACATTTTAATGCGGACTCAATTAAAAACCCTGCAAGTGGAACTGTGTGAGGTATGTGTGAGGATATGCACACGAAGCTGGGATATATCAATTGTTGAGATCCAACTATACCACATCTGTTAATTAAGGGGGACAAACTGAGAAACAGGCATCAGTTTCACTGCTTTTAGAAGCCCAGTGTGTCTTTCCAGAGATAATCCATCCGGTTCACCAGAGAAACAAGCTATAAATCAGAAAATATTCACCAAATTAAGTAAATGCCCAATTATGGTCTTATAGCACTATGAATTAATGTATGACAAAGATATATATATATTTTTTTTTTTGCAAGATTTCTTATCTAAATGATTCTCAACACCTTCAAAATGGAGTACATTGGCATTGCGTTGGCACTGATTTGTTTAATTGTATCTGAAGCACATTCTCTTTAAAGCCGCTGTGTGTCGTGTAATGGAAGAAGAGTAAGAAGATAATTTCCTGAGGGATGGCCAATGTGGTTCTGTACAGTCGGTACGGCTGTACCGTGTGCTTGTAATAACAGTATGGACCACTGTAGAACCTGGTGACCCCTGAATAGTGTCTGTACAAAGAAACAATATACATTTTATGCAGGCAGTTTCAGAGTTCATCTTGTTCCTAGGAAAAAAAAGTGAGGAAACAAGTTCATTGCTGTCTCGTCCCCCAAAAAGTTGAAAGATGTATTGTTAAACATCTCATCATTATTAAAAGTTCTTTGTATTTAAATCTGGGTGTCGTGGGAACAGCACTCTCCCTTAAAGCAGAAACACTGATTCTCCTGTTGGGACCACATCCAGTGGGGGGAATCTGCATATGATATTTGATTCTTAGTTTCAAACATTTTCCTCTCTTCTTTCTGCTAATTATCCTCCCAAGTTATTAGCCAGATCACCCCCCCACCCCACCGATTACTTACATGAAGGGAATTCACTTTTCAAAAACTTCATAACACTCCAAGTTCTTTTGTTTTAAGGCTAAGATAATTATATATATTTTTATTGCACCGACTGAGTCATTTGCAAGTGTGTCAAAAAGAGGCCATGATTTTAAAATGATTAGCGGAGCTTACATGTATTACATTTTGAAAACCCATTTTTCTTTCAGTTAATGGATAACACCTTTGCTTTTTGATTTGTAATAATCCTGTTCCAACTCTGGATATTTGTCACGTTCTAAATGGTTTACGAGTGATATTTTTAAGTGGCCCTCATTATAAGGGCAGACCTCTCTCAGAGCTAAAGATAGGCTTTCACATGTTATCATGTTATTCCTTGGTGTCTTTATTATTCAGCTAATTTTAAACATAGGAAGGTAAACAGATTGTTCACTCTTCACAGTGATTTTTATCATGGGGGGTTCTTGTGAACGAAAGCTTTTTTTGTCTTTATATCCTTCTTGATCTCTTTCTCATCACTCTTTCTCTTAACTGTTGTTTCTCTCTCTCTCTCAAATGCTTTATTGGAATGATATATTTTGAAATATATATTGCCAAAGCGTTGATTATTAATAACAATCAATTAACAACAATAGTTCTAAACACAATACAACGTGTATTATAATAATAGTTGTAATACCAATAATTAAGCTGCTAATAATCATTATAATAGTGGAAACACATAATATGATTACACATAGTATAATTAAAATACAAATGCATCGGGGGGGGGGGATCACTGCTGTCATATTGTGCAGCCACACTTGTACAGCAGCTTTACTGGAGGATTAGTAATAGTTTGGTTTTTCTCTCTCTCCTTCTTTCCACATTAAATACAAATAAGCTCTAGGTTTCTGAATACATTGATGACCAATCGCACATGAACAATCCTCCATGGCACACCATGGTCAACATCACCCATTCCCTCTGCCAGAACTCATCACACACACACACACACACACACACACACACACACACACACACACACACACACACACACACACATTCACACATCAACGTACACATGCACGCACACACATGAACGCACGCTGTAGGGAAAAGCTTCCACGGAGTCAGATCGGTCAATGCACAACACACACAACACACACACATACACACATAAAATACCTCGGTCAGCAGTTCTCATGGGAGCAGCAGCATTCACGCAGGAAGTCCCTGTCAAAACACGGGCCACGCAACAGGAAATGATGCAACATCAATGAAAGAGTGTACACAGACAATCCTTTAAGGTCTGATAGGAGTTTCAGTGATGGAACACCAGTTGGGGGTTAAGATAGTGAGAAAAAAACAGCTCTCACCCTTTCCATAAGCAACAGAAAACAGCATCAGGGTGGATTACTCACAAACTGTCCAGACCAAATGCAAAAGACAAATATAAATGCCCACAGAACAGATTTTTTGAGTACTTCTGTGTGTGGGTTACATGCAAATCGTGTACGTTTTAAAAGTTCAGAGAAAACAAGCCTGCATTTCCTGACCAGATGATAAAAAGATGCTCAGAGGCTTGTTTGTGGAATACTTTTTTCAATTCCCACCCTTTGCCCAAAATGCATGGAGCAGGACAAGAGTCTAACTATGCGAGTGATTCAGTGTCCATGCTGTATAATAAAATGAGAGCTTTCTTTTTCCCTTGGGCTGAAATGGAGTGCTTATCGTTTGTGATTACCACGCCTTATGTTGTTTGACTGTGTAGCCTTGACCTTCTGACGTTGGATTGATTAGAGTGTAGAGTTTATTCTATATAATGGCAGCTGTGCTTTACCGTAGGGCCTTCCAGCTCATAGGGGCCGGGCACCAGGCATGTTAAACGTTAAGAGAGTTTTTCTCTTCTATTCACTCCTTTTTCTAGGCCGAATGATTGACAATTAAACGTTTGTGTCTCTCTTGGCACATCCCTTCTCTGAGATGCTCTAAGAAAAGGTGACAGGAGAGCGTCGCTGCTGCTTAGAGAAAAGTCGGCCTCAATGTGACTTCGGCCTGTCAGAGGACGCTCAGGGGAGATACCCCCCCCCCCCACCGTTGCGACACACGCCTTGGGACCCAGCTGCCATTCCGTTTTCATCCTTTCTTTGCCGGACACATCTCTCCCACGCCTCGGTCCGCTGAGATCCGCGACGGAAAGCGCAACGAGGAGCGCAACGTGGCCACCGGGTGCCCAAGTTCTCAAACGAACGGTGTTTGCCTGGCGAGGTTTAAAAAAGAAAAATGTGAGCGTGCTTCGGAAGAACACGCGAACGCGCTGAACGCACAAGCGTCCTTTGTGTCGTGTGAAGGGTGTTATCAGAGTGAGGCTTAAGTGGCCGGCCCGAGCCTATCTCACGCTCGGCGCGGGTGCCAAGAAGAGGAGAACTTGAAAGGGGAAGGAGCAGACATTGAAATCCAACAGGCTTCTCCTCTTCTGGAGGCCGCTCTTTAATGTGTGCCGGCCCTGGCTCACATCTCAGCTGCACTGTATCGCCGCTTATCATGGCCCGTTTCCTGGAGGCAGGGCGGGGGAAAGGGGGCGGGGGAGGGGTTAGCGAACGGAAAAAAGAACAGAGCAGCTGGCTTGGAGAGTGAGGGAGAGAAAGAGAGAAAACGCCTTCTCTGTCGCTGTGTGGAGCTCTCTCCCCAGGGATAAGGCTGGCGCGCATCTCACACGCTCGCTGTCCGCATCTCCTGCACATGCTCAATGCAAACATCACGAGCACACACTCATTGCACACACATTTCAAACACACTCATTGCACACACATTTCAAAAACATTCAGTCTACATGCATCATACACACATACGTAAACCTCGTCCGTGTTTTTTACATACATATCATATAAAAAAGCACACTCGTGGTACACACCTTACATGCACTCATTACACATATCTGTTATCTCACCGCACACACAATCACACATCGCATACACAAACCACGTGCACACAACACACACACACATGAAAGAGCAGCTTGCCTTCTAACCTGCGCTTGTCACACTCTCACACCACAAACACCACCCTGCATCGTGTCAGCGTGCGCCGTACACGTGCCATCATTTAACATATGAATAAAGAAATTCAGAAATATTCAGCAAATTGGGCATTTTATGGAACACTAATTGGAACTATTTCTAATTGGAACATTAATGTAATTGTGGATTAATAGGCATATGTTAATATACATGGTAATTTGGAGAACCACAAATAGCACACACACACACACACACATATATATATATATATATATATAATGTAGAAATATTCAGTGGTCTTGACAGCCGAGTAATATGTACTGCCCCTGCTGTAGGCTCTTGGGATGTGGAACACGGGGTCTGTTTCAGGCCCTGGAAATAGCTCAGGCCCCCAGTGCCGGGGGGCACGTCTCCCCTCGTCCTCTGAGGATGCCCCGCTGGCAGGAGGCGCTGACATTTCCACAGTCATTCCCACATTATTTGGACTGGAGGCAGGGGAGAGAGAGAGAGAGCAAGAAAGAGAGCGAGCGAGAAAGAGAGCGCAAGAGAGAGAAACGGAGAGAGTGCCAACATAATCCGGCTATTCGGTGAGCTCAACTTGTGTCATCCAATAACAGGGGGCCTGGAAAGGACGAGCATGCGTGTCTTGAACAGGCCTTGCACAAGCGGGCTGCGCAATGGCAAAAACTGCTACATTGAGGGCGCACAGGCTGGGAGACTGCAGATGTTGGGTGAAGCCTGATTTGGAAGTGTTTGTTGACTTACATGTGATAATATGTGCACGGATGGGATTGGTTTATGCGCCAGGTCTTTGCCGGCCCTATTCGGAGTGAATGCAGTCGCTTGAACTAGAGGGTAATGGTAATATATTCCAGATGTTTTTGGCCTATATGATGGAACAGGAACTTCTGCTGAAACAGCTTTAAAAATATGGGTACTTTTGGCCTTGGTGTGGGAGAAGTAGTTGTTTTTGGCTTGTCACTTTTGGGTCAATGCAGGTTATGAACTCTACAGGTCATAAGGTATCCTCTGACCCCATTTTATCACTAAGGAATGTGTAGATTGCACAGAAACCAGATACTAAAACGATACTTTTAAAACAGTACCGATGTCTAAATAGTGCCAGAACCAATACCTTTTTTTAAATAAATAGCAAATGACGACATTAAAGAACACCATTTTTATTGCAAAGGCAAAGATATTGAACAATATATTAACTCTTAACTGTTTAAATTATACTCAAACAACAAAACAAAACACCATAACAAATTTGTATAATAAATAAAAGCTAACCCAACTACAATAATTTAACAGTAAATTACAGTTACAGTACTAAATACAGCTATGCTTTTAGGTTGTTTTGCTTTAGAATTTTGACCGAGTTTAATGTTCACTAGCTTGCTAATGTTACCTGCTGTCACGGACTGAGTCGTAACATTAGCTAATGAAAGCGCGTGGTGGAGGCATGGGTGAGTGATGCTTCTGTTGCATGTAACTTCCATTTCCAGTACCAGATGACAGTGGCTATTTCAATCGGCAACTCAGGCATTGTATTTTCAAGAAGCACCGAATCTGCGTTTTGGATTTGGTCCAGTAGGGTCGTATGGGAACCAGTGCAGTAGTGTTACCAGGTTTTGGTATCCAAAACTATTAATGGGAACCAATTGGTGTGAACCTGAGAAAAATGCAATCATAAATACAGGGTAAAGGTGAGGTTGACAGTGCTAATGGCTTTCAGTTGCAATATTTAGATGTTCCTCAGTGACTTTTTAAATAGATTTATGTATGTAAATGCATTTGTGAGTTACATTATTAAAGCTCTGACAAAAGTGTGGGTAAAACCTTCATACCTGGACCTGTTGCCTTACAGCTCGAGTTGTCCATTATTGAAATTATTCATAATGAAATTGTTCATTTGACATACATATAACATATACTTGCTGTGTATTTTTTGATAAATCGGTCTGAAGTGGATTAAATCCATTTAAGCCATTAACGTTGGATATCTATCACCTGTGGCAGGGCTGGTGGCAGTCGAATAATAACAGAGGTGGTGGGGACAAAGATTTTCTTCTTTGCCAAAAGAAAAACATTCTGAATGTGAATATGTCCATGAACCCAAATACAAAACTTACCCAGGCCCATTTCACAAGTTCTTAAAAGTAAAATAAATTCTTGAAAGAAAAGGACAACAGCCTCTTTCAAAGAGAAACACAAACGCATGCTCCAACACATGCGCACAAGTGCACACACTCGGTATTCTCACTCTCACAGTTTTTGGATTTTGCTTTTTAGACCTCCCTCTGAGGCCGAAACACAAAGGCAGTCAGGCTGATTTTCTGTTTTCTTTCCAGTTCCCCATCACACCTCCAGCTATCCGGCCACTCGGGACTGTGAACGCTCCATGTGGCATTTTTGAAATATTAAGTAGAGCAGCAGACCACTGATCCTTTATGCTTCGGCCCTGAAGGACTAATCGGATTAGAGAAATGGGCTTTCTTCATCCCACGGAGTGTTGGCATCTAAATTTCAGTTTGTATTCAATTTAATAAATGTAAGCTCCTCTCCAAAATGTTCTCCCAAAAATGAGGAGACAACACATCACGTTTTTTTATTTTTGTCAATTTTAGCTGTTTTGCCAATGATTTTCTGGATGAGTTACTTTTAGATTTATGAAACCTTTAAGGACCCGCTTTTCTTTATAAATATAAATTTATCTGAAATATACACAGAGGGCAGAAAATGTAAATTTCAGACAACGGTTGTCCTTACCTTCAAAGATGTGTCAAAAGTTTCACTTGTTCATTTGTCCTTTGTGATTTAAGATCAGGGTGTACCATTGCAAAAATATTGCAATGGTTATTTATAAACTGCGCAGCAACAGAATTTTTTTTTTTTAAATTTCCGATAAAGTTTGCTGTCTTTTTTTGTATATCTCCTCATGGTCACAGCAAATACTTCTGACATGTCAATAAAGAGTTTATATCAGGACGGAAAAACTAGCAAGCACAGCCGGGAGTCTGCAATAGCCATCTTTTAGGGAACAGCACCACGTGCCAGTGACTCTTTTTGGCAGGCAGCTACCATCACCTTATAGGTGGTACTGGAGTTAAACTTTACAGCCTAATTTGACATGGTTGGGACTTGGGACGAGAGCGCACAGTTTTCCTTAGGCCAGGAGCAACCCCCGCCGGACACCGAAAAGCAAAGCGCCTCTGTTCTCTGGAATTTTAAGATCCGGTTTCACGGTACGGGCCGATCTCGGACGACCCTTCCCCGGAACATGCGGAGGAGGCCTAAGCCGACCATTGAGAAGAAACAATGAGGGAAGCCCATGCATAGTCCATTAATTTCTCTTTTTTTCAATAAGTAAACTTTAAGTATTCATGAAATGAGCACTAAAGCCTCTTTAACAGTGTTTTTACAGCTGGGTGGACCTCTCTCCCTGTAGGGCTATAAAGACCCTTCCTGAATGAACATTAACATGGGAAGCCGGTAACATCATACTTGGCAGCCCTTTGCTGCCACTAAACACCTAGTGAACCCAGTGCTTAGCCGCAACGGCAGGAAAGAAATCTGTAAACCATTCAGTTCTGCACACAGGCTGGTAGCATCAGATTTTTAACAAGTGACATATGGATATTCAATCATATTTGCTGCCTCTTTCCCCACCTTCTACCTCCTCTCTTTCTCTCTCCCTCTCACTTCCTCACTTTCTTGCTCCTTCTCCCTGTCTTATATTTCTCTTTCTCTCTCCTTCTGGTCTCGCTCTCATGCGCTCCCTACTTTTCCTCCTCCTCCTCTTTCCCTCTCCTCCTCCTTGATCTGGCTCTCCTTCTGTTTTTGCCTCCTCGCTCTCGGTCTGTTTTTGGTTTTCTTTGTGGGAACACGAGAGGTAGGAATCTAGGACATGTGCTGCTGGAGTGTTTCCTGCTTCTGGTCCGATAGAATGATGGTTAATAGTCATGTAAGACATCAGCGGATCTCATGACACATCCAGCTGGCTGGAGCAGATTTCCGTGTCCTTTCCACGGCGATTGCACATCAGAAAACCAGAAGAGTTCAGCTCGTCTGACTCACATCTGTCTGGAGAAATTAGTGAAGATCAATGGACGGCATGCACGAGTGCTTTGTATCAAACTCGGCTTGTACTTCCGGAAGGCAATGGATGCCTTTAATTTACCTTTCAGTCAAGAAATTAATTTGCAAATCATACCTAAGGCTGTAACTGTATTCATCAACAAAAGAGCAACATTATGCGTAGCACGGTAACTTGCCTATTCTTTCAAATTGAACAGTTGTGAGTCAATGAATATTTAAAGCAACATTAATAATATTGCCTCAAAAGTCATCTCCAGTCTTGAAGATCACCAGGGCAATGACTTCAACAAGGTTGAATGTAATACAAAAAAAAAAACTATTAAATATTTCTATTTAATTGGCTTTTCACTTGCATCAAAAAGGCACAATACCTGTCATTTATGCTTGAAAATAACCTGCTGTGATTCTCTAGCAGAACTCAATGGTGTTCCTAAGTAGTGTGGATTTATGCTGACTGGCAGCAAAAAAATCACAGACAGGTTTGATTACTTGACTTAACTGACCTCACAATTAAAGCAAACGCAAAAAAAACTGAAGTAGGCTTGGAAGCAGTGTGTGGCAGTTAAATTTGGAGAGTTTTCAATGTTTTCTTTCCCCCCTGTTTTGTCCTGAACCTCATCTGTCAGTGTGAGTCCCCCCTCATCAGTGTCTCTCTCTATATCCTTCCTGCTCTCTCGTCATGGCCGACACGGTGAACCCGTCCAGATGGTGAAGAATAATTACACCTGTCACCTGCAATCTCTACCTGTGTCTATCTGCAGCACAGGGTCTTAAAAGCGAACCAAGTTCCCTTTCGCACTGCCAAGAAAAACAACTGCTTCTTGTATTCTGATTAATATCTGTAGCATTCTGGGTATTGTTGACAGTACTATTTCCATTTTAGAATACCTTGCTTATGACGCATTCTCCTATGTACTGTACGATTCGTTGTGATTAATAAACCCCATCACGGTGACATAATCTCTTGGATTACATGAAAGTTGATTAAATCCAATTAAAACACGAAACGTGGGGGATTAGCGTTGACGGTGCATCTCTGGTCCAAAGGGCATTGATCTGAATCAGAAAAGCCCAAAGGGGATGCCACTGGTGGCTGTGCAAATCTGATGTCTGCCTGCTGTGGCAACAAGCAGGGCCATGTGTAACCTCACAGAGAAAGATAAAAGCCTTGTCTAATCTGACCTGGCGTCCACTGCTAAGGCCCCTTTCAGTTATGTTTCGGCTTCCATTGGATTTGTGACAGCTAGATGCACAGAAATGTAACGTGTAGTGTAAAGAAATGCAAGTGCATATTAAACTAGTAGTGGGATTTGAGATTGGTTGACTGTAAAATAGATACCAAGGTTCTCCTCCTCTCCCCCATTTGAAAGGAGTAAGGGGGCAGTCCTGTCAGGAGTTTGGGATGTTAACATGGAGCGGACAGGAGAGTGCAGCCCTGGGCTGTTTCCCTCTGGCTCAAGCCAAAGCCAACAGGGGCTGAACCGTAGCCTCTGGGGTTTGGTAGCTTGGAAAATAATCGGGCAATTTCTCAGAAACAGCAGCACGGTCAAAGGATGCCAATAAACCCACATACACAATTTACAATTACAACTTATAATGTAACCATTTAGCAGAAGCTTTTATTCACTGTGCATGTTTAACATGGTAAGCAAACACCACAAGAGCTTGAGATACTTTCAATTACAATAATGTAACTGCCACTGTCAAGGTGTTTGACTCAAATACCTACGATGTAATGAGAGAGAATGGTCCTTTTTTTGTTATTATTAAATAGTAACAGTTAGCTGTAGGCTGGAGTGTTTTTAGACTCCCGCAGAAGACAATCTATGAATCTGACTTGCTGATTGACTGGGGAAGGTCATTTCACCACCGGGCGATGAGGGCAGAAAAAAGCTGGACCTACAGGGGATGGGTTTTAGTGGGCAATAACTACAGCTTTCCAAAGCACAACCCTGTTCAAAACAATTTATTTGTCAGTTGCATTGGTTTGGGGAGAGAGAAAGGAGAAACGGTTTAAGGGTTACACTGTCCTCTAAAGCACGAGAATGGCATTTTCACACTAAAACGGCATATATTAAAGTTACGCCATCATGGATTTGGACCTAATGCGACCCAGCTAAACAGTTTAGAGGTAAGATAAAAGACCTTAAAGGATTCTCATTTCAGAGCTGGCAAACGGGAGACATTTTAGCAGATCCGCTCATTGTCACACACAGCTGTCGGTCGCGGGCGGTCGGAGAACCCGTTCTGGATGAGCGGTGACGGGCATCACGCCAGGCCCAACGCTCACGGGGCAGTGTGAACAGTCTCGGACTCGGCGGGGGTTTGGAAGTGGTGGCAACGGGGTGTAAACCATGGTTTGCGAGGTGGTGGGGTTTGAGGAGTAGGGCCCACAGCCTGCACTTTTGACCCCAGCCTAAGTAGTCCTCTGGGCCTCTGTGCTGACAGCACCTCCCCATCCACACAGTGCACATATGTTGAATTCAGGAGCTTACTCACGCTAGCACAGGCACACGCATAGACACGCACGCACGCACGCACGCACGCACGCACGCACACACACACACACACCCACAACTCATCTACTTAATTTTTATTCGTTTTTTATGGGATGTTATTCTAATTTTTGTGTTATTCTAATAATTGTTTTATTTTTACATCTTCTGTTAAAGCATGGTATTTTGGCTGGTTGTCTTTAAAAATATTAGAAAATAGTTTTCGCAATATATAGACAAAATGCAGAAATAAATGCAAAAATAAATAACCCAACAGCGCTGTACATAATATGTAAAGCAAGGACGACTCCGGGTAGGATTCTCATAAATATGATGCAAGTGTTTCAGCTACTTACCATACACATAGAAAAAAGTTTTGAATTTCCCTAGATTTTTTTCATATATAATTTACTAAAATGGCCATACTAAATAAATGACTTCACTGAATTATCTCTGAAAAAAGACCAAATGCTATACAATTTATAGTTTACAGTAAACTAAAACTAAAATGAATGCTTTTTATTTTATGTTTTTGTATGATGAGAACTGCTTTCAAGTTTCAAAGCTAAAGTTTAAAGCAAGTAAATCAAATGTAACAGCTGTAGAATTAATAATTCTACAAAACGATAATCTCACTCTGAAGTAGGCTACCAAATACCATTTACTCTAATAATGTGTGTGTATGTACTTACGTTAACAGTGATTTCACTGTTTTATAGATTCAAATTTCAGATTCAGCCCAGTAGTTTTTGAACTTGAAAATGACATCAGAGCCATGCCAATTTAGACATTTATTTAGAGTTATTTTATATTTTTCCATGTAGATTATTAAATATGTCTCATATGCACCCAATGTACAATTAAATGTTAACGGTTTTACCGTTCCAAGAAAATATACAGTATAGCTAAACAAAAGATGACCCAGATGTTGAATTTCAGAGAGATAGACTGAGAGACTGTGAATCCGCAGTGACAAAACCATGCTCACATTATCTGTAATGAATATATTTGTTTGTAACTTACCTTCTTATGAACTTAATTTAAGAAAATACAGAAATGAAGCCAACAGCTGGTGAATAATCACTGAAGATTAGCATAAATTCTTAAACTTTGATCCAGTCAACTGCTGGTAATTACATATGTCAAATGCATATGTGTGATGTACGTAACCAGGCTTTGTACATAAAAAAAACTGATGAGAGTGAGAATAAGCCAGCATGCCCCAGGTGTATACTATTTAATTAATTTAATAACATTTATTAAATAAGAAATTATCCAAAATACAAGTATAAGGAGATACTGATGTATGAGAAACACTATTCACTTGATTTGACAAAAATGACAATAACAGGCCTCACAGTACTACAGGAACTATGGAGAAACTAGTACTACAACACCAATCGGAGAAGGATATGTTATAAGGAAGGAGGTATTGCAGCAGTAACCCAAGGACACTTCACCGGCTTAACCCCTGGAGAGATGAAGCCAGTTGTGTCTCATCACTGCAGGCTACTCCGGTTATAGTGAAGTAGTGACCAATCATGGGCTTGATTCTGTAATGCCTAGGCTGCAGGCCCAGCCTACTGCTTGACTGACTGAGCTGTCTGACTGACTTTTTTTTTTGTTGCCCTGCCCGAATGTGTTTCACGTGATCACATGACAAACGGACACGTGGTTGGGTGCTGGGATCAGATTGGAGGTCGAGGGGAAGGGGGCTGTTTCATCGTGCCATCAGTTGCTATGGTGATAATGTTCAGAGCTGGAGGGCAGCTGGCACCCTCTCATTGGCAAGGGGCCTGGCGATATGCAACCATAAAGATCTGAAGAGGTGTGTGCTTGTTGCACTCATGCGGTGTAATGCATGTGGAGAGTATTTAGCATGAAGCAGCAATCACGCTATACGATTGGCAGAAGTATGAGTAAGCCATACCTCCCCTCTGCTTCACCTGTTTCAGATCTGTGAGAGGCATTGCATGAATGAAAAACACTACACATTCATTGTTGGAGAGGAGAGAATGCACCAATAGTACTGCCCCATTCGCCCTGTGCTGGAATGGCACTCCCTGTCCTCTAGTTCCACTGTGTAGATATGGGTGAATGGTTTGGGCTAAATTGTGAATTCTCTCCCACCACCTTACACCTCCCTGTCCTCCCCTGTAAATGAAGTTCATGGAACAACTCCACTGCTGTTGCATAAGAGGAAACCCTTCAGCAAGGCTTTTTAGCTGTGCAATGTGCTTCAGCCTTGAGGTTTACAAACTGGCTTAGTTAAATTGTTAATTTTGCTTTCTTACATTTTTAGTCATCCAAATATCAGCTCAAATCAATCAAGCTTCCTCTGAGGTAAATGGTTTAATTGATCTTGGGTAACCAGATGTCATCTGATGTGGAAAGGGTTTGGCACCCCCCTTCATATAGGTATACATGAGCACTTGCCCTAGGGGTGACCACAGCAGGCTCACTCAAAACCACAAATAGAAGGACTACAGAACACAATGGTGAACCAGTGGCATGTGGGTTTGAATTCCATACGAATCCAGCTTATACAACATGAATGAGTCACTGTGCATGTAGGGGCTAAAAAGCTGAATGCTGTAAGTCACTGTGGATGAGGGCATCTGCTACAGAGCAGCTTCTGTGTTGGAAGGTCAATGTAAGCAGACTCAGAATACCAGCGGGCTCTCCCGGTTGACTTACTGGGGTCACGGCCCTCTCCGCAAGCCAGCAATGTTGATAGAAACCAAGCTTCTCTTACCCCATAACCCCTCTATTCCCCCCCCCAAAGCCCCCTGGCCTGCGTGCCGCAAGACCAGCTGAGCACGAAACGTGCAACGGGCCTTCGCCGACCTCCATGCAGGGGGGAAACAAAGCTGTCAAGCATCTGAGATTTAGCCTCCATCTTTATTGGCGGAGGCAGGGGTGGGAGGCCGCCTAAATTCCTCCTTTTCCGCTCGACAACACTTGTGTAAACAACCCGGGCGAGGGCGCATATATCAGCTTCTGCCTGACGGGTCCCGAGCTTCACAAACACAGGTGCATTATACTCCATGGGCCAGCTCTGAAAGCCCGCGGCCTGACCGAGGTACCTTACTCGATACCGGGGGTCACTGGACGTCAGGCGGCAGGCTTCAACGGAGCGCATTCACAAAGTTTCTTGACTTTAGCCCTGTGTTTTTACTGTCTGGCTGTTCAACTAACTTTGTTTGCAAAGACAGTATTTAGCATGGGTGAGGAACCCGGCTAAATGTAATCACAAAAGACGAGTGGGAGATTTCACTGAAGCTTATTGCAAACTTTTCATAAAAAAAAATTTGGATCAAGGTTTCAAACAGTCCTCACCCACAGAACAGAATTTTTAGGATGTGGTTTGCAGTATTAGAAGATTTCCAAACTGATACCAATCAACCAGCACACCCCCCCCCCCCCCTTCCCCCTCCCCAAAAGAATCAAATTCCTGTAGTTTGTAGGTGGGTGGAGGTTTGGGACAATGAGACTGTGGGAAAAAGAAGGTGGGTGCTGAAAATAAGAAACATGTGAGAATCCAGTTCTGTTTAAAATCAGCAAGGGCTTTACATGGTATATAATCTGTGGGCTGCAGTGCCAGGAGAACTCACTTGTCAATCAGCTGCTTATTTTTCTTAAAGCAGGTTAAAGAACCCTTAAAGAACCATCTCAGCAACTTTTATGGTGTAAAATGTGCAGTCATAATAGGACCCTTGCCTGACTTCACCTCTCTTACAGAAATTTACTGTAGATTGAAAATATTCTCCCCTTCAAAAAATCTGCACAAACACCAGAGCGTTATTGACAGAAAAAAAGACTACTATGGAATGGTCTAATACTGGACTAGTGTCAACATGTCTATACTGGACTAGTGTCTACATGTCTATACTGGACAAGTATCTACATGTCTATACTGGACTAGTGTCTACATGTCTATACTGGACTAATGTCTACATGTCTAAATCTGACAAATAGGGCCATTTACTCAAGGACATTAATTTTCATGGATGACTGCTTTAATGGGTAGGGTTCTATGCTTTAATGGGTAGGTTTCAGATTAGACATTTTCTCATTATTCAAATACAAGAAGCTAGCTAATAAAATGAACACGTTTCACTTATAAAAACATAAAAGCCACATCACTCAGTTAAATTAGGAGGCCAGTTTGCTGCCAGGATTTCTCATATAACATAGTATATGGCCAAAAGTTTTTTTACAATGAAAATGCTAGGGTTCAACATCGTGAACGTTTGCAATTATTTTGTGGTCCACCTCAATCAATATAACAATCTACAATTCATGGTTTATAGCTATGATCGTACCACAACCCACAGTATTATTGTTTTAATTTTAATTGGAGAAATTAAGCAAAAGTGTGGCAAGTTGTTATTGTTAATTACAATATTTTAATTCAAGGGCAGAGTAATTGCATAACCTACTAATTGGTTGGTTGTATATGGCTGGTTTGTGTGATGTCCTAGCCTGTAAATCCTTCCTTCATAGTTATATAATAGGCTAGATACTATTTAAGCCTATGACGGGTTAGCTATGATGTCATCGCGTTAACAGCTGGGTCCCGCGTAGGTGACTCGCCCCGGGCCCCGCCCACCCTTGAGACGACCCTGTTTCTTTTTTACGGTCCCGAGCTGTAGCCTACTTTCTGAATTTGTCTCGGTCTCTGCTGTTTGAGCTTGCCACTTTGCCATTTGCCACCCGACTTGAAAAAAACAACTTTAAGCAAATTTGCATAGGGACGTAAGCCTATATCTACTTTACACTAACGTCAACTTTCTAAAACGCCATTTAGGCTAAATGTATTTCCGTGTGTCTGGGTGTGCTTCCCGAAGATAGGCTATTTTCAATAAATATTATAAATAAAGAAGAGCAGAGGCTATTATAGCACCAAATGGGGACCAACTCCATATTAATGAGATGGATGAGTAGGTGTCCATATACTTTTGGCCATGCAATGTATGTTCATAAAATGCAATCTACAAGTTAAACATTTCCTTTCCCTTACAACAAGTGGTTGTGTTTGCAAAACACATGTGTCCCAGTACTTAATCTAAAGTTTTTTTTTGTCTACTTTTTATTTTCCTTAGCCTAGAAGGTTTCACCCTTGTTGAGACAACCACTGATGGCTCAAGTAAATCATTCCCAATGCCTCAATGTAAAAGACTCAGAGCCTAATGTACACAGGTGGCAGGCAAAGACGACTGCATATACATGGGATAAAATGGCATGCTTTCACACTGTTAGAATGCTCCCAGGAGTGTTGTTTAAGCAAGTCGCCGACAACATTTTAGTCCAGTCTTCGGCAGGTCAAAACATTGTCTTCACCGTGCTTTAATTAAACAACACATTCGGGAGCATTTTAACAGTGTGTGGGCATTCCATTCTCTTTCCTGTTGAAGCAAACCACTTGGTAGCAGAAGTGGTGTGTGTGTGTGTGTGTGCGTGTGTGTGTGTGTTGGCGGGGGAGAGTCTATAACTTGGTGATATTTGAGACTTTCTAAAGAAGCACTTTCATGCCTAACTTAATCTATTTTGAAGGTTTTCTCCAGTTATTTCTAAAAAAGCTTGCATTTGTTTGAGCTTGTAATAACATAAGAGTGTCAAATAAGTTATGACAAAATGTAACAGTCCGTTTAAGTTTATTACCCTAAAAGATCAATCATCCCAAACCTTTTTAAGTTAAGACCTAATCATTTGCACCATGCTCTATGACACCAAACTATAAATTGAATAATTCCTTTAGGTACATCTGTTCTTACAAATCCAAAGAGTAAATAGGCCTTTTTCCTCATTTGATGCATCAGATGCTACCTTCAAATTTAGCAGAAATAAGGCACCTTCAAAGGATTTATATTTGATGACTTTAGAACACGCTTGACAGGATAGCTAAAAACATTTCAGTGCTCTGATAGGCCCAGCAAATCCTCCACCATGGGAAACACACATGCTAGCTTTGAGACAGCATGACACAGACACTGCTGGAATCTAGAGACGCTTCAGACACTCGGAGAGAAAAGCCGAAGCCTCATCGATGTCTATATACGTGACGAATTGAAGCTGGACCACGTGTGGTGGTGTCCCGCTGGGGTCACCTGCACGACGGCACCCCCAAATCCTGGGCTTCCTCACCTTAGTGACCAAGGGGACATAAATTAGGCAGAAATCCTGGGATGGTGTTGATACTTCTCTGAATCACGCTCCTGGAGAGACTCCATGGCCTCAGCATTCTTTGAATCCCGAAGCACAGCTCACCGAGAATATCTCTGAGAGTAAACATAATATATGGGTGCTGTGCGCACGGCAAGCCGCCTCGAAACAGCCCCCGCGATGCTGTGCCGCGAGTCGATGTGTGTTTGTATAAACTCTCTTTCCTTGCTACCTGTGGCTCCTGGAATCAGGCTTGCCTCCCTGCCAGTTTCTCTGTCTCCCTCTCTTTTTTCCCCCGGCTCCTTATCTGGATGTCTGTCTCTTCATTCATGGACGAGTTCACTCTGTTTTGATGCGCAACGACATTGCTGACCCACCTGTGCACTACAGTGTGGAAATGCAGTCGGAAATAGAGGTTCCTGGCACACAGTCCAGGCATTCGCAGAGCAAAGAGAAACTGCGCGCAGCGCGATCAGTGTGTGGGCTGTGGACTGAGTTACACCGGCGATGGCGTTCATTCAAGTGATGGAACCCTCTTTGCTGAGCCTTCTCATTTCAAATGATTCACACTTCAAAGATGATCACCTGGAAATAGCATGTCATAATTATAAGAAATACATTTTTTAAATAAACTGTTACACACATCATCTTTAGTGCTTCAGTCGGTGGACTGATCTATATATGGTAATTCATCTTTAATTAGCATAAAGAAAGAAAGCCAGTGATGTGAAGGCCAGCCCAGATTTCACATGGTGTATAATTAGGCTGTGGCCCAAACTCTATCTATCAGCTTTGGTCTCAATAGCGAGCATCGCATCAAAGCACTGGCAACTCTTTTGTCATTTCCCATGAGCACTGCTATGTGTAAAGTGCTATGTGTAAAGTGCTAAGTGTAAAGTGCTATGTGTAAAGTGCTATGAATGAAATGAGATTGATTCAAATAAATCTGGTGATGTCATCCAAAGACAAATCATTGCTGACCAATAAATGGCACAGTACATAATACACTGCTCAAAAAAATTAAAGGAACACTTAATCATCACAGTATAACACCAAGTCAATTAAACCAAACCGGTCATGCTGGATGATGTTGCAGGCAGCATTACATTCGCCACGGCGTCTCCAGACTCTTTTAATGTGCTCAGTGTGAACCTGCTCTCATCTGTGAAGAGAACGGGGCGCCAATGGCGAACCTGCCAATTCTGGTGTTCTCTGGCAAATACCAATCGAGCTGCATGGTGCTGGGCTGTGAGCACAGGTCCCACTACAGGAGGTCGGGCCCTCATGCCACCCTCATGGAGTCTGTTTCTGACAGTTTGGTCAGAAACATGCACACGAGTAGCCCGCTGGAGGTCATTTTGTAGGGCTCTGGCAGTGCTCCTCCTGTTACTCCTCGCAGATACCGGCTCTGCCGCTGGGTTGTTGCCCTTCTACGGCCCTGTCCAGCTCTCCTCGTGTAATGGCCCGTCTCCAGGTATCTCCTCCACGCTCTTGAGACTGTGTTGGGAGACACAGCAAACCTTCTTGCGACGGCACATATGGATGTGCAATCCTGGAGGAGCTGGACTACCTATGCAACCTGAATGGGCTGCAGGTACCGCCTCATGCTACCAGTAGTGACAAGGGCACTAGCAAAATGCAAAACTAGAGAAAAATCAGTCAGGAAGAATAAAGAGAGAGAAATGGACTGTGGCCACCACCTGCAAAACCATTTACTTTTTGGGGGTCGTCTTGCTGTTGCCTCTCATGTCCATCAGTTGTCACTTTCATTTGCACCAAAGCAGGTGAAATTGATTCACAATTGTTACAATACGCTTCCTAACTGGACAGATCGATATCCCAGAAGTTTAATTGACTTGGTGTTATACTGTGTTGATTAAGTGTTCCCTTAATTTCTTTGAGCATTGTATTATGTTAGATAAGACTTAATTGTCTTAACCTAAGGATATTTTTTCTGTACTCTGTACAAAACTATACATGACAGTATGTTTTTACTCCATTCAAAATGTTTATAAATTCTATTTTGTTCAAATATAAATGGCACAGGCAGTTTAAATTTGAAACATGGCTTCATGCTGACAAGCTTGAAAGGAATGAGGAATGCTGCAGCATGTCATCTGGAGGGCTATAATACTGTTACCATCGTTAAAACTGAGCTATTTGTTGATGAGTTGATGATTAAACATTCTATCAGTGTGGATCTTATAAAAATTACAAGAAAGTCCTTAAATCATTTCAGACTGACTGACTAAAAGTAATTGTCATGTAATTTGAACAAACATTTTTTTAACAGCAGCAAGTGTGATAACTTATGAGAGAGAGAGAGAGAGAGAGAGAGAGAGAGAGAGAGGAGGGAAAGGATATCAATTCATTCCATGGTCCTGTGGTAATCATGTGGGCTGAGGTTTTCCACTTTAAGGTCTTTGTTCTCTTTGGATATATGCCTAGAATGGGTCTCCATGGGTCTGGCCTGAGCAGGTGGGGAGCAGGGGGTGGGTGTTGAAGTAGAATAGGGATGATGAAGTAAGGATAGGATGTTGGTGTCATTGCTTTTCACATAACAATCAGAAAGAAGCCACACCAATCAGGGCATATGCTGGTAAATAGAAAAAGAACACAGAAAGCAATTAGTGCATACTTTCTGTCTATACTTCCTGGGTCTCTTAAGTTATCTAAAAAGTATAAGGAGACGATATCCACCAATCACCATTGGCATTGTTGTATTGTTTGTTACCAAAGTACTGCATTATTGGTGGTGCTCCAGTCTGGTGTCTACGCAAAAGGTTAAATCCCAACTGGCATGTCCCTGTTTTATTATTCCTGAGGTAGAATAGAAAACATACTTTGTCTTGGTCCAGAGCATTTGTCATCACTCCTCATATTTGTGTATTCTTCTCCAGATTATCACACCAATCTGACACGCTCCCACCCTGGAGAGTAGTGTATACAGTACACTACTACTGTTTTCTTCATTTCAAGGCTACCACAGTTGCCAATTCAGAATTCACCTGCAACAATTTATATTTACATTTCATTTAAAATAATGCCAATTGTAACATTTTGTGCTCTTTCCAAAATAATAGAAAGCAAACTAATCAATGTTGGGGCAGGTCTGTGCATTGGGTCTGTGCATTGGTCCATCAATTCCAAGCTGACCAAACTTAGCAATCACAGTGAAGACACCAAGGCCAGAATGCTATCAGAATTGGTTCTTAGCTTAGACTTTCAAGCACTATGCTTTTTATTCACAAACTCAGTTTGGCTAGTTCGTTTTTACAATTGCCAAAATGGTTCTTGCTCTTAACTGTTAGTTAACGTTATTACTAACTTTGACCAACATTTAATTCAGAGCAGAATTGGTGAGAAACCTTAACGTGTAATTACATTATAATTTCTATTTCATTCATTTGTGAGCACAAATCTGATGTAATGGATGCAACTGTCATATGACTATCTTTAAATCTGTGTCTGAAAAAAAAAACAGCTGAATATAAACTCCAGCAAGTTAGTTATATTTTCATTGTAACTGTATTGCAATACTGCCAATCGCAATGGGTTTTTAACGTGATGAATGGCTAACAGTGTCATTGCTGCGAGATGGAGAAACAATCTGGATTGTGTGTAATACGTGAGCCTTGTGACGCGTAAAGCCGGCCCTGCTGGTGTTATCAATTTAACCGCCGGACAAAAATACAGCTGGTTTCCCCATTGTCTTTAAATCGTAACGCTCTCGGGCGCTAAATAATTTCAGTTTGTGTAATGATTATTTGATTGGGATTGGACAAATTAACATCCAGATTGATGGTCATGAATTTGACTGTAGCCTAAATTCACTGTAGCCTTTCTGCCCATTTTGAGCTGCTCCCAATTTAGCTGTTTCCCAAAGACATGTCCCTGAAGCTCTAAAAAAGAAGAAATGAGATTTTTGGCTGAAGCAAAGGCCTGATGCCTTTACATTTTGACACTGTCCCTGCACTGCCACAGGGTGGTCTCCAGCTAGAAGTCCAAAGTTTGGCTTGGTCCCACAACCTATCAGGTCAGGAAGCAGATTGTAATGTTGCTCGTCTCCCAAACCTCCATTCAGACATCAAGCAGAACGTATTTTTACCCCTCCTCCCACCAAGACTGCAGATGAGAAATTAAGCACTGGGCCTTTGTGAGACATAAATCACGGGTTTTAAATGCCAGAGAGACGAGGAAACCCTCAATCATTGTACAATTGCCCTGAAAGTCCTGGTTCTTGTAAAGAAATTAACCTCGGACCAGTTATACTTTATGAAAACAAGAAAAATGCATCAGTTAGCATCACTGTACACCCCCCTCCACCACCACCCAAATAATTCCAGCCCAAGAAAACCCAGCAAACATAAACTTTGGTGCAGGTTTTCACATTTAACTTCAATGCAGGATTGCCAGTTGCATAGAGTCCAAACAAGATCAGTTATGTTACAACCCAAATATATATTTTTACTTTGTTCTGTTAAAGGTTTTCCATTTTCTGGGAGCAATGACCCCTATGTGGGTGTAATCATATATATATATATATATATATATATATATATATGCAGACCATAGCTGTTTCTAATTAACAAAAACTATAACTGATCAATGAATTAGTTACATCTGTTTTGTATTCTATATGAGATATATTCTCTGTGTTGTATATGAGAGGCTATTTTTTTTCAAGGAAGAGGGAGCCCTGGTATTCATTCAGGGGGAACTCAAAATAACTTTTTACATACATGCCCCCCTCCCCCGACTGCCCAGTTTCCAAGTTTCCCATGTCAAAAACTGGGTATGATTTAAAGGCAGAGCCAAAATCTGTTGTTTCCCTTGATAGAAAGGCTATGCACAACGGCCCAGAGAGATGTCATAAGCATGTTTAAGCCCCATCATAGGCACGTTATTCTCCCTGGATTGAATCCTTACCTCCCTTTTCACAAACAGATGGGGGGTAGTAAGAGACAGACAGAGAGAGATGGAGGGGGATGGAACAGGAGAGAAGGGGCCGAGTCAGAGGGGATATTAAAAATGCAGGCAGTTCAGTCCTGTTGAAATACAATATTTAATTTCAAAAGAACAATTTTCAAGAAATCTGAAGTGCAAGAAAGTCCACGTCCTGCTGTTTGGCTTTAGTGACCACCCCATCAGCCGTAAAAAGCAAAAAAGAACAAAATTGTCTCAATCTGTGTGGAATTAAATTATTCTCTAAGATAATTTTTAGGGCCTGTTTCGGGAACTGGCAGCCCAGCAATATTTTTTGGCCAGATTAAGCCCCCCCCCCCCCCTTCCAAATACAAAAATAATAATAAATAATATTTATTCAGTAAAATTCTAAACAAAGTAGTGTGCACAAAGCTAAAACAAAGCTGTCTGCCTATTAGCCTACACAAACGGGCTGCAAAGCAATGCAATCAAGGTAAATCAATGAAATCAAATTAAATCAGCGTACTCCAACTTGAGTTATTCCTGTTGTACTGTCCTCCTGTCTTGCTACATGTGTCTATGTATTACAGTAGGCCTACTAGTACTACTAAGCTACTACTAGTAGCCTAGTGGCTGCATCACATTCATTGCTTCTAGGGTAGTACTTTATTAGATTCAGATTTGAAAATGATCTCTCGGCAGAAGCCACAGTTACAGGAATTGTTAAAAAAGAGCTTAAATGCCTGGCAACTGGGCAGAAGGGACTGTTACACCAGTTCAGCAAGATCTTTAATTGAGCCTGTTTTTCTCCTTAAATTCTGGTCTCAGTGTGTTATGGAAAGAGATTAACTGTATAGAAAACTCTGAGGACAGCCTGAATCTGTCGGGAGCTGCAAGCTGCTCACTATAGCATTAGCTAGTTAGGCGCATGTTAAATTTGTATGTTTTCTTGTAAAATTTCATTACATTACAGGCATTTAGCAGACATTCTTATCCAGAGCGACTTCTACAACATTTTTACATAGTAGCCTATCCATTTGTACAGCTGGATATACACTGAAGCAATTGAGGTTGAGAACCTTGCTCAAGAGAAAATGGCAGTGTTTTACCTGAGAATTGAACCTGCAACCTTTGGGTTATAAGCCCACTTTTCTTAGATGCAGTGAGTTAAATCTGAGCTAAATTCTCATGTAGATACCCTGTCATGTCATGTGAACTCAGGACTACTGCAAGGAGCTTGTACTGTAACTTAGTTATCTATCAGTTGCCACTGAAAAGGTACTTAGCCTATTACTACTATATTGTGAGATTATGATGCTCCATCACCAAGAAGAGGTATTCAGTCCAATGGATTAACAAAACCTCGGTTTGTATAATATTCACAGAGCTGTAGGTATACTAGTAGGTATACTCGTAGGCCAGGATCAGGTTCAAAGTTCTGACCCTGGCCTACACTGCAGCCAAAAGGTCAGGTACCTCCTACCTACAGGACTTGATCCATCACTACGCTCCTGCTCGACCACTTCGCTCTGCGGGTGCAGGGCGACTTGCAATTCCCTCCCTCCGTGTTAATGGCACTCGCTCGTCCCGACTGCGGAGCTTCTCCACTCTAGCTTTCCAGTGGTGGAATGAACTCCCCACTCCGTTGCGCTCAGCTGAAACGCTATATGTTTTCCGTCGTGGTCTGAAAACACACTTTTTCAGACTCCACCTTGAATAACTACATGTATAAGGCCAATTATATAGTACATTCTTTCTGTTTATTTTCTATTTGGTTTAGTGTCATCATTAAGGCAAAATAACAGTATGTATGCTATTAATCAATATTAGAATGCAGGTAATGAACTTCGGATGAAGCTTGAACTTCAAGAACTCCATGAGAACAGCCTCATGGAATTGATGTTTTCTAAGGTGAGACGGAAGCCATTGTTAACTTATTCTCAGCTGTTCCAGGTGCTTTTAACAAACAATTTTACCATATCTATTTTGTAAAATAACAGCACTGTCTGGCATTACTGAGAACCTGTGCCGGTGTTAAACCCTAATGTTAAAGATTATTATTGTGTATATCAAAACGTGTCATAATGGTTAATCCGAATAATATTGATCATACTATTGATCCATATAGCCTATTCCTTGATCGCACAACACATGCACGAGCATGTCTGTTTTGCCATCATATAAGCAAGCCAAGGTGGAAAAGCAGGCTTTTAAAGGGAATGGGATATAACATTTTGATTGGACTTGGACATGCCCTAAATGCACATGCGCCTAGCATTTTAGATAGAGCCCAATGTGAATGATATTTCCTACAGCACACTGCCCCCAAAATTTATATTTATAAACTTTATTTCAGTGGCCTTGGACAAAAAACATTGCGGTGAATAGATTGGATTGACGGAAACTAAGCACTACTCGCTCCAACTACTTCACGTTATTACATTTCATTCAACCTTTCCACGAGGGTCTTTGTAGGCTATTTATCAGTTCGTCATCATCATGTGTTCAATACTACCAACCAGCTTCTAGTGTTGACTCTCCGAGGAGTAAAACAACACGACTATGACACAAGTAAAATCATGCATTTATTCTTACTTTTCTGTATTATGGGAATAATTAGAATGAAAATATAACTGTAAACCCTTTAATTTGGTAGAAAGGTGCAGGTTTCTCCATTAAACCCCTAGGCATCAAGTTGAACATCATTGGACCTCACATAAAGCATTCAAATGTATTCTTGGATAGAAGAGCACTTTAGTCTTATGCATCTGTACAGTTGGGACTCCGTCTCCCTGATGGTTTAAGCTGAATTTAACACATGGGAGCTGTCACCAGAGGTATTATCATTTTTTGGACAGTCTGGATGCTTAAATATGAACTTTCAGACTAACACCAAAAAGACAAAAACTGAGGCCTGGATGTTCTTTTGACAAAGGGATATGATTATTAGAAGGCTGTGAGCTTTGATATGAAATGAAAAGAATTAAGCGATACAGCTCTGTAGGACATTTATCTGTATTTCACTACTCTGCCATCGGAATCGCCAATTGTGCGTACGCATGGATCATAATTTCGGTAAATGTGCCCATGTTTTGACGGTGAATTCGTTTTTATAAATCCCAAATCTGTGGGGAAAGTGGCGTACGCCTATTTTTTGTGTTTACGCACCTTTTATAAATGAGGCCCCAGGTTTGTAACCTACATAATTAAGGGAAACACTAGAGCACTACAAAAAAAAGGCATAACTTTTCACATAACACTTTTTACAGTACAGAATGCAAACTATTTCTGAAATTATGGTTTTGCAAGGCTTCACAATCACAGCTGGATGCTGTGTTACAAAATACAGTGACAGAGAGGAATCAGGGAACAGGAACAAAGGGGAAGCAATTAGCAGTTCACCAGTGAGCAAGTAAATAAACACAATTTGAGTGACAATAGATCTTCATCTCTGCTGCATTGCGTATGCACCGCGTTGCTATGCTCACACTCACATATACTTATGAACAGAAGGTGTAGCGGCTTCTCTATTTCTCTCCATTTCAGCGTCTGAAGAAAGGTGAGAATCCTGCTACAGAAACAACTTGATAGACTGTCAGAAGGCTCTAGCGGCAATTAATTAAATGATACGTGTAAGACAAGTGCAATAACAGAGAGGGAGAAAAACTTCTTCTTTTTTTTTTGCAAGATGCATTAGTACGTTTCAGTATTTTAACAAGACTTAGACTTTTTACACTGTTGAAGTCATGTTAATGAGTATTTTATTTGGGTTATAAAATAGCATAAATCAAATAAGTATGTGCATACATGGATTAAATAGACTCCTTCATAAATATTCATAAGATATATTTGTTATCAAAGATTCAGCTATTTCCTGCATCCTACAACACTGGACCGATGAGATAAAGGGGCGAAGGTTTATTTATTTATTTATTTTTAACTAGAAACATTGAGGTGTAGTATGAAAACATTGGGTTTTTAGATGTTTGTGGGAAAACAGCCAGTGAATCTGCATTCCTGACTGATTGCGGAAGGTCATTCCACCAACGGGCAGAGAATTGACGGGGCCGCTAGGAGCGGCTGCCAGTTGCTCAAAAAGATGGCATAGCCAGCTGGCGAGAGGATGCTTAACAGAGAGATCTGCTTGGAGTGTTTGGTGTGATTGCTATCTGAAAACAGGAAGTGGCGGTACCATGTGCAACTTTGAATTAGAATTGAATGCCGGGAGCCAGTGAAGGGCACTCAGAAGTTATGTGGCGGTTGTGATTTTAGGCAGGTTGACGGCCAGGCGAGCTGCAGCATTATGGACCAGTTGCAGTGGCCTGATCGCACACGCCGGCCAAATTTGGAAAAAAATGTCAGTGTCATCAGCATTGTAATCATATGACATGCACTCTCGGAAATAAAGGCACAGCGGAGGTACATTTTTCTTCTTTAAGCAACACATAGTTACGTTCCCCCAAACTGGAATGGACCCAAACGCAGGATTCGGTGACAGACTCAGGCGAATACTCCGCAAGGAGTGAATTTATTGAGAATGAGCAAACAAGCAGGCAGACTGGGGAACTGGGTGACGGACAGGATACGGGGTTGGTGAGAACAAGAGGGCTAGAGAGGGTTCGGGGCAGAGACGAGCTGGAGCTGGACAACAAGCTGGAGAGCTGGAACAGTAAGTCAGGCTAGACGTGCAAACTGAAAACAGACTGAGAGATTAATAAACAAACAGACAAAGGCCGAATACACGTCAAACAGAACACACTTGACGGAACGAACCGGTGATGAGACAAACAAAGAGGGCGATATAAATAGGATGGTGAGCAGGTGAAATGAGAGGTAAGTAATGAGTGAGGCGTGAGGAATGTATGCGAGAGTGAATAAGGTAAAGAGTGTGAGTGCGGAATGTGAGCGGGGAAGGCGAGTTCCACGGGAACCATGCCCAGCCTGCACAAACATGGAAAACAGAGGTAAAATGAAAAACATGACATGAAACGAGAGGAATGGGGAAAACACGGAGAACGAGAGAAAGGTAGACTGGAAGGAAACGGCGGACATTACACACATGTCCGAAATGTATCCTGAAAGTATAATAATTTTCTATTTGGGTACTAGTAAGTACCTTTTTAAGCAAAACAATTACAGATTAATTGGCTGGCTAGGGGTATCATTTTATGTACCTATATGGTGCCACCCCAGTGACAAGCATTTGTACCATTTTAGGTAATATTTTTCTGAGAGTGTGCCATTAGCAGGGATAACTAGACCTAGATATAATAGGTAGAACTTGATAAAAAGTGATGTAGTGTAAAGAGGGGATGACCAAGCTCTGAACATTGTGGGACACCGGTCAAGAGGGAGTGGGGGGGGAACCCCTCCTGGCCACCTTACGTCCTCTGTATTTTTGATACAAGGTTATATGATGTTCTTTTTTCAGTTTTTTATGAAGAGTTTCTCACACCTGACTGCATTTCTCAAGAAACTGGACAAATATCAAAGAATGTCTTAACTGGCAGAAGATCAATTAAAAGAAACAGTTCTGATTGTTTTATGCTTAAACAATTTCCCTGGAGCAGCGCATGCATCTGAGTGAATTGACAAGACATGACAGTATGTTAAACATAAACATCACCAAGGACTTGGTGACTGAAGATTCAGTTAAGTGGTCAGGGTATGAATGAAATCCACTTTTGTGTATGTATATCCAAAGGTTGCTTTGTTATTTCTTAATTAGACCGTGAATGATAAATACCAGTTACCTCGGACAAAGATGTTTGACATGGAGCAAAATCTTTCTGGACTTTAAGTGTTACTAACTCACAGTCCTTTTCAACTTTTTTCATGTACACCCTATTTATATCACAATATATTTAATTAACCTCACTGCTTTGAAATAATAAAAAGAAAATCACGAAAAATACAGCCAGTCTCACTTAAATTAATATCTTGCCCTTAATAAACAGATGTTATAATGGCCTTTGACATAAAGAAAGTTTTAATAATTGATACAATAATTTCCAGTGCAAAATCTATTATTAAATCTATTCAGTCCATGTGCAGCCACAGATGAATAACTTCACACAGAAAGTTTTCATTTCTAAAAAGCCTGCAGAATTAATCTTTTAGCAATGCACTGTATTTTTGATAGGCAGAACAAGATAAATTAGTGGTAACTGCTCCCGTTGAACTTTGCAATGTTTAGGAATTTTACCATTACAAGGTCAACTACACTTGAGCTAAAAGGTCTGTGCATAGGTACAGAGGTAGCCTATTTATTAGTCGTGAAGAACCCTGCTGTATGCACGTAACACTACATGTGGCTTGTCAGAAATATCAGCCTGCCCTAAATTAGCACAGTTTACTGCAGTGGAACGATGGGGGTTCAGTGCCTTGATTAACAAGTTTGTTTTCTTCATCGGGTTGAGGATTCTAAAATGTGCTGCACATATTAGAGTAAAAACAACATTGGAGACATGCATTTCCAGTGAGCTTGAACGCGCACCTAATCGCGACAGCTCTTTCGATAATAATTTTACCATGGGCAATTGTAATAAAGCTATTGGTTTTTCATCTAATTTCCCAACAAGTTATTGGGCACCAGGAACAGGTGATATATGCAATAGAACATAGCTGGAGACTTGCCATTGCAATTTCTTGAGAATGCAATTTCCCAGCATGCATCTTTTTTTGGATTTTTACAGTTATAGATCTGATAGATCTTTCTGATATTTCGCTATTTTGCAGTCGTCTCATCCTGAAGAAAGTAACATACAAGCAAACCGTGACAGGTATGCCTGGACATTCAAGAAACACCCTCTGCTATGAAAGGTCATTGCTAAAGCCTTTGTGCCTCAGAAGATCACCATGAACTTTCACAGCTAGCGCGTGTTGGTAAATGTTATTCACCTCTCACAAAGCCTTCCACCCCAACCTAACCCCTCTGTGCCCCACTCTGCACAACAGGCCACCTTGCCTGACACCTGCTCAGCCTGGGAAGTGGCTGCACCCTTGCGTCTGCCAGTGAGGCTTCTCTAGAGTGCTTTATTTCCCTGATTTAATGATTCGCTTTTGACTCCCTTTTGAATACCAGGATCCGTGTCAACCGGACTCATCCAGATCTTCTTTGAGCCTGGTCCTCGACCGATAAACAAGAAAAGCAAAAGGCCATGCCCCTAACTTAATTTATAAAGCGGACATTCCGAGAAGATTAACTATATATTCTTCAGAATAAAACACATTCCATGAACAGTTTAGAGAGGCTAAGTTCAATAATGGCTTTGGCCTCAATTCTAATGATCATCATGCGGAAGAACATTAAGTCCCTCTAAAATAACTACAGAGACATTTGAACAAACTGAATTACTAAAAGGAGTTTACCACCAGTGGGAAGCTGTTCCCAGACCGTGTGTGTTCTAGTATTTTTTTCTTTGTTCTCCTGCAGGCTACATGCATTTATTTTTTTTTAAATCATGGAAAATCTGAGGGAAAGACCTCACATTAATCTTGGTATGAAGGGTCGCATGATCTCCTGAGAAGGACATGTAGTGTCCTACCTCTGCTGGGAAGTGCTCGCGTGTGACTGAAAGAGACAAGGTAATTTGCTCATGTTGCTCATATTGTTAGAACAACTGAGGCCAGACGTGCTCTAGCCTTCTGAGTGTGACCCCGCAAAAGGTGTGTGCTCTTTATACCTGCATGCTTAATCACTTTTTCTATATTAATTATGAGGCACCTACTAAACCAAGCAGTCTATAGGTTCAAAAAAGTACTATCCAACCTGAATTGAACCAGAGGAGTTCCTACCCAAACCTTACTGAACAAATTAATTTTAAAATGACAGAGATCTAGAACCCAAACAGACATGCTGATAACCGGACTGGATCCCGAAAGACTCACGGACAGCCAGACCCAAACTCAAAACAGACCTGTGGATAACTAGACCTGTTCCCATATGGATTTGGCCAGGTGTATACGTGGTACGACCCAACCAGAATGAAGGGCACATAATTTGATGCTTAACTTCTGTACATACTTTACCAATAAGTGGACATACTTTTAGATTGAACATTTAAATAATATTATTGAATGGGAAAGTAATTATAGCGTTACCAAAATAGCAACAGGCAAGTCACAAGAGAATTAGGCAACTTTTATATATTTTATAGTGAACCAGTGTAACACACATCAGCTTTAAGGACAACTTGTCTTTAGTAAAACTGATGGCAGATCGAAGCGCTTCAGGAGAATAACAATGAGCCACAGTGATGCTCACACCTCTAACAGGAGGTGTGCCTGTGGAGATTCTGTCAGTAACAGTTGGCGGATCTGGAGCCGGTGAAAATATCCGCTGTGCCAGAATGCGCGGGATGTGCAACAGCCAGCTGTTTGGCTATGAGACACCTCCCCAGCCCCACCTGGACGGCCAATCAAGGTTTGGCCATCACAAACCTAGCCATGAACTGACCGCTGATGGCCGAAACCCACATAGGACAGCGGCAACTTTAAACTTATGGATTAAAAAGTAGAACGACTATACAAACTTTGCTCCAGACGATTACAGCATAGTTTCACGTACACATACGCATACACACACACACACACATACATCATATGTATAGAACAAATGCATCTCTTCATGATACATGTCTGCTTTTGGCATAAGAAGGCGTTAACACATTATGAGAACCCCTTATTAGTATAGTATATAATGTGAGTTCATTGTCCCTGATACAACGGACAATAAATTATGTTTAAAAACAAGAACGCCACTTTCCCATCCACACTCACTAGCCACCTGAAATTAAATGTATCAATATGATGGACTAACCCTTGCAGATGAACTTTCCCTCTCATTGTGTCTCTCCGAATCATATCTCAGAGTACAACAAAAATGTAATGTCCAAATAAAAAGATTTACATGCAATAAAACATTAAAATATTCTAAGCAGAACTTATCCTGCCATCCATTTTGCCCACTTTGTTAGTATGCAGTTATAAATGTTATTTTATTTTTTAAACCTATTGACTTTGAGCACGTACATTGCCTCGTGATTTGTCAGGCAACACCATCTACAGCTCTCTCTCTCTCTCTCACTCTCTCTCACTCTCTCTCTCTCTCCCTCTATCGCTGTACACGATTTGGTCTCTCAGGCACGTACATCTACCAGTTCAGCAGAAGAGTTAAATATGACTCAAACATGTCTTCCTTTGGGGGATCCATATGTCTTTGAGAGAGGAAGTCTTTCCATTTCTGTAAAATTCCTGTTTTTTATGGAAGCAGTAAAGGAAAACTTCCTCGCAATGGGCAAGCGGTTTTATGTAGTGCACTTGGGTCTATTTAGGTGCAATTTGACATCAGCTTTGCTCCAACACTAATGGTCTCTTATGTAGGTGCTTCAACAACAATTAAAGTTCCAAACGCTCGCTAGGCTGCAGGCTGGAAAGGGGCCAACAGCTGTGACTGATGGGAGAATTTCCTTAAGAAAATACGCATTCATGCGCGCGTGAAGTCACGGAAGGCTGGGGCAGCCGTTACTTTGCATCCAAATGGAAACAACACCCATTTATCATTGGCCAGTCAAGCTTTCTCAATTTTCCTTTGGGATTTTGCCGCTTGCTTATTTAATGTCACCTTTTTGTAAATAAGCGATGGAAAGAAAAGTATTTCCTCATTATGAATTATTATAAAATAAACGGCAAAATAAACACATAGATCTTGGAGTGTAGACAATACAAATGAGGGTGTCATTGGATTAATGTGAAAGTAGCCAAAATGCAGTTGATTGTGTTTAAATTCCAAAGTAAACCTTTGTCAAGTCAAGCCTGTTAAAATCCATAACAAAATGACTAAAATGTGGTTTCTCAGGATTTTCTCAATTTGAACGATCTTACTCAGTTTATAATTTTTTGTTTTGAAACGTGAAGCCAAGAGATTTAATAAAAAGAGGCATTTAGTTATTTTTTGCAACAGAGAGCGGAGCTGCTCAGGGGACAGACTGCCCGGAGCTTTTTTGTTCTTCCCTGGTCTTGCTTTATATGACTGGACTTATTTAATATGTTAATGCTAATAATGGCTTTCTGCTGTAGTCTCAAAGTGACATTTCTTCCCACCCACTTTCAGTTTGTGCAACATTAAGATGATTTCTCTGCTTTTGATCCGTGTTATTGTATCTCATACCCTCATCGCCTGCAACAATAATATGTGTTTGTAAGCCTCCCCTGTGAAACGGCACATTAAAGCGACACAGAAGAGAACAATGGCAGCCAAGCTGAAGAGGCAGAAAACTGCCTTTGGGAAGAAATTAAACATTGTGTCAAGTCTGTAGCTTACAATGTAGCCACACTACAGTACTGAAAAAGCATTTTACATTTACACAAATGAATCAAAGTGACTTACAACAACATCTCGGTGTGTGAACTGCACGCAGGGCGAACTCGGGAAATCTGTTCAGTTGGCAGCGCTAACTGAAATAGCACGCTGGTGAAAAGCTAATTTTGCATGACACCTTGCATCAAACCACAATAGGAATTGAAATAATGCGCTTCACCACGTCTCTCCGCCATTGCACAAGCAGAAAACCTGCAGTGCCCAAAGCCTTAGTACCTTTGGCCCATGTTATCCTGTCATTTATGAAGGCAAAAGCCATTTTGAAGGTTTATTTCCTTATTTCCATGTAAAGTGAGACCCGCTTTCAGTAGGGGTAGATGTGTAGCGTATTGTTTCTATTCGAATTGGAAACATTTGGGTCGTCTGGTGTTTATTGTCCCTCTCTGTGTTTTTAATGCATTTTAATGTGTTCTGTTCTGCTGCGAGCAACCTTTTCAACTCAGAGATTTCCTCAATCTGTTGACACTGGGCATAACCTCTGGTCAGAACGCCTCTCTACATAACTTAGTTACGTAAATCTGCACTCTCCAATAATGGAAGCTTTGTATTGTTCAGCTAGAAGCCATTCGTTCTGCAAGCTTGGCGTATGTTCAATAATTCATTCTGATGGTTCGGGGCGCACATTGTGTAAGAGGCAGACCTGTTCACAGGAACCATAGTGACCTCATGTCTGGCATCCACCATAGAGCGGTAAAAAAAAATGAAAACGGTTGGTTTTGTCACTCGGAGGTGAGCATTAAAATGATATTAATTTTAATAAACGATGCCGCTCGCTCGCTGAAACATGAAGTCTGCAGGGCTCATTTTGGATTTCACGTTTCACCGGCATCTCTCGAAAATCACAACCAGATGCTGTCATCGGCTCCCCTTCCTGTTTCCTCTCCGTCAAATTCCCACCATGCACTGGAACGTGACACTTTCCCTGGAAAATACAATAAAAAGCAGAAGAAATGTACAGCTATTTCCTTTCATAAATTCTTGGGCCCTCGTGCAGAAGTGCAAGTCTCATGTACATATATTTTAATGGAAAACATCGCAGCACATGCAATAAATCCACGGCCAACAGCTACCAGTGGGCTTTCAGTGTACCTGGCGGAGGAGGATTTATGGGTGGTCGTTGCACCGGTGCGCGTTACGACCTCCCTCTGTCTCTTTGCGGATCGTGTCCTCGGCTGAGATGGATGGTACGCTTGCATATTTGTGTATCTCATGATCGATCAATCATCCTCATAAAACACAGCGCTTCCCTGTTGACAAATGCTGTACATCAGTGCTGTTCTGGACACAGGTCACTTAGGAGGGTAGGGGAGAGAATAAGACTAAACAAGTATTTTTTTAATCTCTTTTTTAAAAAGACAAACATTCAGTGTGTGTGTATGAATTTCAGTAATATCTTTAAATTATATGGCTGAATAACTGTAAATCTTCCGTGTATTAATTACATTTATCGGTGCAGCCTGATTCGAGCATCTTGCATGATTTTATAAAAATACTTTATCATGTTTTTTGTAATATCATATTTTAAGAAAATAAGACATTCACACACACAAACACATACACACACACACGCACGCACGCACGCACGCACGCACGCACGCACGCACACACACACACACACACACACACACACACATGCATACCTAATGCATAAACCAGCCCAAGTAAGTTGCAAGGTTAGTTAAAGATTAAATATATTCCCCAGTAGAGGAATGGACTGCCTGCCAACACCAGAACTGCACAGTCTCTTTTTATTATACTCATCTCTAAAATATCTTCTTTATACCTCTGTGTGTCCCTCTCTCTCTCTAATGTCACACCTGTACTACGAACCCCTACTTTATATCTCTGTGTGTCCCTCTCTCTCTCTAATTTCACACCTGTACTACTAACCCCTCTTTTATATTCGACTGCGTTTAACATACATTTGTTGCTTGAATAATTTCCTAGTATTTGTCATGTTTTATTATTGATATGCAACTTGTTTTTTTTTGTTACAATTTTTCCTTAGATAGTATTTGTGTTATTGTAATTTATGCAACCCTATTGACAAGGGTGTAAACAATGCAATCTTTGTTAAAAGTAAATACATAATTATGAAATAGTATTCATAATAATAATAATAATACAAATACAAATTTTTGTATACTGTATGCTATTCAATGTCATTTTATTTTATGCAGGGAAAGAAGTGGGGGAAGTGCATTATATAGCCACAGACAGATGTGTTGATCTGGTGTAATAAACGCAATTTAAATTATTTTGGCTTCAGTCACATTACAATGACTGTATTTAAACGATGGTGTGTTGGTGAAACTTGACAGTGATTACTTTTTTTCAGCTGATGTAGAGTGAGAACAACATGATGTTTTCCAAAAAGAGACAGGGTCAATTCTTGGCAGCATGAGAAAATCTCAGCTCACACTGGCCCAACCACCTGGGGGGTATTCCACAAAGCAGGATTACTGAGTTAGCTAGATAACTGCACTGAATAAAACCCGGAACCCTCCAAAATCTGGAACATGGTCTGAAGTAAAAAATAACTCTTCTGGATTTTACTCAGTGCAGTTATCCAGCTAACTCAGTAATCCTGCTTTGTGGACGTCCCCCTGCAGTCTTAAACTCACCAATTAGAAGTGTGCACAGCAGTATTCTTAGTGGGTAATACTTCGTAAGGAGTTAAACAGGTCAATCACCCCAGACCCCACCTTCAGTCCACCTGCCTGAGTTGGACTGAGGAGGTCCTCTTTCCAAAAACAATAACTTCCCACTCACATCACATGTTATGCTTTCATTGTGTTTCCTTCTTTTAATTGCATTCATCGTTGCTCTCCATATCTCTCTCTCGCTCTCTTTTTGCCTCCCTCTATCGCTGCCTCTTTTTTTCTATGTGTCTTTTTTTCTCTTGTCCATTTCATTGACCAGCTCCCCAAAGCTGCACCAGGCTCTGCAAATCCCCCTCTTCTAATTAAGATTTCTCTCGCCCCTCAGCTTTTCCCCCGTGCTCCCAACATGGCCCGGAAAGTTCTGCGGCTGACAAGAAATCAATGGAGCCGCTGCGCTCCTGCTCAGGTATCGGATTTCAGGTGGGCCCCGAGGTGCGCTGGTCGGCCCCGGCAACGCCGCCGAGCTGTCCGGAGCCGTTAGCCAGCCACGCTCAAGACGGGAAGTCTTTGGCTGCTGGATAAAAATGTCAGGCGCTAATAGGCTCCATTGTGATTAGCTCAGATAGAGTTCACAAAACCTCAGTAGAAAATGTGTTAGAAACGATCTTTATAGGGTCTTAGGGTCTTTTTTTTCCGCTTTCTTTTTTTTCTCCTTGTCTTCGGAGATACGGTATATAAATATATAAGTGGGAGAAAGTTTTCTGTCAATTTGCAAATTTAAAAAAACTGGATTTCGATGCTGAAGTCCGCACCGTACGTTACCTCATTTGACCTATTCTTGGTCTTTGTATTGAGGTTCTTTGAAATATTAGTAGAATAATTTTCATGCTTTGTGGATGCCACATATATAAAAACTATTCATAGCCTCCTAAACATTTATTATTTAAAAACTCAACATTTTATGAAACAATAAACACATAACTACATTAAATATACAAACTGATTGCTGCTTTATAAATTATTCCAAGGCAAAGCAAATATAGCATAATACAGGGGGAAAAACATGTGACTATTGACTATTATGTCTACTATTGCATTATGTCAATTATAAAACATTACAATTAGAATAGCCTTTTTGCATTTATCAGCATTACAGATAGAAATGCAATAAACTAATTATTATTATTATTATTAATTTTGTATTTTTTTTGGTTAAGAACCAAGTTTAAGTGCGTGACTAAAGTTGTATTACATTTTCTCAAGGCTATCTGAAAGTACAGTCCCTTGGTATATTATTGGGCAACAGGATGTTGTGCATGTACAGTATAATCAAATGATGTATATGTGCGAGTGTTGATCAGGAATTATCATCAGCTAATATTCAATTCTTGAGTATTTACCCATTATTGTATTACCAGACAAATTACCAGATTTCAAAATATCAAAATCTGTTATTGTCAGTAATGATCTCAGCATGTATCATATATTTGTTCTTATGTAAAATATAGGAAAATACATATGTTTCAACCACAAACACACACACACACATACTGTATATATATATATATATATATATACAAACATACATACATACATATCTTGTTTTAATGTGTGATGCAGAAGTGATTATTCAAAGGGGAAAAAAAGCAAGAGTAAGATATACTTTAAATTATTCAGGCATTCACCCACTGTAACAGCTACTGTCTAACAATGAAAACTATCTACTGCCAGCAGCAAATGCCTAAAAGTGTGAGTTATGTTGAGAAGATACTCATACACTAACAAATTGGTTTTTGGGGGAAACCAGATGTTAATTTTTAAAAATTTATATTCAGTTATTGGCAAAGAACTACATGGGCATATATTATGTGATGTAAACAATAAACATTTATTTAATTTAACTGAAATTTAAAAAAACTTTATTAAAGTTTTTTACACTGTGACATGACGAGTACACGTTGTACTCCCAGCAGATTGTTATTGATATACTGAACCAAAGTTACGTACAGCAGAGAATGTTCTCCCATTTGCAATATTTATGTTGTCTTTTTCCTGTGAAACTGTGTAAAGCACTGCATGTATACTGCTGCTGTGTAGTTGAGAAGCCAGAAGCTATAATCATTAGTCTGTTGCCTCATGTGTCGGAGGGCTCCGTATTTTATATGCTATCATTGTATTTTAATGCATTTTTGATGTATTTCAATACAATCCAAAAACATGATGCACCAGGGAAAAATGCTAGAATATATATCCCTTTCCCGCCCCAGTTTGTGTGGTATACTTTTTAGGAAAGATGCTTAAAACTATAAGATTCTGCCTTGATGGAGCATTATCGGGATTAACTTTATGAACGTAACTCCTCTGTTTTATTAGCATATTATGATGATTATGATGGTGTTTATGAATAATTAGTTTATTATGAGTGATTTATTATTTTAATTTGTCGAAATTTTTCAATAGGAGTTTCACACGTACAAATTTCAGGCAAATATACTGTAGTTCATAGTACTTTTGTGTTAAAAAAATGGACAAAAGACAAGTTAGAGCGCCACCACTAGGACATAAAATATATGTACCATATCTGATTTAGTTCTATAATCCTCCACAAAGCTGCACATTTCTCTGATATTTTGCTAATCCCCGTGAACTTCATAGCCATTTTTTACAAACCGGTGGGAACAAAATCAAAAGACTCCGGACAAGACCGCATGAATATGGTACCGAAGACCCATGTAATACTGGAAAGGAAAATTTCTTCACGCTTGTCCCCTTCCTTCCTGTTTTAGCGCTCCTGCCGTCTGAGCGACGTCGCCCGATCTGTCGGACGCCCGCGTTCCGAGAGTGTGCCTTTGTAGACTGACCCGAGGAAGGACAATTCATAAACAAGTTAACAACCTTGCGGCTGGCCCAGCCGGGGGTACTAAACGCATTTATGGATGAGCCTCGGACTGGAGGGAAGGCAGAGAAGTACAGATGTTGGGTCGGGTCACCGCGCCGTTTAGTGGTCAGTGGGGAAAGAGATTCTACAGCCCTGGGTACGGCCGTCCTCATTAAACCCAAGGAGTCTGGCCCCGCTGTTGATTTGAGGAACTCTCAAGGACTGGGTGGAGGTCGGCCCGAGTACAAAGCATGCCAATCCGATCAAACAAGCCTTGCAGAGCCGGTCAAGGACAGCCTCCGTGTGTTGGTAGATTGGTCGCAGTCCCATGGATCATTATCTTAGAGACATCACAGGGGGTTTTGGGTGGTGCATAGGGTAGCAAACACTGAATGTGGGGTACAGAACTGTGAAGCATGTTAAGGTGATCAGACTCAATATTTTTGGAGGTTGGGCTAGGGGTCAATGAAATAGTCTTGGGGAAGGGGGTAGTTAATGGAAATGTATTCATTTTTAAACTCAATTTAAACAAACAATTTAATTATCCTTGCTGCACACAGCACGACAAATTTAGTAAGGTTTTCATCAAAATGATTTAGATTTGAGAGAATGGGTTCCCCAAAGCACAAAGTATTTTTGAAACATAGAATGGCCTGGCTAATATGGAACTGTTGGCATGCATAATGGTGTTTATTGCTAAAACATTTTTTGTATTGCTAAAATAAAGTTTACTATGTAAAATACGTTTTCTGCATAAGGACACACCCAAATTATATTTAATAGAATGCCAGTACCAAGTGTGCCAGTACCTCTGGCTCAGAGGGTGGACCATCGTTTGTTGTGGTGTTGTCCAGGGATGGACAGACAGTGGCGCCGCCAAGGGGTGGCCAGGGGGGGCCACGGCCACCCTGATAAAATCGCTGGCCCCCCCACTGGCCCCCACTCGCGGCTCGCGAGTCGCATATGCATAATATGCTTCTATCTGATATTTTACATTAGGTACTATTCATTTAAATCAATAATGTATATTTTTTGTATATAATGTATTTTTTTTATATACTACAACAACATAATAGAATTCCTGAAATTCAGTTCTGGCTTTTGGTTTTGGTGTACCACCCCAAGATTTTCAGTGCCCCCCCCCCCCTATGAAAAACTTCTGGGGGCGCCACTGTGGACAGATGGAGTCAAAAGGATCATCCCCACCTCATCACACAGGAGTGACTCCTCTGGTCGATCAGGGGCCTGCTGTTTTTATTGGCAGACACTGGCTCAGTCAATGTGCTGGAGAACTGCAATCAACAGTTACTTTTCAAATCAGAGACCTTTTAAGTCCTGTTTGAAAAACTGTTTTTTTAAAACTTGCTTTTAATTCCTGTCCTTAACTTTGTGCTGTCATTTCTGCTGTATTTGTCACATACCTTTAACATACTCTATTATTTAAATTTAATTGTTGTAACATGTTTAGATGCACATTTTATTACGTACATTTGTATGTTTATAGTACTGTATTCATCCCTTCTTATTTTTATTGTGGTATTTTGAACACAATGGATGAAAATATTTTGTAAATGCATTTATATTTCATTAAAATGTATAATAATAATAATACTAGTTATTATTATTATTATTATTATTATTATTATTATTATTATTATTATTATAGTCACAGCTGTAGCTATAGTTTCATTTGTTTCCCCTAAGTTCATGCCAGATAAGTGTGTGGGCGTGTGTGTGGTCTGAAAAAAATACACCTCCATTGCTCAAATACAGTAAATACATTTCTCTTTTTTTTCAAATGACCCATTTTTCTATTCTTTTAAAAATGTAAGTTTAAAATAAATAGATGATCATATTTATACAGAATATCCATCTCTGCAAATTATAATTACTTTCATTGTACAGCTGTTTACCATGAAGTTGAAAAGTAGGAAACAAAAAAGGAAACATTTGAGGAAACCCAAGCGATTCCACACCAACTCGCCTTCCACCCTTTGTAAAGATCTCCCCTATAATCACCGAAACACACTCATACCCTTTTGCTGCATATAAAGTAACATTTTCTAGTTGTTCTGGTTTTAATGAATTTCCCATCTTACTGCTGCAGAAATGTCAACACTCAATCATCTCATAATTGAATATGAGCTCCCTGCCCCACCCCCCATACCATTAAAACATTCTTTTGTTTGAAAACTTGGAACCTGCTGCCAGCTTTACTGTTCCTTGTTTCATAACGCATTTAACATCTGCGCTGGGGAGAAGAAGAGACAGAGAGAGAAAGAAAAAGACATCATTCAAAAAAGATGTGGAGAATTCATAATGGGAGTAGTTTAAAAATGGAGAATTCATAATTGGGGAGCCTAAAAAAACATAGTCAACGTACCACTGGGCTCTTCGGTTCGACTCAGAGGTTGAATGTTCTCATGCTGAAGCTGTGGAGACATTTTCCTGCTCCGCACATTCAGTAAGCTTTTCGGGACATGGGCATTGACATGTTGCCTACTGTGGTGTCGCCAGGTGCAAATTGCGCCCCCTGCTGCTGATGGGTTATGTAGTTTGTGGGTGAGTCGGTCAAGGGTTCATGCTCATGCTCTGTAACGCAGAGCTGCAATAGACCTGGGGCCACATGTATAAACAGTGCTGAGCAGAAAAATGCCCTCAGAAAGCTGTGTGAGCGAGTTTCCACGCGGAAATTCAGATGTATAATATAACACGTGCTGTGAAACTCTGCATACCTCTGCACACACTGGACACCATACATACGCCATGTTTGGGGTCCGTGTGATATGGCGACACCGTGACTGAAAGGCAGAGGTAGAAAATGCAAAACTTTTCTAAGCAGATTTCCGTCTTTCATCCTGAGCGTTCTTTTACACATTCTTTTATTTTATTTTTATTTTATTTTTTCTTTTCTTTTTTCTTTTTATACATGTGGCCCCTGCTGTCCACTGACAGACCAATCACAAGCCCACAGGGTCTGTTTATTTTGATGAAATGTTGCCCTGGGTGCACTGGTGCCATTCAGTAGTGCTGTCCTTCTTTCACCAAGTAATTATGAATAAATAATTGAAAAACAGTGCCATGGTTGTGTTTAATCAGGATATTGAAATCACGGATACCTATGCCAAGGTACCCATGAGACTCTACCGATTATGGCTTATGTAACCTGTCTTGCCATTGGCTGTACCTTTTGGATTGTCATTATAAATGACGATTGTCATCATTATCAGTGACGTTCTACTGGACACTGAACAGGACCTGTTCAGAAACTGGTTGTTAAAAACACCACATTTTCAGTGTGTTTGCCAGACATGTCATGGCAAGGCTGTTGTGGGAAATGACCCACTTTATGGCACTGCCCCAGGAGAGTTCAGAAGAACCCGGGCCTGTATGTAAGCTTGTAAAAATCACTCATAAAATGTAGATTTTTCCGGAAACTAGGCATGGCCTGGTTGAGCAGTTTTCACCTGTAACAAACTGTCACAATCTCCATTTTCCGGTGTCCTGTTTATCAGTAACAGGCTCTCACATCTGGAGTGAAAATCTGTCCTTTTATTATGGGGGATAGATTTTCCTTGGCCCACCTTTTCACTTCGTTTCTGCCTCGCAAGGAGAGTCAATCATATGGGCGACCGCGACCTATTCAATATGAACTAATTTGATTCCGGTGGTTATAAGGCAATAAATATCTGCCGTAAAGCTTTGCTCTCACCTCTGCCAGAAACAAAAAGCACTTTGTACTTCTCTAATTAGCTTCAGGTTTGTTGAGAATCATTGGCCATCGCCGTCGTCCAATAACATTCCAGTGAGTTTTATTTTCTTACTGAAAGGAGCCAGGGCCAAAATGAGCAGGGAAAAGAAACGGGAACTGACAAAAACTGCATCAGAAAAAGAAGCCCCCGTTGATTTTGTGGGCTTTATTATACATGGCACTTCCACCTTGTTTTCGCTAAAGTCTGTCAGGTGTTTGGACGCTGAGGCAGATTGGGTCAGAACTGATTTATTGCAGTACTTCCCTTGGGGGTGGTTTCCAGCATGTGTAATTGTGATGTAATCGCCGGCATTAAGCGCACAATTGACCGGACAATTTCCCCTTTGTAAAATCAAATTAAAAAATATCAGCAGAGCGCTCTGACCGCCCCGTTGTGCTAATGGATGGAAAATGGGTTGGTTCACCATTTAGAGGGTCATTAGAACACAAAGGGCATGTTGAGAGGAGCTTTGCAGGAGTGTGTGTGCATGTTATGAACTCTGATCTCTCCATTTTCATTAGTGGTGGGATGTTTTTATACTGCCAGGGGAGGGGTTTGGGGGGAGCTGTCACCAGAGAGATGGGCGGTCCGGAAATGGTACATGGCCAGTTTTCTCCAGAGGAAAGGTAGTCAGCATGATTTTAATCCCAAATAACCACCCACAATCTCCACACTCATCTGGGAGCCAGCCATAAAACCTCCTGGCTATTACAAGGAAGTTAGGTGGAATTATGACAGGCTCCATCTAGTGGCTGGAGAGTGCATGATGGCCACTTCATGCTTGAGGGGGGCGAGGCTCGGAGGTGGCTTTAGGGCCTTGAGCGGTGGGGAGCGGTGGGGAGCGGTGGGGGGAGGGGGGGATTGTAGTTCGCATTATCAGCTCCAGTACTGATTAAACTGCAAGTCCAACTCTGTATTCCAACTGTGAAGACAGATGTGAGAAATATTATCGACAAATAATTCCCAGAAAACCGCCACATTTATTGGGCTGTCCTACCAAAGCACAGTTTTTCTGTATAGTGATGCACCCTATAGACTCATATTGAATCCTGAGCATTTTTGTGCTGACTGCACCACAAGGTGTGTATATTTAGTCAGCATTGCCCATGGTGGCACATTCATTAACCTTATTATAATACTTTACTCCTACTATATGGATGCCTATTTCAGTACTGCATATTCATTTAACAATGACCAATTCACCAATTTACCACTTACTAATTTTTTAGAGCTGATTACAGATTCTTTATCTACTATTGTGGCATAAAGAATGGAACCAGGCAACCGAGACTCCTGAACAAATGCAGACTTCTCCACAGAACAAATGCAAACTAGTTAGGTTGATACCTGCAATACACATTTCAGTTGCTGCATTAAATAGAAATATTGGAATGTAACTACAGTATGACCCCAGTAGTACTTAAACCCTGTTTCACACAGAATAAGCAAAAGCAGTTTCTGTGTGGTTAGCCTCTGAACCACAACACCCTTCACATTCCCCTCAAAAAGTGCACCATAACAATATCTAATCTCCATCCTCTGTTTTCATGTTGACGGATGCCTTCTCCAGGGTAGCCTGACTTGCTTAAAACTGCTTACACAGCCTGTATTGAGTAAGTTTCAAGCAAGCAGCTATTTTCTGGATTTTGACAAGCTGTTATCACACATAGTATCATGTATGAAGATCAATAATGCATAATCACTCAAAGCAAACATTAGTATGAGCACTTCATATTAAGGTTTAACAGTATACTGTCCTCCATCTTGTTTGACATTTCGTACTTCATCTGATAGTCACTGAGTGGTTTGTTGTCCCCACATCAAATGCAACAAATTAGCTTAAATTTCCTTTGGAAAATAAAATATACTGTGATATATTGAAATTAAATACATTATCAAGATACAAATTTCAAATGAATTGCTACTTTCAGGTATTGCATACATTATTTATATAAATTGCTATAAGATGTATTTATCTACTTCCAAGAGGGATTATTTTATTTTTAGCATCATACATGGTCACCTTTCTGAGATGCACCCCCCCCCACCCCCCTCTTTAAAATAATGACAATATCACATTTTGTCATGGATCGTGCCTTCCTTCCTTTATCTCCGCACTTAGTATTCTTTTTTTCCGTTTACCTGTAATCTATCTGATTTTTCTGTGTTCCCCTATGGGTTTTGCTTTCGCCTCGTGATTGTGCGTGCTATCGACTGCTTTGCTTCTCAACGCGGGACTTGTTAGCCGTACAATTTAGAAAAAGTAAAGTGTGCTCTTTCGCTGTCTTATTTCGGAGCAGAGGTTTTGTTTTTTTGGTTTCCCACTCAAACCTTTGAGTGCTCTCACCCTAAGTTTTAGGGCTCTTTTATTTTTCTCCTTCTTTTCTTTTGTTCACTCCACAACGGGAGTTAGATAAGTGTAAACTGCTTTTTTTTGTTTTGTTTTGCTCGGATATCGAGTTCCTCGCTTTTTATCGCGAGATTATTTGTGTTCTCCTTATTTTCCCCATCCACTACGGATTATTGTCCGTCTTAGTGGTGTTCGTTAGGACACTTTTAGATTCATCATCTGTCGCACCTGGACCTCCAATATTTCCTCCGTGTCTCTGAGATCCCCTACACATTTAGAATAAAAAATGCACTTTTATTTTTAAGAATTGCACCTCAGCACGACCGTGGACATCATTTCACAAACACAACTTGGGAGTAGTGGGAACCACAGAAATGAGCCCGTAAAGAGAACTGTCCACGGGGCCATAAATTCACCCCCAGGCTGCGCCACGTCTCAACAAAAAGAGTGACGGAAATAAGCGGAGTTCCCAGAGAAGGATGGAACACAAAAAAAAGGCATCTCGGAACAATGTTTTCCCAGACTTCCTTTCATCTACCAGTGCATTATACATTGTTTACCACACATTGCACATCTTGGCAAAATTACCCCGCTTGTGTTTTCAATTACCGGCACCAGTGCAGAACCAGGGTGGAACAGCGGCCGCTGCCGTAAAAGAAGTCAATCAGAAGGCCAAACGTAGGACTTCATTGTGCGGCTGCTTCATGCACTGTCAGCCAGTAGAGTGATGTGGTTATGGCAGACCTCCGCCAGGCCCAGAGCGCCAGCGTGTCACAGGTTCGAGCCTTGGCCACATTTGGGTTTCTGTCAGAGGTGTGGCTTCAAGCCAATATAATTTAAAACACAAGTCACCCCCTGTCTAACTGTAGTGTTAACGACACCTGCTTTTCTTTATGAAACCTTCCTTTCTTTTAATAGACTGCATTATAAAAAGTGCTAATATGCATCCATGACAGTCTATCTTAATTCCTGATTACGGTAACTAACAAAAGCATTTCACTGACCTTAATGGCAAGTATTCCCACGCAAAAGTCCTTTATTTACTTCAAACCCCAAAATGTTTAAAATGCCTTGTTGTTTTATTCATTTTTTCTTTTTTTCCCTGGAGGGCTGAAAACAGAGTTTCCAACAGAGTACTAAAGCATTTGGTTAATCAAATAATAACCTTAACTGAATGACTTAGGTCACTTCTTCCTTCTGAGAATCATCTAAAAAAAATTTAATACACTGCTGGACTATAGGCTGTATTCTATCATAGCTTTAGTAAACTATATTAGAAAACCATCTTTAAATTATCATAATTAAGTTATTGTCATTATTTTACTTCATACTGTCCTGAAGCTTTGAAACTCACCGGAGTAAATAAAATGTCTACAATATTGTCACAAAGGCCCTCATTTTGAGGAGGCATCCACTGACGTTCTACCACCGACAGGCTAGGTACTAACTTTTTTCTCCCAGTATCATCTGTTTTCTCGATGTTGTCAACACATTAGTCACGTTTGTCTGATTTTATTTATATCTTGGATTTATTATTATTAAAATGGTCATTAATAGTAATTATGATAAAAATGTATCACTTAGTTAATTCTAGTTTGAAGGGACAAAATGAAAGAAGAAAGCAATGTTTTTGAAACATATTACCGATAAGTGCTTGAAAAAATAAATTTAACATGGTTTAGTTTGATTTCATTGGTATTATAAGGTAATATTTCGATTGAGAAAATGTATTTTTAAATAAAGATTGGGAAACCTTTATGGTAAGCATCAGGCAAATGATAAATCAGGAAAAAAAACTTATTTTTATGCAACAAAATAATATCTATTTTTAGCCATTTTTATAAGAGGAAGTCATGCAGGCAGCTGAGGAACTTCTCATTAGTGCGCTCTGCTTCTCCTCTTTTTCAGACTGATTTTTTTAAAGTAGTTTATCAACTTGCACAGAAGTGGAAGTCATTTTTCCATTATTTCACTAATATGAGTGGTGATTTGATGCCTTTGATACAGCTGTCTGCATCTTGACTGGGGAATCACTCCAGAGAAAAGATGGATTTCTGGGTAGACTCACGCTATGCCATCTGTTCCCCTCTGTGCCATAAAGGTGCACAAAGATGAAGGTGGGGCCTTTCTGAAGTAGGTGGGATAGAAAGGGGCGGAGCTAGCCAGAATGAGACACTCACCTGCAGAGAGACACCCGCCCACGCAGGCGGTGTATGTTTTTCTAAAGCAAGCCATGCTGGAACCAATGGGGACAGCAGCCGTTTACACAAAGATGGAGGAGACATTTGAGCATTACACTGTTTCATCTGCCTTACACAGACCCACTGGTTTCTTCCTGAAAGGCTTGTGAGATATCAGAGAGAAAGAAAACAATAACGTGACTCGCTGAGATACCTGTGAAGTAAGAGGTTGGGGTGACAAACAAATGGCATATAAAACAAATGCGATTGGGAAAGACAATCTCACAAGCGCATCTGCGTGAATATAAATATAACGTGTGCATTGCGTGCTAGATAACCATTTTTTAAGACTGTATTTTGAATATAGTGGAGAAATTGTGCTGGCCCAACAACTGTGCACATCCATACATGCATGCACACGCAAACATGCACACACACGCACGCGCAGATGAAGGTGTACACACATGCATCTCCAGAATCCATGCCAATGCTTAAAGGGTAACTACACCCTAGATCACTTTTTCTTTTAGCTGTAAACGTGTTTGAATGCCTACCTTATAATGAAACTTATTAATCCATTCTGTTATTTCAACAATTCTGAAATAATAACATAAATTAGGAGAAACTGGTAGAAAAGCGTCTTTGTGCTGCCCCTAACGGTTGCAATTTCCTTTCTGCTCCCCACACTGCCCCCGCCCCAATCGTGATGCCAGAGTACCTTTTTGGAGGTACCTCTACATCATATGAATAATTGTTGTCGGAAACAACCAGCACCTGATTGGTTAGACCCACTACGTTACTTTCGTTTCGGCTCCAAGTTTTTTAACCGGAACAACGTTGCGTCCTGTTCATAAACTCTTATTCCACCTAAATAGTCCACTAAAATATGTTTCTGAAGATATTTGAGGTGAGAAATAGGCCATGCAGTTGCTGAATCTTCATTCATATTTGATGTGCAACGTCTAGTTTGACAGTTTGATCCGAGTTATACGTAATCATTTGTACAATGTACGTTCATTTATGCAAATGACGATGGACACCTCCGGATGGGGGATGGCTCCTCCGCCCCCACCCCTCTCCCTCGCTCACCCCACAAAGTATTTTTCTAAATTGTTTCGTGGGTGGAGACAGGCTGAAACAGTGGGTGTAGTTACCCTTTAAAATAAAACATTATTCAACCCACCATCAAGGCCTGTTTATTGACACAAAAATTGACTTCATCAGGACTGATGCATGATGGGAAGGGTGATGAGAGAGGGAGGAGTTTGAAAGGAGAGATGACGATGATGGCACTGGCATGGCAACATTGAAAGAGCAGCCACATTTAAAAAGCTGAAGAATTGCGGTTGATTTGATTGACATGTGTGAGATTTCGTTGAGCATGCGAGTGTGACATTGACCTTTCAGAGATGGCATTCTGGCATAATGTGGTAGACCTAAGCTCTCTGTTGTCATATTTGTGTGCAAGTGATTTAACAACAGTTTTATTTTTTTACCTTGAAAATAAAACAAAGCAAAAGAGACAGAACAAAGGATTGAGAGGTGTACAAAGCCGGAGTGAGAGTGACATACAGATGTAGAGAAAGATAAAGAGAGAGAGAGACGCTTACGCACTGAAAGAATGAGAGAGAGAAAACGAGAGAACAGCCATTAGTGCATTTGGAAACCGTTCAAGTCATTTTCATGTACTCCCAGGTTTTCCGTGGGGGCTGCAGTGTAGGCCTTGGCAACAGCCCTCCCGAAAGACTGCAGGTGGGTTTTTACTTCAGCTCTCCTCACTCAGAAAGTGGGGGGGAGGGGGGGGGGGAGTGCTCATATTGTTTTCTCATTTTTCTGGGGTGCATGCAGTGGAAAATGTCTCAAAACCAAGGGCCGGTTCATTCATGATTTATGTCACATTTGATGCTAGTTTAATATCAAATACAAATATGTCTTGTTTTAGTACACTGCAAGCATAGCTCCAGCGGAGAAGGAAATATGGGGCAGGGTTCGAGAGAGGTCAGGAGTCCTGGGAATTGAAGGCCTGCGGTCTAGTTGACAGAGGAAAATATTTTATAATCTCCAGGGTGCAGGCCGTTCAAATTCAGCACTGGTTTTACTTTACTCCCAGGACAAGAATTTGGCTTTGGCTACAATAGCTATTCCAGATGTTCCCCTCACAATTTTTTGTGCAATTCTTTTTTTTTTTGCCGCAGTCCGTTGTGAATTTTTGAATACCACAATTAACAACCATAAATCATGTCCTGAATACTTCCCCTTCAATCACCAGGGAATATTGGGGAATAGTCCCATAACTCAACGAAATTGAAGCTCACAGCAAAAAAGCTATTAAGATTTAGATAAATCCTACGGTGACACAAGCATTGGGGGAAAGGTACCCCTTTGTTGGAAAAGGCTTCACAACTGGCATAATATTTATTAAATAACCAGGCAGAAATAAACAAATTACAGTAAAACATTCCAAATATTAACCATGGGTGTGCTAATTGCACTTTCTGTTTTTTACTGATATTTCTATTGTTCTGTTTTTCTATTTACTTTTAAAGGGAGAGGCTGCATATCACAGCACCATATACCAATTTCATAAATTGGCAGGGGATGCTGAGCACCGCTAGGGATCCACTAGGGATATATAGAATTACAATGTTGGGTTTGTAAAGGGATATTTAATGTCCAAATATCAATAACTTGACCTGTGAAAGAAAATGGGGGCAAAGAAACTAGTTCAAGCCAAGTAAATACATATAATTCAGTGACACAACTCTTTTTTGTAAAGCACAGAAAAAGTTAAACTTAACTTAGCAAACTTAATGTGCACAGTGGCACAGACCGCAGTTTCGCCGTCCTTCATGGCAAAGACTGCTTTCCGGCAAATTTGTTCTCCTCTCTTCTGGGTGCTGTCTGCCACACACCCAAGTTCTTCTGGGTAATCGATTGGCAGGGAAAGACAAATGCTAATTCTACCCTTCAGCTTTGCTGCGTCTGCTGACAACATTCAAGGACAAAAGAGGGAGTGAGCTTTGTCAGACTGTGTGGTTTCAGGCACAAATCAATACAAGTTTTTGCTTTTTTAAAGAATATTAGAACAAAGAGAAAACTTTTTTTGTGGGGAAATTATTGATTACATATTATTCTAATCAGACTTAATTTATTTATTGACAATGATGGTTAGCCTTGCACTGACGCTTGCACGGCTCAGTTAACGAACAGAGACGACTTCTGTTGATGCTAGCATTTATGCATTAGCCATGCTGTTTTTATGACCTTTGGCGATTCATTACTGGCCAGTCTGATGGTTGAGATTTGAAATGGCCACAACAGTGTCGCGCATTTGAAACTGGATATCCATGGGATTTTTGAGAAATATTTGCCTGCCTGCCCCTTCAGTGTGTTTCAGTCCCGAAATGCTGGCGAAAGGCAGCATTATGCATATGCATGAGGAGTTTGTTCACACTATTTAATCACAGTCATGACTAATGCAATGCAGGTGGAGAAGAAGAGCCAGGTTATTTCACAGTGCAGTGCGGGCGGGAGGGAAACGGAGGTGAGGTTTGGTAGGGGGGGAGGGGGCGGAACCTGCAGGCCGTTGTAACCTGATAACAGTCAAGACATGTGTATGGGGAACTGCAATACAAGCACCAAGAGAGAAAGTGTGTAGGGCGTGTGTGTGTGTGTGTGTGTGTGTGTGTGTGTGGGTAGGGGTGGTGGGGGTGGGTCTGTACAACACACAGGGGCTCAAGCTGAAACACAGCGCTGCCAGAATGCATAACAGCCAAACCAGCCCGAGAGATGAGCGTGGAGGCTTGCGCTCGGCTGACTGGAGGCTTGCCATTAAAGGATTTCTGTAAGAAGACCCAAGGCTTAGGAGTATAGCTGGATAAGGACATACACAACAAGGTCAAGTCAGCCTATCAGCACCCCTGTGCTTTCGTCCCTTGAGAACTATTGTGGACCCCAGGGAGAGTAGCTGTTGTTTATGGTACAGCTAATGAAGATCCAAATAAACTAAATACATTTGAAAGCTTTCCCCCTGAAGTCTCAGCATTAGCCATTTAGCATTACATTATGATTATGCACAAGGATAAGTTGCCAGAAAATACGTTTATGCCCTTATGCTATGCTTATAATCTTTTAAAGGTAATCAATGTTATGATTGTAGTCTTAAAAGATACAGAGGAACCTGTGACTCTTGAAAAAATCTGGGAATACCTATATAACTGCCTGAAGTGTATTTGCACCACTGTATTAGGCACCACTCAGATTGAGGCACACATTGGACCAATATGATTAACTCCAAATGACATATCTGAAGTCAGGTTGTTGTTTTTTATTTTTAAATATGATATATATATATATAAAATAAATGAATAAGTCACAAAGTGGTTCAGTATCATTGCTAGCTAGATAGACACAAGCCAATTCTATCGTAATGGTGAAGGATCAATAACTTCCTAAAAACGTATACCAGCTAGTTATCTTTTAGAAAGGCAAATTCCAGACTGGCCAACGTAATAATAAAACAGGCACTGGAGTGCAGGGGGATGATTGTGATTAACTTTCTGTCAACTCACTTTTTTGACTTAGAAGAGCTATGGTCTAGGCCAGCGGCGCCCAATCATGTGCCATGGAGGGCCGAGGGTGTGCAGGTTTTCATTACGACCAATCAATGCACCTGCTGATTTCACTAATTAGTTCTGTCCTCTCAGGTTGAAGGTGTGTTAATTAGTGAAATTACAGCAGGTGTAGTGATTGGTTGGAATGAACACCTGCATACTTTAGGCCCTCCATGGCACATGATTGGGCACCACTGGCCTGGGGATAGAAAGTGCTTCTAGTGGTCTGCACTGAGCACAATGTTATTAGTCCCTTTAAAATAAGATGCAGGCTGAGCAACACTGAGGTGATTACTTTATAGCTCTGGTGCCCTGCATTTCTTTTCTAGGGCTTGAAGAAATGGCAGTTTGACTTTGGAATCAACAATGTCTTCATTTCTTCCAGTGGTGGTAATAGCTGCAATGGGGGAATGCAAATGTACATATGCCAACCAGTCTGAGAAAACAAATAACCAACAGTTATTTAGGGCTGATATTTTCAATGGAAATGAGGGAGAAGCCCAAGCCATATGATATATATGATATCTATTATATATACTGTACACATTCCTTCAATTTGTGTTTGACATACGGTACCTGTACAAATCTATCTGATTGATTATTTGGATTGAATATGTCTGGACATAATTACTGCGCTTATTATCAGCTTAGATCAACTCCTCAGCTGAAAGGGATGGAACAACTGGAAAAAACACCCCTGAGACATTAATAGATTTTTTTTCTTTAAATTTAAAACACTGTTGAAAGTCTGTTTTGAACCCCTTTAATTAGTGGCAAATGAGATGCCGCCAACTTAAGGGATTTAAGACACCTAGTTAAAAGCGGTTTGAAACTTTCTAACATTCTGGGCTTTGAGAAGCTCACATGGGTTTTGAAACACAAAGGCAACCTCATCCAATGAGAAAGCGTGTATACTGACAGAGTAAGTAAAAATCTGCACATTTCTAGTCACGATTAGGGGCCCCCAAGACATTGCTTTGTCAGAGATGGTACCTCTGGCAAGCGCACCAAATTGATTGCATTTCATGCTAAGATAGCAAAGTGAAAAAGTGTCTTGAAACATTATCCTGTAACACGCTTCTGCACACGTGTGTTCAGTGGTTATGAATCTATTGACTTCTCAATGCCATAATATACCACCAAATTATTCATATTTCATCATGTAGGTAATTTTACTAGCATCAGTTTAATTTCTGACTCTGCAATGTATACATATCTACATGTATCAAGTACAATATATATACTTAATAGAGGTTGGGGTGGGGGGCTGTGTGATATAACATATAATTAATATATTTTCTCAAATAATTAGTACATTTTTAAACATTTTCAAAAAGTATTTTTTGCATTGAGAGTTCACCTATTTTATGTGAACACATTGCCGTTTTGCATGGCATACCTTATATGACATATGACTGGCCTCTGTGTGGTGCTCCCTGTTCAGAAGGGAGGATAATAGCTAGTCAAGGGGTAGAAAAAACATCTCGCTGGATGTTTCTAAAAAACCATCTTCTCCCTCTAATCACTTCAGCTGCCTTCATTAGCCATGGCAGCAGAATAATGTGTGGCGTTTCCCCACCCTGACGGGCGTTGAGTAAAATGGTGATTTACCGCCGTTTGCGCCTTTTATCCCAATGGTTTTGATCTATTTTTTACTGCCTGTCTCGATCATTTATCAAGAGCAGAATGGCTAGTAAAGTAATCCGACATTAGCACCCAATGACTAATAATACCTTGCAAAGAGGGAAAAAAAGAGGTTTGTCATTTGAATAAATCATCCTTGCATGTCTCCATTAAATGGTGAAAAACGTCCAGACTGACTCCCCCCTTCAGAGAAAATGAGAAGTGGCAGAGGACTGAGACCCCAGCACCTGAAATGCATAAAAAGTGTGCTTGCCTATCCTTACATATCCCAGGTCCAGAATTACTGGCCTTGATAAAGATGAAAAGGACTATAGAAAACAAAAACAACATTACTGATATATTGCAATATTCTCTCAGTAACAGCTTTCAAAACTGCCTGTTGGTATGGACTGGGCGTTTAATTATTTTTTGTGCACATTACCTGATTTAAGTAGGTAAACAGAAATCTATGTTCTTTGATTTGATGGTTCTTTGGTTTTGCCCATGGTGATGGATGATAAAGGGATTGTACATGCATGTTGCATCATTTTTATACCCTAGTGAAATCGGAAGTAAAATCGGACATTTACACATTACAGTTCCTAAGACTAAGAAGTAGAATTTTATTGCATATTTAACTTTGTTTGATTTTACTTGACATAAACTTTAGACCTGCCAATACTTTTTACACCAATATATTTTAAGTATTACTTAATAAAACATTAAATCTATATAGTTTTCCAATATATTTGCACATACATATACAGTATATATTGTATACATATACAATATATATAGCATATTTTTCCTAATTTTCTTCAAGGGTGCCAATAATTCTGAACCTGGCTATAGAGCAGCATAGTATTGTAATCACACAGTATTATTTACACAATTGCCTCAATCTTTTAAAATTATTTTCTCAAGCCTGGTACTGACAGGATAAACCCACTGTATTTACCCACTCTAATGGTCTTATACTGTGCAAAATACATCTGATACACACTATATTTTAAGGTAGTTGAAGTGTTAAAAATCAGTTTGTCTTTTATTTAAATGCAAATACTTTTAGTTTTACGCAAACGGAGCAGTTAGCAAATGATTAACAACAAGCTTCCAGTAATAAAAGTTGTTTGTTTTAAAAATGAATGTGACATTTTTGAGTTTTTAATTAATGCTGTTTGCATTAATAGTGTCAATAATAATGTCAAAATAAATTTTGACTTTATTATTCACAGATGAATAATGTTTGCTTCCTCACAGAAGTGGTGTACCCACATATTATTTCCTGTGTACAATAAACTTAAATTTAATAATGTAAAACAAGGCATACTTTATTAATAAGTCATGCCATGTTTATTACATGTTTTCTAACACTATAGAAAGGTCAGAATAAAGGCTGGCCACTATGTGCAACTGCATGAATCTGAGCACACAGACCTAAAGCATTGTTCCCGTAACCAGTCCCATTGCAACCCTCTAGCAGAAAAATAAGTGGACTCCATGATGAAGCCTGAAAGCCCACCCCCAAGGGTCTCGGCCAATCGAGATCCAGCAGAAGGAATTTAGTGCTGATCCCGGGCACGGGCGTCCCAGCGGCGTGAAGCTTTTGGAGTCCAGACCGCCTGCCACTGGAGAGACTATTGGAAAGCACTCCAAGCCAATCAGCTAAATGCCAGTAGTCAGACCCTCCCCCTTGCATTATTCATGGTCTTCTCCACTCCTCAGAGATTCCCTCTGTCCGCTTCTACTCAATGCCTGCAGGTGTCAACAGAGCCGTCCCAATGGATGTGGGGTTGGGGGGGGGGTCAGTGGTTCTTCTTGTTTCTCTCACTTGGATACCACATACATGGAAATCAATACCAGGTTTTCACCAACTCCATCCAGCATCCCTCTGAGTTAAGTGAGATCACGATAGAGCCTTTTGTGTGCTCCCGCAGAAAGCAGGCTTTCATCCCAAACGTTACGTTACGGGAGGCAGCCAGAATTTTTCCGTCCAGCCTTTGTCCAGGGCTGGAGCTGTCGATCTGTTTCACAAGAGCGCGACGTGCTTGACTGCGAGGCGTGAGCAGAAACTCGACGAACCTGGGTCCATTTGTGAAGCGTGGATTGTATCCTCTGGTGGCGATACAAAGTTCAGCTGAACAAAAACGTCCCTGCTCTTTAAAACAACCTCCCAGCCCCCTCCTCTCCAACTCCCCAACACTCCACCCTTGTCAGACAGTTCATCAATTAAGCCGTTTAATGACGGCTAACGAGTTCTAAGAAGGCAAACACCTTTCGGGTCTCTCCGGCTTCCGTGCAAAGATGTGTCATGGCAGCGTATGGCACCTTTTAGTCCAACGGAGTCTTTATCGTTAACGCATGCATTAGTGAAGGCCGTCTCTTAGGACTGAGCTCTCCAAAGCATTTCTCAAACTTAATTACGGAGAGCGGCAGCTAATGAACTGTAGGATTATGGAGGTGATAATCATGGTCTTTGTAGGTGCATTAAGTACTGCTCTGTGTCACAAAGCATACTACTCAAAAAGAGAGAGAGAGAGAGAGAGGGAGAGTGACAATCTCTCTTCTCTATTTGTTTTTGTTATTAACGCAGCCTCTTCTTCCTCTTTACAACTGAGTTTTTGTTCGCTTTTGGTTGGTTTTGTATTTGCATTTTTTATTGCAATGATATTTGTAGTACTATGTAAAATTGGCATCATTATACTTATTAGAGGTGTAATATTTTGCATTGGGCATTCTGCTTTGTTAATAGTTATGCAGTGTGATATCACTCTAAAGAATGAATATTTTTCATTGTAAAACATGAAGAAAAAATACAATCTAAAAGTTAATGTTGAACTGAATCCTGAGAGTGGCATGATAATACGTATGGGACACTGAAGGGTACACAGCCTGCTTTATTATTATTATTTCATGTTTACTTTACCTCTCCATACCCCTGGACTCCTCTGTCCTAAAGGTCTGTGTTCATTTCCTCCCTTGGCCTCAATTTTTAAATCACGGCCGTCCCTCTGCGCCGGAATGACATTTTTTTTAATGCCTGTGCATTTTGCCCACTTCTGAGAGTTGCGTCGCTCTGTCGGTCGAAGACTTGACCCGGGCGACATGGGAACCCCCTCTTCTCTTTTTTTCCGCCAGGATTACGAGGTCATCTGTTTTTATCAGGGGTGCGGCCAGTTCTTATCGTATTTTAACGGCATCGCTCCTCATTCATCAATAGCACATTAGCCACACTACGCCCACAGAAACGAGCTTCATTAGACGGGTATTGGGGCTCTAAGTAAGCTGCTAATTAAATTCAAGCAGATGATGCCAACTAGAGACTCAATTATATATTATATGTACACCACATGATAAAGTACACCCTTCCCTTTTCTGTTAAATGCGCTTTGGAATATGCAAATATTTGCAGGCTGTTGACCCTACAGCTTTCCTATGCATATAGCAGTAGCACCAAAGGCCTGTTTGGCACCACTAATTTGGGTTTTGAATGTCAAAGCAGCAATACTTTAATTGCTCTACCGTGTAATTAATCAGCATAGTCACGCCCCCTCAGATCCTGACACCAAACACTGTGGATCGCTTAATGGGAAGTAACCGTAAAAATTTTACGTGAACAGTAAAATGGTATAATCCCCAAGAATAATTGCAGGCAGACTTTTAAAATTTAGTTCTTGGCTTTATGCAGAGGCATTTAGCATATCTATCAGATTGCATGCATCCGTAAGTTCATGGGCAAACTTTGTGGCTTAGACCATGTGACACTGTAGTGTGATTATGACAGTTGGGCTTGTACTAACTATTGACCGAGCAGATTAAAGACACAACTATTGGTGCTTTGGTGCTCATTTGACAGCTTCCCAATCCTTTGCACACTGTAATCTTCTCAAGACTGCAGTCTGGTTACAAATACTCCTCGGTTCTGGCTTAGAGGACAAACAAACTAGTGCATTGTGTCAGCCGATAAGACAAGACTTTCTGCCAAGCAGTCCCAGCAGTGAAAACAGTGAGATTCACGTGCAAATTATAAAGTGCTCAGTAGGAATAAACAATAAAACAGATGAGCATGCTCAACCATCTCCCCAACTGAGCATGCTCAACCAAACCATAATATTCCTTTGGTCTGGACAACAAGAGAAACATAAATATATATGTGAATATATAATGTAAATGTATGTGGTATAAGGTATAAAGATTTGGAGGGAGTTGGATCACCACAGCACAGGGTACTGTCCCGATTCTATTTCGATCAGCCACAATTTTTCGGGTCTGCTTGAGTTCACCGCTCTCTTCGGAAACATCCTTTTGGCGAACCGATGTGGAACCGGTGGCCCGAACACATGTGGAAACGGCTCGTGAAAAAAAATGACCGTTTGGACAGTAAACCCCCCCACCCCTCTCGCACCTGTGAGAGGAGAGGCAAGCGACCCACCACCTCCCACAACTTCCTCAGTTGACTTCATACCGCTCCTGAGCCCCCTTACCCCCTGTCCGCCGCCCCCTCTTGAACCCCACCTGCACCTCTTGGGCGTGTCCACCCATTAAAGACATCTGTGCATACCTAATGAGGAGATAAATCATTTTTGCAGAGCAATTTTGATAAATGAGGTGTTCAGGTTTGTGCACATGACTGCTGTGTGCATATACCCAAGCAATGCTGTAACTCCCCCCCTACCACACACACAAACACACACACACACACACACACACTTTCGGTCTCAGATGTGCTTTGGCTTTTATTAAGCCCACATTAAAATTACACCCGAGAACCAGACCAGAACTAATGATTGGAAATTGAAAGGCAACATTTACTGTGGATATCAATGCACATCCCTATTTTTCTGCATGGTCCGCAATGTAAATCACACATGTTTTACATTTAATGTGGTTCAGCAGCGCTATTGCACTGTTGCCATTTATAGCAAGAAAGCTGTATCACACTCCTGATTGGACTGCCATTACAAATGTCAATCATTAATAAAGTAACAATAATGATAAAAGCTCTTGCAGTAAATACAAATTGGGTATCACTAAAATGTATTTAATAAACTATCACTGAAAAAGTGGGGATTGTAAGTGGGATTGGAATTAGTTTTTTTTGTGCGATATTGGTGTTGGGGGTTGGTTTACGGTCCGGTAGCTTTGACTGGATGTGACTGTATTTAGAGCGCTAACGTTGGGTATAATTGTGAGGGGCTTTGATAATGGGGTGTGGTGGGATTGAATGGGGTGTTAGTTAAGGGGTTGGTGGGGGTGTGGTTACAGTTGTATAGGTGTAAAGGCGGATCTGGGCTGGGAATAAATGAAGTGAGGTTGGAGATTGATTTGGAGTACGGTTGTGTTGGGAGTGTTTTAAAGGTGATGTTCGTGATGGCGTTTTTATTTAGTTTTATATAATCAGCACTGCCGTACTGCAGTTTGGGATGATTTTATTGTTTTGCTCTTTTACTGTTGCTTTTTGTCATCGTTATCGTTGTTTTTGTTTTGTTGCTGTTGTGTTTATTGCCATTATTTGTGTATGTTAATCTATTTGGCTCATTTGAACAGTATCGTTCGAACTCAATTTGTTTCATTGGCATTCTCATTCATCTTCCATAAACTGCATTAATAACATTAATTTTATCATGTCACAAATCAAGGCATGGCAAGACATTTGAGACCAATATTTGTTTGAAAGGTGGCACGCCGCTAATTGAATGCTTTAATCTCATTGATTAAAATGTGTTTATGGAATTATCAATAGTGGTGGGGTACCTGAAGGAATTTTAATATCACCTGAATGGGATTAAATGTCCCCGGGCACTTCATTATTCAAATGAACATTAAGCCTAAAGGTCCAGCTGACGTTTAGGATTATCGAAGGTGATGTTTAAGAAAAAGAAGGGATTTACGACTGCATGTAATGGTGGCGAGGCTCTTAACGTCCTGGAATATTTGACAATGTTTCAGCCTCTTTCTACTCGAATAGAACGTAGTTTTTTCATATGTGTGTCTGTCTTGTATGTTATGATTTAAAAATGTCTTGATAACCATGCTTTGTTTGAGCTGCTTTTATATCTGTGTCACATGAATGAATAATCAAACGTGTGCTTTAGAATTAAATCATAACCCTGTTTGATTTCATCATTTAGCCACATTCTGTGAAGGTGACGCTCGCTCCTGTCCCTGTGCATTTTATAAAGGTACTAATCCCCGCATCAATTCAAAGTACATCAGTGGATTTACTGTTTGGCCCCTCTCTCTCTCTCTCTCTCTCCTCTCTGATGTGACTTCACAGACAGAACATGTATCAGATGAAAAGTAGCTACCCAGGAATGCATGGATGAAAAAAAATCAAAGAAGTGTTAAGCGGTCAATTTTTACAGTATTACACTTTTTCTATGGCATGTTCTGCTATAGAGAAATATATAGTTGAATTATTGAATTTGATGATACTTGAATTACTAATTTGATGATACTTGAAAAAATTGCTGGCTAGGGATCAAACAGCTAAAAGACAAGAGACTTGCCGTGGACTCGTTATTATCCAACTAGCAGCAAGCTGGCAATAACCAATGCACTGCATTAACGTCTAGTCTCACTCAGCAAAGAGTCTTCGGTCAGTGATAGAAATAAACACTTGACAACAAACATTGTAATGATGTTTAGCAGATAATACCTCTCCTCTTTCAAAATGAGTAAGCCAACAAGAATGGCCAATCACAACTGTAGGCCCACCCCATTGCTGAAAGATCCAGCTGACACCTTCTTTTCACTCTGTAATCCAGCAACTGAGCTACTGCAGTGACCGTAATAACGGATTGTGCAGCTGATGCAGCTGATGAAGGAAGATCCCAGGCCCCCTGTCAACTTGGTCTTATGCTTATTGTCTGTGCAGGAGCTTGATGCAGATTTAATAGGGCAATACTAAGATCTATTTTGGGAAAAGTGTCTCTTAACCCCTTAGAAGACATTACTGCTGAGGTCCCCACGAGGAACCTGTGGGACTGCGGCTTGCGACAGAAGGGCTGTATGGATTAGTATGTCCGTAATACCGTGCTGCTGTACTGTGGAATATTACCCAGCACGCGTGCGTGTGCGCACACACACAGACACACACACACACACGCCCATATGCAGACATGCTAACCCAGGACACTCATGCACATTGAAACCAAGACAAACCCAGAAGATACGCGCACACATACACGTGCCATCCCGTGCTCCCGCATGCACAAAGAACACACACTCCGCCGAACGGTGACCTAGCACATGCAAGCACACAAACAGCAACCAGCGCACATGTACTCATACACGCTCCTACCCATGCATACATACATATGCACATACATACACACAGAACATACAACATATGTAATCCACAGTGTACCCACAATTCCCAGCATACACTCACAGACACACACATACAAATGGAACACACAACATCCAGAATCCACATAGGCAGCGCCCAGCACAAAAACACAAGCAAACACACACACACACATACACACACACACACACACACACACACACACAGAGTCTCGTGCGAGACCCATAGGAGTTCTCAGTACTATCCTATCTCCCCAGGCGACTCAGTACACCAGGTGTTGTCTGCAACAGGCAATTAGTAGAATAGGTGTACCTGTCAATCATAGAGGCTGAGAGATTAGCTGCTTGCCCGTAATTAGCGGGTTAGAGTCTTCTTGGCCCAAAGGATAAAGGCTTTGCCAATAATGGGCCCTGGAGTATTCATTACTGAAGGTCGAAGCTGCCGAAAAGGCCGGGATCTTAGCAGCAGCGCACGTAAGATGATTGTTTAAATTTCAAAAATAATACTGGTCTGACAGTTGTTAGTGCCCCGTGGGATTGTGGGTACAAGGTAGCTGAGGTAATTAGTTTGAAGAGGAAAGGGCAGGGTTGCAGCCATGTTTGCGAGGAAAGTAAGAGAGAGGGAGGGAGGGAGGGAGGGTGGGAGCGCGAGTGAGAGAGCAAGTCGGAGAGTGGAAGACAGAGTAGGAGAAAAAGATGAGGAGATGAATAAAGAGTGCGAGGGAGGAAAGAAATGTGCAAGGATGAAAAAGGGAGTTGTGTTTTCACCCCCTTCCTGTTCACATCTGTCCCTCCTGTCTTGCGTTCAGTGGACACAAACTGGCCCCTCCTCCCCATGTTTGCAGTGATTGGATTGGGGCGGGGGGAGTGTTCGGCCCTACCTGTGGATGGCGAGCTGATTGGTTGCCAGAGCAGCAAAGAGACACAAGGCACATGCTACTGGGATAATATGCCATAGTATGCTTGTTTGTGTCTGTATGCATGTACGAGCAGTTTGTGTGCATGTAATCAGTATGTATGTGTTTGCTGAGTTAATACGTATATTGTGGTTTTTTTTGTTTATACAAGTGTCTAAAATTATTTTGTTTGGACGGTCAGCGTGTTACTGTGAGAATTTATGTGAGAGCACGGTCATTTATGTGTGCATGGGATCAGTGTGTGAGTCTGTGTATGTATGCGTGTGTGTGTGTGTGTGTGTGTGTCTGTGTGCATCTGTGGGTGTATGTAGAGTTTGCGTGTGTGTGTATCTATGGGTGTGTGTCTGTGTGCATGTGTTTGTGTGTGTGTGTGTGTATCTGTGCATGTATGGAAGTGTGTGTGTGTTCACACGCACGTTTGTGTGCATGGGTGTATGTGTGTGTGTGTGCGCCTGTGTGAATGAGGGGAGAGGGAGTGAGGGTGAGAAGGTCTTATTGAAGCTCAAAGATGGCCTGGCAGATGCTGGGTGGAGTGCACAACAAAAGGAGAGGCTCACCTTATGTCTGTTGCAGGACTGCAGCAGATGCCAGGGAATTAAGAGGGGATGGTGAGCAGTGTGCAGGGTTCAGCCAGAGTTCACACACAGGGAAGGTGATGAAGTACACTGTCACTGGCTTACTGTACCCAGGAGTCAGGACACCCTCAACACAGCGCCTCTCCACTGCTGTTTTAGAGCCGCCACCAACTATGCATGCGCACACACACAGAGACACACACACACACACACACACGCGCGTACACGCACACACGCGTACACGCACACACGCAGACACACACACAAAAATACACAAAAATGGATACATACACACACACGCACACACACACCAAAATGCACGCACGGACACACAAACGCAAATACACAGAGCCACACACGCACACAAACACACACACATACACGCACTGATGTACACACGCAGAAACACAATGCACACACACAAACATACACAGACATACACTCACAGCCGCTGCACACACACTGCATGTACATTCTGCAGTGGGGCCGTGCACATACCATAACACTCACACTGTGTTATTCATTCACACAAACACACCAACGCTGCTTGCACATTCATCGCTTTTTTTAATTAAATGTGGACGCTGCACCACACTGAAATGAATTACCTGGAACGTAATAATACTGGTGTGTGCTGGTGTTTTATTATTGGTGTAATGTTAAATATTTATCGGTCATTACACACGGTACTCTTTTTTTTTTCTTTTTTTTAAGAGTAACTCACATACAGTAGCATCTTAATTGAGCTCAGAGCCCTAATGCCTGTACCTCACGCTGCTTTTCCTGTTTTCTACAGAAAAAAATGAGCACATTAAAATTAATTAATAAATTAGTTTTTCATAAAAACTCATTAAAATTAATTTGGAATGTGTTTTTAATTAAGATTTTATTCTATATATGAGATGTATTTAGTCCACACAGACTTGAGGATGTGTGGATGGCATACCAATGGCCCTGGACAAGAAGACTCTTCTCCAGAGCAAGGTCTCTTTAGTGCGGGCAACATTTTAGTGCGGGCAACATTTTAATGCGGGCAACTCCTGAACTGAGGGACAGCATCTATGTGGGTCGTAAACTTTGACTTACAATTAAATACAAGTGTTACTTGAGAAAATCATTTTTGTCGTCAATTCGGTTGATCAATGAACTCACCAAAATGTGTTTGAAAATAAATAAAAATCGAATACTTTCATTTAATTTAGTGTCAACGTTACAGGCAAGTGTTGATTCAATCCAGACCTGTGTTTAAATGTAGTCTCCTCACCATCTGCTTCAGGTGTAAATAAATAGCTAATTGTAAGTTTTCTAAAATCTTCAGGATTCTTCAGGGATTTTCACGACAGTTCTTTCCATAAAACCAAGGCTGGGCTCAACACCTTCTCATAACCTTTTCATAATACACCCTGATTCACCAGGTGGCTCTAACAAAAAAACATCTCTGCTCTCAACCACAAATAAATTGCTTCACAACCACAAATAAACATGTTCTTGATTTCCTCATGTACCCCAGCTATGACCTGAATACCCCAGCATCTCATATTTTTACTTAGCAGACTTTTTTTTGCTGGTGTCTGTTTAAGTATGTGTCACAATTTTTCTATAGCACCGATGACAGTTGTTTGACCAAAAACATTCAGCATTGTTCACCTTTTTCAAAACCTTACCTATACCTTCTTGTCCAATAAAATATTTTGCTGTTTTTTAAACTCAGCATTTTTTTTTTCTTTGAATTTTTTATTTTTATTTTTAAGTTGGGATATGTGGTTTATTTTAAATTGTACAGTCCCACAGTTTCGAACATAGCAACATAGACTACTCAGGATTAAAATATGCCACCCTAATCTGCTTTCAGGCTCCCTAATACATACATATATTAGGCCTATATATATATATATACTATATATATATATATATACTGTATATATACATACTGTATATATAAATATATTTTTCAATCATTTCAATGGAGATGAGATCACTCCAGCTCACAGAGCATGTGTTGTATCAGACTTTGGCAATATATCAGCCAGGAAAGATGACGCCAGGCCATGCTACTATTAGTGTTATTTATTTTCTGTGTCTCTCTTACTTGGCCAGAGAGAGCAAAAGCTACACACGAGAACATTGTAATGGGAAGGCCAGGTGGGACTGAGAATACAGACATGGCTTTTTCTCTGAAAATCCCCCCCAGCCCCTCCTCCGCCACCGTCGACAGACATTATCATAACGAGCTGACATGTTTCTGGTACATACCTCAAGATTCATATCTTTTTTCCCTTTAACAGAAAACTCATTCTCTCCTCGGTCAAAATCTCCTGGGTTGCGCATAATTATTTTGGCTGTCCAAACATATGTCACATTCTCACAAAAAAAGCAATTTTCCCAATTTGCTGGAGGACTGATTAAATGATGTTACAACAACGCCGCCCGCTTCAGTATAAAAGGCAGGGTGTACGTCTCCCCTTTCCCTTATATGGAAATCCATTGAAAATAACACCTTAGGCCTTGTTTTGCTGTTACATCATGCCTTCAGCAATGTTTTTCTTTTATTATGTACTGTACAGTTATTGTAATGTTCCCACAGTCTTGCTTTGTAAATATGAATATAAATATTCTGTAATGTAACACATTTTTCAGTTGGTCTAAATGTGAATATATAAGTTATTAATAGTACATTTATTTAATGCTAAACTCACTTCACAAAATTGTGTGCTGTTTCCAAGCACATAATATTAAAGTTATTTCAATATACACTTAATACAGTCATTTATTTTTTAAATGTGACCCAGAAAGAGATGGCAAGTTAAACTCAGTTACACTTTACTTGAAAAGTAGGAAAAAACATTGCTTTTAGGTAGCACTAATTCAGTTTTAGTGGAAAAATAGTCAAAACAATAATTTTGATGTTAATAATTTGGTCCACAGAAAGATTTTAGGATTTTGTTTTTACAGTGTATATGGTTCATATATATATGAGATTACCTGTTTCCCTTGACATATTTTTGTTGAGATTTAAGAATCAAGGACAAAGACAAGGGTGGGGCTGATTATGGCCAAATTTAAACTGGCTACTCCAAGTGGTGCTTAAAGGCCCTGTCACACTATTGCGTATGAGAGAAACGTATGAGTTGCGGATGTAAATTCATGAAATAATTTTCATACGCGCAAAAAGCCGTTGAAAATAAAGAATTTTTTCGGATACTTACCGTATTGAACCTATGAGTAGCGTATGAGTAGCGTATCGCCAGCGTATGGCTAGCGTAATGTACGTATGGCTAGCGTATGAGTAGAGTATGAACTGCGCATGTCCAGCGTACCGCTATCACGTGACAAAGTGCCAATATAACCATCGGCCTTTCCTCATTCTCGGTTCTCAGGATGGGGAACGCAACACACCACCACAACCAGGAAAAAAGTATTGACTCTTTAATGACTGTAGGCTATTACTCAGAGGGTATGCAACATGGTTGAAAAGGACATAATGGCAATAAGCACCGTTGACGGTGAGGGGTTTCGAGAGCTAATAAACAGTCTGCGCACACGACTCACTCCAGACCACGTAGATATGCTTAAATGTTCTTGAATAAAAATAAGTAGGTCTATCTAGTATAGCCTATGTTTTAAGTTGACTGTTCTATGCTAGGTCTACTAGTTTAACTGTCGCCTTTCAATTTCAAGAGCGATTATGTTCATGCTGCAAGTGCCTAGCGGAGCAACGGTTTCGCTTGCAACAGATGAGACAGAGCGCAATTTCTTTTCTGTTAAAGTAGCCTATACACGCCTTCCTATTCTATTTTTGTTATGCTACAATAATGCCTGTTTCTCAAATGTTACAATAAATCTTTGATTGAGGAATATAACATGCATTTTGTATTCTGTCTATCATAAGCTATATTTAGCTTTTATGTTATCAATTAATCGACGATTTTTTGTTAAGGTTAACAACTATCGATAAAGGAAATTCCTTAATATTTGCATCCCTACTATGTACCATTATTACCATTATTATCATGTGGCATTATTAATGATCAGTTGATCATATGAATAAACGTTTTTTAAACGTACTTCTGGTGTTTTTCATACTTTTATAATACATCAAATGATGTGTAATTTACAAGTACCCCTGACCCATAGAATAATAAACTGCATTTTACACTTGACTTTAAACTATACAATTGTTCTAAATCATCCTGTCTTGCCATGGAACTGCACCTGCACCTGAGTTGGCCCAGTGCTTCAGGAGGTTCCTCTGCTTCTTTCAATCGTCAGGCATACGCCAAGATGTCTATATACGTTGCAGATACGTCAGACATACGTTAGAAGTACGTTACTCATGCGCTATCAATGCGCTATCAATACGCTAGCTGTACGGTACACCTTCATGTCAGCGTATGACCAGCGTACTCGACCTATGAGTAACGTACCTCTAGCTTAACTCTAGCGTATTCAGCGTATGCCTAGCGTATGTGTAGCGTATAAACCATACGTCCGAACACGCACAAAATTTTTGAGCATGCTTAAAAAACTTTTGGTGCCTCGCCGTATGCCAGCGTATGCCACCGAATGCGACCGTGCTTGAAACGTATACAACCTATGCCTAACGTACCCCTAGCGTATGTCAGCGTATATCAGCGTATATCAGCGTATGAGTGATATTTTTAATACGCTGGCATACGCTAGTACGAAACGCTATAGTGTGACAGGGCCTTTAGCAAGAAGAGCTGAGCTGATTGATTAATGAGGTTCTTCTGGGGTTCAAACACAAGAGCTTCGCAGATAGAAACCATTGAGGTTGCGCATGGACACAACAGGTAATCAGCCAGTTTGAATGCACTAAACTCCGGAAGCGGGCCCCCAACAGAGGGCAGTGTGGGCCCTGCCTCACCTGTACGGCCGCTCGTAAATCTCGCGCCATGTAAAAATCTGCACCTGTGGTTCACAGCTGGGGCCAGTTGGAAGGAACAAGTCCACCCACAGTAAACATGCCACTCCGATCCTAATGTGGGCCACGTCTTTATAATCCTGTTTATATTGTACCCATAAATAAAATGGGCTTTTGCCTGCTGGCTACAGAGAAGTGTTAGGGGGGAGGAGTGTTTTTGGGGAATGATGTGGACAAACAGACAGGATGCATTATTTTGTAGTTGTGGAAGCGCCTGTTAGCGCCGTGGTGGGGGAAACGTCTGCAGTGCAATTGTATGTCATTAATACTTGGACAGAAATCTGCTCCTCATTTTATGGTGGTCTGATTTTTTAACACCTTGCAAATGGCATAAGCACAAACTTGAATTCTTTTGACTGAACCCCTAACCAAGTCTTCCTCCTGTCAGAAGCACAGGGACCGGGGATCAGAGCCTTCTATAGTCATGAGATCACTGAAGGCGGTCAAAGCTGTCAGACTTGGATGAATTAGTTGTATGAATAATTATGGTGTGTGGGACTGAAAAACCAAAAGTCATTTGGTATTTTTGTGTTTTTGTACCCGCAAAAAATAGTTCAAGTCAAATACAAGCATGCATCGAATGAGTAAAGGCTATTTAATATTCTGCAAAAAAATTATGCGGACAGATGTCCGCAGGGTATGCATAGACCGAAATGACCTCATGGACCATGGACTCAAAGTGTATCCTGAGCGAATGTCCGCCTAGGAGGCCCTGTCTGCATGGACCTGTCGTTTCGCCTACTAGCGTACCTTCTTGATAAGGTAATCTTCTTTCATGAACAATGACCATTGGTGTTTGTAATTAGCGTGCAAAAATGAAGGGAAATGTTGTCTATAAAAAAGGGTTGGTACGCTTTGAGTATGCTTCGAGTATGCTTCGAGTACGCTTCGAGAACCCTTGACTATGAAAGGCAAAATTCTGTGAACAGTCCAGTGGACTGTCTGTCCAACTATGTGTCTGCTCTCTGTTTAAACACCCTGTAGGCACCTTAAAGCAGACTTGTTCTTGAGATAAAATAGTCATGGTAGTATTTTCTGAGTCCTTGCTGACTTCATATTGGCCCTTTTTTTTGCTTTTTCCAAAATGATGCAACCACTTCAGACTGGCTTTTTTTGGCTGTGCAATGCCGTAGTTTTGGCTATACTGGCTGAAAAGCAATGCAGCATGTAATGAAAAAGTGAGGCTTTAGTAACCTTATGGCTATCGTGCGCTGTCCATTTCTAAATTATACCAACCAATCAAATGGCTTTGCTACCCTTGAAAAAAAACAAACACCTTGATTAAAATCAGTGAGGCATACTATGTATGTATTTATAGTGTGAAACACAGACCCAATGTGAACTGCACGCCACTCCAAGAAATATGCTCACTTCTTCTTTAGTTTGGCCTTGTCCAGCAAAACAACAGGTTGAAGCGCCTCAGCCATGTGTTTGCATTGCACCAGGCAACATGCTAAATGCAGAACAAAGCCAGGTTCCCTCTATAAGACTTGCAGGAATTTAAAACCAAGCTGTTACCCTGTTATTTCTATGGTCTTCTCAGGCTCATTAAGGCCTGTATTATTTCCAGCAGAAGTTTGCTGCTTTTTCAGACTGCATTAATCTCTCCCTGGGGAAGCCATCTACAGGGACCCCTGCAACCGCTTGTAATTGATGCACAATGCATTCTAAACTGAACTGGGATGCTTTGTTCAAAGCACGGCCATGTGCAGGTCCAGTGCTCCATTTCTCGCTGACCTCTCTGGGGCCACATGTATAAAACTCTGAGTAAAACAATGCGTAAAAGAATGCTCAGGGTGAAAGTCGGAAATCTGCTTTAAAAAAGTTTAGCATTTTCTACCTTAACGTAATCTGTCGCCTTTCTGTCCCGGTGTCGCCATATCACACGGACTCCAAGCATTGCGTATGTATGGTGCCCATCGTGTGCAGTGGTACGCAAATTCTCATAGCACGTGTTCTATTACACATCTGAATTTTTGCATGGAAACTCGCTTGCACGGCTTTCTGAGGGGATTTTTCTGCTCAGCACTGTTTATACATGTGGCCCCAGGTTGGAATATAGCGTTGCGGATAAGGCTGCCGTTCCGCTTTTGCGGGGAAGGCAGAGCAGAGCCAGGCTTCATCGCTGCCAGTTGCGTCTGTGGAAGACAGAGGAACGCTATTCAAAGAATCTGGTTTTCATTTCCACAAGGAAGAAGTGGGAGTGAAAATGTGGCGTGGGCCAGGATTTCACATCCTATAGTAAGAGATTAAGCCAGGTTAGCCTGAATCTGGGCATTAGATTTGCCATGTGGCAAGGATCTGGGGCCTCATTTATAAACGCTCACACAAAAAAGACGCGTATACCACTTTCCCCTGCAGATTTGGGATCTATAAAAACAAACTTGACGTCCAAACATGCCCACATTTATGCAAACTATGACCCTACTGTCAGTCAACAAATTTTATTTTATTGGTTATGCCATAACTATTTCCACCAACAATATCGCCCGTTCGGCATCTACTTCTGTAACGAGTGCCTGGATTTCACAACAAATTCTGTAAACTGTAGACTTCATCCCTGTCAATACATTGGAACTACAAGCTGATTTACATGCATATGAATATTCTAAATGGTCATTCCATTAAAATTTCAACATGATTGTGATTTATGATAAATCAGTATATTTTTGATCATACGCACTTCTCTTTTTGTGTGCGTACGTAACCTTTCGGTGTAGAACCACAGCAAAGTTCTATACGTAGATAAGGCCCCTGGATGGGTAAACAGAATGGTAATGGTTTCACTTCCTGGTTGGCTCTTTCGCCGCTGCGCAGCGTGTGTAACATGTTGACTTGCTCTGTAAATATCCAGAATAAATGTGGGCAGAGAATGTGTGGCAATCCTCTCTGAGGAGGCACGGGTGTGGAGTGCAGCCCAGATCAAATCAGACTGTGGCCAAAGGCCCAATGGCTATTGCATAACTGCCAAACTGTCTCACTGCCCAGGGAAGGAGGGTAACAGTCAGAAGGCTAACCCACCCGCCCCCCCTTCTCTTCCAAAACTCTTCCGAGCTCCGCTGATCAAGCGGGCGAATGAGCTCTGCTTTTACCAGCCGTGTCTGACTGATACATAAAAGTGAGTTACTAGAAGCAGACAGCCAGCCACATTTTGTAGTACATTTGTGCTAGTGTCCAGACCTCGTGAGACAATGGAAATATTGTTGTGTTGAAGGTATGAGCCTGCAGTTGCAAATGGGAATGAAAAAAATTAAAATGTACAAAATGCAAGCTGCAGTATTTAGGTTTGTTTTATTTTAAGTATGAAAAAAAACAGTTGGTGTTAACCAAAAAAATATTTTGAACTTTTCTTTGTCAAAACTCAACTTTGAACTTCGGAACAAAATGGAGAACCACCATACTTTCGAACAATGCATAAGCAGGTCGGAGAAAAAGAGGAACTTCAGCCTAATTCAATGATATTGTATATTATTTATCCCACCACTGTTGAAAAATAAAACATATTTTTGTAAGCTGTGATTGCCTCGATATCTTGCTTGCTTTCTGCATCTGAAATATGTCTCTTTGCTATGTGGTCCACTGCATTTCCAGACATTCTGTATGCTCTTTTTAATTTTTTTTAATGTGGATTGGATATTAGTGGGTGCTGCACAAGGAATAAGAAGGTTAGGGTTAGGGTTAAATGCTACCTCAACCATTCCACGGAAAAGATTACGTTATGAAGAAGGTACGCTAGTAGGCAAAACGAAAAATGATTCATACTTTTGTAGGGTGCTGTTAAAGATTGAATCAAGAAAAAGAAAGTACTTACTACTGAAAATGTCCTATTAAAATACAAATGTGGACTTGTGTGAGGAAAAGATAGATTTACATTTACAGTGCGGATCACAGAATCTTTACATTTCACAATGTTTTTTGCTGGGCTATGAGAAAGAACCATAAATCTGCAGCTGGCGTTTCGCCCCAATGTCATTATGCACAACTCCAGCCCTCAACACCGTGACACTGGTTCAGAGGGAAGCAAAGTGCAAATTAAAAGACATTAAGGTCCACATGTTATGCACAGGTGTCTGTATTAAAACACTGCCTCAAAATTTTTTTTCTCAATGACGTTTCACAGGTGGACTACAATACAATACAATACAATAGTTCACCAAATACTGATTTTGGTATAGCTATGTTACGCCATTACCATGTTGTGGACACCCCCTAAAAATGAGCATTAAAATTTTTTACTTTTTGCACAAATATGATTCAATGTAAATACAACGGATCCAGACACAAGACCCCTAATTCTGTCTGTCATTTTGAGAAATGCATGAGACCTCAAAATTTCAAATTTTGATGTTGAATTGTCCATAGACTTAACATGGGAGAAACAAAATTCGAACTTATAAATCAGGCTAGCTTCTCAACATTCGAATAATTCCATCGTTCTAAAGTTCTAAGTGAACAATAAGAGACTGTTATGTCTAGTGCCAGGCGCGGACAGACAGTCAGCAGATAGGCACATCGACATTCAAACGTTAGCTAGCCTGTTGTAAAGGGGTTGTAATAATGTTACCTGGTGAACACATGTAAAAATTGCTGACTGGCTACCATGGTATTTAAATGTTGTTAATATTAGGAAGGTTGTTTTTTGCCTGTAGACTGTAACGTTAGCCTATATTAATAAATTGGCAATCGCTGATTGGGTCACATCAATAACGTTAGCTACCCATTGATATGACTAGGACAGATGTTGTAATGTTATTGTTCATCTAGAAGGATTCACAGGCTAGTCTGCACTCACAAAAAACTATGGAGTATGCTGAATTATTTCTAATTATAGTAGAATCTGTATGTTAGAAACTACTGCAAAATTATACAAAATTAATATTTTAAAGAGTACCTTTAGAGTAAATTTTACATATTAATTAATACAAAATTTTTATCCAATGAAAATGTTGTAATAATTGAACAAGTATTATCCCTTTTTGAAAGAAACCAGGCCTTTGAGGAGAACACAAATATAGTCCTCCTGCAGGCTGGTTAAGTCTCCACTTCGTTAGGTAGACATAGTTCAGGTCCCCACTTAAAAAGATAAATTAAAAGTGAAATCTCATTAAACAGTATGAACAATGAGCTTGAAACTAAATGTGCTATGTCTGTTTTGTTTAGAAGAAATGTCTGAAAACTATGGTCCCCACTTGGCAGGTATAGAGTAATAATCCCTTATTAGTAATACAGGTATATACACGTGTGTGCATGTGTGCATACATAGTCTATGATGTGGCTCTTTGCAGTGGTAAAGCATGTTTTGTCTCTTAGTGTCTGACTGGATGGCCACCCCTGTTATAATGTATAAACTGGTCATGTTTTCTTGTTATTATTGTATTGTATTATTGCAATATTATATAAACTGGTCAAACCAAAAGAAGAAGATTCAGTTAATGAAGAGTAGGGGAAAGGTGAAGTTAATTTGGGAGTTGGAAGTACCACACTGCTTAGCATAAAGGCTGGTCCAGAATTAAGCTGTCAGGTGACTCAAATCAGCCCTAATAGTAATAATAATAATACGTGCAATATAAAAATTAGCTGCTCAGTTTTTTTTTGTGCAGCTTTCATACTTTATTGACCGTATTTGCATTGGATATTTATTACACTTCCAGATTGTTATCAAAATGCATACACTGCATTTTTGTTACAATCTTTAATTGCCCAGATATCTTGGAAGCGACGATTCCCAGATGTCTTGTGAGACATGTATTGCATATACTGATAAGGGTAGCATCACTCAACTGAAATGATTTTAAGGTACATTCCAAAGTGCTGCTGTTTTTTTGTTTTGTTTACCAATGCTCAGACCTTCAACCCCTCAGGCTTTAGAATGACTGATTAGTGATAATATCGCAGCCGATCAAAATGAGGGCTTGAAGTAACTTTGGATGACAGCCTGAGAATCTATTGAATTGACTGCACATTGATTGGTTAATTGTTAAATGGTCCACACCTGCACTGACTGAGTTAATTAGCAAGTATTCAAGCAGGTGTGCTAAATTAGATCACACAGCAACTCCCAAAAGCTTGTTGTCAGATTTGTTTTTATTTATGTTCTTGTTTGCCATGCAGTGTATTATTATAATTTGAGCTACTATGCCACACATGTGAGTAATAAGCAGGTCAAATATGAACAAACAATGATAAAAGTATGACTTGGCTTGCTTTTTCTGCAAAAAAGGTCAAATACAATGTATTAGTTTATTTTAAATTATGGAAGGGAGGATGCATCTGGTAACCCTGCATATGGTTAGTCTGTATAATAGGACTACCATGCAAGCACCTGACCTGCCACAAGGGGGCATTGGTGTGAGGTGAGTTCTGGATTACCCATCCATCCCTCTGGGTGTGTTGCCCGGGCAGCCCTTCTGCAACATCACTCACTCCCCCAGGAGTATCCAGGCTCCAGTCCTGAGTCAACAGCCCACAACCCTGGGGGACCCCTCCTGCTCTTCACACTCATGCCTGGCTGACTGGCACTGCCTTAGACAAGCCCACACGAATCGCTCACAGATTGTGAGTGTAATTCTGTCTCTCCGGAGCCAAAGGTCTTCCTTTTCTGGATCATTTGAGCCCAACTCTGAGAGGCCCTCTGTTTATCAACAGTGTTGTTTTTCTCCCCTTCTACCTCTCTACCCCCAGGGGATTATGGGTATTGGATGTATGGTCCATGGAGCCAGTTGTGTCCTGAATACATTGAGGTGATGCAGACCCGGGAACAAGCTTCATCCTCTGTTGTGACCCACTCGAGTCAGTCTGTTGTAATATGGACCAAATAAAGTGCAAATAATACTTTGGCCTGAATAAGGTTTTAATTGGAATTGCTTTAACACATCCTACACATCGACATTTTTCTCTGGGTTTTTCACTCTTACAAAATATACAAACTGTAGTTCTTACGGTTATATAACAATGCCTGTTAAGGGACTGAGATTATGACTTATTATTTACCACTGATTATGTTTTTACCACTTGTGGTGGCAAACTGTGTCCTCGGTGTCCTAGACCGAGTTTTTGATTGATACTCCCAAAAATCACTGGTCAAGTCACTGCCCCGCCCTCCCACATCTCTCATCATAGGAACTCTGAGACCACTACTGATGATTGACACCTGCATGATCTATATCTTTTCGTGAAGAAAGATCTTTTGGAGGTATAAAATAACAAGTCCATTAGAGAAGATCAGCTCTTCTTGGGGTGCTCACTGGGATTAAAGGGGTTACATGGTTTTCAGTGCCATCAGTTCACCCTTCATCTGAGCATCTACATGCTTTCATAAACTCCAGAAACATATATTTTGTAGTAGTTGCCTTGACCACTGCAATATCAAGAGTTGCATTCAAAATGGCATATTCAGTTAGTGTCAAATGAGTTCATATGTATGCATGTGGAATTTTATATGTAAATACAGTATATAGATGTGTACACGTGACGTGATCTAAACACTTTCACAGGCCCTACTAAACCACAGAGAAGTTCATGTATTCTGAAAAGCTTTGGGAAAGTTTACATGACTAATGAAAACTCCCACATCTTCTGTTCTTGGATAATGGCCTTTGGTCATGCAAACTTTCACAGTAATATCAGTGACATCCTGTATTTCCCCCACCCCTGCCTCCACCCCCCCAGGTTCATAAAACCCATGCGCAATGACTCAGCTCATTCACAACAGAGGCTCTTTTCTCCCACACAGCTGGATGAGTTTCAGCTCACTGCCCCCTCAAACCCGCCACTGTCGCCACGGCGATCAAAGATCACTCGCAGCTGCAGTCACTCTCACTCGGCCAGTGACTAGAACGCCCACCGCATTCCCAAACATACCACGGGAAGGCCTGGCCTGCTCCTAATTGGATTTACGCAATGTTAAGTAAGATGACAGCCCAGGCTGCATTGCCATAGAGACAGATCCTTTAGAGTTTTTTCTGGGTTTATCGTGCATTTAAACAAATGCTAACAGAGGAATGTCGGGGGCAGGTGGGGGCGGTTGATTCTGAAAATGAGCTTCCCTTCTCGTCTAATCCTCCTGCTTTCAAGCGGCAGCAGCATCGGAGGCTTTCTCCTCGTTTGCTTTGCCAATTAAGAGGGAGGAAGGAGCCAGGCACCTCCATGGCCCACCGCTTAATTGAGACACCGCAGTCGGAACTCTAGAGTGATTTACTCCTCTTCTTTGCCTCTGCCTCTGGGGACTACAGGTGCGAAGGTTGAGGGGGAGGTTTACACTGATCGAGCTGTCACAGGGCACGGAAGCTCTGATTCTGTCTGAAGAACGCAAAGCTGTGAAAATCATTGCGTCTGTTTCTCTCCGACAGTTTATTTTTACATTTACACATCCGGTCCCTGCGCCCGCTTTCAAGCCGCGCGGCACCAGACTCTTATCCGCGCTCACTCACTGGGACAAAAATAAATTTGCGTTGCTCACCTACCAAGTCTGGCCTTCCATATAAACGTCTGACACCAGAGTAACACCAGCACAGTATATTTAATGGGTGGAGGCATGCAATGTTTTTTGACAATAGCTCGCCTCTTGTCAACAGCACAATGAGTGCTTCAGAATGTGTAACTTCAACTGTAATGCAACTCCTGTGAAACAGCAGTCTGGTTGGATATCAGTAATGTGTTCACAAGCAGCCACATCACATTGTTGGCACCATACTGAATGTATGCAGTCAGTAGGCCAAGAGAGGACACCCTTTCTCTTGAATTAAATAAAGACAGTAATTGGGACACAGTGCTATAGGAGTTTTATCATTTGGATGTGACTTGAAGTCTAAGTCTTGACACAGGTTTTTTAAAAATACTTTATTTTGTAGTGTATAGTTACATGGTCCTTTTTAGTCTTACCCCTTAATTAGCAATGCAGTTGATGCCAGTCTCACCATAGTAGCTAGTCGCTGGTCCTATGCTATAGTTGCCACTCTTTTTAACCCTTATCAAGACTGGCTTCTGAGCTGTTAATTAAACACAGAAGGCACAAGCCCAATACAAAATTCACTGGTTTTTGACTGTTTATTCGCCTTTGTTGTGCATTAGTCTCAAATGTTTACAGGTCAATTTGTCTCTGTTTAAAGTCTTTGCAATAATGAATATGAGTTTTCCATATGATACTTTACTCATGTGAAGGAACAGAACATCACCACATAAAATGCAAAAAAAAGAAGGAAAATGAAATGCCCCTGGGTACAGAAAATTCAGATAACTGGTTCACTTGTTAAGAGAGAAAAATAGAGACAAAATAAAGACAAACAGGCTGAGAGGAGTGAGCAGTTTAGATGATCAGCCGCACCAGTGCGAATGAGTCTAAAGCTCACCTTTTTGGTTAAGTTTTAAATTACTAGAAATTCTCACACAAAATTAAAGTGCTGCTGGTTCAGAAATATCCATTGTCATTCCAAAATCCATAGGCATTTCATCACGAGAGGCTAATTGTTGCCAAAGATTGAGCAACAGAGGCAATACAGCGGTGTGATAAGTATTGAAGTGTGCACAGCCTGTGTACGCGTAATCTATTGTTTATGAAAGGCTTTTTATTAATCATGGTGCCGAGAGCACAGCGCTGCACATTTGCATGCAAAGAGAGAGCGGGGGACTGGATCCGCTCCAGAATGCCTGGAAGGAAGAGATGAGTGCTGGACCGGAACAAACCGGTCTATCACCAAGAGGGACTCTACTTGTGCACCACGGAAAACACAAAGCAACGTGCCAGGCTGAGGAGACCGTACAATACCCCAGCATGCTGTTCATGTCATGAGTGTACAATTCAGAGCTTTGGACTAAAGATCAAACTTTAATTGTAAAAAAAGAGCCCGCTTTTGTAACACTACAGGGGACTACAAGGGGCATACAATAAAATAAAATAAGTACTATATTTGAAAATATTTTTACTGTAACCTGTTTTTTTCTTCCAAGACACTTTTAAATTTTAAATACTTCAACAATTTTTTTCTGCCAGGTGTCAAAAGGAGATAGGACATTTATACTTATGTACAGTAGGCCTTTATATATAATTTTTTAATGAAAGATGCCATATCAATCTTTTTCTCACCATCGTTTCATTCCCAGTTTTCACTGCTTGTTGGAAAATGCAATGCAAGAGAATTGAGCATGTACTCTCTTCTGAAACACGTACTTCCGCTCGCGTGTACTCTCTTCTGAAACACGTACTTCTGAAACACGTACTTCCGCTCGCGTGTACTCTCTTCTGAAACACGTACTTCCTTCCGCTCGCTGCTTCCTTTGCCTTCACAGTCCACTCACTGAGCTGTGCGGTTATTGTGTTGGAGAAATGCAGCCTGCAGCCTTAACAGGCAGATCACATGAAACTATTTAAGCACTGACGCAAAGGCAACCCTGCCAACTGTTGCCTGCCCTACCTGGGAAATGTCCTGGCTAATTATGTGTTGTCTGACAGAGCCAATAGGGTGCATAACTGCACCAACACGTTCCTCATTTTGATGCAGCATCACTTGTGAGGTCTATACGCCTCGCTTAAAGATTGTTATTTAATGTGACTTGGTTCAGAAATGTACTGGTTGTGATACAGTGAAACTGCATCAATTTATGCTTTTAAACTGTACATTTGTGAACTATATGTGAGTGCAGGTTTTTAGGAAATGTTTACAGTTAACCAGAAAAATTGTGTTAGTGGGCCAAGAGGGGGCACCCTTTGCCTTGAAGAAAATAAAGAAAGCAGTGTCCCCTTTGGAGCAATTGGGACAGCAGTGTAGTTGTCTTTTGGATGTCATGTAAGCAGAAGCACTGACATGGGTTTTTACAAAAATCCCATAGTACATTCTAGTATAGTTTATGGCTGGGTACTGTGACATCACATGTTCTGACCCCTTAACCAGCCATGCAGTTGATTGGTTAGTCACACCCACATAGCCAGTCTGAAACATCTTCCAGTGTACTGACCTGTTACATAGACAGAGGCCTTTCAGAGAATCCAACCTTTATTCAAATGTCCTAGCGAACACTGGAACTGCATGCTGAATAATACATGCAATGTAACTGCTTCTTTCTATTTAATCTGCATAACTTAGATACTTTTCTCAGACCATATTCAGAGTCCAAGAGACTGCAGTGGAGATACTCAGTATTTTGACAATTTGGAGTACTGATTAAGCATGGCTATCCAAGAACAGGACTTACTGACTGACTTACTGACTGCTGTGTGTGTGCGTGTGGTTGGGGAGTCATAGATTGGGAGTGGGAGGGGTTGAGCAGGGTGAGGAAAAGTCATCAGGGTCCTTCAGTAACGGACATTCTCTTAAATCACAGAGGCGACCAGCTCGGCTCTTGCTTACTTTTCAAATTGTGTGAATCCGTGCCTGCCTTTATCCCACCCACCAGAGGAGCAGCGCCCCATGGGGGGGGGGGGGGTCAAGTTTGAATCTATGAACTGCCACAGGTCATTAGACACTGGGTTTTCCATACACACCAGACATATGAGCCTTGCATCTGAGACTAAGAGAAGGAGTCAAATCAGGGAGCAGGTTGGGGCTGTGGGTGTGGCGTTATACTGATGCTGGATGGTGGTCTGAGGTCACAGGTTTGTGTGGGGCAGTGTGATCTTTAGCCCCCTTCCCCACACCCCTCCCCTTCCCCCCGGACTTCTTTCATCACAGAGAAGTCAGAAGTCTGAGGCTCTCCTTGACCTCTGAACCTGGTGACTCATGACCATGATGACTCAAGATTCCACGATGGAGCATGGGGCATCAAAAAAGACCTGCAGACCTGCGACTGTGATGCAAAATGAGTATGTAGTATGTTTCTAGTGCATAGTATGTTCATTTTGAGTGTGCAAAAAGTGCCCAGATTTAAACTAAATTAGCAAAAGTTTCTGAACGAGCAACCGAGCCTACTCAAGGGTCAAAAGATGCGCCATAATGCATTGCGGTTGTGTGTCATCATTTGAGCAACCGATCATATTGTGTGAGCGCATGAAATAATTTCTGATGACAGAAGTACAACAGCGGCACACCCTTTTAACGGGATAGTTCGGAATGTTTTATATCTAGTCAGATTTTCCACTCACCCATGATGTTAATCGAAAACATTTTCACATCAGTCCAGCCTTTGCATCATACTAGCTCCTGCTAGTGAGCTGCAAGTTATAATGCAAGTGAAGGGGGCACGCTTCATGCCATGCTAAAAACACTTAAACATACTTCACAGTGCACCGTCAGCAAACAGAATCCCACAGCAGTTTATAATTGTGATCTATCTGCTGGTAGCATGTTGTCCCCTTCTCAAGCACCACGTTTTTTTTAACACAAGCCGGAAAATTAAATGGTTACTGTTGTTGAACCCCTTTAACTACAGGAATAATCATGGTCTCTTCTGTAAGGTAACCCTTAGTAGTTTGTTTTCCAAGAGTCAGAATCACTCTACTCTAGTATTACTGAAGCAAAGTAACAGAAGCTGTAACGCAGTGTAAGTGGAATTTTTTTTCTTTTTTTGCCAACCATGATTTGTGTCAGGATTTTCAGGGCCTGATTTATTAAGACCATTACCGGGTGCAAAAACTTTTAGCACATGCAAAACTAATAGCACAACCGACGATTGGTGCAAAACAAATACCATGACCAATCATTTGTCATGTTATTGGTTTTGTATGTGCTAAAAGGTTTTGCACATACTAAAGGTCTTAGTAAATCAAGCACAGAATGTACAGAGTCATTATTTTGATCTAGCTTGTTTTCTGTCATGTTACAAAATAAAGAACCATTGTCACTAAAACTTTGGAATCATAAAATAGTGTAACGCCTGTCCATTTTGCAATCAACATACATTACATTCACGTGATCCTGGACAGAATCCCAAAAAACTATTGATTAATAGGACTGGGTACAGTATGTCACTTCCTCTTCTGTACCCAGTGACCCACTATAACTCTCATTTCTTAACTCTCACTCTTGGCTCGTATCTCTTGCTGCGTTCGCTGTGAACTCGGAAGCTCGGAGCTCCGACATGGAAGCTCGGAGTTACGAACTTGGAACGCGCCAGCGGTCACTTCGTAGCATCCATGGCTGTAGGCAAGAAGCTGTCGCTAGCTCTAATACCTTCTAAGCACCCAACGCTTTAGAGCTACAAAGAAAGAGAAAAAACGCATAAAGAAAGTCAGTGTTGAATAGCCTACATATATTTCTATATAATAGGCCTATTTTAAAAACGTATTTGCATATTTTACTGATGCAAACTGTTTATGACTCCGTAGCTTGTCTATATTTCCTGTGCATGTTGTCATGTGAAGGATGTAGGCACGCATAAACATTGAAACAGCCACTAAGTTAAATTAAGCATTTCGCATTAAAATACAGATTCATCCATTTTGAATGACGTCACTTTCCTCCTACTCAGCAACCCAGAGCTGTGAAATTATATCCGAGTTTCCGACTTGTAATTCCGTTCCAGTATATTTTTTATGGTCGGAAGGTCGCAATTATGAGTTTCAGAGGTATCTGGAACGCAGCATCTCTTACTACCCATGCTGCGTAAGAACGTCCATTTCGCTCAGGGAAAGGGAGAGATTCGGCCTACAGATGCAAAGAAACATGCAGAGTGACACTCTCTCTCTCTCTCTCTTGGGTTATGTAGCCATCACCACCGGTAACTAATTCTGAGTTAAAATGTTCTAGCAAAGCTACCAAACCTGCATCCACCAAGAGATGAGTCAATTTGCTAGCTACACTTTGCTATCGTTCTGCAACATAGCCACAAGTAAACAGCCAGAGAAACGTGCCTACATTCCCTCAAAAGTTCCTGGAAGCTGGACCTGCAAATAAATGTGCAACAAAGTAGCCTGCAGCTGCGACCCAGGAATGCTGCCATGGGGCGGCTGTGGCTCAGGAGGTAGAGCGGGTCTGCTGGTCGATCGGGGGGGTGGGGGGGTAGTCCCCGGCTCCTCCTGTCCACATGTCGAGTTGTCCTTGGGCAAGACACCTGAACCCCCCCCCCCCCATTGCTCCCAGGAGCAGCAGCTTGCATGGCAGCTGCCGCCATTGGTGTGTGAATGTGTGTGTGAATGGGTGAGTGAGAGGCCATTGTAAAGCGCTTTGGATAAAGGCGCTATATAAGTGCAGTCCAAAAGCCAAAAAGTTTTCCTTGGACATCACGCCACACACGGATCCATCTGCACACTCCAGCAGTAAGACTGACACAAACATCCAGGCATTAGTTTAAGAAAATTCTGTTTGCTGTTTATTGTCAATGTAATTACATAAGTCAATTGTATTCATTGTGTCTAGAGTCTATCATATGGCTTGCAGACTAGCTGCAGCTAACTAGCTTCGCATAGCTAACGTTATCTTTTAATCAAGATCTGTGCATGCAATCTCTCTTGTAGGCTACTAATAACTAACCCATTAGATATACTGTATAATCTCTGTCTTTCTGGATTGTGACATTCATATCACCCTGCGCAATGTTGTGACATTGCTGTGTTGTTAGGTTTGATGACACGAAAGGAAATCACATTTTTCTTGACTCTTGCACCCCAAATCAAAAAGTCTAACTACGCTTGTGGTGGCAACCCTAAAGAGTGGGTATGTGGGAGTTAGCTTGTGGCTCTTGTTACATTAATAAAAATATATAAATGAGATAATGAAAAGTGGAATATTTGGACAGAAACTGAGAGCAATAACATTATCCAGTGGTTCATATAAATATTTTCATTTAATGTGAAAATGGATAAAAATACATGAATGAATAATGTCACAAATATTATTTTTGTAAATCTAATGAGGTTGGTTTCTCAATGTGTTTACGTTTTTTATAGACTACTGACGGTTGTAGGTCCGTGGCGTGGTTAAGTATACTCAATTCCAAAACATGTGTACTACTAGCTATTCATACTTAGTATGTAGTACACAGTACATAGTAATGTTGTATGTAGTATGCTACCATGCAATTAACACATCCCTACTGTACACTTAGTCCATGGAGGAGGTAGCCAGGTAAATGAACAGTTACACACATCTGACCATTTTACACAGTTTTTTTCCAGAGGAAGTGAGATTTCAGATAATGCCAAAATATTTTCTCATCCAGAATAAACACTTAATTGTACGTTCACCTGCCTATCTTAGCAGTCAGAGGAACAGTGATACAAAGAACATGTTGCAGATATCCTGATTTGCTCACAAATGTCCTCTAGTCTCAACTGTGTCTGGAGCTACTGCTTATAATAGCCGTGGGACCAAAGATGGAAACCCTCCACAAATTCACAACAGGCATAGAAACAGTCACCATGGGCCCTCCAGAGGTTGAGGAAACTCTATCCTTCCTGTATTATACAGTTGGGCTCTCTTTTCTCACCACATTTTTCACACAGAGGGTGGCAGAGAAAAAAAATCATGGAACATTTATGGAGCTAAAACAACATCCTGAAGCAGGAGGTAATGGGGTCCTCAGTCAGAGGGGTTAGGTGTCTGGGGAGTGCCTGTCAAAAGTCTATTATTAAGATCAGGCGCATGAGGGATGAAATAAAATAGCCCTTCTGTAAGATTAATGGTGGGTCTTGATCTAGGGGTACCCTGGATGCCAGTGTTCGGATTGTTAATCTCATATTGCTCTCTTATTTCAAAATAATGTATATTTGGATTTTAAGTCAAGTGAACTCTGACAGTCAGAACAGAACAAAGTATTTTTACATAAACTTGGAATGTTATGGGTGCCATTTTTCAGGAGTAGGATCTAGCTTATGTTTTTTTATACTATTTCATAAAGAATGATTTTAATGGATTTTAAATTTTGGACACAATTGTGTATGTCTACTCCATGCCAAGTTGAGTGAAACATTTTAGGTCTCAATTTTCCACTATCCAGCAGGTGTTTGTTTAATATGGCGTCCACACCCTCTGGCAATTTTCACACAAAAAAAAGAACTGATTCGATGTCTTCCAAACCACACCAATCCTACTATAGTTAAACCTTTTCCTTCTGCCATGATGCTCCAGGTTGTTGATTTATGCCCTCTTAGAGTAGAAATCAATTAGTCCAGTAGTCAAGGAGACCAACCATCAGATATGCTCTAAAATCACCTGATCTGTGCCATTATGGTGTAGGAGGGCGGTGCTTCATTTGCAGTCATTACAAACAATTGTTTCCAGCACACTTTGCTCTGGGATATGTGCAAGACACTAAATTAATGTTTAATTGTGAATACTTTTTTAATGAAGCTACTACAAAACACTATTCTCTCGGTCAGCCATGACAGGCACAGTCTGGACGGTAATCCAAAGATACACTCCTGCACATTACCATTCCCATTTGTCATAGCTGGCAGGCATATATAATAGTGTAGTGTCGTCACATTTATTAATGACAGTTAGCTTGCAATTGCTAGTAAATAAGAAAGGCCCATTACACCAGTGAGCTTACATGAGCACCCCTGGCAAAAATGAATGATTCATTTGTTCATTTTATGAAGTTAAGGTGTGACTGATGGCATTGTTTTAATTGATTCCCTGTTTCTGTTGGCCGACATAAACGCAAAATTCCGTCCCATAATAACAAGTGCTTTCAAGGCTTTGTAACCTGACATGCACAGCAAACCGAAACCAGTGAAAATGGACTAGGCTAAAGGGTTTTCAGAATTCCATCGCAGCCTTCGCTCGGCTGAGTTATTGAACGGCGGCTGGAGTTTGGAACGCGCCTCATATAATGCCATCTGCTTTATGCCGGAAAATTACGGTGCGCTGCGTGAGTGCAAGCTCAGATCCGAAAGCTTACCGGCGTTATGGTCTACCTTCATTTAAACAGTCCTTTATCGTCCCGTCTCTGCTCACAGGAGGAATCCTGCCCTAGTTCAGAGGGAGCCATAATCACTGATGTCTAATTAAGCAATATTTTGTCTCTTTCAAGTTGTGGGCGGATCAACTCCACTTGGCCCACACACAGAGCTGTTAGAAGGGGTTAATCTATACAAATGCTGCCACAGATATCGCTTACACTGGAAGTTAATAAGACTAACATACAGCATTATTAGCCTGGCTCTATTACATTTCCGCATAATAATCCGCTACCTGTCAATCACTGGCACAATTAAATTGTTTAATGAATAAATTTGCATTGTTAATGGCAGGGCCAGGGGAAACATCTGGCTACACCAGTTTTAATGGCGTCCCTTGCATCAGACGCCCATATGGAACGCTAAAAGAAATGCTGTTTCGATGCTAACTAAATGAAAAGTATCACTCAAACTAATTTGGGCTGTTTGACAGAGAGGAAATCACTTAGTCAGAGAGAATCTGGCACATCACAAGCACGGCTCCTAATTGCGATTGGAGGAAATGATTCCCTCCCCCACCAGTCCGCCGCAAAGTGCCGCCTCCTCTCGAGCAACTTGCTCATAACAGTTTTTTCGACGCTGCATTTCAATACTGCAAAGGCACAAGGAAATTTCTAGACAGCTCCAAATGAAATGCAAATTAGCCTGCCAGCAAGATCACATCTGTCGGAAGTGTATTTTATACTCTTAACACAACTGTTTCTACAATTAAAAATGAGCAATCACAACTAGCATGGCTTATTACTCCTGTATCGGTGTTTTCCAAAGTATACTTTTCTTGCTGGGACTCTAAAGACACAGATACAATCATTTGTCAAATTCAATGGGAAAATTTGACAATTGTGCTGGCTCTAAACAGAAAAACAACAAAAAATGGGCTCTGTCTGATTCAGAGCCCCATCTACTACGTCCTGTGTACTGTATACTAGAATACTGTGTACTGTTTATGACATACTGTTTAGTACACAACTTGAAGTTTGCACAAAATATTTTCTATAGTATTTTCGGGGGTGCATCCCAATATTCTTCATTCCTCATCTCCTTTCCTCCACACGTATCCTCCACACGTATCCTCCACTCGTCTTCTACCTGGAAGTATGCAAAAGTGCCTGTACATTTCACGTACAAGTATGCAGCATGTACAGTATACAATGTACCTGGCATTGCATTTTGCGTCGAGACATTAATTAATATTTACCCCCGAAAATACTATGGAAGATATTTTTTGCATACTTCATGTCGTGTACTAAACAGTATGTCATATACAGTACACAGACGTAGTAGATGGGGCTCTGATTCAGACAGAGCCCATTGTTTTTGTTGTTTTTTTGTCTAGAGCCAGCACAATTCTCAAATTTTAGCCATTAATATGTAATCAGCAACATTAGGTTAGATCGGTTTTCCGGACACGGAGGAGAGGAGGTGGTAGTGGAGGAAAGGAGGATGCATGTTTCCAGCATTGGGACGCACCCTTAACCGTACTGAGGTAGTAAAATGTCCCGCCCTTGTAGTCACTACATTGTCAGGGGCAACAATGAGACGTGTTTTGAATGCTAATAAGGACAGTGTGACAGTGTGACAGTGTGACAGTGTGGGATCATTTTTAACAATGGAAAGTAAATAAACCACGTACGTTTTAAAAGCAGATTCGGCTCTGGCAGCATTTAAATCTCGCACGGCCATGCCCACATTTCGTTGTACTTACGTACGTAGTTGAAGGAAAACGTCAGCAAAGCTACACCTCATTTTTAAAGCGAAGCTGTGCGTCATATTTATGGAACCAAAATGTTTGTTTACTTCCCAGATGTTCTCAGTGAAAACCCGGAAAGAAGTATTTCATCTGGGGATTTTAAGTACACTACACTGCAAAAAAATTCCGTTTAGTCTTGTAATGAGACTTGAAATCGTATTAGATTTTTCTCAAAAGTGGAAAATATTATTTTGTTATTAAATATGAAAGTTGTGAAATTATCTTACCCCAATTTTCAAATCTTGAAATGAGAAAAACTATCTCACCTCACTGGCAGATAGTTTGTCTTATTTAGCAAAAAAAAGTAAATAAGTAAATAAGATTCTACAGTCTAAATAAAAGATTTGTTTTTTTGCAGTGTACATTTAGAAAATATAATCGGCTTAACTTTCTCATCCAGTGTAAACAACAAGTATACTCTATAGAGTAAGGGGTCTGATTTCAGTCTGCTGAAACAAAATTAATTTAGCTCTGTGTAAGAATGTATGCTGAATATTTTAGAATAGGTTTGCATACTATACATAGTATCTAATAGTCTGCATAAAGGACTTGTATAGTATGTAAGTAAATACATAAATTAATACAGGAAGTCAATTTGCAAGAACTGTAACCCTGAAAAGGGAACATTTCATCTACAGTACCTGTCGCAGCCAAAAAATAAGCGAGCCCGACCCATGCCTACTGAAAATGAAAGCATAAATATCCTCTCCTGCCACCTCACCATTCACCTCTGCAGCTGCTGCACTTCAGCAGAGGTGAGTTCCCGGGTCAAGGCTACGGGCTCGCTTTACCCCTGGGGTCCTGAGAGAAGGAACAGGGCTCTCCCTTGAGGTGCCTAGAGGGGAAAATGCAGAGGGAAAAACAAACAGTGAACGAGGCTCTCATTACGAGGCAGCTTCATGCGAGTGATTAAGAGCGGTTCTTGGGAAAGAAAGAACAGGGAGTCCAGCCCCAGAAGGCCTCCATATAGAAGTGTGTGTGTGTGTGTGTGTGTGTGTGTGTGTTTGTGTGTGTGTGTGTGTGTGTGCTTTGCATGTAAGCTGAAGCCAAGTAATTGCATTTACTGGCTCATTATATGATGGCTGGGGAATGTGTGGTACAGTGGTTAGAGCACCAGACCTGAATGTTACCTGTTAACCTCAGCAGCTCAAATAAAAAGGAAATAAATAAATCCAACTGTTGAAGACATGTGAATGGTGGTCAGACTGTTAGTATTTAACTCACTCCAGATGAGGGAATATTTATTTTGAAAGTAAATTAATACTAATAATAATAATAATAATAATAATAATAACAGTAGAAACAGTGACTGGAAAACTGCAGAGGATGGAGTGGGGGTTTCCAGATTATACCCAGTTGGCCAGGAACCTCATTTAAGATGTTATTATTGTGTACAGCGTGTACTGGTTTTGAGAATCTGGTGTGCTCCATGTGGCCTATGGGCCTCTTTTCTGAGGACCTGTTTTATATCTGTGCTCAAAGCCTCATTGTTCCCTTCCACTGCTGGTGGGATGGGGTGGGGATGCAGAGCAGGGGGAGGAGGGCAGGTCAGGCCAGGCAACATGCTCTGTGCCTTTTGGGTTATTCGGTGGACACACCCGGCACATCCGGAAACTACTTCGGAAAGATGCAGTTTCCTAGTACCAGAGGGAGTTACATCTGTAAAGTTATTACTGTTTCTAGTATTAGGGCACGTTTTCAAATAATAATAATAAACTTTATTTGTATAGCCCCTTTCATACATGAAATGCAGCTCAAATCACATTGTAGCAGATCGAAATAAAAAGTAGAGATACATTAAGATGGAAATAAATGCATAGATAAAGGCATTTAATGTGTATGAAAAGAAAATACATCAAAAATGTAAATAAAAAGATCAATTAAGATGGTAAAGATGCATAGATTAAAACTTTTAAGGTACATGTAAGGAAAAGTGCATAGATAAAAGCTTTTAAGGTGCATGAAAAGAAAATACATTACAAGTAGATTAAATACATTAAAAAGTCAAAGACAGAGATGGCCCAGAACCGTGGAACAATACACACAATGTTAATAGCCTAAATGGATACGTTTGAAAATGTGTTTTCGTCAGACCTGTAGGGTTCAACACACAATCAGCTTGCTACCTGCTATCTGCTGTGCGCAGTATCCTCTCTACGGGTGTCTTCTGCCAGCAACCGCTGCAGGTATATTGCCTCTTAATAGAGGCCTTCTCCATGAGGTATATTGCCTCTCTTAATAGAGGCCTTTCTCATGAGCTATTTTACTTCTGCCAGCAACCACTGCAGGTATATTGCCTCTTAATAGAGGCCTTCTCATGTGGTATAGGTATAAATACAATTCCACACAATATCTGTTTTTTGTTGTGGGAAGTTCTGAGTTAACAAGTGTTCCTGATATTACTGGTAAAAGATTACACCGTTTTCACAAACTGAAGTTCATATAGCCTACAGTTTTATCATAACTAATTCACATAAGATTCCCCATTTTCTTTATATTTTCAACACATTTTCTGCCTATTTTTCTCTTTAACTTTCAGTTTAAATGCTCAACCAGTCAATGCTATTGCGAGGATAAGCAGTGGATTCCCTCTTTGGCTGGAACCCTGCCTCCTTGGGCAACTTATAGGCCAATTTGTCACTGTGGAAGACTCTGGTATAGTCAGTAATGCAGTCAGCATTGTGGGGGTGGATCATTGTGCTGAAGGTTAAATTATTTAGCCAAATACACCAACCATTTTCCAAGAAAGGGCTAGGTTCACAATGTTTATTGTGTTCAGCCAGAATAGTCATAATCGTAGCCCAAAGAAATCAACAACCACTCCACAAGTGCTGAGCTGTTTCAAGAGTACTCACTATTTTCCTGCAGCACCTACAGTGCTTTTCAAAACCCTGCAGATACAAAAAGGCATGAAACAAGATACCAGGAGAATTTCCCCTCATTTGCAAAACTAGTTTATAATGCATAGATGTGCATTTTCATTTTATCTCTGATCGGGCTGGAATCACACTGTACTTATTGCTCTGTACCAATATATTGTGTGTTATACCCATTGGCCATGGTGTACAGTTTGATGCACACTACAATCTTTGTACATCATGGCAGCACTTCCACAGTTTCAAAACGCATTTCACAAACCCATGGAAAGTCGATGGGTGATGTCACAGTCACTTTGTCCATATGTTTCTACAGTCTATGGTGATGACAGGCAGACACTGCTCAGAGGATGTGACTACTTTAGCTTCCATGCCCTTTTTATGGGCACCATTAGACGGCGATCTTATGGTAAGGGTGAGGTACTGAGACAGTGCAGGGGGGGCAACCATCCCTGGTTCTGCTAAGACAACAGCCTAAAAAATAACCAAGGGGGGAAAAACAACCTATCATGTCAAACAAAAGTGCTGCTCTTTCCAAAACAGATGTACAGCATGTGCCAACGCAGGGAGTGGCTGGAATGTCCTTGTTTTCTTAGCATCCTCTGGTGGGAATAAACATGTTCTGGCTGCAGGCCATTCGGGCCCACGCATCCATCCCTCTGAGCCAGGACATCACAGGCCCCGCATTGTGAAACAGACCAGAGCAGAGCTGGCCCAGTAGAAATGGCCCCTCCTTGGATGCGTAGGTGTGGGGTGGGGTGCTCCAATTTCATCCTAGGGTGGGAAAAGCAGGGAGAACCAGGGGAAGCCAGGGGATGCACAATGAAAAAAACTAAATAACAAATTATCAGCATGTATCACGTTTTTGTTTTACATAATACTGTGTATATTTCTATATAAAAAAAGTTGGTAAGAAATGGCGAGTTTACTATATAATTTTCTGCTTCTTCTAAAATGATTTTTATTACATCTCCAAATCACTCCAAAGGATTGAGTTTGAATCTCGATTATTTTGTTTTTAGGAAATATTCTACCACAGTGAGTACATCTGCACTCAGGCTTTACACCAAATATGGGTGTGTGGGCGTGAGACATAAGACTAGCTTCTCAGATCCTCAGTTCATTTGCACACATTTTGGCACGGGAAACAAATGTATCTGACAACAGTGCATTCTAAATGGTATTGCTGGTACTATTTATCGTGGTATCACAGGGATCTTTGTTTACGATGCTCTTTTTTGACAGTGCAATTGCATGATGAATCACAGCATTGTGAAATCGGCACTCTCCTACTTAAAACCCAAGAGAGAGATTTTGAGTGAGTAGGAGTTCACTTTTTAACTGCTATCAACTAATCTTGGCAGATACAAGATTCTGGCCTCAAAAAGCACTGATTTTTGATCAGCCTGCCCAACCATCATTCTGCCTTGATCAGCCTGCCATCCAACCTACACCCTAACCCCCGGCACCATGTTTATAAAACTGATGTTTAGAGAAATCACTTGCACTTATTCTGAATAGAAAAAAGTGATTATTTCCCATAAATACCAAACATATCCTGTCAATAACCTGGATCATTGTACTTGCTTTAGAAAATAGAGATGGCATTCCATTCATAATAAAAGTATTAAAAAACTATGTATTTTCGAATGCTTCTTTAGCATACAGCGTAAGTTTCATGTTAGGCTATTGGATGTGTCAGATGTTAAGGCCACTTTATTACACCCCTATGTGCCCTTTACACCACCGGCTGTCTCTATACCAAACATGATCCAGTTATATATTTGGAAATGTGGAAAACTGTGTATACTATGAAGGAGGGAAAGACAAGCGGGAGACATCCTCCATCACTCTCTCCCTCCTTCTTTCTCCCACAATAAAACCAAGGAGGCCTGGTTCTCACTCCATTAATGCATTGCAGCGTGGTTCGCCAGGCTGGTAATCTGTTTGCACATTTGCGGCGCTAACAATGTGTTGACAACACGCTGACATCACACAGATGTCGGTCACATCTGCCTCCTCCGTCCCATGAATATTAATCAGAGCCAAGCGGAGCTGCTCTTTTCGCTCCTGTCAATTTTATTCTGTTTACGCACTTTTTGCCATTAAAGTGCAATAGGGCGAGGTTTATCAACGCTCCCAGCTTTTGTGCACCTTTTTGGGCACGTTCTTCTCTGCTCGATGATCAAACAATAACGTTGGTGTTTAATACAATTAAATTGAAAATATTTATCAATCTTTAAACAATCTGTTGGCCAATCAAATCACGGCGATGCCTTCAATTTTGAAGGGCCCACGCTGGCATGTATGTTATTTATGGGCCTGCAGCCAGTTTCTTTGTGAAATTCACTAGTTAAGCACACAAGTACTGCACAAGTGACTCAAGCAGATTGCTGGTGCCTGATTAGCCAAATTAGTTGCTACTGAGCAATGGAGGAACATCCTTGCCTAGTGGGTAAATTGTTTAAATAAGGAATAAATGAAACAAACAAAAAATAAATGTACATCCAGCCACAGTGTCCGCTGGCATGGCCACAGCTTATTATACTATGTGGGGCCCAGCTGCCCCACATTACTTATTATGTAATTCTATAAATGTGTTTTTTAAGTTTCACTATTGCATTTGAATTTTTCATTGAAATTTCCTGCCAGCTCCCTAGAGCAGCATTTTGGATAATTGCATCCTCAGTTTCATAGCATGCAGCTGATGCAGATTTAACTCCAATGATTTTACATCGTCCTGTTACATGCATAACATTTCAACAGCCCCAGCCATACAAAGACACTTTACGAATGCATAAGCAAGAATACAGCATGATTTTAGATGGTATAAATAGCCCTTGTTCGTCTCACTGTTACGTGTAGAACATGGACTGGACCCAAACGCAAGACTCAAACAGCTCCAGGTGGAAAAACTCCACATGAAGTGAATTTATTGGGCAAGGGAACAAGGCAGGGAGCAGGGAAGACTAGTGATGGGGCAGGATAGAGAAATGCTGGGCAAAAAACAGGAACAGACTTGACAGGAACGAATAAATGACGTGGATATAAGTCAAGGGCAGGAAACCAAGCTGCTGGGGATCGTTATAGATAGTAAACTAACATGGAAAAAACATATAAATATGATAATTGCTAAAATGGGAAATGGCATTTCTGTTATAAGAAGATGTGCTACCTTTCTAACACAAAAAGCAACTAAGCATGTAATTCAAGCCTTAATATTGTCAAATCTTGATTACTGCCCAGCAGTTTGGTCAAATGCTACAGCAGACATGATTAATAAGTTACAAATTATACAAAATAGAGCGGCACGCATAGTTCTCCGCTGTAATTTGGAGACAAATGTGGTTAAAATGCATAAGAATCTTAAGTGGTTACTGGTGAAGGACAGACTGCTCTATTCTTTACTTATATTCATCAGAAATATCACTACTACAAAAGCTCCCTATATACTATATCAGAACTTATCCTTCAGTACAAATAAACATAACTACACTACCAGACATGCTGCTGACGGTAACTTTACACTGCCCAAAGCAAAAACAAATGCTATCAAAAGAACAGTCATGTACAGAGCCATGTATGAATGGAACTCATTTCCTAAACACATCACACAAAAAAACAGTAAAATGCAATTTAAATTACTCTTAAAACAGTATCTTTTAAATAGATAGGATAAAATGCCTGAACCAGTTGGCTTAAGTTTTGAAGTCTGAAATGTGATTTGTTGATGTATGTGAAATGGAAAAGCTGATGTACTTTTGATTTATCATCATCCATGAAATGTAAAAGCAGAAGCACTTTGATCTAACTTATTACACTTATTCACTATAGCTGCTACTATTATTACTGCTACTGAAATTATCATTATTGTTGTCATTGTTATTGTAATTATTATTATTGTTGTAATTATTATTATTATTATTATTATTATTATATATTTTGGGGTATTTTTATTTTTATTTTTTCTATATATTTTTTTTGGTGTTATTTTTTATGTTTATTTATATTTTTATTGTTGTAATGTTATGTATTATTACCTGTTTTGTATATGTGTCAGACCCCAGGAAGAATAGCTGCAACTATGCTGCAGCTAATGGGGATCCTAATAAACTAAACTAAACAGGGACGGGCCGGATGGAACCGGGCAGGACGGGGACGGGCCGGGCGGAACGGGGCAGGATGGGGACGGGCTGGACAGGAACGGCCTGGATGGAACTAATTATCTTGTTTTGGTTCCTCTATTAACTACAGCAGACTCTCGTTTCTGCTTCCCATTCTCTAATTGTATGCACTTGCCTAACAACCCAGTTCATGTTCAAGTCTATGTGTTATGTGTGAATCCGGTCTGCGTATTATGTGTTCCCTTGTTATTTTATTATCTGTCTCCTCATTGTTTCATTATGTGCACCGGTCTGTAATTTTCTGTTTGTTTGTCATTGTTTCTTGTCTCTCTCAGTGTATTTATACTCTGTGTGTTCAGTGCTTTGTTGCGAGTTCATCACCATTTTGTTGATTCTAGCTTTTTTTGAGAAATCTTCTGGAGTGTCGGTTAGTGTTATTGTGTATCTGGTCCTGAGTTTTTGTTATGCCGTGTCCTTTTCCCTGTTGGTTTTTTGTTGCCGTATGTTTTTTGTTTTCTCTTGTTTTCTCTTGTTTTTCCGTTATGCCTCCCTGGTTTGACTCCTGCCTGTGTTCTCGCAACCCTGATTTTTGGACTTTGTTTTTGTACCTCTGCCGTGCCTTCCTGGTTCCAACCTCTGCCTGTTCTGTGACCATTCTTTGGACGTTTTTGTACCGTTGCACTGTCTCTCTGGTGTTTGACCCTGCCAGTTTCATTACGGATTGCTGCCCTGTCCCTCATTAAACTTCAGTTTTTGTACTCCCTGCCTGCTACTGGGTCCTTGTTTCCACCTTACCTAACAAGATATCTATCCCCCTATGCCAGGGGTGTCAAACTCCAGTCCAGGAGGGCCGCAGTGTCTGCTGGTTTTCAGTGTGTTTCAGCATGAGTGATTCATTTAAGTAATTTATTAGCTAAGAGTTTACACACCTTGTTCTCAAGGCCTTAATTTGCTGCTGATTGAAAGAAATCATATAATACCTGCAGACTGTCATAGTCTGTGGCAATTTTTTTTTTGTTTTGCTATGGTTCTCGTCCTCTCTCTCCAGTAAGCAGTCTATCAAATTTTTTACACGTTCCGGTTCGTGGTTTTGCTTCTCCCCGCTTATTTGTTTCACCTGTCCGATTACCTGCTAGGTATTTAAGCCTCTCAGTTCCCCTTCCTGGCACTTTGTCATTTTGTGCCTTCACGTAGTCAGGGTTGGTTAGAAAATAGCCGCTCTATATTTTCTCTCTAACTAGATTGGCTTTAGCTGTCAAAGCTCTTTAGGGATTAGTCCCTTTCATTATTTTTGTTTCTTACGCTTATACTCTCTGCTACGGAAGCCCTGAAGCGCAAGGTGAAATTTTTTTTTTTTAAGAGCTATCTCGTTAAAAAGCTAGTCGTTAATACGAGTTATTATCTCGTTAATACGAGATAGTAAGTCGTTATTTCGAGATAGTAAGTCGTTAATACGAGTTATTATCTCGTTAATTCGAGATAGTGAGACGTTTATATGAGTTATTACGTCGTTTGTTCGAGATATTATCGCGTTTATATGGCTCGTTTATACGAGTTATTAACGCGTCTGTAAGGCACGTTTTTACGAGATATGAACTCTGATTTCAATGTGTATTTTGAGTGCAATTAAAGCTGTTTTTGAGTCCTTGCGTGCTTCATTTTGATATGGGAGGACGAGGGGCTGTATATTATTTTCATATTTGTAACACTATAGGCTAATGTTACTGAAAACACATGTGTTAACTCTAGCTACATTGTGTATTGAACAAATGATGCATCTATCAGGTTTAGAGATAATTAGCTGCCAACCGGTGGTGTTTATTAGGCTATGTTTTATTAGAGATTAAATGCATAAACGGATATTTTACAGTGCAATTGTAATAGAAGAGATGTTCTCATTCTCGTCAGGAGAGGGCAGTATGGTCACGCAAATCATTGATTCGTTTCTTTCTAGGTGCGGGGATTTTGAAGACAAAATGTGAGACAATAAAATAAATAAATAAGAAATGAAATAAATCAATATATATATAAATTATTTTACACATCCGCCATATTATGCTGTCAAGATCAGCGTATTTGGTAGTGTATTGACAGATGCAGAGCTCACCTGATAAAACTCGCTTAGGGAACTCTCAACTAATTTTCGTAAAATTTGACTTGTTATAAACGTGAGAAATATCTGCATAACACAGATTACCTTATTTCTAAATTCCCCAGAACAGCTATCCTATTTGTAAAATGCCCTTTTAACTAGGCTAGCCTACAGGAGTTGTCAACATGTAGTAACTGGCGGGGTAATAATGATAGATAACTGTGAGCAGTTATGGCTCCAAACTTTAACAATATTGTTAATTTTTATTGCATTATGCTATAGCCTAGGCTACGGCCTGTCATAGTGCATAGTTACATGTATATGACTTGGGTATATCATACGCACATCTAATTATATACGGCGAATCACACTACATTCTCGGTGAAGCTGATCTCCTGAATGAGGAAGCTATTTTTCCCCTGCTACGAGTATCTAGGCTAACCCCCGTAAAATTGCATACGTAGGCTACGAGTTGTTAAGAAAAGCGAAGGTATCTAAACGTGTGAAGGTATCTAAGTGGAATACTCATTTTGTAATTATAGCTGGGCTATTTCTGCAGAATGCGATGTCCTGGAATATGGGTTTGGGTTCATTATTACCCCGTCAATTACGCTTACCCTATACCACGGTGGCTCGTTATCTGAAATTTTTTATTAATTCATGCCTACTGTACGCCAACAAGCAATTACTACATGTTGACAACTCCTGTAGGCTAGGAAATATGTATTTCTATTTAATTTCTTATTTATTCATTTTATTGTGTCACATTTGGTCTTCCAAAATCCCCGCACCCAGAAAGAAACTAATCAATGATTCGCGTGACCATACTGCCCTCTCCTGACGAGAATGAGAACATCTCTTCTATTACAATTGCACTGTAAAATATCAGTTTATGCATTTAATCTCAAATAAAACAGCCTAATAAACACCATCGGTTGGCAGCTAATTATCTCTAAACCTGATAGATGCATCATTTGTTCAATCCACAATGTAGCTAGAGTTAACACATGTGTTTTCAGTAACATTAGCCTATATTTTAAGTGTTACAAATATGAAAATAATATACAGCCCCTCGTCCCCCCATGTCAAAATGAAGCACGTAAGGACTCAAAAACAGCTTTAATTGCACTCAAAATACACATTGAAATCAGAGTTCATATCTCGTAAAAACGTGCCGTACAGACGCGTTAATAACTCGTATAAACGAGCCGTATAAACGCGATAATATCTCGAACAAACGACGTAATAACTAATATAAACGTCTCACTATCTCGAATTAACGAGATAATAACTCGTATTAACGACTTACTATCTCGAAATAACGACTTACTATCTCGTATTAACGAGATAATAACTCGTATTAACGACTTACTATCTCGAAATAACGACTTACTATCTCGTATTAACGAGATAATAACTCGTATTAACGACTTACTATCTCGAAATAACGACTTACTATCTCGTATTAACGAGATAATAACTCGTATTAACGACTTACTATCTCGAAATAACGACTTACTATCTCGTATTAACGAGATAATAACTCGTATTAACGACTTACTATCTCGAAATAACGACTTACTATCTCGTATTAACGAGATAATAACTCGTATTAACGACTTACTATCTCGAAATAACGACTTACTATCTCGTATTAACGAGATAATAACTCGTATTAACGACTTACTATCTCGAAATAACGACTTACTATCTCGTATTAACGAGATAGCTCTTAAAAAAATGTTTTTTCACCTTGCGCTTCAGGGCTTCCGTACTCTGCTATATTGAGAGTGAGAGGTTTATTTTTATTTCATTTATTTTTAAACTCTTATCGGGCGTTATAGTCTACGTTCCGAAGGTAATTTTTTTGTTTTCTCCTTTTTGAGCTTATGCTTGTGTATTTCTGTTTAGGAGACTTTGTTCTCTTTTCTGCTTTGTTTTTGCATTTTTGCCAAGATTTCTTTGCATTTGTGACACTGTATTTACACCTGCATGAAGTTGTAAAACCTTAAATAGAATAGTACATGAATAGGCGAGGACCAAATTTAGCATCTGCGTGAAGGGATGTTTCTTCTTGAGCCTTTCAATGTCTTGGAATTGGAGTCGACCATCTGGTTGATCAATAATAATATCTGTGGTACAGTGCAGCGTCAGTTCTCCACAAATTTAAAAACACATATGTACATCAAAACAATCTGGATGGATTATGAACATCAATGTCAGTAGAAATTTTTTTTTTTTGCAACCCACTTACTACCTTCTTGTTCATTGTTAAAAACTCACACTTAATTCATAAGTAGGCACATATCCAATAGCTGTTTTGCAGGCTTATAAACAGGACCGCTTTGTGGGATTGAGTTGAATAAAGCACCACAATTGACAGTGCTAACATAATTTATGTAAATGATTGATCACTTTTGCTGCTGATGATAATTCAATATTAAAATTGTTAGAATGATTTAATTGATGATGGAATGTTCATATACCATGAAGTTGAGCACATTGTATTGACTGGGAAACATTTTCAGTATCAGGCAGGGATGGACTGGGACTAAAAAACAGCCCTGGACTTTTGACATTGATCAGCCCGCCAAAACCCACCCTACAATACGCCCCATGACACACTACGTAAACAAGCTAAATATTACAAGGGATTTGATAATTCTATGTCTCACAATTTTTAGAACAGTTTTTAACTCAGTCATTATAAATTATTGTTGAACAACACCCTTTATTCAAGTTTTCAGTGAAATAGATGTCTAACATAGATGTGTATTAAATAATAGGGAACATTGCTTTAACATTTGCAAAAATTAAAGCCATATTGATTTGCTATGTATGCATTTTACAACAGACACTAAATGTGCCAAACATTTTGGGTATTTTTCAACAGAGAGGAAACAAACTGATAGGATTCCTCTCAAAAAAAATACACCAAACATTTCATTAAGGTCTATAAACAGCAACTTTATTTTGATTAAAAGTTAAACTTGCTGCACAAAGTTCAAAGTAGAACCTCCAGAGTTAAACACACACTGGGAATGGAAATATTTCTAACACTATAATGACATGAAAATACAACAGTTTAAAGAATTTGCATTGATTGGAATTGTTATATAATTCTTTCCAAATAAATTGGCGATACATTTTGTAACTGTAAACCTTTTACGTGAACCAACAATCCAACCAGCACTCTGCCACACTTTTTTCAATGGATCCCCTACATGTGCAAGTTATAGAAGTTTATTTTAAAGTTTTATTTAAGGAATGTTTGATTTGTTTTGGTTTAATGCTCACATTTTTTAAACAGTGATTATAAAAATTATATATTTTATTATTATTTGGGATTATTAAAAAAGCAACGGCTTGTTGAATGCACTTGATGAGGATGAGAGAGCTATTCTCACATTGGTAAATGCAGTTAAAATATATATTACTGCATCAGATCAATTTGCTGCCATTTTATCCCAGAAATACAAGCTAAAATTTGTGGTGTGATTCTGAGGTAGCCAACCGTAGCTGCTAATATCATTCCCAATGTGATCATCTGTGCTTTGGGAAAAACTATTGGAAAGTTCAAAGAATATGGATTTTTTCACTTTTGTTTTACCTGCCATGCTTATATTCATAAAATTGTATTTATTTTGTTTCAATAATTTATTTTGGTTTCTAAAACTGCAGCACGAGATGCAATTAGATGCAATCGCAGCCTTAGGCTGAGAACTGAAAGGCTGAGGATTTGTTACTGCATGATGAAATATGTATTTATATGTGGGAGTTGCACTGCACTAACTGAACTTAAAAATGTTAGTGCTTCTACAACTTCAACCCCATAAAAGCACTTGGACAGGACACCAAACAATTACAGAAATGCTCCTTTCATTCACTGGTTCTGAGGTTATAAAAAAAAACAAGACTCAGTTTACGTGCTAATATTTCAAATATAATGCCGACATAAAAAAAAATTTTTTTTATAAATACTGGTATTGCCTTCATATATTAGAATAAGTCGCACAAACTGAAATTGAATCATGAAACCACAATAGTTTCTTCAACTAAATTTTTAAAAGCTTAGGTTTTGTTTTGGATTACTATCTGCAATAATATTGCATTGAGCATCTTTTATTAAAACTATATCATGGGTATCCCCCACTCACCAGAATACCTCCCCTCAGTCCATTGAGTGATTGGTGAGTAATGGTTCATGAATCAAATAACAGGTGGAAATGTTATTATTATTGGAAAATGCAGTGCTTGAGATCATTTATCTATCTGCAATCAGAAGACATTGTTCACAGCAAAGCACTCTGGTTCCAAAGAGTCTGCCATTGCTAGCATAGTGGATCCACCCACTATGTGATTCATGAAGCATCACAGTCTATTTTTCAGTTTCGCCTGAACCTCTCACTGCAAAACTAGTACGCACAGCCTGTTCGGTGCCTTCACCCTTGAATGGATATTTTGTAAATGATTGTTCGCCTTTTCCCATAAAAGTCTCTTCCCAGCATGAGAGCACAAGGGATGGGAACATTTAAATTGTGGGAATGTATAAATAGAATTTTTTCATCGGCGGAAATTTCATGTAAACTGATAATTGATGCATACCTCCATTAATTATAAACTATAAAAAACACATTTCACACAATGATACGTTCATTTTATAAACACCTAAGTCACATTTTTAAATTTATCTCTCTGTTATTGTTCATGATGAGTGCTGTACTAATTTTCTCTGTGCTGTGTGTAGTGGCAGTGTAGTGTAATGGTTAAGGAACTGGCCTTGTAACTGAAAGATTATATTCCCAGGTAGGACACTGCCGTTGTACCCTTGAGCAAGGTACTTAACCTGAATTGCTTCAGTATATATCCACCTGTATAAATGGATAATATGTAAAAAAAAATTAAAAAAGGCTAAAAAGTTGTGTAAGTTGCTCTGGATAAGAGCGTCTGCTAAATGCCTATAATGTAATGTCTGTATATAAGTGGTTACTGGGGCTTAAATGGTTGATAGACGGGGTGTTTTTTTTTTTTTTTACAAAAACACTGGTAAATGCAATCCTTACTTCTGGTATATGTAAATATAGCCAATTTTTCGTGAACAACATTGGAAGACTTGCTGTACCAAACCAAATTTGGAGCTACATTTGGTAACCAATTTGTTGATAACCTGATAGTTATATGTATCTAATATGTATCTTTGTGTTATTAAATTAAATATAACCAGAGGGATTTCACAACTATTGTAATGAGAAAAATATATAAACAAGAGCTAATCATAACAATTGAATCATGACCCTCTGGAATTCTGAAACTGTAACATGTCCTCACTCTGACTACAAGAAGCAGTTTGTCTATTTGCCCTACACAAACCTTCTTGATCTGAAGTCTGTCCTCTTACTGAAAACCTCCGGAGAACAAATAATATAATTATTAAATGCATGCGGAAGAAATGACAATATATTCCAAGCAGAAAAAAATGTATGACAGTGAATTTGAAGTGAAACAGAAAATAACTTAGCTAGTTACTAGTTAGTTGGTCAGTAGTTAAACAGTGTTACTCAGTACATACCTGAATGTGTTGCACTCGGGTCAAAAATGACCCATTCTGAGTTTAACAGCAGTGAAAACTCTATACATTTATTTTTTGTCAGCATGAAATTCAATGACTTTTCCTGGAGTGACCCTACCATTACAACAAAGATAAACATTGCCAATTTTTTCACACTTTTTATAAAACGCTACACCATCAAGGTACAAAAATTGTCTTATGAGTTTTTTTTAACCCTACAGTTATAAAATCAGAAGTCATAATCAAAATTAAGTGTCACATCTATTACAGCAAAAAGAAAATCAATTATGTACTGCATATTGGAGCAAGAATGGGTGGTGTAGACTGAAGAAATACAGTCTGTCTGGATTGTGAAGCAGGAAAGCACAGTTATTCACCAATTTATTGATAAATAATATAAAACATTGCTCAAACTTTATCACAGTGGGTCTGGTGAGGGTGGGTCATTTATTACCCCATGGACACAGGGTGCATACATAATTCTGAAGATAATATAAGGGTTAACTTTGTCAACACCTAAGACATTAAAGGCATAATGCAGTTTGACTGAATACTGGTGACTGAATACTGAAAGCTGCAATGCAAATGCAGGACTATTCAATGTCAGCGTTTCATGGTATTAAGTGGTATTGCTATTTCATCCAGTGAAGTAAAAAAAATAATAATTTGAGGAATAGAAGAAAAATCGGAAGTCTTGCAGCCACCTTGGATCAGCCAGTAATTGACTAGATATAATTGCCTTAAGAAAGGTTAATGAGCTGCAACCACCGGGAGCGTTACCAAAGCTGTGTGGTTCTGCGGGGTGGTGACATAACCTTCACCTTGTTAGCAATTAGCCAATTTGATCAAGGCTGTGATAATATGGGGTTAAATATTCACTGCAATCAGCAGCATGTCTGAGGGAAGAAGTGTCACAGTGTCATCTCTCATTGAATATGGGGGGTGATGGCTGGAAGTCAAGTGACCATGCGAAAACCATCTGAAACTTTCACCTTGCTACACTTTCAGAACCAGCTTCAGCTAGCAATTTTCAAGACAATCATAAATAAATTGTTTTGGGTGAACCATGCTTTTGACAGCTGAGAGGCTATTTTTTGTGCAAATACCTCTAATTAATCCTTGAATTAAGCACTCACTGTTGGCAAGCAGGTACCAGTAATGCCATGTCTTGTGTTACTGTGTACAAGTTATGTGTTAAATAGTATATCTTGTATTGTGGCTATTGTTAATGATTGTAGCAGTAGCTACAGTTTTCCTGTATAGTGCCAGGCCCCTGAGACTTGAACAGCAACCATGACAAAAATAAATAGAAGAAAGAGATACAGTTTCGACTCTGAGATATTTGTAGGGACACATGGAGCGATAATGACACAGAGATATGGACAGAAATACAGGAAGTGAAACACACGTACGGACCGAGATGTAGAGGGAGAGAAATAAGAGAGAAGGGCATAGAGACAATGTTACAGGCAGGGCTGCAGTGCTCATAGTTTGCTGGCAGGTTTCTTGCGAGGAGAAAACAGATGCTGGACTTGTTCCTGAGCCCCCCAGTGGACATTAGCCCTCATCACAAACACACACTTCTCACTGGCGTGAAAAACCCACTGTTCTTTCGGGAAATGCCTCGTCAGATGGTAACGAATCTCTTACACATTTTGGTCTGTAGCGATTTCTTTGCCTCCAGTGGCAAATATATGGAGTACAGGCCTCGTTGTTGAGTGAAGAGAAACAGAAGGTAGCGCCTCACTCTCTCGACAATCACCAGAAGAGAACCGTAAACCCAGATTTGAGCAGGAAAATAAACAACTGCACAGATAAATCCACCCTCACTGATATAAAGTATATCCTCTTCTCTCTCAATCAATCTGCCCTGATCATCCATGCCTGAGGGGCCCCTGTGTGAACTCCCTCTTCTCCCTGTACACATACATTTCTCAACACACACACACACACGCACGCACGCACACGCACGCACACACACACGCGTACACACACGCACATATACATATACACAAAAAAAATACAGACGTGCACAAATATACACATGCAAACTCACACAAAACACAGAGACAGGCACATGTGAATACATAAGTAAACACACACACAAACTCACACATACAAACATGCAGTACATGCTCATACTAATATACATTAATAAGATACTACAGATTCAGACAGACATCCATTAACACACACATATACTGTACATGTAACAACAGTGATGTTCTAATAGATTATACACAGCATCTTCCTTTATGTTGAGACGGCTGAAGTGTATTATCATGATACAATAGAGGCTACTGGGAATGGAATGGGTCAATGAGGCCAAATGAGGGGCTAAATTATATATAGCATAGCATAACCACCAAAGTATGTACAGTATAGAGGGAAATCTGTCATTACCACATTAGCATCTTTTGAAGATTTTTATATTTTAATTAGAATTGCATCAGGACGTCTGGGGAAACAGTTTGACTTAATGGAAACAATTCAGCCTTGGCTATCCAAGTCTAGAGAGAAAATTCAGAAATGAATACATTAACAACTTATAAAAAGAAAGATAAATCAAATAAGAATGTGAATTTCCTTAAACAAGAGAGTGCACATGGACAAGTGAGAGAGAGATAGAGAGAGAGAGAGCTAGAGAGAGAGAAAGCAAGAGAGAGAGAGAGAGAGAGAGAGAGAGAGAGAGAGAGAGAGAGAGGAAAACTTGAAGAAACTTTGGAAATGTACTGCTATGCAAACACAGGTTGGTGTGGCAGAAATTAATAAATTAATATATTTATTTTCCACTGCAGTTGTATATGAATACTGTAGTGGGATATGCACAGATGAAGGCATGGTAGGAGAAAAACGCACTTTCTAAACCTATTTGTCCATTTTCACCAATTTGGAATGCATAATCCCAATATTCTCATCCAATCAGCACAGCAGCCTGTCAATTCAGGAGTGCAGAAAATAGCATGCAGATGCACCTGTTTCTAGTCAGGCATGGTTAAAAAGCATGTAAGCACTATATCAACAGAAGTCATATAGAGTCCGATGATATAATGCATGGTAAAATGAAGGTAAAATCTTAAAGTTCAAAATAAAACCTGTCATCTGTAAATACAGATTATAAATGCAGCTCCCTACTTTAAGACACACATTCCTGGCCCATCTGCATCCCGACTGTACAGTATTCCATCAGGCATGAACAATATAATAAAACAGACTTGGAAATTAAGTTAATAACCCTGAAATGATCCAGGCTAAACTGGGACGGTATAGTCACTATATCCACAGCACTTTGAACAAGCCACCCAGCAATAAACTTAAAAAAACACACAAAGAACAGTGTCTCTAATGTGTCACTGGCTTTACAAGAGTAATGCTAATACACGGGAATGTGAAATCACATTGGTTTCAGTAGAAAGCTTAAGGAGGAGAGCGTGGGCAGCATGCCACCAGCTGTTCAGAGCAATGCCACTCACCCTGCTGGCTCATTAGGTCACACACTGCCCCACAAAACAAATCATATATATTTTATATGTCTTCGTTTCCTTGGCAGGTCTCAAAGGTTGCTTAAAACAAGGTTGCACAAAGCAAACAGCAAACAGACCGGAAAATATTTGCCTAACTCAACAGTAACGCTATAATGAGCAAACAAGGTTGATGATTTAATAATTATACTTTTGAGCCGTTTTGGAATGATGTGAATTAAGCATGCGGTCTAACTGCCATGCAAACTTTACACGGATAAGAGAGACAATCCAGAGAACCATAAGGAACACAATTTATCGAGTGTAATGTTGGGAAATTATTATTTTAAGGAGCCAGAATAAGTTCCAACTCTGCTACAGATGGGCCTGGTCATGCATATTTTCTATTGTTGTCTATGGTAGGATGTGTTTTACAGTGCAGTATATGGTACAATATATATCATGTACAAAATTACCTCTACATTACAGTAGGGCCAACTGCAAATTGTAGCTGGTAATTTCCCACAATTGTTCATTGTAGATACTAACATTTTAGTAATGTTGTAGATACTAACATTTTATATGTATTTCTAGTTTGTTCAAAGGTAACTAGAGCTTTTAGACGAATATAAAATGACAGAATAAAACATTCCTGCATTTTTTTTTAGATGCGCTTGAGACTGAAAATTAATCTGTGATGGCAAAGGTACATTAATAAATCATGTGAAAGGCACACTTGGAGTAAATAAATCATACAAACACGTATGATGCATAAATAATGAAAAAGTTGTTTTTCTTAACTTTTCTTTGTCCATCTTTAACATCTGAGATGCTTGGACCTGAAGGCTCTTCAAATTAAAGAGGGTGTTCTCGGATCTAATAAACAATGTTTCAGTGGATTTCTCTTTGTTATTAACATGAAATTACCCATTTTGTCTCCGCTCGCCCTCGTGGGATTGATCTAAAGGAATAAAGGAAAGGAGAAAAGGAAGGGAAGAAATGCCTGGGGATGTTTGGTTCCCTCGAGAACGGGAATGAAAAGGAAAACAACTAAACGACGAGATGAGTTGGAGTCAAGAGAAACTGACGCACAGACACGGAACGCGTCAAGCGCAATTCCCTATCAGTATAAAAGAGTACATGACACAGAAGGCCAGATTCAGAGTTGAGATAAGCACGCGCAAATGGGACTTACTTCCGAAATTCCGTGTAGCTTAAGCTATTTGCGATTCAGACATTTGACTTATCCGCTGTTTACGCGTCTCTCCAGCATATACCTGGCATTACACGCGCGGGGTGGAGATTTGATGAAAATGAGGCGTGTCTGCAAGTCGTGCAATAGCCTATACGCATATTCAGAGTTTTCACTTAATACTTTTTTTCCACGCAACTTTGGAAAAAATAAGGTACGGGCCAGATCCAGAGATGGCCAACTTAAGTCTTAAATGATAGATTATTATGAAAAATGCATCATCTTTTGCCACTGTGATAAAGTTTGTGTAATATTTTATATTATTTATCAATAAATTGGTGAATAACTGTGCTTTCCTACTTCACAATCCAGACAGACTGTATTTCTTCAGTCTACACCACCCATTTTTGCTCCAATATGCAGTACATAATTGATTTTCTTTTTGCTGTAATAGATGTGACACTTAATTTTGATTATGACTTCTGATTTTATAACTGTAGGGTAAAAAAAAACTCACAAGACAATTTTTGTACTTTGATGGTGTAGCGCTTTTATAAGAAATGTGAAAAAATTGGCAATGTTTATCTTTGTTGTAATGGTAGGGTCACTCCAGGAAAAGTCATTGAATTTCATGCTGACAAAAAATAAGATATTAGAATGAGTGCCTGTTATTTTGTAAGTTTGTATAGCGTATCTCATTGCGCGTTAAATCCATTAATCGATCAAACAGTGCAATCCATCTCAAATGGAAAATATAGACCAGAAACTCGTAAATCCTAGCCACTTGAAGACCAGGCTTACTTTGTCCCATTGTGTAAGTTTCTCTATCCTTTTACTTCACTAAGCAGACCCCATTATCAGCTATTCATCTATCATGATACACATTAGGGCAGAGCTTTTTCTCATCAGAAACATAGATATAGAACCATAGATATGACATATCATGTAATGTAATTGTAATTTGGAATTCTGAAATGGAACAATTTGGCAGCCATCATACCTGGATACAGCTATAATAGGAACATATGGCAAGATCATGTACTTTCTAACCCACTGTGATGTTATAATCGGGTCTCAGAAGCCAGATAGCTGATGATTGGCTCATATATATATAAAACCATGGTTACTGGCCGCCATCTTACCTGGGTATGGTCTCAAAAATTGTGCCACTAACTATGACATGTCACATCTATGGTTCTATATCTATGATCAGAGATAATTTTGACACACATGTTTAATAGAACTTTTTGATCTTACATTGATATTTACTGTAGCTTCAATGACATAAAGTATGAGAATCTGTATGAGATGTAGATGAGAATAAAGCTGAAGACAGGGCAATATAAACACAATGGGCCCTATTTGAACAGTCAAGGCACAATTGTCAACTGCTAGCAGTAACTGAAGGGGCTGGTGAATTAGCGAGGGTCCAACTCAATTTCAGTACTTTCATGACACCAAGCTTTTGCGCAACTGTGGTGCAGTTGTGAAAGATGCTGGTTCGAATGGAATAAATTAACTGGGAGTTTGGATTCAGTATTGACAGGCAGATCGCCCCATTTCTTTCCCTTTAAAACAGCGCGCCAACTGCTAATTGTGTCATGGCCGAAGAGCAAGCACGTTATGAGAGGTTCCGTTACAAGAGAGGTTGTAACAAACCCCCTTATGAGGTTATTGTTAATGCATAACTGAACAGAACTTGCATATCAAACAGTCAAATTGAAATAAACAAAATAGTTCTCGCATCTGTGTTTTATTGTTGTATGTATTCATGCATTCATATGTGTGGCGCATTCAAAACACCACAAAAATAGCACAATGCGGCAGCATTTAAGTTTAAACGTGGTCTGGGTTGGTTTAAAATGCAAACGCATTATTGACCACCAAACTTACACAGGGCCACGTGTTTCTATTGACATGCCCCCTATTCCGGCACCTAACCCATGTTGACACAAACAGGTTTACTGCAGACTATGAAACTACCAAACCTAGCTCTTATTCTCTGTGTTCACAGGTAAATGCAAGAATATCACATTCTTGCGTGGAAGAGACCTGTGTTAGAGAAAGGCTGACAGAATCCTGCGTATTAAAATTTTATTCTTGTCCATTGAAAGGTACATACTCAAGTTTACACGACGCCTGTATTTCCACTTTCACAGAATCACATGATGTTGTATTAACTTTGCTGTCATTTCAAGTCTTCAATTTTTCAGGGGATTGAGTTTATTCTTATTGACCCCACCCACTGGCATCTGAATCACCTTCCTTAACCATCCATTTAGGTGACCACGTTCCGGTGAAAGGTTTGATCATCAAAACTCCTCATCGATGACCAAATGCTGTAGCCCTAAATTACACTGAGGTTCTACAGTAAATATAATCTGATGTCATTTTAAAATCTTTAAAGAAGGTGACAGTTTTCAGTCCGTTTCAATAATTGCAATCCCGTTGTCTCTTCGCGCTGGTTAAAAAACAGACTTTACTGTCTGTAGCCGACAGGCTAGGATTTGACAAGCGCGTAATGAAACCAATGTTTCTGCAGTGGGACTGCTGTTAGTAATTACTGTCGTTACCATTGGTGCCTTGGGGATGATTCACTGTTTGTTCAGGAGACAGGGAGTCAGAGCCGAGTACCTACTGGCTCTTTGTTCGCTTGCATAGTGACAAGTGACAGTTGAGCTTTATCTGTTCTCACACTCAAGCAGATGTCAGTCATAAAATACAACAGAAGAGCTCACAACAAGTGAAGGCTGGGCTCTTTACTGTAAACAGAGGAGTTGCAAGTTTGAGCCTATACTGTCAGTAGCCATCAGTGAGCAGGTGTGATGTGATGATTCACTGTGCAGTTGGCATATGCTCAAGGTTGCTGGCCCACGATCCTTGGGGTCCCACTTCATTATCTCCTCCCAGTAAAGTTCCCATAAGGCAGTTGTCAGAGTCCAAAAGGCAACTGTCCATGAGATATGCCTCTGCTACAATCAGCACTGCTGTTTTGAGGAGTATAAAAGTATAAAAACAAGAAAATAAGCGCAGGCAATTGATATAACTCTTGTCACCTTATGACACAGACTGGGGATTCAGACCTCACCTGGAGTACTGTGCATATCTGGGGATACTTTGCGGTTTGAGCTGTACTAACATAGCATAGACAGACAATGCATTGTTCATCGTTGTGACGTCATGTGGCGCTGTAATGGCGACATGTAGTCCAGCTGTCTCTCGTGTTTGTGTTTGTTAATTTGAATGTGTTTTGTTGTGTCAGGCTTTTGTTTTTTGTTTATTTCATGTACTGTGTGTCTGTTGTGGTACGAGGAAGTGGGATGGAGATTTTTCAGGGCACTCCTGCTGCTTGTTTTGATAATACTGATGAATTGTCTAGTCTGGATAATTTTGTTTGTGGTCATCACCATGGAGACGCATTCGCAACATAAGCTCGGGAATGTCCGTTGGATCTGCAGCAACAAAGTTTACCATCGCTCTTCACTGGAGTTGAAGATGTCGGGACTGATACGGGAGTGCAGGCAATCTGGAAATGGCAACCAGGGAAGGGAAGGAGAAGGTAATGCAGGGGAGGAGTGAGGCGACGGTTGTGAGGGAAGGTTGATGCAGTTCGGTGCTCCGTTTTGACAGTGTACAGAGACCGGAACACTGCATGTATGGAGAAAAGTTGTGGAGGCGGAGTTTGTGTGTTGGACTGCTTAATGACACTGGACATATCGGGACAGCAGGGGCTATTTTTAATCATGGCTGTATTCCACTTTAATTATCTTAATTAGTTTGACTAATGCAATGATTCTATTGAATGTCTTTATTTGTTATGTTGATATATAGCCTAGCTAGGCTACTAAGTTATGGGCAACAGGGAACATTCGCTAGGCCATTTCTACACAACACATATTAAAATGTAAACAGCTAACGTTAATGACATGTTGGATCCACCAACCTTTCCTTTGTATTAAAACAAAGTTAATTCTCGCCCAATTACTTCTTACCGCGGAGTGGGTGTCGTGGACAATCAATGTTATGTGAAAACCAAAACAATAAATACATCGATAAATTATTGAATAGGTCTATGATATCATTACGTTTACATACTTAAATAATGATTATTGCACCTGCTTGCTTATTTACCGCCTGGCAGTATTGGTGATCCCAACCGCTTTTTCAGGCTTTCCGTGAACCAGCGGTCCATGCGCCGCCAATAGCGCGAGGTGTAGCCTGAATAATGAGAAATCATGATGGAAAGGGCCACAGTGAAAACTGTAGCCCATTTTGCAGGTAAAGCTTCTCTGGAATGTCAATGTTAGACAGATATTACATTACATTATAGACATTTAGCAGACGCTCTTATCCAGAGCGACGTACATAGTGCATTTCCGAACAAGTAAGAAGTGCGTTAAAACAATCCTAAAAAGGCAAACACGAATCTAAGCGCTAGGCGCAGTCAGTATGATTGGGAATTTATTTATTTTTTTATTTTATTTTTTATTTTTATTTATTTTTATTTATTTTTTGGGGGGGAATACACAATTCTGATAACAATAGTCACAAGGAGGTAGGGAGGGGTGGAGAGAGGTGCAGCTTGAAGAGGTGAGTCTTCAATCTGCGCTTGAAAGCGGTCAGACTTTCTGCTGTTCTGACCTCCACGGGGAGCTCATTCCACCACCGTGGGGCCAGGACAGACAGACGTCGAGACCGGGCGCTAGTATGAAGAGGGGGGGGTACCAGTCGTCCTGAGGAGGCGGAACGCAGAGATCTGGCAGGTGTGTAGGGTCTGATGAGCTTTTGGAGGTATGGGGGGGCAGATCCTCGGACTGCCTGGAAGGCGAGCACCAATGTTTTGAATTTGATGCGGGCCATCACCGGTAGCCAGTGGAGGTCAATGAGCAGGGGGGTGACATGGGAGTATCGGGGGAGGTTGAAGACCAGGCGCGCTGCTGCGTTCTGGATAAGCTGAAGGGGTCTAATGGCCGATGCTGGCAAGCCAGCCAGGAGAGAGTTGCAATAGTCCAGGCGGGACAGCACCATCGCTTGGACCAGGAGCTGGGTTGAGTGGGTGGTGAGGAAGGGGCGGATTCTCCTTATGTTGTACAGGAAGAACCTGCATGCCCGGGTTACCACTGCGATGTTCTCGGAGAGGGACAGCCTGTTGTCCATCACGACTCCAAGGTTCCTGGCACAGGGCGTTGGGGTCAGTGGAATGTCTCCTAGGGAAATAGAGAGATTGAGAGGGGGAGAGGTTAGAGCAGGAATGTAGATGAGCTCAGTCTTGCCTGGATTGAGCTTGAGATGGTGGTTGTCCATCCAGCTCTGGATGTCTCTCAGGCAAGCGGAGATGCGGGCTGACACCTGAGTGTCAGAGGGTGAGAAGGAGAGAAAGAGTTGAGTATCGTCAGCATAGCAGTGGTAAGAAAGACCATGAGCAGTGATAACAGGGCCAAGGGATTTGGTGTAGGTGGAGAAGAGGAGGGGACCAAGAACTGAGCCCTGGGGGACTCCTGTGATAAGGGGACGGGGTGCCGATACTTTACCAGCCCAGGCAACCTGGGAGGAGCGTTCGGAGAGGTAGGACTTAATCCAGGCCAGGGCCGAGCCACCGATCCCCGCTGCAGACAGGGACGACAGGAGGATGGAATGATCTACGGTGTCGAAGGCGGCAGAGAGGTCTAGAAGTAGTAGCACAGAGGAGAGGGAGGCTGCACGAGCTGCATGAAGCATCTCGCTGACGGAGAGGAGTGCGGTCTCCGTTGAGTGGCCAGGTTTGAAGCCGGACTGGTGGGGGTCTAGCAGGTTGTTCTGGGTAAGGAAAGACGACAGTTGGTTAGAAACAGCACGTTCAATTGTTTTGGAAAGAAAAGGAAGAAGAGATACCGGTCTGTAGTTTTGGATGTTGGAGGGGTCCAGCGTAGGTTTTTTAAGGATCGGGGTGATGTGGGCTCTCTTGAAGGATGAGGGGAAGCAGCCAGAGGTCAGGGAGGAGTTCACCAGGGAGGTCACAAACGGGAGGATATCTGGGGTGATTGCCTGGAGGAGAGATGAAGGGATAGGGTCGAGGGCACAAGTAGTGGGACGATGGGAGAGTAGGAGATGGGATACGTCGGTCTCAGAAAGGGGAGAAAAGGTGGAGAAACAGGGGGGGGGATATAATGAACTATGGTGATCTTGTAATGTAACCTACAGATCCGGACGGTTCAATGTAAAATAGCCGAATTAGCAAGGTGATATTCACTGCCACAAATTTCCAGACGAGATGATGATATGTGATTGGTCGAGAACCACCCGTGCCATGCAGTAATAGATATGTAGTCCGATAAAATGGACTACAAACCAGACTACAATCATTAAATCATTACTTTAAAAAATAAAAATTGTAACATGCAATGTATGCTCTATATCCATATACCACACACACAGGAAAACGTTTGGTGTAAATCTAACACTGTTGGTGTAACTTTAACACCATATGGTGTACATTTAACACCCGATAGTGTTTATATGAGACCACAGTCTCAAATGTACACCAAGATTTTTGCTGTGCAGGCTAATTCAGGAATCCAGTTTCGGCTCATTCTTTAAATCAGATTTCATGAAATTGTCGATTGTCTCTGAAGCCCATTCTATCTGTCATAGGGAATTCACTTCCGAAACCAAGCTCCGCCCACATCTGACATACTCACTTGAGTATTCTATAGGGGAGAAAGTATAAAGAAGGGCAACCCAACTGGCTCCTGGTATGAAGGTTATGAGCATAGACTCCTATTCAGCCTTAACAAAAGCAGACAGAAGGGGGGGAGGGGGGGGGGGGATTTAATAGAGGTTTTTAAACTGCTTAAAGGGATCAGCAAATTGAACTACGAAACATTTCTTAGGTTGAGCTCTGTTAGCAAAACAAAGGCTGAAATTAGCCAAGGGAAAATTCGGAACTGATATAAGAAATTATTTTTTTATTAATGCTTGGAACAGCTTGTCAGGGCATGTGGTTGAAGCAAAGAGTCTGGTGGTATTAAAGGCCAGCCTTGACACGGTACTGGATACACTGTAGTTCAATTAAATTTGTGTATTTACTTACTTATTTATTTGGTTTATTGATTTTTTTTGTGTATAGTAGATCAAGTTGGGCTGAATAGCCTGTTCTCATCATCGCTTTTCTTATGCTCTTATATACGTAGACGGATGAGAAATTAAAAGAAAAAACCCTACAGTGAGGGGCTCTGTTATGCTGTGGAGAGAATTTTTCTGGCATGGTTTGGATCCACTTGTCCCCTTAGAGGGAAGGTTCACTGTAAATCAATACAAAGTTATTGTAAGTGATCACCTTTATCCTATGGTGAAACATTTCTATCGTGATGGGAGTGGTCTCTTTCAAGATGACAATGCCCCCATCCACAGTGCATGAGGGGTTACTGAATGATTTGATGAGTCATATGCTATGGCCTTCGTGGTCACCAGATCTCAACCCAATTGAATGCCTATGGGAGATTTTGGACGTGTTTGACAGCGCTCTCCTCCACCATCATCAAAACACCAAATGAGGGAATATATTTTGAAAAAATGGTGTTCCATCCCTCTAGTAAAATTCCAGAGACTAGAATTTATTTTTGACTACAGGTAAAATCTATGCTAAGGTGCATTGAAGCTGTAATGGCAGCTCGTGGTGGCCCAACACCTTACTAAGACACTTTATGTTGGTTCTTCCTTTAATTTGTCACCCGTCTGTGTGTGTATATACAGTATATATATATGATCTTTGAGTCATTACAGTCATATAAATTTAGGGGGACAGGAACTGGCCTTGAATGACATCTGCAGCACATTTTTTTGGATGGCAGATTGAGACTGAACAGGGAGCCTTTTTATAGTTCTGTATTTTCCATTTCATGTGGAGATTTTCCACTCAAGGGAAATGCTATGCACAGTAGAGTACAGTGTACCATCTCCAAGAAGTCCCTCCAAGTAAATGAAAATATAAAAGCAATTATCTTTATTTGCCTTTGGTTGACCTTGTTTTTCAATATACAGTTTATTTGTAATTAAATTTGGAAATGTTGAGTTTGAGCTGTAGCCCCTCTTTAAGCCACTTGGGAGTTACATTGTGAAGCGCTCTCCCTAGAGGGCATAAATAGACCATGCAAAAATGTAGCATACAGGCCTCCCACCAATTGCCCTCAAGTTTGGCTCACAATTAAAAGGTTTTTTTTCTTCTTCAGAAACACAGATTAATGAGTTCTGGGTGGCTCATCTGGTGAAGGCACCATTCTCATTCCAGTGCATGGGTGAGCTCCACGGTCCGGGATCGAATCCCGACTGTCCCTTCGCCCCTGCAGGGCGACACATTATTGGCAGTAGCGTCTGCAAGAGTTCGGTATGCAGGGATCTGCTTCTCATCATTCTCCAGCGACCCCCCACTGGGTGGCCGGGTGCCTGCAGGTCCGCCTCTTAAGCTGCACATGACGTGTCATCTACACCTCGTGACTGTGCAAGCTTAACATGCAATCTGCAGAAGAGAGCATGTGATTGTCTCCACTCTGCACTCTCCCGAATCGAGAGCCAGGGGTCCATCTATAAGCTGATATACAACTGGGCGTTCCAAATGAAGAAAAAATTTATAAATAGTCATAGAAAAGTGTTTTTCTATCCACATACATGTGCCACACTGCCCATCTAGATACACACTCAACATGCTGTGTATTCTTTGATTGAACATTGAAGCAAATCAAAGTTCCAGTGTACAAAAAGATTAATATTCAGTCGTAGATTGGAATTTGGGATTTGAAATTTATGTTTGCTTGAAAGGTAAGTACAGAAAGTGGCTGTCTATAAAACCAATTTTTTTTTGTACAGTACAGCATACATCTCGACATATTACTACTGAACAGTTGAGTTTTTATGTTGTCAGCTCCATATTTTTTGGTTTTCACATCATGTTATTGTTTTTGGGAAGTGATAGCATCAGCATGCAATGTATCTAAGTATGTGTGTGTGTGTGTGTGTGTGTGTGTGCGTGCGTTTGTGTGTGTGTGTGTGTGCGTGCGTGCGTGCGTGCGTGCGTGCGTGCGTGCGTGGGTGCGTGCGTGCGTGTGTGTGTGTGCAATACAGGATGTATATGTACACATAAACCCTCACACACATTATTATTACAATCACTTAGCAGACGCTTATACACAGACACTTACGCATAAACACTCTCTCACACGCATAAAAACCTTTAGTGTTCACTTCTCCTCAGGGATATGTTATCAGCCATGCATTATGGCTAGGGAGCCATAATGATAAACTCAAAAAGATTCAAGTTCTTGTTGAGGGAATGAGCAATACAGAGGAGAAGTGTGTGGGGGGTGGGGAGGGGGGGGGGGAAGTCATCCAATGAGTCCCAGAGTGAGCAAAAAACGCATCTCACAGGCCTTTCCACGAAAGGATTACCCTGTCAGTCAAATATACTGTATATTTTCTCTGTTATTCAAACATCAACACCATTATTGCTATAGCTGCACAAATATTCATGACATCACATCTAAATTGTCGGTGTGAATTCAGCAGTGGACAAATCCTGAATGCTTAACAATTTGGAATTCCATGCTGCCATTAAAAAACGTGACAGGTATTATTCTAAACATGTAGGCCACGTTGCTCAGTTCGCATAGGTTTATTGTTATTTTTTATCTTTACCTTATATTTTTATGAGTATTGTAACACATTTTGTATCATAAAACAGTTCTCACAGATATGTTTTCTGAACAATATCTATTCCAAAGGTTGATATTTAATAGAGCATTCTAATGGTCCTACATTACAACTGCAGCATCCCACCCGTGATCAGAGACGATGACAATTTTTCACAGTTCCCTTCTCATGCAACATGCACTTGAACTATGAGCCTGACTGCCTCCTGACACAGACGTCCAGGTCACTTGTATTCAAGGTTTCTTCATCACCGTGTTGAATGCATTGTAGGTTCTCAAAGGGACACCGTCATCAACAGCAGTGTGCTTTTCGTCTAAAATCTTGAACCAGGTCCAAAGAAAAACACACATCCCCACTTATTTTAAGATATACAATAGATTAATTAAATTATGGAAAATTTTGTAAATATGTTTTTGTCAAGTGTAATTCTATGATTTCTTTTGAATATTTAAACTTCATAAATATGGTAAAACTGCAATTTGTTAAATAGACTAATCACATTGTTTGAATGCCACCCAACACATTTTTGTTTGTGCATTAGCAACTTAAAATGTATCCACTGAGGTTTAAAACTGAACTAATGTGGAAATAAACATTCAGTTCCATCATTTCCAAAAGCACCATAATTAGTAAAGAGTGTGTTTGTTTTGAGTATGTGGAGCCAATTTATAACCAAAAATATCAATAAGCTACCAACGCCTACTATTAACATAGAAGCTCTCCAAACACTAGGCTTTCATAGCAAAAAACTTTTGAAACAGTGCCTGCATAGATAGTTCTTTACTTTCTGTATTTACGGTAAAAAAAAAAAAAACTTAAAAACCTCAAGCTCTCAACAAGAAATAAGTATAATAGATTAAATAAATTAAAGTAAATAATATCAATTGAAAGATATTATAGCAATTTTAAATAGTTTAATCTTAATTTAAAAAATGTCAACTAAATTATTTGAAATGACAATGCAAGAGGAAGCACATTTGAGTGCATTTGGATGAAAAGCATTTGTTTCCATTTTGCGAGTCTCCAACCAGATCCAGATGACCAAGATGCCTGAAATGGGAACGCATATCACTAACGATCACACGACCCACGGGACCCAGAAAAATGTCTGCAGCAATCAGGGAACTGGGCTTGCAACCAGAACTTTTCTTCAGCAAACCACTACTGCCGTATCCTCACCAAAGTTGTCTTATTTAAAAGAGAAAAAAGGTATTTTATGATAGTTGCATTTTCCTTTCTAAACCCCCTTGGAAAAATTACAGTCAATTTTATAAATAGTCAGAGCAACATGCCATACCAAATATAATTCAAATTAAATGCTGTGGTCGTTGCAAAGGGAATGTTTTGATGTATTTATAGTCAGGAATCCTGCACTGAAATGCCTCCTCAGAGATGGATGAGCATGTCAAGTGTAGGTCAGAGACCTGTAATCAGTAGTGTTTTTTGCATAAGGAGAAGTTCATGTAACCTGACTGAAATTTGTTGAGAAAAATGTGAAAAAAATTCATAAATGAATGGATAAACGGCAGAGAAAAAGTCTAGAAAAAGTCTTCCAAGCCACCGAGCAGCCTGTTGGAATGCAGAACTGGTGAGCGCTGAGCCCCAAAAACTATGAAAAAAGTAAAAGTTCTGGCAATTGTATCAATTAATGCCAATAAAGACCTTAAGTGACAACACGGAGAGGCATTAGGCGCAACAAAGCAGCACAGCTTTGTTCCTGCGAGGCACCAGCTGCCGGCCGGGGGACCCAGAGGAGAGACGGGCAGCCGTCGGTTCTGCTCCGGCGCCGCACCAATCTGCGGCCCGCTGGGCCGGAGGGGCGCCTGTGGATGATGCGGGCGAGCCGGCCCGATCCCTCTGCGAGTGCAGTATTAATGAAGCGACTGCATGGCCCTGCTTCCGTATTCATTAGACATCTGGGCCAGCAGATGTGAAGTGCCGCCTCAAGACGAATAAAAAATGACTTCCCATCTGGACTCCCTAAACTGGAAAGACAAGAGCGCCTCATTCCCTCCCTCTCCTCTTTTAACGGTGAAGGTGTTTTTGGCTGAGAGGCAGTGCCATCCTGTCGTTTTTTTTCTCCTTCTTTCTTTTTTTAATTTTTTTTCCCAGGGAATTGTGGAGAGGAGATCTTGTTCGGCTTTCTCGGGTGTGATCTTTAAAACTGCGCTTGTAACACCCCTCAAGTTTTTCATTAGTGTCCGCTGCTTTCGAGAAAGGCGTTACCTGCCACTGTTATCTCAGTGAAGGGAGGGAAATTTACTGTCCGTCCGATTACTGAAGATGTAAATTCATTTTGAAGTTCTTTTTGAAGTTTTTCATGAGTGTTTCAAAACATTGAATGAATAATTATGAGTTTGGTTAATTATAAGTTTTTGTTCGCTGGAAGTCCCACTGTTTTGACCAACGCAGTAGATAAGTTTAAAAATAGGCTACACAAATACTACTATGTGGATGACTGGATATGTAAACCTTTTTACTTTCTTGCAAACATGCAGTTAATTTCAACTCCGCTCTGTGTTTCAAAGAGAAATGACTACACACACATAGACCTCAAGATGCAAAAATGGCACATTATTTAAACTTTAAATACCTCTGGCCATGAGATCAAATAAAGGTATGATTTTTTTATTTTATTCCTCTTAAAATCTGAGATGCGCACAGCAAAAGTAAAGGCCATGTCTTAATTCAGTGGACCTCTTCCAGTGTTTAAAGGCTTTATGTTTAAGATTTGTTTCCTTGTTGTTTTTTTTTATAGACTTCAATTAAAAGGCTAATTTCTCCTTATCGACTTTTCCACGCAATTATGACTGCTGAGTGGAAAATGGAACAGCATATACACACCGAGGCTGTCCTCAGCACTTGGCACATGTTCCTGTGGCAATGAAGGTCAGTTGGAAACGGATGTCCCTCTCCAGCTCTGCCCATTCCGCTTCCAGACCCAATTTTGAGGACCATTACCTGACGACCATTAAAACCACAATCAAAGGACAAGCACAACTGAAGCCCCGCCCTCCCCCACCTTCCCCAAAGTCTCACTCTGTGTGTTTCGACAACTTGGGTCAAAGTCTTTTTTTTATTTGTTCATCCTTTGGCCCGTTTAATGAAAAAGCAATGTGACTTTCCCATCATGCCATTGTGATACTTTTGACAAGGCCCAGAGGTAAGAAACACCTACAATGACGGTACAATTCTAAGCTAAACTTTTATAACCGTTGCACCCTGGGGACTTCCATTAAATGCAATATCGTAGCCTTTTTAAAACCAGTTATATATGTCTCGCCATTATTAAACAGGGACGCGTTTAATCCCGTTCATAAGGGGGCTCGTGGGGATGGTTGTCAGGCTCCCCAGAAGAGCTTTTTTTTTTGTCCAGACAAACGCTGTGCAGGGTGTCCCATAAAATGGACCTTTTATTCTTCTCGGCCGAAGCCTCGCCCCGAGTGACCAAGGAAAGTCATAAATCACATATTTCTGAGTATTAGGTGCTGCACGTTGTGCCCTCATACACATCCAGAAAGTTCCTCCCAGAATATGCATTGAAAAAAGAAATATTAGGACCAGGTAAAATGTGAGCGATCAAATAGATATAATGTCCACCAGAGCAAAGCTCTTATGGCAGGGACCTATATCATTAAATTTAAGAATGTGGTAGGCTACAGCTAGCAGGTGCGGGCTGTTCTGACTGCACTGCCTCGACTGCCAATTTGTCTCTTTGGGTTCACCCCCCTGGCTCCTGGGTGGTAGAAGCCTTCGCCTTCTGATTCCCGCTCACCTCGTCCTCTTTAGATGAAGAGTAATGACTGCCGCAACTGCCTGGCCCTCCGGACACGGGAAGCCAAGATGGAATCATCATGATTATTCTGAGATGCTGGCACACCAGAGTATGTCACTAATGGCTTGTGAAAGCTGAATCAGCATTTTGACCAGGCTGGGTTCTGTAGGGGCATCGCACAGCTTGTGAAACCTTGGCCTCTTCACTTGGCCAGGAATTATGGCTGGTTAACGGCATTGGTTGCGTAAGTAAGCCTATATACATATTTAAAAAATTTTACGTGAATTGGAGGTGACTCGGGGAGCTCTTCACACATTCTAAAGATGAAAATTCTGTACATTGCAATATAGTACATAGTGTAGCATAAATTACCAATTTATTGAACTTTGTATGGGCCTGCTTACATTACAGGCATTTAGCAGACGCTCTTATCCAGAGCGACTTACACAACTTTTAGCATTTTTACATATTATCAATTTATGCAGCTGGGTATATCCTGAAGCAATTCAGGTTAAGTACCTTGCTCAAGGGTACAACGGCAGTGTCCTACCTGGGAATCGAACCTGCAAATCATCATAGTGCCTAATTTTTTATGAGCTTTTGTCTCAGCCTAACTACACTTCACAGACATTTATTCAATATTCAAATCTCAGCCAGTCTGGATTTGTTAAAATTCTTAACACTCCAGTATACTTTCATTATGTGTCCGTTCACTGCTATACAATGTACAATTGGATTAGGTTCAAGAAAACCTCCAGAGCAGCATATTGGTTTCGTAGGCGTGTCCTTTGCACCACATCTTGCATGAGAAAAAATTTATCTAAGGTCAACAAGCAAAATGTACTTGAAGTAGATTTTTTTTTATTTCAACAGTTGTGTTTACTCATATGGGACTCATAGGCCTAGGCTACTGGATATCCTGCATTCAATTAAGGTATATGGAAGCTGGAACATCCCCTGGCTGCTACAGACCTAGTATTCCACGGAGCCCAACAGGGCTCTACTGGTCCGAGGGGTAGAGGAAAAAGTGTCAAGATTTTCCACAAAACATCATACAGATGATTGAAGGAACTAGACAAATTATTCTAGGTTTGCTAAAGGTTCTCAATGAAAACAAATCTAGAGAAAGAGTTTTGTTTGACACAAAATGGTGTGCAATGTGCATGCAACCTATTTTCTCCAACAGGAGTCCATTTTTCTAGTATTTTGTGTTTTGTTTCCCAGAAAAACTGCAAATTGCTTCAAGCATTTTTCTTTTTTTGTTAGATAAAAACGTTAAGGTAAACTACAGGTGATTTTCTTTTTCAGGGGACTACCTTTGGTGCCCTTCAAGCAAAGCACCATTTTGTAAAATAGTTCCCTCTGCCAGCAACATCTGGAAGTTTCGACCATTGCTTGAGATAGAGACGAGCTGCACTTTGAGCAAATGAAAGCTGTCACGCAGTTTTATACCGCCGCGCTCTCGTTAAAGACAGAGTCGGGCACGCAGCGGTAATTGTTTTAATTTATTTGTTTATGGGGAAGACAGAGGGGACGGGCACATGGCACTCGCCTTTTTTATTGGGAACATATGGAACGCATTTATCACCATTTGCAGCGATCGGCCTAAATGATTTTATTAACTAATTTGTAACTTTACACTTTTTTAATCAAACACATGCTGTGCGCCGTAATGTTTTGATAATGCTCCCGGGCTTTTGCAAAGTGAACGGCGGCAACCAAAGGGAAATAAAAAAAAGAGAAGAAAGTAAAATAAAATGAAAATGCGAAGAGAGGGAAGCAAGGCTGAACCCTGAGAGGCATTAACATGAGCCTTTCTGATGTATGGCAGCGATGATGGAGATTAGCACCATGCGTTGCTGAGGGGAGTTAGGACTGGGCCCTAAGGTATTTAGGATGTCAAAGCATAGTATTGTTTACCTAAACTAACTGAAGCAGCGATGGCATTCTGTAACAGCGAGACGTTTCTGTTACCCCCTAAGCAGCTCTGCTCTACTGGAAATCACAGAGCCCTGCCGAGAGCCAGCACTACGGCGGTAACAGCAGAGGTAAGAGTATTTCAGAGGAGTGAACACATTTCGTGATGTGTGAGTGTTTGAGTGAGTTTTTTATGCATTTTAACCCAGCACTGAAATGGTGTTTACGTTGCTTTCGTTCATTAGATCAGCAAAGAGCTTTGCCTAAATCATTTTGAAAGTTGCTCCCAAATGCTTCAACAATCCAAATCTCTTAAATATTAAAGTGCCAATGGCCCTATTGGAGGAGATGAAGCTGATGACTGTGATGGTGAATGTAATGAATGCTAATGGCAGCCTTAGAGAACACAACAGGTTTGTAAATTGTTATAGAAGGCCTGCCACAAATTGACTGTGCAATGTATGCCTAGACTCATTTATCATATTTGTCACGATTAGCCATTTTAATAACTTTTTCTGTTAAAGTTGAGCAGAGTAATCATATCATTAACGGAGAGCTTATTAACATGAAGTCTGAGCTGTATGTATGAGATACAACAGGCGATGGATCGGGCAGCGCCATTATCACTTTGAACCTATGGCCTGTGTCTCTGTGTGCATGTGAGGGCAATAAGACTGCTCTGGAACCCCATTTTATCTCATCTCTCAGAAGTCATGCTATGTTTTTAATATTGCAAGCTTGATCCAGCCACCGTTTGTTGTGCTTTTGTTTAAATATTCTCAATGAGATCTTAAAACGATGTTACTTTGTTTGCTATCACAAATTTATAAATTATGGAAAAATACAAACTGGGAAATATGCAGTTACATCACTCATACGTTTTTATTATTATAGTGCTTGAACAGTATTGAAAGCACTGGGGCCCTATTTTTGGGAACAAATGAAGTTGCCAATTACAAGCATTCGCCAAATACATTTAGGTATTTTAACAATCCACAAATTGCAATGGTGCATGGGATGCCACTTGAATGAGTTGGTGTGGTGAAGGCGTGATTGGACATTGACCAATTAGGGCAATGTTCACATTGTATTTAAATACATCTTTGCACCATGTAACTACATTTGCTCAAACAAACTAGTTTGCGTCATCAGAATATCCATGATTAGTTATTTGATAATTGCTTGTCTTATGAGCGAGAAATGTAACCATGAGGCATTGGGACAGTCCTCCACCACTCTCATTTTACTCAGTGCTAACTCTTGCTCTTATGTGATTCTGAGAGCACTTGAAGCACACTCTCCTGTCCATTTCTCACGCGTCAGCATCAACACATCAGCACATCCATGCGCTGCAGCCATTTTGAAACCACTCCTCGATTTAGCAGCACTTAAACATCCAATATTTGAGTAATGATGATGCTATGGGGAGAGGTTACAAAACTGGTGGAGAGGGCGACGTGGCTCTAACACCCACGGAAACCTGACCTGGCGCGACTCTACTTTTGTTTGTCTAGTCAATCCATGAGAGAGCAGTGAGGCGAGGTGTCAGCCGGGTCCTGGTTTGCAGATCAGCAGCAGGGTGGAATTTGTGATTGCGAAATAAAACCTGAGAGAGTTGGAGGGGGGCGGTGATGCAGTGCATTCAGCTGGGTAGTTGGTGTGGGAAATGTAGGCCGTCGGCAAACTTGAGCCACAAAGTCGTGCTTTCCATAATGGAAAATTCTTCTGGCCATTTCAGGCCAATTCACAGTAGCAGTCAGAGCACTACTGACCAGCCGCAGGGTTCTGTGAGCCAATGTGCTTCCAGTGGGCTTTCCCTGAAAATTCAGAAGAGCTGAGAAAAACTCCTAGTGATTTTCACTGGGTGTGAGGATTGTAAAATGAGAAAGGGGACATGGCATACATTTTTAATAAAAAGGGAGGGGTTGAAACAGGTGACAAAGTTAAAAGTCTTACAGTCAAAATGAGGGAGAGAGTGCTTTCCACAGAAGGATTTGTGCATCATCACTGGCCTTCAAAAGATGGTTGGAAAAGGTTTACTCTTTCTTATGTTCATAACCAATGATTATATTATTCAAATATGAATGTAATTATATTCATTTAGATAGAGTACAACACAGTGAAGCAATGAAGTATTGGCAGTGAGTTTATAGCTCTGGGAAATAACAGACTCTTCAGCACAAAGCAACCCTATTCCATTAGCCAGAAAGATTCAAAGGGTTCTGATCAATGCCTTTCCCAGGATTAAAACCCATGTCCATGCTCATTAAGGTACTGTGCAAGCACCAACAACACCTCATTCTCATTGCTGCAACTTTACACAGATCGGAGAGATTAAATGCCATGTTTATTTTGGTGGTATTGAGCATTTCAAAAAATCTTATCCCATAACCCAAATGTCAAAATTGATTAATATATACATGCACACATACATAAGTACGCACATACATACTGTACATAAAATGTAATGTCTCTGGTATAGATTGGAATGACCTGCCTGAGGAGACCAGGCTAGCCAAATCTTTGTCTTCTTTTAAAACAATTTTGAGAAAAGCATTATTATAAGTTTGCTTTTTCTTACACCTTGACTTCTGAATTTTAAAAAAAAAATTCTATCTTTTTGCTGTCTTTAGGCTATGCTTTTGTCTTTTAGTTTTTTATCTTTCCTGAGTTTTACTTTTCATTTATTGTTTTTTGTTTATTTTTTAACTATTTGTGAAGCAATTTGCAACTGTGTTTTGATAAGTGCTATATAAACAAAGTTTATTATTACTATTATTATAGAATGACCTGGTGTGGTTTACTCGAGCGTGTCACTTTGCTGTTTACCACAGTAATTGTTCTCTGTCAATCTGCATGTGATGCGGTCCCGACTGACCCCCAGCCACCCCCCGTCACGTCCCCCCCCCCGCGACACCTGGACACCCTGTACCGATGAGGGAGCGCATGTGTTAATTAAGGCCCATCTGCAAGGGGACAGCGTCTTCACACCCCCGGGGTCACTGGGGAGGGCCGGTGCGTCGAGGAACAGCAGGATGGAAAAACACGTCCTTCCCTTCTGACGGCTCCTCCCGCGTCGCGAGTGCAGGCCACGTCTGCCGCATTCAAGCCTCATTTTTAATGGCGATCACAGCCCCGTAAAAGACATGTGTTTTTCTGTTCAGATTGTTCTCACTACTGGTGTTGGCGATAATGCCGAAAGCAACATTATTGTGGACTTGATGCTGAAACAAATGATAATGGGGTGAGATAAGACTGGAAATATTTACACACAAAATAAGTGTAGACAGTAACTAAGACCTTTGTCTTATTGCCCAGTACATTAAGAACATGGGTAAGAAAAAGACGATAAAAGAGCCAAAATAGGCAGCGGTGATAAACCATCTCTTGCATCTCATTGAAACTCTTCCAATCTATGTGAACTTTATGAGAATATACATTTTTTACTTGATGTAGAGCCAAAAAATGTACTTCTAAATATCTCTGCACTTGTAATCCATGCATTAATCTTCTTTTGACTCGGATCTGTGATGGTTTCCAGTGGCGGAGAATCAAACACAATGGGAAATGGGGATCAGAACAAATCATTCACAAACGGTGAGGACCACAAATAGATTAAACCCCAAAAGGGTGGAAAAGAAAAGGAATAATCCGAGAAGCTAAAACAGCTAAATAATAATCAGCCCAGGAAAACAGGGCGAATTCGAAACACAAGTAAAAACACAAAACTAAGTCTCCCGAGCTCAATACTAGAGCTAAGACGGGAAACTGAAAAAGAACACCTTCGGCACGTAAACCTAACACAGCCAGAAGAAGGTGAAACAAAAGTGAAACCTCCAAAGAAAAACTGTCTCGGACAAGATAGCACAGCGAAGCTTACAGAAGTGGATAAACCTATACCTGAAAAGATAAAGCTAATAAGCAAGTCCCTCATGAACATAAAACAAGTTTACTATCGTGAGGTCGCTTGTACCTGGCTATACCTGGCTCAATGTAATATGAAATGACAAAAAAGCACCAGGGAAGCGGAAGTGAGGAACGTAAATACCCCACAGGTAAAAGCACAGGTGAAATCAATAACGAGCAAGGGGAAGCAAAACCCCAGACCGGAACATAGAAAAAATCTGATAAATTCTCAATAGGGGGACACAGGACGAGAACCACAATGGAAAAGGAAAAAATAACCCAGGAACCATGACAGGATCAGTCTTATTTTTTTCTGGAATAGGGGTTGTATCTTGCTATACATGGGGAGTGGTGTAGCTCTGGGTGCAAGAGGACTTACATGGTCCAGGTTTACTGTGTAGCCTCCAGATCCAGTTAGATGAAATACTATTGGTCTAGCGCCAAGCTGAAGTGAAACAGTAGGTTTTAGTGGTTTCGTTTAAAAACCACGGGATATTAAAGCAGCTCTGTTAAATTATACAGCATGAATTGTGTTCATTCATAAAGCCACAGCTGTGGAGCATGGGAATAATTTGAGGGTTACATCTTTGTTTTATTTTCAATGTCTCCCACACTTGAAAACAGTCCGATTTTTCTTTCTAGGGTAATTCAAGACGACTAATTCAATGAAAAAGGTTCATCAAATGCTGTTACTGTACAGTAATTGCAGATCCCCTGGAAGTTTGGAAAAACATTTTGCTTAAGTCCAATAAAAATAAGCAAGTGGGACATTTTTTAGGGACGTGCAGTGATCTTTAGTGGAAGGCAGCTCATTTTTCTGTTGTTCTCTGACATCTGTTTTATATACATTTTCCACTGACCTCTTCCCAATAAATAGTGAATTAATCGTTTATCGGATGGTAAGAATCTGGAAATCCACAAAGTGGCTCAGCGGTTGCCAGGGCTGCAGTCCTTATGGGAGGGGTCAGGGGTCAGAGCCCGTGGCAGGTTGTTTCAGCCCAGATGGAATTTAAAAGAACTTCCTTCCATTTGTGTTTTCTCCAAAGAGTTTATGCTCCACTCCCACACTGCGGACACAGAAGGGACAGGTACACCTGGGAATCATATTGAGTTTGCACATTTACACGGCGTGTATGTGTGTGTGTGTGTGTGTGTGTGAGAGAGAGAGACCATGTGTATGTTTACACATGAGTGTGTGTAAATACATAAGTCTATATATGAATGTGTATATGTTGTTTTTTGATCTAATGTACCACATACATTTTTGTTCTTTTATTACATTTTTTTCTACCCATATTGTGCTCGCACTTGCTGGTGTATACTCATAAGCTCGAAAGCAATAGTTTTTTCATCTCTCATCCATGAAAAAAAACAATCCACAGGATTTGGACATTTGGCTAAAATGTACAGTGTTATCGGATTCTCCCGTAATGCAAGAGAAACAGGGGGAGCACATTCCAATGGCAGATGGATAAGAAATCTGGGACTCCTTTTCATTGTTGATCCGTTATTATGTGAGCAGTAAAAACAAGGCACTTTCAGAGATAAACACATTTCTGCGCTTGTTCTGCTAATTTAGATGTCGATCATTCTCGACAGGGAACATGTTTACTTCAATATGCAGATTACTTTTATATTATCTTCTTCTCTCTTGGGACACCCCACATTTCCACAGGGTAGCTGCTGCTTTGCAATAATTCGCTTTGCCATACAGGAGCCACACATATTTTTGACATCCTTCCATAAATTAGCATTTTCAATACAATGTTCATCTTTGTTAATACTGAAAACATACAACCTACTTGAATTGTTTGGGGATGACAATGATTCCAAATATGCAATGTATATTATTATTGAATTGAAAGAATAGACACTGAAATTTTGGAACACGATCATGGCGCCAACAAAATCAACCGGGAGAACCAAACAGACACCCATTTACCAAATGCACAAACAACAATACATACGCTACAAAGGGATATATTTCTTGTCCAGAAATATCCTGCATGAGCCCCCACAATCATGTAATGACTGGCTCAAAGCCTAAACATGAGAAACACAAAAAAAAAATTTAACAAAGGATGTTATTTAACTTAAAAACCAAAGAACACAAAACCAGCGGTGTGAAAGTCTGTGAAACATCCGGGCAGTGAGAAAGAGAGAGTCCACCACAGCCATCCAGGCTATATAGCCTGCTAACCAACTGCAGGAAATGTCCCCAATCTAGCTTGACCACTGTCAGCATTGGAAAAACAAAGAGAACACAGGCAGTAACCAGCACAAGTGCACGTGAGGCATGTCAATGTCCACAGGGAAACATTTTGTATATCGAATGTAAAATGAAAAGGAAAATTATTGTCATGACCTTCTCTTCGAAGGCCATCCAAATGGGAGTACAATGGAGCCTCCTGACCATGCGGGAATGCCATAACCTGCAGGACCGGAGAGGCCAGACTGGAGTTCCAAGCCTGATACTACTGTGGGCCAGTGACATTTGTATTCCGGACAGCACTGGGGCTATTGCTTCACGCTGCCCACTGGTGGTTTGACCCAGACCCTGCACAATGAGGCGTGAGTCCAAAATACCAATGAACCCCCAAAGGGAGTGAGACTGACCCAAAGGGGCCCAAGGTGCCACAGAATCAGCCTGGATGGCTAGTTATGATGGCTAGTTGTTATTATTTTTGTTTGTTGGAAAATGACTTTAAACGTAGAACAGATCCATCCTGTGCACAGACAGGGAGGCTCAAAAGGCTTCATCTGCAGGCGGCTTGATGAGATTGTTGGGATTCACAGAGGGATGGGCAACGGGCTGATGTTCTTTTTCTCTCGCTGTACGCTTTCTGTTTGCGTGTTTTTCTCTGGCGGGAGAAAAGCGCGTTGGTCCAAGTCTGTCCAGTTTTGGCCCAAAGCCCCTCCCCTCATTCGCATTCCAATCCAGCCTTCGCAAAAATGAAGGATATCTAGTCTGGTGCTGAGTGCTAGCTCTGAGCCTCAATACACTCTTCTATGCAGCAGAGTTTGGCTCTCATTCTACCCCCACCCTCCTCTCCGCTACAAAACTTCACTTCTCACCAACCTCTTTGAACCATTAAAAAAGCATGACAGAAAACAGGGGGTTGCTTATCTGGTGTTAGAATGGGGTTATTGCATTTTCCCGCTCAAACACAAGCCTCCACTGCACACGCGGTGTGCTGCTTTTCTTCGCTTGCTTTGCGCTGTTTAATATTTCAGAGGAGGCAACAGGGAATCGGGCTAATTACCTTTGAACAATTCCGGTAACAGGCTGACCTGTGCTTGTAGGAGAGGACGTTTCCGTGTACCGGTGCTATGCAAATGAGACGGGCTCGCCGCGTTCAGAGGTGTTATTAAAAAGTTATGACCCCCCAGCTAATTATTAGTGAACAGGGCCCCTGCAGCGGGAGCTACATGCCATTGGTTTTCCTGTGGTCTTTCCATTAAAGATGGATGTTGAAGTGAGAGGGCAAGGGGTATGAGCAGAGCACAGTTATGAGACAGGGCTCATGTATTTACCAAGAGAAAATAACTCCCATTTACATTTTATACCAGGGCTGCTGTGTTCCAATGCACAGAGAAAGACGGCGATTGAGAGAAAGACAGGGAACAGCACTGGAAGAGAGAGGAAAATTCTGACACAGAGTTAAACCAAAGGGACTTCAACATCATCAATAGTGAATTGGCCAATGAAAGGAAAGCATGAGCCTACGGCAGTAGACCAGAGCAGTAATCTGTTGTATGGCATGTGGGCTGCAGCAGTAGCTGTTAAAGTCTGCAGACTGAACATAACTTTATTCAATTATTGACACCATTAAATTAAGATGAGTTGAAAAAATACTCGTAACATACCACAGATAATGAATGACACTTTCGATTGGATGCATGCAAAACAATACCTTGAGGTAAATACCATGAGGTATTTAAGCAGTCAGCCCAGTGACTGCCCATTGACAGTTACAGATTAAACAGACGGGCTATTAATTTGTGGGATGTGGGAAAACACTCAGTTCCAAATTCACAGGGCCATTTGCCATTAAAGCTATAGAGGTTCATTCAGAAAAATACACATTATTTTAGAACAAAGAGCCTTATCCCAAACAATGTGCTGGTTTTCTATGTAAACTGGAGCGCCATCTGTTTGCCTACAAAGTCCTTCACCTAAGCACTTTAATTACGGAGCATCTTTAATTGTCACCCATGTGAAGTAAAGGTGTGACATACAGCCAGTCAATGATGTCATTCACAATCAGCGTGACAGACACCACCATGTCACATATAACCTTTAGAGGTTATTTTATAAAGGTTGTACCTCGGAAATATTCTGGCATAAAGTATGAATGCAAAGAATATGTACATCAACAGGCATAGAATTTACAAAACCTTTATAGACATTTTTCAAATGGGTGAATTAATCATAAAATTAATCAGTCTACAGTTGGAAAATTTAAGTCTAGGCAACATAATTCTCAGAATTCACGCTACCAAGAAAAAGGAAAGGGAACATTCGTCTAAAAACAAAAAAAGATGCAATGTTCCAGAAACAAACTGTAGGTTGGATTAATCTCTTAAAAACAATGCATGTACGCTATGCCATAAAGAAATGATCCTGTACTCTTAGATAAACAGCAGTAGTAATATTAATAATATGCATCCCCCTCCACACACCCACACACACACATGCTCACTCCAGAAGGTCATGTGTCTCACTTCGACTGGGTTTGGAAGTGAAATATAATCAAAATAATTGAGTGGAAGACCTCGGGTGTGCGTCCATTGTGGAATGCATCGCAAAAATTATTTATATTCTCATTAATAATTAACAGAATATTACCACCATAAAATTCAAGCCCTTCACCCCATTCAAACTTCACCCGCTCATTTGGAGCCATTTGGCTCATTATTCCTGTGCTGGGGTCTTGAGTAACTGAGCTCATTGTGGGGTCCCTGAGATGTAAAGAGGTAAAATGATGCACGCAACACTGTCTTTATGATGAGTGTATTTTTTTTAAATCCAAAAATGTCCTCCGACATCAAATGTTTAGTTCGACCCATTTTCGGTCTTTAATTACAAACGAGGTGCTCTCGAATTGGCAAACATGTTAAACAGAACAGGAAAATGTAAACAGATATTGTGCAATAGTCATTGTAAATTAACTTAATTTAAAGGGCAAAAGATTTTATTAGAAAATAAATAATACTGAGGAAAATGTACATTTTCACATGATAACTGCCCCCCCCCCCCCAAATGTATTTATTTTTTAAGTTAAATTCAGACTGTTTTCATAGACATGTTGCCATGTGCATTGGAAAACCCAGCTGGTGCCCCTTATGTTTAAAACACGTCATCACCTGTTTTTTATTGTTTGTTTCATTCGTCAGTTTGTATTCATTGTACATATTATTTTTTGTTATTTGTTCGTATAATTTACACTCATTCACAATATTTTTGTACTCAACCATAATTACATTTTGAAGAGAATGAAAGGAAAATTTGAATGACTGATGAAAAAGGGTGGCATTTTTAAATTAAGTATTGGATCTTTTTTTTTTCCACTTTTTTTTTTTATTTTCAAGCACAAAATTTCATATAAATACAGAATATATGATATTTGTTAATCATTTCACACAAAAAGGGTATATCAATAGATGACTATTGACTTACAAATAACGCTGTCTGTCAATTATGTAACATAAGAGGATTAAAGACTAAATAACTACACAACATTTATAGCCTAGCCAAATATTGTAGTAAACATTATCACTTACCATTCGGGGACGAGTCCAGAATCATGGAAATGACTTCATTTATGTTGATTTTCTTTGTGCATCTTGAAGCCATCATGAAGAGCTGATTTAAGCAAAAATCTCATGTTCCTCAAAAAATGACTTAGGCGATTATTTTAAGAAGGTGACGATATGTGTGTCTGTGTGTGTAAAAAAATTGAGAAATCATTTGTGCTAGTACTACTATGGGCATCTCTATGGAAATATAAAATAGCAGAATATTGGAAAGGTTGCATGTTCTCCAGATGAGCTATGTTTCGCTCCACATTATCAAAAATTCTCACACATTTGGGGAAGAGATATTATTTTTGCTGGGATCTGAGTGCATGTCCAGTAAAGAATACAAGTATTTATGTTTGCTTTGGAAACATTTAATATACTGTTAAACTCATTACTATTGTTTTTTACTTATTAGCACATACTGGGTAAATATTCCAAGAAACAGGTTTGAATCATAAATGCTTGATCTAACAAAACCATTTTCCTGGGTTTCATATGTATTGAAGCATATTGCTTAAATAATATGTTCTTAGACAAAGATGGATTTTTTTTAAAGATAGAATTGCGATATTCTCTTTCATATGATGCTCACTAATATGTCAGGTTTGGAGGCGCGCACTTGTTTTTAACGTGACCTTCGTTTCAACAGAGAAACAGTGAGCAGCTAATTGATTGATGGGCTGGACTGGACTCAAACTGCAGAACTATAAAGACACTGGCCATCGTCGAGAAACAACTCGGGGCTGCAAAGAGAAATATCTGGGAGAGTCGGTGCCAATCCATTCTCCAGCAATTCCCTCTGTGTTGGAATTCCAAACACCGGGGAAATTAATGTCAGAACCAAGTGAGCAGAAAGAGGGTTGGCAAAACTGTTGCCGAGCCACATGATGAATTTCTACGTATATATTTTGATTGCTCCGTGTAATCCCGACGATCCCCGGTTGAGCGCGCTCGGCTGTTGGTAAAAACCCAGCAGTCCTCATGAATTTGCTAGATCTCATTACAGTCAATGAGGCTTCAAATACGTTCAGATCAAAGCAAGAGATTTTAAGTGCTGGTAAGGGCAGAAAATCAAGTGTGGAGGATTCAGGGAACACAAAACTGAAATTACCGATAAATAGGAAATTAAATCTTTACAAAAATGTTACTTGGTATGTGATTATAAAGAGCAGTTCAGAATAAATCATTGAGGGTATATAACTGAGTTCATTATTTGGGGTTAGAATAGAGGAGCCTACAACCCACAATATAATCAAGGTGATATAATGAAGTCAAATTGAGCACATCACAAAGGCATGACTTTCAATGAGAAAATAGGGCTGCTAGAGTTCTGTGAGCATTTCAAAAGAATGTTCTCGCCATTAACAAATGAGTGGTCGGCTGGATCTGTTTTCTGGGTTACACTATCTGCGTCTCACAAACAGTTTGTATGGCAATATGTGTGACACTGCTGACCTTTTTTCAAGTGATTCTTAAAATTTTCATATTTTTTTATAGTCTACAATTGGATGCATCATATATTTTACAAAACAATGCATATACTGTAGTTTGTATCGGTCATGAATCTTCTGGGAAGCGATGAGGTTTAAAGGGTCAGAGTTGTGTCAGCGTGGGAATACTAAACACATACAAAAAATTTGGAAGCCGTAATCTACAGCTCCAACATGAAAAAGGCCTAGCCTTTGGTACATACAGCAAATTTGCATTTGTGAGGCCTGATCAAACATGAGCAGAAGGAAGTGGTAGTATTTGTTTGTTCTTTAAAATTAATTAGATAACACCCGTTTTTTGTATATGAGCCAAAACAAGAAGTGTTTTTACGTGGGTGTTTTTTTTGTAATATTTTAGCTTTTATTGTTTTTTATATATTGACACATGCCTTTGCTTTTCATGGAGTCAATAGAAGTAGCAGGGAAAGTCACATGGGATGGTCAGACCAATCAGAGAGTAGTTTGCATAGTGCTCCCAGACAACTTAAGCGTGCCCATTGCTTGGCCTTGTTCAGGTATGCTAAACATCATGCTTCCCACATCCTGGGAAAGAGCAAAGTCATCCTCAGATCAAGCTCTTAGGGCAGTGATGGGATTTCCAGCTTTGTTCTCTGCCCAGAGTCTGCTGGCTCCAAACTCCAGAGACATAGCCGGGGAGGTTCGGGGTTCAACCCTTCACGCTGAAATGAAGTCCTGGCTACTCCACTGCATCTCCACATCCAGTCTAACATCTAATGTCACTAGCAGGGCCAAGCGTAATATATTGTGGTCTGTTGTCTATGCACAATGTTAGGTATGCCTGTGCTATGAATCTGTAATTCTTCAAGTACAGTTTCTTAAGATGCTTCAAGGCTCGCCGTAAATAATACAAAAAAGGGGATTTTGCCAGACAGATGGAGTCAATTTATTTTCTAAAGCCAAAAAAAACATAATTCCTTTAATAGTGGTGAAATCACCCACATTTTCTGTATTTACATACATACATGCATACATACAAACATTGAAGAAAAGTTTTAGAGTATTTTGTGAGTCGTTGATTTGGTAAAATTTCTGTATTTCATACTTTCGTATATTGTACACACTATATATATTGTTTCTATACATTATTTTCAAATTACTATATAGAATGGGCAGACTAGTTCAAGCTAACAGAAAGGCCACAAATGCTTAAATGACAGCCGCGTACAGTGGTGTGCTGAAGGGCTTTCTGACAACGCGTCGGCTAAGAACAGGAAGATGAGGCTACAGTGGGCATGTGATCACCAAAACTGGATTTCTGCTGCGACATGCAAATGGTAGGGTTAGAAATTGCCGGAAACATCAGGAATCCATGGATCCATCCTGCCTTGTGTCAATGGTGCAGGCTGCTGGTGGTGGTGGTGTAATGGTGTGGGAGATTTTTTCTTGGGACAACTTAGGCCCCTTAATACCAATTGAGCATTAGTTTAATGCCACAACATACCTAAGCTTTGTTGCTGACCATGTGCATTTTTTAATGGCCACATTCTACCCTTTTGCAAATGGACAGGTCAAGCTCTCTGGTCTTATGTCTTTAAAAGTATATATGGAAACTTGCAGGTTTAGGTATTGATGATAATAAACCTGGTGCAGTCATTTTGTGGCTGGATCCAGCTTGTTGACTGTGACGGCACACTACGGTTGGGTCTAGATTTGTTTTTGTGTGTAACACCAAATAGGTCAAATCTCACACTGATAGGCCCTACAGTGGTAAAAGTGCTCGGACACTTCTCCGGCATAATGCTGTCCTGCAGTCCACATCCTGGGCCAGAAAGATGTCACATTCAGATTCAACTAGAATTTCCAACATTGCCCTGTGCCCAGCCTTACAAATAACTTAAACAATGGCTTCAGCAGGGCCAAGTGTATATATTGCATTTATATATTCATGTACTGCAAATCCATCGCCATCATTCTTCCACTACGGTTTCCCACAATGTGTCACGGCCGACCGTAAATACTGCAGAAAGGAACACTGTTGCCAGACAGGTGGAGCAAATTAATTTTCATAAACCAACAACTTGACCGGTTTCATGGTTGGAGGAGTCACTCGTTCATTCTCTGGGGCATTTATGGTCGTCTTTGGCAGAGTCATATGAACATGTCTGAGTAAAGGAGGCTGGGAGGTGCGGGGATAGCCAGAGCCGGGGAACGCATTGGACGAGCACCTCTGGGAAAAAAGAGATGGCACCGCCCTCATGGACCCCATGTCAAAGAGCGTGCACACACCCTGTTTTTGTCTTGGGGGTTTGCTACAGATATATGTGTGGACATGTTTTTGTGTGCATGAGAGAATAGTAGACATACTCTCAAACAAATGGTATGATAGGATTTTTAAAATATGATACAGTATAAAAATACATTATATATTTCAGATCTTGTGTCATATAACAATGTGCCATCTTAGTATGTTATGTGATTATTTAAAAATCTACATCCAACACATGCAGGTTTTTTAATATATCGAAGCCCAAAGATACATAAGTATACAGTATATACAGACATGCTCAAATTTGTTGGTACCCCTGGTAAAGATGAGTAAAAAGGATTATAAAAAATTCACGGTTTGGTGAATTAGCTTAATCTCACACTGACAAAAAGAGAATTGGGGGGTGGGACTAAATTTAGCAGTAAATTACACTGGAACAGTATGGAACACATGGTTGGCTAATACTATAACGTCTCTGCATTTGAATGGATCTCTATGGGAATTGGGGGGTGGGACTAGATGTAGCTGTAAATTATGCTGGAACAGTACATGGTTGGTAAAATGGCTGTAAGTCATCAAGGGTCTGATGTATCAAACAAGCCTCAAACTATCACTCTGCTACCAGATATGCAGTAGATATGGATGGATCACTTTAAGAGTTGTTTCTCCTGACAAATTTCCCTATTGAACTCTATGGAAAAATAAGTCAGGAGAAGAAACCATTCAAGTTATCCATCCATATCTACTGTATGTCTGGCAGCAGAGTGATGGTTTAAGGCTTGTTTGATACATCAGACCCTTGATAACTTAGAGCCCTTTAGCCAACCATGTGTTCCATGCTGTTCCAGTGTAATTTACAGCTAAATCTAGTCCCACCCCCCAATTCCCATAGAGATCCATTCAAATGCAGAGACATTTAGTATCGCTTGTAAGAGTACCATAAAATAAAATATCAAGAGTCTTTTGATGATGTTGGGTCACAGACATCAGGAAGTCATGGCATGCAAAGGATATCCGATCAAATATTCTCATAATAAATGAACGTCAATTAAAGGATAGATTTTTCTAATTTTGTTTAGTGTGAGATTAAGTTAATTCACCAAACAGTGAACTTTGTATAACCCTTTTTACTCATCTTTACCAGGGGTACTAACAAATTTGAGCACGTCTGTATTTGTAATATGTGCCATGTATTGTGACACCTATCAAATCAATATATTTTTTGAGAGCTTACAATGGATGCATGTTTTTGTGACAATATTGATTTTTAGAGGTCATATGCATAGTTGTCCTGACTAGGGGCCTGTCTGTGTGGAGTTTGCATGTTCTCCCAGTGTCCGCGTGGGTCTTCCACCGGGTTCTCCGGTTTCATTGCACAGTCCAAAGACATGCAAGTTAGACTAATTGGAGACTAATTGGAGATAGGTTGCCCATAGGTATGAGTGTGTGTGAATGGTGGCCGCCCTGTGATGGATTGGCAACCTGTGCAGGGGTTATCCTGCTTCTTGCCCAGTGCATACTGGGATAGGCTTCAGCAACCCCCTCCCAACCCTGACCATGAATAAGCGGGTTAGATAATGGATGGATGGATGGACATGCAGAGTTGGCCTATGCCGTATTTAATTTCAGGCCATTCAAACATGAAGATTGTGGCTCCTATCTTTAGAACTATACTTTATAGCCCCTAGTTCATAGCTACTAGTGATATGATTACCTTATTGAGCAAGACCCAGGTTTTGCACAAAGAGCTTATCAATCAATCTGCCAGTGTAATTTCTTCTTGTTTCTTTCCTCATTTTATTTTCAGTTTGGAAAGCTAATTCGTATACAGATGTTCATTGCAGCAACCTTCACTCCATCAAAGAGCATATTCTCTTCTCAAAAATACGCAATCTGCAGTCCACTAGGCGATCTCCCACAGACATGAGTTGTAGGAAGGCACTTCATGTGCAGCTTCAAGTAAGCAGACTGTGGGTGCCTGGTTGGCCAGAGGGGGTCACTGGTGAGTGATGAGTCATCCCAGGCAACTGAATTTCTCTTTTCCTCTGTGACCCCATGGCCAATTATTTATCACCTTATAGATTAGAGCCCATCCACACAATTGAGCGGTACTTTAACAGTGCCCAGCAGTGCTAACTGGTAAATTGCATCATCACATATTAACCAGGATATTTCACAATTTTATATTATGTATCATATGATTTTATAACTGATGGTTTTAGTGCCCTCTTGTGCATGTGTGTGGTATTACTACCATCAGAGTTTAAGATGTGGGTCTTTTTGCACAGCTATTTAGTTCTGAAATTGTTCAGCGGAATGTACAGAAAGTTTCCGGTTTGCATTTTTTTTTAGGATCGGACAATGGCAGCTACAGGCAAAGGTCACAGCAAAGGTCAAAGTCTGCTGCATGGAAACCTGGAAATTCTCTCTCTCCAGGTGCATTTATGTGTAAGCCGTGACTTACATGCGACACTGCCCTTCTGCTGCAGGGAGCGATGTCCCATGCCGACACAAAACCGCCACGTCATGGCTCCGCGTGTGAGCGACATAGAGCTTTTAGCACGACAAAGTGGCCACTCTTCCAAAGACAAGCTAGTTATGTGAAGCTTATGATCCCCCCCCCCCCTCCTCTTAAAGAACATTTCTCCTTCCTTTTGTTTTGATTCTGTTATGTTCTGTCCCACTCTCAGGGGGGAGGGGGGCATGGAAAATCCAAACGAGAACAAAACTCCGCGAGGAGTCTTACACAACCGTCCGCCCCCGCCTACACCCCACCCCACCCCACCCCACCATTCCCTACACCCCTTCCCTTAGATCCCTCTGCTTTCTCCATCACCGTTTTTTCTACCCCCCCAACATCCTCCAACCCCCCCGACACACGCAGTCGGCATCTGCTGAGAGAATGAATAAATTAGGGCCTTGCCGGTTCTAGTCCCCTGACTGACAGAAGCCTGTCTTAATTGTAGCTGAAAGCCGACGTTTCTTTTTGCTAATTAGCAGATTGTGCCATTAAATGATTTAAGAAGTCAGGGCTTATTCAGGGCCTGCCGATCATCTCTTATTTACAGGGAGAGCAGCACTTTGTTGAGAACAGTGCGCCCGAGGTAAATTAATTTACTCCAATTAGCAGACTCTGTCAGCGCACATCACCGTCTCACTGGAGACAAGCTTTTTAAAAAGTAATGGACTTAACTTTGTCCTCTAGTTTCGTAACATTCGATGTGCACCGGTGGGCAATGGACCGAATACACCGCCTATGGAAAACAGAACCCCCCGCCCTCTTTGTCCTTCATGCCTTCCAACATCCCCTGGAGACATGGACCAACCCAAATTGTTCTCCTGGAAGCCCAGGGCCAGGCGTATACCCCCTCCCCCCTCCCTCCTGTGTCTTTCCTCAGACAGTTCCGGAACTGGACGAGGGACTTGTTTGGGCCTGGCGGCACTAAGCGAGACTTTGATAGGCAGTCGCACCCAAAACCCCAGGGACTGCTCCACACTAATGCATTTACACGCCATATAAGGAGTCCAGGGTCTGAGAGGGTAAAATATCCCCACAGTGTTTTTAAATTGTATGTAAAGTATTGATGGAATGCTGATGGAGTGACAGGAAAATATGCGGTTAAGATTTGGCCATAAAATATTACTTCACTAACATGACATTTTTTCCAAGAGAATTAAATCATTTACATTATGCGCATTCTTACTCTTCCACATATTTAACTCCTTGCGTGTTTATTTTGCTGAGACATACTGTATGTATACTCTTCAGAGTTTCTCTTGAGATTCCACATCGGTATGTGGAAAGTGTACTGAAAGCTCCTCACCCAGTCAGCGAAGGCATTTTGGGTGCAGCACAGTGAAACATTGCCCAGACACTTGCGGCAGCCTTTATACTGGCAGTGCAGTGTTTTCCCTCTTGCTGATGCTCATTGCTGGGCTGATGTCTCTCTTTCCCTGTAGCCGGCAGGCAGCCTGCAGGATACACTGCCGTCCCCTGGATTTTAGGTAAAGTTTTCAGTTTCTCATTCAGTTAAGCAGTGTACATAACGGCAATGGTGAGCAAGCCTCACACTCTTTTAAGCCTGCGTGCTAAGGGCCTGCTTCACTAAGACCTTTAGCATGTGTGAAACCTTTTAGCGCATGCAAAACTAATAATACAACCAATGATTGGTGCAAAACAAATACCATGACCAATCATTGGTCATGTTATTGGTTTTGTGTGTGCTAAAACATTTTGCTCATGCTAAAGGTCTTAGTAAATCAGGCCATGATTCGGTCTCAGAAAAGAGGGCGGAATTGTGCAGTTACTGGTTGTTGTTAGAAAAGCCTTAAAAAATGTGATGTGCTCATCAGGAGACAAGCGAGAGCTAAGGAACAGTAAATTATTGTCTTGACTTGGACGCCCGCGCAAGGTCTCACATCTCAAGATGTGTCGGCAGGACGCATTAATCTTTGTTTTATTACTTGTTTTTCAGCAGGAATTTTAAGAGATTTTTGACTCATTCCAAATTTCACATCATCAACATTGACTTTCTGACAACCCGGATAGTGGCAGCACTCTCCAGCAGAAACAAGCCAGTTCAACGTGTGAGAACAGATTATGTGTACGTGGCAAAACAATTTATTATAATAAATTATTGGCAAGGTATTACACAGTTAGTGTCCATGAATAGTGTAACTAAGTGTCAACTAATAGTGTCAACGGGACACTTTCACTGAATGACATTTTTGGTCAGGCGAGAGGCAGACAGATAGCTGGCCTCGTATAGCAGTAGTGAAATTGGGCAGTCAATGACAGTGGGCAGAGATATCACAGATTCATCATGTGTGTTCCAGATGATGTCAATGACCACGCACAGTACTGTACTGCAGGTTGTGTCCATACTCATCATTCATGACAGTAGTGTGGAGAATATTTTGGGGTATCCTCGTGCTGCCTGGAAAAAGCCTCTCATTTGCTCTTGAGAGTGCAATTTGAAAAAAAAGTGGGGGACGTTTTTAGAGAGGCACGGTGGTGAACTGGATAGCACTGTCACCTCACAGCAAGCCGACAGCCTTTCTGTGTGGTTCTGTGCGGTTCTGTGCATGTTCTCTCTGTGTCTCTCTGTGTCTACATGGGTCTGTGCGGTTTGCATGTTCTCCCTGTGTCCACACAGGTCTGTGCGGTTTGCATGTTCTCCCTGTGTCCACACAGGTCTGTGCGGTTTGCATGTTCTCCCTGTGTCTACACGTGTCTGTGTGGTTTGCATGTTCTCCCTGTGTCCACACGGGTCTGTGCGGTTTGCATGTTCTCCCTGTGTCCACACGGGTCTGTGCGGTTTGCATGTTCTCTCTGTGTCTCACTGTGTCCACACGTGTCTGTGCGGTTTGTATGTTCACACTGTGTCTACACGGGTCTCCTCGGAGTATCCGGGTACTCCTGTTTCCTCCCACAGTCCAAAGACATGCAGGTTAGGATAATTGGAGAGGTGCAGGTTCTAAATAGTCCGTAGGTATGAGTGTGTGAGTGAATGGTGTGTGTGCCCTGGGATGGATTGATGACCTATCCAGGGGGTATTCCTGCCTCTTGCCCAAAGCATGCTGGGATACCTTCTGGGATGCATGCTGGAACCTATCCACTCCCCCAACCCCATCCCCTTGCAGTCCTGGAATAAGCAGGTTAGAGAATGGCTGTGTGGACAGAGGCATTTTTACAGAACAACCCAGCTGTACACACCACACAGGCTTTAGCTTCCAATGGGTTTAAACCAAGAAGAGGAGAATAAAAAGTGGAAGTGTAAAAAATCTGTATCTGATGACAGGAAAAAAATCCTGTTTGGATTTATCGTGGGCTTTGGCAGTGGACAGTTTTGGCAAAGACTGACAAGTTTAGTTTTTTTATGAAAAGAAGCAACTGTGTCTCGGTTCTTCCTCTGCAAAATGCCGGTTGATTCATGTGCACGCTGTTTGAATACAGGATTATTTCAGTTTATGATGATTACTATTGCTGCTGACTTCAAAGGTGGTGTCACTTTCTGTACTGGTGTTGAGTGTGCTCTCCAAGGTGCTGAAAGCACATGACCCCTTTACCTACATTGAAGAGCCCTCCAGATGGTCCACCATGGTTCAAGTAGTGCGAATCAAACCAATATTTTTTGTTGGCAATATTTAAATTCCTCGCATTAGTATCTTAATCAGATTGTGATAAACACAATATGTGCATGTATCAATCTGCTACCAGGTTCCACAAGGTTCCAATTACATATGAATGAGACATATTTTCTCAAAATGCCCAATAGTTCATTGTTATCATTTAAGATACATAAACTATATGGCCAAAAGTATCTGGACACCCCTTGGTCTATGGCTGTTTTTCATGGTTCGGGCTAGGCCCCATAGTTCTAATGAAGGCAAATGTATAACGCTACAGTATACAATGACATTCTAGATGATTCTGCGCTTTGTGGCAACAGTTTGGAGAAGGCCCTTTTCTGTTTCAGTATGAAAATGTCTCTGTGCACAAAGGACAGTCCATACAGAAGATCAGTGTGGAAGAACTTCACTGGCCTGCACAAAGCCCTGACCTCAAACCCATCAAATATCTTTGGGATCAATGGGAAAGCCGACTGCAAGCCAGGCCTAATGGCCTAACATCAGTGCCTGACCTCACTAATGCTCTCTGGCAGCATTGAAGCAAATCCACGCAGCAACATCTAATAGAAAGCCTTCCCAGGAGAGTGGAGGCTGTTATAGCAGCAAAGGGGGGACAAACTCCATATTAATGCCCATGATTTGGTAATGAGATGTTGGATAAGCAGTTGTCCATGTACTTTTGGCCACGTAGTGTATATATCTAACTGGAGCTTAATACTAATTAAAAGTATAACCCATGACCAGTGTATAGTAGGATGTGCTAATGTATACAACTCTAGCCAGCATCCCTAAGTTTGCAACTCATGTAAAATGACTACATGCTTTCTACATGTGGGAAAGTGGCAATGCCGTTTACATCAGAGAGCAACATTTTTGGATCGGCACATCATGATGTGAACTTGCAGACGGAGGGAAAAACCAGGCTGTTTTAGAGAAAATAAGGGCCTGAGAAAATCTATCTTGTGACTGGACTGCGGGCCAAGGTTAAGCAGAGGAAATGACACAAGCAATGCTTTCCAGCCAGGGTTTCCAGCAGCCCCTCTACATATGGAAATGATGTTGTCTTTTGTAACCACATCCTTCTGATAGATATAATGAACTTCAACTGGTACAAGTACTGTTTCAAGACTGGCAGCCACTGCCCTAACCCCAATGGATCTGGACTGTTGACAAATCCATTACTTTGTTTGATAAGAATGGAGCAACTGCCAGTGCTAAGTGTGGTATAATACTAATGACACTAATAATAATCATCATCATCATAATCGTAGTTATTATTATAATTTTTTATTATTAATTTATTATTATTTTACATTATTATTATTATTTTACAAAAAAAATAAAAAATCATGTAAAATCAACAAACATAAACTTAGGGAGAAAAAATGCACAGGGTAAGTTTAAAAAAGCCCAAAGGGGTTTGTACAAAGTTTTTCCCAAAAAATGACGTGAACAAATGACATTAAAACAAACATATCAACAAAAAAAAACTAACATTCTTCAAGTTTTCTTGAGCTCTCTCTCTCTCTCTCTCTCTCTCTCTCTCTCTTTCTCTCTCTCTCTCTCTCTCTCTCTCTCTCTTTCTCTCTTTCAGATTTTGTACAGTATACCTTAAAATTGGAATGCATTGAAATATTTTTCCCCCTCGTCAACCTCATATCATGGATATTCAATGGAATTTAAATCTGGACTTTGGCTGGGCCGTTCCAGAATAGTGATCTTGTTTTTAAGACATTCCTTTGTGGTTTTTGCCATGGCCTTAAGCCATTTTTACCCTAAATGCAGATCTCTTGCAGATATGCCTGCATTTGGCTCCAACCATTTTGGCCTTGACGGCCCCTCCTGCTCAAAAGCAGCCCCATAGCTTGATGCTTCCACTATCATGCTTGACTGTATGGATGGTATGCTACCTCTGTGAAGGGCTGTGTTTGGTGCCAAACCTAGCACTTTGCTTTCAGGCCAAAGTGCTCAAATTTAGTCTATTTTTCCACATGGCTTTATGTTGGCCTTCCATCTACTGATGCTACCAAAGAGCCCAAATCTCCTGACAATTTATTCCAACTCAGCAAATAAGCTGTGCAACTTTGCTAGTGTTGTAGCTGGCCTCTTGGTCACTTCTCTTACAATTGCCCTTCTCATTGCTCAACTTGGTAGGGTGGCCTGATCTTGGTATTGTGCCATATTTTTGTTACATTTGATACAATTGAATTAATGGTGCTCCCAGGAAAGTTCAAAGGTTTGTCACTCTTTTTATAACCGTATACAATTTTTGCCTCCAAAAAATATGATCTGGAAGTTCCAAGGGTAGTTCCTTGGTCTTCATTACGGGGTTTCTGATCTGCTGTTTCAGTTGTGAGACCCCACAACGTCACTGATATTTATTCTTCAATCATGCAATTGAACACAGGTGTATTCAAAATCAACACAGATGGACCTCGTTAACGTGTTTAGTGTGATTTCTCAAGTATGGAATGCACCTGGCCAAATTTTGGTTGTTAATATAAAAAGTGTGAATATATATAAATTAAGTAATTTTCAGGTTGTAATTTTTTATATAATTCAGAAGACATTAACATACTTTATTTTATTTAGATATTATAGGTAGTTCCTAAGAAAACTATATGAATAAATCATTATATATATATTTTAGCTTAACTTTGCAACACTGAAAAATGAAAATTTACATAAAGACAACTCCAGAATGACCATTCAAATTTTCTACTCAAACATTTTGAGGATTTTATGCTCACTCTAATAAAATAAATAATAATAATAATTTTTTTGGTAATAGTATTTTTCTCAAAAGCATAGGGGTAAAAATTATTAATATTGTAAATAAAACCAAACAAAGTGGCTTCTCAGATAAAAATATGATGTTGCACACATGTAAAATCTTCTTGCCATACATCACCATGGGGAAAACCAATAAGCTTTCAACTCAGAAGAGACAGATGGTTATTGTCCTACACAAATCATGCGGAAGAGGACATGTGCATATTTCTCCCAGGTACAGTGCGGAAGAGGACATGTACATATTTCTCCCAGGTACAGTGCAGAAGAGGACATGTACATATTTCCCCCAGGCACAGTGCGGAAGAGGACATGTACATATTTCCCCCAGTCACAGTGCGGAAGAGGACATGTGCATATTTCCCCCAGTCACAGTGCGGAAGAGGACATGTGCATATTTCCCCCAGTCACAGTGCGGAAGAGGACATGTGCATATTTCCCCCAGGCACAGTGCGGAAGAGGACATGTGCATATTTCCCCCAGGCACAGTGCAGAAGAGGACATTTGCATATTTCCTCCAGTCACATTGCGGAAGAGGACATTTGCATATTTCCCCCAGTCACAGTGCGGAAGAGGACATGTGCATATTTCCCCCAGTCACAGTGTGGAAGAGGACATGTACATATTTCTCCCAGGTACAGTGCGGAAGAGGACATGTGCATATTTCCCCCAGTCACAGTGCGGAAGAGGACATGTGCATATTTCCCCCAGTCACAGTGCGGAAGAGGACATGTACATATTTCTCCCAGGTACAGTGCGGAAGAGGACATGTGCATATTTCCCCCAGTCACAGTGCGGAAGAGGACATGTGCATATTTCCCCCAGGCACAGTGCGGAAGAGGACATGTACATATTTCCCCCAGTCACAGTGCGGAAGAGGACATGTGCATATTTCCCCCAGTCACAGTGTGGAAGAGGACATGTACATATTTCTCCCAGTCACAGTGTGGAAGAGGACATGTACATATTTCTCCCAGGTACAGTGCGGAAGAGGACATGTGCATATTTCCCCCAGTCACAGTGCGGAAGAGGACATGTACATATTTCCCCCAGTCACAGTGTGGAAGAGGACATGTGCATATTTCTCCCAGGTACAGTGCGGAAGAGGACATGTGCATATTTCCCCCAGTCACAGTGCGGAAGAGGACATGTGCATATTTCCCCCAGTCACAGTGCGGAAGAGGACATGTACATATTTCTCCCAGGTACAGTGCGGAAGAGGACATGTGCATATTTCCCCCAGTCACAGTGCGGAAGAGGACATGTACATATTTCTCCCAGGTACAGTGCGGAAGAGGACATGTACATATTTCCCCCAGTCACAGTGCGGAAGAGGACATGTGCATATTTCCCCCAGTCACAGTGTGGAAGAGGACATGTACATATTTCTCCCAGTCACAGTGTGGAAGAGGACATGTACATATTTCTCCCAGGTACAGTGCGGAAGAGGACATGTGCATATTTCCCCCAGTCACAGTGCGGAAGAGGACATGTGCATATTTCCCCCAGTCACAGTGTGGAAGAGGACATGTACATATTTCTCCCAGGTACAGTGCGGAAGAGGACATGTGCATATTTCCCCCAGTCACAGTGCGGAAGAGGACATGTACATATTTCTCCCAGGTACAGTGCGGAAGAGGACATGTACATATTTCTCCCAGGTACAGTGCGGAAGAGGACATGTGCATATTTCCCCCAGTCACAGTGCGGAAGAGGACATGTACATATTTCTCCCAGGTACAGTGCGGAAGAGGACATGTACATATTTCTCCCAGGTACAGTGCGGAAGAGGACATGTGCATATATCCCCCAGTCACAGTGCGGAAGAGGACATGTACATATTTCTCCCAGGTACAGTGTGGAAGAGGACATGTACATATTTCTCCCAGGTACAGTGCGGAAGAGGACATGTGCATATTTCCCCCAGTCACAGTGTGGAAGAGGACATGTGCATATTTCCCCCAGTCACAGTGCGGAAGAGGACATGTGCATATTTCCCCCAGTCACAGTGTGGAAGAGGACATGTGCATATTTCCCCCAGTCACAGTGCGGAAGAGGACATGTGTATATTTCCCCCAATCACAGTGCGGAAGAGGACATTTGCATATAATGGAGGCAAAAAATAACCCAAAGAGCACAGGTTCAAAACTTCTTTGACGTTCACACCAGCGCCATATTTGGCGACAAAATATGACTCCATGCTAGGAAAAGCACCTGATACTGGCAGTAAATATGGTGGTGGATCAGTGATGTTTTGGGGCTGTTTTTCTAGTGGTCCAGGGGCTCTTGTTAAGATTGATGGCATAATAAATTCCACTAAGTACCAGAATATTTTATCCCAAAACCTGGTTGCCTCTTTCAGGAGGTTGATACTTGGCCATAGATGAACCTTTCAACAAGGTAATGACCTCAAACCTACATCAAAATCAACACAGAAATGGTTGCAGGAACACACAATCAATGTTTTGCAATGGCCATCTCAGTCTCCGGTCTTGAAACCTATTGGAAACCTGTGGTCTGAATTGAGAGTGCGGTCCACAAGCCAAACCTAAGAATATCAAAGATCTTGAAATTTTCTGCATGGAGGAGTGGTCCAAGATCCCTCAAAAAGTGTTTTCCAACCTTGTCAGACAAGTAAGAGGCTGAGGCTTCAACAAATACTAATCGTAGGGGTGCCAATAACTTATATGTTTTGCATAAAAATTGTACTACTCAATAAAACTTTTTGTATTTGAAAAATGATTGTGTTAAAATAAAGGTATATGTTTCCCCATATGTTTGAGCGCAAAATATGACTATTTTTTTACAGCCAGTCTTTTTCACTTTCATGAAGGGTGGCAATAATTATGGAGTTGACTGTATATCACAAGGTTGGCCACACTGCAAGGACACCATGGATGATGCAAGGATTATATTAATATAGCATAAGGCAGACATTTTCATTTTCATCTTACGGAAAAAAAAACTTTCTCTTCATATAGCTATTGGAAAGATGGTCAATGTGATGTTATAGCACATACCCACATGGTAGACATTGAGTGATGCTGTTTTTTGATTATAAAATTACTGCCACATTTGTGGTCTAATAAATATGAGTCCATGCCAAAATAAAATCAAAGACGTGTCATCTATGCCATTTGATTTGAGGAACAGTCTTCTGTATGTACAATGTATGATTGCACATCAAATGTGTTGATCTTAAGTGTCAAGTGTACTATAGTGCACTTGTGTCAAGTGTACTATAAACTCTTATAAGATGCAGACAGCCACGTGGGTGAAGGAGTTTGAGCTTTGCTTAACAGCTAAGACATGCTTTCCCATTGACCCTACACTTCTCCCCACAGCCAGGATAACTTTCCAACTGCGAGGCTGTGGAAAAATCGTGCTGGAAAGAAAGGGATTATAGAGCCTTATAAAAAATCACTTCCATCTGGACAAAGGAAGATGGGTTGAAGGCCGAGGGTGAGGTGAAGGGGTTGGGGGGGGTTTCTTCAACTAAAAACGAGAAAAACATCTGCAGAAACAATCTGTTGTAAATAAACAGACAGTGATTCACTGCTCACCCAATAAATAAAGCGCCTTAAATTAATTGTTTCAGTCTGCACTGATTGACTGATTGTGAGTGTGTGTGTGTGTGTGTGTGTGTGTGTGTGTGTGTGCATGTGTGTGTGTGCCTGTGTGTGCTTTTCTGTGAGAGTGCATGTGTGTGTCTCTGTGTACGTGTGCATGCCTGCGTGTACTTTTCTGTAAGAGTGCATGTGTGTGTGTTTGTGTGTGTGTACATGCCTGGGTGTGTTCTTATCACTACCTATTTCTCTACCTTGTCAAATTATTGTATGCTTTACCCCTTTAACATTTCAGCCATAGTATTTACTAAGCAAAAACACCTTCAGACTGAGCAATCAGAGCTGTGGGTACACTAGCTGTGGGTGCATGCTCATAACCAAACTGTTACGGATTTGTCATGACCATCCCCATTATATGCCTGAGGTGTCACTCAAAGGCTTGTAGGAGGGTGTCTGTACATCACAGCATTAAAAGCAATGCAGTTTGTTATCATAATAGTGCACCAAAATCATAAGATTATTATTGTGCAGCGTGAGCAAGTTTGGGGGATGGGGGTTAAAACTACGGTGCCATGAGGTATATTTTTTGAAAACTTTGTTGTGATTTGAGTGCGCACTCCCGTTTCTCTTCATCTTATGCTATTTTGGGAGACTGCAGCACCGGTAATTAAATTAATTATTTATTGGGCGCAGGTTAATAATCATTGGTTAAAACTATGGGAAATAAAAGAGAATGGGGATGGAGAGGGGGAAGGGGGGGGGGGGTGTTTAGGGACAGAGTGTCTGGCACCTGCCCCCAACCCAGCTGTATCTTCTGTATAGCCCCTATCCCACTGCCAGCCTATCGCTGGGCCCTGCTTGTGCCAGTGAGCTATAGCAGATGGCGCCTCAGAACTCCTTGGGGAATTTGTGGGTGCACCCAGCACCACCCGCTGTAAACATCCCTGCAGGGTGTGGGGGAGGGTCACCGTATGCACACTTAGCCTACCAACCTCGTCTGCTCATCTGTCAGGACAGAGTGTTAATGAGAGGGAGGGAGGGAGGGAGCAAAGGCGGAGAGGGACTGAAGGAAGGCAAGGGGCTGGCACACTCTCTAACCAATAATGGTAAAATGATGGGTTCACAGAGAAGCAGAGATAGAAGGGAGAGCGAGAGAAAGGGAAAAAAGAGAGAGAGAAAGAGAAAAACAGACAGAAAGAGAGAGAGAGAAAGAGAGAGACAGACAGAGAGAGAGAAAGAGAGAGAGACAGACAGAGAAAAAGCGAGAGACAGAGAGAGACATGATATATGTTTTTGTTTTTGTTTGTTTTTAATGCCTACTACATAGTTGTTGCTTGCCATGTCCTAAGAATTTCATTGTTCAGAATGACCTTGTGTTATACTGTGCACTTGATAAATAAAAACACTTTGACTTTGACTTTGAGACAGACAGACAGACAGACACAGACAGAGAGAGAGAAAGACAGAGACAGACAGAGAGAGAGAGAGAGAGAGAGAGAGAGAGAGAGAGAGACAGACAGACAGACAGACACAGAGAGATAGAGAGAAAGTCTCCATGTATGGCACTCGTGGGAAAGCATGGGAATCTGGATGTTCAGGAAAAAAAAGGTATTCTGGGAAATAAAAAGAGAACCAGGCACCACGGAATCCAACCAGGTGCCACACAAACCAAGTCAACGCAAAGCGCCTCAATCTTAAAGTCCTTGATCCCACACTCCCTAATCCCTATACGCAGACAGGAGCACGAGCCTAAGGGTCACTGACATAAAACATGCCCATGATATGCCACCATCTGTACAAATTGCACCTCCTTCTTCTGACTGGGTGTGGCTTACGATCCTGTGTAAGGTCAGAAATTAAATACAGACTCCCAGAACAGCGACTCAGAGGGAGAGAGAGAATGAGAGGGTACGTGAGAGGGGGAGATTTTTTAGAGAATGGGAAAATTTGTAGAGAAAGAAAGACTATGGAAGCATGAAAAAGACAAGAGACAGAGGCGGGAAGAGGGACTTGGCTCATGAATTGTGGATGAAACATGAGAGGGGCCAAGCGGAGGTTTCCAGAAGACGCCGTGCGTCATCAATATTGTAACAGCCCTTTACATGCCCCTTACATAGGAGGAGAATCTGTGTTTATGTTTCTTTCTACGCAGTTTTTTTTATGGTTTACACAAAAGGCTTACATTTGTTTCACCTCCATAGGTTTGTCTATTATTATTATTATTATTATTATTATTATTGTTATTATTATTATACAACAGCCCAAGGTTCCTTTTAGTGGACAGAACAAGTTCAGTTTAGTTATATTGAATTTATTCCATATGTTGCATTGAACCAGTGCAGCAGAGATACCCTTACACATTTCTAATGGAACCAGTTAGTATTCAATTAGTAATAAGCCATTCATTTTTGAAGAAACCCAATTATTAACAGGTTATCCCATAAATACTTAATTAGACCTACTGTTTTCATAGCATTTATGCATACTGTGCGAGCCCCTTCACTTAACGTGATAGATTGTCCATAAGATGGGTTACTGTTAAGGGGCTCTAACTATCCTAACCACTGATAAGAACTGTAAGAACATAGCCCTTACCCTTAGCATTAAACAAACTCCCTACACCGCAGTGTTGTTCTGCCTAGAGTAAAGCAAGAGAAAGAGAAAGAGAGAGAAAGAGAACCCAGCCTGGGGTCGCTCTCACAGACGTACCCCCTAGTTAGGTTTCTGATGTTCCAACTGATGTTCTGCTCCGGATCATACGTCCTCTAACAACTAACCGCTGAGTAAATATTGGCCACCGAACCCACACATAGACTAGGTCTTTAAATCCATAAATAATGCACAGTATATTAAATATGTAGGGTCGGTTAGGGAGATGTAGTCTATTTGACGAGAGAGATGGGATCAATTAATCTAATAAAAGTTGCCTAGTTTCTGGAGCTTATATAGGCTATTATGTTGCTTTTTGGTATTTGGAAGTGACTTTCTTGTCCAAGCGTCAAGATATCTCACTCAGTTTTTCACACCGGGTGAAAACTGCAAGTAGGCCTCCCTCAGATATGCAATATTTTGTGAAAAATAAATTCTTATAAAATAAAAAAATTATTTCACGACGGATGATCTTGTTTCACACGGTTCATTTAACATTGCTGCTATATTCCTGTCGGTACAAAAACAATAGCAGAGAGTATCTAATGTCTAATCCATAGTGTTCAATTTAGCCCATGTAAACCCACGTGCACACATAAATACATAACCAACACAAAATTTGAAATATATAATGAATGTTAATGATTGAAATGGCACATATATACATGTATATATGTATATACGTGTATATACGTATATACAGTGCCCTCCACTATTATTGGCACCCCTGGTAAAAATGAGTTAAAGGGTTATAAAAGATTCACTGTTTGGTGAATTAGTTTGATGCCACACTGAAAAAATCCAACCTTTAATTGAAGTAAATTTATTATGAAAAAAGAAATTCCTCATCAAGAAATAATTATTTTTAACAAAACCATGTGTGCCACAATTATTGGCACCCCTGCATTTATATATATATAATAAAGTAATAATTTTAAATATTTGGTTGCATATTCTTAGTATGCCATCTTTTGACTTCCTGATGTCTGTGACCCAACAACTTGATATCTTATTTTCTGGTACTCTTACAAGCGATACTATAACGTCTCTGCATTTGAATGGATCTCTATGGGAATTGGGGGGTGGGACTAGATTTAGATCTAAATTATGCTGGAACAGTATGGAATACATGGTTGGTAAAATGGCTGTAAGTCATCAAGGGTCTGAGGTATCAAACGAGCCTCAAACTATCACTCTGCTGCCAGATATGCAGTAGATATGGATGGATCACTTTAAGGGTTGTTTCTCCTGACAAATTTTTCTATTGAACTCTATGAAAAAAAAAGTCAGGAGAAGAAACCTGATCCATCCATATCTGGTTTAGTTAAAAATAATAATTTCTTGATGAGAGTTTTTTTTGTCATTATACATTTACGTCAATTAAAGGTTGGATTTTTCTAATTTTATCAGTGTGAGATTAAGCTAATTCACCAAACGGTGAATTTTCTATAACCTTGTTTACTCATCTTTACCAGGGGTGCCAATAATAATGGAGGGCACTGTATATATAATAAAATCGATAATAATAATCGTAAAAATAAATAGGCCAAATCAAATTACACTATTTGATTAATAATGAGATATCAATATTCTGCTGATTAATAAATATAAATCTACATAATATGTATGATGTTATGAGCAAAATAGAATCTAATTAAGTGTTTGATGTAGATCAAGTGCACGATTTGAGCCATGCAGTCGGTATAGCTGCTGAAATAATAACCTTTTTCCTATCTCTGTACTTGGATTTGGTTTGTTAGTCACTAACCGTTAGACAAGTTTTTTTTTCGCAATTTGATTATTAATACTTTCTTATCTTTATTAGCCTACATGTTAATAATTTATAGCGAGAAGAAATGGAGAGCATTAAGCTGCATACGTCACTTAACAGTAGGCCTATATGGAAATCAAATATATTAATGAACAAAACTATATTTTTAAGACACTTGCGGGAGAATTGTCAGTAAATATAGTAACGTCTGTCGTCTATTGGTAAACGTTTTACCACACTGATATTCTCACTACTACTAATAGCCTACATGCAAACATTATGTGATATTCGGCCAAGTGATGACGACGGACGTATATTCATATTCTTTGCAAGTTCTGCTAATTGGCCTAGCCCGGAAATATACTAAATAATAAAACTATTCCACTTTGTCCCAATGAATGAGCAATGAGCAATCTCAGAAATATTTGATTGCCAAGACACCTCATCGATTGAATTGGAAAGTTCAAAAGCTGATGGAAATGGATCAATTTTTCCAGAATTATGACCGTGAAAAATAGCCCAGCCTAATTTTGTCTCGAGATGAAACAGCTAAACATCAGTCACAATTAAACTTTTTACACAACAGCAATGTCGGTGTAAATCTAACACTGCTGGTGTAGCCTACATTTAACACTCTATGGTGCTGGTCTCATATAAACACCATAGGGTGTTAAATCTACACCACCATTTTTGCTGTGCTGTAAGCGAAATATCTCTGTCTGATCAACAGAAGCACGGTGGTTTTCTGCACTGTCCGTTTTTCCAAACCGGGCATTAATAGAATACTTACAACTTTGTTGTTGTTTCACTGTGGTTGAGTGACATAGAAAAAGTAGTCTATATGTTTGGCCATGTCATACAGGAGACATCTCAAGTCAAGTTAAAAGTCCATAAGTCGGCTATTTGCCTTTGCCACAGTTTGTCACTGATGAAATTGATTCATTAAAATATTATCAATATTTGCATTTGTGTCAGGGTCATACTTTAACATTTATGATCGTGAGACAGTTCATCCCAGTGGCTATGTTTGAGTGGGCCTAAAAAAATAATAACACTATTAATCGCAATTTAATTAGAGGCATGCTCATTATTATGCCTATGCGCTTTGTTTAATTGCATGAACTTGTTCATAGTTCATTAAACGCGCTGCAGCTATAGTCTACCGAACATGGTAACAGATCAACAGATATTCTCCAGTATTGTTGGATTAAAAATATAGGGCCACATTCTCAGGACAGGAGAGGAAATACTGAGTTAGGAATGACAAACAGCTTGCCTGCATAATTGCAAAAATTTACAACTGCAAACTTTTATAGCGCGAAATAAAAAGGAGGTTATGTTTTATTTATTTGCGTGATCCTATTATAATTAGCAATTTAAATGATGGCGTTATATTCAAGAGAACTATTATGTTAAATGCGCCCACTGGGAACCATAATACGGGATGCTTTTTCCTTCTTGCCTACAGATATATAAAACCTAACTCCACGGACCGAGTGCTAAGGTCTTCCCAATTTTAAGTGCGCATGTTTGCCATCGCGCTATAGCCCGGCGTTCACGGTGTTGTGCTCAGTTCAATGTGAGATACACAGAAAACGCATAATTTGTCATTTTGGCGAATGAAGACTGGTTGGAGTCACGCGCGTTCTTGTGGGCCCTTAAGTTTGTGTGTATCAAATAAAGGTGTGCAGCTTATTTATTATTTATTGCAAATACAAGCAATAAAGGAAATTGTTCATGGTTTAACCGGCGGTTTCAACTTATGTGAAGCATTTCAAAAAGAAAATAGGCTAACTAAAGATTTAATTGTTAGTGTCAATTCCAATTCTGAATAATTGATATGCATTGATGTCTATAATGCCATACGCTGTAGGCCTATTTTGATCACGTAAAGTTATGAATAGCCTATGCATTAACATTATTCAATAGCCTGTATCACTACTGAGGCATGGTGCAATTCAACTAAAAAAAAAAAAAAAAAAGGAAACGTTATCGGTCGAATTTCGATTATTTTTCCCTTTTAATAATTTTTTGGTTTTTTATAAAGCCTGATTAGGATTAGTTTTCTTTAAGGTACAACTCGAGGTACAATAAGTGTAATATGCATGCAACAATGAGCAACAACACACAGGTAACCGTGTGAAAAAAAAAAAAAAAAAAAAAAAATCCCTTGCCCTGCTCTATTTCTATTCACTATCGTTCTGATTTTGAGAGTGCTGTGTGCTGGGTGGTGTATGCCAGTGGATGGGAATGCCATCCCCAGTCCACAGAGTGTGTGACCAGTGACCAGAGGGAGGAGAGGAGGAGCTGCTGTGCTGTTGTGGATGATCTTCCACACGCTACTGGTCCCTGCTGACAGTGTAAAGATAAAAAGTAAAAAAAAATAAAAATGTGTTGTTTTTTTGTTTATTACTGTGGGAGAGTGCAATCATCCAGTCCACCCAAGCAACTCAAAACGAGAGTGAATAGTGAAGAAGACAGAAGAATATTTGATTTTTTTTTTTTTTTTTTTTTGGCCCGCTACCCACACGGTTAGCTGTGTTGCTCATTCCACCACGAATGCACGATCCTTTAGTGTTACCTCGTTGTAAAGGTGACTAATCAGGCTTTCCAACGATATAAAATACAATACCAATTGGTATTATTAAAGGGGAGGAATAATCGACCGAAATAACGTTTCCGAACTTTTTTTGAGGAGTTTATATTACTTTAGAAAACACCTGATGGTTCAACTCATGTTTATTTTTTTATATTTTTTTTTGAAAACCGGGTTTGGGAAATTGTGCAGTTTACCTATATCGGCTTAAAGAAGTGATTTTTGTCAGTTCAAACAGTAAATTTAACCAATGCTTAATCACAGCCATGCGAGCCATATAGCCTGTAAGAACCAGGCAGCCTTGGAAGCACTGAAAGGCAGTCTTGTTGCCAAATTAGAGTGCAGACTTCGCACAAGAACAACTGTCTCTGAAACACATTAAGTAGACCTGTAGGTCTACAGAGGCCGCGAGTCGAGCTTTCAGTTACTTCGTATTAAGACAAGGGGTGCTGAAAGGACTTCACAATGAACTCTCTATCCGATGTCGCGCCCCAAAGGAATTATGAGAAACGATGTTTTCTTTTCAGTTTGCGGATTAAAAAGACGGTCATATGGCGCCATCAAGCGTTAGTGAAAACCGAAGCATTATATAGAAAAACTGTTTTCCGTTCACTGACAGCAAAAAACCTATTGATTAAATGTCAGCGGTGCTGAAAATAATTAAAAACAAAAAGTAACAAAATACATTTGGACCCGCACAATTCTGTTTAAGGCTAATAGTCTAAACTGTCACATCACAGTAAGTATACTTTAGCTAAATGTTCCTTTTGTCCTTGTAACAAAATATTAAATGGCTGGCTGAAATCTGAACTTTAGTGAACAAGGTGACAAGGTTAAGGTTGCAGTTCTGAATCTTCAATGAGAATCTGCTGTACACTTGAGCCGGTATTTATTATGAAATTCTTCAGTTAAAATAGTTGCGTGATGAATCTGTAAAATGTATGATTTACAAATTGACATTGATAAGCGTGTCCGCTCATTTTATAGGCTACATAAGCTATTGTGTTTTTATTTATTTAATAATTTATCCTTAATTTATCCCCCCCCCCTTTCCCCCTTTGTCTGGTCTTTAATTCATGAAATAAATTGGCACTTGTCAGTTAAAGGGATGTAGGCTATGTCTTAGTGGTATTGAGTTTCGACCACGCACTATGTCTGCTGTAGTTTATACACTAGATGGAGACATCGTTCCATTTTCAATCGTGTTTCGTTAAGCGGGTACCACACATCCATTATGTTCCTGGAATTGTCTTAATGGCATTCCTTACCATTATGTTTAAAAACCAATCAGTGCGTGAAAGCATATGCTATCTCCACGCAATATGGAGATGATACGGCCGGAAGTGACTAAATGCTAGAATAAAGTTTTATGAAACCGAATATTTGATTTCACTTTTACTCCGCTAGTAATAATAATAATAATAATAATAATAATAATAATAATAATAATACAACGTTAAAAATCAGATTTGATTTTAGATTAGGCTATCTAGTTTTAAAAGGTTATAGTAATTGTGCAAGGGTAGCCTAATATTTTGTCGACAACAGGTGGTGTCCTTAAGTGATTCCTAAAGTCCTTAAGTCCTTAAGAGAGCTTTGTGAAAGTTTATTCAATATAATTAGAATTCATTTCTTATTTTAAAAATGCGCGCAACAATATTGCAAATAAGTCATCTTTGATCCTGCAACATGTTTTTGATTTATACGTATTTAGCCAGAAGCTCTTAACCATGGTGATTTACCGTATAGCTACTGTAGGCTGTATACATACAAGATTAGAACAACATTGGACCTCAAAATCCATTAGAAGGCGCTGACTCGTAGGCTACAGATAGGCTACACTAACAACGATTTCGGCTTTGCAATGGGCACCTACTATTATAAGTACTATGGTAAAATGTATGCATGGGATTCCTTGGCATTCTGTGGCCCATATTTTTGTGGTACTACGGGGTTATCCAAGGGGCTTCATCCCGTGTGGAAAAACTAATTTCCAGCCGAATGAAGATGCTCAGAAGCAACGCAATGATATTTATCGGGGTGACATTTAGTATTTTGTTAATTATCCTGACAAGCACGTCGAATTGCGTTGCTCCAGCAAACAATAAAATTGTCAGTAGTCTGAATATTAACCAAACCACAATTAAAAATCAAACAGTCGTAACCAGGACGGGTTCTGACAGCCGCAAAGATATACGTTCCAGCGACATTGCATCTACATCGTTTGCAAATAAATCTACTACTGCAAAGACTCCGGTTCAAACTACCCGTGCACCGACAACTACCACAACAGCGAGTTTCCTCACTGAAGACTTGAATGAGAGTATCGATCAGAAAGTTGAGAGAAGAGTCTGGGACAAACGAATTCAAAATGAACCCCTGGAACTAGGTGAGGTTTTAAAACGGTTTTTCCAATTGTCATTAATTTCTTTAAATGTATAGGCTACTTATCGCTGTGCTATTTTTATTGAAGACAGCTTATTGACTATATTAAATCAAAGTGGTTCAAATTATGTTGATTAACCTACACGCATCATCAGATGTTTACATTATATTTACATGTAACCCCAACAATATACCCTACATGCATGCTTTCGAAAGTCTTGGACATGTAGACGATAGGCTATAGCTAGTCTTACACCATATGGAAACTAGTGAGCATGGTTCATCTTGACGATGAATGTAGCTAGCCTACCCAACGAGCTGAGCGTTGTATCTTGCATTCATTTAAGACAAAATGGAATATAGGCTAGATAAGTATTTACATCACAGTGCCTTAATTTACCAAGGACCGTTTTGTGCGGAACTATGTTTTTGTTCTTGTGCGTGTTTCAATTTAGTTCAAACTAATTCCCTTAGGGATCGCTGTAAGTTTTTGGCACATTTCTTATTTTAACACGGAAAACATATTATTTGCACAAAATATATTTCTGCGGGCAATGCATTCTGCATTTCTAGACACCAAAATTTAGGCTTACTCAAATTTTTATTCAGTTTTCCCATAAACAATGCAGTCGTAGAACGACTTGCGTTCTAATTAACGCCTAACTGTCTTGATAGGGTGTTCCGCTTTCCCAGCGTCGCATTTGTTAACATGATTTGAATCCGTTTCCAAATGATATAAAGTAACATTTTTAATAACCGCGCGATTTCATAATTCCAACCAGGTAATTTATTAATTTCTTCTTCTTTTTTAAATTAATTAATTAATTAATTAAATAAACTTAAATACAATTCTATTGTATGTAGGTTATGATCACAGTGAAATGTTGAACATTTTTGTAAAGTCTATGAGTAGTTACAACAGTGGTCAAATCTGCACTTTCAAACAAAAAATAAGTTTTATTTAGTATTGAACATTTTACTGTGGATCTCAGGTTTCCTAACTATAATATGTACAACTGTTGAGCAGTGCAGTGCTTTGGAGAGAATTCAGTTTTGACATTTAGGAAAACCCAGTCATGGGGTCTAATTTGAATATGTTGAATTTAACTTTTCCACATTAATTTAATTGTCACGTTCACTTAACTTTCAGACATGCAGGGAAACAATGAATACATGTATCCCCCCTACAGTCTGTTGCAACAACTGATTTGACCTTTCAGATTTAGGGAATTGAATATGTTAAGGACTTTAAAACCATATAGTACTCTTGTCCAGAGCTTACTTACTTGCACAGCATACATTCACATACATCCAGTGTGTGAAATGAACACCCGTCGCCAGTCAAATGCTGGTAAAATTTTGATTGTTGGTAAAATTTTCTACTATAGCAGCCACTTTGGCAGATAACCAACTGGGTTGTGTTATATTGGACAAGGTAATGTGGCTGGTAAAATGGCGGGTGAAAATAGCCCATTTCCACAGCTAGGTATTTAATTAAGCTCCAAGGTACCACAACAGTGCTACACCTGTGAATTAGTCCTACAATCTGAACCTGAAAGACAAACATTTTTGCTTTGATTTGGTTCGGGCAAGACTGGGAGTAGTTTGGTTACTATTTACTGCCATTTTAGACTTTTTTGAGTTATGAGAAATGTGAACCATTAGGCCCCCTGACTGGCCTTTGAACCAGTGACAGAACTGCTTACGGGTATGGTAATAACAATGTGTGTGTGTGTGTGGAGGAACAATGAAGACATATCTCAAGCCATGCAGCTGGTTTCTCTCTGTCTGCTCTGCCTGTGCCATCGTGTGGCCTCACTGTTCATTAGTACACCATGGTGATGGGAACCACCTGCTGGCCAATGGAAAGGAGTAGTACATAATTCAATTGGGGTAGAAAAGTGTATTGAGTACTGTTACTCGCTGTAATATTGATTAAATTAACAGTACATTCTTCTCGGAGCAGTAGCCACTACAAATGTGAACATGACTAGAAAGTTGCCTTGTCTGTTATTTATTTATTAAATTTTTTTCAAGCAGATGAAGCAGCCATACTTCCCAGTGACTGTCCACTGCCTAAGGGCTGATGCTAAGTGACATTTGGTTGGTTAGTAATTTTGATGGTAAATCAGGGGAAACCAAGTTACTCTAAATACTGGCTGATACAGTTGTGCTAGAAGGGGCCACTCTATTGCTACAGTGCAGTGATGGAATTCGTCTTTCGGGTGAGGTGTTAAATAGAAGTTATGGGGCTACTTGGTGGCTAATTCTATTAAGACTGTATTCCAGTCTGGATGCATCCTTAATCTGTTATTAAATTATGCCGAAAATGGTCAGCAACCATACAGGGTGCATAATTTCCCACAATATTCGCCACTGAGGGAGGGATTAATTTGGTAGGATTGTCCTGGCCTCCTAGAGCACCGGGGGTACACTACTTTATCAGGTGTTTGCAGTGTGCCTATACTAGTTGTGTATGACGTGTACTTCTCTGGCATAATGCGTGCACAGATGAACTGCTTGACCTGATCTAAATCCACATGAACATGCCTTTTATATGATGAAAAGAAAACATCTCGTCCCGAAACATACACATTATCATATTAAGCGATAAGAAAAGCTTGCAGCGAAGTGATAAGAGAAAGTATAGAAAAGTCAGCTAATAAACAAACCAAAACCATCTAAAGAAAGCACTATCTTCACACATTCTTAAACAAAATACTCAACAGGAACACAATACTAGTACAAACCAGTAAAACAATTAAACATAAGTAAATCTACTAAAATAAGAACAACAGTACACAATTCATACAAGTGTATACAGTCCAAGGTCCCAGGAAGAAGGGGTGAAAGCAGGTGGGAAAGGTGCAAGGCAGGTTGGGTGCAAGCGAAGGGGGCAGGGGAGGGGGCAGGAAAGCAGGGGAGCTAGGGTGGGAGGAGGCCCGCAGTCGGGGGGAGCGAGGGCCATTTGCAGAGGGGGGGAGGAGCGCAGGCACCCTGACGGGGCGGAGCCGAGGAGCGTCGAGCTGCAGTGGACCAGGAGGTCCTGCAGGCAACCTGATCCTAGCAGTCTCGGGCAGGCTTGGTGTCAGTTGTGGCTGTTACGGGTTGTGCAACTGTGGCACTGGAACTAAACACCAACCTGAGTGAGTGCAATGAAGCTGGGTGAGATGACAAATTAACAGAGAGGCAACAAAAGCTTGGCCAGAGGATTCTGGTTGAGTAGGCAGCAGCGTAAGTGCTGGCTGAAGAGAGAGTGCAAGAGAGGCAGCGTGAGTTTGGGTGCAGCGAGGCGCAGGGTGACCATAGGTGGAGTGAGTAGGTGGAGACCTCGGTCGAATCCTCCTGGTCCCATCCAGGAGGGGTTGTCTCCGTCCCGTGGTCGGGGCCGAACCTGCAGGACCGTGCCCTGGTCGTGAGGGAGTCGTCCTAGACCCTCCCCAGTTTCCAGGCAGGAGGCCAGGACCACCCCAGTCCGTCGACAGGAGAGGGGAGGGAGGTCGGTCTAATGAGGAGGATTATGGAGATAAAGGGGAGAAGTGTTTTTGGTCAGATGATGAGGGTTGGTAGTTCAGTGTTGTCGAGAGTCAGGCCAGACAAGCAGATATCCTACTCCTCACCTGCAGGTAGAGGGAGGGAAAGAGGGGGAAGAAAGGAAGAGATGGAGGGAAAGAGATGAACTGAAGTATATGAAAAAAAATGTGATAACGACAATGAACGTATAAATTTTGTATAAATGGAAGACAGCAAGTACAAGAGCAGCAGAGGACTCCTGTGGGACTGGGGTGGGGGGATGGAAAACAGAATGGGATGGGGAAAGAGACTAATCAGATTCTGGGTAGAGTACTAACCAGGAGAGAGGAGGTCCAGAGCAATGCCCCTCTCAGAAAGAAAGTGGCCAGATCAGATGTTGTGGTGATAGAGATCTTGTTTTTGCAGTCAAGTAGAGTAGGACAGCAGAAGAAGGAGAGAAGGAGGAGGTGGAGAGGGATGAGCCTCTATTGGTGAGAAAGAGAGAGTTCGGTTGGAAAGCAGTCCGGTTCTGCCTGCCGTCTGAAGGGGGACTGATGGGGGGGTATGGGGTGGAAAAAAACAGGAAAAAGTTTATGACAGCTCGTTGGGCAGGTTTTTTGGACAGAAGGCAAAGAGGATACAGGACGGTAGTTTCCTGACAACAGAGGGGTCAAGCTAGGGGTTTTTTTAAAGTTGGGTACACGGGGGCAGTTAAAAAAACAGCAAAAACATGGCCACAGGTTAGGGAGGTGTTGATAATAGAAGAAGACAGACAACGGGATATGTGACTGGAGATTGGGAGGACTGGGACGGGCGAGGGTCCAGGCGCACAGGTGGGTGCGCGCGCTGTGCGTGAGTGAGTTGGGAGCACATCTGCGTCCTCCAGAGTCTTGAAGGACGACAGCGTGGCGATGGGTTCGGTATGGGGGATGTGGGGTGTCACCTGAGGTGAAACAATCTGCACTTTAACCACATGTCAATTGTTTGATTAAAAATATAAAATCCTTCAGTACAGAGCCAAATAAAGAAAACTAATAATCTTTGTACCAAACATTACGGAAGGCACTGTAAAAAACACTATTAATGAAATGTAGTGAATTTCAAGCTTTGCTGCATATAAGAAAAACTACCATATATCATACACAGCTTTTCAGCATAGTGGAAATGTTGGCTTAGTAATTTGTCATTGAATGAGATTTTGCAAGGTTGATGTAAACTAAGCAGCCGTCATACATGTGTCACAGTGTTTGGCTCAAGCTTTGACTGCTTTTAGCCTGTGGCCACTGAGACCTTCAGTCATTCTCTCTGGATGTTTTGCATTCTGTGGCATGGAACAACCTAAGATGCATGTTCCTGATTATGACTATTTACTTTGCAGTTTGTGTTAAAATAGTGCGACCAAAACTATTCTCTTCACTCTCAGAAATAAAGGTACAGTGGAGGTACATTTTTGTTCTTTATGGAACAAATTTTCCAAATGTACTCTGAAAGTACAATACTATTCTATTTTGGTACGAACAAGTACCTCTTACAGGCAAAAAAAAGTACAGATGAAATATGTATTGCTGGCTAGGGGTATTTATGTACCTGTATGGTACCACCCCACCGACAACCATTTGTACCTTTTTAGGCACTTTTTCATTCATATACCTTTATTCTGTGTGTTCGAAATATGTCTCTCTCTATTTCCAGGTTGGCTAGTATGTTTTTGTCTCTCTGTGTCCCAGTGTTCACCTCAGTGACTCAGTAAATGCCTTGACATACGTAGTGAGTTAAGATATTTATCTTGTTATGGTTCATTTTGTTACGGTCTTGAACTGGACTAGACCCAAACGCAAGACTCAGAGACAGCTCAGGGGAAAACTTCACCAGAGAGCATGTTTAATAGGAAAGACAGATAGGGGCAAGACAGAAAACGGGCCATACAGACAGACAGGCAGGAAACGGGCCGTGACATGCTGGGCAGGAAACGGGCCAGGAAAGGAAACGAGCTGGACAGGAGACGGACTGGACAGAAGGCGGCTGGACCAGGCAGGACAGGAACAGGTAGGAACAGGCGGGACAGGAACCAGGCAGGTCAGGAACTCAGAGCAGGTGCGGAGCGCCTTGGACAAGAACAAACAGGAACAGGCATGGGGCCTGCAGTCAGGAACTCGGAACAGGCGTGGGGTGCCTCGGACAGGAACAAACTGGAACACTTATGTATGGAGCCCAGATGTGAACTGTGCAGCATGAGAACTTTGTGCCCATTTAATTCAATCACGGTTATTCCACATTATGTTATACAGTATACATGCAGGTCAAATGTATCATTCTACCTCTACCCTACATGAGTTTGTTGTGCTGTTTGAACACCATCTTCTTTACACCTGGTTTAATCTGTCTCTGTGTTGTAATGTCTACCATTGCCGTTTTCTTGCAAAGGAATAGACCTCACAGATGAGTTCAGAGAAAGCTCATCCAAAGTCTTTAGCCCTGCTGTGCAGTGCAGGGGTTTACAGCATTGACCTGTGGACCCAAATGTACCACCAGGCATTTCTGAGGTCTGTCTCAGGCAGTGCGAGGTGGTTTCATGCTTGAGATAGGTACTATGCCTTTAAATTCCCCAGGATAACCCAACTGGAGGGAATACATACATAATCATAAAGCTTGTGTAAACAAATCCTAAAATGTGTAAGGAAGTGGAACCATATTGGTGAAGATGTAACACAAGAGCTTATTGTTCTGACTGGATTTATGTGATAAATGGACTTCCTTCCATGTAGATTTTTTAACAGACTGGAGTTTGTTGATGTGCAAAGTTTCGGGTTGCGTCCAAGCTCTCATGCAGAGGAGGCGGGGCTGACCACTGTATGGCTGTGACCCCCCCCTCCCTGCCCCTGTTACTGGAGGAGCTACATTGGAATAACTTTAAATAACAAAAATGAATAAGCCACACATTGACAGACTTGGACACTGAGTTATTGACCAGGTGGTGTTCATTTTGAGGCTGCACAGTTTCTTTATCATGTGCAACCATGTTTTGCTAGCTCACGGGGGCTGGCTACCTCACTAGTACTCCATGCATGTTGTAGAGTCATACTTTCATTTCAGTTCTGTTCTTTGGAAAGCTGAATCACCAATGAAATGCTTTGACCATGCTAATTAATCATTTGCTTAATTGCTGTTGTCATTCTTTTTTCGTTTGCTGTTCATTTCCTCATTCCACATTCATCTGACCAATTTGTACAGTGTCAGATCATTTTAAATTGCAACAAACCAAAAACATGTACTGCGCATATACAATGTTTGTAAATTTTTGTTTGCTGTGGTCATTTTATATTGTGCTTGGCTATAGCAAGATGTACTCCACAATACATGGATAATACTTACTATAAAGATGTGTTGTCTTTCATTTTTAGTAAATTGAGTCATATTGCTGCTGTGTTGGGGGACATTCGAGTCGGTACGCAATGTGCATACACCTTCAGGAAGCTGATGTTTTTATTTTACTTTTTCTAACCTAAACTAATTATTTTCAAACTGACATGGCACCACAAAGTGTGGATTGTGTGATTAGATTGCTTTGCTGATTGTATTGTGATGGTATATTATGAGCCAAACAGAACATCTCTCTGTGATACACAGGAAAATACTGTATATCTGTAAAGACTTACGGTTTCCTGTGGTAATTCTTGAGTTTTTGGTTTGTTCCTCAAACTGCTCCTGCAAACTGGTCTAATCAACTATTCTGTTTGGAAGCACCACCTCAAACGGTTCCATTCAAGATAGAGGTAGTGGGTACAGTCCCACTCTAAGACCTGCACTGCAATGAGTAATTTTCTTGCTTAAGGTGGGGGGGTGGAAAAATGCCAGAAAGTTTAAAATGTATCTGAAAATGAATGTCTCTATAATATATTCTTAATGAACAAGATAGAGAACTGTTCTAACAGTATTATCTAACAGTATTATGTTTTGGACGGTTTATCCATTGGCTGCATGCAAAGCTCGAGGCATAGATTATATTCTTAGTGTAGCCTTGGTGGAGAGAGGTGAGTGGTCTTTGCTTTTTGCTTTTTCACCGAACGGTGCAGAATTTCAGGAGTGAAGGCTTGTCAGAAGATCATCATGGGGGTAGGGAAAGGGTGGGCCGCTATGAGCCAGATGTGTTCTCTGAGCTTAAACACAAAACACAGCGGGGCAGCGGCTGCAAAGACAGGCGGACGGTCCTGAAACTGGGCTGACTTCAAAGCCTGGTGTAAATGCCACGGTTTCATTTCCACCGGCCTAAATTATCATACGTAATCCCGAGTTCATTCAGACTTCACCAGTGCGATGTCTCCCGAGCATCTGCCTCATATTATGACTACTTTTCAGTAGTGTTCAGTCTTTACATCCTGCTGTAGATGCCATTGCAGTCATGTAACTGTTGTAACTTGCTTGCATTGTATATGTAAAATGACACAATGTAAACAAACAAAATGTGGACACACTCCCCACAGTAAGTTGTCATATCTACCTTTTGGCTGAATACAATCATTTCCCAACAGACCCCTCTCAGACTCACTCTATCAAGGGCTTTGAGAATATAATAAAACCGATTTATGCGTGAGGTTTGGGTCTGGTGTTTTCGCGCTTTTGGGTCTGGTGTTTGCTCTTTCGGTGGTGTTGCTGCTGCCACTCCTGAGGTAGGCCTCTCGGGGCATGGCTGTACATGTTGTGGGTATGTTGTCATGCTCATTGTTTATTTTCTGTCTGTTTATTATCATTGTTGTTTCTATTTTTATTTAATTTATCCAATTTTCTATTTTATTATGATTATCATTACTTTTCTTATTAGAATTATTGTCTAATTTTTATATTTTTATTTCTATTCTGTTTCAGAATAGAAACAGAATAGAATTCTATTTCTCTGTGCTAATATGAGATGATTATTATAATGTAATATCTGATTATAGGATAGCTATGCGATTAACCAGTGATAGTGTTTCAGTCAACAGTCCTGGGAACTCTTTAAAAGAGACTACTAAACCGCCGTTCATGTGCCCCTGTGGTTCACACAGCTGTGAGTTGAAACGGAGGTCATTAAAACATCTCTCTCCCTCTCTCCCTTTTCCTGTTTACATTCTCATTAAAATGCAAGTATGCTTTATTGAAAATTAATTGCAGTAATGCTGCCATTTACTTAATGGCAGCAATGATAATAACAATAGCTGTAATCTAAACAGTAACAAAAGCTTGGTGACTTATATTAATGAAGTAGTAATTATAATATTTTTTTTTTCATTTAACTTTCCTCACGTAGCAGTGTGTGCAGTGTGTGCAGTGTGTATGTGATTCCCTCAATACCTTTTACAAAAATGATAATTTGACTTCAAAATGGTTTCAGTAGCGGCGAATAAAATGTGACAGGAAGGGGGATCAGAACAAGTTACCCACAAAGGTGAGGACCACTAAGGGAGCTTAAACCGCTAATGGGTAGAACAGAAAAAAAGAATAATCCTAGTAGCTAAACAGCTAAATAATAATCACCCCAGGAAAATAGGACGAACTCGAAAACACGATTGAGAGCACAAAACAAAGTCTCCCAAGCTCAATACTAGAGCTTAAAAGGGGAAACAATAGAAAAGAAACACCTTCGGCACGTAACACTAAAATGGCCGGTAAGAAGGTGAAATAAAAATGAAACAACAAAGGAGACTGTCTCAGAGAGAACAGCACGGAGTAAATTGAACAGTATAGCTTCAACGAGGAATAATCCTCTACATAAAAACGAATACGAAGAAGCAAGTCCGTCGTGAACATAAAATAAGGCTTTAATATCACAAGGTCGCTAGTACCTGGCTATACCTGGCTCAATGTAAGTAGGAATGACAAAGAAGCACCGGGAAGCAGAAGTGAGGAGCTTAAGTACCCCGCAGGTAGTAGCACAGGTGAAACGAATAATAAGTGAGGTGAAGCAAAACCCCAGAACGGAACGAGAAAAAAGATCTGATAGATTTACAACCGGAGAGAAAGGATGAGAACCGCAGTGAAAAGGGAAAAATAAACCACAGACCATGACATATACTGGCTAACTCACAAAAAATATGGTAAATCTTTCTTTCCAAATCACATTGGACCTCATTAAAGTGGCTTAATTCTGCAGGATCCTATTATAAATTGTCTAAATCCTTGAATAAATCAGGTGATTTTTTTAAATAAAAGTTGACTGAATCTCATAGGGCACTAGAGTATATTGTTCACTCTCTCCTGTAATGTATGAAGTTGTCTTATGTGACTTACTTGTATAGGACCTTAAGTCATTGCAGAGTGCATGGATCAAGCAGCATTATGTGATGTACAGTCTGTGAAGTGCAGTCTATCTGTGCGACTGTCTCTATCCAAAATCCCCCTCTGATAATCTTACAGCATGAAGGCAGGATTTGTTTTACTAAAGTGTTATTAGATCATTGTTATACAAATGTTTTAATTGTTATACAAATTTAAAAACTTTGCAAACTTTAATTTAAAAGTTATTTCTTGAATTCTTTCATTAGAAGTTCTATATGAGATACCTGTGCCTCTCTCTCTCTCTCCCGCTCTCTCTCTCTCGCTCATCACCCTCTCTCTCCCTCTCTCTCTCCCTCTCTCTCTCTCTCTCTCTCTCTCTCTCTCTCTCTCTCTCTCTCTCAGAGTGTCCTCCTCTGGGTCTGGAGTCCCTGCAGGTTAAGGATAGAGACCTACGGGCCTCCTCTTACCTGAGGCGAGGACTTGGCCCACACAGGGGCCGCCTCAACATCCAGGTGGGCCCACCCATCCATCATTAGGGGTCATAATAAGCCAAAGGGGGCAGTATTAACTAAGACTAAGGAACTGGATCTCTGTCCTAAAATAAAGCCAATTTCCCTGTGCAATATAGAGCCTGTATTCTGTTGTTCACACCAGTGGTGTCTTTACACTATAGTCTGGCATTGCGGATGGTGACCTCTATGATGGGGCGTGGTGTGCCCGGCATAAGGACCAGAACCAATGGCTGGAGCTGGATGCCCACCGCCCCACCCGCTTCACCGGTGTCATCCTACAGGGTCGTAGCTCCATCTGGAGGTGAGTGACGGGCAACAATGCCACGACCCACTAAGTGCACTATTCTCGCACATTCAATTTTATTTAACTGCCTGTTTCAGTTCTTGTAACAAAATCAGCGAGGGTAAAGTGTTGTGGTCCAGATATTGTAACTAGCTACTGAGCAAAATAATGCACAGTCCACACCAAAGCATTGACCCCTCAGGTCTGCATCCTGCAGTGTAAATGTAAAAGGGAAATGTCTTGACTAAGCAGTTTTTCCAGAAACTTAGATGCACTTATGTGTTTTAGAATCTCAAATCTGAATGTCAGCTGCAGTGTGGGTTCGCTGTGACCATAGAAGGCCTGTTAGCGTAGCGTAGAAGGGCTCATTGTTTGGACATAGGCACAGCATGATTATATTAATGAGTACCGCTTCTGTATGGTGGTTCAGTGTGCTCTCTTTATGGGTGGCAACGTTGAAAGGATGTTGACTGAACATTATCACCGTGTTATCCCACAGCTGGGACTGGGTGGAAACCTACAAGGTACAGCTGAGTAATGACTCCTTGGCGTGGAAGCCCACCATGAATGGGACAGTCGAGGTGGTGAGTTTCTTTGATTGGGTGAAGTAGTGTGAGGCAGCATGGGCTGGTGGTTTCCACTTTCTAGGTTTCATTTATTCCGTAAGTCTCACATTACAGCGTAGCTATGTGGGTGAGGAGCTGAACCCGTAACCCCGCGGTTGTAGATCTCAATCATAGTTGCGGTACAGCCATTGAACCCTGGAGCAAGGTGCTTCACATGAAATGCTTCTCTAACCAATCAAGCTATATGTGTAAGTCATTGTAGCTAAGGGTATCTACTAATCAGATAAAGAATTTAAAATCAACCACTAAATAAGATAAATTACGAAAAGATGAGCAGGTCAAAACAGTGCTTATGAAACATATTTTCTGTGGCCATTTTGGATAAGTCTGTTTATGTGCATCTGTTTATGCTACTACTTTATTTAAGTTTGTGGGTGGGTTAAACTGCAAGAAGTATATCTGTGTTTTTGGTTGGCCGGGATTCCCATGGTAGGATTGGGTGCTTGACTTGCCAGAATCTTTGGGACACAGACAGTCAGTGTCTGTAAGTGACGTCGATCCCCTGCAGGTGTTTGAGGGGAACAAGGATGCTGAGACACCTGTGCTGGCCCTCTTCCCTGAGCCAAGGGTGGCCCGCTACCTCCGCATAAATCCCCAAACCTGGTACGAGAATGGGACGGTGTGCCTGCGGGCCGAGGTGCTGGGCTGTGTCCTCCCAGGTATAGCCTGCCACAGCGTTACCGAAACACAAACATCACAGCTATGTTGTAACTGTTCACTGGCCCACCTTTTCCGCCTCCTGAGTAGCATGTAGCATCAGAGTGCAATTAGACTAAAATTGGAACTTTGACCACAGGCCTCCAGTGAGTTTTCACAGACCACAGGTCATAGTTTGAGAACCTCAGTCATTAGTAATAATCATAGCAGTATCATAGGATAGCCCTTCATACAGTTTCAGTGTCTCTGACCTTGCAGACTGTTTGCATTGGCTGCAGTGATGCCTTGTTGCTTTCCCCCTTCTTTCTTTTAGAACCGAAAAATGTCTACACCTGGGAGGCAAAGCAAGGCTCAGAGGACAAGCTGGACTTCAGGCATCATAATTACAAAGAAATGAGGAAGGTGAGCGGCCTTTTTTATTTCCTTCCTAATTCTCAGTGCCTCCATTCAATGGGTTGTGTTCAATGGGATTTGACTGCTATTAGCTGCCTGCTGCTGATTGTTTTACATGTTTAAAGTGTTTGTTGTAAGCTGTTCCTTGTATCTTCTGCTCTTCTAAGCAGGATGCTTTATGAGAGGAATCAAAAGTTTGAAAGAACCCCCCCCCACACACACACACACACACACACACCTACCCACCACCGCTCACCTGTTGACTCTCATGATTGACAATCATAGAATTCAGGACATGGTGTGTGGTTTGTGAGGATAATCAGTTCCAAGTTTATATTATTCTAGTTTTCTCATCTCCTCACCGGCACACCAACTCAACCAGCCCAGTGCTTTCATCGTTTTCTTTTAGGATTATTCCTCGCTGGTGCTACTGTTTACTTTTCCCGTGTCAGCTCAAGTATTTGAGCTCAGGAGACTTTGCTTTCTCCGCTTGTCTAAAGCGTTTCTTTTCTGTTTATATTCCCCATGTCAGCTCTAGTATTTGAGCTCGGGAAACTTTGTTTTTGTTCTCGCTCACTCGTGTCTTCGAGTTCGCCCGCTTTTCCTGGGTTGATTATTATTTGGCTGTATAGCCAGGAGTGTTTATTTCCTTTTTCTTTCCTGCCCATTAGCGGCTTACGCTCCTCTAGTGGTCCTCACCTTAGTGGGTGACTTCTTCTGACCCCCCTTCCCATCACATTTGATTCTCCACCAACAGAAAACCTTACACATGTGCAGGCTCACCCACTGGTATATTTTTATTTATAAAACTATCATAGGTCTTCTTCCCTCCTATTTGAGCATTTATACCCACTCAGTAATGCAGAGGACAGTACAATCTTCGATCCCAAGATCTCATCCTATTGACAGCCCCTGCAGTACGACAGAGATGGGCAAGAAAGATTTTATGTTTTCCGCACCAACTGCATTGAAGATTTTAAAACTCCATAGCCTAGTTTTCTTAAACAATTTTAAAGAGCTATGGAAGACAAATCCATTGGGAGTTGTCACTGTCTTAATTCATCTTCATTGTCTTCAACTAGGCCAGGTCATCAACTGACTCTGAGCTGACCTGGCACTTAGTTGCCATTAGATTTGTCCCTGTCCTTCTCGCTCTCTTTGTTTTATGATGTATTGAAGTTGAACTTGTATTATCATTGTTGCCTTTGTTTGTAACTTTTTATGATCACCTGATCTCAATGGGACTATCCTGGTTAAATAAAGGTTAAATAAAATATAAAAAACTGGAAAACTCTGACAAACCTCTGGCAACATTTTGTGGAAAACAATTTAGTTCGCAGCAAATGCGCTTCATATTAGCTACCTGTGACACTACCTGTGTGCCCTGATCATCAAGTGCCAGTGGCCCCTCCCTCTCTCTGCTCCCCCAGCTCATGAAGGCGGTGAACGAGGAGTGTCCTGACATCACGCGAATCTACAGCATCGGGAAAAGCCACATGGGCCTCAAGCTGTATGTCATGGAGATCTCTGACAACCCTGGCAAACACGAACTGGGTGAGTGAAGTGTGTGTGTGTGTGTGTGCGTGCGTGCGTGCGTGCGTGCGTGCGTGCGTGCGTGCGTGCGTGCATGCATGTGTGTACATGGTTTACTATGTTGACATGGTGTCTACTGGGACAACTGTCTCCTGGCAGGGAGCCACATTAAAAAAGCCCTTGGGTTTCAAGAGGAAGCTCATGTCTTTGTATTTGTTAAGGGACTTGATGCAGGTCATGTCCAATTTACAAAGACAATCACAAACTAGAAGAGGAAGTTTGGAGACAACCTTCAAGTTGGCTTGAAAAAGCAAAGCATAGAGAACAACACTATGTTTTGGGAGTAGAAATTGTAGCCTACGTTAGACAACAGCATGGCATGTCCTAGTATGAGCACGTTGAACTGAAATATGCTATATGAACTGAAAACGGAATGGAACTGGATGAATTAAAATGCAGAACAGAATTTTCCAGTGTCATTAAAATTATTTATTTCCTCAGTAATGGGCGATGAAGGAGTTAATACTGGCACTGCTTGAGGGGGGCAGTTGAAGTAGCTAACGTTAAATCGGTAGCTGCTATAGTCATGGTGATGGAGTAGTAAAAGTTGTAGTAGTACAAAGATTTATGAGTTGTGGAATTTGAAGAGTTGAGGGACTAATTATCGGAAGAATCTCCAAAATTAAACTCCATTGAAGTTAAATAGTACTACGCGTTTAAATGCTGAATAGTTAGGACATCTAGTGATGAGATATTGTAACAACACAAATAACTAACTATCGGCTAGCCTGTGGTTGATAGTCGATAAAAACTGATGTTGCCAAGAAATAAACAAATGCCAAGACATAAACGACTATGTGCAGAGCATTGCATTTAACTTCAGGAATTGAGTTGAACAGAAAGTGAATTGAACAGACACGTATGAGCATGGAATTGCATTTAACTAAGATGATATTAACTAACATGATTAATTGTATATGAATTTGAACTAACAAATCAAATGGTAGAAATAATTGAATTTTGCTGGATTATTTGAAATGGAGTTGAACAGAGTTCTTTCACTTAGCTGATATTTTTAACATGATTAAGCTGAAACAAATATGAATAGAAACTACTAGGACAAGGGCATTGTATTCAATTGAGCTGATATTAGCCATGATTGAAAGTTTAATATGAAATTGACCCAAATAATATAAGCAGGGAATTAAGTTGGAGTGAATGGAACTGAACTAATACGAGTAGGGAACTGTTTCTGTTTAAGTTAACAGACTCATATAAGCATGGAATTGTAGTGACTAATATAATACTCATACTGATACTGATAATGGATATTAATGAATGTGGTTGAACTGAAACTAATATGAAATTAACTAACAGCAAATTTAAGCAGGGAATTGCATTACCAATGTGTAAGAATCAGAGTTCAGTGGTTAGAATAGCAGGTTAAAGGCCAGCTGGGCTAGTATGCTATTATGACATCATCACCAGCAGGCATTAGAATCAGACCTTTTGAATTTTATGAACGTTCCATCGATGCAGTTTAATGGGAAAATGTTGTCACTTAAAATTTAAATAACTTAATTCCCAACTAGGTGAAGGTACTGACCGAATTTGGTGAGCCTAGCTTTAACTGGCTGGGAGGAGATACATATAGATATTTTGATGGAATAAGAAGAAATAATATAAAGAACAGCAAGTTGGCTATTTATGCCAACTTAATTACCAGTGGCAATAAACATTTGTTTAGAAGACCTGAAACCTGGTGGTAAGTGGTGCAGTCAAGCCATGCAACTAGGCAATGACCATAACCACAGCTCCAATAACCTTGTCGCATTCTATAAGGCTATGAATGAAAAATGAACTCAAAGAAAGTTCTGCTGAGCACAACAAAAAACATATGAAGTACAATTTAGTCATGTAGCTTTTAGCCAAAGCAACTTACAAAAGTGCACTTCACATGGTAAGCAAACACCATAAGTAAGCTAGAGACACTTATGAGCATGTCACCATCAAGGTGCTTGCCTTAAAACCTGTAAGAGTTTTTCTTTTTTCAGATTGAAACATTGAATTCAGTAGAAACGTCTTGTAAGTTTTGAGACAGCTGGCAGGAAGACAGCCAGCTGGCTAGAAGATGCTGGTCTGGTTGGAGTGTATGGTGTGATCTTTATCTGATAATATCAAAGGGCAGTTCTGTTTCAAGCCTGGTATGCTAGTTTGAGAAATTTGAATTGAGTGTGGGTAGCCACTGAAAGCCACGGACGAATGTTCAATAGTGCAGTAGAATGGAATTTCGGCAGGGTGAAGACCAGGCAGTAACAGCATTCTTGACCAGTTGCAGTGGCCAGATGGCACAGGCCACTAATCCAGCCAGCAAGGCGTTATAGTATAGTCCATATGAGAGATTCCAAGGGCTTGTATTGCTGCTGTATTATTCTTTTTGTTTTATTACTGTGTTATGATTGTGATTATAATATTATTATCGTGTCTGTAGTTTAGCTGTGGTGGTGTTAATGTTGCTTTGAGAATGCATTGTAAATGGTTTGGATACCTCACAAAAAGCACAGGAAGCAGACAAAGAGGAATAACAAGGGAGAGAATCTGGGTTATTTATGAGCCTGGGAAGCAGGGCCATCTACCTGTGTGGTCACATGGTTCATGAGAACTGTGGGCTTAATGCTTGACTGACAAGAAAGAAAATAGTGTTCCCAGTCTCAGTGCTTTTGTGCTGTCTGTGTGTGTGTGTGTGTGGGAGTTTTCTCACGCTTGTATCAGCAAGTGGTGGCCTTCAAAGTTTGTAGTACTGGCTGGTTTGACGTCTTACCCTGTGTGTAACAGAAGACTTAGGTCAAACATGTGCAAAGCTCCATATTCATCATTCAGTTCCATAATAAGTGTATTCTATGTGCAAGCCAGTGGTGCCAAAATGGTGCAGTTGTTTCTGGCTGAGATATCAACCAGTGACATCCAACGGTGCAGTACAGTAGCATTCGCTCCCTAAGCAGATCCAGATTGACTCAGTATTAAAGCCTCAATGGATCCTGTGTCCATGGTCCTTGATCAGGGAGGGGGAAGGAGGAAAGGGAGTGGGGGTAGGGTGTGGTTGGGCTGGGAGGTTGAAAAACAACCCCAGGGCTGTGGTAACATGGCCTACAAAGATCACCCCGCTCTATGAACAGACTTGTCTTGTCTGCTCCTTTCCCCGCCAAGATGGAAGCTGATCTCCAGCCAAGCGGGGGTTAATATCTAAGCCTGTATCTGCTCGCAACTCACAACCATTTTTTCCTTTTTAAGTCCGGTAGTTAACTCAGGATGTGTATTAAGCTCGCTTGTGAAACATAGAGACTGAGCAAGAAATCTTAAATGGGTTGGGAAGCACTGTAATATGATTTTTACCTTAGATAAGATGGTCCTGAATTCAAATCTAAAATTGAGCCTTATTCGCTAGAAAAATAAACCAGCGTTGGCTTTTTTTGCAGCTGCTAGTAGTAGTATGATTCATTGTTGAGCTCATTGAAAGTCAACAGTCTGGTAATAGGAATAGCTTGAGCAGCCGAGGAAAAGCATCGTAGTGACATCTCAACCTAGCTTGTTCCAAGATGGCTGCACCCTAGTGGTAGTAGTTGCAAAAAAACTTTAATTTATGTTTATTTTCTAGCAAATGCGTGTCAATTTCAGATTTGAATGCAGGCCATATCTTATCTAAGGTAAAAAGCTATTGAACCAGAATCATATTACCGAGTGCTTCATGTCCCCTATGTGTGATGTTCATGTTTTTATCCAGAGGTGGCAGATTGAGATTGAGATTGGTGGCAGCCTTTCAGATTGAGCTGCCTGTATATGCTAAAAGACAAAAAAAAGAGACCTGTTACAAAAAATTTATATGTACGTATGCATTTGTTATTGCTATCTATGTGTTGGCTGTGCTGCATTCACTTTCATTAATTGTACCCACCCATTCATTGAGTAATTAGGGTAAAATGTCACACATGCTCATTAATGGCACCCAGATGCTAATGATGGTCATTGTTTGTTGTATTTAGCACTTTTTTATGCTGGCACTTTAGTATGTTTAGTGTGTTTCGTAAATTTGTGTAACAGGGTGTGGATCTCTTTCTTTGTCTTACAGTTTACACTTTGACCAACGTCATCTTTAGACAAAAGCAAAAACTTTTCCTGAAGGAGCATAAACAGTAAACAATTGACCATCTGGTTAGTCTATATAATCCTTGGCTGGATGTCTGAGTGTTCCGCCTTCCCTACATCCCCCGCAGGTGAACCGGAGTTCCGCTATGTGGCTGGGATGCACGGCAATGAAGTCCTGGGTCGGGAGCTGGTCCTGAACCTGATGCAGTACCTTTGTAGCGAATACAAGAGGGGCGACCAGCGTATCGTCCACCTGGTGAAGGAGACGCGCATCCACCTGCTGCCCTCAATGAACCCCGATGGCTATGAGATGGCCTACAAGAAGGTGCAAAGGGGTCCAGATGGGAAACACAGGGTGGGCTGGGAAGGTTTTTAAGGTCAAGGGTCATGGTTTTCAGCAGTGTTCTGTGGAAGGGTCTTTTTCCTCACAGTGCTTTTCTTCTCAGTACTTTGTTAGTTATTGTTATCTGTTGTTATTACATACAGTAACATACAGTACCAGTCAAAATTTTGGACACACCTACTCATAGAAGGTTTATTTTTCCGTTATTTTTACTGTTTTCAACATTTTAGAATAATAGCAAAGACATCAGAACTATGAGATGACACAAATTAAATTATGCAAAGATCAAAAAAGTGTTAAATAAATAAAAAAAGTTTTATATTTTAGATTTGTCAAAGTAGCCACCCTTTGCCTTGATAACGGCTTTGCACATTCTTGCCATTTTCTCAACCAACTTCTTTGGTAAACAGGTATTCCACAGGTAAATAGGTGATGCTATCATGACTCTATATAAAAGGATATCAAAAAGACTATTGATATCTTATTAGGTGTGGTTGTGAAACCACACCTTTTGTTATTCACCATACTTATTATTATTCCTCCACTTTTTGAGAACCTATCTCCTACTACACCATTCACACCAACAGTCTAAAGTCTAAATATGAGATTAAATTGCTAAGATTTGTTTTTTGCAGTGTATCTGGCGCAGTCACCAATTGCACATCGTCCATGGTGCTTATAGCCACAGTTGACACTGGCACAGTCCGGATTTGATCTGAGGCAGTGAGACTCATCCATGCACCACAGTGTGGTGCCTTAACCGAATGAGCCATCCAGCAGCCCAGGATATATTTGATTTTCTATAATTCTTGGTACCCTTTAAGAGGACAGTAATTCTTTCAACTGCAGGTTCCAGTCTCAGCAGGCCGGGCAGCCGCATGTGTGCTCCCTACAGCCTATTTAAAGCTGAGTGGCCATTCAGTGACCATTGAGTTATTGAAATGATCATCCCAGAGCCTGCTCTAACCTTAACCGTTGCCCTAAACTTCCCAGGGCTCGGAGCTGGCTGGCTGGGCGTTTGGTCGTTACAGCTACGAAGGGATTGACATGAACCACAATTTTGCTGACCTGAACTCAATCATGTGGGATGCCATGGAACGGGAGACGGACAAGTCCAAGCTGATCAACCACTACTTCCCCATCCCAGAGTTCTACACCTCTGAGGAGGCCTTCGTAAGTGCCAGCCGTACCACATAAGTCCACATCCTCATCACCCTCCATTTTCCTCTGTCTGCTTCACAGTTCCTTAGAGTAAAACAGAGACTATTCTATTTGTATTGAACCATATTGTCAGAGTAATTTTTGCCTCATTGGAACCACTACCATGTGTAAACTCCACCACTTGATCACACTTAGCCCCACCACCAATCACACAGCAGCCATATTTGGGCTAAAACACTCACCTCATTTGAGCTGCGGTGGAGAGGGAGGGATATATATTTGTTTGTTTTACAGTGGCTTTAGTGATAAAGCCAGAGGGTTTATCTGAGGTAGAGACTTAACACACACACACACAAAGCTCATCAGGTAGAAGAATGAAACCTATGGAAATCATTTGGAAGGATGCATTAAGTTCTTATTAGTCCGTTGTTATGGTTCTGTTTGTTTGTGTATTGTGTAAAATGCATATGCATATCGATGCATCGAATCTGAATGTGTAAATTAGAAAAGAATTGATATGTAAGCATTAAAATGATGAATCATTTAATATATTATTGTAAAAAAAATTTATAAAAAATTATTTTATTTTAAAATTATAAATTATAAATTACTATTTTTAAATACTTTTTTAGAACTTTTTTTTTTAAACTTTTTTTTTTTTTGTTTTAATCCACCCCCCTCCTAGCGACCCAAGAAGCAAGCACAAGTGAGCAAGCGAACGACGCGACAGAGCGACAGCAATGATGACAATGAGAAAGCGCTCGACGCGTGCGACAAAGAGGACAGAGAGAGAGACGAAAAGAAGAGAAGAAGAAGAAAGGGTTGAAAAGAAAGAAGAAAAGAAAGAAGAGAGGTTCTGCAAGAAGGAGGGCATGCAACAAAAAATGCCAATATGACAATATGACACCACACAACAACACCACCAACACACACCACCAACAACAATGACAACACATTTTGAGCAAACACACACCAGCAGACAAGAGGAGCAAACGCAAAGCAGCAAAAAATTTCTTTTTTTTTTTTTTTTTTTTTTTTTTTTTTTTTTTTTTTTATTTTTTTTATACACGTTACTGTTAGTTTTGTTTTAATATTTTAAATTTTAATTATTTTTATTAAAAGAGATTAAAGAAAAAAAAAAAATTCTTTTCAATTATTTATTATTTAATTATTTATTTTTACTACCGATTCCAAACCTTCCCCTCTCCTTTCCCTACACCACACACAAAAAAAAAAAAACAAAAAAATAAAAAAAAAAAAAAAAAAAAAAAAAAAAAAAAGCTGACATTGACATAGCATCTGCATCTGCAAAAGAAGACCTTAGACCATAACAGAGTAGAGAATAGACAGGTTTATTAATGATTAAGATCGTGTGGAACCTAGATACGAACTAAAAAAAATTTTTTTGTGAGAAAAAAAGGATTAGGTAAAGGGTACTCTGACACTGTTTGAAAAAAAAAAATAACAATAAATAGGGCAACTTAAAAATTTTAGTTTAGTCATTATTATGCTTTATTTGCTGCAGACAGCCTGCAAAAATATGGCAATGGCATCCCTTAACAATAAACATAATTCTGTGAACTGGCGTAAGGTATTATAAAAATTAATTTAACTGCTGACTGCATCGGTATCAAATCACATGAGCATACCTATTACATTTTTTGAAATGTATCAAAATAAAAATAACCGAATTGTATCGAAATCGAATCGTGTCAAATGTAAGATGTTGATGTTATGAACGAACCTTTTGCCTAAAAATCGTAACCGAATCGAATCGTTATGGGATTGAATCGTCCCACCCCTAGTATTGTGTTCTGTTTATTTTCTGTTACTTTATTATTTTTCTTACATGTGTTTGTTTGTGTTCATTAGTATTACTGGTTACGTTCCTGTTTGAGACTCCACTTCAGTTCCCTTCTCTGTCTACGTTTCCATGTTATCCTAGAATCCATTCCTGTATTCGTGTTTGCACATTTCAGTATATGCGGGTATAAGTCTTATTTTCCTTTCTTCTTAACTAATTTTTATTGTACATATACTAATCCAACTAACAATACTAACTGTGTGTTTATATGTATATACTAACGATAACTAATAGATGAATGTGTATATATAACTAACTAATCACATTTACTAACGTAGGAGATTTAGAATTTTGTACTAACGTCACTTAATTACAAATCACTCTCTTGCTCCGCACTGCAGCTGTCACTCTCTCGCTTTTCTATCTCTGCTCTATTCATTGTTATTCCTAACACTCTCTTCAGCTCTATCCTCTTTCAGAATCCACCCCTCGTGCTGTGCACTCGTTTACCTGCTAATCACAGGCCGTGTGTTATCTATGTGTTTGCGTGTATTCCAGTCCGTGTCTTCTGTTACCCCTCGTTATTGAATGATTGTTTCCTATTGTGTTCACCTGTGTTTAGCTGCTTACTCCTCCCACCCACACTTGATTCCTTTTCATATCATTACTTCTCTGGTGTATATAGTCTGCCTACCACTTGTAATCTCTGTCAGAACGTTGATCAATTCACTGTGCCGATTCTTTTGTAAGCCTGTGTTATTTCAGATTCTTGAGACAACCCTTCTGTACGACTTCGAGCCTGCCTTTTCCTTCTGTTTTGTTTGACGTGTCTTTCTGGTTTTTTGACTCTTTCTACATTTATTTTTTCTACTCTTTTGGATTTCGTCTCAACTGATGACCTGGCTACTGATCTTGGACTGTGAATAAACTATGTTTTTGCCTGCTACCTGTGGTCTGCGTTTGGGTCTTTCTCAGAACTTCACATCAGTCTTATACAGACCATTGAATAAGTGCTGTGGTCATTGTGCTCTGTGTGGGAAAAACTAGGCCCTTTCCCATCGATTAATCCTCAGAAACCATCTGATTTATACAGCTGATAATGGCATGGTAAACAATGGGTCTTTGTTCTTTTTAGATAACAACAGTCTATGCTGCCCCTTAAATACCCCACCTGGCTTCAGTGTCCTGTCATGTAGGACATCATTAGAAGGGTAAACCATTCTCTCAACATTTCTGTAGATATCATTTTTCCCGCTTTTTCAGGTTGCCGCAGAAACCCGTGCCGTCATCAGCTGGATGAAGAGCATCCCTTTCGTGCTGAGCGCAAACCTGCACGGGGGGGAGCTAGTGGTCACCTATCCCTTCGACATGACCCGCGACTGGGCCCCGCACGAGCACACGCCTACCCCCGATGAGAGCTTCTTCCGCTGGCTGGCCACGGTCTACGCCAGCACCAACAATGTCATGTCCAACCCCGATCGCAGGATCTGTCACTATGACAACTTCATGCGCCACAACAACATCATCAACGGCGCTAACTGGCACACTGTCCCTGGAAGTGGGTATCAGACTGCCATACCCTTTTACACCACATGTGCTGTTTGTTATGATCCTGAGGCCAATGTACCAGGATTAAAACAATTACCAATTTAATCTAAATTCATTAATTATTAATAATAATAATAATAATAATAATAATAATAATAATAGTGTAGTATAATGGTATAAGAGAACTGGGCTTATAACCGAAAGATTGCAGTGAGCAAGGTACTTAACCTCAATTGCTTCAGTATTTATCCAGCTGTATACATACAGTAAATGTATACTACCGGTATACCAAACATTCTGTAGGTTGCTCTGCATAAGGGCATCTGCAAAATGCCTGTAATAGCAATTTAACACATTTAATAACAACACATAGTAATAACACATTATTTTAATATTGTTAGGCCAAGTTAACCGTATTCCACTCTACTTGCATAGTATTTTATGTACTTTTCTGTATTGAGAAATGTACAGTATTTGACGCCAGTACTGTTATGGTATCAACCAATGAATCCAACTCATCACAGCTATTGGCTTGGCTATTTTACTTTTTGTAATAGAAATGTATCTTTGTTTCATTAGTCAATCATTATAGATTTAGGAAACCCCAAAACCTCATTAAAGTAATCATAGATGTTTTAAATGTAAAGCAAGCGTGTAGCTCAACCATTAGGTAATCACAGCCTCGTGTAACATTGGCAGCATGATCTGCATTGCGCTATTGCATCATGGGACAGTGGCTATTTTGCCATAAAAAAGTGCTAAATTCCACTGATGAGGTGGAGCCCATAATCTTTTATGCTCTGCATGCACCTTACCTGCAGGCATGAATGACTTCAGCTACCTGCACACCAACTGCTTTGAGGTAACGGTGGAGCTCTCCTGTGACAAGTTCCCCCACGTCAGCGAGCTGCCTATCGAGTGGGAGAACAATAAGGAGTCCCTTCTGATCTACATGGAGCAGGTCAGGACCTCCTCCTTCCTGGCTATGCTCATACTGGGCTAGTGTTTACCCCCCCATCTGTCAGTGTGGTTGTCGCTTCCACAGGAATTGCTTGTTTTTACACCTACAATACTTTAGAAGGCCTGAACGACTTAATGTTAAGAGTAGTTAGGAATTCATAGGCAACCTTTAACACTTGATCCACCACAGAAAAGAGGGACTTGATTGGATTGTATTCAGGAAACAAAGATACTCTTGCGTGTTTTTCATTCATGTGTGTATACCACAAAGCATGTGAGCGACTGCAAAAGGTTGCTTCCGCGTCCACTAGCGCATGATTGTCTGCCTTTGCAAGGGACCTGGTTCTTTAGGTCAAAACTAATGGAGCAAAACCCAGCTCATGTTGTGCTGCATGGACCACAGGGCCACAGCTGCTCTATTGCTACTCTGACACAACTATTTCACTTCTCTTCCTCTAGGTTCACCGGGGAATCAAGGGCTTAGTGATAGACAAAGACACCAGGGCCGGCATAGCCGATGCTGTCATCAAAGTGGACGACATTGACCACCACATCAGATCAGGTCGGTCTCTTCCAGCATTTGGTGGCGTGACTCAGGGGCAGATCCGTTAAGAAAGAATACCGAGCTCAGACAGTGCTGCTAATTGTGCATCAGCTGTGAACACTGTCCACGCCATATTACCAACTCATTTTCCAAAGCATTGATTCAAATAAAGTAACCATGCCCAAAAGCACAAGAACAAGACACATGGAAACAAGTGAAAGATTACGTGAGGGAAACGTCACATTTTCTGTACAGGAGCGGGAGGTTTCCGCGATGCCAGTCGATGCAAACTTGCCAAGGCCAAATTTGAGAAATTTAGCTGCAACGTAAAGATGTCAGATATGGAACTCAGTTGCATATCATGTCAGTGCTGTAGGCTGGACATGATGTAGCAGATGTTTTTAAACGGAGGACCAATGAAAAATGGTCTTTAATTCAACTCTGGCATCTGGAGTGGGTACGGGTCCTCCAATTCAGGAGATACTCAATCATAATGCAGCGCTACGCAACTCCAGGTTCTGCGAACCACAGTGTATGCAGGTATTTTCTCTAACCATGCACTACACCACCTGATTGCACGAATTATTTTACCACCTTGGTTCAGGAAGCTCATTAGTGAAATCAGGTGGTGTAGTGCATGTGCAGACACCGCCGCCTGAAGGAGTATAGTTAGAGTGCATGCTACTGACATGGCAGAGTCGCACACTGATGGTAGTCTAATTAAATCACACCATGGTACAAATGATTGGTTTTGTCGGCTGAAGTACCATATGGAACAAAAGGAAGGGGCACAGTACAATGTTATGTTTTAGTTCTTTTTGACTTTCAGATATTTGTTAAGTGAGGGTCATGCCAAACTGTCTCATAAAAAATAAATAAAAAAAAGTTTACCTCTCAATGTTCAGCAGGACTCCATGTCCAGTTTTTGTTACTCAGATCACTCTTTCCCTTCCCTATAGTGGTTGGCGGAGACTACTGGCGGCTGCTCAACCCAGGAGAACATGAGGTCACGGCAAGCGCCAAGGGCTACTACCCCGTTACCCGGATGTGCCGCGTGGAGTACCACCCCTACCCTACCCTCTGTGACTTCCACCTCACCAAGACACTCAAGCAGAGGCTTCTCGACATCCTGGCCAAGGGTGGCAAGATCCCAAAGAATGTGAAACAGCGACTGCACCAACTGCGGCTGCGGGCCAGCACCCAGACTATTAGCCGGCACCGCGCGCGGGAGCGCAGGGCAAGGGCTTTCCGTCGCTAAGTTACGCGCAGTCTCCTCAGAGAGCCAATTAGAACCCTCATCCAGGGCTGCCATTTTCTATTTCCTGCCAAGAGAATTGCTGTACAGCGACTCAGTACATTGTGCTCTGAGACATGTACCGCGGCTTCCTGTGACGGTGGCTAAAACAAAAAATCTGGACACTTCGGTGTTCACCAAATACCAACATTGAGGCATAAATTTGTAGACATTAGGCCCCCTGAATGCCTGTAACCCCCTACTTAATTTCTCCATTACTTATAAAGTAGCTGTGACACCACAACATACAATTTATACTACAGATTACATTTTTATTTGTAGTGTGTAGCGCAACCTGTAACAATTTATTTTGTTACCCTTTATTACATTTAAATATGTTGACACAATACAAATTACAATGCAATTCACATTTTGGTGTCTGCATTTTATAATCATAGAAATCTTGAAATAGTAGCAAGTGCCCTGGTGTGCTCCGGTTAACAGGCTGAAAACCGCTGCTGTGTGAGAACGGTAGGTAAAATAATTTTGAGTGACAAAAACTTTATTTCTGAACATTTGGCATAAGTCACCTTTTAAACACATTAAGCAATTCTAAACTTAAGATGAAATTATCAGTGTGTAATTAGTTCAATCAAAGAATTTAAAATGGGCAGAATATAAAATACATTTCAGTACTTTGTCACATTTATAACTTCTTCACCCCTAAAGCAGTTTTTTTTAAGTGTTACATGTGTCCATAGAAGATTTAACATACCAGTTATATGTGGTCATTAATGTGTATTACTATTTTCTAAAACAAATGTGAATAAAAAGGCTGGCATTCAAAGGTCCTTGCAAGCCAAGTGACTACTGTATACAGTACATTCAGTACATAGAGGTTCTGATTAAAACTTTACGGACATTATCCGGTTTTGTTTTTTGGCATGGTTCTACTTTCAACTACATTTAAAAACATCTGTGTGTATCCCTAGGTCAGCTGAATATTTTCATGCAGCTTGGGCTGACACAGTTCCCGCTTCTTTTTGTGAGCACTTTGTGCTATTGGCTCAGGAGCGTGTTGGAGGCAGTTACCCTGGTAGGGGTTACCCCAGTAGGCTATCTGACGTCACAGGCAGACATAAAAAAAAGGTTTACTGACCGTAAAATATAATTTAAATTTGGCCGACACATTCATAGTGAAAAACAATAGGCCTACTTTTACGCTGCATCTTTGTCAACATAAAAACAGTTATAAGCTGCTATAAAAGTTATATAACACACCAAAACCCAGCATACACACCGGCCCTCCAGGACTGGATTTGTGCACCCCAATCTAAAATGGCACATAAAACTGGCAAGGCTAATTGAAAACATATACTCAATATTTGCAAGTAACAAACAGAAACCCAGAAACTGTCCATTGCAGTCAATGGAGGTGTTGAGGCGTTATTTTTCTATGGGCTTTGGCAGAACTGTATCCAAGGAAGTGCAGCATGTAAACACTTTCTCAAGTCTGAAAATACAGAGGAACCGGGTGTGCCGTTTTTATTCCTAAATATGGAATTTTACTTGGCGAAAGACTAGAGAATAACGTTTTACGGCATAATTACTGGCAATATGGCGGGCGCTGGGGTGGGTAGAAGATATGCTACCAGAGAAGGTAGTAACCTGCTCAGATTCAGCAGCTGTGCTAACGTGCATCAAAGAAAGGCAGTCGAAGGTACGTTCAGATGTTATGCTGGACCTGCTGTTGATGTTGCATTGAGTGTGTCACCTGGGGTTTGATGTGGGGTTTTACTGGGTCCCAGCACATGTGGGAATAGAAGGACATGACGTGGTGGATAATGCGGCCAAAAGGACAATTTCTCAGGAGCTGGTAATAATGAGTGTTCTGATGGGATGGGCAGAAATTAAAAGTATGGCAGCTGAGGGACTGCGGCTTCAGTGGCAGTGGGAGAAAACGGGCCGGGGGCGACACCTTTACTCAATACAACCAAAGGTCCAAGAAAGATGGGTTTGACTGGGGGGCAGCAGGAGGAATGAGGTGCTTGTGACCCAGCTCAGGCTGGGCCATTGTGCTCTGGGGGCAGGACTAAGCACCCTGTGGGGAGTGTAACAAACTGGAAACAGCAGATCATGGGCTGCTACACTGTAGAATATTTGTGAGGGAAAGAAGAGAGCTGTGATGATTGGCAGGGATTAGTGTGACCACCTTCTCATTGAAAACCGTCCTGTAGAACGACATGGTGATGTTTATAAACAGTTTACTGATCGTGGTCGTTTTGTCCTCCACTAGGATACATGCAAGTAGGGTGTAAAAGCCGGGGCTTTGGGTTTTCGCAGGGTGAAAACATGGCGTCCAGTAGGTGGCAGCAACACGCTTTTCAGCGTTCAGTCTGTAAATAAAACCGAAAAAGAAGAAGAAAATACAGTTGGAATCAGGTGCGGTATTGTTATGCAGTAGCATTAGCTCATCTAGCTAAGAAAATAACCAAATGATTTGCTACACAAAAGTTAACATAGTTTGCTTGGAAGTTATAGCCTACTTAATATAATATAACTGGATCAGTTTAGCGCGAGTTGGTCTAGTTAATTGCTTGTAATGACCTACACTTGGATGATGTCGTTTTGTTGATAACTAACGTAACGTTAGCTAAATCAGTTATTAACGTTAGTTTATTTATAACTAGCTACAATAATCGAGGATAAACTTTGATAGTCAATGTGCTAGTTCTGAAGAATGGTTCCATAGATAACATACGTAAATTCTTAGTTTCCACAGCCATATATGGCAAAAGCCTTCTAGGCTTTAACATTTGCGTTTAATAATATATAGGCTGAACCGAACACTACAGCTGTGACAAGCCCAACTATTTGGATCTACTTGTCAGTGCGCATTAGCCAAAGGTAATGATCACAGGCAAATGTAGGCTTGTGCATGATTATGATTGTGGATGCAGGATATTATCTTAGTTTGTGTCACTGTACACTTAATTATAAGGGCAGATAAATATGCGCGTCAATATGCGATAATCACTTATATAGGCTAAAAGATCCGAAGTTCAATGGGCCATAGACTCATTTATAATCATATAAAACGTGCACTGATGTTTTGAATACATATCAGAAGGGCATATTGCCAAATTATGTTTGAAATGAGACGTGTACTTGATGGAAAATAACTACTTGAGTTTGTAGTAGGAAGAAAGAGTTCCAATTCAATACTCGTGACAGATGGGAGTAGAACTCTTGTTTTGACTACTACAAACTCAAGTACAGTTATTTTACATTACTGTCATATGTGTTATTTTACAATAGGTAATTCTGATATTATTCAAAACATCAGCACATGTTTTATTTTATACTGATGGCATATGGACCTGCATATGTATCTGGCCTTACCAGTAACTACACAATGCCACAGACTAAAATAATTCCCTACATCCACAAAAAAGAAGAAGCTGGCAGAAGATGTTACCCCTCTTGTTCTGTGCATTTAGGGAGAAGCTCCACAGCCATGGCTGAGTTTCAGGTTCGGAGGTACCGGGACGAGGACCAGGAGGCAGTGAAGGAAACTTTCACACTCGCCATGAGCGAGCACGTTCCCTCCGCCTTCCTGCACATGCTCAGACAGCCCCTCACCCAGGGCATCCTCGTCTGCGTATTTTGCGCCCTGCTGGCCACCTCAGGGTCAGTGCTTCTGCCCGTGTTGGCTGTCACCCTCATTCTGGCCGGGGCTCGGCAGCTGGTGGACTACGCCTTCACCCGCTACATGGAGGTGTGCCACAGGGGAGACCTGGACCGTGTCCGCGAGGCCTACATGGAGGGGACAGACTCCTGCTTCTGGGTGGCGGAGAGTGAGGGCCAGGTGGTGGGCACCGTCGCCTGCCTGCCCTCCAGGAAGCACACAGAGTGCCTGGAGCTCAAGCGCATGGCCGTTTGGAGGACCCACAGGGGTCTGGGCATCGCCAAGTCTCTCTGCCGGGTGGTGGCAGAGTTCGCCAGGGAGAAGGGCTACCACCAAGTTCTCCTCTACACCTCGGTGGTCCAGACGGATGCCCAGAAGCTATATGAGGGTGTGGGATACAGGAGGGTGGGGGAGTCTGTCGTCCCGGAGACTCTGGCTAAGCTTCTGAACTTCACCCTCACCGAGTACAGGTACACACTGATCGAGGGCGGTGGATGAGGAATCTGTCGTCGTGAACATGACAGCGATGAAGCTAATGAACATGAAGATCTGGATGGTTGTTGTAATACTATTGGTTGAGTGCTATTTCTCTGCATATGTCATGTCTGGCATTCTGCCTTGGATAAACATGTCCACTGGATTCAGGAATTACATTTTACACCTCAGGCAGTGAGAAAATTTAAGGGACACTCTTAAATTGTTTTTGTTTGGTTCATGCAACAGGACAATGATCCTAAGCACACAAAAAAAAATTATCTGGGTTTTGGAATGGACAAGTCAAGGTCCAGACCTCAACCCAAATATCAATGAGCTAAAGCAGTTTTGTAGGAATAGTGGGCCAGAATTTCTCTTATGCAATGCATGCGACTGATAAACTCATACAGAAAATTATTACTTCAGGTTATTGCTGTTAAAGGGGGTTCTACAAGCTACTGAATCATGGGTGCGTATTTTTTCACAGAAGGTTTCTGAATGTTGGCTTATTTTTGATTGATTTATTTTTTGATTGTCATTAGGGTTGCAAAAGGGCGGAAAATTTCCGGAAATTTACCATGGGAATTTGGGAAATTTTGACCTTTTTTTTGTTGCAAAAGTTAGCCTATAACATGGAACTTATATTTAGTTGGAAAATACACAACTGCATTTCTAGATCTTGCAGCATGCTTTGGTTAAAACAACCCAATTTATTGCGAATTCAGTTCAATTTCAACCCTGCACTGTGCATTTTTCCATAGAGTACTCAAGTGACTACATCACACTGGTTTCGGAAGTGACTTCCCCATTCATTTAGACCATAGACATTAACTAAAACTTACTTTTAAACAATTTCTAGTCATTATGTCTTTCCTGGATTGTTCAATATAACAAAATATGTCTGAACCAGCTTCGAGTATATTTAACGTTTAGTATTTTTTGTGAATATACCAGCGCTGGCACTGTTTAAAAACTTGACGTCCCATAATTCCCTTCGGACGGTATGAACAAAAATGTCTCTGACGTAAAAAAAAGCCAAGTTACTCACGCATAGCCTACAGAGCGCTGTCTATACGTTTTTAATTCCAACTTGCAAAAACTAGGCCTGCCTTTAAAAGTATTGATATCAAAATGCGGCTAAGTTACAACTAACAATATTGCCTATTGTAGCTCAAACTAAATAAACTAGCTCTATTCCAAAGCAATGCTATCCAAACTTTCCTAAATTATTAAATGCAACTTATGCCCTGTGTTTCATGCATGCAGACATTCGCCTAACCATAACACCCTCTGCTGACGAGAATGAGAACATTTGTCCTATTACCGATAGTCCACAATTACATTAAAAGAGTTTGTAGATGAGCTGTATTTAATGTCTAATAAAATACAAAGAACAGCACCACCTGAGCTATGGATTATGAAGTAGCATGTAAATTAATTTACCAAGTCTATATGGAGACATGCATGCACAATAGGCTAGACACAAACACATTCTAGCTGAAAGAAAGACATACAGCCTAAATAGTTTGCATAAGTGAAATATGGAAGTACAGTTTTAAAATAGACCTATTAGTATTCTATAGAAATACATTTAACGTTAGGCTATTGAACACTGGCTTGCCGGATGCGTAAGTCCTAGCTTTCATGTGGGGGCTATGAGCTGCCGAGTTTATAAGCACAGCAGAATTCCATCGCTGTTTTTTTCCGGTAGTGTAGCCTAACGTTACCTGCAGGAAATATTTTGGTACCGGACCATAGCTAGGTTTAGTTTAGTTTTCTGTAGTGCAATGGATGTATAAGTCATGTTGATTCGCTTCGTAGTAGCCTAGCTTGTACCTTCTTCCTGACTAGCAACTGACTGACGTTTCTCTGGCAAAACTAATGTTGGCTAACAAGCTTAATTGGACAACGCATATTTCCCAGGAATCTTAGCCAGAAAGAAAACAATAGATACTACTAAGAAAGTAGCCTACCAGAGATTATTCTTCTTATTATTATTATAATTAAAAGTGTTTGTAGTAAGCAACATTGTCTGCAGAGTAGCGTAGACTAGGGCCATGTTCAGAGGCTATTGTAATTTTTTTAAGTGACCAACCATGAAACAGATATGTTTGGGGAATTGGCTCTTAAGAGATTATAGTAGGCTATCATCAATTCTTAATGTATTATCGTAAATTATAAAAAATAAAAATTTTTTAAGTATTTTATTTTATGGTGACATTGTGTTATGTGTGAAAAGGATAAACTGAACAGAGCTGAAGTGAAGAAATGAATGAAGACATAATAAAGAAATGTTGGCCGAGGCGAGCGTTGAAGTTTCGATTTCAGACATGACCGCAAGAGCACAGCAGGCTCCACACAGACACAATATTTTGTCGGCATTTGTGTGAGATTAAAACATGTAGCCAATGGCACAGTTATTCATAGAATTTTTTTTTTTACATTTACAAGTTTTACATCTACAAGTGAACAGTTAATATTGTAAACATGTCTTTGCCTTTGCAATAAAAAAAAACATTCTTGTATGAGAAAACCGGAACATGTGCACACTGTTTTAGTCCAAAATGAAATTACACTTTAGTACCAGGCAGGGATCGAACCCAGGTCTCTTGAATACTAAGGCTTGACGCTAACCACAAGACTAAAAAGGTACAGTCACATGATCTATGACAGGCTATAGGCCATTTTTCAGTGTCAACAGCAAAGATTTGTTTCCATACCGCGTAACGTTACTTGAAGTGGTGTCGTCTAACTTTTACCATTTCGCTGCAGTACAAGTGAAATACTGAACAGTTAATATTGGAAACGTCTTTTGCCTTTGCAATAAAAATTAATAAAAAAAAAATAAAAATAAAAAGTGTAGTAAAGTACAGTTGCAGTTGCAACCAGTAGGCAGCAGCATGGAAAGCCCAAGCCATATATGAGTTTTTTTTGATGTGTCCACATTAGTTTGAAAGTGTTTTTAATGGGCGATTTAGCGGGGGGGGGAATGTTATCCAATGGGGGAGAAGGGGGTAGGGTTTTTGAGGGGACAGGGAGGGGAGGCAGGGCAGGGTAGTGAGGAGGGTCTCTGGGGAAAAAGAAAAGAAGAAGAAGAAGAGAGAGAAAGGAAAAAAAAACAAAAAAACAAAACAAAAAGTTTGGGGGCTTTATGTGTGTTCATGTGTGAAGTTGTATCTGAAATGCTATGTGGTTACATGACAGAACATACAGAAGTTAATTTTTTTTTAAGGGTGAGAGTGTGTGGTCATTTGTGGTACTTCTTGTAGAAAAACCTTGAAAGTGCCAAAACTGTACTGTAGGGTATGGGCATGCCCCCGCCCAAGCCGTAACTTGCGGATGGCATAACCTTTTTTTTTTCTCTTTTTTTTGGGGGGGGGGGTTAGGAAATACATTTATTTGATTCAACATTTATGTTTTTTGTTCAATGAAAGAATCCATTAAAGTTCTACTCACAAATGTTTGCATGGATGTCTGCTTATGACAAAACAAAATGTTTATATTTATGTCTGCATATGACAAGGTAAATACAGCTAGTTCAAATAACACCAACATTTCCAGTTTATTCCCGTTACTTCCCATGGAAAGTTTCCACCTTTGAATATTCCCAGAATTTCGCATCTCTAGTTGTAACGAAGGTTAGATTGATCTACTGGTAGGACTTGGAGAAGATGAGATGAGGGTCAGTTATGTCCTACAGTCCTAATATGTGAAGCCTTAATATTAAAAGAGTGTAAAATTGACAGTAGTCCATATTTTTCATAATCATTAAAGCTTTTGAAACAAGATTATGCTGGTTGTTGTTTTTTTAACTCAAATGAGTCAAGTTAGTAGGTTTCTTTGAAAATTATTTTTTTTAAATCCTTTTTTAACCAATATTAATCCTTGATTTAATATTTTCTCTCAGTCTGGAATGTCTGGTTGTATATCTTAAATTCAAGAGAATATAGGCAAGCATGTTCTTTCCTCCAAAGCACAAACCAACTGTAGGCCTGAGATCGACCAAAGGAATTGCTCTGGTGCGATGATACAAAGAAAACCTAGCTGTACCCCTCCCTGAACCACTCTTCAGCCAAGCATGTTCCACCTGGCATTCCTGCCGCTTGTCTTCATTTACAATTGTATACTGGGAGGGAAGGAAATCAGGCTTATAAAATGTGATGAAGATGCTTACAATTCTGCTCATGCGCTCTGCTGGATAGATTTAAAGTGCTATGAATTATACATTTGAAGAATTAAGACTCATGAGTGACTCATGTCTGGGCCCTACAGCCTAGACATGTCCGGTTGGTGCCTGCCTTGTTCCATTAGCCAAATGCAACAGGGGGTCCACAGTGATGGGACACAGTTGCTTGACAGGTTGGATTTAAGTGTTGGAGAACTACACTTGCTTCATCTCCAGTGTCCCTTGCATGTGTGTTTGTGCCACAATGGTTTGACCCAGAGGCATAACAGGCAGAGTAGGCTGCCTGGTAGGCAAGTGTGCATTTGTTGTCATACATTGGAAGCGCAAACTGACATATACAGGTGCCGAACACACAAGAAATCCATTATTTTCTGCTCAGAGTGAACATAGTGCTTAACAAGTTCTTTGTAGCTTTACTCTGGTCATGCTTGCCCCACTAAATGCACTCCTGCTGGTAGCATGTGAGGTACTCTCAAGGTTGCAGAAAGCGGCAATGCTGCCCTTGAACAGGTAAATTTACTCGGACTATTCACACTAATTATGAGCTCAAATTAACAGTGAAAATGGCTAACAATCTCATGTCTCTATATATCCTATTGGCTCACATTCATCACTACTGTAAAATGGCACACATTGCTCATGCTTAGCATACATGAGTCTATGGCCCTATTTTGTTATGGTTGCAAATTTCCACTTAGGCTCTGTAAACCTCCTGCAGCTAGACCAATGAGGGAATAGCTCGGAGCAAAGGTTTAAATGTGATGTATTCCGCTATTGCTGTGGGACAAAGTAAAAGTTATTGTGAAATATCACTAATTTATTTACTAATTTATCTGACTCCATTTAAAACTAGAATTCAAAATTTGGTTTTAATCAAGCATGGAGCTTGGAGTGGTTACACTCGACTCTTCCTCGGATACCACCATTACTCAATATATGCCCCCGGGATGAGCACTATTGCTGAATCTCAGTTCATTGGAGAACAAAGAGGTTGGGGGTCTAGCCAACACAATACATGCATTATTTTTTAGCAGAACTTGGCTGCCTTTCCCAACTTGGGGACGCCACTAAAGACTTGCTGTACCAGGCCACTGATCAGTTGGTCTTTGGTCAGAATTGTCCCCCTGAGTATTCAGTCGTAATTTAGGCTGAAAAGGGTATAAGATGGATTCGAGTCATGGAAAGTTAAAAATAAGAAGAATTTAATAACATGCAGGTAGGTCATTAGCTTAGAATTAGCTGTCAGTTACAGAATATAAAGATTTAAGAGTAAATATCTTACCCAGCCTGTTCAGCTACACACCGACACAGAATATGCACGGTGTAGGAAGTTGGTTACAATCTTTCCCATACTGGAATGCCTATGGTACCACTTACAGCACCAAGAGACCTGTTAAGCAGATTCTCCCATACTGGGAACTTGCACTCAGCCCTGAGTGAGACGCAGGGGTTCTGAATCTGAGTCTCAAGCATACATACCACAGTGCACGGAACACTGTAGCTCAGATCATATAAGCAATTGGAGCTGGAAAAGGGTTGAAAAGAAAGATGCAGATGATGTGAAACATGGTAATTAATGACAATAAGACTGCGAGCAAATATGAACACTTTCAATACCTATAGCTAAACACAGGATAGCATGCTGCTAAGACAAAGAAACATGAACAGCTTCACCAACAAAGTATATAACCAAATGATTCTGTACGGTGTGACTATGGGTGACTATGGTACCAGGAGAACTGTTAAGCATATTCTCCGATACGGAAATAATGATGGTGCCACTACAGCACCAGGAGACCTGTTAAGCAGATTCTCCCATACTCTGTGACTATGGTGCCACTACAGCACCAGGAGACGTGTTAAGCAGATTCTCCTTGAATGTCCCTTCGTACGTCCCTTAAATGCAGTCCTGAGCAGGCCTTCCAATTCCACAATTCCTTTTGTTTGTCCAAATAAGGTCTGGCAGGAAGAGATGTAACTTCTCACCACCCGTAGACCCCCCTCCAGGAAGAGAAACTACATAGTCTACTCACCCCGATCTAGTGATAGTAATAAGATTCTTCCCTATCATTTATCTACATACCAGGTGAGGTCCAGGTGATGGCCACTCTGTGATCCAGATACTTATGTGGACAAGTGCATCCCTGATAACCTATACAATCCTCCTTTCTTTCACAATTTTTATTTCTTCTTATGTATTTTGCCCACTCCTATACTTTCACATACCCCACACTTCAATTGGCATTAATCCCATTTCACCACATTTATCATATTATCCACAATTATTTACATGCACATACATATGATGCAATATACATATACAGCTTTGTTTCAGTCCAGAATTCATTTAACATAGGGAACTTGTTCACAGGTCTTTTACGGCCTGTGATCAGACCTGGGTTCTCGGCGTCATTAGGAGGAACACACATCTCGTAACTGCTCCCTTTGTTCTGCAGAATGCCATTTAGTAGAGGTCAGAGGAAGGGGTCAAGATGCCCCACAGCAAAAGGTTCTCAGGCCACCTGGTGAATTGTTTTATTGCCCCCTCAAGGAAGTTGCCACCAGCTCCCAGGGTTTATGACTGATGATCCATTTTTCAGTCTTACAGATTTTTTATGTATTCTGTGAAAAAAGTGCAGCATTTGTGGTGGAAAGACAGTGATGCATTGTGGAATATCCACTATGGAAGAGTGCTGAGTGTAGAAACTGGAGAAGACCCCTATGAATCCTTGGAAACAGCAGACAGAAAGCATTGACATATACAGGTGCAGCTCAAAAAATTTGAATATTGTGAAAAAGTTCAATATTTTTTGTCCCTCATTTCAGAAAGTGAAACTCATATATTATATAGATTCATTACACATAGAGTGAAATATTTCAAGCCTTTATTTCTTGTGATTTTGAGGATTATGGCTTACAGCTAATGAAAACCCAAATTCAGTGTTTTCAAGTGCCTCTAATACTACACAATGGTGGGAGTTGAGGTAAGTCACCTCCCTCACTGTAAGGCCCTTCAGTTATTTATTATTATTACTCTATCTAGATGAAACATTTTTAAATAAAAACTTGAAATAAAATACATTTTATTTCGCATGGCAATCCATGAATGAACACTGCCACCTGGACTGTCTAAATATTTATCCATTGGCATATATTTATCCATTTATCCATAAGCATTTGTTTGCATTTTTACTCAGTGTTATGATAAACATTTTTGTGTAAAGACACGCTGAGTAGATCTCAAGAGGATTTCTTTGGGGTCTTTGGACAAAATATTGGTAGTTTTCTAATTCTTCGATGTGTCCCTTGAGGCTGTGAATTTCACAGATCAGGAAGTGCCCAGCTGGAACTATGAGGGAAGCCTCAGTAGCAGTGCAGTGCTGTGTTTGGTTTGGGTTAATTGCAGATTTTGCGGATGTCTGATAATCCTCTCATGGCGCTGTCTATTGATCCAGTAGAGACCCTACAATCAATAATGTATCAACAAACAGCTAAAGTAACTTGGTCAGGCAATGTCCTACAAAAGAGAGAGAATGTAATGGTTAGATAGCACGTAAACAAATGTACGCCATTGTGACAGTGGAAGACTGGGTGCCTGGGTGCACAGCTAGTCCTTTCAATAACTGAATGGAATTGCATTCAAATGGGAAAATATGGTGTATTTAGCGGATGGACAGAAATTGTACGGTCAACAAAGGGCTAAAGTTACTTAGTAAGACAATGTTCTACAATATACAGATAATGTAACGGTAAGATGAAGATATCAGTAAAACAAATGTCCAACGGCTGCATCGGTAAAAGTGCAGACTTTCAGTCTGTGCAGTAGCGCTCCGATCTTGCAAACCCCTGATCCTGCCAGATCTGAGTATGGCTGGTGCCTTGAGGGAGTGGCTCGGGTGGGGGGAGGGACTCGTGAGAATAAATTGGTTTGCAACTGAACAGCGAATTGCTTTTTCAGGGCTAACATCTGATCAATGAAGCTGCATTTCAACTGTCATTTGTTCAAATACATTAATTGTGTCACTGTATAGGGTTGCTGTTACACTTTTGTGTTCCAGTAGTAATGATTTGCCCATGAAAATAGATCTGACTATGATGTATTTTCTCCCGAAGACCATGGGATTGCTATAACTGCAAGCAAGACCTCATGAATCGTATGCCATTATGTGATATAATCCTAAACATGGGAAATATCGTATACAGTATTTATAGTACTTTTAAAATGTTTATGTATACATACTAAGAAGCTTGCATATTGTCACTCATAGTTGTCATTTGAATGTATATATTTCAATATAAACTACACATTGAGGAAAATATAACATGTACATTGTCTTATATTTAATGCGTAATTCATATGTCGTCAACATATGCTGTATATGTTGACAATTATATATTCCTTGCATTTTGGATTTCATATACTCACTTGGATTGATACAGAAAATTGTGTTTGTTATGGTGATAGGGGAAAAAACCATTAGAATTGAAGGAATATTCAAAATAAACACTTTATTCCCACATTTTGTTTTTAAGTCGTCAAAGTCAACAGACCTTTGTCAAGGCCTTCAGATAAATGTCATCTTGATAAAAGTAAAATGTGTGTGGGAATAATGTTTTTTTTAAATTTGTAATATCACCTATGTTAATAGACAAAACAAAACAGGTTGCCTTTATTCAAACTTCTATAAGTAAGGCTGGAATTTCTGGAAATTTCTATGTAACTGAGAAGCCATATGCAGCAGAATGCAGGGCTGTGCCTCCAGCTTTGACTGGCTGGACATGCAAGACATTTTGAAGTTCTGTTTGCCTTGCCACAGGAGCACTTTGAACTGCAGTGACAAACTATATAGCCTACTATATAAACTAGAAGTGGATGTCCCTCAATGGGAATAACGGTGCTCCGTCTTCAGACAAGACAAAACTAAACAAAACGCATGGAAAAATGGCCCAACCATGCTAAATAAAAAAATTAAAAAACAGTTTATTGACCTTGTGTTGACACGTATGTATGTTGACAATGCAGTGTTATTTGTATCCCCACTTTGAGAAAATAACAACAAATCTGTTTGGAGCCACAGGGATAGCGTAGTTTGTTCTAAAAGGATTCTTTGAATTCTAGAATTTTCTGTCTAACAAGATAGGAATTCCTATGGATGCAGTCTGCCAAGGACGAAGACAGGATTTCACAGATAGACTGAAGTGGACAATCACTGTCACTGATTCTGGGCATCTGGCCAATAACTTACCTGCAGAAAGGAAAATGGACAGATGGTTAGCTTAAATACACTGCTGACAAATTCTGCTTGAGGAGCTTAAAATGGAAAGGATAACAATGAGATGCAATTTGATATTACATTGCACACATTGTTTCAATGGCATTCACTTGACTTCAGTGACTTTTTTTTTTTGGAATAATTTGGCGCCCCCTTCTGCTACGAGAAAAAAAAAAACAAAGCTTGTAAATGCAGTTTAGTTTCTTGGGGAGACATGCAGAGATTTTACATAACATATTATTAATTTAACAGCTGCTTCTCTCCAAAGCAACTTTTACGAAAATAGAATGCAGTATGTAGTAGCCTAGATCGAGGCCTACGCAGTAAGCGATTTTGAATACAGTCTGTGTCTGCTTTAATTCAGGGTTGCAGACCTTCGCTAGTGCGGCCCTGCTCTAGGCTTCTAGCCTATAGGCTATAGCCTTATGGTAGGCTGGGCTTATTTGCCTTGCAGGTGACATCAAGTTAAAGTTAGCTTGGCAACATTGTGGGGGGAGAAACATACTATTGGTAAGTGTAGCCTCTGTCACGCATTCCCTTACAAAAATAGCCTACATTCAGTTACAGAAAAGGTTGTTGAGTTCACCAGATTATACTGATCAACTCATCCACGGATAAAGGAGAAGGTGGAGCTAGTTCCTTTTCAGTAGACTAATAGCAGGTGAGATGCTGCAATAGTGAACTCACTAGACAAGATTAAGCAACGTGAAATATTCAGGGTAGTTTAATTGGATGTTTATCACGAATGACGTGAAATATGCCGGCAGAACGCAGTAAGGTGCCAGATATCGTCTGTTTTTCATAAAAACAGGATGGTGGCGAACGTGAGTGTTTATCCACAATTTAGTAGTTAATCAGCCATAAAAACGTTTGACTAGCACGCTAGCAAACCAGCGCAATTGCAAACGTTAGCTAGGCTTGTGATACAGCAGGAAGCTTGCATGCTGCGTCCAGACGTAAGCTAAAGGCTAGCCTCCAGATGAAACCGAAATTGGCTTAGAGTACTTGGTCTCATTAAAATACTTATAGTAGGCTAACATTTATATCATAAATTCTTAAAGCTGACACGTGTTGGTGCACCTGCTACTGTACAAACATGCATTCTGAATTTTGGGTATATGGGGTAACGTAAACAATGAAAATAGACTTTAAATGTTCACGAAGAGCTTACATGCAAACACTTTGCAGTAGGGCTATGCACATCTTTGTCAGTACAGCGCACCTGCAGAGGGTACATCCCTGTATAACCATCCAATAAAAAAAACAAGGTTTGAAATCTACAGAGGGTCTTTCAATTCGTGACTAGATTGAGTGACTACATGTTTACTCACCAGGTGTCGCTGTTTTCTAACGAAACCACGCTTCTGCTGGCTCCCTCAGCCCGTGTGTCAGGATTAAACCTTATTTGGTCTTGGAGACATGGTGTATATTTTTGTGAGGAACATCACAGCGGGCTATACATTTTTGGCAAATCCTTGCCCGTAATTTAACTGACATGCTAATGGGCAACTCACTCAATCCTTTGCTCAGTCACTTAGCTGGTGTAAGATGGTGTAATACTAGTAAGGCTCTTTAAGATGCATTGTAATTAATTTGGACATTATTTGATTGTTGCTCTGGTTGTTATGGCTTATGATAAGATTGCTCAATCCTGTTTTGAGTGGTATGTTGTGAGCATTTTTTCTTGTGTTGCCAAGTCTTTATCCTTGTAATTTCTGGGAGCATGAAAGGTTGTGATAAATTGTCATTGTGGCAAGAAATCTCCAGCTGCTGTAAATTGGGAATGTTTCTGTAGTTCTCCTGGAATTCTGTGAGTTTCTCTCTAGAATTGTCAAGAGAAGCTGAGTGTAAAATATAATAATCATTAAAAAAAATAAAAAAACCTTTCAAACAGGAACTTTATAGGTTGGTAAAAAGGAGACGGGGGAAGTTTGGAGTCTTGGAGGCTGGATCTGTATGGTGATGGATAGCAACACAGGCGGTGTCTTTACCCAGTCATCTCTCCTCAACTTTTGCGTTGTCCCGTCTCTATTTCCAACTCCCCCTGTTTTTAAAAGGAGAGGGGGAGAGAGGGAGGCTATCATAAAGAGTACTGGCAAGATTACAAGGAACAACATGTCTATGAACAGGAGGCATTCGTATACACCACGGGTGAGTCCTTTCTGTGATGGTTGTTTAAAAGTAAAGGAGACATAGCTAGTATCAAGTTGTATGGTGGACTTTTTTGGCTGAGGGTGTTGTCATGCTCTGCACAGAGACATTCGGAAGGTGACTTGAATTATATATTTAAAGAAAATAAAAAAGTGACTTGAATTATTTCCATTTGAATATGTGAGTGGGAGTCATGCAAGGAAGATGGCTTGCAATGATGTTCTGTTGAAGATGAACCTGTGGCCAAAAACAAATCCATACATTTGATATCTGCAGGAGTACTGAAACTCTACTTTGGGACACTATACTTTGGGGCAGCTGAGGAACAGGGAGATGTTCTGTGTCAAGCTAGTCTTATGATGTCTCAGTAACGTTCCCTGAAAGTGATTCGGTAAAGATTATTAGATCTGTGCGGAACCGCCAACTTGACTCTTGTGAATAAACCAATAATGTTGCAGAGTTCAGAATATTGCGGAATTCTCTGCTTCAGTTGTCAAGACGAGACGGTCTCACAGAATGGCATGTCCATTTGTATTGCCTTCTGCAAGCGATTGTTCATATAACATGTGACTGAAACATTGCACAATGATTCTATTTGGAGTTAACCTAAAGCTAACTATGTCTTTGGGTTGGTCTCAGCTTTCTTGTTTACCCTTGAGGGAGTCATCCCACATTGTAGAAACAACCTCCTCCCTTTACACTTGAGGGACTCATCCCATGATGCAGCCTTTCTAAGTTGACAGACACTGTGGCCGTGGCCGAATCAGCGCACTTGCCTACTCTTGAGTATGCCAGTTGAGCATACTTTTAAAAAAAAAGCTGTTAAGTATGCAACAGTTCTGAAAATTGAGTGTTCTTAATATCCCTGGTATGATATGCTATACTTATTTCTGGGTGTTTTTCACTGATAATACTATGGTTGATATATTTTTGCATACTGAATGTCACTAAACAGTATGCAGTAAGCAGTATACAGTATGCTAGTACAGAGTAAACAGGACGCAGTAGATAGGCTCTGATTCTGACACAGCCCTTCAGTTCGGTTTCCTTGGACCAGTCACAGGAACCTGGACCTTGTGACAGGAAGTGAGCTTCCCTAAGCCTGTCCAGCTGACATTTTATTTGTTTGGTTTGTTTTGGTTGGATAGCCATGAAAGGTTCACATTCAAATCAGGTTTTTCATGCAGTATGTTGCCTGCTGCTTGATTACATACCACCAGTCATGATATCTATCATGGGACATATTTTGTACAACCTTTCCCATCATATATTTCTTTTGGGAAGGACACAGGTTGAAAATTAATTCCGATAATGTAAACACATTTCTTTGGAACAAAAGCTTGCGTCCTCCAGGATTTGGAGTTTTGACAGAAAATCCACTCCCCCCATGTTTGCAGTCTGGATCTGGTTCTCAAGCAGTCATACACATGGGTTTGGTGCCATCTGAATGAGTTTGCTCGATTGCTGTTGAAGGGAAATGTTTCCAAAACTTCAGCAAGCAGACGGCACCGTAATTGAAACCTTTGAAAATCAATACGCGGTTTCATTGTTTTTTTTTGTTTATCGGTTGGTGAGTCTCTTATCAGGAACTTTGTCCATTTCATAGTAGAAATGGAAATTGAAAAGCTTGGAGCATATTAATGGCATAGATTAAATGTCAACTGTTCTCCTCCTCCACACGCTGTCACTCCAGCAGGGGAAAGGAGACTACAGGGGCGAGTGACTGTCATTTAATCAAATTGTGCAGACGTTACGTCCGTGTATTTAGACTTTACCGACCATTGTCAGGCAGACCCTGCAGTGAAAGTGCAGCAGTGTGTTTTTCTTTGTCCACGCGTCTGTCAGCGATCTCTCCGCAGCCCTGTCGGCTGCTCTGTCAGAGCCTGAATACCAGCGAGATTCTTTGAGACTTTCTATCACAGCAGTCACTATAATCATGCACATAATTTGACGGCACAAAATGTATCGCACAAAAGCCTTTTCCTGAGGCATTCAAAGCAATAAAACCCACTAGCCCGGTCGCTCGTACCTTCCTCTGACAAATGGGGAAGTTAACATTGTCTTCATAATGCTTTTGAGGTGTGTGCTGTGTAAATTGCATGTAGCACATAATAGAGCATTTCTGAGCTGCTTTGACAGCATAAACCACATTGATCACTTGAATGGCTCACGGTGCATCGCCTGGAGAGGAACAGAGTACAATTCAACTCAGAATTTGCATTCTTGATGCAACTGCTGACAAACATTTTTTTAGGGGAATGTCGAGCCAACATTTCTCACAAATTTTACCTGTGTCTGTGAGAGAAGAAAAGGGCGACGGTGCCATGTGTTGTCATGCAAAAAGTTGACAGGTACAGACTGTGTTGGGTAATACAGGATGTTTACTTGTACCCCATTTGTGTGGTTGTATATTTCCTGGAGATCTACTGTCCTGTAGGTTTTCATTTCAACTCTTAATTCACACCTGATTCTACTAATTACAGCTCACCATGATCTCTAGCTGATGAATGAGGTGTGCTTTGTTAGGGTTGGAGTAAAAACCTACAGGATGGGTGATCTCCTGGAACAGGGTTGGGGACCACTGTTGTATAGGATGCCGTAAGGTACAGACCATGGGCCTCATAAATGGTGCAAGCATATGTACAAAAAAGCGTATGCCAGTTTTCCCGCCATCGGAGTTGCCAATTCCCACAGTCTCAAAAATGTGTGTATGCATGAGTCATATTCTGCGTAAATGTGCGCGTGTTTTAATTTTCCAGAAATGTAACTGATATTTATCAGTCATAACATTTTTCATACCATCTTTCCCCTCTAGCTCACCAGCATGGCCGTCCGTAGGATGAGTCTGGACGTTGCCCCTGTGTCCATCAAGGTGGGCTCCAAAGTGGAGGTGATCGGTAAAGGTCACCGTGGTACTGTGGCCTACATCGGCGCCACACTCTTTGCCACTGGCAAGTGGGTGGGTGTCATCCTGGACGAGCCCAAGGGCAAGAACGACGGCACTGTGCAGGGCAAGCGCTACTTCACCTGCGAGGAGAACCACGGCATCTTTGTGCGGCAGTCCCAGGTGATGCGACCAGCTGTCAATCAACCAAGTTTTCATGTGAATTGAAGAATAATAATAAGAGGCAAAAATAATAATACAATGACTGCAAAGATCAAATATCCTAGTGTGACATGAGTTGTTCATACTGCTCTTTTATAAACAAAGATTTCCCCAGGCAACAGTTTACAGATGCATAAAGTGCATATATGGTCTGCCCATCTCGTCTTCCAAAGATGATTTTTCAAGACACCTCAAAGAAATACAGGCATATATGATTTTTAGTTTTGTTATTTTTAATCATGAATTTCCAAACTTCTTGACGATTTTCCCGTTCAATCCAACATAATCAAGTTTTTGTTTTACATTAAAACTGTTGCCTCAGTATCTCTGGCAGACTGGGCCTGATTCACTTTGTAATGGTATTTCTCTGATAGTGGTCACTATGTTCTTTCTGTTCAGATCCAGCTCACTGATGATGGAGCAGAGTCCACCTCACCTGATATCCCAGAACTGGCCTCCAGGTTCCCCAAACAAGGTAAATGTGGCCGATTAACTGTAGCAGTAATTATTAAATATGTTTTGGCGCAATAACAATAGTCACCATAGCATTCCCCTCCGCAATTTCCATTTTTACCTGGTGCAGTAATGAACCTCCAAATGTCAAATGAAAATTGAAAAAGCACATGAAATGCTTTCAGAATGGGGGTAAAAAAACATAACTTCCATGTGGCTGCCATATCAACACCCAATAGATAGATTATTGGGCGGTTGATATATAGTATATAATATATATATATTATTATTGGCACCCGTGGTAAAGATATAAAATCTTATTTTCTGGTACTCTTACAAGCAATACTATTATGTTTCTGCACTGTATGTATGTATGTACAGTGCCCTCCACTATTATTGGAACACCAGGTAAAGATGAGTAAAAAGGGTTATATAATATTCACCGTTTGGAGAATTAGCTTAATCTCACATTGAAAAAATGAGACAAATCCAACCTTTAATTTAAGTAAATTTATTCTGAGAAAAAAAAATCCATCATCAAGAAATAATTATTTTTAACAAAACCATGTGTGCCACAATTATTGGCACACCTGCATTTATATATAGAATACATACATACATACATGGATCTCTATGAGAATTGGGGGGTGGGACTAGATTTAGCTGTAAATTATGCTGGAACAGTATGGAATGCATAGTTGGTAAAATGGCTGTAAGTCATCAAGGGTCTGAGATATCAAACGAGCCTGAAACCATCACTCTGCTGCCAGATATGCAGTAGATATGGATGGATACCTTGAAGGGTTTCTTCTCCTGACTTATTTGTCCATAGAGTTCAATTGGAAAATTTGTCAGGAGAAACAACCTTTAAAGTGATCCATCCATATCTACTGCATATCTGGCAGCAGAGTGATTCCATTCCTGTTCAAATTTTTTTTACAGCTAAATCTACCCCCCCCCCCCCTTCATAGAGATCCATTCAAATGCAGAGACGTTATAGTATCGCTTGTAAAAGTACCAGAAAATAAGATATCAAGAGTCTTTTGATGTTGTTGGGTCACAGACATCAGGAAGTCATGGCATGCAGAGGATATGCGACCAAATATTAGAAATTATTATTTTATTCTATATATAAATGCAGGTGTGCCAATAATTGTGGCACACATGGTTTTGTTAAAAATAATTATTTCTTGATGATGGATTTTTTTTTCTCAGAATAAATTTACTTAAATTAAAGGTTGGATTTGTCTCATTTTTTCAATGTGAGATTAAGCTAATTCTCCAAACGGTGAATATTATATAACCCTTTTTACTCATCTTTACCTGGTGTTCCAATAATAGTGGAGGGCACTGTATGTATGTATGTGTATATATATATCTATATATATATATATATATATACACACACTACTCAAAATAATTTAATGGTTCAAAGGACATTTTTTGATCATTTTTGTAAGTATGTTTTTTTAAGCCAGATGGGGTTAGAATATCCCCCTTTGGGTTGTCATTTGGACTATAGACATCACGTTATTATGGGACATGCATTCATTGCACTTATCTTTAGAAACTTTTTAAGTTAACCCAGATTTCCTTTTCATGGATTTGAAGCACGAACTTAGTCAGACTAAACTGACAAACTGCCTCAAAACACCCATTGTGACACCTCATGCACCATTTGCACGTGTTTTGCATGAGTGTCATTCCATGCATGCCAATTTTAGCAATAAGAGTATTTTCCATTCATCATCACATCATCGTTTTGGGGAGTGCATGACTTTTTTCAATGAACTAGTGTCTAATCAAAAGTTTTTTGTTTTGTGTTTTCTGTTCTTGAGCCATCAAAGAATAATTTTGTCATTAGTCATCACCATTTTAGCTTGTTAGCTTATATTTATATGCACAAATATTTTTGACCCTTAACTTCTTTTGAGTAGTATATATATATATATAATATATATATTTTTATTTATTTTTTCTCGAGAAGCATTTTATGTGGCCTCCGAAGTTTGGAGGTTCACTGCAACATCAGGTATGATTGGAAAAAAAATAAAAATAAAATAAAAAAGCCAAAAAGAAAGCCAATATGCTGCATGGCGGAATTGTTGATAATAAAATATTAGATTGGTGGAGTGACTTCACTAGCATAAATACACTTTACTGCAGTAGAGGAGTAATCTGCCCAATCTCCTCTTCTGCACATTTCGGATGTGTATGAGGTCAACAACCTTCTTATGACTCCAAAAATAAAATTGATTTGTTTCCCCACAATTCCTCTTGTTGTTGTTTGCCTTCATTTCTGTGTCAGTAGCAAAGGCATTCATCTAGAGCAGAGGTTCCCAACCTTTTACAACTTGCGGCCCACACGACCGACCACAAAAGCTTCCGTGGCCCCTCTGCAGTACCCCAGCGTTTTACAAATGCAATTACACATGTAATAATCGACACTGAAAATCACTGTCAGACCTACGCAATGTAACACGGCTTCACGCATTGATAATTTGATAATTGTGATTCGGGGAGCTACGGGGGGGGGAGGTTTGGTGGGGCTGGGCTAATTAATTTTTATGCAACAAACAATAAAAAATAATAACACTAATGTTACAGAAAAAAAAACATTAAATGATCCTGGGCTAATTGGGCGCTACTACATAATTGAAATGCACGTTACTAAATGTTTAACCAGTAGCAAGGCAATCACTGCTGTTAATTGAGAATGGACACAGTTAATTCACGAGCCAAGTCAAATGCATACAAAACCAATGCTGATGTTATACAACCTTTAGTTATAGAAACAATAGTGTGGGATAGGCGGACAGAAACATCATAGTGACGTTATTTAAGTTAATTTGATTTAAAATGACTAGACTCGGTAGGGCCAGGCTAATGCTACTCAGAATGTTTTCATAAACAGTTGTAAAACATAGCTAGATAAAACTAATTTACCAGTACATAAAAAGCTTGTTCGGAATAAAAAAGAAAGTCTTCATGTTCACTGCTGTATTTCCTTCGTTTTGCTTTATGTCTCTTTTCAGTGTCAGACACGAGAGCTGTTTCCTTACTGGTAGATGGACCAGCCTCTGAATCTTTCCTTTTGAGAGACCCTGTTTGTAACCACTTATCCATGATAAATTCCTTTGAATAAATTCAAAAATAGAAATGTTTTAGCACTGACGGTTTAGCTTGCACACAGCTAAAATGGTGGTCACATCGATCAAACAATTCTCCAGCCGCTGTAGAGACCAATCAGAGTTCTCCCTAAATCTGATGGCTTATTTTTTGCAAAAATAATTTAAATACGCGATTGTTAAATTCGTATTTAATGTTGGGTAATAACCTATTTTTTGACGATTTTTTTTCAGTTTAAAAAATAAATGACGGCCCACCGGCGGCCCACAGGTTGAAAACCTCTGATCTAGAGTAAGGTTTTTCTGGCTGTTTTCTTTTTTTACCAGTTGGATATCAACCAGAGCCTGTTTCACACACAACAAGAAAGTTCATGGTCATGAGTTCAGAATTATTTCTGTCTGAAAGCATCCACTGTTTTAAACAAACTTTGATTTGCTGCTTGTTCTCATTTTCTCATCCTGTGGTTTTCGCTCAGGGGCACTCTAAAGTCTAAACGGTATTGTCTTATTCATCCTGACCAGCAGCTGATATTTGTGTTTTCATTGCTCGGCCTCCTCAGCAGACAGGAAGGTTTCATTGCTAGTACCACAGCAGCCCAGTCAGTCCCTATATCAAAACTTCAGTTTTTCTCAATTGAACAAAGTGAAAATCCAGACTCTAATTATCTAATTCCCCAGTCTGCCACCCCACTGCAGATCATACAACTTGACTTCTGAATTGATTTAGACAGACAAAAAATTTACCTGACAGCGTTTTGTGACAAATGTGTACCGTTTGGTGAATTGGCTTAATCTCACACTGAAAGAATGAGAAAAATCCAACCTTTAATTTAAGTAAATAAATTATGAGAAAAAAAATCCCTCATCAAGAAATAATTATTTTTAACAAAACCACGTGGGCCACAATTATTGGCTCCCCTGCATTTATATATAGAATAAATTATTATATTTGGTCACATATCCTTTGCATGCCATGACTTCCTGATGTCTGTGACCCAACAACATCAAAAGACTCTTGATATCTTATTTTCGGATACTCTTACAAGCGATACTATAACGGCTCTGCATTTAAATTGATCTTTTTAAATCTTTGCCTGTCAAAGCACCTTGTATCCTTGCATTAGAAAGGTGCTATACAAATAAAGTTATTATTATTATTATTATTATCTTTATGGGAATTGGGGGGTGGAACTAGGTTTAGCTGTACATTATGCTGGAACAGTATGGAATACATGGTTGGTAAAATGGCTGTAAGTCATCAAGGGTCTGAGGTATCAAACGAGCCTCAAACCATCACACTGCTGCCAGATATGCAGTAGATATGGATAGATCACTTAAAGGGTTTCTTCTCCTGACTTATTTTTTCATAGAGTTCAATAGGAAAATTTGTCAGGAGAAACAACCCTTAAAGTGATAATTATTTCTTGATGAGGGATTTTTTTCTGATAATAAATGTACTTTAAAGGTTGGATTTTTCAAATTTTTTCAGTGTGAGATTACGCTAATTCACCAAACGGGGAATTTTTTATAACCCTTTTTACTCATCTTTACCAGGGGTGCCAATAATAGTGGCCAGCGCTGTACATGTTTATTTGATTTGATCCATAGGATTAGGGGAGTGTGCTACACTTCAACACAGCCACAATAATAAGAGCGTGTTGGCACTTATATTTTGTATTTTCTGTGCTTTCTCTGTTGCTTTCAGATAATCTGGAGACTCTAAAATCAAACAAGATGGTGAGTACAGGAGAAACAATTGTTCATAACTGGAAGTCTGTTACATACCCAAGTATTATCCAAAGCGTCAACCGATGTATACTTGCATGTGCATAGGAAGTTCCACACAATGCACATCATATCTGGAAATGCTCAGCAATGCTTACGGAAGCTGCAGTAGTTCCCCAGACCCTTCACAGGAGCTGGGGATGGCGAGTAAGAGAGGGTCAGGGGGATAGTTAAAAAAATAATAGTCACAATGTCACCTACCAGCAGTTTCCCATTATTCAGTGACCTCCAGGTTTACTCCCATCCTGACCGGTTTTCTTTCAGTGTCTTTTTTTCCATCAAATTGTGAATGTACTGTAACCGTTTGTCCTCTGTTTGACCCCAACTATGTGTGCACTTACATGTTGCCTCCACCTCATACAACAAATACGATGTGACAGATGCCAGCTCTCAAAAAGGTAGAGCAATCATTCCGTGTGTATTTCCTGGGATATCTGTCATGTTTATGGGCCGCAGTTAGTTATGCTTTGTCATTAAATTTTGCCTTCTGTCAATTCAAACATTTTCAATATGTTTTATCTTACTCACCTTGGGGTGGGATTTGGAATAAGTGTCACAGGTTGCCATCGGTGGCATGCCCAATTATTCTTTTGGGATTTCACCATTAATATGCATCACTTTTGTGTCTGCCAGTCTCCCAAAGCCTTGTCCTTTGCTTGCTGCCACTATGCTATTCTGTTGCCTAAATGAGCTGTCTTTCCATGCATTTCAATGGCCTTTTCACTTCAACTTCAAAAGGGAGGAAAGCATTTTTATTTTTTTTGCAGTTTTCTCTGATTGATGTTGAAAATGGAATCCGAACGACATGTTTTGCTTAGCATCCTTAGCATTGCGACTTGCATTTCAATTTTATATCCACTTATTACTCGTGCTTATGTCCGCGTAAGTGCATATAATAATCTAAGGAAATTCGCAGGCTGACAGAAGCTCCATGTGTTAAGACCTTGGCTGGTTCTGTAGAAAACTTAGGGAAAGAGTTTGGGTGAACATAACATGCATTTATAACTTTGTCTTGAAAGGGCCTTTGGTCTACTAGGCGTCCATTGCATCATAAAGAAAAACTTAAATATTTCTCTAACTTTAAAGTTTTTTGTGCTATGTACACAAGTTATCTGTGCATGTTTAATTGATGTATAAGCAGGACAATTTAGGAGAACTTGAACCTTGTGAAGATACAGGTATGATCACTCCTTGGAAGTCTAGAAATTTGTCCTGAGTCTTTTACTGTTGAGGATGGTCTTTTTTGGCTGATGTGGTCAACATGTCATCCCTCAGTTGGAGACAAACCTGTTGGGATTGGTTAACTCAGATTCTACATCTCTGCTGTTCTTTTGCTGCAAATGTCTGCCTTTTTTCTGTCCATCTGTGTGTCCTTTCTGCCTCTGTGTTTGCCGGAGATCTCCCCCTCCCCTCCCAGAGTACCCCACGACATTCCAAGGTGAGCCTACACTCACGATGGGGAGAGGTGAAGTTAACAGTATAATTTACCCCCCTAGCATTGTTGCTGCACGCTAGGTGTATCTACCAGTTGTGTCTATACCATTGTTATCATATACTAATATTCAGTGGTTTCTGGGTGCTACTGTAGAATGCGGTCAGGCGGCAGTGTAGTATAATGGTTAAGAAACTGGCCTTGTAACCCAAAGGTTGCAGGTTCGATTCCCAGGTAGGACACTGCCGTTGTACCCTTGAGCAAGGTACTTGACCTGAATCGCTTCCGTATATATCCAGCTGTATAAATGGATATTGTAATATGTAAAAAATGCTAAAAAGTTGTGTAAGTCTGCTAAATGCCTGTAATGTAATGTATTCATGAGACAGTAGTTGTAATATTAAAAGGCCAAATGCACAGGCTTTTTCAGGACAGTATGAAGTGTCAGTGGAGAGCACTGACCACTGGTATGAAATAAGGTAGAATATTAGCAAATGGTCTTTGAGGTTTATTTATAGAGAATATATATGGTTATGGGGGGTTGTGTTAATGTAGTCTTTATCCTGACTTGCATGACAGTGGAACAGCCCTGGTCGCCTAACCCCTTCCAGCTCTCTGTCATCTTTAATTATGGTATGTCTGTATAGCCCTGACACCTGAATGTCCTGTATCACCTCTGATCACTTGCAACGGGAGGGCCTTTGGGCACTGGGTGCGGCCTATTCACAGCAGGTGGGTTCACGGGTAACTGTTGGAGTTCAGCTGCTTGGGCCTGGCTTTATGGGCTGGAGTATGGAGTGGAGTCTCATTGCCGTAGACATACGAGTTCTCCTCATTGCTATTTTGCATGGAAGTCTCATTACTTTTTCAACAAGATTTCAGTTTTCATAGTTTTTTTGAATAGATAACACTTAAATTCCCTTAGAAATGGTCAACTTTTCCAACGGTTTATCTTCTGTTTGAAAATGATTTAAGAAATATTCCTCATGACCTTCTCTAAAAAAGCCAATTTCATCTTATTCCATCTCATTCACTTCAAATACAGAGTTCATAAGAAAAGGAGGATAACCGTTTATAATCTCGTCATTGCACTCCTAAACCCATGATGGTACTGTTGCAGGATACTACACTGCAAAAAATATCAAGTTTTTTAGTCTTGTAATGAGACTTAAAATCTTAATTTTCTCTCAAGTAGAAAATATTAGGTTGTTTGAAGTTAACTTTTTGCTTCACAAGTGAAATTATCTGACCCCATTGGCAAATCTTGAAATGAGTAAAACTGTCTGACCCCATTGGCAATCTTTTTGTTTTATTTAACAAAAAATAATAGAAATAAGATTTTATGTCTAAATATAAGACTAAAATGCTGGTTAAGATAGACTTATTTTAATTATTTTTTGCAGTATATGTTTAACTGCAGGGCATTGACATTGTCGTCTCTTCTACCATCCCTGTCCTTTATTCCCTCTTCTCTTCCCTCTCTCCCATCAGCCCTCTCGGGCCCCTGGCTCCACTGCCTCCCGGACGGGCGGCTCGCGGTTCCCCTCCGGAGGAGAGACGAGCGAGCTGAGCGAGCCGAGCACTCATGTGCAGGCCCTGCTGGCGGCGCCCACCGTCCCCTCTCCCAGCAGAATGCTGCCTTCACCCACAGCGCCTTTCCTTGCCAGGTCCAGTAAGGTCAGATGTGATCACTTTGTACTGCGTATCAGTTGCTGATCTGTTTGTTTCTCCCGTAGTAAGTAATCGGTTGCAATCGCTTTTTGTTCATATTTAGATTAAGATGGTGATTTGCCTTTTGTAGTCTGTACTTTAATGGTAAAATAGAATAGAATAACTATTTTCTCCCAGGAGAAACCTCAGGTGAAGTGGCCTGCTTACAAGAAATGAAATGCATAATTTACATAAATTACATTAAGAAATAAAATTAAAGACATTGCATTTAGAGATTCCTAACTTAGATTACTATCATTACAAATTAGACATTAAGAATTATATTAAGGAAATTCTAGTAAGAACTTCCATACATAAATTACACAGAACTAAAGCAGTAAACACTAAAATACATTTTGGACTACGCTGAATCAGAAAATGAAATGAAACATTAAAATCAAGTTAACATGCATTAATAAGAATATATAGTACACACTCCTCATTGTATTATGTCTGTTCCTCCATCATCATTGGGTAGAGTATGCCTTGCTGTACCAGTGAATTGACGCAAATGTGCATTTACGATTCTCTACTGGTAGGTACATATTAGTCATGCCACCATTCCCTCAATACAGAGTACAATGCATATTATTGACTGTCAGGCAATCGGCAGCTTCTCACAGTGCAGGATATACAGTGGATTCCTCTTCCCCCTGTTCTGCAGGAGGAGGAAAGCCTACGGGCCCAGGTGCTGGACCTGCAGGAGAAACTTGAGACCCTGCGGATGAAGCGAGGGGAGGACAGGGCCCAGCTGAAGGAGCTGGAGAAACAGCGCCTCCTGTTGGAGCAGCTGCAGGAGTGGAAGAGCAAGATGCAGGAGCAGCAGGCAGACCTCCAGAGACAGCTGAAGGAGGCCAAGAAGGTACCACTCCCGCTTACCATTTAGACCCCAACCCCAGCAGATTTGTTCCACGAGTTGTAATTGATCTAAGATCCATTGTAATTAGCCCTTTTCCAAACCCCAGCCAGTTTGTTCCACGAGTTGAAATTGATCTAAGGTCCATTGTAATTAGCCCTTTTCCAGCCAGCTTGTGCCAAAAGCTAAAAGTGATCAAGATTCAGTTGTACTCAGGCCTAATCAAAACCCCATTCTGTTTGTGCCTGGAAGCTGAAACTATTCTTGAGTTGGCACCCAAGGGCATTTATTGGCTTAGATTCAGACTGATCACATGGCTGTTCCTCAAGCTTTCAAGGTTTACAATGTAGAGTTCAGTAGAACAGTGCAAAAGCACACTTAGGGTCTGATTTCCTAAAACTCTTAGCATGTGCAAAACCTTTTAGCCCACGCAAAACCAATATCATTACCAACGATTGGTCATGGTATTTCTTTTGCACCAATCACTGGTTGTGTTATTCATTTTGCGCGTGCTAAAGGTCTGAGTAAATCAGGTCCTTAGTGTCAAAATGTAATGACAAAAAAAAAACTGTGGATGTTCCACCTTTTGTTGTTTGATAGTATTGTTGGTCACCTGCATAACTGTTCACCTCATCATTCCTTGACCTCAGGCAACTGGTAAGAATCTAACAGTTCTTGTGGTCATCAGGAAATTCAGTGTTTGTCGGAACAAAGTATTCTAGCCATACTGTATTACTAATAACACATACCAAACAAATGTCCCCTGTAGTGGAGAATGTGATGGCAGTTCATCACAAGGATTGTGTTGTCTACTGATTTATAATCCCGCCCCGGAAGGAGACCAATGAAGCCCTGGAGGCTAAGGAACGGTATGTGGAGGAGATGGCGGACACAGTGGATGCCGTGGAGATGGCCACGCTGGACAAGGAGATGGCAGAGGAGCGGTCGGAGTCGCTGCAGCAGGAGGTAGATTCGTTCAAGGAGAGGGTGGAGGAGTTGACGCTGGACTTGGAGATCATCAAGCACGAGATCGAGGAGAAAGGTGAAGGAGAGCAGCCCCTCTGTAACAGCGCACTGGCTTGTCCAGTGCACATAATACCAAAGTGACTTGCTTTGCAGGTACCCTGGTTGATCAGAGAGCTTCCTTTTTTAACATATCTATTTATATATGTATTCTCTCTCAAACAAATGTTATGTTGTGTCAATCCAAAAAAAATGTAAGAGCTGGACACACACCCAAAAAAAAAAGAAGAAAATAGTCGAAAGTTTTTTTTTTTTTTTCTTGCACCACATTGTGAATAAATAATGGGGCCATAAAGAGTGCAACTTCTTTCTCTTTCTTTTTTTTCCAATTTTTGTTGTGTCACTCCAACAGTTTTTATTAGTGTTATAGGGCATTTTTGATTGAGTGGAACAGGATGATCCAGAAATCTGTACACGCACCCTTTTATGCAAAGAAGAAAGTTGTCCTGCGATGAACATGGTGCTGATATCAACCGTAGGCCACCCCAATTTCTGTGAGATTGCAGGAGACGGGACCCGCGCTTTTCCCTTTGTTGGAGCTGTATCAAGAAACTCACGGTTAGTGCTCGGTTGGACGTACTGAACAGGCTTTTGTGTCTCCAGGGTCAGATGGTGCAGCATCCAGCTACCAAGTCAGACATCTGGAGGAGCAGAACAGCAGGCTGAAAGAGGCTCTAGTCAGGCAAGTGCATGTCCTTATGTTCACCTGTCACCATATCAGTGGTCAGCTCACGTGCTTTTGTAGCAGTGGTTTTCAAGTTGGGTCCTGGGTAACCACCGTGTATGCTGGTTTTCATTCAAACTACAATTGCAATCTCAGATTTGTAGCAATCTGTTAACTTTTCTTAATTACGCTTTTCATGTATTGAGGGATTATTACTCTCTCTCACACATTATGTCAGAAATGGCTGTGCATGCCATGAAGAATAAAAGTCCCATATTCACATTGTGCTATATTGCAAACGATTACATAAAGAGAAATACAAAAAATGTTAACTGATCAAATTGAAGACCAAGGTGAATCAACAGCCTCCTAATTGGTGAAAGTGTCAACACATGGCCCCAAAAAAACGAACCATTTGTTAAATAATGAAGAAATAACAGACAAACCAAATGCCGGTGAGCCAAACCTGAATCGTTTTAACAAGTTTGAGTACAATTTTGTAAACTTGGTCGACAACCTTAATTGAGCAAGAGGGTGGTTGGAACGAAACCCAGCACGCACAGGCCTCCCACAGGCCCGATCTTCAGAACCACTGCTTTATAGGAGTTACCACGAAGAGTCCTGGCCCTGCGTTTGAGCCCTAATTGAGTTCTGGTCCCTTTGCAGGATGAGGGATCTCTCGGCGTCCGAAAAGCAGGAACACATGAAGCTGCAGAAGGAGATGGAGAAGCAGAGCGCAGAGATGGAGACGCTACGCCTACAGAAGGAGAGACTGGAGAAGGAAAACAAGGAGGCGGAGAGGACCATCGATGAGCTCAAGGAACAGGTTCCATCTACAGCTCCCACCCCTGCTCCCACAGGAACAGAGGGGCTCTCAATCATACACCTACAGAATACCCTTACAGGGGCCTTCTTCATCTCGTACCCAGCACACAATCTCCATATAGAAGACTCTCAGTTTTACATCGATCTCTATTACCAGTCTACATTATGTTTTATAATCCCCATACTATAGTGTTTTATCATATCATATATCATTTTTGTCCTTGAAGTCTTCTGAATTTTACCCTCCAATTTTCAATTCCTATTCATTTACTATTATGACAAATGTATTGTAATAGTTTAAAGGTCAAGGGAATTGTAAAGGCTGTAAACCCATGCATTTTCATTACCCCCACCTGAAAAATGCTTAAATGTGACATGATTTGCTGTGGCTTGTTACGGATGACATTCTAAAAGCTGGCATCCTCTGTAATGTGTGGCGTCTCAACTTTGAGAGCCGCCATGGGGGTTGCTTCGTCGCAACACTTTTTCTAGGTTCAGTAACAACAGGGTTCAGGGGACCCACGCTACCGTACAGGCTCGGTTCACTCCTCGATTGGAGTAATGTTTTCGCATGTGACGTGGCACGGCACGGGGTCTGCTAATCACAGATGAAACGGAACGAGCGTGTGCGGTTACACAGGTTAAGGTACAATGATAGTTGCATCCTGTAAGACCATCACCTCCCTCACCTACAATTATAACACCCCCTAGTAAATTAATGTGTATTTCGATGAAGAGAGCCAAGGAGGTGCTCATAGCTGTCTGCTTGCATGCTGGTATGACTTCACTGTCAGCTATACCTCTGTTTTGGTGTCCTCTAGAAGGATTTTCTCGGGGGCTGCTGGGTGGATAATTCGGTTAAGTCACCACACGTAACCCTCGGTTATTTATTTCATTTTTTTTACGTGAAATCATGTTTTTTGTTTGTTTGGTGTTTCAAATACTACAGTACCCATGAGCCTCAGTGCCTGTTATTATGGTGTGGTGTGGGCCAGAACCTATGCCCTGAGCCTGTGAAATCTAATTCTACGTAGCATCCTCGTTGTCTGGTCTAACTAACTTTACCATGACAAACATGGTGGACCTACACAAATGTTCACTCTATTGGGGCCTGCATCGCCCACAATATGGGATAGTTCAGTGAGGTAGGGATTATTGCTCTTGAGCGACCCCCACTGGCAGATAAGGGTACTCGTAAGACTGCACGTCAAAGCCTCGTATGAAAGGTCTTCCTCCGACACCGCTCTGTGCGAGCTGCGGTCTACGACGAGCTGTTTGACAGTACGTGTTACAGACGGGAACCGTGGAGTTCTCCCAATTTGGCAGCGTGGTTCATGCAAGGAATACGGTTGCGGTTGTAGACGGTTGTGCATTCCAGATTGGGTTGAAATGGGATATATAGAGCCCTGGGTTGGGCAGCAAATAAAAAAAATTATACATTTTCTTAGAAATAAAAGCATTTTCCACATGTATTTTTTGGATACAACAGGATCCAGTAATTACATGCTCTCAACCAGATTAATTAAGTCACTGACTGACGGCAAGCGGTCACTAACGGTCACTCCGTCTCAGGTGGACGCAGCGCTGGGGGCGGATGAGATGGTGGAGACTCTGACTGAGAGGAACCTGGACCTGGAAGAGAAACTGCGAGAGCTGCGGGAAACGGTCAAGGACCTGGTGAGTGATCGCTCTGGGGAGGTGAGGGGGGGAGGCGAGCCGATCCGGATCAGCGCCGCTGTGGGAGATTGCCGGACCTGCTTAATGATCCTTGAAGGAGCCTGTAGGGGATATGGAGATTGACCACTGAGGGGATGGTGGCCAGGTTCAGGTTAGGATACAGGGAGATTTAAGCTGGAGATAAAACCCTATCCGCGATCAGACGTTTTCAATATAGTTCCCGGAGATTGGGGTGGTAGGTGACCTGAAACTGGCCCTCTCTACCCCGCCCCCCCCAGGAGGCCATCAACGAGATGAATGATGAGCTGCAGGAGAACAGCCGCGAAACCGAGCTGGAGCTGCGGGAGAAGCTGGACCTGGGCAGGGTGCGGGTCCGAGAGGCCGAGAACCGGGCCGAGGCGGCGCAGGAGACCGTGGCCGACTACCAACAGACTATCAACAAGTACCGCCAGCTGACCGCTCACCTGCAGGTGATCTCGTTGACTGTCCTGTGCCATCTTTCTGACCTCTTACGTGTAAGGATTCACAAATATTTGGGATGAATTGAATTGAAATGACGCCATGTAACTTATTTCTGTTGAATACAGATGCTCTTTTTTTTCACGGTAAGTTCCAGAAGTAAGATCAGAAGAGGGAGGAATTGCACAGTAATTGAATAAACAATAGCAAAAGGGAACTGACTGAAAGGACAAGACAAAATATTTATATATAAATATATATTTTTTAATTCTTAAAGGGTAACAAAACACGCTGGATTCGCTAGACCCCGCCTCCTTTTGAAATTCGAAAAATGCCAAAATCTGGGCATGATAAGGTAATGTAGGGGCTGAGCTCCAGGTATCAATGCAGAGAGTAGCTCTCCACGTCCCTGTCAGATACGCAGTTTTCATATGCTTTTACATTACAATTATTTGGCAGACGCTTTTATCCAAAGCGACGTACAATAAGTGCATATTGAAGGTCATTGATGCAACTACAAAGCAAATCCAACAAAGCACAACTTTCTCGCAACATAGGAGCTATCACTAGTAATCAACATGGAATGCAGTCGGCTATAAAAAAAACAATATATATATATATACCAAAAATAAAAAGGCTACTGTAATATTCAAAAAAGCTAAACTGTAAGCTAGCTATATATATATATATATATATATATATTTACTGTTGTTCTTTCTTACTGGTTCTGATTAATAAAACATTCTGATCGAAGATCAGATTTTCCCTGTCCATAGTCAAAACTTTCCCTGTCCATAGCCGAAACTTGCCCATTATACAGAAAAAGGCTATGCTGATTTCCAGTAAGGAAGCACACCTACTCCAAGATGCTTTATGAATATGGCCCCTGGTCACCATTGCAGAAAGGGAACATGATTGATGTAACGTTTTTCGCTCGTTAGCCCACACGTTCCTCATTTAGCGTTTTCTCACGTCTGCGCGCAGGAAGTGAACAGAGACCTGAGCAGCCAGCAGGAAGCCACGGCGGAGCGGACGGAGCAGCCCGCCGCCAAACTCTTCCAGTTTAAGATCAAGTTCGCCGAGACCAAGGCTTTTGCCAAGGTGGGTGCCACACTGCAGAGAGGCCATGGTCAAGGACACTTTTCTTTGGGTGTAGACTCAGGGGCAGGAGGCATTTGATCGAAAGTACCTATCAATAACTAAGGTCCAGAGCAGTGGTTCTCAACCCTCATCCTGATGGACAGCAATATTTGCTGGTTGTTGTTGTTGCGCCGGCACTTCATTGACCAATTAAAGCAGCTGATTACAGTTAACTCCCCTCACCTGCTTTCCTGGGTCTGAACTGTTTACTTATTTTTAAGGTAAAAACTAAATGCGGCAGATCCTGGGGCCCGCCAGGGTCATTGTGGAGAACCACTGGTCCAGAGTCAGACCACACATAGAATATCACACCAAATTATGTTCAAAATATGTCTATTGTACAGTATTTACAGTCATTTTAAGTGCTGTGATAATGTGCTTGATATTGTCTGTTCTTTGTCCTCATTACAGTTTGCTATCCAGTAGCTTAACTTGTTTATTACCTGTGTGTGTGCAGGCCATTGAGATGGAACTGAGGCAGATGGAGGTGTGTCAGGCCAGCAGGCATGTGACTCTTCTTTCCTCCTTCATGCCTGACTCCTTCCTGCGGTGTGGTGGAGACCACGACTGTGTTCTGGTGCTGCTGCTCTTCCCACGGCTCATCTTCAAGGTGTGCGTGCGTGCGCGTGCGTGTGAGTGTGTGTGTGTGTGTGTGCGTGTGTGTGTGTGTGTATATGCATGTGTGTGCATGTTAGTCAGATGCGTGACTGCACACTGACTATGACTGTAAACTTGTGTTTACAGTTATCTAGAAAGCAGTATACATGGTTCAAAAAGGTAAATTGAATGCTGTGTCTAAAATAAAAAATAAAACATTTGAGTGATTACTTTGTTTTTAAAAAGTCTCTGCATGGTATTCATACCACTACAGCTTTGGTGTGCATATGTTCATACCTAGAATAGTTTGTGAGCATGTATGTATGTTTATACTGAGGCTGTATGTATGCATGTGTGTTTACGCTGACACTGGGGAGGAGTGTGCGTGTGTGTTGTGTCACGTTGTATGTTGTGTCTTGTGTGTGCGCGTGCGTGCAGGTGGAGCTGATCAGCAGACAGACGCAGGAGAAGTTTGAGCTGCACGAGGGCTGCAGGGCGCAAGCTGGCCTACAGGGGGCGCTAGGGGAACAGCTCAGCTTCGCCACGACCCTCGTCTACTCCCTCAGCATACTGCACGGCACACTGCACAAATACAGGCAGTAAGCACCCCGCCCTGCCCCTTACCCGCCCCATATCCATATCTACTGCAGGCTACACTGCACAAATACAGGCAGTAAGCACCCCGCCCTGCCCCTTACCCGCCCTGTATCCATATCTACTGCAAGCTACACTGCAAATACAGGCAGTAAGCACCCCCGCCCTGCCCCTTACCCGCCCTGTATCCATATCTACTGCAGGCTACACTGCACAAATACAGGCAGTAAGCACCCCCGCCCTGCCCCTTACCCGCCCCGTATCCATATCTACTGCAGGCTACACTGCACAAATACAGGCAGTAAGCACCCCCGCCCTGCCCCTTACCCGCCCTGTATCCATATCTACTGCAGGCTACACTGCACAAATACAGGCAGTAAGCACCCCGCCCTGCCTCTTACCCGCCCCGTATCCATATCTACTGCAGGCTACACTGCACAAATACAGGCAGTAAGCACCCCACCCTGCCCCTTACCCGCCCTGTATCCATATCTACTGCAGGCTACACTGCACAAATACAGGCAGTAAGCACCCCGCCCTGCCTCTTACCCGCCCCGTATCCATATCTACTGCAGGCTACACTGCACAAATACAGGCAGTACATACCATATGATTTGTGGATTGCGAATCATGGCCAAGGAGTTCAGTAGCACTGATGTGATGCCTTGTTCACCGTTTAACGTGCGTAGGATGCGCTACTCAGACCCACTAAACTCTATATTGTATGGATGTAATGACTTCTAGTAACGGGTGTCCACAATCATTACATTAATGGTCCATGGATCTGTGCTCTAAACCGGTACGCCATAACAATCAGGGTTTTCAATAACCGCATCAGTTCCCTGATGTTATTGGTGGAGCCAGGCACAGACTGCTACCTTTCCTGTTTTAGGGATCAATGAGCCATATTTTTAGATGACCGGTCATTCACCTCTCCTCTTTCTGTTAAAAACACCTTCGCCACTAGTAATCCCATGCAGGGTGGAGATGGGTTTCAGCCCACCTGATCCGGATCTGGATCAGTTCCAGTCATAGACCGTAAAAAAACTGTTCCAGTCCACCCCCATACCCCTCCAACATCTATCTACGCTATCTACGCTTAAATTTAGGGACAGGCGAGGTAATCCTGGATTTGTTGCTGGAGTGGCAGAATGCACCAGAGCCCCCAGGTAGTCATTGACTTTAGATGGCCAATCACCCTTACAAATGGCCTGTACCCTCAAACCAGTTTCTCTTGATGTTTCCCTGTTTAAAAGATTCCCTTAATATTGACCACTAGATGGCAGTGTAGAATTACACTAGTTAAATCGTTACTGTTACACACTTTTTAAGACGGTCATTTCTAAGAACTTGACATCTGCACTGGGCATATGACCAGGGTTTATACATCCAACTTTATGGTCTGAGAAGTTGTCCAGATGTTACATCATTCCCCTGCAACCATACATTATTCCAAAAGCCTGGATTTTCTCCAGAACTCTTTATCCTGCATTTTGGCCCGGCTTGTGTTTAATATTAATGTACCTGTGAGAGAAAAGTACCATGATTGTGACTTTGATATGACCATGAGCACAGCTTCATTTTGGGGGGAGGGGGTGTATCTTTATTGTTTGAAGTTTGATATGACCATGAGCACAGCTTCATTTTGGGGGGAGGGGGTGTATCTTTATTGTTTGAAGTTTGATATGACCATGAGCACAGCTTCATTTTGGGGGGAGGGGGTGTATCTTTATTGTTTGAAGTTTGATATGACCATGAGCACAGCTTCATTTTGGGGGGAGGGGGTGTATCTTTATTGTTTGAAGATTGAATATTTTTTTCTACACCAGTACCACCTGAGGAGCTACACGTTATGCATATCACTAATGCTGTCTGGAAAATGTCCTCCATTAAATTTTATTCAGTTATTAATTTAATATTCACATACAATTGAAACTTGGAGGTTTTCTATTAAAAGCGTAACCTTTGTGACATCAATTTAAAAAAATACTAATAATCTGCTCACTTTTTTGTAATAAGCATACTGTAATGCCATTTGTATTTGGCATTCTGCACGAGGAATTATCATGGCTTTCTATAGCAGAATGTACATTCCAGCTCTGCTGAAGCTCTCTCAGGTACTGCAGCTGTCCAACGTGTGTGTGTGTGTGTGTGTGTGTCTCAGAGCCCTGAACCAGTGCAGCGTGGAGGTGTTTAAGAGGCTCGGCGCTCTGCATGCGGAGATGAGCGTGCACGAGCGCTCCCTGGACTTCCTGATCGACCTGCTGTGCAAGGACCAGCTGGATGAGACCGTGAACACAGAACCGCTCACTAAAGCCATGAAGTACTACAAGGTACTGAACACTCACTGAACACACACTAAATACCATATCTCCTACATAGCACCAAGGCGCTTCAGTATTAACACTTTCTGTATGTTGCTGAACATACAGCACACTCCAAAAGTGTTGGGACAGTGACACAGTTTTTGTTGTTTTGGCTCTGTATTCCAGCACATTGGATTTGAAATGGAACAGTGACTATGAGGTTAATGTATACTGAATACATACACTGTATACTGAATACCAGCTTAGCACTGGACACTTTGCAAAGACCTACATATAAACATGGATTGAACAGTGCACATACTGAACACTGACCACAGCACATACTGAACACTGACCACAGCAAATGCTGAATGCCCACATAAAACGTAGTATTTTGTTATTGATGGTAAACAGGATATACCGACCATTGACCAAAGCATGGATACTGAGTACTGGGGGACGTTGCAAAGGCTATTGAGTGTACTTACTCTTACCAAACACATACTGAGCATAATCATGTCTGTGTATGTGTCTAGGGTAGAACCTCTGTTACATTCACTGGTCATTCAAACGAACAGGGTTTGAGACGGGAAGTGGCCCGCATAATTACACCTTGTTCAGTATTCACCTCTTTAAACCAAAATTAGTCTCTCTTTCCAGTGATTTAAAACGTCTCAGACTCTCAGACCGTGCTGAGAATGACATGCATCTTTTGCAAAACCGATGCAGAAAGAAAACTATATGGATGTTTGAATAAGATAGTGATTATTCTTGGTTTGACTTGGACATTTTAAGGTTTATTGCTATGAACTGAAGGTAGTCTATTTAAGTAGTCTAGGATTAAAATACTGAAAATTGGATGTCAATCACTTTCAAAATCATGAACATAACCGTTTCTAATGGCCTCAATTTCTAGTGTATTCATACTGTATCTCAGAGGTTTTACAGTGTATGTACAAAATATATATATTTATATGTACATCTATATAACCCTTCACACAAAATTACACCAAATGGCTGATTAGCTTCCCTAAAAATACATTTATACTGTATCATGAAGGTTTCACAGTCTATGTACAAACATGTATATTTATGTGGTGCGGCAGTGTGGTATAATGGTTAAGGAGCTGGACTTGTAACCGAAAGGTTGCAGGTTCGATTCCCAGGTAGGACACTGCCGTTGTACCCATGAGCAAGGTACTTAACCTGAATTGCTTCAGTATATATCCAGCTGTATGAATGGATAAATGTAATAAGAAGTTGTGTAAGTCGCTCTGGATAAGAGCGTCTGCTAAAATGCCTATAATGTAATACTGTATATAACCATGCATATAAAATTACACCTTAATGGCTGATTAGCTTCCCAAAAAAAGACATTCATACTGTAACTTCTGATCTATGGTCTACGTACACATGCATGTAGCATGTATATAAAATGACTCCAATTACACCAAATGGCTGATTAGCTTCTCTAAAAAGATTAAAGACCCTCTGGTCACCAGAGACAAGCAGCAGCTAATTGTCCACTTGGTACCAATGACATTTTCCTACCCAAAGATGAAAATTGCCTTCCTGTATGTGTTCTGTACCTTTGTGTATTATAATATTTTTTTGTAGCTGTTTTAGTACCTAGGACCAAAGAAAACTTCCTTGACTGCCAGAGCCATCTGGTACCTGTGACACATAAGTGTACCATAACATAATGTTCGCCATGTGAACATTAAACGGCCAAGATTCACCCAGCTCTGTTCAGGCTAAGGAATTGCTGGCTCAGATGTGCCAATTAAACGGTATTAAAGGCAGCTCTTAGCCAACGGGGTTAGTGGCAGCGCCCTCTCATGCTGAAGTTGAGGTGCAAAATGTGGCAGGGAGGTCTGTTCTTGAGATGCAAGAAGGGTTAAAGGCACTGAAGAACACACTCTGCGCTCCTCAACAACGCTGCCAAATCCGTACCACTGACATCCTAATCCTGTACACAAAGATGGCGATCAGCAAATACGCTTCCACCAGATGCTGCCCCATTTTCTAGCCTTCCCAAGAAACCGTCAGGGGGAATATGAGCACATGTGTTAGTTTCAGGATGCATCAACCGCATTTCAGTTCATTTCATAATCTTTTTTTCTCTTCTGTTGCCACTGGAACAAAACTTGAATCTTTCCTGCCGGCTGCCTATTCTCAAGTCCATAATGTGCATTGTACATTTTGTCAGCTGTGTTGACAATGCATCATTGCAAAGGCTTTTTTCTCATTTGCGCTTGAAAGCTAGTTTCTTCTCCTTTCGACATATTTTTACCTTGGCTCCCGTAATGCAACCTTGAAATATGAAATATTTCTACATAAATATGAAGTTTGCTACAATCCAGTTTAGAAAAATTCAGCTTCAGGCATTTAATGGGAAATTGTGCTCTTTCTGTGGGGTGCTGGTTAGTGAGAGACCTGAACCTGTCAGTTATGGCAGGAATGCTTTCAATTTGTGTTAAAATCACATTGTTTCTCTCTTCTCGGGGATGTGGTTGCAGTTCTCCGGTTATCTGTGAAGAAGCATATTTACGGGTATTGAAAAGCGTGAAAAAGCAAAGAGTACAATTAGTATGGTGCTGGAATTTTTTTAACACTGAACATTTGACAAGTAGGCTATGTTTTTATACAGTATAAGACAAACCTTTTCATTTTGTGTGAGCGGCTGCCTGTGTTAGCGTCTGTCTTCTCTCCCTGTAACTGTAGTAAGTTGATCTGCAAAGTTGAGCTCATTTGGGTAACTTCTTCATCTCTTATGCTGCATTGGAAACAGAGCTCAGAGATTTCATTTGCAATGATGCTTGTTAGCTGCAGAGGTGGAGGTTGTGAAGTGCCCTCGCACTGGCTCCCAGAAGCAGCACCTGGGGGAAATGGTACATCGTTTTGCCTCATTTTACTCACCCAGGGTTCAAACAAACAGGCTTGACCACACAAACGTGGTCCCCCATGCCACCACCATTTTGCCTCTGAACTAATATTAACTGAATTTGAGTTTAGCTCTCTGCTGTTTATATTGCTCCCGTTGTCCTCGGGCGGCTGCCTGTTTCAGTAGCCAGGTGTCCGCACTGCCAGCATAAAGGACCCCAGTGTGACCGTCCCTGGCTGCTGTTCAATTAGTGCAGCAAAGAGAGCATTGTTTTAAGAGAACAGTCTGATTTACTAGTAAGCCTTTGAATAAAAATGTTTACACATATGTGTAATGTGGCCCCGGAGGGCAGTGACTGGTACAAATTGGCCCAAGATCAATTATAAATCTCTTCACACATAGGGGATTGCTTTTTCATTTTGATTTGGGCAGTTCTGGGTGGACTCGTTGGGTCTGATTTGCTGCGGATCTGCGCAGTAAGCCGCGTCATTGACTGACTTGTCATCTTGCTTCACAGCACCTGCACAGCATCCACCTCGCAGAGCAGCCGGAAGACTGCACTGTACAACTGGCAGACCACATACGGGTACCAGCTACTCTCGAACGCAGATAAAACATCACAGGAACGTCCGGGAAATGTTCCGTCTTCACCACTACAAAATATGACCCACAGAACGTACGGAAACAATTACATGAATCTTCATAAAGCAATCATTATGTATTCATGAGCATTACATTACAATTACATACGAGCTTTATGAATGCTTTATAATATGTTTTACTTATAATCTTGTGAAGGTGTGTATGCATCACGTCAGCACCTGGGATAGATCTGACCTGAGGTTCACAGATCTAGGGATACTGCACACACAAAGCATTCATAACACTGTAATTGTAATGTAATGCTTTTGTAATGCTCATGAATGCATAATGAATGCTTCATGAAGATTAATGTAAATCATTACAGTACGTTCTGTGGGTCATATGTTGCACGGTGGTGAGGACGGAACATTAATGTAATGTTAATTAAATCATTACTGAATGTACATATCAGATTTTACTGGAGTCAAATTGGATTTTATGTCGCTTATTTTTCTAGGATATATTTCTAACTTTAGTTGTTACAGAATGTTTCCTATTAATTTTGTCTACTGGAGGCCATCCAGTTGAATTTGGTTTTATTTTACTTTAAAATGGCCCCCCAACACGGGGCACATATCCCTGGTAGTTTACCCAGAGTGCCTTGGACTGCATGAGGGTGGAGGTGGGCCGTCTGGAGGCGTTCCTGCTGGCCTTACAGGAAGACACGGACCTCGTCCTCTTCCTGAAGGAGGTGGAGACTTTCTGCACCGACATTCGACAGTTTTGCAAGAAGATCCGTCGTAGGATGCCTGGAACCGACGCACCTGGTATCCCAGCGGCCTTGCACTTCGGCCAGCAGGTACGTGTGCGTGCACGTCGGAGGTTATAAACGGTATCGTTTTTATTATTATTGCCGTTATTTTTATGTCATTTAAGTGATATTCATATCCAGGGTAACGACACTTATTACGCTTAAAGTATTTTACATTTTTTTGAGAATAATAACCATGTTAAACTGATCCAGCAGGTAATAATCCTCCTGTATAGTCACAAGATCAAAATACATTTTAGACATTCAGAAGTGAACACACCACATCACAGAAAACAAGGAGGTAATTGTGAGTGCATGTATGGGGGAATGCATGCATGCACGTATAATGCTCTTGAACCCATCCACATAGAAACTACCTCAAGTAGATTGTAGATCGAAGGTCAATATTCATCAGTGTTTCACTATAGAGTGATGGGGCCTGAGGGAACTGTGTGTAGGTGTGGTGGCGGTTGTGGCCGTCTCGGCAGGCGGGGCTGAGAACAGCATGACTGATGTACCAATGGCCGGTGGCAGGTGTCTGACTCAATGAAGGAGAGCTGGAGGCACCTTAGCAGGGTGGTGGAGGTGCTGAAGGAGGTGGCGACCACAGGCGCTCAGATGACCGTCCCAATTGCGGAGCACGGGGGTCTGTCCGCTCAGAATCTGGAGGACCTGGCCTTCAAAGCAGCTCAGCAGGTGTGTGTGTGTGTGTGTGTGTGTGTGTGTGTGTGTGTGTGTGTGTGTGTGTGTGTGTGTGTGTGTGTGTGTGTGTGTGTGTGTGTGTGTGTGTGTGTGTGTGTGTGTGTGTGTGTGTGTGTGTGCTTGTGTTTATGTTTGAATGAAAGAGGGAGTGTGAGCAGTCTTTTTTGTTTGTGTGAATAATATGTAGGTTTATCTGTTTTAGGTCTCTGTGCTACCTGTATATGTTCAACCCCAAAAACACCAGGGATTACAACTGCCTACAAAAAAAAAAAAACATGTCAGGTGACATTTTATACCAGAATATAGGTACACAGCACTCTGGTGAGGTTGTGTTGGCCTACATTGGTGTATTAACACATAAAAATGGTTTTGGTTTTACTTTGCTGCATAATTTTACCCAGATGCACTAAAGCATTTCCTGTAAAGCAGAACATTTCTTTGTACTCTGCGTCAGCTTTCCCATAGTCAGTTTTTCTATCCATGTCGGTGTCATGCAAATCCAGATCAATTCACGTGGTTCAATAACGTGCCTATGAGGTAGCATAACAAAGCACCTTGAAAAATACAGAAATGGGCTGGGTTGGTTGACGCACCTTTCATATTTGAGTGATAGGATATCCAGCAACGCAGTGAATGCCCCATCTTAATGCAGTGAATGCCCCATCTTAATGCGATACAATGTGAGAGAGTCCTTTGTGAATGCACCATCTTAATGCGATACAATGTGAGAGAGTCCTTTGTGAATGCCCAATCTTAATGCGATACAATGTGAGAGAGTCCTTTGTGAATGCCCCAGTCCTTTGTGAATGCCCCATCTTAATGCGATACAATGTGAGAGAGTCCTTTGTGAATGCCCCATCTTAATGCGATACAATGTGAGAGAGTCCTTTGTGAATGCCCCATCTTAATGCGATACAATGTGAGAGTCCTTTGTGAATGCCCCATCTTAATGCGATACAATGTGAGAGAGTCCTTTGTGAATGCCCCATCTTAATGCGATACAATGTGAGAGAGTCCTTTGTGAATGCCCCATCTTAATGCGATACAATGTGAGAGAGTCCTTTGTGAATGCCCCATCTTAATGCGATACAATGTGAGAGAGTCCTTTGTGAATGCCCCATCTTAATGCGATACAATGTGAGAGTCCTTTGTGAATGCCCCAGTCCTTTGTGAATGCCCCATCTTAATGCGATACAATGTGAGAGAGTCCTTTGTGAATGCCCCATCTTAATGCGATACAATGTGAGAGAGTCCTTTGTGAATGCCCCATCTTAATGCGATACAATGTGAGAGTCCTTTGTGAATGCCCCATCTTAATGCGATACAATGTGAGAGAGTCCTTTGTGAATGCCCCATCTTAATGCGATACAATGTGAGAGAGTCCTTTGTGAATGCCCCATCTTAATGCGATACAATGTGAGAGAGTCCTTTGTGAATGCCCCATCTTAATGCGATACAATGTGAGAGAGTCCTTTGTGAATGCCCCATCTTAATGCGATACAATGTGAGAGAGTCCTTTGTGAATGCCCCATCTTAATGCGATACAATGTGAGAGAGTCCTTTGTGAATGCCCCATCTTAATGCGATACAATGTGAGAGAGTCCTTTGTGAATGCCCCATCTTAATGCGATACAATGTGAGAGAGTCCTTTGTGAATGCCCCATCTTAATGCGATACAATGTGAGAGAGTCCTTTGTGAATGCCCCATCTTAATGCGATACAGTGTGAGAGAGTCCTTTGTGAATGCCCCATCTTAATGCGATACAATGTGAGAGAGTCCTTTGTGAATGCCCCATCTTAATGCGATACAATGTGAGAGAGTCCTTTGTGAATGCCCCATCTTAATGCGATACAATGTGAGAGAGTCCTTTGTGAATGCCCCATCTTAATGCGATACAATGTGAGAGAGTCCTTTGTGAATGCCCCATCTTAATGCGATACAATGTGAGAGTCCTTTGTGAATGCCCCATCTTAATGCGATACAATGTGAGAGAGTCCTTTGTGAATGCCCCATCTTAATGCGATACAATGTGAGAGAGTGCTTTGCAGGGTGTCATACCTGTCATACCTGTACATTTGTGACCCTCTTTTTTAACATCGTTCCACATCCCCTCCAGGTCTACAACTGCCCAGATATCAGCCCCCTGGAGTGTCTGCGTCAGTCCTGTCGCACGGTCGCGGCCACCATGAGCAAGATGGCCGCCGCAATGCAGGAGGGCGAGTACGATGCAGAGAAAAGCATGAGCGCGGTGAGGCTTGTGTGTTAGAGGGCGATTAGTCTCTAATTAACTGCATTTTCTCATAACTGTTAATGTGATGGTTCACTTATTTAAAAGAAAAATTATTCTTAATCTTGGTCAGATCTGTTACCAATGGCACATGCAACTTGACAAGGAAAGAACTACTGGCTATGTAAAAAATATAAAACTGATATTCCTATTTATAATTGTATATAAACACTATTAAATTAATCTGTATTCATATGTACGTCTTATGTACAACATCATCACTGGACAAATTATTTATGAATAAATAAATAAATAATGGTCTGGGCCAATCAAAAACACACTAAAACTGAAATATAAAGAAACCAAGAAACTGAACTATCACTTTAAGCAGTGGCAATACCGCTTCATTTAAAAAAAATGAAAAACCTTTACGAAGTCCTTATGACTGACACTGTTAAAAAATGAGTGCCATTTATAAATGACATAGCAAATCTATTGATAGAAAATGAAATGACAGCTTCGGGCATAAAACTTTTAGTAGAAAAGGTAGCAAGCATCGCGTGTGGTTTGAACGGATTCGCTGTAAATCGAAATGGAAGAGTTTCAGGTTTCAGACTTAAATACAGAACGTTTTCCAGTTTATTTATGTTTTTACATTTCAAAAATTTTAAAGGACTCAGAAAATAATATAAATTCCTTGAACTGTATTTACTTTTACATCAGCTCTTTAACTTGTGCCTCCCCTCCTGTCTACATATGGCAAGAGTGCCTTGGGTTTGGGGGGGCACCATATAAAAACACCAAAACAGTGCATGTGCTGACCCTCTCAAAAGGCAAATGAGGAAATCGTTGAGTCTCAGTCAGTAGTGCTATGTCACCACCAGTTGTGTCGTATTTCTCCCTGTGCCCCACAAAGGGCCCCCCTCCCGTTGAGCTGAGTGCAGCCGCCTTAAGGGCGGAGATTATGGACGCAGAGGGCCTTGGGCTGAAGCTGGAGGACCGGGAGCTGGACATCAGAGAGCTGAAGAAGTCCCTGAAGATAAAGGTACGTGCTGGAGACATGGGTCTCAGGCAGTGTTCTCATCCGCGGCCTCTCCTTGCACTCCAGGGCTGGAGCCTGGGCATCATTTCCACTGGTAGCTGATCTTACTTTGAGATTTGAGGGGGGGGGGTCTTACCTCACCTCAGTCACACATCCAGCCACTGAGCATGTGGCACCATCAAGTTACAGTGAACGGCAGCTCTCTCACCATACGGTAGTCTCGTTCTCGGACGCGAGGCTCGCCGTCCAAATAAATTATTTGTAAAAAGGATGATTGGTTTTGATTTCAGTTTTGTTTTATAGAGTAAGGGTCTAATGTGAAATTGGATTTGCTTATGCTTTATGAAGTCTATCTGCTTGTTTTTTTCCCGAAAACTACTTTCTACCTAGGTACGGCAACTGTGTATATCCGCGCAACGTCTCAACCAAAACAGCCCAGTATTCGAGGGTGCACTGTTGCCATAAGCCCCAGAATACTGGGGTGCTTTGGTTGAGACTTTGGAGATACACAGTTAGCGCACCTTGGTAGAAAGTAGTTTTCTAAAAAACCGCAACAAGGTCACAACAAGGTTTGTGGATGTTCGGGAGTAACCGTGTCATTATATTTGGAAAGAGATGTTGCTGTTGATTTTTTGTGAATGTACATTTTTGGTGCTTTGAGCGCCACAAACTTTGGACCGGCTGACGTCCGTTCTATCAGGGTGATGTCACAGTGAGCTGCAGTGGATATCTATAAAACTAGCAAAATCTCAGCTAAACTATCTGGATGGATACATGGCACTCTGGGTGTATAAAAACATATCTTTTTTTTTTTTTGGGTGAACTGCCCCTTTAAGCACACTTAGATTTGTGTCTTTGAGGTGTGAACATTTTAACACAGGTCTACTTCACAGAAAACATAGGAAAACAGGTAGGCAGAATTGTAATGTAGCTTGCTTTGTTGGTGAAAGTTTCATTGTAACTTGGCATTGAAATAAATAAAAGCCTGGCTTGCAAGGCTACCACCACAGCAGAACAGTTTTCGTGTTATGTTTTTAGCCCATTGTGCAGTGAAGCGATGAAGTCTGTAGTCTATCAGAAGGGTGAAAACTTGTCTATAAAATGTTTGCACTTGTTAAAGACAAACACGTCTGTACATACACAAACACACACACACACACTCATGCTTGATACTGCATTGATACTGCACAGCTCCTGGCTCTGGGAGAGGCCAATGTACGCCTCAGCCTGCTGGAGAAGAAACTAGACACTGCGTCCAAGGACGCTGACGAGCGGGTGGAGAGTATCCAGACCAAACTAGACGAGTCGCAGAACCTGCTCAGGAAGAAGGAGAAGTAAGAGTGGAAGGGCAAGGGGAGGGTATGTTGGGGGGGGGTGGATTTTTGTCAAAATTCTATCTCACAATGTCAAAACCACGACCACTCAAACACAAATCAAGACCGGTCAAATCTTATCAGTCCTCAAGCTGCGTGTGCGTGCGTGCGTGCGTGCGTGCGTGCGTGCGAAAAATCCTGTTTTAATCACAGGGAGTTGGAGGAAACCATGGACGCCCTGCAGGCTGACATTGACCAGCTGGAGTCTGAGAAGGCCGAACTGAAGCAGCGTCTTAGCAACCAGACCAAGATTACCATTGAGGGTCTGCAAGCACCACCACCATCCAGCATTGCATCCATCGCCATGGCTGCAGCTGGAGGCGAGTCCTGTCCCATTTCTCCCACCCCCCGCACAGGAATGCAAAAACTCCAGCCTTCTCCCTGTGCATACTCATAAACGGGCAGGCTATAAAACATCTTAAGTTCAGAACATACAGCATTGCTCTGTATATTATTTACTTATGAATGTCTTTTTAGGGTGCATATTTCAGGTTGAATAGAATTCTTGAAGTGGGTAACTCCACCGTTTAACATGAGTTAATATAATTGTGCAATACTTTCATCCACAGTACAAATACAGCCAAATGACGACACTGTATACAACCAACAAAGTACCAGAACAGGAAATGTTATCCAATGGGTGGATTTTTACATAAATGTAAGCCTCCATGTTAGGAAGAGAGTGTAGCTAGTATTTTATTTTATTTGATGCACAATCATATTAAATGATAAATGGAGCCTTAAACATTTAGTCCTGCATTAACTAATTAAAACTGATGATTATTATTCCAACCACTAGTTCAACATGTTTCCAAACTCTGGACGATATACCATTATTGGCTTTGTTATGGGCCTGAAAGCCTTTTGTGAGTAAGTTAAACAGACGTACAGAGGCTCCTATATATGGCTCTACAACGTTAGCCACTGAAAATCTCCAACAGCTATCCCTCAAGCTTTGTTGTTGGTGACCTTGGTTACATCTGATATCCGCTCTCTTTCTTTACATTCTTCCATCTATTCTGTCATTCTCTATTCTGGGCCGACTTGAATGTGCCATCAGCCTTCTAGCCCGTTGCATCCATATGTGCAGTACCTGGAGTCCCTGCTGTGCAGTGAGCATATTATTAAAATCTCATAACGATACGAACGTGAAACATTTTTCTTCCTGAATATATGCCATTCTATTGAATTATCAGAATAAAAATGCTTTAATTTTTCCCAATTTTATCCAGATATATTTTTATTTTCCCCTAATTTTGAATGCCCAATCATAACTGATGGCCCATTCCAGTTTGAGAGATGCCAGGTAATCATGGGCTTTCACATTGCAGCTGAGCTGCTTAGACATTGGGTCTAATACTTCATGCTGAGTTGGTGCAGACTCCCGGTTCAACCAGAGATGGTGAACTTGCAGTGAGATAATTGCTAATTCTACAGGTAATTAGGTGATGTACTACAGGGCTAATAGCCACAGTAGGCTCTGGCACTGTGAGGATTGGTTCCTGTAATATGGGACTACTAAATTGTAAGATAGTCCTTTTGCAGAATGCACCACTCTGTCTTCAATCTACTTCTTCAAGGCTGCTCATTTCATCCTAGATCCTGATTGACTTTGATCAACGACTAATCTCCAGGCTTATTCAAATTGAACACCGTGTAATTTTGTTCCGTGACATACTCCTGTCTTATGTTTTTATTTTCACACGTGCAGAACTAAGCTGATCTGTACTGAATGCTGCGTGCCAGGTTTCTTCCCACTTCTGGGTTCTGATTAAATCATCTTGGATTGCTTTAGTAGATTTCAAACTGTTCACTACGGTTTTTCTATCATTGTTTTACCATTAAGAGGTCTGGATTAGGCAAAACTTGGTCTTGAGAGCACAATGATGCCAGAAGGATTTGAGCAGGATTGTGATGGAGAAAGCTCACTTTCAGTGCAGATGTCTCACTTCAGGTTGCCTCTGTGGAGTCAGACAGGCCAGCACGTCCGTACATCAGGGAGGTGCATAGTGTCAGAGTATGATGGGAAACAATGGCTTGGCTGTTACACATATGTAGTGAAAGTGAGCTTCCTCTTTTTTTGTGTAAGCTTTGGACATTTTACGGCTTTAAAAAAAACAAAAACATTTTACAGGCGTTTACAGAAATGAATGGCTTGTTTTTGGATGTTAGTGAATAATGGATATTGCTCTAATTCTGCCCTGAATCATTTTCTTTATGTTTCCCTCTGTACTTGTATGGGCGTTTCTCCAATTTGGCTAAATACTGCTTTTTGTAAGTGGGCTCCACACTTCACTGCCATATACCGCAATTGGCTCAATTACCAATTTGAATATTTTGAGCCAAGTCCAAATTAGTTTATCTATTTTAATTGGCCTGTTAATAGAATGTCCTGCATTTTTTCACAAGCTTATTTACACATCTATGCATATGGATTTGTGTATTCTGTTTTCTCCTGCAGGTAGAGCTGTAGAGCCCAACATGGGGGGTTGCTCTGGGCCCCCGGAGGTCATCGACTCTCCTCTCCTGTTACAGCAGATAAACATCCAGCGCCTCGCTATTAAACAGCTGAAGAATGAGAACTACCGTCTAAAGGTGCGTGTGAATGTGCCTGCATACGTGTACACATATGCTAATTTATACGTAGCTACAAGTGCACATATACACAGCCGCACACGTCTATTTACACAAACAAAGCGTACGCTGCTAGCACAATGTCACAGGGTTCCAATTTGTCATTTAGCAGAATCTAAGAAAAGTAGTGGAATAAACGTCCCCACGGACCCCACCTTTTTCCAAGCAACCAGCCGGAGCACAAGTAGAAAGAAACACATTAATTTAGTGGGAGCACAGAAAGTTTTGAGGTGTCCAAAAATAACCAGCAGTAAGGAATAAAAACCCCAAGCGGCAGAACGTCGGAGGGAAAGCAGTCTCTCTGGAAAACCTAGAGAGGTTTGGATGCAGCTAAGGGGCCGGCGGAGGTTGTGCATGCTACTCTGCAATCCCGCACTTTTCAGGATGTAGCCGCGACATCATATAACTCCATTACAAAACAACAGGCTGTTGTAAATTTGGAGAGTTAAAAAAGTGTAAGTAATAATGGTTGAGATACAAAAAGTTTACAGACCCTGAGCAATAGCGTGGACTTCTACAGAGAATAATATATCCTAGATCTCTTCAGGGCCGAAACGCAAGGGCCCAGTAAGCCTTAACAGTTCTGTGGCCAGGAACCTCCCGGGCCCAACTTCCCCTGGTGACCTCGCTCTGCAGAGGAATGTGAGGTTGGAGGAATCTGGAGGTCCTCTCTCAGAGGGAGTAATTCTGCACGCAGGAACGCAGTGGCCATGATGCTTCAAAAGGAGAAAGATCTTTCCTAACTACATCAAGGTCTATCAAATCACAGCTGGAGGTCTGTTACACTAGATAGCCCCCCCCACGTTTTACAGTTGGCAGATGTTCGCAGCCAGCATTGCCTACAGCCAGTATTCAGTCGAAGTAAAAAAAACTGGTCTTCCATGAGATTGTTGCACTATTACAAGTCAGCTTCTTCCCAGCTTCTCAAAGCACAGCTGGGCTGGATTTCTGGAACATAATCACTCTTGGTCATAAAAAAAAATATTTTTAAAGAAATATAAAGGGGGGAAAACCCCAAAACTGGGGTGTCTGGGCTGTATACATGGACAGTAGCAAGCCAGTGTAGCTAGTGTATGCTGGATAAAGAGTTGTGAAATGCGGTGCTCTGCCCCGCTGCACCTTCCCAGGCTGAGAAGATGAATGCCCAGTTGGCATCCTTGCCCCCACTGCATGTGCCCAAGCTGCCTGCCGTGGGTGCCCCCAGGTCAGAGGTGCTCTCCAGTGCACTGTACCACAAAACAAACGAAATGCTGAACGCCCTGCTGGGGATGAGTGCCAAGATGAAGGTGGTGAACATTACTGGCCGATCACCAGGTGGGTGCTCATGACGCCGTGCCCTCAGTCTCTTGTAAGCCTTTTCTCATATTATTATCATATTAATATTATTATTCTACAGCATTATCCTGGTGTGTCTGACTGGTGACCTTACATTCTCCTGTCTTACAGTGAGTCCTAAAACACAACTCCTGAAGCAAACCGCCTATCTTCACTCCCTTAGTGCCATGCTGGACAGACTAAAGGTGACCACCACTCTGCATTTTTAGCCAGCTTTTATTCCCCATGTTTTTTCTCTGTTCCAATTTGCACGTTCACAAAATTGTGGTGTTTAAGGCTCATGGAATGCCTACACATCAAATTGTCAGTACCAATATATTTATGACGTTGTCGATGACCGTATTAGAGACATTTTCAGAACGTGCCAAAGTTCTGCTGACCATTGACATGGAATTTCACCTTTCATTGTCAATTATGTGTGTCCTTTATTTTTTGCTTTTTTGCTGAACATACAGGCTCATTTAAAAAGGGATCATTCACATTCTTATTAAGATGCCAGGCAATTGAAGCTGCAACCCCCATTAATGTTTGGAATAGTTGTTGTGATAGAGCCAAAAATCGCCCAAAAAAAAAAATTCCGGGATGTAGCCCACTGTACGAGAGGGTATGCATCTATGCACACACATCTATGGCACTATCACAAAGATTCCAAGCTCTCGCTTACAGAAAGGCATAACATTCCGTCACAAGGATTTTCATTTCACCAAATCGCCTGAATAAGATTTACAGTAGTTCCATATTTTGGGCCTGGTAGTATAGGTGTTTGGAGACAAGTTATTCAGTGTGCTTCTTTTAAGCAATCTTATATCATCAGCTCCCTTGTCAGCCTTTAATAATGGTTACTGTCATGTACCCCCCCTCCCCCCTCCCTCTTCAGAACAGCAGAACTATAAAACATTTTTATTGCAAGTCAGACTAGCCCATTAGTGAAAAATCACAAGAAATATATATATAACGATAAAATCCATGCACAAAGTCCTTCCACTTGAAGGTGCCAATGCTGGATGGTTATTACCCTCTGTCGTGGCATTTGAATGCCACATATGTGTTTGATTACTACCAAGGTAAGTATTTTGAAAACAAACTAACTGGCTTGCTAACTAATGATGTTGGTCTTGGCAACAGGTTCATTTTCATTTCCTTGTTCATATCAACTGGCCCTGAGTGGCAAGTTAGCAATTAAGAATTGCGCTACTTTCATAAGTAAACCACAGAATTTGAATGAAAGACTGATTCAATTTTCCTCAACTGAACTGAAGTTCAATTTGTTCAATTTGTCAGCCATAACCAGCTTCCAGCTGAGCAGCAGTACTTTAATTGCATTCAGTTGTGCTCATGGCTGTCCAACCATACTATGTTGACACTGATTTGAGAATTTCTCTGCTACTGAAAGTGGAAATACTTTGTAGTGGTGTTGGCTATTATCTTACTTGGCTCTTCTAAGGGGCCTACCTCGGATGTGACTCAAGGGTTTCCTCCAATCATGGGAATCACATTACTTTGGATAACGTTTATAGGATACTCCCAATAGCTTTCATTTAGGTTTGTTTTAATAAATGGAACCAATTTATTAGAATATGACATAACATTTATTTACTAAAACCTTCCAGGGTTTTCAGAAAAATATATTATGCTCAAACAATACTTCCAAGTCTTTGATTTGTAGTTTTTAAAGTCAGTCTGTCTGGTTGGTTAAAGACTGTTGAAGGTCCAGCTTGTCCGCTGTTGGGGTGGCATGGTGTGAAATTGCTAGCTCAACGCTAGAAGCTGCCCTTTTTGGCGAAATTATTCAATTTACTCATATTCCAGCAGCTATCAATAAATCAAGTGTTCTGGGGAAAAAAAACTGGTTTCCTGGAATGTCCTGGGCTCTGTATTAGGCTGTCAAAAAATCTCAACCCGGTCTTCTAAAAACCAAACAATCAGGACTAGCTATGTAGCGACCAATCAGGGCAACTATCTACAAGCAAAATATCCTCCCTGTAGAATAGTCCCCTCCCTGCCTGCCTATCTCCGCGAGTACACTGGAGCATCATTTGGTGGGAGGGGCTGAGGAGAGAGATAGGAGGGAGGAGAGCAAAAGACGGAAGTCTTTTTGCCTTGTATATTTTCAAACTTGCCTACTGTAGCTTTAAATAAGTCCCTTGAGATAGAAAAAATCTTTTTCAATGGAGACCCTTTCACAGACAGCAGTAAAACGCAGTGGCCTACACAAGGAATCACACAATTTCACCTGGTGAAGATGATTACAATCTTCACAAAGTGTTATGCACAAGGATAAAGAAGTCATGTAATGGCTTAAACATATCTCATTTTTAAGAGATTTGGATGTTATTCCAAGTCCAAGAATGCCACATAAATATAGAGGCAGTCTACTGGTCCCCTTTCCTGGGCTTTCGCCTTCTTCAGCAAAGTCTTGCTGGTGTAGGTTTCTGGCTGTAACCATGTTGGCCTTAGGCTTACTCAATCTTCCTTCCATGTTGTTCATCATTTTCAGTCAGCTCTGGCATCACAGAAGTCTGTCACAGCAGTCAAGTGAGGCCTGGTGGGGGGTTTGTTCACCATCTTTACCACTGTTGAGGAGATGTTATCTGATTTTGCATTTCCAAAGGTTACATAAACTAACTCCCATTCCTGTTTACTGATGGCAGAGAGCTATTCAAAAATATTCTACAGATGGTTCAACAGTTAATCCGAGTTTGCGCCCAGAGTTTGAATACAGAAAAGGTTGCTTGCCGCTCATAAATACAAAAACATAGCATTTTTTAGTTTGTGCCTGCCATATGTTCACAGAAACAAATTAGGAATATACACTGGGGTGGAACATAATTGGGTAATTATTTGTGATTGGGGCAAACACTGCAAATTAATTAGACAAACGAAGCAAAAATCTCTAGAATTTTTATTTATTTTTTTAAACATTGTTTAGTTTGTTTATTTTTTTAATTAGCACAAACACATTTCCAATACATGTAAGTCTCTAAGGCCTTTGAACAAAGACAAATTCCCAGGAGATGCCAAATAATTAGTGTTCAATCAACAATGCAATTAAACTTAATTAACTGGGAGCTCAATTGATAAGAAAGTTGCATACACAAGGGTTCACCAAGGCAGGGGAAATGTTGCTGACTGCTCTCAACAGCCCACATTTCCATTAGAATGTCACAGTGAATTTATTTTGGTGCATTACGAACGGTAACCTTTTTTACTTTTATGCCCACCAAGGTCAGTTTCTTTTACACCCACCAAGACCACTGTTTCCAGAGTGTTGTTTTTCAGGGGAAAGCGAGAGAAAAAGGGTGTGAAACTCAGCTGATTCTGAAAGGTGTTTTCAGTGGGGTGTGCGCTTCAGGCGCAGGTGATAAAGCTCTCGCGCAACGGTGTGTTCCCGAAAGGGCAGCGCCGGAGAGTGGCTGGCTATCGGCACAACTGGTGCTGCTATTTTTATTCAGAAACCTTTTTCCATGTTCCATTTGTGTGAAATATAGGGAGAGCCTATCACCACTGCTCTGTATACAGTGTGGGAGTGTGGAGTGGAGGAGGGGGTTATTGCAGTGAGCACACAGTGTAGGGCAGGGGTGTCACACTTCAGTCCTGGGGGGCTGCAGTGTCTGCTGGTTTTTAGTGCATTTCACCACGGGCGATTAATTTGTCTAATTTGTGATTGGCTAACAAGCCCACACACCTTGCTCTCAAGGCCTTAATTGGCTGCTGATTGAAAGGAAACCGCAAATACCTGCAGCCCTCCAGGACTGGAGTTTGATATCCCTGGTGCTGGGCTGGCTGATATACCGCAATTATAATGATCATTGCTACCATGAGGTGTATTGCCTTTCTTTTATTATAATTTTTTAAAATTATAACATCCAAGCTTCAGAGGCCGTCTGAAATTCTTCCGGGGAAAAAATTTCACCAGTCATCTATTAGGTGTTGATAAGACAGCCAATCAGCAGCAATGTGACTGACACAACCACATCACATGATCACATGAAAGCTGTACGACCTTGCAGCTTATTGGCGCTCTCATCAACACCCAATATACATCAGTTTTTTCCACGGAAGAATTTCACATGGCCTATGACGTTTACTACCGAATCAGGTATAATTAAAGGGAAAAAAGGAATATTGCATTGGATGATTATTGTATATGATTATTGTATATGTATTGCCCAGCCTTACCCTGGTGAAGGGTATTTTGGGGCTGTGGTGTGATGTATACAGTATAGAGCACAGGGTCTATCGTGAGAGGGGATCGTGACTATAGTTGAGCCGAGGGGGGTAAGTTATGGGGGAGACTGCAGGAGAGGGTGAGCTTCAGATTGAAGACTAAAAATGCTCTATTCTCACAAAATGTTCTTTATATGTTTGGCCCTAATTTTTTCCCTTTGTACATTTACCTCTACATGTCCTCTCCCACCAATCCACTCTCTTTAAAACTAATTATCTTTACCTCCCTTCCCCCTCAGGATAAAGTGGCAGAGCACGTCGTGACCCAATGCCCTGGAGCTCGCATCTCCTCTGACTTTGCAGCATTCCCCTCCCCCTCCTTTATTAAGGTATGACACAGAACAGGTGCGCGCCGAGGTCACTTACCTCCTGACTACGTTCCTCCGGTAAAATGCACCGACGTGTCAAACTTTTGCCTTTTAAAATGTATTATGTTTTTTTTTATTAAAAAGAGAACAGTCTGCAACTGGCTTGCACTCATCTGTGTAGAAATTTGAATCCATGGGCTTTTAATCAGGAAATATGCACGTCCAAGGTGAAACACTGCCGTTGTACTTTAGAACAAAATATTTAATCTGAACTGAAATGTATAATATGTAAGATGTGTGATTCACCATGAACAAGCATGTACAATTATTATTATTATTACTACCAATAGTGCGTATACTAGTAAGTAAAACTTTATTTATATAGCGCCCTTCACAGCACGAATGCACAGAGTGCTTTACATAAAGAGGATAAAGTGCATCAATAAAACATCATAAAACAGTAAAGTGCATCAACAAAACATCATAAAACAGATAAAAACGTATAAGAACTATAAAAGGCAAAACATGCACAGGACAGACAGGACCAATACTACTACTATAATGATGAAAAAGTGATTCCATGATTCAGGTAGACTGCTGTGGGCGATTCCATGATTCAGGTAGACTGCTGTAGGCGATTCCATGATTCAGGTAGACTGCTGTGGGCGATTCCATGATTCAGGTAGATTGCTGTAGGTGATTCCACGATTCAGGTAGACTGCCGTTTGATGATTTGATCTTGCAGGTTGAAGGCCAGGAGGTGGTTTTCTTTTTAAACCAGCGGGCTAGGTTTGTTTTCATTATGTAGGCAGCGTTTTTGATGATTAATGTTACTTGGCTCATTATCCTAACCCTTAATTAATTTTTATCACACTTATCAGGCTTGCTTGCCTAGCTTACCCTGCGAGGTACCAGGAGTGTGAATACCAAACTACAGCCAAATTGGTACAGAAATGACTACGTAGCTGTCAACAATTTAACTAACACAAGGGTGGTGGAATTGTTGTTGTGATATCAAACAGCATAGCAGGCTGCCATGCCACGTGTAGATTTAAGTTGACAACAATTACTGTTAAGTTCTTTTACTCTTGGAGATGCAGGAAGCATACATTGTCAATGCTGCAGAGTAACTGCAGTGGGAGAATCATCAGTTCTAGTGCTACACAAAATCACTTGAATACATTTTAGTCTTATTAAAAATGCCTTTTTGATTGAGGAGTGTTCAGAAAATAGTGATAGTTGTTTTCATGACAAAGTGAAAATCCCAGAGGGCTACCATTTTGATGTAGGATTTGTCCACCCCTGTGGTGAGGCCATAATGCAGACTATTCTGCTAGGCCTTTGAATGCTGTAGTGGCAGGTTTGGACCAAGATTACTCTGCATGCTCCTGTCCAAATTGAGACTGGAGGTATATCTAGTATTGAATTAAGAATTGAGGCTTTAAGCTCTGGTAACACTGTGACCCATAACCCTTTATCCTTGTCTTGACCCAGGCCAGACAGGAGCACAAAGGGGACACAGTGCTGGTGGGGAAGGTCTTGATCCCCTGCACCCCTGGACAGGAGCGCATCCACCGCCTTGTCTTATCGAAGCAGGACCTCCACAGGGTGCACTGTCTCATGAGGCCCTAGTCCTCTACCGCTCCTAAAAGCTCCAATCAGAGCAACAGCCTGTTCTCCCAGGCCTCCTTCTTTAACTGAATCCCACGTGCCAAAGAGCAACATTTGGGATGTAGCTCTTACTTCCGTTGGCCGCAGATGACAAGAACTGCATTATCGTCCCAATATCTCGGACGCATTGCCAGGGGAAGCCAGTCTATGAAAAATTCCTTCGCTAAGGCAAGCCTAAAATGTATGTTTTTTGTAACATGAAACCTAAACTGTTGAAGTGATTTATGTGGTGTTCGCAAAGTGCTGACAGTCCAGTGTGTGGCTTTGAATGGTGTGGAAAATCTAATGTAATATAATCCATTAAAATGCATACAAATGACCTGTTCTCGGTGACAGTTGTTTACATTGTGTTATTCAGTAAGATTATTTTTTTCCCCCTTGTGTACAGGCCACCACTATTAAATCCTCTCTTCCCTCTGTTAAGGTTTCCTCCTATATGGTATGTTAATCCTTTTAATATTTCCCATATGAATTACCATTGTAAAATATATTTTTCAACAGTATATGATTAGTCATATCATATGACTCGTATATAATCTTGCAGACTTTGGGGACTAGCACACAAAATGTTACTCAAGACAGACAAATAAATCAAGTAACAAGTTAGCAACATCACAAACACATAATACTAAGTATGCATCTAGTACCTTGAATGAGTGAGTCAGTACCACCCTCTCCTCAGTGAATTCATGCATTAGCCCAAATACAGTCAGGTCCATAAGTATTTGGACAGTGACACAATTTTTGTTGTTTTGGCTCGGTACTCCAGCACATTGGATTTGAAATGGAACAGTGACTATAAGGTTAAAGTGCAGACTTTCAGCATTCATTTTAGGGTCATGAGTAGTCACTGTTCCATTTCAAATCCAATGTGCTGGAGTACAGAGTCAAAACAACTAAAATTGTGTCACTGTCCAAATACTTATGGACCTGAATGTATGTCCATGTAGTGAGAATGCAATGCAGAGTTCTTCTGGTCCCTTGTCTCCTGACTGTCCTGTAATGTTTTTGTCTGACATATTTACAGTACATATGCCGTCCCTTATGGATTTAAACAATAACACTGATTTCTCCCATAATTTATAATGTGTCACAAGCAAATCCAGCAATTCATTGGTACATTATATACTGTTTGGTCTCGTCTGGGACCATGAAACACGTCCTTGCTGGGAACACAACGTGGACACTTGAGGGAGCGCTGCTGGGGGCAAGGTTAATCTATTTGCCAATTTTAATCATTCACCAAAATCACCCATTCAAACAAATTAGCATTGCGTATTCAAACAGTCCACACCGTCAAAGGAACTCTACACACTTCTGACCTTTTGTATGATCACATTATATTATGCAAGGTAATACCATTACAGAGCAAACAAATGATTATTCATGAATTTGATTTCCCTCAGCAATGAGATCAATAAGACATTTCAGATAATACAACAGTCTAACAACAAAATAGCCTTTCACTGAATGCAAATGTGTGATAAACAAAACTTAACATACATCTTCTGGCTTATAGAGGGGTAGCTAAACCAATTCCTTGTATTACCCCCTCTGTTCATGAATTGGTATACTAGAGCTGTTATTTTACCAAAGCTGATAGGTGACTATATTGATCTATTACATATAAATTACGGCTGTGTTTTGGCTTCATTGCGATACAGAAGCTACCATGGTAAGCGTGCTTTGCAATTGCCTGCTTCAGGATTCAGTTTGTGTGTGTGCTTTGACTTAATATCTATACCAACTGCTTCTGTGTGTTTAAGGTTTCTGCACTTGCCTCGAAGCTCATGTTTGAGCGGACTGCCATCTGCACACATTTATTTGCACAGTGGTGGCAACCAATGAACTCACACTATCTATGTACGCTACATTTAAGCAGTCTACACAATGCAAATTACTCTGTTGTCTCATATCTCTGTTGTCACCGTGTTATTAGCATTGTATCTTATATCATTGGAAAGCCTGTTAATTTACCTTTACAATGATGTCCCAAATTTCCCTGCCAATGTCAAACAGTGTATTCTCCTGCTGGTATTGACTCTATTGTTTTGAGTTGTTAAAAAAAGTAACCTGATGAACCACTATTATTAGTAGTAGTGATATTTCTGCATGGCAAATAATTTACTTGTAGATGTAGTAGTGTAATAGAAAAACAACAGACCCAACTGTCATGACATGCACGCTGCTTGTTTGGAGTAATTTACTCATTCATTGAAAGGGGCGTGTTCAAAATAATAGCAGTGTGGAGTTTAATTAGAGAATTAATTAATTCTGTGAAAAAACAGGTGTCATTAATTGTCCTTTATTAAGGAAGAAGGAAAGTACATGTTTCAAACATTGTTATAAAATATATTTTCTTCTGAATTGCTAAGTAAAATGGGCCGTTCCAAACATTGTTCGGAGGAACAACGTAATTTGATTAAAAAGTTGATTGGAGAGGGGAAAACGTATAAAGAAGTGCAGCAAATTATATGATGCTCAGCTAAAAAGATCTCAAATGCTTTGTAATGGCAACAAAAACCTGAAATACGTGGAAGAAAATGAGCAACTACTGTTAAAACGGATCGAAGAATAGTCAGAATGGCAAAGATTCAGCCAATCATCACCTCCAGAAAGATCAAAAATGATCTAAAATTACCTGTAAGTGCTGTTACAGTCAGAAGACGTTTGATCAAAGCTAAGCTATCAGTAAGAAGCCCCCGTAAAGCACCATTGTTGAAAAAACGGCATGTGCAGAATCGGTTAATATTTGCCTAGGAACACATCGATTGGCCCACAGAGAAATGGCGTAACAATCTGTGGACTGATGAGAGTAAAATTGTTCTTTTCGGGTCTAGTGGTCGTCGACAATTCAAGCCACAGTACACTGTGAAGACAGTGAAGCAGGGTGGTGCAAAAATCATGCTACGGGGACGCTACGGTGTTGGGCCTATTTATCGTATACCAGGGATCATGGATCGGTTTGAATACATCAAAATACTTGAAGAGATTATGTTGCCGTATGCCGAAGAGGAAATGCCCCTGAAATGGGTGTTTCAACAAGACAACGACCCCAAACACACAAGTAAGCGAGCAACATCTTGGTTCCAGACAAAAATAATTGAGGTAATGGAGTGGCCAGCTCAATCCCCTGACCTCAACTCCATTGAAAACTTGTGGGGTGACATTAAAAATGCAGTTTCTGAAGCAAAACCCAAAAATTCACAGGAACTGTGGACTATAGTTCGTTCGTCCTGGGCTGAAATACCTGTTTCTAGGTGCAAGAAGTTGGTCGACTTGATGCAACGCAGATGCACAGCAGTTATCAAAAACAATGGTTATGCAACTAAATATTAGTTCAGTAATTTGAAGTAAATCGAGGAGAGGGTGACACCAACTCGATAATTTAAACAGCCTGCTGGATATCATCAGAGGTGTAAAATCCAGGGGTCAAAGTAAAAGTCCTGCCACGTGTTTCTTCCACCCATGAACTCAGCCAGCTGATTTCACTAATTAGTTCTACCTCTTGGCTGAAGAATTGCACTAATTAGCAAATCTAGGTGATTGGAACAAAATACTGGGGAGAACTTTTACTTTCTGAACCTGGATTTTACTCCTCTGGATAACATTTTTTATATTTCTCATGACTGTTCAACTATTCCCTGCAAATTAAACAAATTTTTTTTAGTCTGAGCAAAGCTTTGTGTAACAGATCCAGAATTCTGTAATTTAGTACAAATGATGTGGATGAATACTGCACTGATCCACAGTACCCAGAATCATATACCATAGAAGATCGTATCCAACAGTGATAACCCCCATGGGAAAAGAAACCTTAAAAGGTAATATACAGCAATGGGAGAAAGCTTAGGAATAGAAGTAATTTTACATTATACTGGTGAGCACATTAAGTCACTGCAGGGACTGGCATACTACGTTTCTCAGATAGACAAATGTATATCAGTCATAATGGAATTTTGACTTTTCTGCACTTTTCGAATATTAAAATATAACAAGAAAATTGCATTTTCAGAACTTTAAAACCCACATCCTGCTTCTCAATTTCCTCAGCCCTTTGTGTGTTGTAGCTCAGAACAAAATAGCTTGAGGAGAAATCACTAGCCTGAGAAATGTTGATAAGATTTAAGAGCTACGCCCAGTTCAATCGTCTTTGAAATGGTTAGTTTGAAGTAACTTTAAGGACATTTTCACATCTTGCACGCATTTAAAGACTGGTCATTCATAGCAGTCTTTAAGATATATGATGTCAACTGCTAATCAACATTACCTTTGTATGCTGCAATACACTGGTTCACTTTCTGTTGGGTGGATCATCCTGTTAAGGCTGGTACCAAATCCAGACCGTGCCAGAAGACACAATTGGCTCTAGCATCATATGACATTGACATAAAATGTTTCGGAAAGTACGTGCTTGTCTGCGCTCTTCCAAATCGATAGAGGAAGTTGTGGCATTAAGTACTAATGAATACAATGTGGCATTACAAATTACAAAGAAAAAGGTGGAAAAATCATTACAATGGTAGGAAAGCACAACCGCCTGGCTGCATTTTCAGGATGCAAAAGCAGTTGATAACCACTTGGCACAAAGCTAAAATGGTGACAGATTCACCTTTCAGTAGGGGCATGACCCAAAGCACAAGGCCGAACATTCAAGTGGCTAAACAAGCACAAAGTGAATGTCCAATAGAAAAATTTGTGGCAGTAATATAAAATGACTGTCCATTGATCTCCAACTACCTTGATCATTCTTAGCCAAGAATAGATAAAAAGCACTTTCCAGGCATGTAAAATTGGTAAAGCTGTAATTTCTGGCAAAGTTGCTCCCACTAAGACATGTCATTTTTAGATTTCATAGCAGTTTTTTTGTTGTTGGCTTACATTTCACCCATAAAGGAGTTCAGATTCAGCATTCACGTTCTGAATAAAATATTAAAGTGTAAACAATTTGCAATTCAACACAGTGACAGCAACAGGGTGCTTTCACAAGGTTCTACATATTTTTACTTGCTGTTTTAGAAGTAAACTTTTTCTGTTTCACAATTATCATATGGAATATTCTTTTGTTTTTATTTAGAAGAAAAAAAAAACCATGTTAGTAATTTAAATGCACAATGCATTTCATGTCCCTTATACAGTCAAGCCGGAAAGTCTGCACACCCCTTTCACCTTCTCCACGTTTTATTACGTTATAGACTTATACTACAATAGATTGAGTTCATTTTTTGCCTCAAACATCTACACACAATAGCCAATAATGACAAAGTAAAAACAGGTTTTTAGAAAATATGCAATTTTATTTTACTGACAAAAATTGGTTATTTAGGGGTTACATATCTGTACACACCCTTAGCCTAATACTTGGTTGCTGCACCTTTGGCAGCGATTACAGCTTCAAGGCATCTTTGGAAAGAAGCTACAAGCTTGGCACACTTGTTTCTGGACATCTTTGCCCATTCCTCTTGGCATATCCTTGCAAGTTCCGTCAGGTTGGATGGGGAGCGTCGGTACACAGCCATTTTCAGCTCTTTCCAAAGGATCTCGGTGTACTTAGCTGCATTCATCTTTCCCTCTATCAGGACTAGTCGCCCCGTTCCCGCTGCTGAAAAACATTCCCACATCATGATGCTGCCACCGCCATGCTTCACTGTAGGGATGGTATTAGCCAGGTGATGAGCGGTGTCTGGTTTCCTCCAGACGTGACACTTGGTATTCAGGCCAAAAAGTTCAATTTTGGTTTCATCAGAGCAGAGAATCTTCATTCTCATGGTTTGAGAGTCCTCTAGGTGCCTTTTGGCAAACTCCAAGCGGGCTGTGATGTGCCTTTTACTAAGAAGGGGCTTCCGTCTGGCCACTCTACCATAAAGGCCTGATTGGTGGAGTGCTGCCTGGATGGTTGATCTTCTGAAAGGTTTTCCCATCTCCACAAGGATACGCTGGAGCTCTGTCAGAGTGACTCTCGGGTTCCTGCTCACCTCCCTGGCCAAGGCCAGTCTTCCCCGATTGCTCAGTTTGGCCGGGCGGCCAGGTCTAGGAAGATTCTTGGTGGTTCCAAACTTCTTTCATTTACGAATGATGGTGGCCACTGTGCTCTTTGGGACCTGTAAAGCTGCAGAGATTTTTCTGTACCCTTCTCCAGATCTATGCCTTTACACAATCCTGTTTCTGAGGTCTGCAGATAATTCCTTTGACCCCATGGCTTGGAGTTTGCTCTGACATGCACTGTCAACTGTGGGACCTTATATAGGCAGGTGTTGGCAATCCCCAATCATGTCCAATCAATTTAATTTATCACAGGCGGACTCCAATTAAGTTGTAGAAACATCTCAAGCAGTATCAGTGTAAACAAAATTGCAAACAAAAACCTCAGCTCATTTTTGGGTGTCATTAAAGGGTGTGCACACTTGTGTACATATATTTAACATTTAGATTTTTAATAAATTAGCAGAAATGTCTAAACCTGTTTTCACTTTGTCATTATGGGCTATTTTGTGTAGAATGTTGAGACTCAATCTATTGTAGAATATGTCTGTAACGTAATAAAACGTGGAGAAGGTGAAAGGGGTGTGCAGACTATCTGCTATACGTATATGGCTCTACTATGTATACCTTGATATCCTCCTTTCGGCAACATCATTTGGAACAAATACGCAATTTGAATGCAGAATCGTGCACTTTCTGTATGTTACCCATTACAAGACCTTTATGTCACTCCAGGTCTGTCACTCTAGGGAAATATTCAAATGCATAGTGCTATATCCTACCTAAACCAAAGATGTCTTGTAACCATCTCAATCATAATTTGGATACCAAAAAGCGTATTACCACATTAAAAATCCTGTCTTTTTTTTTTAAGAGCTTTTCCATAACTACCTCATTACCTGCCTCTAAGGTATTTTTTAAACAAATTAGAAATACTGCAAATCAATGATATGCACAGAGTTGTTTGTATATGCAGTGTTAGATTGTACAGTCGTTTGGATAGGCAGTGTAAGATATGTAGAGATGTGTGGGCTGCTACAGAAAAATGCTTTAAACGCATAGACCTTCAGAATGGAGCACTTTTACTGTTTACGGACCCATAGGACCTCTGCCTTGGTTACACATTTAGGATTCCCGCGGACCCTGGAAATCTCCCTTTGAGATTCGAAGCACAAACAGCATCTCTGCGGCGCTCCGGTGGCAGCAAAGCCAGACGCGGTGCAGGCGTTTTGAAGTGACCCAGGGTTCGATTACCGGGCCGCAATTAGTTATTCCGTTGATTAACCCAGAGCGCTGTAATTACTGCGACTGCCGAGTTTGGACGATGGAACGTACGGGACCGCTGAACGATGACACTCTGACGCCGGTTTCCACATTCGCCGGCTCGTGCTGCCACTCGCTCATTTTAATGGTCGCGTGAACGACTTCTACTCAACTGCTATTAAGGAAAGCGTGCGCGATGGTTTTATTTTATTTTTTTACCGAAACGCTTTCGATTGCAGTACCAAATCATGGCTGTCCCAAAGTTCACAGCAACTCATCCAATGCGTTATGAACTTATATGGCCAATTATCATTATTCTTTTTATTAAATTTTTTTACCTTCTACAGTGTGTACTGCTGGCGCTGTAGGTTGGTCTAACATCTTAATGTCCTTTTTCTGCTGTCGTAAACTGATTGACAGACACAGGTGATTTAATGAGGTTTAATACATTTTAGTCTGAACAAATGAAAACGTGCACAATCAGATCTCAAAACAAAGGCGCTGTGACAAAGAAGGCCCAACAATGCATGCACACAACCACACACAACACAATGTCAAAATGTTTCCTTGAACACAGAACAGAGTAACGCACAGCAATACAAAACGGCAAGTACTTCAAGCAAATGAACAAAACACTGGGCACTATATTCAGTGGTCAATAATGTCCCTTAGTTAGACTGAAAGACTGAGTGTAGCCAGTAAACCCATGGAGACGCTTCCCAGTAGTCCAACACAGGCTACACATAATACTGAACATAACTGAGACAGTCTGTCTGATGGAAACTCTGGGGTGACAAGTCAAAAAAGAGCATGTGGATTATAAATCTAAAAGGGTTAGGGTCAGCAGACAGCACTGTGCTTTTTTCAGTTTATTCAGTACCTTTAATCTGGGGGTCAGGATGTCAGGCAGTGTCATGGATTCAGCTGCTCTGAAGCAGCGATGTGATGCCATTCAGAAGTGCTGTGTAAGCTCAGTACCTGCGCAGTGGATGTGGGTTCTGACGTGCGTACGGTTTGTTGTGCTTTTTGGAGGACTTCTTCTTCATCACGTAGTGATTCTGTGACCCCGGGGCGAGGTGGTAGGGTCTGGTGCCCACATTCCACACATTCCAACCTTAATAGACAACAGAGATGGGGCATTTGACAGTGAAGGGATCTCGGCGAACGACATTAACGCTGCCGAGTACCGAATCCATCTTACAGCTTTAAGTCTGGTTTTTTACAATGCTAGACATTTCTGGAAAAGTACTTTCCTTTGCAGAGAATGACCGATTTCACAAAATACTCCAGCGGAGAGATTTGCGTTATTGTATTGTTCCGCTAAATGTCTTCAAATTGACATTAGTGGGCACTTTGTGTTTATTTATTTATTTATTTTTTAAATAGAGATTCAAGTCTACTTTTTCTCCTGAAAAGAAAGTTTAGCTTCAAAAACTAGTTTCGAGCACAGGAATACATTGGCAGCTGGGTGTTTTTTAAAATCTATATGCAGGGCGCTCAGGACGTACTGCGCTTCAGGTGAATGCTAAGCAGCGGGGTGACTTTGCCCGGGCAAGCCTTCCGTTCTACAGAATTTGCAACATCTTGCACGTGTGTGTGTTTGTGTGTCCTTGAATCTCTCCTGTGCTTTCCCAGCTGCCAGTCTAAGGTGTGGAACAGGCTCGCTGAGAGCGCCTTTCTTCGGGTTCTGATAAATGTTGGGCTGGCTTCTCGGAGTCAGCACTTCAGTATGCACAAAAGGAATATATGATATGCCAATGTGATTCAAATAAATTAAGAGGCTGCTGCTGCTTGTTTCTCCATAAGGCCGTGCCCCCGTTTCCAGCGAGTACAACATTCTTTGACAAATGACATTCCAAGGACAGAGTGCATTCAAAGAGAGTTAATATGCAGAGTAAATATTCGGCAGCTTGGTTTGGTGTCTGTAGGCCCCAATGTCTGTAGGTTTTGCTGTCAACTATGCATCAGAATCTCAGTCCTCAAAAGATGCAGGTTGCTGTCAATTTTACACCTTTTGCATTTGTCCATGTTCTTATTTCAGTGGTGGGAAGTCACTGAAAATCAGTTCAACTGAAATTATTCACTTTCTGGTTAGCTTCAAAAATACCCTTTCCCCCCCCTTTTGAGTGGCTTTTTCAGCCCGGGAACACTGCATTTAAATACATGCGAGAATACACGTGAAACTGGATAATTGGTTTCACCTGGGAACCTTTCCGAAAGACTTGGTTTGTTTGCTGTTCACCTGTAAGTGTCAATCTCTGGGGAAAAGGGGCGTAATGGTGAGTAAAGACGCCCTGTGGGCCCTGCTCCTGTTTTTCATGTGTTATTAGTATTTTCACACGTAACTACAGTAGAGGAGGCAGCGGCAACATGAGTGAAGGCAAATGCTCACCAGACAGCACAGCCAGAGTTTCAGTAACCTCAGACTCAACTTGCGTTTTGGTTTCATGCTGAACACATTTTTCAAGTCCGGTTCCAAGAGGTCAGGGCCCGGCTGCGTGTCAAGACCTGTGTTCAATTCTTTATTTTCCCCCTGGTCCCAAGCGATCTGCTCTGAATAAATAAAACTTGCAGTTTTGTTTTTTTTAAACATAAAAAGCCAAAGAAACCAGATGTCAAAACTAGGTGTGAAATCAATCCATAGCTCCCAACAGCCCCATCGTAAAAACTACTCTGAGTATGCCTGTGGAGCTCTGGTGTACCGCAGTGTGTACTGTGGTGAGGTCAAAATTACTGCCGCCTACACAGTGGATTATACCCTCCATCTGTCATACTCTGAATAGGGCACTGCCATCTTGAAAGACGTCCGTGTGTGAAAAAGTGCTTAAACACGGGTCGAAGACAATTGCTCTGCACCATTAAACAATGACCATGTCAGGAAAATGTGCCCTCGTACCGTTACAGAACCACCAGAGCCCCTCGCCGTTAAAACGTTGTCGATTCCATTTTTTGTTCAGGACCCGCATATAAATGTGCACATTAATACCTTTTGCTTTTACTTGCACAAAGAAATCAACTTCTGCCTTTCCTGTGTGAGAACTATCCACAGCCCGTACCTGCCAATCGCCATTTTTCACTTCCAGAACGACAAAACGTAGCTCTCGAATGTAGTCATTTGGGATAAATTGAAGAAAGGCGGTACTGCATCTTCAATGAACACGGCACTGGACCGAATGTATTATATGAGGAGTTTTTCCTCAACAGACCTGAAAAACATTTTACCTGCATTTTATAGATTATTCTACAGGCCTCACTGTAGACAGCCTAATTGCATTAATCAGCCATGAGGACCATGACCAATTACACAATTAAGGACCGTTTGAAGAGCTTGTTCGCACAAGGTTGCACGCCTCTAAACCGGGGGTGTCTAATCTTATCTGAAACGGTGAATTTTTTTGTTCTGGCTCAGCACTAAAATGCCCGACGCAACTAATCCTGATTTGAATTGTCAGTTTTAATTGAAGACCACGATCAGCTCATTTGCACATTGTGCTGTGCTTGAACAAAAGACTGCACCCCCACCGGACCTTTCCCAATTAGACTGAATACCCCAGTGATAACTGAATGAGTAACTGAGATAATAAAGACACTGCAATGTTGGAATTTTTTTTTTTTTTAAGCACGTGGTATCAGAAACTCCTGTATCCACCTCTTGATGGTGGAGGAGGACAGAACTAATGGTTTAAAAAACCTATGGTCCAATATACTACATGATACTATAGAGTACTAGAAGTTATATTGCTTAGGTAATCTGGGGTTATTCATGCAAGTGCAACCAAACGGGCCGCACACCCAACATTAACACTCTGCTCCTTGTAAAACTTTCATTAGCGCTTGTGTTTTCTTTGAGCTTCCGCTAATGAAATGACTGCACAATTGGTTCATATTTTATAGGAAAGACAAAAACTACGGCAAACTGATATTTGCACTCGCAATTTTGTTGTGCATTGCAACAAGCCAAGAGCCTCCCAGTGTACGATGTGTCCCTCGGCCCATTTACTGAAGACTATAAGAATAATAACCCAAGCATAGGCAACCTCCACTTGCAACTGTCGGGGGGGGTTCAATCCACGATGCCCAGATCAGCATCACAAATCCAAAGGTCAGATTCTTCTGCTGCACTCATGGGCAAGGTAGAGACTGTGATATGCCCAGCCGGACTGTATTACATTACTTTCACTGAGCAGACACTCTTATCCAGAGAGAGAGAGAACCTAAGGGCAAGGGATCAAATGGCCATATGGAAAACAGAAAATCCAGGGCGGTACTTTTGTGCTTGTGATATAAGAGGGGAGGGAGGTCAGTGTCAGTGGAAACGCGCGCTGGAACGTACCCTCCGCCGATCTCGGATCGCCGTGCTCCGGCTCGGCCGCGGCCTTACGGGCGGGGCCGGGTCTGCTCCTGTGGTTGTTGAAGCTCATGTAGCCAGGGGAGTTTTGGTCAAAGGGGGTGTCGTCGCAGAAGTAGCTGGGGGGGTACCCTCGGTCCCAGTAGTCGAAGGCAGGTCCATGTGGATGTGGCCAGGGCAGCGCTGTGGGGGGGGGGGGGGGGGAGGTCGCTGTGAGGGAGGGTCTGGGCCACGGCTTTTACACAGCCAGATTCTGTCAGCTCTCCTTCTGTTTTGGGTTCTTAACAACACTGACTCACTGGTCACAGGACTAAAATACAAACAAGGCACCTTCGACAGAGGCACGCAGTCACAATGGCTGACTGCCTGCGACTGAAGTTCTTGAAACAGAAAAGCCTTAAGCTTTACCTGACGTTTCCCCTGGGAAAAATACAGTTATTCTATTCTATTTAGGAGTAAAACATGGGAAATATAGTTTAGAGAGAATGGAAGACAAAATACTTCAGAGCTATAGCACACATACAAAGTGACTTACATTCAATCCCAGTGACAAGACTCTACAGTGCTTTAACTGGAAAAATAAAATGTAGGAGCACATTAGGGTTGTTCGATGTCAACAAATTTCACATCGGCCAATCAAACATCGCCGATGTCATCGGCTGCTTGCGAGGGGGTGCATTCTTTTTAGCTATTGCAACATAATTCGTTCTGCAAAGCATCACCAAGTATTTGTAGCCCGTTTCATTTACTAATTTAGCATTGGCTATTCAAATGTTTTTATAAACTTCATGAATAAACTTTCATATCCTTCTGAATTAAAACAACTGTTTTGCGATTTTACGATTTGAATGGTTGATCAAGCTACACTGCCTATCTTTAAATCGGTAAAAAAATCCCTGCATCTCTCCACGATGCGCTTGGACCGGGAAAGATGAGCAATAACGTCAATGCTTCGTTCGATTACAGAGACAGGAACGTTAGACTATAGGGCTACCTTATCCGACAGTGCGCCTATACAGTGGTGGAGCGTATTCCCATACAGATGGCCCTTCGCTTGTTGCACACGTAATTTGGAGACGGCACGACGTTTCGCTTAAGGCAATACATAGCTTAGAAAAAATGTGACCATTTGCCTACTTTTTTTTTGCCTGCTATATTTTTCCAGAAGGGACAAATAAGACTAAAAAAATATGAATCTATAAACAGTCTAGACCAGCGGTTCTCAAACTGAGGGTACTGCAGGTGGTCCGTAGAAAAAAGAATGAATGAATGTGAATGTGTTTACTCACTAACTTGCAATAGAGGCCTGTCACATAGAACTAGAACTGTCGTTACCAATGGTTACAGGGACGCGCCGCCATTTTAGAGGATCAACCCTAACAGAGATGCTTGACGTTACCACTGAACTAGTAGTGTTCGCTACTCCATGAAACGAGTTTCATGCTAACGCTACTATGATTGCTGTCCTACAATGACGAACTTCTGCACATCGTACTGATGTGCGAATAAAACTGGGAAAAGGCGAAAATGTCCTTTTACATGATAATCTGAGTACTCACCATAGTAGCTAAACTACCAAGCAGGGTGAACGAACTAAATTTTACGACCGAAAGAAGAGACTGGTGGTTGAAAGCAGTGAGGAGTGAGCTGGATTTAGACAGCAACCAGGCTTGGATCGTTACAGCATAGGCCCGGATCATTAATGGTAAATTACGTTTTATGAACAAATTATAAAGTTAGCCATGTGCATTATCTTAATGTTAGAAAGTTAAAAGTGAATTAATCGCTTGGTTTAGCTAACGTTAGTAGCTATATCATTTGTGTGATCGACTGCTACGCCTGCGAAACATTAATGTTAACCTAATGCGATACGTCAAGCATATTCTGAACATCAAAACAGTGTTCATTTGAACTATTATTACATTGCTAGGGGTGCTACGTTGTACGATATCTCACAAATAGATTGGATAAACTGTAAACATTAGCTACCTGTGCTGGCCAGGCAGGGTGCGAGCAATATGAGAATCCAGAAGAGGGCGAAAAGAAAATGTAACGTTACAATATTAAGCACCAAATAACAATTTATTTGAAAGTAATAATGAAAGTAACGGTAAATGTACTTTATGTGTTGAACTGATTAGCCTTTTATGGTGTCTACAACTGAAGTTCCCTATCGGAAAAAAAAAGTTATTATATTCTATCCATCGAGCTAAAATGTTTTATTGCTGAAGTAGGCTACTGTAGCCTACCGTTAATACTTTAACATGTAATGTATCACTTTGCTCCCATATTAACTGCACAAGCACTTTACTTACCAAGGTGGTATACTACGAATCAGGATTACTGCGTTAGTACTAGCTGGATAACTCAATAAAACCCAGAACAGCTCTTTTTACTTCGGTCCATGCATGTTCCAGATTTGGGAGGGTTCCGGGGTTTACTCTGTAATTAATCTTGCTTCGTACGTAATCCCCCCCCCCCAATACTCCTTATAATATTTGTTTATGTTGGTATTATTAGAATAGAATATAGCTAATAACTTTTATTTCCCGCTAGGGAACTTCAGTTGTAGCCCCAGCTACCAGCTACAACTGAGGGGTGGGGGGTGCAATCACCTTAGACATTACAGCCGTGGGTTCGTAACAATATATGTACTTATTTTTGCGGTTTGCATATGAGGTGGTCCGCGAAAATCCTTGATAATAAAAAGTGGTCCGCATAAACAAAAAGTTTGAGAGCCCCTGGTCTAGACGTCATAGACGCCGATCTTGTGGGTGCTCAGGGGCCTGGGCACCCACGGGCAGATCGTATTGCAGAGTGAAGCTATAGTTTGATGCGGGTCACAGGTGGTTTAATCTGGTTCAATACACACATGAAGCACGTGAAATAAACACGATAAAAAGCAAAATGTCAGAAATATTATGCTTATGCGCTTCACAATAAGTCCTTGTGGCTGAATTTTTTTTGCGGGCACCCCCTGGTAAAATTTTTTTATTTCACAAGAAGAAAAACATCAACGAGCCACCCCAGGCACCGCACGCAATGGATTATTATGGTTCTATTTCCAAAGTAGTAGGCTGGACTACAGACAAACTGAACAGAATTTAGCCATTTATTGTTAATGTTTGTGGTCATATACATCAAATATGATACTTTAAAAATATGTTAAAGCAAAATATACTAATTTTCTGAGACACTGAATTTGGGTTTTCATTAGCTGTAAGCCATAATCATCAAAATTACAAGAAATAAAGGCTTGAAATATTTCACTATGTGTAATGAATCTATATAATATATGAGTTTCACTTTCTGAAATGAGTGACAAAAAATATTGAACTTTTTCACGATATTCTAATTTTTTGAGCTGCACCTGTATAAGCTGGAAAATGTGGAAAGTCGTTTTGGCGAGTATGCACATGCTGTGGAAAAAAAAATAAAATAAAATAAAAAAACATCTTGGCGATGTTGGCCTAATGTAAAAGTCATATCGTCATTGGCACAGTGCATCGTCGATGTCATCAGCTATCGGCACAACCCTAGAGCACATCTACATTGGTGTGCTCCTAACTTTTTAAACTGAGAAAATGTTAGCGTAGCGCCCTGAGTTGAGTGCTCTGATCTCCGAATCTAGTGAACTCATTCCAGTAGTAGTAGACGGATCAGGGCTACCTGAATACTGGTGGTTGGGATGAACTTCAGGGGATGCCATGTAAGGGTCGACGTAACCACGGCTACCACAGGGCCCTTGTAACAGAAAAACAATGGCGGTGACTGACTGAAACACAAAGCACCCCACCCTCCTCCCCCTATATGGCTGAACGGGTCGGGTCTTTACCACCATAGCGATAGGGGTCCATGGCTGGAGGCCGGTTGTAGTTGTGGGGAACTGGCGGATGTGTCTTTTGGACCTGCTTCCGCTTTGATTTCGAAGGAGCAGGAGGAGCGGGACTGGGAGTGGAGAGGATGACTGTAAAAAGATCAAACTGTATTCACCACTGTAAACTCACACGCACACACCAATACACACGTACCTACTCTCCATATGAACCCCATTATCTCCATCAGACGACCCCACCGCCCCTCCCCGTCCCGCCAAGCTCACTGTCCTTCTCTCGGTGACCCCCCCCCCCCCAGCTCACCGTCCGACCCCCCGGTGGCAGAGGACGGGTGCAGCTCCACGCCCCAGGCCTGGGCGGCATGCTCCAGCAGCAGGCAGGTGATCTGGCGGTGGGCGGCGGCATTCCAATGCACGCCATCCCGGGTGCGGTGCTGCAGGCTGAAGCGGAAGTGGAAGTGCAGGTCCAGCACGTCCAGCCCGTACACGTCGGCCAGCGTGCCGCTGTAGAAGTTAGCCTCGATGACGTCGTACCGCAGCGTGGGGGCCATGTGCTCCACCTGCCACCCAGGCCGAGGGGTGAAAGATGAGGGTTACGCAATTAAAAATCTGTGTGACTGATGAGCAAAATCTATTTGAAGTTTTATTTAAAATAAAAAGTTGGCTAAGCCTGTTGGCGTGCTTCCTTTGAGCGATATCCATAGACTAGATATTGCTTTGCCTACGCAAACTCCTATATCCCCAACAAAATGATGAATAAAAAGTCTTGGACACTAAATTGCGTACCTCCAGGTAAGAAATCCCACATGAGGTATTAAGCACTATTGAACAGGACATTATCAGTGTCATTAGAACACTTGCACTATCCACATCACTTACTAATTTAATAAAGCTCACGCTGCTTACTCCAATGCCTTTCCCCAACTCAACCGTGAACCTCATTTTTCTACCCATTCCCCCAAACTTGTTTTCCCCCCTTCTGGTCCAGAACTCATCTTGTACTCCCACCCACTCCATCTCAGCCCCTGGGCAGCCTTAGATCACCCCTCAAGAGCAAACTCATCTGGCTTCACTAAACTGGAAAAAACTAAACCAAAAATCCCCATTAATCCCTGATACTCACTACTTATCAATCACAACCACTTGGAAAAAACAACCATGACAAATAAACTGCCAACTGAATTCAATAAACATTAAACCCATCCTAACTATATATGGAATAAACTATAATACATTGTCACCTACAAGTTGCACATTTATCCAAAATAGTCGTATACAAGTCAAGCAATGCACACGGGGGGTGGGAGGTGGCAATTTAATGCAGGAGACTACTGACTTATATATTCAAAATGGGCGGGGTGGAGGATGAGGGGTGCGGAATCATTAATTTACCCAGGGATCCTCAGGTCACCACTACACAAGCTCCCCCAGTTAAGCACCGGGTGCCGACAGATACCAAACTCATCAGTGAGAGATACGCCTCACCTTTAGTATTGCCGTGTGAGAAATGAGCGTGAAGGCAAACCCGTACGCGCATACTCTAATGTACACCTCACCTCATTCTTGCAATTGCAACCATTAGATTGAAATCAGCAATTACAGAAGGATGGAATCTCATTCTAAAAACACTTACCTCTGTCACACTTCCAAAAACAAGTCTTTCTGCCTATAAAGGGAACCGGCACAAGCGTTTTCCCCTGAACATCCACACCAGCGGGCGTAAATCAATTGCGCCTGAGCCTTAGCCGATTAATTTGTTTGTAGAAAAAGACATCCTCGGGTCTGCGGCTTCGAGCCCCTGTTCCAAGTGAATTACTACTGGGAAAATGATTGTCCTGACTTTTTTCTTTCTTTCTTCCCCCCCCCTTGCTTGGCAGAGCTGAGGCAAAGCGCAACCACTTTCACATTTCACACAGTTTCTTGCAGCTTCAGCCTAAACGCTCAAAAGGGAACCGAGGCTTGACAGGAAATTAAATCCAGGGACAGCACTTGGTTTGCTTTAAGGCTCACCTGCTTTCACTTCCAGGGTTCTGCCAGAGAACCTACATTAATCTGAAGCTACAGAGGTGTACGCGAAACAAAAAAACGAGTCGCTGGAGAATAACGGCACCGTTGCACATTTATAACGCCATACTTTTTTTTGAACGAAAAATCTCAATCCGTTCCACAGTTGCTTAGCGGGCCCGTTCCCCGGTGTATTTTATTGTGTATATCGGTGAATGACCGAATGTGAGATCAAAAGAGCAGCGTGCACAGAAAGCCTTATTGGGCCTCTGAACAATGGTGTAAAATGTGAGCATCATTCAGCTGGGAGACTGAAATGGTGGCCAGAGGGGGGAGGTCTGAATGTCAGGCTCTGGTTTACTTGAGCAATCAAGCTGTGGCCATTCATATCAATCCAGTAAAGGCAAACCCATTTCACCCAAGTCTCCCCATTTCAGGCACTATAATGTTTATGTTTAGGACAGATGGCTTCACAGGTGTTCAAGTGCTTTGTTAGTGCAGGTATAAGCATTTTCAGTATCTAGTAGGGATGCACCGAATCCATATTTTTAGGGTTCGGCCGAATCCCGAATCCACCAGTTAAGATACAGCCTGAACCCCGAAAGTAAAGGAGTAAAATAAATAAAACAATTAAATTCCTTGTTCAAATACATAGGCTATATTCTATTTTCAACAGAACATTTCAGCATACGTAAAAACATCAACTTGCATATTAAATTAAAATAAATATATATTTTTTATATTATTTTCTTTGTCTATGTTAATAATTCACGTGATGGCACAAATAGTTTACCGCTGGCTTCACATTTGTTTCTTATGCTGAGGAGAGAACGTAAGGCAAGTAGCCCCCGAAACGAGCAGCAGCCGGAGCTGGCTGCAGTACAGGCCTGCCATAGTATCGCCAGAGAAGATACTCAGCCCCTGGTCATGGATCACAGACTTCAAACAGTCATTGCATTGCATGTGACAAAGTACTTTCATACACATATATGTGCAAACCTAATGGTGGCCTGAAATGGGGGAGGTGTAATGTATAAAAAGTATGTATGTAATGCAATTTCTACATGGTGAGACAAAATATACCCTTACAAAAAGCTGAGAATCCACACTTGAACCACATTTTGTTTTATTACAAATGTATAATTGTGGAGTACAGAGCCAAATCAAGAAAAAAATGCACCTTTGTCCCAAACATTATGGAGGGCACTACACTTTTTAATGCCCCATAAGGGAATCAGGCAAGGAAGCAACAAATTAGACTGATTTAGGAAAGGGTCATGTAGTCCGTTTCAGTTTACCAATCACAGAATCTCACACATATGCCACCAGACAACATTGGAAGACAAATACCCCACACTAAAACACAACTGCTTGATTATGAAAGTGTTGTAAACAGCAGTAGAAACAGTGACATGGCCTCATTTTAAACTCCTCAGTAAATTAAGAACTTATTTTAATCAATTTCTTTTCATATTACTTACAACGGAAGTAAAGCAATTATAATAAATATGAATGAAGCATTTGGAAACTTTTAATTAGCTCCACTTTTTATGCTGAAAGGGTCCAAATATATAAAAGACTTGACCACATGAAGGTCATTCAGAACCCTGAAATGTTTGTAACATCATACACATCAATGTACACCAATTAAGAATTTGATTCCTTAACTGCTTATACAGTAAAGCCAGAAAGTCTGCACACCCCTTTCACCTTCTCCACGTTTTATTACGTTACACACATATTCTACAATAGATTGAGTTCATTTTTTGTCTCAAAATTCTACACAAAATAGCCCATAATGACAGTGAAAACAGGTTTAGACATTTGTGCTAATTTATTAAAAATCAAAATGTAAAATATCATATGTACACAAGTGTGCACACCCTTTGATATGACACCCAAAAGTGAGCGGAGGTGCATTTTGTTTCCACTGATACTGCTTGAGATGTTTCTACAACTTAATTGGAGTCCGCCTGTGATAAATTCAATTGATTGGACATGATTGGGGATTGCCAACACCTGCCTATATAAGGTCCCACAGTTGACAGTGCATGTCAGAGCAAACTCCAAGCCATGGGGTCAAAGGAATTCTGCAGACCTCAGAAACAGGATTGTGTCAAGGCATAGATCTGGAGAAGGGTACGTAAAAATCTCTGCTGCTTTACAGGTCCCAAAGAGCACAGTGGCCACCATCATTCGTAAATGGAAGAAGTTTGGAACCACCAAGAATCTTCCTAGACCTGGCCGCCCGGCCAAACTGAGCAATCGGGGAAGACGGGCCTTGGCCAGGGAGGTGAGCAGGAACCCGAGGGTCACTCTGACAGAGCTCCAGCGTATCCTTGTGGAGATGGGAGAACCTTTCAGAAGATCAACCATCCAGGCAGCACTCCACCAATCAGGCCTTTATGGTAGAGTGGCCAGATGGAAGCCCCTCCTTAGTAAAAGACACATCACAGCCCGCTTGGAGTTCGCCAAAAGGCACCTAGAGGACACTCAAACCATGAGAATAAAGATTCTCTGGTCTGATAAAACCGAAATTGAACTTTTTTGCCTGAATACCAAGCATCACTTCTGGAGGAAACCAGGCACCACTCATCACCTGGCTAATACCATCCCTACAGTGAAGCATGACGGTGGCAGCATCATGATGTGGGGATGTTTTTCAGCAGCGGGAACGGGGCGACTAGTCCTGATAGAGGAAAAGATGAATGCAGCCAAGTACACCGAGATCCTTGAAAAGTACACCGAGATCCTTGAAGAAAACCTGCTCCAGAGCGCTCTGAACCTCAGACTGGGGCGAAGGTTTACCTTCCAACATGACAACGACCTGAAGCACACAGCCAAGAGAACAAAGGAGTGGCTTCGGAGAAAGTCTGTGCATGTCCTTGAGTGGCCCAACCAGAGCCCAGACCTGAATCCAATTGAACATTTGTGGAAAGAGCTGAAAATGGCTGTGTACCGACGCTCCCCATCCAACCTGACGGAGCTTGCAAGGATATGCCAAGAGGAATGGGCAAAAATGTCCAGAAACAAGTGTGCCAAGTTCGTAGCTTCTTTCCCAAGACGCCTTGAAGCTGTAATCACTGCCAAAGGTGCAGCAACCAAGTATTAGGCTATGGGTGTGTACAGATATGTAACCCCTAAATAACCTATTTTTGTCAGTAAAATAAAATTGCATATTTTCTAAAAACCTGTTTTCACTTCGTCATTATTGGCTATTGTGTGTAGATGTTTGAGGCAAAAAATTAACTCAATCTATTGTCGTATAAGTCTAACGTAATAAAATGTGGAGAAGGTGAAAGGGGTGTGCAGACTTTCCGGCTTGACTGTATAATTATTATAACTGTAGCCATATTTTTTTACTTGGGTGAATCATTATGTAGTTCTTTTCAGTAACCTCTTTTTGGCAAACTGATTTTATTCCGACTTCCCCCAAATTGTAATTACATTCACAACCTTTAGCAATAGTGCCGTTGACCCTTGTCTAAAATCGAACGTAAAACCAGTATTTCTCATTTGCAAGTGAATTTCCGTTAAATGCTTGCCTTCTGAAATAAGGAGCTTGACAAGGCGCAATTCAGCATGCTAATTTTGTCCGTCTTACCCACACATTGGCGGTTTGCCTGGTTAGTCCCCAAATTGGTGGTTGGCTTCTCTTAAGTTGGCTTCTCTATAGTCAGTAAGAAACTGACTATAAGGCTGCATGACATATGCTTCCCATTCTTGTAAATCTCATTCTTGTATATTGATACATAAAGGGCTGAACTACACAATCAGTAAACTGAGACACCTCATAGGAAATACTGAGGGACGGAACACAGCACTGCACTAATGCTCCAAATTCTTGGATTTTTAAAAGGTAGAAAAAAGGTGCCAGTCTCAATTTGAGGTTCCCAGGAGGTTTTCTGAGAGCCACCTTAATCGTTTATGTAAATGTCAAGCTGCACAAACGGATGCTTTGCAAAGCTGTAAGCTACGCTAGTTGCCCTAAATGAGGAGACTTGCACAGCAAAAAAAAATAAAAATTAAAAAAATTAATAAAATGCATTCAAATAAATATTTGAATAGTCATGGACCAGGACAGACACATACCTCTGGTACAAGGAAGCCCCCGATGATCTTGCTGCCCAAAGGCATTGTCATGTTCCACATGATCAGGCATTCCGGCGGAAGTATCCTCTTCATTTGCTGGAAGAGCTTGTGGAGGTTCTCCCTGTACTCATTCACCCACTTCGGACCATACCTGGGTGAAACCAACACAGCTCGGTCACACAACTCCAACCTGAGAAGGGGTAAACCTGCACAGAACCCAATCCAAGTTCCTAACTGCGACCCGGTCTTTCGAGGGACCCCGCTCGCAAACGACAGCGCGTTGCCTCACCCTGCTGCTTCAACTGCTTTCTGCAATGTCCCCCTCACAGCCAATCGACGGTTTGGCGACAGACATACTGAAAGAAATATCCTCAAGGTGCCAACACCCCGCTTTTGCCTTGCTGCGGCAAAGGGTTCGACCGCACCCAAGCCGATAAAGTTCTGGAGCTGGTGTGGTGTGGGCAAAGGTGAAAAGGGCCTCACAGAAGGAGCAGTGCACTCTGGGTAAATACATGTACACTTACTTTAACCATCAACCTGAACAGAATCTGTCCCCAGTGCCTATTTGGAATCAATGGTTAAGGGTAGGACGAGTGGTTGGCAAGCTGATCCTGGAACAGTGGCTGGGAAAACAAAAAACTCTGAACACTGCAAACAGTGCATTATGGGGATGATGGACATATTGTGCGTTGTGATATTTATAACCGAACAGTGATGCAGAAATGCCTGAATTGCTAAGTGGACTCATTGCTTTGAATGCATCGTCATCATTCATGTTCATAATCAATATTCTGGGTTTTTTGGGTTTTATTCAGCAGTTAGCCAGCTAACCCGGTCAGTTACAAGGAAAAGGGCCCTGACCAGATAACAATCGGCATACAACACAGCGTCTCTCCCTTACACAGAATTTACTATATATGACGAGGATTTCTCTGGCACTCCTCTGCGGGATACAAGTTCTCCTGCCATGCACTTAACCTCTCCTCATCAATATCATCATTATCGTTATCTTCAAACCCTCGCCTTCGCAGCTGAGCTTTCCTAGTTCTGCATAGCACTGGGATAACTGCTGGCCTGCAAACGACTGAGAACAGGGTTTAGCCAGGAGAAAAACAAACAAAAAAACACTTTGTATTCCAATCACTGGTGTCCCCTATGAATTATGCAGCGTTCACGGCACCTGGTTCGACAGTCACAATTCATCACAGTAAACAGTACTCGCACACCTGGACACACACGCTAGGCCTGGTTTTCACCATGAACGCTTTAGTGAAAAAAGACCAGTCGCAGATCACCAAGTATCACCTTTGACCTGGAGCGGCGATCGACAGTAGAAACAGCGCTCACCGCGTGCGCCATCGTATGATTACTTCCTCTGCGGCACAACATTTCAAACAAACAATCTCAAACTCAAACTGGGGAAATGGTTATCAGGTTTAATAGTATGTGTAAGCCGATGGTAGACTCCTTTAAAGGTTAAATCCCTCTTTAAATAGAATTAGCCTCTGGATAAATGAACAAATTCATAAAATAATGAATGTAGGAAGGCAGAGCAGAATTGAAAGTTCTTCAGACTGAATACCGACTACTGTTTAATGAAAGATTGCAGGCTTGGATTCAATGCTATAGAAATAGCTAGTCAAACTTATTTCTCTTATTTCCATTACCCATTTTATACGACTGATGAAACTGTAAACCTATTTGAGAGTAATCTAGAGCTCTCAAAGAATTATAATGAATTATTTAGGGTCCTAATCAAATAAATGACACCAGAATTTCAATTTACAACATAAATCAGATCCTCCTTTGTACTGATGAGATCTGTCACTCCGTGTTAAAAAAAATGCAAATTGCATTTAAATCGGATCCTGCTGAAGAATTTTCTGAGATGGTAAAGTGCATGAACTACACCACATGTTTCTTAGAGACAATTCCTACAAGGCTACTTAATCTCCACAAGCACTTAAAAAGGCAATATTCATTGTTTTTGCACTAGCCTTAAATAAAGCTTTATAACTACATGGCAACACACAGCAGAGACATGGTTGATGGCAGTCTTTGAAGGGCATGTGTACCATCAAAACTAAAGTATCAAAACCTTTGAAATGAAATATGTGAGGAAGCATTCATGGTACACACGTAATATACATAAAAATAAAAACGAAGCGCCTTACTAAACTATACTATATTTATAATAGTATCTACATGCTCGGTTTATTTCACAAAAGGGTCATTCTGGGGGAAAATGGGCCCTTTTTAACATTGACCTCTCAGACCAGTCACCACCAGCCTGCACCATTGACGCACCATTGACACACCATTGTAGCCTATCCGCTTCAAGGTTTGATGCGTTGTGTGTTCAGAGATGCCCTTCTGCACGCCACTGTTGTAAACAGCCATTATTTGAGCATGCGTTACCTTTCTGTTAGCTTGAACGAGAGTGCCCATTCTCCTGTGACTTCTTACTCTGTCATTAACAAGGTGTTTTCTCCCACAGAACTGCTGCTCACTGGTTGTTTTTGTTTTTTTACTTTAGTGTGTCCCAGGAGGGCAGCAGTTTCTGAGATGCTGGACCAACCACGTGTGGCACAAACAATCATACCATGGTCAAAGTCACTTGGCTATTTGTGTGAATGAGCAGGTGTACCTAATAAAGTGGCCACCGCGTATATTTTAAAGATGCAGTTGTTGTCCGTTGTCCGTTCCTGAAGAGGCCTGGGGGGTATACTACAAAGCAGGATTACTGAGTTAGCTGGATAACCCAGAACAGCTCTTTTTATTTCTGTTCCAGATTTGGAAGGGTTCCAGGTTTTACTTAGTGCAGTTATCTGGCTAACTCAGTAATCCTGCTTCGTAGTATACCTCCCTGATCTGGTCAACTACATCCAAAAACATTTTATACCAAATTTATTTCCCCTTTATTGGCAAGATTTTAGGAGAAAAAAATAAACATTTCCAAGCAGTTAATATCCTTTGAGTAAAAGTGGATCATTTTGAAGTCTGGCTTCAGGTCACACCATTGTACACAAACTGCACTTATTCCAGTAACTGATGTTATACAAAAGGAATGCAGATTCTGAAGATTGTTACAATTTTATGTCTTTTAGACTTTAGTGCGGCTTCCGAAATGTTAGCCAAGTTAGGTTTTCAATCAATGTCTATAAATTCTGCCTTTAAACCCATATGCAAGGTCCTCTTATGTAAAAGTGGATTTTAGGACCAACACTGAAGTATAGTACCTGAGCAAATGACAGAGGTAGATCTCTATCAAAAATAAACAAACACAAAAGTATAATCCACAATTATATTTACCATCCACACACACAGTTTTTTTAAACGGTCATGTACCTCCATAACTATGTGCACACGTGATCGTTGTGTGAGGGCACGTTACCTAGACAGGTCCCACACGCAGGAGTTGACGATGATCACATCAGGCTTCAGGCCATTCTCAAAATCTGCTAGGATGCTCTCCATGTAGCGGGAGTAGATGCGGGTCAGGAAATAGAAGCGGACCAAGTGGTGGTCCGAGCGGAACTGGCGGACCTCCCTGTACCCTGTCCCGTTGCTCATGGAACCAAACTGTCCACCTTCCACCAAGCAGTCCTGCTCAAAGTTCATCTCCCCCTAGAGAACCAGAAGCAGAAGACATGAAGCAAGTGCAACCGAACAGGAAAAAGGAGGGGTTTAACAGGAGGGATTAGACAGGAGTTAGGGAGCATTTTAACAAGAGGGGTTAGACAGGAGTTATGGAGCATTTTAACAAGAGGGATTAGACAGGAGTTAGGGAGCTTCTTAAAAATAGGAATTAGATTAGGTGGTGGTGAGGGGGCTTCATTTCACAATAATCCAGGTAAAATGCAACCGCAGGGTTCAAACACAAATTACGATTCTTGTTCTGCAACCCAAGGGAATGGCATGTCCATGGAACACTTAAGCACACGATTCCTTCTAGATAACTTGAGGATTCAGATTGCTTGTGTTTGTAAGAAAGTAATTTGGAAAAGAAAAAAAGCGGGACCTGAGCGTACTTACTCGTAAACTCTTAAAACTCAAACATTTAGAAAAGAAATGTAAGCTGAAATTTTTTGTTTTCCATCTTTCAAAAATAAGATGGACCCATAGTAACGGGTCAAAGACTGCATAGCCTACGTGTTGCATAGGCTTTACACAGATTCCAAGAACAGTCATCGCCCCTTCAGAAAGGGAGACTTTGGAGCCAGAGCCGTATATGCCACAGTCCTGTGCTCCACTGTATTTGCAAAGGAAGGCCTCAAGGCCTTTTATAATACAAATGACATAAAAAAGTAAGCAATTCAAAAACGGGAACAAAACAGGACTATTTTTAAATTTACCATTCGCTGTATTTTGAGGTCATGTTATTCCCAGTGGGGTTCCCTATTAAAGGCATATTAAATTAAGATTTATTTGAAACTGCTGAGCATTTCTTTCAGATAATAGTCTCCAAGTGCACTTTGAAAGGTTGTTCTACTTCAAAGATGTATGCAAAGCAAGCAAAGATGCTTTGAAACGGGACATTACCTTGGTCTTCAGCTGAGCCACGGTCAGGTATTTATCCTTCTGCAAGAGTAACACAAGGTCCTTGTACACAGACCGTTGGACTGGAAGACAAAGGGAAACATCCAGTTTCAGACAGCATTCAGCTGACACAGCTATGTCCACACTTAGCAAAGCACTTGCAGCCATTATCCAGCCAGGCCAAACTGCATCAGCACAGTGAGTTCAGCAGAGGCATTTAAAAAATATGTTAGCATTGAACAGCTGGATTTCAGATGTCTGGTGTCTCGTCTGCTTACCGATTGGCTGAGTGGATTTAACACTGCCCGAAAGAATGGCCGAGAACATGTTCAACTCTTTTTAAATGTCTAATAGAATACACCAAATTGGGAGCACTTGATGTTCTACCCGCGTTTACCTTGCAGATTTCCTTGCACAAGACTTAATGAAATGGCAAATCGACTCTAAAGTGCCAATTCCTGGCTGCCATTAAATGATTACAGGCAATTAAACAAAGAAGAGCTTGTGGATTGTGGAGGCGTGTCTGAAAGACCATCCATTCCAGGTAATGGTGTGCAAAGATCTAGGAATAATGACAGACTCTTAACCTGAAAAAAAAGAAAAAAAAGAAAAGGGGATTCTGACCCCTTTCAATGCTAATAAATCTCTCTTGCGGTCTATGTCGATATATATATATATATATATATATTCCCCCACAATTAGGGATTGTAGTGCATTTGTCTTTTGCAAATAGAGATTATGATGCCTGGGAGGTATACTACGAAGCAGGATTACAGAGTTGGCTGAACGAACCCTCCCAAATCTGGAACATGGACTCCGTAAGAGCCAGTTATCCAGCCAACTCAGTAATCCTGCTTCATAGTAGCAGCCCCCGATTTCAACTTTAATCAGTTAATCAAATGCTCAAAATGCAAATAAAATAACTGCCAATGAGTATTTCTGAAATTTGGTAAAATGACGTGCCTCGGATCCAATTAGTCATGGGAAGAAATGACTGACCTCAGGCTTTCTTAGGATTCGGGTGGGTGGCATTTGGATCAGACCAGTGCAAGTGCCCTGTACTGATTGACAAAACAACAGTGGCCAACAGGCTAGTGTGCATTCTCATTTGGGTTTAGAATTATTCTATTAATGGGTGATGTCCACTCAGAATATGCAACAATTTATTCACCAACGATTGATGCGGATGCAAGGGGAAATTAACAAATATTAACCCCTTTGCGCAGATGGTCACACCGGCGGGACCTTTTTGCTCAACTGAGACATTCGTTGCTCCTGCAACCAAACTATTAGTGGAATTCACAAACTCTGTGTTTTAACTTTATTGGTAGACGATTCGTAACGATTTCTGCCCAGTGCGTAGTTTCTAAGTGTCACTATTTTCCTGTAGCAAGTCCATTTAACATTCAAGCACCCCCTCACCCAGTCTATACCTACCCTGCATGATATAGTGGACAATAGCGTCTATGTTTGAGTTCATAAAAATATTTATTCATCATATAAACGTTTTCCATCATAGCAACAAGATAAACCCAACAATCGCCTGATCGTATGCCAGAAAAGCAGTGAAAAGCCCTGCTCACTCAAATGCAAAATAAACATGTGAAAGTATTCTCTCATTCTACGATGTATTCTACTAGCAATATATGCTACTAAATATGAAATTAATATACAATCCTACCATTGGTTTTACACATCGAGATGTTCCTTTCAAAATTCAGTGGTCATTTATTGTCTGGTACAATCGGTTTGAGAAATACACAACACTTTATACCGCTATTACACTATCTGAAACATCGACTCGTAATACCCCCCAAGCCCTGCAAGCCTGTCTCGTTCATTACAGTTCATTCTGGTTTAATTGTCAGCTCTTTTATCCAATAGAGTACATTATAACCTTAGCAACGGTACATCCCATGTCTTCATAACGGTCAGTGCCCTAGAAAATCAGTTAAGGGGGGCAAAAAAAGTCCCTGTGAAAAAAAAAAGTTAAATTCGTACCCTGATAAGTGGTGTATTCTCAATGTATTAAAACTAGTAGCTACAACGTCCATGATGTGCAGCTATAACCTAATAAGGTTATAATAATCAGAGCTATCCACCTAATAAGTTTATAAGAACCGCTACAAGCAATTAGCATGACAACATTTTGGAGGTGGCCATCAGGTATATTGTGATACAAACGTTCAAGAGAAATGGTAATGACTAAATTACTTGCAAAAACGAAAAAATACAAACATACTGGTTATGCTAGCCAGCTTGTGATCCCAAATAAACATTAAGCTTGATTGATTGCCATTATTTGAGTGCCGAATAGAGTGGATGCGCTCCCAACTGAATGGGAGTAGTTATAATCATTATAATTCACAACATAGATCAGATGTCAACAACTGTACGCTACATGATAACGACATGCACATGGGTGGGGGATGACAGGTTTACTGTGCCCTTGTTTATAGTTCAGAATGTATAGCTGACTGTGTACTATAGTCTATGTTCATTACTAGGGATAGCTCCTACGTTGTGAGAAAGTTGTCGGATCTGCTTTGTAGTCGCGTCAATGACCTTCAATATACACATTTATTGTACGTTGCTTTCGATAAAAGCGTATGCCAAATAAATGCAATGTGTCCCAATCAGCGCCCTTCCATACTATTGACTAGACTTCCTGTCGGGCCGCCGCCAGGTGGTGAGGATGGGTAGCACCACCTCAGAGCCACTGACCCTCAACACGGGATCCCCTCAAGGATGCGTGTTGAGCCCTCTCCTCTACTCCTTGTACACCCACGACTGCATGGCTATGCACAGCTCCAACGTCTTCATCAAGTTTGCTGACGACACGACAGTGTTGGGCTTGATCGACGACGAGACAGCCTACAGGGAGGAGGTGGGATCACTGGCAGGAGAACAACCTCACCCTCAACGTCAAGAAGACCAAGGAGCTGATCGTGGACTACAGGAAGCGGAGAGGGGAGCACGCCCCCATCTCCATAGAAGGTGTTGCAGTAGAGAGGGTCAGCAGTTTCAAGTTCCTCGGCGTGCACATTTCCGAGGACCTCACATGGTCCACGCACACCACTCACATTGTGAAAAGGGCCCAACAACGCCTGTACTTCCTCAGGCGACTGAGGAAAGTCAGCATGTGCCCCCGCATCCTCAGAACATTCTACACTGGTACCATCGAGAGTGTTCTCACAGGATGCATCACCGTCTGGTACGGGAACTGCACCGCACTCGAGCGCAGAGCGCTACAGAGGGTGGTGCAGACGGCCCAGTACATCGTTGGAGGTGAGCTTCCCTCCCTCCAGGACATATACAACAGGCGGTGCGTGGCAAAGGCGAAACGGATAACGAAAGACAATAACCACCCCAGTAACAAACTGTACGTACTCCTACCGTCACAAAAGCGATACCGCAGTATCAAGACCCACACAAACAGATTCAGAGACAGCTTCCACAGTCAGGCCATCAGGCTGCTGAACAAGCTGCTGATCCCTGCCCCACTTCAATAACTAATAATTTCGATAACTTGTTCTTTTGCACTCCATATTGCACTGTATTGTATATTATATAACAATGCATATTTTATTACATTGATTTATATATATATATATTGCTCCTTTCAATTTATTATTTATTTAATATATATAAACTCCTCAAAAAACGTTTGGAAACGTTATTTCGGTCGATTATTCCTCCCCTTTAATAATACCAATTGGTATTGTATTTTATATCGTTGGAAAGCCTGATTAGTCACCTTTACAACGAGGTACAACTTGTAAGGATCATGCATTCGTGGAATGAGCAACACAGCTAACCGTGTGGGTAGCGGCCCAAAAAAATGTGCCAAAATCCCCTGCAATATTCTTCTGTTGGTATTCACTCTCGTTTTGAGCTTCAAGTGCTGGCAGGTGTATGCCAGTGGGATGGAATGGGATGCCATCCCACAGCAGTGTGTGACCAGGCTGGTGACCAGCATGAGGAGGAGGTGCCAAGCTGTTGTGGCTGCGTATGGATCTTCCACACGCTACTGAGGTCCCTGACAGTGTAAAATGAATAAAGTGTAAAAATGGCCAATATGTGTTGTTTTTTCCTTATTACTGTGGGAGAGTGCAATCATCCAGTCCACCAAGCAACTCAAAACGAGAGTGAATACCAACAGAAGAATATTGCAGGGGATTTTGGCACATTTTTTTGGGCCGCTACCCACACGGTTAGTTGTGTTGCTCATTCCACGAATGCATGATCCTTACAAGTTGTACCTCGTTGTAAAGGTGACTAATCAGGCTTTCCAACGATATAAAATACAATACCAATTGGTATTATTAAAGGGGAGGAATAATCGACCGAAATAACGTTTCCGAACTTTTTTTGAGGAGTTTATATATATATATATATTTTTAAAAAATATATATACTTATTGTTTTGTACATTGTATATTTTAATTTATAGCTTTTTAACTTAGATTTTTACCGGTATTCTTTTATAACTGCTGTCCATTGTCGGCGTTTGCACATAAAGTTTTTCACTCTCTGCTTATACCTGTGTAAACTGTAAAGTGACAATAAAGAACTTGAACTTGAACTTGACTATGCTTGTTGAGTACACTGGAAGTGAAGTCGAAAAAATTATCTGTAAATGTAGTGTACTTAAACCCCGGATGATACATTTCCTCCGGGGTTTCAATTAGTATAGCCTATTCAGGAGCATACTTTTCAAGAAGTAAGCAAACATGTTGGTCCATGAAGGTCCTTCTTTGCCAACCACTGACACTTAGATTTGTTGACTGCTCTTTATAAAGGCTTTCTGGCAATCCTTCTAAATATTGACATGGAGGAGTCTGACCGATTTAGTACCTCGTTTGTGTGCCAATAATGACAACATCTGTGTACGTATTTCTCAATGGGGTATTCTTGTTCGGATAGGCTACACTCCGAGCTAATCGCACCCCATTTGCAATTAATTGCAAATTCCTTGAGAACACCATCCCTATTTAAGGTCTTAGCACAGAAAGTAGGAACTGGTTGTAAATGTGTAACAGGATAAGTGGACTTGATAAATGTTTTTTTAGTATCTGCACACTTATTTATTGGCATACATACCAAATAATTTAACAGTTCTTAGGGAAACTATCACTATTAATATGTCACAGTATGTGTAGTTTCCAACATGCCTATTTTTATAGAACTGTTCACCTTGCGTCTCCCAAGTCACAGATCCAGGATAGGCATCCTCCTTATCTTAACCTATGTAACGTTACGCATCACAGAATTAAACTGATATTTTTTTCAGGGCTTGGCTGCATAAATATGTTACTCACTGGAGTCTCCGAGAACAACAACAAACTTGTTGTGTAGAAGCCGACATGCCTGGCTTTGGGTCACAGACTTCATGATCTTGAATGATGTCACTGAAGAAGTGCAGAAATCAACTAGCCACAGAGGAGAAAAATAAAATAAGATCGAAGAACATTAAGATCTAGGCCACGTAAAAACCTACACTAAAGCTGAAAAAGGTGAAATACACCTTTAACATGGGCAAATAAATCGGAAACTCCTTGAAGATAAGCATTTTCTAGGGTTAAAGACACCAAGTCCGTAAGAAACCTCCAGAATAAGCATCGACGAGTTATTCACGTAATTATGCCATTACAACGTTTATGGCTGATAAACTACAACCGCAGCAGTTAGGCTAATGTAACTTAGCTACGCTAATGCTACATGGCAAGCAATGGGAAGTTGGTTGTTCAAGCAGCTATTGAACCGCATGAAATTAGCACTTAAGGTACATCTTCTTGAATCTAGTAACGTTTTTTCTTGAGCACGATAATTTCTTAATTTAAGTTAGCGTTTAATTAACTTAGCTGCAAATTTAAACCTAAACAGAAACACACAGCGTTGTTGTCCACAACACAGCTATCTGACACAGTAGCTATAACCAGTCATGAGTTTAACGTTATCTGGGTTTTCCCCAAGTGTTGACCTTGATGTTTCAAACATAGGCTTTGAATAGTGCATGCTATCCTGCTGCTGACTGAACGAAAATGATGAACAAAGTCAGAAACGTACTTTCTAAACTTCTAAATTTAACTGCGACTAATCGCATCGCCTGTTTGCGTTCCTGCGTCAGCTTTCATCTCGGACAAGACGATCCTTAATATTGACCAGTCATTTTAGCTTGATAGCTAGGCTAATCGGAGGAAACTTTTCCGCTGTTCCCATATTTTCAGTAATTCCTTGCAAGCTATTTGAGCTCTCAAATGTGTTAACTGCTTCATAAACCTGAAACATACAGACAACATTTAGAATAATTATAATCGGGATGTCGAACATTACATCGACTGACTTTACCGTAGGCTACTCCTTAGTTTTCGATCTCACCACTCAATCCATCGAGCAGAGTGAAACGTCCATGCTAATTTTACAGGCTATAAAAAAATAGAATAAAACAAAGCGTCGTGTGATCGTTTTTTCCCCCCGTTAAACAATCCCATATCTTAATTTTAAAAAAAAACGTGTAGGTTAGGTGACAGTTGACTATGATCAAGCCTGAGCCTGTCAGGACTTGGACCGGACACGTGGACGGACCGTTTCGTGGTTCTCAAGCCGGACCAGTCGGCTACCAGACCCCTGTGAATGTTGGATTTTGTTGTAGCCAAACTCTTGATCATTTAATGTGGTTGACAACAGGTGTTTAAATTCTTCCAGAATGTTTTCTTAATTGTATGCAGCTTTGGTCATTTGATTTGGTTTTGGCTACCAGGTTATTTATTTCTTATAGGCTAGCCTACTTATTTTTCCCTCAGTCTATTTAACCAAAAAAAAAATAATAATAATAATTCTCAAAAGAAGCATTACCCATTACAGAAAAATAAAACATCAGTTCGGACAGATGAAAAATCCAGGGGAACCCCTGTCTGTGCTGGTTTTCATTCCATCCACAGCAGAGCTGGCCGCTGGCATAAACAGGATGCAGTCGTTTAGGGCCACACAATGCACGTTTAAATGGTGGGTGTTGGAGTACTTTGGGGCCATAACAACATTCATGTTTAGGGCCGCCAAAACCCTAGTGGACTCTGATTCACAGTTGTAATGCCAGAAACATAGTCCTAAACTTAAATATTCTTAATTAGACAGTTTATGTTTTGATGGATGATTTACTATTTGATGCCACATTTTTAAGACATATCTCTGCATCACACGTCTCATATTCAGAGCCCAGTCAGTCAGATCAATGCTTGCATTTTATTTAGTGTGCTATATTTAGAAAGGCGATTACCTTCTTAAAAATGTATTACATCCTAAAATCACAGGTGAAATAAATTATTTAATTACTGACATGTATACACTTCGTCATACTATGAAGCAGGATTGCTGGATAACGGCACTGAGTAAAACCCGGAACCTTCCAAAATCATCTGGAACATGGATTTAAGTAAAATAGCTGTTCTGGGTTTTACTGCTTCATAATCCACCTGGGATTAGGATAGAGAACCACCGCTCCAGAGAAACAAACTAAAGGAGAGGTTGTTGGTGAACAGACTTACCCCTCTTGTTTCAAATGTGCTCCCAAGCATAATCTGTACATTGGATGGGGTTGTTCTCAGAGGGACCATTTAAAAAAATTAAAAAAAAAGAAAAATGAAAAGGAGCAGACATTGTACAGAAACAAAAGCCAATACACAGAGTGAAGTATATGTTTTGGTTGTGGCTAAAAAGGGGGGTCATGGGGCATTTGAATCACTGAGCTTGCATTTAGGCAAAATGGAAAATAGGAACCAGGTTGCTTAAAACAATGGCAATTAAAGTTTTTTTTAAACAACTTTGCAGTTTTTCAAGGTTTTTGCATTGCTGTACATGGATGACATTCGGGGCTGTATCACAAAACAGGCTAACTGGGTTCACTGGATTACTATGCTATATATAGAATATATTAGGTACCTCAAGGGGGGACTGGACCCAAATGCAAGACTCAGACAGCTCAAGGGAAAACTCCACCAGGGAGCACATTTACTGGGAAGACAGGCAAGGGCAAGACAAAGACAGGAGAGACAGAAACTGACGAGACTGGAGGGTCAGGAACTTGAACGGGCGCAGGGGCCCGTGGTTGGGAACAGGAGCAGGGGACCGCAGATGGCGCAAGGGCAGGGCCAGGCGCTCAGCCTGGGGTTCAGGCGTCAGCCTGGAGGTCAGGAACAAATGTGGGGACCACAGATGGTGCGAGGGCGCACGGTCAGGGCCAGGCTCTCAGCCTGGGGTTCAGGCATTAGTCTGGACGTCAGGAACAGATGCGAGGACCACAGATGGTGCGAGGGCGCGCGGTCAGGGCCAGGCGCTCAGCCTGGGGGTCAGTAACAGATGCAGGGGACCACAGATGGTGCGAGGGCGCACGGTCAGGGCCAGGGGCTCAGCCTGGAGGTCAGGAACAGATGCGAGGACCGCAGATGGTGCGAGGGCACGTGGTCATGGCCAGGCGCTCAGCCTGGGGTTCAATAACAGATGCAGGGGACCGCAGATGGCTCAAGGTCAGGGCCAGGCGCTAAGCCTGGGGTTCAGGTGCTCGGCTTGGGGTTCAGGAACAAATGCGCGGGGGCCTGCGGGTCGGGCCGGGGAGAATTGGGGAGAATTGGGGAGAATTGGGGAGAATTGGGGAGCCTGGCGGGACGAGAGGGTCTTGGAGGAACAAGGGGACCGACACAGCACAACACAACGGTCTGGCCCCGAACAGAAAAACGGGGCAGATGAAATAGAAACTTAACAAGGACAGAACGAGGAACAGGTGAGGCGACAACTAACGAGGAAAAGAGAGGGAAACACAATGCAGGTGCGGGGAAGTGGAGAACACAAGTGGAGGGAAAGAGGGAAAACATGGGGTGGACTTCCAAACGGAAGACCAGGAACGGATCACAGGACATCACAGAACATACATTATGAAGCAAAAACACTGTTCCGGGTTTTTCTCAGCAGTTATCCAGCTAACCCACTTAGCCTGCTTTGTGATACAGGCCTCAGAAAATTAATGTAATTTATAGTGATACTGCAAGAAAGAAACTTCCATGTACAGCAGTGCAGAAACTTTAAAAAAACTGCAGACGTTATTTAAAAAAAAAAAAACTTTAATTTCCATTGTTTGCCAGCTTCATGATACAGGCCCCTGGTGTAATTAAATTGTAAACACAACTCATGTGTTGTGTAGCTGGAACGCTCCAAGGGTAACCTTAATTGGAGGGAAATTACAATAGAGCTGCAAGGGTAAAGCGCTAGAAAATGTCTGATATCATCTTTTAGTTTTACTGCCTTGAACAGCATGACTCTTACTGTCAGTATTGTGTCCCCTCATCCTTTTTGTAAACATCATTCTCTAAACATTTGAATGACAAATAAATTAATTGGACGTAGCATTTTTCTTTACCAATTGGCATTACATTACGATGACATAACTTTCCATGTATTTGCTCTTTAACTGGATTCTGTACTGTAACACATGGCAAGAAGATAGTGTCATAAAAGGAGGGCGGTGGTGTGTGAAACCAGAGGGCTACTAACACCAACAGCCCTTGACCACTGAGAGCCCACATTTGAACGTGTTAGCTAACAACCTATCATCAGGGAGCCCCAGCAATGAAAGCTGACACTAATTTGTGCTCGACTTCAGTCTCCACTTGAGTGTGTCATTTGATGAATGTACACACAATAAAGTCATATTCTAGTTGAGAAACATTTATTAAAAACATTTTTTAATGTGCACTTTCTGTGTCTGACATAGCAGGTAAGAATGCACTATTACTAAGGGAAATAATGCATTCCAATGGCTTAAATGTATTGTGTACAATGTGATGCAAAAACATGAATGGAACAATCATGCCATTTATGCTCTGAATAGCAGTTTCAGCTAGATTTCAAAATACCACGTAAAAATATATGGAAAAGTAATAATTTAACAAAAAATGGAAGATTAAAAAAGTTTTTTTTAAAAGGTTGATTAATTCTTAAACTCAAGGTGAGAAGCCACGTGATTATTTTGTTCTTGTGTTGCCTTATTTAACAGCTCCATGTGTGTTGTCCTAAATAAGAAAATAATAATGCTGGTGGTGCTTATTTTTCTTATTGCAGTTGTGAAATTGGGTGAAAAATTAATCAAATTAAGATCGAATTAAGTGTTTGACATTAAATATTGTTTTAAGGAAGAGAAATCTTTAAGGCATATAGTTACCAACTTGAATACTGGAATTTATTTAGGGGTAAAATAAGAACCACAGTGGTGTCTCATATAAATCAGGCTTTAATACCAGCCATGCTCCCTGCTGCCCATTTCAAGTTTATTTTAAATTTCTCAATACATTTGTTCTTTGATGAAATTACCGGAAGCTAAGCTGATGGTTAGATATATGCTGGAAAAGCTGTCAATTGGAGAGCTCATGACATCATTGACAGGGCTACTGTGCTATTAGTAGCTTTAGCACCTATCAACACTCCAGCCACGCAACCATACAATATTTGTTGAAAGTTGTTGGTTTAGTGAATCATTGCAAACACGTGTTGCATCATGAAGCCTCACCCACCCATCAACTGGAAAATGAAACATTTCAGAGAAATCTCCAGTAATGTCGTCCTTTGTGCTGCAGAATGCAGCCATCTTCACAAGCTCACCACCACTGAAACAATTGTTCATAGCCAGACACGCAACAGCAGACAAATACAAAGCTTTTTTTTTTTTTGCTTTTAGCAGTGTTCTTTATACATCGATCAAATTGGCAGTACTTCCGACAATAAAAAAATAAAAATTAAAAAAAAGAAACCCATACAAGTATCTCAAAAGCACCAATACTTTTTCACCCCCAAGCAACATCTGTGCCTTGGAATTACGATTTTAAAAATCTCCACGACCTGTCAATCAAGTATATGCAACGACCTGCCAATTACTTCAGCAGTGAGAGTCAACGAACGAATGATGTGCCATGTCAGTTGAACATTTTATTGCTCGTAAGAAGTATAATATGCCTTTGCTGACTTTAATCCAACACTATCACACATATGCACAGGTGTTTCAACAGGTGATTCATTGAATGCAGCGTATGAGTCATAGTTATTCAGGGTACAGGTTGGGATGCTGGCAACTGCTCTTATAACAAAGCCAGGCCAAAAAAAATCTCGAAGCATACACAATCTTATCTTTGAAAGAAGGCTTGCAGGGGACATTTTGTAGATATACTCAAGGCTCATTGCTAAAATGACTGTGGCGTTGTAGGCGCGAATGCTGTAAACATGTTTTTATTCAATCAGTGTGCAAACTGGAGAACTGTTTGATTTGTATACAATCACTCGAGACAAACTGCATTTCATTTCGGTCACGTCGCCCATTCGCCATTGATTCCAGCCCCGGGGGTATTTTGGTGCTGTAGTAATGGGTTAGAAAATGTCTGTATCGATAAATCTCCCCCTGCAAGCCCATTCCTCTTCATTGACGACAGCTCTTCCACTCGAACCCCGGACACCCCAAACATATTACTCCCCCAAGATAAGTGTTCTGGATTGCAGATACCCAATTTACAATTTCAATCCATTAATGTGGTGTGTGTATATGTACAGTGCCCTCCACTATTCTTGGCGCCCCTGGTAAAGTGAGTAAAAAGGGTTATAAAAAATTCACCGTTTGGTGAATTAGCTTAATGTCACACTGAAACAAATTATAAAAATCCAAATTTCTGTAAAGAGGAATGGTCTCACATTCCTTGCTCTGTATTCTCTAACCGTATTAGATGTTGCGGGAGAAGACACAGTGCTGTTTTATTGGCAAAGGGAGATTGTACAAAGTATTAAATGCAGGGGTGCCAATAATTGTGGTACACGTGGTTTTGTTAAATAATTATTTCATGATGGGGGATTTTTTTTTTCAGTGTGAGATTAAGCAAACTCACCAAAATGATAATTTTTTTTATAACCCTTTTTACTCATCTTTACCAGGGGTTCCAATAATTGTGGAGGGCACTGTATACACACACAGACACACACTTCTTTATTTTTTGAACAGGTATAATTTCAGGTTGCCAAACTTCTGTTTTGAGTTGTTTTTCTGTCATACACCATGACAAGATGGTCTAAGGCTGCTGTTAACAAGTGACATACTATACCCTCAGGAAAAGTAGAAAAAAATGTCTTACAAATTATATAATTCAGTTGGGGATTAAGTTATGTTTTCACAAATGAGGTGGATGCATTTCTTTCAAAGAACATAATTATTAGTAAAATAGCCAATCAAGAAACTGATGTGTTTTGAAGTCAACTGCACTGATATTTAAAAACAATAAAAACCTTGCTCATTGACATGTTATACAGATACACTCCAGTTTAAAAAAGGACATGCAAGGCAGTGGCCTAGAGCACGCAAAACATTTAAAAAATCTAAAACCAAAATGGTTTAACATGGTCCTACAAAATAAGGCTTTCTCACCAAATTAAAGGAATTGTCTCATAGCAGGTAGCCCAGATCATCCAAATGATTTGTCTAAATGCTATTTCAAAACAAACTGAAACAGCAAAATGAAAGCAAACAAATAAAAAAATTAAAAACATCTTAATTAAGCACAGATTTAAAAATGTAGGGTGAAAATTAAGGTAAGTACACCTTAATAATTACAGCTGATGTCCATTAGAGGTCATTATTGTCTTGTTCTGTTTCAGTGTGATGTGTGGGTAATGCATTTTTCTGTCTGTCCATAAGCAGTTGTTCCTGAACATTCCCACATCTGGCTCAAAGCAGATTCCAACAAATTGATCCTTTCCTTTTCATCATGAATAATTTGCACCGGTGGAAAATAACTGCACACAAAGACGTGTTGCTGGTTCAACACGTCACATGAGAAAGAAAAAAATAAATAGTGTTCTGCACTTGGACAGTGATGTACAGTTTACTGCGGGGGAGGGGCTGTGCCTTATAGAAGTAAAAACAATAAAAATAAAGCAATCTTCAAAAAATGCTGACATACCTAATACCGCCGCTTTACCCAAGCCCAAAAGCAAAACTGACTAACAACACAGAATAATGGCTTAGATTATCTGTATGTGTGTGCTCGTGTGTGTGTGTGTGTGTGTGTATGTTGTGGCGGAGGGGAGATTAAAAGTTTTGACACAGACAGGATCCGTGATACTGCATATCTACTTGTGGCGATAAAACTTGTGTCTTATGAAGCCAGATTAAACAAATCCAATTCATTTAAACTCAGCGGGGGGAGAGATTGTGTCTCTTCCAAATTATCAGAGGGAACGAATAAATTGAACTCCAGCAGTTGCCTCAAACCTTGATCGTAACTGCAGGAAGCGATGTCTGAAAATGCAAACTTTAAACTTCTTATCCTACTGATAGGCGACAGCTGTCTTTTTTTGTTGCGTTTGGTGCATTTCTTTTCTTGCAGGGAGCAGCCTGGAGAGGAGATTAACTAAAGCGCTCGTCACAGCCACCATGTCAGGAGAATAAACTTTTTTGGGGAGTGCGATTCAATCAGCTATAAATCGTGGAGGGATAAACAAACAGGACTCGCTTAATGAGATTACTGTACGTCTGGAAACGCACGCGCTTAGCGACGCCTTCACTGAACGCGCCCGTCTTTACCGCCGAGTGTAAAACCGCAGAGTAATGTTTTACTGAGGTAGAGATCCGTTAACGGCGCACATGAATCAGATCACTATGTTTCCATAATTTACACGCGAGCTCTGACCGAAATGTTGGCACCAGCTATCCCACAAACGGTTTCAGCTGAAGCCTCCCAGATGTACAAGTATTTACCATGACAGGGCAAGCAGGCATTTGACTCTCCTCCTTGTGTGTTCTGGAAATTCAAATCAGCATCCAAAGCAAGATGTAAACACTGTAGGAGCAGAAAAATAACAAATCTCTAGGAATATTGTTTGAGGTGACGTCTGCGGCTTGTTCGATGCTTTCCATGAGAGTGTGGATAATCTCCTGAAATATTTATATAAAACACAAATGTGTGAAATTTTTTTAAAACCTCATACAGCAATCCCTTATGAAAATTAAATATACTGCAGTATATTTTAAATATATTGTGACGATAATATTGATATATTTACAATATACTGCAGTATATATTTTTTCCTAAGGGATGTATAGCACAAAATAAACAGATGGTCGCGCAACTCTTTGGCACATTGCATGTACAGCCGAAGAACGGACAGTCGGACAACAATTCTAATTCTAATTATTTTTTTAAAATGCTATGATTATACATATGGCGTGTTAGACCCATCGAGCGTAGTGAGTTCCCAAAAGACGACAGCCTGTTGTAAGCTCCATCCATTTGACTGTCAGTCTTGGTCTGCAGCCTATGCAGAACCGCGTCCTCTTGTGAGCAGGGCGTGGCAGTCTCCAAACGAAACGCGAGTCACCTTGCAAAGACAGGGCCGGACGAGTAGAGGGGCCAACTCCTGCCTCCCAGCCACCCCCCATCTCAATGGCGCCCCCTGCTGGACAGCCTGCCCCTGTACTGGCTCTCCAACATGGGCTTTATAGTGCAAATAGTCCTCTCCTCCACCCCTCTCCTACGAGGGTCATTTTCGGAATGGAGACGAGGCTGCGTTTGGTTTCACTCCCGGGACAGGCCTATAGGAGGGGAAGTAGCAGAAGCTGACAGTTATTGCCGTTAGCAGCATTGCTCTCTCTTATAAAAACTCTAACACTCCCAAGGATAGCATCCAACACCAATAAAATGACCCTGGGGTTTGCTACATTGTGACACTGTAGACTGGCTGTATATTCTTTGGCTTTACTGTGGCTATGAGTGCCTGGTCTCTGTAGATGCAGCTACATTTCTCTTTTTATTTCAGTTTTTCCAATTTGGAATGGGCCAATCACGATTGTAAGCCCGTCTTGTTGCTGCAGTGTCCTTGTTTGGGCACGGCCGCACGCTGACACGCACTTCTTCAAAAGAGCGAGCAGCTGACTGCTTCTTTTAACTCTGCAATCAACCAGCCGAGTTGCTGCAGTTATGGCGCTAATGGACCGTGCAACCGGCATAGGCAAGATCCAGGGCACCCAGAATCCAAGGCTAGAGCAGCCGCTATTACCAAATAAGGGAGGAAATGCCTTTCTCTAGGCAACACTATGGCCAATTACACATCACCCTGCAGGACTCCAGGCCGTAGTGGGCACTGGCACTGGGTTATATTCCGGTATCAAGGACCAACACCGCACTCTACACAAGTCCCCAAGGAGCACTTACGTAGGGACTTTTTACAACAAAAAATATATTTTTATTTTCCTTCACACACAACAAATAAAAGTGCTCAGGGCAGGAAGAAACGCGATCTTTATGTGTCGACCATAAAGGACGGTGGACCTCGCACCACGGCCTGTGCTCATTGTTGACACGGCGTATAACAAAAGAGCAGCGAGTGCTCGCCAAACCACATTTCGCGGAACAGTAGCCAGAGCCACCGATTGATTTTTCCCTGTAAAAACTGTGAATCCGGAGATTTGTACCCAACAGTCAGAGCTTTGAGTCTCTGGCAATTCCAGGTAGATTTATGCACGCTGGGTGTTATTGGCCGGGTGGCTTCAGGTGGAGCTTTTCCGAGACTACGTGAGCCTCGCCAGCAGAGCCGTAAACAGCCCCAGATAAGCAGCTACAGGGATAAGGCGGTGATATTTTATTTTAGAATGTCTGTCAACCTCCAATTTCAATGGGAAGAAACACAATAAAAGCTTGGCTCAGGGAGGGATTTAAAGCGTGCTCCAGATTGGATTGGAAAACAAGAAAAGCTGTTTTAAAACATAGTTTTAAAATACTACTGGTGATTCTTTAGGTAGGGGTTTGAACATGGATGGTGAAAGGGTATGAAGTGCAATTCTCCATTAACCATTTCTATCAGCAAAAGTGGTGGCTTGGCTGTAAAACCCAAATTACAAAAAACATCTAAAGATCGTCCTCTTGGCGAATATGCTAAGTGATTAGTGTAGTCTGACTTAAGGGCTACCTGTTTAACACACAGAGACCAACTTCAACAGACAGAGAGCGAGTGAAGACTGGACTTACTTATTTGGTTGGATGGGCCTGAAAACATAAAAAAACAATGTGAAAAGACAAGTGAGATAAGAAGAATCTGGAAACAATGTGCATTCTAAGTCAATGAAGACACAGAGGCTTAACAATAGTGAAAACATTTTAACAGAGGACAGCAATGCAAGCAACACTCATCTAGCATGCAACTTTAACATGTTTGCAACAGCATTTAATATCAATGGCACGAGAAAACAAAACTATGCGCGGCAGCTGGGCTACCGCGATCCATGTTGCCAGGCTTTCGTTCGCTAGCATGCGTTTCACAACCCTCTCCGCTGTACTGTTTCATTGGAGTTAACTGGGCCGAGTACTGAACATGGTAACATGGAACAGGAGCAGGATTTGAATCTGTAACCCCCATACTCTTCCCTCTGGGCTGCTTGGGCGGAACGGGGGAAATTCAGGGCTCACCTTAGCGCTCTGAGCGGGGAGATGGCGGACACCTTGACCATGGGTTTAGGTCCGACAGCAGGGGGCATCATCACCAGCAGCCCGCCGGAGGGTTTGGGCAGAGCCCCGCGAGCCGGGCTGAGGGGGAGGGGCCTCTGGGGCGGGGACGGCGAGTGCCTGGGCTGTAACTCTGACACCAACTGAGAGACCAGGGCAGAGAGAAAAGGAGCCTTCACTGACCGCACAGCAAAAATATGCTGCAAATGTTACACTGTTGGTATACATTTAACACCCTAGGGTGTTAAATGTACACCACCATTTTTGCTGTGCAAAATGGTGTCTCAGTTTTGGAGTCTCAGTTTTCTGTTGTCACACAAGAACTGCAGTGAAATGCGGAAGTGTCCAGCACAATAATATAATCAGCGTCAAAATAAGATTTTGTAGTTCTACATCATCCTGTCACTTCTCATCGTTTACGACACAATGGTCTGGCAAATGTGGAGAATATGCTGGAGATTAATCATTCAGCAAAAGAAAAGATTCATAAAAGATTCATGACAAAGACGATAAAAAAACAGGGTTCCTGTAGCTTTTTGTCAGGCCTGAGAGATCGGAAATAAAACAAGCATTGTAAGAAATGGGTTGGAGATTGCAGGCATTAGACAGCAGTTCTCTCAGCACTTTAATTAACGCAAGACAAGATTCTGTCAGCAAAAGAAACACTAACCTGCAAAGCTGCAAACAATATCCAGGATCAGTTTACGCAGACCTACTCCCATCTAATCTGCTATGGCAGAAACAAACTGATCCAATCTTGCCCATCTATACTGCTGATCTAAACCGTTTGAAAATTAAATCACTATCTGATCGAGGACCAGTGAACTACCTAGAGCTAAAAAGAGGGAAAGATTGACAAAGGGAACATGTAGAGAGAGAGCAGTAGACTGGCTCACCAATGGCACTCGTGCTGGACTGATTGGCAGGGGCTTCTTGGGTGGGTTGAGCTTGTGTGGGTGGGCCGGGGATTTGGGGGGAGCGGTCGGCGGCTTGCCCATGGGCAGGGGTGGGCGGGGGACCCTGAGGTCGCGCTGGCTGTGGGGGGAGGGGGAAGGAGCGGGGACGGGGCGCAGCGGGCGGACAATGTTGATGGGCTGGGTGCTGGTGGGGGCAGGGGCAGGTCGGAGGGGCAGGACCTCCTTGCTGGTGTGAGGCAGCTGTGGGTACAAGGGAGAGTCGGAAGTCATAGGTCACCAGGCGGCTCACCGTATAACCCCGCCTCCAACCAAGAATAACACAAATATGCACCAAATAAGTAAAACCAAACCTTAAATTCACAATTTTTTGTTGTACCTCATCTTACTTCTAAATCACTAGGTTACCAAGAAGCTGTATTATATGTGAATGTCAAAATAATTAGTTGTCATATTATCATTTAGAACAATGATTTCCAAATAAATTCATGTATATAATGTATACCACACAATTACATTCCTAGCACTTTTTTGGTTAATAGCTTTCAGTTTCTCTGTAATCAACAAACAAACTGTGTATTCTTTATGCCATTAACTTTTGGTTTTTGAGAATTCTAGAAGTGTCACTTTTTTGCTTGCAGTTGTCAACTACCGAGTGATTATTATGGTGCATCTCATTAGGATGTGCAATGAGCTTTTCTAAGTCCCTTTGGTGAAAAGCATCTGCTAAACTACTAAATTAAACATTGTAAACAGTATTATGCTGTGTCTTTCTGAAAGCAAATGCCGAAAAAAATGTTCTTCTGAGATCCTGCAATAAGTTTGATTGTTACTTAATAACTTACAAAACCAATTTATAGCAAAAAATGAGAGACTGTCATTGTGGTGCTTTGAAAGCACAGAAATTGCAATGCAAATGTATATTAGGCTAGGCTGGCATTTTCTCTCATTTACACAACCTCCTGTTTGTCAAACGCTTCTGGCTTTCTATCGGAATACAAATATAGACAATTTTGTTGGTTGAACAGATTCAGATAAAGATAGTGTCATCTCTGCACACTCTTAATATAAACAATTAGTACAATTACTTAGGAAGTATCAGAGCATAACAAAAGTTTATATTAAAATATAATATTAAATATAAATATATGCTCTTTTTAGGCTGGCATGCTTGCTTGAATGCTTTCGAGATCATAGTATGGCCAAACAGGATGCATTTCCAGGTGTATAAACTATTCTCAAGCCTTTTTGTTAGATTTAAAATTATACAAGCTAACTTAATTTGAGGCTGTTTCTAAACTCCGCTAATATAATCGCTTGCGCTACTGAAGGTGTGCACGTTAGCCCTGCCTGAGTATTGAATCACTGTTGACATATTACAATAATATTTTCTACATTATTGCAGGTAATGTCTTCCTCCCTGAAAGGATGCCGTAGTCAAGGTAGGGTTCCCAAGAACAGGAAGATTGCTGCAACATGTCAAATGTTGTGATTCGGTTATTAAACTGGCTACCTAACCCATTCCAAACAGGATAATATGTTCTCAATTCCACACTTCAACAGCTTTTTCTCTTCTTGTTCATTTATGGTTGTGGAGGTGTCTCAGTGGCGTAGCCTGTAGAGCACTGTCCACATGCTCATTGCAAGCTGTGATGTCGGCGGTTAGAATCTGGCCGTGTGACCTTTGTCGCATGTCTTTCCCTCTCTCTCGCTCTCCACTGTTTCTGTCTCTCTACACTGTGCTGTCTGAAAAAAATTTTTTAAGCTGAATTTATATTTAGAGTCGAGGATTTCAATGCAAATGTTGAGTAAAAAGAGAGACCATTTTGGCCATAGCAGCCCAACTGTTTTTCTCCTAACTTCACTTGGTGTCCTCGAGAGACAGAACTTAGGATGGCGTTCAGTTTTATATGTGTGTGTGCCCACAAAGCGGCCCCTCTCTTATCTGCAAAGCACATTCTGTACGGCTGCTTACAGATGACTCACAATTGGACTGTGGGATTTTGCCCAGGAGGAAACATGTACACAGCAATACATGAAAAAAGAGACAAGTCCACTTCTTCAAAGTGGACAAAGAAACAATTGTTTGTTTAAACACGATTGTTCATCCTTCATCCTCACAAGGTATTTGTCTTGTTGTATGACAAATTGATTCTGACAAAAAAAAAAAAACATTCACGGGATTGTAGAACCGAGAAGCTATGAGGTATTAAAAAAAGACCATTCATCCCAAAAAAGGGCTAATTTTAATGAACTTATCCTAACCTCTTAAGCATGAAGTGCCATTAAAAGGCTGTGGGTAGTTCATGATTACCAGTGCTTATTCATACGGTATGTGTCTTATTTGGTTGAAATTTAATCTGAAGTTTCTCAGTTTGTGAGCCAGTGTATATTTGAGTTTGGAAGAAAGTGTTCACAGTGAGTATAGCCAACACATTACCTAGAAAATTACCCTCACAAGGCTGAATAATAAAAGTTTCCTTGGCTTTGTTCGTTCACAAACTCGCATGCGTTACCTGCCTATCATTGAAATAGAAGAGACGGCTCAAAGGAATCCGGACGCCTGTATCGCGAAGCAGGCTTACTGACATAGCTGGATAACCGCACTGAGTGAAACCCGGAACAGAGCTCTTTATTTCAGTCCATGTTCCATATTTGGAAGGGTTCCGGGTTTTACTCACTGAAGTACTCCAGCTAACTCAGTAATCCCCAGGCCTCTGACTCACCTTCTTGTTGTTGATGCTGTTCTTGCCAGACGACCCAACCACCTTCAAGTGGAAAGCCGGATTCAGGTGTCCATTCTTCCCCTTCTGCTCAGTGGTCTCTTTCCTGGGGTTTGGGGGTAATGGATGGTGACAATGCAGGTCGTTTTGGCCCAATAATATCACAGGGTTGCTCACAAGCAGATTTCAATGGAGTGGATTTAAGGCTGGTGATGTTTACAGTGCGGCTGGAAATTGGGCTTTGCTCCCAGGCAACACTTTCCCTCCTGTGTAATTTTCTACACTACAGGCCAAACAACACTATTACTACTATTCATATGAAAATAAGCAGCAGGCAGTACATTATTAAAATGTTCTTGTTCACATCTTACCATGTGGGTAATTTTGAAGCGTCTACAAAATCGGCATTAAAATTTAAAATGTGAAAGTGGCTGAAAACTAATTTCTAATTCATCCACAGGAAACTCGCTCTATGCCGATACAAAGACACATAAGAAGCCGGCAAATCCAGGCCAGCCTACGAAAGGTTTCAGTGCTTTTTCACACACAAAACACTCACCCAACAAACCCTACCCATACCCATACCCATTCTCCGCTACTGGGGAACATTTGTGAACATCGGGGAACATACTGGTTAGACTGGTTAGATAACACTGTTTCCAAATGCCATATACATTGTTCCAAAAAGGTCTCTCGAACTTCCATGCGTGTTGTAAACACAGTTACTGCAGACATCTCCTGAAGCCCTGGACAAAATGTATGTGCTGGGAACATTTATCCTGACTTTCACAGAATGTTCTTGAAACCAGAATCTTTGAGCTGGGTACGCTGTTGCTTGGGAAATAAAATGCTTAAAGGTCACCTGAGAGCATTGGCAGTAATATCCATTCTCCCTCAGAGTGGGCATCTGTCATCAACTGACGTCCACTCCCCCACCCACCTCACCTCCACCCCCCTCCAAATCAGACCATCCTCTCCCTGGCTACAGCACTTCGGTAAGTGGCAAACAAATATCAAAATAGCCAAGACACCTTTATGACCAGCCTACTTTAAAGCAATGTACTAGTGCATTCAGAGGTAAATCTGATATGTGCAGTTTAGTACATACGTATTTGGACAGTGACACAATTGCAGTTGTTTTAGCTCTGTACTATGATACATTGGATTTGAAATTGAACAATGAATACAAGGTTAAAGTGCAGACCGCCAATTTGCGGGTATTTACATCAGTGTCGGGTGAACCGCATAAGAATCACAGACTTTTTTATAGGATATATTGCAAGGAACGCGTACCCCTAACTGACTGAACTCTCCCATACCCTGCTATGGAGCTCCTGGCCACAGTCAGCACTGCCACGGTCCGGATTCGATCCGAAAAACCGCGGGGCACATCCGTGCACCATAGCGTGGTGCCTTAACCGAATGAGCCACCCAGCAGCCCAACTGATTTACTGATTTTGACCTTCCCTCCATCCCTTCCTCCCTAAGCTCTATTCTACACTTCCCCTTTCATGTTCTATGCTTTCAAATGAGTTTTTATTTAGACTCTCTGTCGCTCTCTGTCTCTCTCTCTCTCTCTCTCTCTCTAAAATGGTTGCTAGACAAGTAGAAACAGCCAATGGGAAACTGGTTCCTGGCGCCAGTGCAGTTTGTGAGTGTTAATGAACACAGGCCTTGCTGCCTGAAAACAGATGAAAAAAAATGGGATTTTGCCGCTGTGGCATTACAGCCAATACTTCTGAGCCCACCTGGGCCCTCACCCACCCTAATGATGAGGACAGTCACTTGACTCCATTTTCGCTCATACAGAGACGACATATTGTCACGTCTGAAATGTCAAATGCTAAACAGGACGATGGTCTCCCTCTGCTTTGTGTGACTCTATGAACCACCTGCTGAAAGAGCAACCCTCCCTCCAGCAGTGATATTTTTTACGTTTCCCTGTCCAATATCCTCCAATACCTTCCTCACCGAGCTGTAGGAGTCACTACAATTACATGTGAACCTGAACTTCGCCTTGACGCTGATGAAAATATCTAAAAGAAATATAGAACTATATAGAAATATAGATTCTAACGCTCAAGCAATGTCTGAAAATGTTAGCCAGACACATTGGGCATGTGTCCAGCTGACTCTCCCATACAGTAGAGCAAAAATAGCTGAATGTGTAAGTGTGTATTACAATACAAAAAGAAACATATATCTATCAGTTAAGATGGCATGGAAGAAGCACTGCATGGAAATAAGGCAAATCAAAACCATTTATGAAAAGAAGTATTTCAAAATGGTGGTTAGGGGTTAAGATTATTATTCATCTCCGAGTCTGTAGAAACACATAGAAGATTCATCATACTGCCTGTGCGCTAGGCCCCATAATTCTGGCATTATTAAACACCTGTAAATTATTTCTGTACAGTTCTTATGCTGCAACGTCGTCTGATCGCGTACGTGGCATTGTACAAAAGACCTTAACTAACCTCTGAAACGTTGTAACAGTCAAAGTTTTGACAAAGTCTTGCAGTGGTAATCAAATATCCACAAGGAGAGTGTTGTCTGATCACGAATGTGGCGCTGTACAGAAGACCTTATCTAACCTCTGAAACATAACAGTAAAAGTTTCTACAAAGTCTTGCAATGGTAATCAGATGTCCACAAGGAGTGTACGTAATTTTGCACGTATTAAAACATTCGATCTCAAAAGATAAAGCAAAGAAATAGCACTCTGGGACTTTAATGGACGCAATTAAAATGCAGTAGTGGGCCGCGCTACCTCTGGAGACCCACTCCATGGTGTGCGGTACGGCCGTGATTCATGATCGCCACGCGCAGCGGGCGGAGGTAGCATTGTGTCTTAATCGCTGATTTGTCTGAGCCAATGAAAACACTTTTCCCTTCGCAGAAAAGCATTTCCACTGGCTCCAATCAGTGAGTCATCACCGCCTTGCTCTGTAGCCCGTGGAGACGGTTGGGGAGGGGGTGGGGGCGAGGTGAAATACTGGTTACCTGTTTTCCTTGTTCTTCTCCCTCTGGGCTAGCCATTTGTGGAACATGGAGGTCTTAGTCTTGTAGCAGTAGAAAGCTACGAGTACAGCGGGCAGCAGGACCAGGAAGGCAAATAGCAGCCCTACCACCATGCCCAGCTGACCTGAGAAAAAAAACCAGACCGTTACAGGAAAAAAAAAAAAAAAAAAAAACAAGCCATAAAAACTACACAGGTATACGGAACTTGAATGCTCAACTGAAAATAACAGGCCTTGAACGTTCAAACGGAAAACACAGGGCCAAAACTCTCAACTATACAATGCACAAAATGAGCACGTAGAGGAGTGCAGAAACTGGACTCAATAGAAGTAGCGCAGAACTAAAAAAAAATATATTGAACACAGGATACAGGCTTTCATTTGTACAAGAGAGAGACATGAAAAATAGGAGGCTAAGAGTTCACAGCAATTCAATATGAATACAAAACCGAGCAAGTAAAGTAACTCTGATCTTCAGGTTTCAAAATGTGGACGGGAGACTGCTTTTCAGCAAGTGGATAAGAAGGCCTCGCAGCATGGTGGTTAAGACCAGCATGCATGCATAGCAATCTATAGCATATAGTGAAATGAGAGCGAGTCTCTGAAAGCGCGCTCTGAATGAATGATTGTTTCGACCGCGGTGGAGAATCGGTTCATGTTGACGGAGACAGATGCGCTGCCGGAAGAGAAGGGGACTCACTGTCATACTGCACAGGCCCGCTGTCTACGCTGCCCCCGAGGCCTGGCTTCTCGCAGAAGGGCGGGGCCCAACCGCGGTTGCAGTGGCAGTTTTTGTTGCTGTTACACACCTGAAACAGAAAAGGAGAGTAATGCTGGGAAACGCTGTCCTATGCAGACGGAACGGCTGGGCGGAAGCAAGATGGCGGAGAGCGCAGAACGGCGTTCCAAACACGCACTTCAATTTTCTTTTTTGTGATAAATTTGGCGCCCAACGTGGGCCTGACCATGTCCAATTCCCACCCCAATTCGGAATGGCCAATTATCTGCAACCGCAGCTGCTTTCATGCACGAACCCCACTGTCTATTCGGGAGAGCGAACACATCTGAGGTTCTCTGCCATGGTCCGGATTCGATCCGACACTGCGGGGCTCGTCCATGCACCACTGTGTGATGGCTTCACTGAATGAGTCACCCAGCAGCCCATTTTTTGTGATTTTTAATAACAGATCCAGCCCAGCAAGTGGCTGAGATTCTGAGCACACAGCATCAGCACATTCTGCATCTCCATCCGTAGATGGGCGGTTCCATGCTCTGCCTCCAGGTAACACAACCTATCGACCCTTATTTCAGCGTGTGGGTTAGGGAAGAATATTCAGAGCGCCTCCCCCATCCTCTGATTGGCTGGTCGAATTCCTGCATTTCAATTCCGGCAGAGAAAAAGTTAAATGTTCCATTTTCCACAACACAAATGTTGTCGACGATTTGTTGCTAAACGAAGCAGAGCCCATTTTCCCATGCAACTGGTGGTAATCCCCAAACTGATGCACAGAGGCGGTGATGGATTTTCTGCAAAAATGTGAATGCACCGTAAAGAATATAAATGCGATCTTTACTGTTAAATATACAAAAAGAGCACCGTCCACATGCGCATTGCCAGCCGCGACTTCGGCGCTTCAAATCCGGCCGCGCGACCTTTGTCACATGTCTTTCCCTCTCATTCACTCCCATTCTTCCTGTCTCTCTAAACTGTGCTGTCTAATAAAGCTGAAAAGCCCTAAAAATATAAATTTAAATAAATAAATAAAAAATAATAATAATTAAAAAATATATAAATATATAAAAAGCATAAAATCCGACACTATTTCCTATAGCGTCGGATGTTGTGCTACTTGTACTTCAAAGCACTGCTTGGGCATCGGGCGCTGAGAAGACACCGGAAGGGCCTATGTCGGTCTTATTCCAGCACATTTCTGGTCTCTTGAGCGTCACCGTCATTTGCTTTAGTAAACCTTTAAATCCCCAGGATTCTTGCAATAATCCCAACCCCAGAGAGGAATGCTCCATTTGGGTGTAGCTTTGTTGACTCCAAGGTGGGATTGTGCGCCGGCGTGGCAGTCGTGTGCGTTTGTTCCCTCCGCAGCCCTTCTTAAACCCAGAGATTAATCCAAACAGCCAAGCAAATAAAAACCGCAGAAGAAAGGGCGTTGGGAGTAATCCCCCCCTCAAATCCTTCATCGGATCGCCACCCTTTCACTGCAAACAAACAAGCATCGGCAACAAATGACGACTTCCAAAGAGATTAAGGGGAGCGGATAACGGAAAATAAATGGGAATAAACGCCTGTTTGGATGCAAGCGACTCAGAGTCTCCTTGAAAAAGAAGAAAGAAACAGCAGAACGCATCAAGACGCTTGTAGCTGTGCAAATGGGCCGTTTGCTTTTAACGAGTGTGGTAGTCGGTGAGAAACCTGGAGGGTGCTTTTGAAGGATTTATGAGTATCAAATAATGCCCATCTCAATAGGTAGTTGGAAATTCTGTCGAAGAACAAGGATGTTGCTGAAACCGCTTTGGGGGATGTGTGTGACGACCCTCCCCAATTTTGGGGGATGCGTATGACGATCTTCCCCAGCTTTGGGGGATGAGAGTGATGACCCTCCCCAGCTTTTGGGGATGAGAGTGATGACCCTCCCCAGCTTTTGGGGATGAGAGTGATGACCCTCCCCAGCTTTTGGGAATGCGTGTGATGACCCTCCCCAGCTTTTGGGGATGTGCGTGACAACCCTCCCCAGCTTTGGCGGATGCGCGTGACAACCCTCCCTAGCTTTGGGGGATGCGCGTGACAGGTACCACCCTCCCCAACTGGCTGAGGGTCTGACTCCCTTTCCTGGCTGGAGTGGAAGAGCAGGGTGGCAATCTCCAACAGTGTGCTGTCTCCCAGGCGTCAGATTGTTTGTTTGGCTGTGGCCTTCTGAAAGAAGGCTAAGCTCCACTCGCGCTGTATCTGCGGAGAACCCCACACCACGCCCACATCCTATGGCCCTTGCAAACCCATCCCTTCCATAATCTCATTCCCTTACACCTCAATCCTTACTATGGCCATATCAGTTCATTGCTGTTTTATCAAGAACTATGCAGACAAGCAAATGGGCATCACTATCAAAGTTTACGGACTCATTCAGGGAACAAACCACACGTTGTTCTGGTTTCTGGGCACTTAATTGGGCAATAAGCCCAATGCAGCCACCCACCCCCCCCCCCAATAACTGCTTTCATCATTAAAATGAATGGAATAGCATCAGAGATTAATTTGGTTATGAGATGAATGCTATTACATTGTGGAGATGGATGGAAACACGTCACAGAGATTAATGAGGCCGCATCATTGAGATGAATGCGATGACATCACAGAGACGGAAGGAAATATATCACAGGAAAGAATGAGGCGGAATCGCAGAGAAGAACACAGCTTCATCTTAGAGATGAATGAGTGAGTCAGAAGCGGGCCTGTTACCCACCCCATGTCCATGGCAACGAGCGATGCACTGCTCCAGTTCTGTGAAAGAGGCGTTTTGGCAGCGACGATCTCGGCACACCTGCAGCATAAGAGATGGGGGGAGGCGAGATGGCACATTTGGGAAGGAGGGACTGGTGTGGAGTTTATTTCAATGCTGAAAAGCCCACAGGAAATATTTTTCTGTTTCCAATCAGAGGGAGGGTACACCCATTCGGGGGGTGCTCTTGTGGCAAGGAAAAGTTCCGAGCCTAGAGAGCAATAAGAGCAGTAATCAAAGATAATCCATAATTCATAGCAGCACGCTGAGAATTACAGCTGGGAATATGATCTGATGTGGGACCGTGTAACAATGCAAAACATGACAACAATCCAAAGACAAAAAATGCAGTCAATTCACAAAACCCTTGCTGTTTAAGTGCTGCAGTTTGCTAATGCTTCAGTCATCCATTATTCAGTTAAGAAAGTCAAAACAAGCAACATTTGTTTTAGAGCAGTAATACAGTGCAGTAGTGTGTTGTATCCCTTAGGGCATGCATACTCAAATATTGCCCTCAAATCCAAATCCAGCCCAGGTTTTCTTTTCTCCCAGGTAATTAGCTGAACAATTAGTGCTACTGTTTGGCCAGATTGTCTACACACATGACTCCCAGTTATAGGGAGGGTGGAAAACCAGCAATTCTCGGCCCTCGAGGACCATGAGCGAATAAGTCCTTAGAAAATAAGGCTTGTAGCCAAAATGTAGCAGGATTTATGAACAGAATATGGACACTTATGATGATGCATTTCCTTTATATAGGGGCTTTTCATTGATCTCAAAACACAAAACAGGCACCCAACAGACTCATGGATGGCAGCCATTTTGCACTTTTTGAATTTAGGCCAATAGGCCCACAATTTGTATCACATCTGAATGTTTCATCATACTATCACATAAAGATGGTCATGGCTGGCTCCTGTCTGAGGTATCGGCCGCGCCCTGCTGAGCGAGGAGCTGGTACGCACCTTGCCCTCCCCGCACTTGGTCCCGGTCATGACCAGCCCCGGGTCGGGGAGGTCTCCCTGCCCGTCCTGCGTGGAGTAGACGTAGGTGCCCCGGCACTTCATCTCCATGCCGTTGGTGTGGATGGTGGTGTCGATGGACACGGCGTTGGTGCCCTTGGGCTTCTTGGCGGCGCTGTGGCACTGGATCTTGCCGCACTTGGCGTCGCTGATGGCGAAACGCAAACAAGGCGAACGATGCTGGCAGCGAGCAAGGATCTTACGCTGAACCATGCAGAATGTTGTTTTTAAAAGAATAATGTACAGTTGACTACTATTTATGCTAATGTGTTAAAAAAACAATGAAATAAAAGTCCTTGCAGTAAGTCAGCTGGAGAAAACAATTAAGCAATTGTTTACAGCTCTAGCGTCCCATTAAGTCTCCTCAGAGGTAAACGTAAAAACAAGCAGAGCAGACACAAGCGATTGCAGGAAATGGAGATGAACCAGCACATTGTGTTGAGGTGATTCAACAGAGCAGTGTATTTTCTCCCTGAGGGACCAGCAGAGTCATTGTTCACTTCACATGCCTTTGTAAACAGCGCTAGCCCTTATTGAACCCGTTTCAAAGTGGCATGCTCTGAACAACTCCAGCCAGTGCTTAATGTAGCTAATTTTAATTTAAAAAGCTCCAGTTTTTAATAAATCAATCAAGTCTGGCAGGGTGCCATGGAAACGGGCGCTGAAATCCAGGAGGAGTCGAGGTCTGGGCTGATGAGCCACGTGTGCAGGGGTGCGAGACAGGGCCAGGTCCGTTACCTCTTCTGACACTTCATGTAGTTCCCCTGTCCGTCCTTGCCGCAGTTGCCGAAGGCGTTCCCTGCAGCGTTCACGTCCTGGAAGCAGGCGTCGTGAGCAGGGCGGGCACCTGCATACAGAGGTTACACACACATGCGCACACACACACGCACACACACACACACACACACACGCGCGCACACACACACGCGCACACACACACACACACACACGCGCACACACACACACACACACAGCACACACACACAGCACATTCACACACACACACAAATACATACACAAACACACAGAGAAACACGTTTTTTCCCCATGTATAGAACACTTAAAATGCAAAGCATTTTTAAGCTCCTCAAAGGAGAACTTAAGGAGACTGACTACTGAAACTTGACTACAAACGGACAGAAAGTGGCTGACTGAATGCTGAGCAGCTGGTGCCCGTCCTGGTCCTGAAAATTCCCAGATGTACGGATACATACATAGATCTCTACTGTCTGTTGCACACAGAAATTAGTTTTGTCCAGATGTAATACAATTATCTTCAGGCAAAATGCAACATGGGATAAGATTACACACTCCAACAGTGAGAAATATGTTTAAAAATGAAAAATGTATCATAAACGATCAATTTTAATTGTCTAATCTGTAAACTGTATTTAAGTATTTAATTTAATTATAATGATCTTCTCATTGTGCTGTCTGCCCTGGAAAAAAAGGTAGAAACATGCCAACTATGAGCCCAAGAAAATGGTTTTCAGTCAGAAAATCATTTCATGCACATCACACTCAATAGATACAACACTGGTAATTCCAAGGTTGTAACATTTCCCCTTGTGTATAATCAGCACAAATGCTAGCGTTTTAATTTTTTTTTTTCTTCAAAAGTCTACATTTGCGGTCCGACATATTCCAAAAGAATAGAGCATTTTGAAAGGTGGTTAAAATATCTCTGCTTAAAATAAATGCCTTCAAAAGAACTGAAGTTCTGCTTGTTCACTACAAAAATGCGTCGAAACTAATGTTCCTTTACATTGCAAATTATTTCATCAAGGTCAACTCATTTAACGGCATATTCATGCATGCCTGATGCGGAGAAGAAGAAACACAAAACATTGGCTAGCAAATCTTTGTGCACAACGATCCATCGATAAGTGTGCCGATGTATAATGTATAAGAGATTAGGTCATTCATGCATGCGTTTAATAAGTAACTGAATCATTTTAGCGCCTAAATACATTTGTTTAAATGTGAAGCCTGAGCACAATTGGGCTGATTCGTACAAGTCACCGTCAATGTTTCCATTGCAATTTTGAGTGAAGACATCTATTGTTTCCGATTTGTGAATGTGTTGCACGGAATGTGCTGTCTCCCGCACGGATAGCGGATTTTAATGGAGAGTCACTATGAGACTGCACATTCAAATATAAATTTGCAATAATGTTGCTATGGAACATGCTGTAAAATGGAGACTCTGCTGTACATATTTTCTGAATAACGTTCCAACTAATGCCTCTGTTAAAATATAATGCTTCTCGGTGTGGAATATCATCTTTCTTTGATGCTCCCTCATGATTCGATCGTCAGAATCCATTGCAGTCCGACAGCGCTGAACCAATAATTCCCTTGATGAATTAGTAACAAGAACCATTGTGTGTGTTTGGAGAGAGGAGGGGATGCTATCTGCAACTTTGATGAATCGACGAGATTTTCTCAAAGAGAGTACTGATTAGCCGTATTCAAGCGCTACACTGACCGCTGCTGTGTGTGTATGGATATTAAGGGGCTCATGTACACAATTTCTGTGGGTATATGAGTATTTAGGGGCATATATAAATACACTGTGGTATATTTTTGTATATACATACACTTCTTTGGTTATATGATTACTTAGAGGCACATATACATACACTCCAGTGGGTATATTGATATTTGGAGGCATATATAGATACACTGTTAAATATGAATAATTAAAAGGCACATATACTTATCCTTCTGTGGAAATATGAGTATTTAAAGGCACTGCTGTGGATATTTGAGTATTTGGCGGCTTATATGAATACCCTGCTATATGTGCAGTCTGTAAGCATTTGGACAGTGACACAATTTTTGGTGTTTTGGCTCTGTACTCCAGCACATTGAATTTGAAATTAAACAATGAATATGAAGTTAAAGAGCAGACTGGCAATTGGACAATTTAACAAACAAAAAGTCATCAACCAAATATATGCAACCAAATATTAAACATTATGACTTTATTTAAGTTTATGTTAAATTGTCCAATTACCAGTCCGTTCTTTAAACCACATAACCATCAAATACAATGTGCTGGAGTACAGAGCCAAAACAACAGAAACTGTGTCGCTGTCCAAATACTTACGGACAGCACTGTATATGACTGTATCATGCACACACGCGCTGCTGTGGGTATAAGTGATCTCACCAAGCCCCCAAAGCTGCACGCATTGCTGTTCGTGGGTCAGACACATGCCGTTGTAGCAGTAGGCGCGGCTGTACTGGCAGGTGGTGCCGTCCAGCAGGTAGACGTTGGAGGGGCAGTAGGGGGAGCCGCCTGTGCAGTATTCAGGCAGGTCACACGCCCCTGCTGGGCCCCGGCACATGGTCCCTGCCTGCTTCAACTGCGGGACGGGGACAAGAGGGGGTGTGATCATTGCAACAATCACTGAACCTATGCAAGCATTCACCATCACAACTGTCAATCGGTACAACAATCACTGAACCTACGAAAGCATTCACCATCACAACTGTCAATCGGTACAACAATCACTGAACCTACGAAAGCATTCACCATCACAACTGTCAATCAGTACAACAATCCATCAAAAAACCTATGAAAGCATTCACCATGCCTTAATCTGTCAATCAGAACAACAATCCATCAAATACCTATTAACCATTCAGTAAAACATCACATCAAAAAAGCTCTCAATCATGTAATCTCTCTATCAGTAAAACAATCCATCAAAAACATCCATCATCTGTCAGTTAGTAAAACAAGCCATCATATACCGATCAACCAATCAGTAAACATCACATCAAAAAAGCTCTCAGTCAAGTAGTCCATCATCTCTCAGAAAAACAATCCATCAAAAACATCCGTCAATCAGTAAAACAAACACAGAGCCATCGCTGGAATGATTATTACCATGATTTTCACTATTACAGTCATTATTTCATTCATTAGTCATTTGTTTGTGTAATTGATTACTTGTGAAAAACTAGAACCATAAAATCAAACTAAAGGAGCTCAAATGAGGACAAGCCAGCGGGGATCTTGACAATAAAAGAGCCCACTCCACAGGATATTTCAGTTAGGGAGGGGTACCTTGCAGTCCTTACAGCAGACGCCATGGGCACACTGCGCCCCTGCCTTCAGCGTGCAGTTATTGGCATTACAGCAGGAGTTGGCACACTCCTGTGAAACACACACACACACACACACACACACACACACACACACACACACACGCACGCACACAGACACACACAGTTATGTTACAATGCCAGTGGAAGAAATACGCCTTTTCTTCACATGGTACACTGTAACAGGACCACACGCACCCAGTTTTTGTATATGTATAATCAGTTGATGGGCTTTGCAACAAGAAAATACGGTTACAGATAGTAAAGAGAGTTTTTGAATTGGGAAATATGTCACCGGGAGGGTGACTGGACTACCTAGCTAGCTGACCGGGCCATCTAGCTAGCTAACTAACTGGCCGCAAACAATATAACTTTTCCCCAAAAGGGATCCATTTATTACTTGCTTTACCCTCCAACGCCTACCCTCCAAGACCCGCACTTCGAGTAGCCCCGTGATTCATTAATCTAACTGTCAGCTATTTCTTGGATCAGCAGTTTTCCTCCCCAGATAGGAGTGGTTCTACCCAGCTGAGGGGATATTTCTCTAGCAGACTAATAGCAATGAGGGAAAGGCCTGTAAAAGGATTCTACAGTGTGACAGACCAAGTAACTGCATACGGCCTCAGCCAATGCCAACCTCTCTTTGAACCTCCCCCCAATCAGTGTGACATTGGCAAACCACGCCATAGAAAGGGGGTGGAATGGAGAGATGAGGTGACGCCCGCTGTTGCCATGGCGCCGTCTCCAGCTGCGCAATTGCATTAACCTGATGTGGGAGTCAGGGGACGGAATAAGAGCTGGCAATTAATCGTCAGGGAGGCAGCATGAGCGGAAAAATGATGAGCCCCCAAAACGTGGAAAGCAGATATGAGATAGCGGGCCAGCGTTAGTGTTCAAGTTCAGCCAGCAGATTTTCATAAATGCAATAGTGCGTTATTTCAAATAAGCAAGACCACCTGAAAATGACCTTTTAATATGACCTTCCGGGGGAGTAGTGCGTTATTGAAAACAATCAAGACCACCTGGAAATTACCTTTTAATATGACCTTCCGAGGGGTAAGTCGGGGTCTTGAGGGAGACAAGAGTGTTGATTGTAGTTGTGTTGTGTCAAAACGCCTCTTTAAATATATATTTTTAGGGCTTTTTCAGCTTTATTGGACAGCACAGTGCAGAGAGACAGGAAGAATGGGGAGCTAGTGATAGGGAGAGACAGGCGGCAAAGGTTGTGCGGCCGGATTCGCGATGAGTATATGGACGGTGCTCTACAGGCTACGCCACGAGACACCCCCCGCAAAACACCTCTTTGTGGAATGTGGCAAACCCTAAAATTATAAGTAGTTTACTTCACATTACATGCTTATATCATACGCAAATCTAGCTGGAGAGAGTCATACTAATTTCAGTTTCATAGAAAGTCAAAAGAACAAGTACTACACGAGATTAATCCTGGATGAGAATGAATGCTGATGTCCAACCAAACACTTTTCATTTCCTCATGCCGTAATATTATCCTAATGGAGCTTTAGCTAAACAGAACAATCAGAAGAGAAGAGGTAAGCAATTAGAAAAAGAAAACAATTCAGATTCAGTTTAGGATCCTCCAGTCCTTGGACACAATCCAGTGAGCCTAAAGGGAACCTCCACTGGAAAGAAAAATTAACTCAAAATGCAAAGAATGGGAAATTAAGAATATCTCTCATTTGGTTCCTATCGTTTCCTTTTTTGCTCTTCCCTTTTAAAAAGGCTGCATTTATAAGCACAATGAAGCAATGTACTGTGGGATTGCTGGATGTTTGGACTCCAAAGCCTCCCTTTTTGAAGGGTTGCCTGTTCTTAGCAACAAGGGTTGTGGTTTTCATGGCCGTTTGCATTTAGCTGAATGCCTTAATACCTCCTGCGCGCGCACAGAGCAAGCAAGGGGTATTATGCCTTAATACCCCCTGCACGCGCACAGAGCAAGCAGCTCCTGTCTGTGCGTGTGTGTGTCTGTCTGTCTGTCTGAGTTTGTGTCCCTATCATCCATAATCGAACAATTCTACTCTGATTGTGATGAAACTTTGTGGAAATGTTGACAGTTGACCTGAATCTTGAATTCTTTCCCCCAATCGGTTAATCACAGTGCAAGATCAAAGTTTTAGCCCCATGCATATTATGTTCAGGGTTGAGATTAGCACACGCACAGGTGTAGAATCTCTCTGAGTGCCATTTTCGTTTTGAAATAAAATCTGTTTTAATCACACATTTTTAAACAGGAATCAAATGAGAGATTCTTCCTATTGTCTGCAGTTTACTTCATGGTTTGTTTTCAGCGGAATTTCTTGTAAACTTTCTGACAAGTTCAATAAAGACACTTACGGCTCTATTTTCTGGCTGGCGCATGGCGGGTGGCGAGCCAGCGCATTGGCGAAGTGTTGGGGGGCGTGTCTGTGGAGCCATTTTACTGCAGCGGGATGGAATTATTGCCAATTCTTGTAAGATTAGACCTGATTCCACATGAGACCACTTTTACAGCGCAAATCGCACCAAAGCGTACGGCAAGTTGCTAATTTCAGGGCTTTCCCGAGCATAGAGTGCAGAAACCTATTAAAAAGCCAATCAATCATTTTGTGGATCATTACGCGTGACCATCAATATGATAATCTGCTGCCTGGTTGCATTGTCATACGTGGATCTATCGTATTTTCTGCCATTTCGTTTGGCTACTGGGAAATAGGAGCTACCGAAGAGCACTTCATGGATAGAGAGGTAAAAGGTCAGTTCTGAAACATCACAACTCGGGGACTCGGGTAGCAAAATGATCGCAGGCTGTAAAAATTATTTTAAAAAAATGTATTATCTCTCGACTTTCCAACTTGGAGGTTTGTTCAAGTGCAACTTCCATGTCGGAAACTTCTGACAGCACTTGAAGGCTGCATGAAAAGGACTGAAAAGAGGTCATTTGATTAGCTATGGTTGAATCCAGCTGAAGCACACCCACTGATAAATATTCAACATAACCCAGCCCATTTTCAACCTGCGCAGCACGCTGTGAGCTGTGCACTCCTCGCCTCTGGTTCAAAAATAGCTAAATTCAGTAGCCACGCCCAGTGCGCCATATGCTACGGTGTGCGCTTGCCGGAAAATAGAGCTCTTAGTGTGTGGCGCTGGTTTGGGTGATATTCTGGGTAAATTCCCTGATCTTAAGTAGACTGAGACTGACACCGTTATTCTGGTTTATCGCCTGTGAAACAAAGACGTGACTTAAAGTGGATTTGTGCACAGAGAAAGGTACAAGTTAAATTACTTCCTCAACTTCAGTGTTAATTTGTGCTCCTTAAACTGGTCATTTCAGACTAGTATACTGTTCGATTTAATGATATAATTAGCTGTGCTACTAACTGTTTTAAGGACTCAAAAAATAATTGAACAAATAATTCAGCTCAGAAGAGACATGTTCCTGTCTGTTTAAAAAATACAGTGAATAAACAACTTTATCTTTATCTTTTTAATTAACACAAAAAAACCTCTTCCAATAAATTTCCAGTACAAGGTACCTGCAGCTGATTAACTGTCAGGGTGGAAAAAATAGACTACAATTGAGTTAAAAACCCAATCGAGCCAAATGAATGAGAGCAGAAACAGAAACCAGTGCACACAATTCAATGCGAAGCAATGTGGCACTGGTCCAGTTCTTTGGAACCCTGAACATTTCTGTGACCTGACTTAGAGGGATATTTTACTTTGGTATAACACAAGTAATTTTGTAGAGCCTACCTCATTGCAATTTGCATAGCGGGAATATTATCAACATCAGCTGTACCCTCTGACCATTAACGGCATCGCCGTTCCTCCCGGTTGTCAACTATTAATTTCAGTGAGGTCCTGAAAATGAATGGGAGTGAATTGGAGCTTGACAAAACCGGTCAGCAGGGACAGCTGATGTTGCTAGAATTCACGCTATGCTAATACAATGGCGTAGGTGCCACAAGATTACTTATATAATAAAAAAATACTTATGTTACATCCCTTTAACTGTACATGGCATGTGCGCTGGACTCAGTGAACATCTGCAGGTGCGGTGAGCTGGGTTTGGCGTGCGGTTAGTTCAGCAATGCAGCCTCACCTCCGGTTCCCCACAGTCGCACTCCTCGCCCTTCTCCACAAAGCCATTTCCGCACCTCTTGCCCCCCACCAGGTCCGTCATGTTGGGCATGTTGAAGAGGCACATGCCCCCTCCCTTCTGGAAGTAGTTGTCCAGATCCCTCTTGCTGCAGCGGCTGAAGACGCGGGGGAAGGGGTGCCTGAGAGCACACAGCACTGTCAGGTGCACTGTGCTTTTACGGGCCAGCCACACGGTTTTGTACCCGCAAATAAAATGGTACGTGCTACTGCTTTTTCTATAGGGCTCACACGCTGACGAATGATGAAGAGGGCTGCCCATACATTTTCTGCAGCTTTGTCTGTATTTCTATGTATGTCAAGTTGAAAAGAGTTGAACTTTTGATGGATGACAGTACAAGTATTCATCCATTAACGGTCAGGCATCCGTCAGTCCTTGTGATGTTGTTGAGCTCTTATAACTCTGATAAATTAAATTAATGTCATAAATCTCGCTAGCTAGCTAGATGGTAGCCTACGCAGTAACATTCCCTAGTAGTTATTGAACATTAAATAATATCATTGAAATTATAACTGTTCTGGTTGTTATTGTGTGTCTACACAGGCACACAATATTCAATGATATATCCCAATGAGACCCAAATAACTGGTACATTTAGTACTATATTTACAGTATTCAATACATTTCTTCATACAAATGACAATATATTACACATTCAAAATATCAATTTCTTATTTCACAAATAAGCCAGCATTTTGTCTTGAGATCATTGGTATGTACTGTATAGGTAAACATTATCAGAACAGCCTTCCATTGTCACAAAAAAGACAAATCAAGAAAGGCAATGTATTGGATCTCCATATATGAATAATCTCTGTTTCCGTAGTGGTAGCGCATACTAACCCAGTGGCGGCCGCCATGACACAGCCACCCTGCTCGGCCGTTGCCTCAACACAGCAGCCCTCGTTGTCGTGGCTCATTCCGAAGTTATGGCCAATCTCATGCGCCATGGTTGCCGCCGCCCCGATGGGCAAGTCTGAGTGGTCCTGAGGAAGACAGAGCGGGAAAAAGTAAAGAAGAATGGATACGCTAACGCAGCCTGCTGTTATTCATTCTCGTGCTCCCGCGTCCGTTATGCTAATTACTTAAAATCAATGCGTCGCATCGGTGCGTTATCATTATCGATAGCGTCTCGATAACGGCACTTCAGGACGCACAGGTCCTGTCTGTTTATCTCATTTGTCTGTTTCCCGGAGAGCACTGGTAATAATGAATGGGCACAACACGGTGGCGTGCGCTACACGTGCGTGCTGTGCATGTGTAATGCCACATCCTTCCAAGCCCCGATCGATGATGTGATGGCCTCCGCCTTGCGAAGCCCAAAGGTCGACCCTCTCCCCAGTCTGGGATCACTGTCTCTCCCACCGACCCCTCCTCCGCCCACCAGCCAATCATTATTCTACCACACCCCTTGGTGGTCACTAATGGAGGACATTTTGGGAGCTAAACATTCTGCCTGTGACTCCTCCCTAAGGGGAGGGGATAACGTACCACATTGATCCCTCCCGAGTTCTCATGGCTGCACATGCCTTCCAGTGGCGCCATCCCAATGGTGGTCCCTTTGAAAATCACCCCCCTTTGACAGACAGACAGACAGACAGACAGACAGAAGGGAGCATCATATTCCTGGTCCTTTAGGAACGAGTCCGTACTGGTTGAGGGGTGGGACGATGGATTACCCAAACGGTAGGCGCAGTTTCGTGCCTGCAGATATAAACCAGTCGTTCACAGCGCATTTCAATCGGCTATGCTTTCTCTGCCCTGGTCCCCTGGGATGCTGAGACAAATGAACAGTGCTGTAACCTTGGGACGGTGAGCATCTCTCTTTTGTTAGCAGTGATTGCAGGCTCTGTAGAACTCTTTCCAATTGTTTCCCTAATTAATTAATTTAATAAATTATTTGAGCTGGTTGTGCCTACGAATCCACTGGAGTGTGCCAGGTCAATTATTTAGACAAATTATGTACTGGCGAAGCTTAGAAAAAACATATTCGGTAATGTAACTGCTGTTGACTTGTTGTTTAACAATACACGCAAAGAATAAATTAGCCCCAGCTAAAACGCATAATATTGACTTTCCCCAAGACAAATGTTAATGGATTTAAAGGGTGACTTCAATGTAAACGTAAAACTTACTATGCTGTTCCGTACCTTATAGTATAGCTTATAGTATAATAGGATAATAAATCTTCATTATTTATGAAATGTTCAGTGTTAAATCAACTCTGATAGAGTACACTTGACTCTGACAGAGTACATTTGATCCTTATTGGCCTCGTATAAACTGTTAAGGGTGAACTGCCACTGGATATTTTACTGTGTACCTGAAGATAATTTGACATATTAGCTAACCCTCATGAAATGAATACGATGCATTGCACCTCCCTGACAATTGTAGCACTTGCAAATAAAGTGGCTGTGATTAATTTCAGTCCATTAATGTTAATATGCATTTTGTGGACACAGACAAAAAATTTAACTTGTTCCAAAAAGTTCACAAACAAATATCTCTCCATCTTAGAAGGGGGAAGTCACATGCTCACTTTAGACCAATGAAAAAAACAAACGAAAAAAAAAACAAGAAATTTTGAAAATATAGAAATTTTCCCTACTGAGAAATGAGCTTTTTCCTCAATATGCATATGTAAACAGAATGTAAAGATACAACATACTGAACTTTTGAATGTTAGTTTAGAAGCTAGGTTCACAGTAGGGACTTTTTTCTCAAAAGTTAAATTGTGTTTCCTAGCCATCCAAGATACGCTTAACAGTAGCTCATCTCAGTATCTGTGTGGACAGGCCCACAGACAACCGTGACAGAGGCTAGGACAAATACCCCTCATCATGTTCATGTCTGACGATGCCATTGCCTTCTGAGTTCAGATAAAGATTATTTTTGGATTTCCCACCATTTACCAGAAGTCATGTTGCTGAGGCAGGCCTTTGTGAAGTCACACTGGCCTTGGGGGTGGTCACTCACGTGAGGAGCTGGGCGTTATCGTGCTTCTTGCGGGACTTGAGTTTCTGTCTCCACTGCAGGAAGGACCAGAGCGTAGCGTTGGGCTCCTCGCTCACGATGCACTGATCCCGATCAGTCCACACCTCCAGTCCGATCAGCGGAACACGGATGTTTAGGGCCCTGTAGAACTGGACCAACATCACACTGCTGTTACAGATAAGCTTTTATATATAGCCCTGTTAAACCGGCCTTGCACTATAGACACCTTTACACAGATTCCTGTAGAATTGGACCAGTAGACTATTAAAAAGATTCCACACTGACATTTGACTAGTTAAATTTGTGATTTATTTTATTGTATTACTTTTTTTAACAATGGTAATACCTTTACTGCGCTTCATACTTCAGGTAAATTTGGTGAGTATTGATTATTCCTGCACCAGTAAGACAAGGATAAGCAAACAATGTAATAGAAATCAAACTAAGCTTGAACAAAAATCTAACAGCAATAGCAGGGGTTGTGTGGAAAATACAACTGAAAGTAACGGACTGATGAACATCATCCCCCTGGAGTCACAACAGTTTCCATTTTAATTTGCTGAAAAGTACAACCCTTATTTATAGATACATTGCACCAGTATAACTACAAAAAACAACAATAAAACACAAATAATTATCCAGATGCTTATAAGCACATCCATCATAACAGAGCAGAACAGCGGTGTTTTGAGCATTTTAAGGTTCTGCAACTAGAGTTCACATTGAGGAGGGTGGGTTTGCCTGAGAAAAACCTGCAACGGTCAAACAATGGTACCTTTACTCTGTTTTATATGCTTATACACATCTCGTATTAGGTTTTATTTTCTGCGCAAGTCTGACTGCATCAAAATGTTCTAATCCTAGCCTACCTTACAACAGAGAGATACGAATTCACTCTGCATTGCTTTCTGACAAAGAAAGACCAGAATAAAATCAAACCTTTCACAAAGGAAAGCAAAGATAACTGAAAAGGTGTCTGTTCAGTAAGCACAATGCTGGAAAAAAACAGTCCCAATTGCAGCTGGTTTGACTAATGGTTAATTAAAACTAAGGATTACGGCTACTAAATGAGTAGCCCATTTAAAAATAAGTTCACAGTAATGTAAGTAACAATTCCAATGACATTATAATTATTTTAATTGCTCTAGGTTAACAAAGAAACATTCCAGTTTTGGTTTCACTTTACATACATACATTTAGTTAACAAAGGCATTAGAAAGTGCAGAAACGGACTCTTTCTCTCAACATCCATCAGTCGTATGTGATCACATCTGCCCCATATGTTCAACATTCATGCGCATTGGTAAGAGCACCAAAGTAGCAACAGCCTTAGGGTTGAAAGGTGGCCTGGGTTGGATAAAACAGCAAATGCATTATTAGACAGCGAACTTGCACAGCAACAAATGCTTTTACTGACACACCCCCTATTGTGCCGCCCAATCAACGTTGACAAAAATGGGTTTACTGCACACCGCAAAGCTACCAAACCTGGGCAGAGGTAAAACAATTATAAAATAATAATAATAATAAAAATAATAATAATACAAAGCAATTCTGTTCACATAGGATGAAATGAGCAATTCCACTAGCGCACAGGCCCATTTGCATCGCTACCATTGTCACCAAACCAGGGCCCACGATCTCAGCCGAACAGAATAATATCACTGCGTTTATTTAACTCGGTTCTTTGTTTATAATCAAACAATGATTATTTTGACTGCACAGGGTATTTCATAAGTTCAACAACTACATGCAACATACTGCTGCTACTTTGGGAAACGACGGCCATCTTTTATTATACTAGACAATAGGACCTCCAAACTCTAACAAAGAGAAAACTCAGACCACACTTGTGTGGGTGGGGGAACCCTTGAGATTGTGCAATAAGCAATTAAAGCAATGAGGAATTTAAGGGGAGCAATGCAATTAAATTTTTAGAAAGGAACTGAAAAATAAATAAATAAATAAATGTTCTGTCGGAAAAGACAGACGAGCACCCAGGCGGGGCCGGCTTACCTTATCAACGTAATTGGCTATCTCCATGATCCGCTGCTTGGTTTTGTTGATGTCCCTGTTTTGCCTTTTGTACTAAAATAAAAAAAAAGATGAGATGATCTCATTGGAGTGAACTGCTATAGAAAGGCAAACCGAGGCTCCAGGAATAGGGCCTGGAAGTACTGGCCATCGGGGTATATCTGCTGCCGCAAATGATCACCTGTCATTTTCAGAGCTTTGATGAAATTGAGTTTGACCACTTTTTGAATCTGTGGTGATTAACCTCACTATTAGGTTAGGCTGTATGACCCTAAACAAAACTATATATAAAATATATTTGGAACTTATGTTTTTTTAATATATATTGACCCGTAATAACACCTTAAAATAAATGACAGTACAATGATAATAGAAAGGTTAAGGGGAAATGATACATGGAGACACCATGGCATCTACACTCTCATAGCGGATGCTCTTCCTGTCCTTAGAACAAGCATTCAGCCATGACCTGCAATTTAAGTTAGGTAATCCGGGTCAAGGTTTCTGATGTTTTGGCTTTGTTCCAAAATAGACTGCAGATTCAGTCAAGGCTGTCCCAGGAGCACTATGGGAGACTTGTGCTTATGGTCAAATAGACCGCCAGACTCCTCTACCACAGTGAGTAACTGTTCTGAACTATGCCCTGGGAGTGTGTAAACCATCCAGGTGACAAACATGAAGCAAGAATTTCAAATAAATCCTTTGTGTACAGCTTAAGCAAGACTTAAGAGTGTCAGCACTGGGGCCTCAATATGAAATATATATAGACTCCCAGGGTAGGAAAAAGTTCAATGATGCCTTTTCTCGACTGTTTGCTGGGAGATCCCCAAGTTGTACATACAGTATCACAACATTCCAGAAAAAAGCAGCTCCTTCAACTTGTAAGATCCATTCCATGTGAGAAAGATTCTGAAGCTGCCAAAGATGTCATGTATACTCATTTGATATTTACGGTTGTAACCAACTGACTTTGCCAACTGACTGACTGACTGACTGACTAAGTGAGATGTGCCCAAAATAAATGACAGTATCTTTGTTGCGTAGTTGGTCAGAGGTAAATTCTGGGGACACAATAAAAGTAGAAAGAATCACAAATCTGAGCACGTCTGCACATGCTGAACCCATGACAGGAGGTAAGCAGTATATAAAGGCAGGCTAGAATCCCATTTTCATTGTTCCATTTCTGTTGGTTTTATGAATGTGCAATAAATTAGATAGCAAGTCTCTTCTGTGTGCTTGGCTGGCTATCAGTATACCAAGTTGTTACTAGAGGAGATGCATGGGCATACATCTGGTGGTTAAAAAAGAAGGTCTATGCAAAAGTACTGGAACAAACCCCCTGAGTCTCATCCAGTTTCATGAACACGCTTTGGGATACCGGAAACACAAAACCCAATTATTTGCCACTATATAGACCACGGTGCTATGTGTGCTTAGCTCTTTTGTATGGACTTTAGTCAGGAAAGGCATAATGACATCACATTTACCTCAGTTTTGAGCAGCTGGAAGAACTTAGTGATCTGTACTTCAATAAGAGCATCAGTGCATGCTTCAGGCTAATTAATTAAAGAGCATGATTGGACAGGCTTGATTAAAAACGTAGTGCATTCTTGTGATATAAAATGATTGATGGAAGGCTCCACAGTTGCTTTTGCAGAAAGTATGCAAATAGATTCCTGTAGACTATTTCATTAACTCTGACATGTGGCAACGATGGGCTTACCAGCGCGCTGTCAGCTACGATGTACAGCTCCATGTACTTGGTGGTGCCCCAGGTGTCCCGTCTCACCTACGGAGGAGAGTCGCGCGTCAGAATGGGATAACGCACCCGGTGGCTCATGTTTCACAGTGATACATCATTGCTGATGCAGTGTCCTTTCACATCACTGACATCAACATCATCGCATTGCCAAAGACTGGCTAATTTGTCTGAATCATTTCCAAGTAAGAAGACGAAGGGAGACATATAAAATCACAGTTACAAAGTGAGAAGTTAATCGCCAGCATACATCCTCACTACAGGGCTGCTCAACCCTGGCCCCGGAGTACTCCAGTGCAAGCAGGCTTTCATCCCTGCTATTTTCTTCAGCACATTAACTCGTTTTACTAAACCAATTTATGTTCTACGGTTTAAGCTTAGTTTCCTTCCCAGTTTCTGACTGTGTTAAAGATTTAAACAGAATCAAATCAAATCAATATTTATTTATATAGCGCATTTCACAACTATTTGTCACAATGCGCTTCACAGAAAAAACCCAGCCTAAACAGAAGTGGAAAGCCTGCTGGATTTGGGCTTTTGAGTTGCTCCTTCTACAGCAATATTTGCCATGGGTGGGGTTATTAATCAGCCTCACTTTAACTAGGGTGGGGTTATCAGTGCTTCTGCCAAATGAGGGTCGTCTACCAATTCAAAAATATCATAATTCTTGACCATTTACAAAGCAACATTGACATTGTGATTGACATAGTGATTCAACAATGAGAACATATCAACCAAAACAAACTAAACTTAGCTAAGCTTCTTGATTTTATAGTGGGAGTTGTTGATTCAAGTCATCAAGTATTGAAGGAAAGTGTTAAAAATATGTACTTGGAGCACCTGTAAAAATAAATTAAAGTACTGTCTGGAGGGACTGTTTGTTCCGTCATTTCTGAAACCAAAAAATTAAATCCCAAAAAGTGCTGTGGCTCAAGTTCTGTGGAAGACTGCTCTCCCAACTGATTAAGTCAGTTGCTTTCATCTATAAAAAATTACTTTAATATAAGAATTTAGTTCAATAATCTTCCTGTTTAAGTCCAAGAAATTAAATACAGAGTTAGAAATTAAACAGAAGCTAGCAAGTGAATGTTATTCATTTCTTTCAAAGTTAACAATGCGTTATTTTTTTCAATCCTCATTGTTATTGGTTGGGAAGTCCTTGGCTTTTGTGCATAAAATGGTTTTAGTCTGTGCATAAACCAAACCACATGACAGCCGGAGGAAGTGAATACACAGCTAGATATATAGACAATAGTTTACAGTTAGATCTTGCTTCCTTTGTGATGGTAACTTAGACTTTCGCTCTTCTTCATTGACTGTGTTACTGTGGATACTTTTGTGTCAAACACTTAGGCCTACTCTTTGATAGCATATGGTGAACTGTGCTGTCAGCTTCAGGGGAAAAATGCCTGTAATTTATTCCAGCAATTTGCTTAGAGGCATCGCGGTAGAACCCATCTTTGGTGAAAGCTTGACTGACATTGTAACAGCAACTAAGGGGGGGCACTTTTGAAAAGGGTCAATTTAATCTGTCTGCCTTGTATCCTATGCTCACTCCCCTGCTGGGAGACTGCTTCTGGAAACCACAGCAGCATAGCGGCATGTATTTCGGCCAGTCTATTCAGGTTTCAGTGTGAAGCAAAACACAAAATTTCATTACACCGAGCATGCTTTTGTAGAATGGCAACCGCTTACAAACAAATACCAATTGCAGCAAAGAAATTGAAGACAAACACATGTCACCTAAATCTCTGTTTTTCCATTCATGTCTTATTAATCCCTTCACGCAGATGCCAAGTTTGGTGAGTCCTCGCCTATTTAGGTGCTGTTCTATATGAGGCTCACAGGTGTGAGCGTCACAGACACTTGTAAAATGGCTTAAATGAAGCAAGACAGTTGTACCATTTACAATACTAATACAATACTAACTTTAGTAGAGTTTATTTTCATAATTAAGGTCACAATAATTTGAGACAAATGCAAAGAAATCTTGGCAAAAATGCAAAACAAATCTTGCGATGAAATACTGGGAGGTACAAATGTAAAACAGGTTAAATTATACATTGCATGGGTCATACACTCCTTGTCCACAAGTTTGCTAAATCTGAGGGTGATATGCAGAACTACTAAATATCTATGAGGCAAAATGTTGTCCCTTAGCATCTCCAAATCTATCAAAAATGGCTAAATTGTACACTGATGTAAATCATAAACTAATCATATATTTAACTACAAATCAACCGTTTGACTCACGAAACTCACTTTTGCATCATTTTCAAGTGAGAATTACTATATTTCCATCAGTATAGGGGAGATTGATATGTATCCAAAAACCTATCCAAAACCTGTCATAAAATTAATTAAATACTTTGCATCCATTATAAAACATATAAATCTGCCTCATATGATTGGTTAAGATGAAAACATTGATATCACACTGGTACACACACCTAAATATGTAGCCTAATCATTCACACTTGTACTTCAATAAAAATTGTTTTATTGTACTCTACACCATGTAATATTTTGCTGCATGCCCTGGGATGACATTTCTCTGTAGATTTTTTTTTTTTTTTTTAATGTTGATTTTTATAATCACTCCAATGAAAATTTTACATTCATCTAGCACATATCAGCACACCGTAAATTGGAATGATTATTTTATATGCCCTAATTGACAAGTATAGCCCATGAAGATACTTATAAGCCATAGTCTATATTATACACGATAGCTCAAAATGTGAAAACAACAATGTAAAACATATGGCACAAGACAGTGGTGGAGTAGAAAAACTAACGTACATATTTTGAAATATTACAAGCAGTAATACTTCCATATCCCGGAGGAAATCGCCGTCATGTTCGTAGGTATATTCTCCGATAGAATCAATGCTATGGTCTCTTCTTCTGACCCACTCCCATAATCCATGTAAGCAAGGCAAGGATTTTCTCTAGCCATGCTGACAAGTTGGCCAAATTAGCTAAATCTTAGCCAAAATAGCAGGAAAACAATTATGCCTCGTGAGCGAATGTACACTGCGTTTTCTGTAGTTGTTACTGTTGTTACTGTTGATACAACTAAAAATTATGTTATGCTCGGTTGTAATTTATTTTCCAACACATCCAAGAAGGCCTTGCAAACACTGTTGCAAAGCTTATAATGTATATTGGATAAAAGCATTGTCAATCAAACCAGAACAAACTGGAATGTGTAACAGCTGCTGGGGTTTTACAAGTGGGGTTTTCAGGTGGTGTACTAGCATTATGAAGGGGTGTGTATCTCTATGCATAAAACCAATGGTAGGATTGTATATTTATTTAATATTTAGTAGCAGATATTGATAGTAGAATGACATGGTATAATTACACAAGAATTTCACTTGCCTATTTTTGCTCTTGAGTGAGCAGTGTTTTTCACCGCTGAATTGGCATATGTTCGAGCTATTGTTAGCTTTATCTTGTTGCTATGACAGGATACGAATATTTGGTGGTGAAAAAATATTGTTATGAACTCACAGATACATGCTATTGTCTACTGTGTCACACCTTGTTCGGTATAGCTGCAGGCGAGACGGTGGAGGGGTTTGTTTGTTAAATGGACGAGCTATGCTTCAAGCGGCACTTAGAAACTCCATATTTGACATAGTTGTCACGAATTGTGTACTAATAATTGTTGTTTCCACTCATAGTTTGGTTGCAGGAGAAATTAAGGTCTTGAGGAGTTGAGCAATCTCACGGCACTGGCGGCATGGCCACTAGGAGGTCTGCACAAAGGGGTTAAACTAGGATTTAAGTTGAACTACTGGTTCATTGTTGGCTGCCTTACTAACCTTGCGCTATATTGGTTAGGTCTCACTTGTAAAATACTTTTTCATCTTAATGTGACTTTGGGTTGACGATGACTTGTTGTAGATACATTTGCCAAAATACAAAATATTGCATTCCGTTTCTTATTTTAAGGCATATCTCTTAATAACATTGCAATAACAAGCATGTAATGTACTCTGCAACGAGCATTATGGTAATGTGGCTCTACACCATTTCAATATTTATCTGAGAGACAGGAAAAGGTTTCCATTAAGGCTGCCATTAGCACAGTTGTGGATCACAGTTGGACAACCAGTCATTATCCAGAGAAACTGGGAGAAAGAGGGAGAGAGAGACAGAGAGAGAGAGGGAGAGAGAGAGAGAAAGAGAGAGGTATTATGAGCTATGTCAGGTTTTGTTTTGTCCTCTCTTCATGGGACATTTGAATAGGGAAATAGTAACAGAAGAATCTGCAGCCCACATAGCCTTCCATAATCGCTCGGGCCTCCATGCGCACCAGTGGGAAAATGCCCGTCAAATTATTGAAAAAAGGATCACAATTTTAAAACATTAACACTTCCCTCCACAAAAAATAAGTCCACACAGACTGCAATCTAATGAGTGAATGACTCTTGTTTTGATGCAACACTTTCTAGCATTGGCCTATGTTTCTGGGTAATGTTAATGGGTAATTTGCAGGTTAACAGAATGCATTGTTTACACACATTATACTTCCGGATAATTTATCTAATTCATTAATAAACTAAATTTTATATTTTATAGCATACATTTTCAGCCTTGTTGTGGACAATTCTCAGTAAATTTAGCTAAATTACCCATTATGTTTTACTGTAGAATATATAATTTACCTTGATCCCAAGTACCGCCTACAACCCTTTGAAGTGTGCTTGGTGTACTTGTGCTTGTTTGAAAACCTCTGCTTAACAGAATTATACATTTAACATTTTATAGGATTAAATGAACATTTGATCCAATAGTATTAAAACTCTGGGCTGCGCATGGTTTTCCTTTCAACGCATCAACTGCTCATGGATCACTTGTTTATTTTCATGTTCTCTTGCCATTATAATTACAAGCATGACAAAGCAAAATTCCCCAAAGGTACTCTTTTGTGCTGATATAGTATGCAGCGCCCTTACCCTTTGATGCAAAGGTTTAAGGAGACTGGAGACAGGGTCCAGGTGTCCCAACTGGTGGCCGTGTCCGCATGTGCCCCTTTTGACTGGCACATGCTCTGTGCGGTAGATTCTGTGATGGGTAGAGCCGAGCCCTCTGATTGGTTCAATGTAGTAGCTGTTGTTTGCATTTAGGACAATCAGGCCCCTGCAGAATGAGAAGGCAAATGGTGAAGAATACTGAAGGCTCTGTTCAATCTAAGCACAAAAGTGCTAACATTTTAGTTGGTTACACGTTGTGTTCATGTTGATGAATAATATTACGGAGGATTCTGGGAACAAAATGCACATTTTCACCTGCTTAGGGCTTTGTTATGTTGCTTGGAACACCACAGAAGAGCCCTCTATCCTCTTGCCTTTGCAAACACATTCAAGCCCCAGGCAGAATTCTAACAGCCTCTATACTCTATGTCTGACCTGATAATTAGCCATGAGTGGTTAGGCCTCCACTTAACCGTACCATAATTGTGGGAAAGAACTCTGTAATCAGTCAGCAAATCACCCACTCACTGGAAACAACAGTGCAAAATCTATTCCTGATGCTCTCCTATATAAGTTACACACAAAAACACATGCACACTCAACACACACAACTAACACACTCTGATATAGACATTAACATGCACTCACTCACAAACACTCACACATGCACGCACACACACACACACATACACACACACACACACACACAAATGTAATTAGATAAAGAGGAGAAAAAAATAAAATTATCCAACTTAAATCTTTTCTGGTTTCACATGAACTGTCATTTAAAAAAATATGTTCTGTCCTGGGGTGGTCTGGGGAGATGCTAAAATTAAGAAAAAGAGAATCGTTACCAATCAGTGCTGTTGATTACCAGGGCTTTAGCGTGATGGATGGAGAACAGTGGACAGCAGAGAAGTATATTTCTTAAAATAATGCTGTATGGACATCTATGGGCAGAAAAGTGCCGTAAAAGGACATACGCCTGGTGAAGTATTACATATACTATTTGCCATAAAGCTTTTCAGCTTTCACAAAAAGAGTGTTCTATCTAGCGCATCGCTAGTTTCTCTCTTTGCAAGGTATTTCTTCATGCTGAGCAAAAAATGCCTTGCTACAGTGCAAAAGGAATGGCCATTGTGGAAGAAGGGGAGAGAGAGAGAAAAAAAAACTAAAAACATTCAGTGAAATATTTCCTACACTGAATAGAAAAAAATTATGAAATAAAAGCTTGCCCGCTTGCTGCTGAAAACACATCAATAAAAACAAGCCATTAATCCGGCAGATGCCTGGGAAAATGCATCTCATGTTCCACCAATGCTTAATCCATAATAAATAAAAAATGGAATCGCACTTTGGTGTCATGGGGAGGGGTCTTGTTTCCTGGGCATGGGCAAGGGCCCAGGCGTGGGCACAAGGAGCCCTGAACTTGTGCCAGGGCTGGGCACACTGCACCACTGGAGTCTCTGATAAAAGGCAGGCTAAGGGGTGTAACGAATTTGACAGCAGCGGTGGGTTGGGGGTGGGCAGTGGTGTCAGAGCGAGCAAAGATCCCTGAAGCCCCCTGATCAAAACTTGGTTGGTCGGGTCAGGGCCCTGAGAAACGGTGCCATGGAAACGGCTAAATCCCTTTTGCCAAGTGTGACTCACACAGCTTGCTCCTGTTATTCTCCCTGGTTTCTTATACTCCATCTCACCTTTTGATAATTTATCTCTATCTCTATCTCTCTACCTCTCTCTCTCTCTCTCTCTCTCTAACAGGAAGTGCCACTTCTCTGCATCTTCACTGAGTTTCCTATTCAAAACAAATGCAGCCCCATGGCAGAGACCGTTGAGCGTGCCTCACCCTAACCCTCTCCCACTGCTCATCCCCAGGCCATTGTGTTAACACGCCGGTTCTTTCAACCTTGGAGCATCAACACCATCTCTACATCCACCTCTTCTCTCCTCTTCTCTCCTCTCCACCCGTGTGTCCCCCTCTCTTTGCAATTGTGTACACATCCCCCCTCTCGTACTGCAACATGCTCAGCCATTGTTGATGGGAAAAGACAAAATAAAGTGATAATGACTCCCTTTCCCAGGTCTACAGGGAATAAGAGGAGGGTACATTATTACATTCCAGTTCCCTCTATTCTTTAGCCGTGAGCCTCTCTGAATTCAGAGGCGTGCAGATACAAGAACCCCCCCTGTGCTCACAGCTTTGTAATTCGCAGTAAAGTTTCAGGAACACTGAGTTACTCTTTGCTGTGGTCTGAGTTACGCTGGAGATTATCTGCACTGCCTTGAATAACAATGGGATGCTTCAACCTTGGCCAAGTAGTAGGCCAAGGTTTCCACAATTTGACTTTCTAATCTTGCAAAGCTCATCCTCTGGTTCTTGGTTGCATGAGTCAAAGGTCAGAGACTTAATGAGACCAAGTACCACTGCTCCAGTTGACCGCTATTGATTGAGTGCATGGATCTGGTATGAGTGCCAAAGATTCAGCCGTTAATATACAATGAGCCACACTGTTAATGCATCACCATCTCCTGTTACACAATAGGCCACACTGCTAATATGCTTTAGCCTGTCCTGTTACACACAATGAGCCACACTGCTAATGCTTTAGCCTCTCGAGTTACACACAATAAGCCACACTGCTAATGCTTTAGCCTCTCGAGTTACACACAATGAGCCACACTGCTAATGCTTTAGCCTCTCCTGTTACACAATAGGCCACACTGCTAATGCTTTAGTCTCTCCTGTTACACACAATGAGCCACACTGCTAATGCTTTAGCCTCTCGAGTTACACACAATGAGCGACACTGCTAATGCTTTAGCCTCTCGAGTTACACACAATGAGCCACACTGCTAATGCTTTAGCCTCTCCTGTTACACACAATGGGTCGATGTTTAGTTGCACGCGTCAGGGGATTACGTTCGACGTTGTCTGTTTACGTTCTGTGCACTCCAGTCATGTCGCACTGATGGCAGACAGGTTAAGACGTTCAAAAGTGTGGGCCCACTTTACCAAAGCAAACGTTAACACAGCAAAATACAATTTATGTAAAAAAAATAAATAAAAAAAGAAGCTGTTACGTGTAAGGGGAGTAATATTAGCAATCTAATGAAACACTTACAAATACAAATCCAGTACTGCAACACACGGATGGTTCTCGACCAATAAGATATCATCATCTCGTCTGTCTGGACATTTTTGGCAGATGGGAGTACTGCCAGAGATTGGAGGGTCTCTGGTAGCCTACTGCAGCTGAAGACAATGTTAGCTTGCTAAGTTGAAAAGCCTGCCCAACAAGGTCAGAAACTATGCTACGGTTAGCCACATAAAGCAATTCTAGCTTTTAGTCCTTCAAGCTAGCTAGCTAACGTTAGAAAAAAGTGTTTAAAAACGGAGCTTTGTGCTACTGCATGCTAACGTTATATGACAACGCTTGGAGACAACGCTGCTCGTCCAGAGGGAATTTGGGGACGTCAAGTTTTTATACAGTGCCAGCGCTGGTATATTCACAAAAAAATACTAAAACGTAAAATATACTCAAAGCTAGTCGTTAGCTGGTCCTAACCCATCCCTACTGGTTCAACACAATGGGCCACACCATAATTTAGCCACTCCTGTTAGAAACCAGACCACTAATGCACCTTATGCACTATGCAGTCTAATGCACATATTACATACATGGCCTTTCTTCCCCCTGACTTTCATTTAATTATTTGGCAGACAACCTAATAAAAGCAATGTAGGCTACAGAGCCGCAAAAGACAGAGGTGCAGCACACAAAGACAAGTAATAAAATACAATGAACCAAGTCAAAGAACAAATGCCTAAACATGCATTACAATGTTAACTGCCAGAAAAAAAATGGTAACAGTTGACAGTGACACGGGTGAGGATGTAAGCTCAGAATATAAGCTTGGATAAATGAAACTGTTTTCTTATAAATTACAAATTTTAATTATACTTTGCAATGAGTTGACAACCACCTGAAATTCCATAATCTCTCTGTTGACACATAGTGCTGGTTGACATTAAACTGGGACTGGCGCATTAACAGGCATGTGACATACTTAGGGAATATACTGTGTAATGTATTATGTTTTTCAGAGCAAGGGCATCAGAACATGTTGTTGTATCAACAGAAACCAAGTGGCATGAGGTGAAATTGAGACGGTTGTGTGCGGGTTGGACCCGTAATGCACGACTCGGAACACTGACGTAATAATAAATGCCCGCAAGGGCTTTATTATGGGGAAATCCAAAAATCGTAGTCACACAAGCAAAGTCCAAAAACCAATAAATCCAGCCAATAACCAAAAATACAGTACCAAAGGAGAAGGCAGTCTCGAAATCAGTATCCATACACAAGTTCAGTAACCAGAGTAGCTGTCAGCGGAGCAGAAGTACAATTCAGGGGTAAAGCAGAGTTCGTTGGTCGTGGGGCGTTGCAGGAGTCAGACCGAAGTCATGTTTAGATAAGCTGGGGCTAAATGATTCAAACATTTTGGCATAAGCCTTCATCGCTGAAATGGTGTTGTATGCTGGTGGCAGTCTTATATACCCAACTCTACAGCATCACCACAGGTGCACAGCCTAATTAGAGAGGAGCTACCAGTCAGAACCTCTATTTTCAGGTAGGCTATTAAGGAGTTCTTAGCTTGTGTCAGAAAATCCAAGAAATCTATAAAATATAATTTCACCGCCACCATTTCCCTGTCCTTTCACTCTATTTTTCTGCTTAGCTATGAAGTCAATGCACTTAACTGAAGCACGGCTTCTTGAACTTGAGGCTATATATGTCTCTTTTTTCTAAAGGTCTGGCAAAAATAAACTGCACAAAGCACAGTCATGCGACAGCCAAATCATTCCTGTCAGCTCGTGGAAGCTTGTCTGGATGAAAGGCACAAAAGAAAAGAGGAATGTTACACTTAAAAAAAGCAATGCTACACTATCAATCACAGCTAAACCCGCTGAGATGATTAACAAAGTTTTGGAGTCAGGATTCGCTGAGTTGACTTTTAGTATGTTTTTAATAAGACAGCCCGAGACTTGGGTCTTTGACCAAGCACAAGTAATTTAATTTGAAGATAGTAAAGCTGTCTGACATCAAAATACAACCCAATGCAATAAAACACAACTTTATTTATCCATCTGGGTTCAACTGAAAATAAAAAAATACATACAAATGATGATGGGGGACAGCAATTACTGAAATAATTAATATCAATAATTGTGAAATGTTGGGGCTCTACAGAATAAACAGTATTTATGATTTAGTGCCCAGATATTAATTTCCCGGAACCAAATGCCCATGAGACAGGCTGGGTAGAGGCCCAGTATGCAGTGTTGCTGAGGAACACAGTATGGAGATCATTGGTAAATCCATCATTGAATGGGCCCCCATGAAACCTGAGGCTTCAGATCTCCCCCTCTATGAGTCTCCTGGTAAAGGTCACGGGAGGAGTGGAGCCTATCCCAGCATGCATTGGGCAAGAGGCAGGAATACACCCTGGAAAGATTGCCAATTCATCGCAGGGCACACACACCATTCAATCACACACTCATACCTATGGGCAATTTAGTCTCCAATTAACCTAACCGGCATGTCTTTGGACAGTGGGAGGAAACTGGAGTACCCGGAGGAAACGCAGACACGGGGAGAACATGCAAACTCCGCACAGAAAGGCTGTGAGGCGACAATGCACCACTGTGCCGCCCAGCGCTGGTTACGGCCTGTTAGAATGTCCCAATGTGCCTTGCAGGGCGCAACTGTGTATCAGAGAATTCCAGCAGTTGGACTTATCTGGCCTCACCCCTTCAGGGGGATTATGGGTATAATTCGGCCAGGGTTACCACAGCATCGGTTCCTCTCCGCCATGCGCCACTCACCCCCACGCTCGACCTGTGAGAAATAAGCCTCTCCTTCGATCCGCACTCACTCTCCTGCTCTACAAGTTGGCCTGAAGTGTGGAAAATTGTTATTGCAAGTGAACTGGCGGAGTGCGTGCAATGCATTGCTCTTTGAGTGGGCGCAGGTGGCAGTGCAATGACTCAGGAAGAACACTTGGCAACTGCAAAATTTGGGTGAGAAAAAAAAAAAAAAAAAAGGACTACAATTTGCGCTACAATTAGTTACTATGCACTACAGGGTACGACAAAGTGTTATTGTTTTAGAGTGATGTACAATATTTTGCTGTGGTTCTTAATGCACAAGATCATTTAATTATTAGATTTACCGAAATGGAAAGCCTCCTAAACGGCTGATCTTTAAAACCTCCCATAGATCCAAATGCATGTTGCGCCTTGCAGAAATTTTACTAAATCTTCTGCAGCAAACACCAGTGATACACGTTCAGAAATAACTGTAGGTCATTTGCAAATTTTAAAAAGAAGTACCCTTTAATTAACCCATTAACTAGCACCGGCCCGTATTTGGGCCGGAAGTGGTTTAGCTTATTTGCATTCATTGTGTTTTTTATGGTCACATTTTTAAAGAAACTGGCCACAAAATATACTGTTTGAAAGTGTTAAAACCCATGATTCTATCTCTATAAACAATTTTACGATCCCAAGGTTACAGCGACAACGGTTCTACAGAAATCCACAGATGACAAAAAAAATCGGTATCCTTATCCCTGTAAAAAAAGATAATAAAAATTTTTTTAAGTGAGAAAAAAATAAATAAAACTTGCTTCCACTGTGTTTGAGCTTCTTTGATTACTGTGAAGTACTTTGATTCTGTATTACAAGAATAATTCAGACTCTTGGAAAACAGACTCCCAAAGGTGACCTTACAGAAGAGACCAGGATTATGCCTGTAGTCAAAGGGATTCAAGAACAGTAAACATTTTATTTTTGGACTAGAGGTTGTGCTAGAGAAGAGGTTAAGGCTTACCACTCATGTGGTCAATAGGCTATTTAGATAATAGATAAATCAACTATTTGTGTGTTCTTCCCTCAATGTACAAAAATATTCATCAAATTAGAGGAGTTCAATAGGAAAGGAAGGGTCAAGGTTGCTATTATTATTATATTGAATATTATCTATTATTCAGATTATGAAAATGTAGTTTATTTGCCTTCTCAACCTCTGCACACCACCCAACCAAGTCAAATAAATGCCTAATAAAACAAACAAAACTAAAATATCATAGTTGTAAGAGTCACAGAGGGGCATTAGATATGCATCATGTGGAAAAAATATATATCTGGGCAAAAATTGTGATTTGATTTTCTGGTAAAGCAATCTATTAACAGTCCTTCATAACAGTTATAGGACTCGTACATACACACTTACATAGCAGCTTCATATTGATTTTATATATTGAAGTACATTATTATATAATGTATATAACATAATGTGAATGAATGGATTGTGTGTGTGTGAGTGGAGTGTGGGTGATGGGTGGGTCCTGTTCTGAGAGAGAGGTGAGAGAGAGGAGAGAAACAGGAAAATGTCTGAAAGATAAATTCATTTAAAGGATTTTGCCACAGAGTGCAGCAAAAAACAAAAAAACCAAATAGATAAGTAACCTAACAACAAAAAAAAAAAATACTAGACATGAATGAAAACATGTAAATTCTAAACGTTTGTTTTTTTTTAATTTGCCCCCAGATGTACCAACCCTTTTTTTTTAAACAACACAGTATATAAGCAACAGCGTAGCGGGATGGAGAGAGCGAGCGCGAGCGAGCGCGAGCGAGAGAGAGCTTCCTTCCGGAGAGCGCGCTTCGCGCCGCTTCCAGAGGACCCAGTATGTAACCCATTGTGTTCTTTCTTCTTGTAAAGACTTCGAGAACAAAAAAATATAAGTGTTTTTTTAATCTTTCGAATTGAATTGAAGAGTATCTTTGATCTACCTCCTTGACCACGAAAAGCAATAAATCCTAATTGCTAACAATATTCACAACACAGACATTCATAATGCTTATGTCTGCAACTATAAATAGGTATATGGTGTGTGCCAATGGGTATGTCACAGTTATGTCTGCATCAGTGGTGACATAAAACGCCTAATTCCTATTAGTTCTTATGACGTAAAGATTGACATAAATATTTATGATTTATTGCCACATGCTCTGTTAACTGGGATGAATACAGACACCACATTCATCCTCCTGCATATAGCCAGCCACTCGTAGTTTGTACAGTGCAGTCCACCAGCTGAGCTATATAGCCATAGTGCTGGAGTGCTGCACTACTGTTACAGTTGATGGGAGCAGTTTGCAATCGAAGAGACATTGTTCCTGTGCACAAACAGGCAGCACCCAACAGACTCTTTTATCATTATCTTCACTGTGAAATCCACACCAGGTTGACATCCAAAGGTTTGCTGGGGCAAGTCTAAGTAATCCCAGATGGCAAACAGATTGAGCGCCAGACGTTTCTTTTAAAACAATTTTTTTTTGGGGGCGTTAATGAGTGTTTCACCCTCTCCCATACTCTCTCACTCTGATGGTGTGAACCTCATTACTTTGGGTTTTCACTTCACCGATACTTAATTACATTTTTATTTGACAGCACTGTATTTATCAACACTTTTGTACCACAAAAGAGCCCTTAAAATAAAATGTTTCTTTCCAAACAACTATTCCTTCTCCCAAAAGGGTCTGAAAAGAAACATCACATTGATTTTTTGGTAAAACAAACAGGACCTTGAACATTAGACCCCATGCAATCATTTTCTTTCACGCATTTGAAGTATTCAGTAAACCACAAGATGGCAATTTCACTTCATAAACAGGAAAATAATACAATTTCCTTCTGGTGTACATTACAGTGCCCACCAGAATTATCGGCAACCTCAATTAATACTAGCAAAAAGTGGAGGATTAAATTGAGCTTATTGTTGATAAAATGTCATCTGTACTCAGAAAAATGAGAAAATTATATGGTTTAATTGTGATTCCATTGATCAGAAGAAAAACACATTTTTAGTGCAAAATCATTTTTATTCTGAAGAAGATGTGTGTCACAATTATTGGCATAACTGTATTTAGTACTTTGTGCACCCTCCCTTTGCCAAGATAACAGCACTTCCCCTGTAATGTTTGATGAGGTTGGAGAACACACCATTCCTCCATACGGAGCCCCACAGGTTTCAATGGGGTTCAGCTCAGGAGACTGAGATGGCCATGGCAAAACCTTGATTCTGTGCTCAATGAACCATTGTTGTGTTGATTTTGAGGTATGCTTTGCATCATTGTCCTGCTGGAAGATCTGACCATGACCCATTTTTAGCCTTCTGGCAGAGGTGGCTAGATTTTGGTATTTCATGGAGTCCATGATGCATCCTAACAAGGTTCCAGGGCCTTTAGAAATATAGCCCCGCAACATCACAGCTCCGCCACTATATTTCACTGTGGGGATATGGCTCTTTTCTTCATAACTATGCCTCTTATTAAGCCCGCTTTTGGTGTTAAATCCACCTTTGGTATTTATTGCCAAAAAGCTCAATTTCTGTCTCGTCTGACCACAGGGCCGTTTCTAGACTGCTTTGATTGGGGGGACATGAAGAGATATTAGTGGGGCACAATGGGGGGGACAAAGTAGCAGGGGGTCTGGGGGTCCTCATTTCCTGCATTTATACACAACCTCACACAGGGCACTTTCTAAAATAAAATGTTTAATTTATGAACATTTTGAAGATTTTTTTTTTTTTTCAAAGCCCTAGATCAGATTTGAGATGCTTTCATATAAAGCTAAAGCATAGGCTAATCAGTATATTAGTGGATAAGATCATTTTATTACATTTTAAACCCATCTCCACCCCCCCCCCCCCCATCTTATAGGACAACTTTATTTAAGCCCAATAATACCAAATCATTATTTAATCTTGGAAACAAGTATATTAAAGATGAGCTATATTCCTTCATCATTTCAGTCTCTTTGTGCTATTTTCTATTTACATGCGAAACTACGTTACTGTAACTGGCTCATCATTTTCATTTCTATTTTAGCCATACTCCCCCTCTTTTTTATGCCTGAGATGCTGGGGGTCTTGCCTCTATTGACGGCTGCCGTTTCGCCGTGAGAGTGATAGAGAACGTGAGAGAGAGAGAGAGAGAGACAGATATGATAAGTGTATTTTAATATATGTGAAGTATTCCAAAGTTTGAGGAAAGTATAGTGCTGACTAGCCAACACGCAGCAGTAGGCTAGCTAACACACACACACACACACACAGACACGTACACACACGTGCAGCCAGCTAATGCAATGCTGCAGATGTTTTGCAGAATCGCAGCGATAACATCTAGGCTAGATGCAACATGTAATCAATCTACTTAAAATCAAATCTCCCAAACAGAGACTCTCGCCACTATCCTCAACTCACTGAGTAAGCTAGGCTAGCGAATATTATATCCTAAGCAATGCATAACAGTTACAGTTATCAAGAAGAGACAGCATAGATTGATCAAAGAAACTGACCTCTTTCTCTCTCGCTGCGTCTCCACATGTTATATGGCCAAACCAACCAATCAGATATTAGAGAAATATATTATTTTGATGTGGCATTTTTATGATTGGCCGAAACGTCTGTAGCTCTAATAGCCTACTGACGGCGCTACAGACTTCATATTGTCAGATTAAAAAGATTCTGGATTTGGCTTTTGGGGGGGGGGGGGGGGGGGGCATTGTACTTTTGGAGCATTTTGGGGAGGGGGGGCATTGCACTTTTGGAGGCTTTGTGACCCCAGGATGCAACCTCACTCAGTAACACCTCATCCAATCACATCGCTCAAGCGCATCAACCAGATGTGTCACTCACACTTTCTGATGAATCCCTGCTGAGAAAAATGCACCGCTCTTTTACAAAGCCCATTGCTTACAAACTCAGCAGTGACATTACGGGTAGAGGGCAAGCCAGCCACTCTGTGGCAGTTTCAATTTGCACCATTTGTCCTCTGTAAGGATGTTGTGGATGGCCCATCTCCCTGTACGGTTTAAAGGAACTGCTTTGCATCTGCCTTTCACATCTGCTTTTGGGGTCAGATGGTTCAAGCCGCTTCCTCTCTGCCTATTTTCTGTCTGTTTTTTAAACCACAAGCATGCTCTGTCTGACCTGGGGAGTCGGCGGAGGTGAAGGCTGAGACCGCATATGTGAAAAGCCATAGTAACCTGTTCATCAAATCACGCCCCTCACCGGCCGAGAACCCTCCCTTTACCTGGGAGTCAGGTGTGAAGACAGTCTGGCCAATCACTAGCACTAATAGTTCAGTTAATCACATAAAAAGAAAAGCAGGGCCGGACTTGGATTCAAAGGCCAGATTTGAGTATTCATGCCATAGTAGCTACCCAATAACGCTGGTTGGAGTTGGATGTTCACCTGATGAACCTACTCAGTCTCAGTGCTGTGTTCCAAACATGAAAATGTAAGCTTCACAATCCCACTGTACAACTGTACATAAGGGACAACTGGTTCCAGGCTATATGGAGGTATCAGCGAAAACTCTTGCCTTGACTTTGTGATTAAATCACCCACCATCAATAGAAGGCGTACATGTCTAAAGAGGTCCATCCCAAAAATATGAATAATCTGCTATTATGTCCCCTGTCATTCAAATTTAAAGTAACACAAATTATACCTAGGTACAGAAACATATTTACATGGTAAACAAACAACAATGTGAAACAATTACGAGATGTTCAGGGGGACTTCACTACACAATACATATATAAATGACACGCTTGGCTCCCATGAACCCACCCCCAAAAACACCCCGGAGTCACATGACCAACATACCTTATTCCGGAACAAGTACTGAGGGCTACCCAGGAGTCCGTGTGTCCGCTAACGTGCCCGTGGTAGTAACAGTGATCCTGTAAAGAGTGAGAGGACCAGGAGGAGAGAAAGAGAAAAAAAAGAAAGAGTAAGAGACCGAGAGGAACGGACAGACAACAACAAAGAGGAGAGGAGGAGCGTAGAATAACAGAAACGGTGGGAAAGAGGGACAGAAAGACAGGAGTGAGATAGAGGATGGCAGTGATGATGAAGAAATGAAAGAAGGGCAGAAAAGAGAGAGAAAGGGAAGAGGTGGGGAATATAAAAGCCATTACAGACTCGTACATTATGTATGACACTAAAATCACTTTCTGCTGGAGTTACTGCAGTTAGCTAGTGCATGCTGTGGCACTTCGAATGCAGCACACACTAGGCTTGAGTCACAACAGTCATTAGAGCCAGAATGGGTCTGAGAGTTGTGTTTTATTGTACAAATAACCTGACTAGACCCAATAAAACAGTTGTCTTCTAAAGCTGAGGCAAAACAAACACACACAAAAAAAGACTTTTGCACACTGGAATAAAATGCTATTAGGAAGGTCAACTGGCCGGAAGCTTAGCACTATTAAAAGAGACTTTGCGACTGTGAGCGAAAGTTTTTTTATTTTTGTATATTCACTTTAAAAAAAAATCTTTGTTACACCTGGGCGTATTTGGCTGTCTGATGTGTCGACGCTCAGTACTTCTGAAGCTCAGGTGCCATTATCACAGAGGGCATTTGTTACAGAGCCAGAGAACTTGCTCTGTGCCCTGTGGAGTCCGGAACATTGGAGTATAGCAAGACTCCAGGTCTGCCCTCAATATTGTATATCAACGGCCCCAAATCCCTCTCCTCATTCATAACCGAGGATTACTGCCCTCTCTGAAAGCCCTGTGCCCACCGACTCTCAGCACATGCAGGCTTTTTTCAAACAGCTTTCCGGAAAAACCTGACGTCTGTATTTGCCGTCATCCCCTGGAGGAACCGCACCAATTTACAGCTGTAGGAGTGAGACACACTTCCTGTAAATTTAACCACCTAGTCGACATGGGACCTGTTAAAAAACAGAGTGGCTGTCCTCAGTCAGCATAACTCCCTAAGTTGACTTGACAAAGTTCTCTCAATCTTGAGCGCTGTTCTTCTGTTATTCCAAATAAACGACCCCCCCGTCCCCTCTCCCCCAACACACACACACAGACAAACACACTCCAATGTAGTGAAAAAAAGAGAAAGATTCCAGATAAGAAGGTAACTACAACTATAGGGATCAGTAGAGATAAAAAAAAAACTGGGGTCTGGCCTAGTCCAAAGTGTTCAGTTTATTCCCAGGTGGGGCCCAACTGCTCTACTCTTAATACCCTAAATTACTTCAGCACATTACATAACTGTCCATCTACAACTGGATAATTCACAAAATGTTAGCTGTGTCAACCTAGATTCGCCCTGGCGCCCACTAATAAGTAATAAGTGAGACTAACGGAACCATCCAGAAGTTGGCCTCCTCGCAAGTTCCCCTCAGGACTCACAGCTTTATCTGATAAATTGGTGGCTAAGGTAATCTCGGGCTATTCTCAGACTTTTAACAGGTCAGCTGCTGCTTTAGAGCCAGCAGTAAAATGGCAGTCACCTAGACAGCCATTTCTGAGGTCGATATGCAGGGCTGGCATTGTGGGATGTAACAAAAATGGGATTAGAATTTTTTTACTGCATATTTAACAGGCTTCATAACATTCAATCTATCTCGGTGACAATAACTGCGGTGCTTGTGGGTGTCACTGTCACGGGTGAAGAGAACGCATTTTTGGGGATTACCTGAATGGCTGTGCTCAGGCTCGCCTCTATAATGAAAGCCATCAGCGCGACGATGAGGCAGAAATTCACGCTTACGTGAGTATCTGGTTAATGCGTTTTCGACTCATTCCCCCAAGAGCAAGCACGTGACACTTACATCCCATGAATTCCTGTGCTATTAACTGCAAAAAGATAGGAGGGATGTTGCTCATTTCATTTTTGTTCATATTCACATGATAATCACAAGTCATAAGTGTTGTATCTGAACCTGGTCATTTTTAACCCCTACAGCCAGGGTTTCCAGGTAAAGAGGACATTTCCAGCCCAAAAGCCCAAAATATATTGCCACTGACAATACTAAATTTACATTGATCTAATGTGACTATTTTGGAATTAGATTATTATTATTTTTTTATTTTTTTTTGTAAAGGTGTAGATTCACAGCATCTTTATCAACATTAGTAGGTAGTTTATGTTAATGAAGAATTGGGTGCTAAAAAGCTGTGTAAAACTGTTTTAAGTGTATTCTCTCCACGTGCATTTTACCTATAAAAAAGGTGGAATATGTAATTTTGCATAATTACATGTGGGTTTAATACATTTAAACAAAAAAATTCACAAATTGTTTAATGAGTATATACAGTCAGATTCAGAATTATTGGCACCCTAATGCACTGCAGAGAAATAACATTTCTGACATATATAGTACATTGTAATTTCATACAGGAAGTATTGTACTTTATTGATTATTTTATGTAATCAACCAAAATTTTCTAATTATGCAATTATTTAAAAAAATTATTAATTATTGGCACCCCTGCTATTAATACTTGGTGCAGCCTCCCCTGGCAAAGATAACAACACTGGCCCTTTTCCTAAAATGTTCCAACAACCCATAAGGTTGGAGAACACTTCTGGAGGGATCTTGAACCATTTCTCCTTGATATTGTTAGGCTTGCACTTACAGACTGCCCTCTTCAAATCAGACCTAAGGTTTTTGAACAATGTTCATGTATGCACAGACACTGAGATGGCCATTACAAACATTGATTTTGTTTTTAAATAACCTTTTCTGTGTTTATTTGTGAGGTATATTTTGGGTCTTTGGCTTGTCGGAAAGTCCACTTATAAGTCTCAGCATCCCGGCAGAGGCAACTAGGTTTCTGGCCAGAATGTCCTGGTACTTGGTGGAATTCATAAGGTCACTGATCTTAACCCATCTATTGCATTTCGGGTCAAAAGTGACCGAGTGACTTTGTTTTTAATCATAAATATTGTATTTTTCATCCAATTGCCTCAAGATCTTATGTTATCCTCCACACTAGGCCTCTGAACATATACAATTGATGATCACCACTTGCATTGAATTTTGAGTGATTTATTCAACAATGACGCACCTATGATATTTTCGGTCAGAATTGACCGCCATAGGAAATTAATGGGTATGAGTATATTATGTTCATCCTGCAGATGGAAAACATCTCCATACACACACAGGCTCGCACGCACACACACTGGCACACGCACACACACACACAGGCTCGCACGCACACACACACACACACACAGGCACGCACACACACACACAGGCTCGCACGCACACACACATACACAAACACACACACAGGCTCGCACGCACACACACACACATACACACACAGGCTTGCACACACACACACACACACTGGCACACACACAGGCTCGCACGCACACACACACACTGGCACACACACAGGCTCGCACGCACACACACACACACACTGGCACACGCACACACACAGGCTCGCACACACACACACAGGCACGCACGTGCACACACACACAAACACACACACACAGGCTCGCACGCACACACACATACACAAACACACACACAGGCTCGCACGCACACACACACACACAACTTGAACTTGAACAATACCATGGGATGTATTGATCTGATACAGGCAAGCCAGTGTTTCATTGTGTACTTTCAACTACAAGTTGATAACTTGAACTTGAGTATATATAGTATATGGTCCGGACCCACCGGTGGGCCCATCAAGTTCAGCATTCACTGCATTCACTGTGATGAATATAAAATAAGACACTGATACTGTTTTCCTCAATGAACATTTATTGAAATAGAAATATTCAAAAAAATACCATAACAGAACATCAACATGGTGTGTGTGTGTGTGTGTGTGTGCGTGCGAGCCTGTGTGTGTGTGTCTGTGTGTGTGTGCGTGTGTGTGTGTGTGGAGATGTTTTCCATCTGCAGGATGAACATAATATACTCATACCCATTCATTTCCTATGGCGGTCAATTCTGACCGAAAATATTATAGGTGCGTCACTGTTGAATAAATCACTCAAAATTCAATGAAACACCGTCTTGCCTGCCACCCCTTGATTCTACTTGCTTTGACTGTTCAAATGAGATGTCAACCATCAAAATTGGAATAGGGGTTCCAGAGATATCACTGTGCAAAACACACCGGTCAATTTTGACCGGAAATAGCATGGGAAGGGGGGAAAACCAAATGCAAGAGAAGGGTTAACCAGAGCACCTGGATTACTGGCAGAAAATCAGCCCAAAAGCATAAATGATACACCAGTATAATTGACAATAGGTATGAGGTGCTTTTCCTTGAATGACAGTGTACATGGCCAAAAACCTCAACATTGGTCTCATCTGACCTGAAGCACCTGGTTCCAGTCCTCGTTCAAATTAGGTTTAGGATCATCCAGATAGTTGTTCTCAGTAAGGGCTTTCTTTGTGCAACCCTTCCAAAGAGGCTGTTGGTATGGAGGTGGTGTTTTATGGCCGATTTTGAGACTTGGTCACTGCAAGATGCATACTCTGACTAAATGCTCATATCAAATATTAGGTCATTCTAAATGACCTCATATCAGTTTAACAAAGTTCTACATGGCGTTCTTTCAATGGATGATTAATGAAATACCAAAAAAAAAAAAAAAAAATTCAGCTAGCTCCTGGTTAAAATTAGGCTTGCATTTTTTAGCCTATGCCATTATTTTTTGGACCATTATCATGACCTGCCAAATTATTTTATCTTAACAATTCTGATTTACGCATAATTACCCTTTAAAACCCAATGGAATTGTATAAATCTGTCACCTAAAAAAAACCCACTATGACCACCAATAAGACATATTTAATATTATTTCATGGGGACTGTGTCATATTCAAATTGGGTGGTCAGCTATGCTCATGTTTTGCTATGATTTTAATTCGATGAAGCCAGCTTGCTAAGCCATCTGAACCAACACTTCAGAAACGTAACGGCAGCTGAAAAACATGTTCTTGCTAGCTAACATTAGCAAGGCAAGCTTAGGAAAGTTACATATAATAGGTAACTATAGCTATCAGTGATGAGGAATGCTTTTTAAGTTTGATGGTTCCCTTTTATCTTCTGAACATTCCAATCGCAGCTAAATCATCACTGACAGTCTCCGCTTCAGATTGTTTAAATGGTGATGTGCGGTTTGCCAGAGTTTTCTGAACTATGGAATCTTGTGTTTACATGGGTATATTTATAAGGTATGCACCGTGAACGTGGTTACAGAGAAGTGTCACAACCTGCTGTGGTTTTAAAGCTCATCTGACAATAATCTGGAGCCTATGCCACCCATTTTTGCACTCAAATGTAAAGCGAAGGATGATAAAAAGACTTGGGTGGTTGAGGCGGCTTGCAGCTTCATTATTTCAATTATCAATTTGTTTGTCCCTCGCCTTCCAATGCGAGAGCCAGAATAATGTTCATCGCCCTGGAAACAGAATATGTCAGTTAAGTTATTTTTGTGTATAGGAAAGTGCAAAAAAACTTAAATAAATAAATAAATAAATAAATAAATTTGTCATCTACAATCCTGCCTGAATTTGGAATGTCCAATTCGCGAACTATACAAGCATGCTCATATACGGCCCCTGTCATCGGCTCGGGAAAGTAAAGATAACCCACAGTTCACCTCCAAAACACACGGTGCCAGCCAGCTGCTTTTCACACCGCAGCCACAAGCCACAAACACGCAAAGCGGGGGCTGAGGAGACCTAGTCATACGTGTGTGCAGAGAAAAAGCTACAGGCGCCCAGACAGCCAACAGGGGTCACTCGAGCAATGAACACTGCAGACCGAATCTCTCCCATATATCCCTTGGGTGACGCAAAACCAATTGTAAGCCACCCCTGTGGGGCTGCCGGCCACGGTCGGCACTGACACGGGCAGGATTCGATCCGGTTCGATCAGGATTCAATCCGAGACCATGGTGCTCACTCATGCACCGCCAGTGGCACTTTTACCAAGTGAGCTACCCAGCATCCCCCAAAAACAGACTTTCAAGTGATCATACAGATCCATTTGTTATTCAAATGTGACTTTTATCAAGTGAAATCATTTTCCCTCATCTTGTGGTTGTACCTTGCGTTAATTCCCGTTCGACGGATTCCGTAAGTGGTTTTCTCTATGCCATTCTTCCTGGCGCCACACTTGGGAGATTATTCATTTTACTGCTTGCACCTCAATCACTGCTTAAATGACAATTCCCAACAATTAAAGGGCTTTGTCTGCTCGCCAGACCATGAAATTAGCTCATTTATTCTGACAGCAGAAGCGTGAGTTTTGAGGGGAACAATATTGGAGGTGGTCGGCCGCACGCAGCCAGTGGAAATGGGGAGTAGGGGTTGGTTTGGGTTTCTCTGTGTCCACAGACTTTTGGACGTATGCCACTTTAAACTTGGCCCTCCAACCCATCCCTGCTTGTATGTGATTCATCCTCCAGGGGGCACTGCTCCACAGTACTTCAAACTGCACTCCTCAACACCAACAGCAGTGGCCAATCTGTCCAGTTTTAAACACTGAGAAAGAGCACTGTGTCAAATAACACATTGTGAATATTTGTACAATGCTATGTGCAGTGTTATGCGTGTCAAATAACATACAATATATGCATCAGTTTTAAACACTGAGAGAGTTTAATATCAAATTATATTGTTAAATGCTCTGAGAGAGTATATGTCAGCTGGCTGGAGGGCCTGGGATAATAGCCACTACTCCCTAAAGCAGGGGTGTCAAACTCCAGTCCTGGAGGGCCGCGGTGTCTGCAGGTATTTGTGGTATCCTTTCAATCAGCAGCCAATTAAAGCCTTGGGAAAAGGTGTGTGGATTCTTAGCCAATCAATGATTTAAACAAATCACTCATGTTGAAACACATCGAAAACCAGCAGACACTGCGGCCCTCCAGGACTGGAGTTTGACACGCCTGCCCTAAAGTATTCAGAAGGGCCCAAGCTATCCTCATGTTATGAAAACACTGCAAAACATTTATGAGAATGATTGGAATGAGTAAAAAGGGGTCTTTGATTCCCCAAGCCCTCCCTCATCACCAGTGTTCTTACAATGTTTGTATTGTGTTAGAAAAAGGTTTCTTTAAAGTATTTTAATCGGGGAGTGAAATTAACACCTGTCAAATGCTGGTAAAATTTTGATTGTGGCTGGTAAGATTTTTACTCCAGAAGTCACTTTGGCCAGTAACCAACCAGCTTCTGTTATATTGTAAAAGGTAATATGGCTGGTAAAATTTTGAAAATGGCTGGTGATTTTAAGATCCATAAAGCACTCTGACCAGTGGGTGAACATTACATACCCGGATTTTAATGAAAAACACCCAACACTCAGATTTGTTTTTTGAAAATGCTGCCCCTACAGGCCACTTAATGCCACTGGCGGGTGGGTGTATCGGTCGCTGAGGACACAGGGAAGTTGTGAAGGGTAATAGTGAGGAGACTCGGATGTAATCTGCTGTAAACCTATTTGAGTGACAGAAAGTGTGTCAGAAAAACTGGCAGGCAGATCTGCAGTACGTCGTTTAGTGCAAGTTATTTTGCAGTGTGAACAGCTATAATATTTGATTTCCTTACGGACCTTTTCATTCAATGTTTGGATACTGGAGGGAGATTCAATTAACCAAATATCAGTTTAGCTTATGGAAAGAGGCTGGAATGCAATCTACAACTAAACAAAGAGAATAGATGATTCAGTCTTAATATTCTAAATCTTTTTCCAATAAGTCTTTAACGTTACCCAGAGCGCAATCTAAATGAAGCAGGCCTCGGCAAGTCGCAAGATCTGTTCATTACCTTTGAAAAAAAGACAAATCACGTGCAGTGTCACTGGGTGTTTACAATCAGGATGCTTTGCACCAATAGGCTCCAAGTCATGTGACTGAAATAGGAAGTTGTACTCACCTCATCTGTCTTACACCACTGTCTCTTTGTTCAGATGTTTCCTTGAGTAGAGTGGGAGGTGGGGGCTAAATATGGTACACCAGTTCCTGGCTAGCCCACTGTTTGTATGTGCGAGTGTGTATGTGTGTGTGTGTGTGCGTGTCTGTGCGTGTATATGCATGTGCAAGGGTGGGTCTGTGTGTGTCTGTGTGAACGACTGACTGCATAAACTAGCAGCAATCCCACTGGCAATTACTGGAATGATACAGTTCCCAGAAATGGAACAGACATTTTTCTTTCATTAAACACGCTTCTTGAACAGAAGAGTGCCATTGATTTCCCTCTCAGACTACATGTTGCGATATTGACTGGGTGCTCTGATGGCAAATTCTAAGATAATTATACATCCAAATGCAGTGCAGCGCAGTCTTTCCCCTGCCTTTACATCAATGCCATACAGAAAGCAGTAGCTTTGTAAGAAATAAGTAGAGGGCAGACTACTTTGTGATATAATTTATAAAAAATTTATATTTAAAAAACAAACAAAAAAACTTTATAATGTTTTGGTGAGCTCTACATAAAAACTGCATGTAGCAAGGTTCAACTACTTCTTTCAGGGGGCCAGATTCTCTTGTGTTGCATACAGCACAAATATATCCTACCGGAAGTCTACGGCACGGCCTTTGAGAGACAACATAACTGACATGGCGAACTTGTTCATTTACATACAATAGTACATTGTTATTAAGTAACCTGCAACCTTAACCTGACAATAAAAATGCTTACAAACTGTGTCATGGTGTCTCTGCTCCTATTTATGGGGGTGTCAAGGCCCCAGCATGACTAAGCATACGATAAGGCTCATGGATTCCTTTTTGATGTTAAATTTGAATGCCAATTTGTGACGTTCAATTGAAATAATCTATTGAAAGTCTAAATGTTTATGTAGACAATGGTTGTTGAGGTCTGCCAGTTTGTAATTTACATTTTTGGAGACAGCTCCAGCTTCAAGTGGAGGTCAGTATGGTACATCAAACTAGACCTTGCACATCAAATATGAATCAAGATGCAGCAACTGCATGGCCTATTTCCCACCTCAAATATTTTCAGAAACATATTTTAGTGGACTATTTAGGTGGAATAAGAGAATTGAACAGGACGCCATGTTATTCCGGTTTAAGACGCGGAGACGAAACGAAAGTAATGTAGCGGGTCTAACCAATCAGGTGCTATTTCCATTGTGGGTGACAACAATTATCCATGAGGTACTCTGACATCACGATTGGGGCGGGGGCAGTGTGGGGAGCAGAAAGGACATTTCAACCATTAGGGGCAGCACAAAGACGCTTTTCTACCAGTTTCTTATGATATACAATATTATTTCTGAATTGTTGAAATAACAGAATGCATGAATACGTTTCATTATAAGGTAGGCATACAAACATGTTTACAGTGAATAAAAAGTGATCTAGAGTGTAGTAACCCTTTAATAAGCAAATAAGCCAGTCCTTGTCATAAATAAGCCTGACCCACCTTAACTCAGCATCACCCAATCAGGGCATGCATCCTCAATCCCTGCGAGGAAGGTATTTACAGTATGGTGGCTCAAAGTTTGCAGTCGGTTTTGCAGTTGGTTTCTGAGTTAGATTTGGAGCCTTGGGGAAGAAGGGTTTTTCCTCTCTTGTTTCGGTGGTCGTTCCTTGGTTGTGTGTCCTTTTGTTCCTGTTGTGCTGAATCTGGAAGAGGGTAATACTTTGGAAATCTCTGGCTAATCGGTCTCTCTCTATTTACAAGTAATTTCAGATTAACGTCTTGTTTCATGTCTTCTTTTTGTAAATTATAAGTAGTGAGCCTTCCTACGCTCATGAATGAATGTATGATTTCCATTCATTATTCTTAATAAATTTATCCTGTTTTTCATGTAATAAAATCATTTCATCTTAAAACCTGAGCGAGTTTGTTTTGATTTGTTCGTTCATTCCATCAGGTTACTGTTTTAGCACACAATACTACTTGTGTTCAGTATTCAGTGCTGAACATTTTAACAAGGGCATTGACTACTGGAACTGCTGGATTTGGGAAATACACATTTTACTTAATCCTCACTTCCCTGAGAATCCCATGTAGTACTATTGTATGAATAGTATATATAGCGGGCAGAGGGTCGATCCCCCAGCATGGAATCTTGTAAGCTGTGATGGCTTCTCTATCCTTTACCCTCCCTGCTTTCCCCTAAAGCACAAACATGAACGGAGGGTGGAATAATGTACAGCCATGCCGAGCTGTTTTAAGATGTTTTCCACTGATCTTTTTGGAGAACAGTAATTACAAACAAATTGCTGCCTCCATCACAGATACAGAAGAGTTTGATTAATAACTGAGAAGTTTGGATATTTATCGGTCTATATTTATGATCAGAAAATAAAACGGGGTTATCACCCAAGCCTCATCGCGGCTGGCTCTTAGCCTGGAGCTCTGCGCTTGTGATTGCTTCTGTTGCCCGCGTTAAGAGCATAACGCGCCCTGCCAGCAAACATTCTGCACTATTAGCAGCCCACCGTGGCACATTTGTTATTTTAGTGAGGCAATTGCAATGTGGACAGAATAAAACCTGGTTGTACAAATCTATGCAAATCCTGTTATAATGTTGACACGTTTAGTCTGGGACAATGTAATTTTTGTTTGGGACGATGCAAATCAGCAAATGAATTCAATAAATTCAAAATCATTAAAAAAGATACCGAAGGTAGTACTCTGCAAAAACGAATTTTCACAGGGAACTTTAAAAGCAATGGTATTCATAGTCTATAAAAAATAAATAAATGTCATGTAAAGAGTGTATTGCAGGTGTGGGTGATATGGACTAAAAAATGATATTTCTTGACCCTTAAGCCTCAGAGCCAAATTGAGTTTGCCACTAGAGCTTGCAGCCTTACTCTGGACATGCAGAGGCAGCTGAAGGAAGATCCTTGACCTCATTACCAAAGCGAGCCGCTCAAAGTTCAGACACAAATCTTCTGGCGTGCTCAGATGTGCCTATGAACCTGGGATCGAAAATTCCTCTCCACCCGCGGCGAGTTTTCTGCTGGAGAGGTTCAAAAAACGGCGGAGCTCAGGCTTTGAATCGCGCCTTCCCAACCCGAGTCGAGGCGAGACCACAAAGACCGGAGTTCCTCTGACACACCATCGCCAGAGAACAAAAAGTGACTCATAACTTATGCTCAGTCTTCCTGCGGGTGACTCAAGGCATGCTTGGAGAACGGAGATGTTTCTCTGTTCTCTCGCCCGTTAAAAAAAAATATTTTGAAAGCAAAATCCATGAATTATGCAGACAAACAAGTCTGCATTTTCCACTGCAGGTCATCTGAAGATTAATCCTTTATGGGTCAAACAAATGAAGGAGACTTATTGAACTACATTGGTTATTTTACACAATCTCTGATAAGGATTTAACTCAAAATAATTTTCCAGGTGTGTCCCAATGTTTCTTGATAAAATCTATAAGGTAACCCCATAACCCCAGAAGTGAATTAGTGGGCACCTTCGATATCTATCGTCTCAGCAGTTGACAAACCTTCATCTTTGCCGACCACCCCACCTCCTGCCACACATGTCTCACAAAATGTCGAAAAAGTAGCCATTCACTCAGAGTTGGAGTGGTTGAGAAAAAATGCCTTTGCATACCATTAAAAAGCCTTCCATATTTCACATTCCCCTCTCCCACAGAGAATGATTCAATGGCAAAACTGTGACCTGTGCCGCAGACTGCCGGATCCTTCTAAATGGACATTAAACGGGAATGTAACTCCTGTCTGTCACAGTAGGAACGAGGAGACTGATGAAGAGTGTACCGGATCCACAAAGATATGTTTTAATGCCCATGGGCCAGTTTGTGAAACAACAGCAGTATGAGTCACAAGAACAATGTGAAAGCCAGACTGTGATAATGCCATAAAGAATGCAGCCTAAGGGGAGGTCGTGTCATATATGTGATAAATATTGACCTGTGAAATAGCCACTTTGAGTGTCACACTACTTTCTCTGTACATGTCTGCATTTCTTTGTGTGTAATGTGTACAGTATTTTGTATATGTGTAGACTGTGTGTGTTTGCGTCTGCGTTATTAATACACAGTCATGGGGTGCAGCATGTGACACTGTTTTTCTCCATGCGGATGCGCGGCTCTGAAACATCATCTGATGGGCCTCCGGGTTTCTAGCCAGAAGGGTGACGGGGGGAGAGAGAAGGGCGGGAGAGATGAGAGAGGGCGATGAGAAAGCACATGAGAAAGGGAAGAGAAGAGATAAAGACGATGAGGGAGGTAGAACGGAGAGAGTGGGAATGTTGGGATTGAGGCACGGGCCGTGACAGAGTAGCAGGAGAGAGTGAGCGTTCACTTACTGTGTAATTGGGAGTGAGTATCACAGGCGTGCCATTTGCAGCATAGTGGGTCTCTGTGAAGTCCCGCCCCAGGAGCTGACTGCAAGAAGAACACAGACTTGTCAGATCTGCTCATTACAACCCAAGAGTCACAGCCAAAAGCTACAGTTACTCAAGAACCTGTATTTCTACATACAGTATTCCGGATATAGTAATTCTGCACAAATAATATGCTATATACAACAATTCCAGCTATATACACATACAGTAATTCCACATGCAGTAATTCACATTCCATTCTAGTAATACTTGAATTTTGCATACAGTATTTTATATGCAATAATTCCTCATATAACCACAACTTCTGTTGTTCCCGAGCCGCCCTTTAAGCCATGCTGACCTATGAAAACCTAGTCCATTGTAAACCTAGTCCATTTTTGTATTTTTCGTGTTTGATACAATATTCTTCATATTTTGATGTCGAATCACATCAAGCTCTGTGATACTCAAGATCGGTCATATCAGTCTCAATGCTCCCGGTTGTCTATTGCACCATGCACATCCACCAAGGTGTAGCGACTTTTCTTTTGTTTCAACTGTATTGCAAATGGATTCGAATTGCCAGGGAGAAGAGGGGTTGAAGCACTTGACTTAGCCTTTCAATCTGCTGGGCGAGGGCACTTTCATCTATTCAATTCAACTCAACTCGTTGCATTTCAACTCGACTTAAGTCGTTTTTGAAGTGGCTCCTGCATTTAATTGCTTTCGTTTGTGTTTTCAATGAAAATGCACACTGTCCTAATTCCGTCCCGCTTGAAGTGTTTGCTGTTTGTATTCTGCGGAAAACACTTTTTATAGAACTGCAAGCAGGGTTTTTGTTGAGTTTTCTAGTTCACAAAATGATGCTCCTAGAGAAGATGTTATACTTCAAAGCTATATAATGAAATTGCTTTAATGGCGCATGCTCTAATATTATATTAATATTTTAGGGGTTTATATTTAATATTTTTGAGTGGTACAAATGGGAACTTCACTTTGAGGCACAAAGAATAATCGTGCTTGCTCTCTGTTCTGTGTGAAACAGCAGAACCAGGTTATCTGTACTCAGTAAGAATGACATTTTCTATGTCTTCACTGGGGAGTGCAGTGGTTGAGGGGTAGCTAGTTGTCTCTCTCTTTCTTGCTCTCTTTCCCCCTCGAGACAAGAACTGAATCTGAGTTTAAGTACCATCGACTGACTAATAACATTGTGAATTTTAAGAAATGATGGGGTGTTAGAATAGTGCTTCTCAAATGTCCTTTTTAACAAGCTGTTCATTTTTCTTAATTACGCTTTTCATGTTTTTAGGAATTATTTACCGCCTAAAGCGACATTATGTCTGAAATAGCTATGCATGCCATCAAGAATTAGTTAAATGAACTGATCAAAATAAAAACTGAGCTGAATCAACAGGCTCCATGTCCATTGGTGAAAGTGTGGACACCTGGACACTATACCATTTGGTAGATAATGGTAGATAAAATTCTAAATACAAAGCAAATTAACTCTATTTACTCTGGCCCTCCAGAGGCAATTTCCTACTAATATCTACTAGTTTTATTTAAATGTTAATATCTCAAAAAATATCCCATGCACATGGTTTAAAGTTAGAATTGAAGAAGAAGCTGTATCATTCAGAATTGCAACAGAATACATTTATTTCAGAATAGTCACATGCAGTATATAATAACCATAACATAAGTAGCCTAATGTATGTAAATACTTTTTTTTTTTTAACTACAGCAACGCATTTCAGCCCTAAGTGCGATAGGTGGTCGCTGTGGAAAGTAGCCTAGGGGACATGGATGTAACAAGATAAACTTTTCAGGGTTAATCAGAAAACAGCTGTAGTTGAATATACTGGTAAGTACTTAGTTTCTTAAACATATTTATACGAGAAATTGTGATGGGTTTAGTAGCGGTGAAAAGCTGTAGTTTATCATTTCAGACAAACATGAATAATTGAGACGTATACGTCTCAACCGCTAGGGGTGGAGTTTATAGAGTTAAATGAGCCAAGCCTGCATTATGTTAGTACATTTGAGGGACAAAAAAATTAATGGACTTAAACACATGTGTTGAACAACCTTAATAGAGCAAGAGATTGGCTGTAACAAAAACAGCATACACAGGGGTTCCCAGGACCTTAATATGCCAGCATAAACAAATCATTGAGGTTTGTTTGTTCCCTCTCCCACTTATAAAGAGATAATTTGTTGGTGTTTACATACCAGATATTATGTTCTTGCCTTATGTTATTGAACGTATGTATGTTTTGGTTAAAATGTCTGCTGAGTGACTAAATTGACAATTGTATGTTTTTTAGTGTTTTCCCCATTTTCTCCCCAATCGTATATAAACCATCGCTCACTGCTGCAACCTTGATTTGTGGAGGCGCAGACAAGCACGTGAAATTGCCGTTGTTTCATATCACACTGCAGTTCACAAGTCAGACTCGTATGGAGGTAGATTTCTATCAAAAATAAACAAGCACAAAAGTTGAATCCACAATTGTATTTACCATCCACACACACACCTCTCTCTATTTGTGTTCGTAGATATAATCCACAATTGTATTTACCATCCACACACACACCTCTCAATTTGTGTTTCGTAAAAATAATCCACAAGTATGTGTTTTCCATCCACACACAAACACAAAACTTGTGTTTCGTAAATCATCATTTGGATGAATGCAAAAATTATATTCACAAATGCAAATAACATTTACAGATATGTTTCCAATGTTCACATGTACAAATCAAAAGCTTGGCTTGCAAACAGTCATTGCGCAAAACTCCTATCAGATTGCATGTAGCTAGCTAGCTAGATTACATTACACAGGGGTAGGTCCGTACACAGTAGCTACATAACTCTGTGGATGGTAAATACAATTGTGGATTATACTTTTGTGCTTGTTTATTTTTGATAGAAATCTACCTCCATAGACTTGCGCATGCATGAATCAGAGGAAGAATCTTCATGTGAAGCTCAACAGAGGCAACCGACTGACCAGTGGGGGCAGTACTGAGTGATGAAATGATGCAATCCCGGCCTACTGAAATCCTCTCATCCATGGGCAATAATAGCAGAACGTGGGGCCCATCCACACACTAGAACAGTGGCATAAACAACATGAGCCGCCCAGAAGTCCCTAAGCATACTTTTGTATGGGATGGTTCAGTAAAGCTAATTTCAATATGTGGTTCTCCTTCTCTCAGCATTCCTCTGCATCCCTTCTTTCAGCTACTTATTTTTCTCTTTCACTCTCCGCTCTGTGCCATGAGGCTCGTTGAGTGACGGACCAGAATGCCTTGCATCATCCAGCAGGTTTCTGCTCTCAGAATTCTCCGCCTCAAGTCTAATCGAGCCATATTTTAAAAAAACATGCTTTCAAAAGGGTGAAGCTACAAAGCAGACAATGATCACAACTCCTCGGCTCCCTTCACAAAGAAACCTTTTCAAGGAAGACCACTTTATCAGCTCTCTGCGATCATCCAGTTTGATGTGCTAAATTTTTTTTAAAATAAAATACATCCCCTGCCACAGCCTACTCAATTAACAAGAAGCTTTTAAAAGCCGCGACTTTGATAGAAGCAGGCGGGGAAAGAGAGAAAGAGTGAGAAAGGAGCAGACACATGATTCAAATCTCCTGTGTTATTTGATCTCCTGATACTGGGCTGTCACTCAATACTCCCAGTCAAGACATGCATAATTCTGTGTTGACATATCTCTTGTGCGTCTTTTGTCGCTATCTGCTGAGAACAGAAGCGCTGACAAATACGGTTCACAAACAGTCTGGCAGAGAGCGGAGGCCAGATTGTTTCTGTTAAAAGGTCAGGGGACACACAGGGGTGGCATTTGCACAAGGCCTGATGCATCGGCGCAGGAGACAGTATTAGAAAGGAGGGGGTGGGGGGGTGTTGAACAGAGGCGATGCCTTAAGATGGACTTGCCCTCTGCCACCAGCAACCCCCTCTGTTACTGGTTGATTACCCCCTGCTTGGGCCTACTCATGGTACATTCTCTGTAATGAATACCAAGTGTCACTCTCCAGAGGTGGGGATACAGACAGGTCTGTTACAAAAAACTGCACATCAACGCACACACTTGCAGCTTACATTGGCCCTACCAGTCATGAAATAAATCATTTATTTATTTATTCTAAACTGAGTAACTCGGATTTCAATGTATTTTACACGCATTTCAATTTAAGGGAAAAAGATGCAATTTGTTAGTAGCCTATATCTCCTTTTAGTACAATATTGTGTAGTATTCACAACAACTGTTACCGATTACATGATTCTCATGGCTGTTACAGATGAAGGAAGCATTACTAAAAAATACGTTTGCTGACAAACTTGATTATGGCTAACACCTGATTATATGCTGTATATTTCTTTATAAAGCTCCCACTGAGGAAAGAACCCGTCACGCTGGAACAATCCCAGAGAAGGAAAAATAGAAGATGGAAGCTGCTGTCACACAAATAAATTGACACATACGAGATCCAGTAAGATTACTAAGATTTTGATCTGATTTTTTTCCCCCTCGAACTGCTGGAATAACTACAGGACTGGAGTTAGATGGAACATTCTCCCAATCTGCTGCTCAAATCTCCATTGGTCTATATGAGTGGGTAGGGCAGGGGGGAATGACACCAAACAACATACAGCATCAGAAAACTGTCATTTTGAATGTAGTTTGTTTCTTTTCCATTGTTTTAAAAATAATGGAATATATAAATAATAATAAAAATAACAAGGACAAAGAGTTTATTTACAATTTGGATAAAATCTGGGGTGGGATATCTGCATTGGCTTTGTGTATCAGTCCATTACAAATTGTAATAATCCAGCTGTCTGAAATTAGTACAATTAAATACCATAACAACACACTTTGACCTCAAGTCAGAATGAATGTAACTCAAAAGTAGAGGAAGATCCAGGTAAAGTATTTTTTTAAAAATCATACCAAAATACCCCCAATATTATATATACCAAAAAACTAATTAATTAAAAATTTGTTTTCATTGGAAACGTGCCAACTTTCCCTTTGAAACAACAGTCTATGGGGTGTTCCAGACCCCCTGCTGACCAGCATTCCTACACTGAGGGAGATGGGGAGATGGGGTGTGAGAGAGTGAGGGAAAGGGCAAAGTGATGCGATGCACAGGGTGGAGCTCAGATGGAACAGCCCCAGTTCCTGTCCTTTGTTTGTCCTTTCAGACATTCTACTCTGTTAGTGCATCCTGTGGCCCTGCAGCGACCAGGGGTTTATGGTCCCAAACACACCAGGGAGTCACAGGAATTTCAATTGCTTTACACAAACCCCTTTTTAGAGCACACACACACACACACACACACACACACACACACACACAGTAGTGGAGCGAGAAAAATGGGTACACAAAACAGAACGTGTGGAATGACATTCGGAATTGAACAATGCAAATCCATCCACATAACTATGAGGTACAATTTTCAGTGCAGCGGCATACGACAGCGCCAGTGTTATATATAAAGAGATATAAAGCTGCCCCCACACGGGTACTCAGAAATATGACATATTTGCATTATGGCTGTCGATCAGAGTGACCTTTTTTCAACTTATCAATGAATCAAGAGTTTCACACGCTACACACATATCTACACTGTCTGGCCAAAGAAAAAGTCACACTCTAATATTTAATTGGACCGCCTTTAGCTTTGATTACGGCGCTCATTCGTCGTGGTATTGTTTCGACAACCTTATGCAACGTCACAACATTTATTTCCGTCCAGAGTTGCGTTCGTTTTTGGCCGAGATCTTGTATTGACGACGGGAGAGTCTAACCACTCCGTAAAGTCTTCTTCAGCACATCCCAAAAACTTTCAATGGGATTAAGGTCAGGACTCTGGTGGCCAATTTATGTGTGAAAATGATTCCTCATGCTCCCTGAACCACTCTTTCACAATTTGAGCCTGATGAATCTTGGCATTGTCGTCCTGGAATATGCCCATTGATGGGATAACCTGGTCATTCAGTACATTCAGTTACTCAGCTGACTTCATTTTATTGCTGCATAATGCTGCTGAACCTAGGCCTGACCAATTGAAGCAACCCCAGATCATAACACTGCCTCCAGAGGCTTGTACAGTGGGCACTATGCATGGCGGGTGCAACGGCAACTTTTATTTTGGCCAGGCGGTGTACATTCATGCGCAAACCTGCATGGAAATTCAAGCCTATTCAAACTGTCACATGAAAGTGTCACGTAATGCATAAAAACGCACCAAACATAAATATACTGTAGCGAAGTGAGCTATACCGCTCGTGAAATAACCAGGCAGAGTCCGATACTTCAGGAAACCGTGTGTTTTATTTTGTCCAAAAACACACGCACTCGCAATCCTCGCTCCCTTTCCTCCTCTGTTCCAGCCCTTTTCAAGACCTCAGGCTCACTGTTGAACAATCAAGGCAATTGGTTAATTGACCACAACAATCCTATAATCAATCGTCACCAATTGCCCGATTGCAGACAGCTGTGCCGGCTCCCTAAACCACCAGCGTTCACTCTCTCTCTTGCTAGCTGCGCCTAAAACCACGCCCCCCTACCACATATACGTACCTTGAATAGAATGACACCTGAAAGGCTACTGCAAGCCAATTTTTCAACATGTGCAGAAACACTATAGACATTTGCATTAATAAGCATTTACTTATAATATTTACTACTATCGTCAACAGATACATAGGAGACAGATATACAAGACAAGAACCAAGAGCCCCAGAATACCGAGAGGCTGGGGTGTGTAGGAGTGGGCATGGACTCTCACAGCCGACAGCCTGACACCATTACTGCAGACAGCTGAAGGCACGTTTCCCCTCACGTGTCTCCATGACTGGCACTTCCTCAGTGCCCTGAAGGTAGGAAGCCTAAAAAGTGCTGACTCTGCAAGTTTCGGCGGTGCTTCATTACCTTCCCCAGCCGTAATCACGGAAAACAAGGAAATGAAACACACAGGAGCACCCGTGCGTCCCAATACCCGAAAAATGCACCCTCCTTTCCTCCACTACCACCTCCTCTCCTCCGTGCCCCTGAAACCAATATTTGTGTCCTAATCTCATGTTGCTCATTTCATATCCATTAAATATTGCTAAATATTAATTAATGTCTCAACGTGAACCGCAATGTCAGGTATATTGTATACTGTACATGCAACTACTTGTACTTGAAACGTACAGTTTTCTGGGAAGAAGATAAGTGGAAGAGAGGAGTGGTGTAAAGAAGGTGGGGAGTGAAGAATATTGGGACGCAGCCTTTAGTCTGTGCACTTTTAAACCACTCACAGGATAAAAAGTTTAATTTTAAGATCACAGGGACAAATCAGGTGATTAACTACACGGAATCCCTCATTGGCTAATCTTGGTGAGATGCAGCAAACCCACTGCATTTATTTTTGCATGAAGCTGATTGTTCGACACATTTGCTCTACTAAAAAGGGGGAAACTTGGAGAAAAACAATGTCAAAACCAAGTTCCTGCGCTTCTTGTGTAAGCTCCGGTGCCAGTGTGCAATTACCCTTTCCCAGCATGCATTCTCACATTTGAGACAGAGAAAGCGGAAAGTCTTCCCCTTCTCCTTTCTCTGGCTTCCATAGTCTGAAAGAAGTTGAGGAACGAATGAACTTCCTGACCCACCGAAGGTTTAAACCGCGAGAACGAGCGACGCAGCGGCTAATTGGATTATTTACTGGTGAAGCTGCCATCGCTACGAGCGCGTGCGTTTGATTGCCCTTTCTCCACTACTATAATTATCTTCGCTACTCTGCATTGTGCATGTTTAATGCCTGATGCACATTACAGTGTTGCATGTTGGGTAGGCAGGTAGAAAGCAACTTATTTAAAAGACAGGCTTGATATCAATCACCCGAACGCATTGCCAGAGTTAACCTACTTCTATTAACACATGAAACAAGACTCAGGGGACCCATTGCATAATACACATCGAATATCCTGTCTCCAATATATTCATTAACAAGATTGTATTACTAAATGCAAAAAAAGGGTATAAATTGATGAACATCGCTGATATAAAGTTTAAGAGATAACATTGCTTTCTTCACCACAGTGACTACACAGAAAACCCCTGAAACCAGAGGCACAGGTGTCATTTGTTTTATACATTAGCCATAACTTGTGAAAACCTGCTGCGAAGCAATGTTCATAAAGGGAAGAGAGAGAGAGAGAGAGAGAGAGAGAGAGAGAGAGAGAGAGTGGGTACATGCTTATTACTTAGTTTACTACAAACTATAAATTATACATATTTAGGATTAAAAATTTGTTATACAGGAGGTTTTCATCTGGCTGTAAATTAACTGAAAAAGAAAGGGAAAAGGGCTTTCTAAGCCATTAAAAAGTCAATTAAAATAGAAATTCCAGTTGGCTGTGGCTCATAATATTTAATCAGTAATTGAACCAATTGCACTTTATGGCAGTGAGGTGTGGGGTCCACTAAAACTACACAAATTTGATAAATGGGACAAACATCAAATGTGACGCGTGCTGGTAAAACGCAAGTCGCACTTCTGCAATTCACAGTAGAGCGCAAAATAGGGAGGAAAACGAATATGCTTGTTAAACCATGTTTTTCACCATCGTGATTTTCGTATCTCTACCAGTCTTTGTTTAGTAAAACAAGCCTCTGAAATCCAGAGTATGATGGGGGAGTGGTTTGGGGTGAGATTAGCCAGCTACTTTTCACGCCCATTTTTTGCCAAGTTTGCAAGCCTCGGGTGTGAATCTGCAAATCTTTGAGAGCAGTTTTCTCAAGAAAGTGTTTTAAGGTGTACCAACATTCAAAAAAGCATATCTTCTTAAAATGTGCATATTGCAGCATATGAGACGTCATTTGAAAGCTCAGGATATGTACTTTCATAAACTATAAAAAAATAAAAATAAATACCCTGTGCGATTTGTGGACCGTTTTACCAGCACCAGTCACAAATTGAGACCCTACAAGCACAATTATGTAAAAGTATCGTCCAGGTTCAGAGAAAACCACAAACAATGCATGCATTGTCACAAATCTACTGTCATGTCACGTTTCATTTTCTCTTCTTGTTACGTTTCATTTTTATGTCATGTCACGTTTCATGTTTGATTATTGTTACGAGTTATTTTCTAGTTTTGTTATGTCACGTTTTATGTTTGATTCATGTTACGTTTCCCGTTCATTGTTAGCATACACATTTCCGTGTTTTTCTGCAGCCTTGCGTTCATGCTGTTTCTCTTTCTCTTACTGTCTCTCACGCTTCCCTAATTGTTTCATTCTCCCGTGTCTATTTACTAATCTACTAACGTTAGATCAGGATTGGGTAATACTAGGGTAATACTCTAGGTCAGGATAGGTTTATTACTAACGGGTACTAATTATCTTGTTACCTTGTCAGCCTTCCACACCTGATTTCCATTTGCATGCTGCTCTCAAGCTAAGTGTCTGCACCTGTCTACACCAGCATTTAAGCTCAGTGTTCATGTCTTGTCTTTGTGAAATTGTTGCCCCCCCTGTTTATCAGTGCACTATTGAGCGGTTTTCCAAGCCTGTCGTTTGTCTATCATCCAAGCCTGTTTTTTTACCATTGTTACTGACCTCTGTTTTGTTACCACTGCCTGCCTGTACCACAAGCTTTTGCCTGCTGTCTTTTTGTACTTTTGCCCCGCGGAGCGGACTTTGGTCTTGACTTTTGCCTTGCCTTCGACCCGAGCCTGCCCACCGTCCGCCTGTACTTCTGCCCCGCTGACAGCTACTCTGGTTACTGGACTTTTGCATGGTGTACCGATTCCGAGACTGCCTTCTCCTTCGGTACTGTACATTGGTTTTGGCTGGATTTTTGTGTATGAACTTTGCTTGTTTTTTGACCACGCTCTTTGGACATTCCTCTAATAAAGCCCTGACGGGACTTTATCATACCACTGTTTCTGAGTCGTGCATTTAGGGTCCAACCCTCACGCACCCGTCTCATGCAGAGCAGAATTAGGCCAATATTCACTACTAATTAACATCCAAAAAAGAGTCATCAAATTTTGGAAAACATAAAAATGAGCAAACCCCACTGCTATCATTATAAAGCCCTAAAATACCAAGAGTGAACATAAATAAGGGTCCCATCAGTCAACAGGTCCTGAAGTAAATACTAACAGTACTAATAACCAGCCCCAGGACAGTGACATCTGTTCAGAGAATTCGACCCAATTATTAAACAAACAAAAAAACTATTTGAGCTATTGGACAGAAATGACAAAAACCCAAAACAAACTCGATTGCTATTTGGCCCTAGACAAACTGTACACCATGGCTGATTACCTGACCATACTGACAGATAGCAAACAGAGAAAATCCTTGACAATGTAAAGACTCAGTGAGCCCAGCCTGGCTATCCAAAAAGGCAGACTTGGCTGCACAGAAAGAACAGACCAGGGCATTAAATTAACTTTTTCACCCACTAGCCAGAGTGGCTTGTGGTTTCTAAAAATCACCAGCCATTTTAAACATTTTACCAACCACATTACCTTTTACAATATAAACATAACTTAGTTGGTTACCTGCCAAAGTGGCTGTGAGAATAGAAAATCTTACCAGCCACAATCAAAAATGTACAAGCATTTGGCTAGTGGCAGGTGTTAATCTCACCCTGGGACAGACTGTGCTCATATTGTAATCATGGACTGGTGGAGACAGAGCTGCACTTCCTCATATGTGGAAATTATCCAGACATAAGAGAGAAATTCTAACAAAAATTCAGAATTAAAAAATTTAAATGACCGACAAAAGCTCCCCTACTTTTTAAGGGAACAGAGAGAATGTATTACACTAGCGGCACATTATGTGACTGTTTGCTATTAAAAGAGGAACAACCAGCGACCAAACTGAAAAAAAGTATACTTATTTTGAAATAGGGTATATTTATCCGTATATGGTATGTTCAGATCTGTGTTTGCATTCAATTGTATCTGTTCTTTTCTGAGCTATGGCAACTTATCATGCCAAAAAAGTCAAATCTCAATGTGTCTAGAAAAGAGCTGGGGATGCAGTTATCCCTAGAGTGCTTGGTAAAGAGCAAGCAAAAAGAATGCACTCACGCAGATGGATCGGGGAGGACCATTTCAATCTTGATGCCATTAAATATGTAGGTGTTATTCAATGGGGTATGGGCATACTGCCATAGCAGCCAGCTAAATAATATATATAAAAACAAATAACAAAATAAACAGATAAAATCGCTCAAACCTTTAAAACGGAGTGCTTTTTCACTAATTAGACTGGACCTGTTACCACATGATGACTGCTCTGACCCTCGGTCTGCAAAAACATGGCAGCGAATTGTGTTAATAAACACTGTTTAATGGATTGTGCTGAGTGGCTGTGGGAAGTTCGGAAATCGCCTTTTTCTTGCCAAAACTGCGCTCGTTCTCACGAGGGAGCGCGTGCGTCCTAGACAGGAGCCAAGCGAGGCTGACAGAATGGACAGCTGCACTGACAGCGTGCCTGGTTGCCGTGGTTTGAACAATGATTGGCTGCTGTGCTTTGAGTAGTGCTTGGATGCTGTGCTTTGAGTAGTGCTTGGATGCTGTGCTTTGAGTAGTGCTTGGATGCTGTGCTTTGAGTAGTGCTTGGATGCTGTGCTTTGAGTAGTGTCTGGATGCTGTGTTTTGAGTAGTGCCTGGATGCTGTAGATTGAGTGGATGCTGTGTTTTGAGTAGTGCCTGGATACTGTAGATTGAGTAGTGCCTGGATGCTGTAGATTGAGTAGCGCCTGGATGCTGTGGTTTGAGTACTAACTGGATGCTGTGGTTTGAGTAGTGCCGAGATGCTGTGGTTTGAGTGGTGCCTGGATGCTGTAGATTGAGTAGTGCCTGGATGCTGTAGTTTGAGTAGTGCTGGGATGCTGGGGTTTGAGTAGTCCCTGAATGCTGTAGATTGAGTAGTGTCTGGATGCTGTGGTTTGAGTAGCGCCTGGATGTTGTGGTTTGAGTAGTGCCTCGATGTTGTAGATTGAGTAGTGCCGGGATGCTGGGGTTTGAGTAGCGCCCGAATGCTGTGGTTTGAGTAGTACCTGAATGCTGTAGATTGAGTAGTGCCGGGATGCTGGGGTTTGAGTAGTGCCTTTGAGCTCCTGCTCTGAGTAGCCTCTCCGCTAGGCCAGACCTGGAGTAACACAGCTGGGTGGTGACCTGAAGACCTGCTCCACTGACCACCCATATAAGTGCATTAGTGCACTAATAGGTGCTAAAATAAGGGTTTGCTTACCATTCCTATAGTCTTAATTTAAAAAAATATATATATTTCTTTATGCAGGCCCTGAACCCATAGAATGCTTTGAACAAAAACTTCTACTTTGAATTACCATTCATGAAGCCATCAGTGAGTTATTTAGTTCTAACAGGCAAAGAAAAAGCAACAGGGCCCAATTTTTCTTGCACAAAATGTTTAGCCTTTTCTGCCAAATTTGTAACTCCCAGTCTGTCAGGCAGTCTGCACATGTTTTCATAAAGACATGAGTGCGAGTGAGCAACATGTTGAAAACACATGTGCAACCTGGCACTGCACCCTCCACGGAGAATTAGCTACAGCTAATTATGTCCTGGCCATAGATCTTATTTGAACTGTAGGGCACATCACTGAACAAACAGAAGCGCCTCAGTTCCGTTCCGCACTGGAGAGGCCCCCAAAATGTAACTATTCCGAACATGCTGAGTATTCTGCTGTGTCGCTCTTTGTGTATTGCCACTAACAAACAATGGTAGTTTTTACATGTCTGTCTGACAACCCAAGCAATCATGAGTTTTCAGACAGCAGAGCCTATTTCTGTAGGTCTGCGTGACCATTTATCAAAAACGGTCTTTTGAAAAGTCCTTTATTTGCTGACCGTTCTTAGGTATGGCCTACAATCTGTTTCCTATTCATTGCATTTCATGTTTATGCAAATGTGTCAGAATGTGTCATTTGATAAAAGTTTGGAAAATAGACTCTTTCACAAATTGAAAGTTAGTCTATTTTCCATAATTTTATCAAATAATTTTATCAAAGGTTACACCTGGGCTGGTATGCTTAACGCTTTAATTCTCACCAGTCCCAACTTTATACAAAATTTCCTTTGGTGACCATAACAGTGAGGATATGTCATGTTGTTACCCTTGCAGGTGATGTGACAGACAGTTTCAAGACACAGTGGCAAGTTGTTATTGAACTAATTATGAATATGCTAAAGACGACCTTCGGATGTCTGGACAATCCAGTTTGAAATACCACAATAAAACCCTCGCTTTAAAAATGTCCACATGTGCAAGTGACAAGAAAAACTTTTGACTTTATTGAATTAAAACGCAAACCCAAAGACATTTACAGGAGTGTACCATTTCTGTTTGTGCCTTTATGAATTAACAGCTTTATCAGCAATTGTTTATGTTTGGCTGCAGCACTTGAACATTAATTACATATCCTACTAAGGGCATAATGGAAAATCCAATGAAACAGCAAGTGAAAGTGACTACTGAGAAATTACAGAAAGCCTGTACATAAACAAAAAATGGAAACTTGATGCAACTGCTCATCGTCAAGTGAATGTTGTGTCCAAGATTGGCCAATGTCTCCATCACACATTCAACTCACTACAGACTGAAATTCTGCCTTGATGTGCCCTGTGCGTTAGTGCCCTTAAATTGATGAGACTAATTCAGATACACCTGTCCCAGTACTGCCCTAACACTGTCGAGTTTTTACCTCACTTGTTGATTTTTTAGGATTTAGGCTCGCTGTGGTCTAATTATTCCTATTTCCAGGTTCTGTGGAGCATCTTCGCAACTGTGTGTCTCTAAAACTGCTATACAAATTAAAAATCAATTGAATTGAACAGAATAGGACTTTTTCTAGCACCGGCCACCAAAATAGCACCTCAAAATAAAGCCCTATAGGACTTCTTTCTTTGTTTATAATTGGCTACAGCAAAACAAGTGACAAGAACAAAATGGGAGCACATCAAAAAAATAAATAAGAAACCTTAAATTTGTGTTGTTCTCAGACTAACAGTGGTTTTGGGTTTCACATGATCAGATTCCCTCTATGGAAGCCACATATGGGGAAACAGTTGCGGGAGCCCAACAGTAGGGGCAGCAGAGCATCATTTTTTCTCATTAAAAAATGCCTCCATTATTCTGTGTTGACGTCTATAGGCTAACTGTGTGTCATCAGGGACTTTGTAGGATTTTGGGGATTTTGTAGGGTTGCCAACCGTCCCTTAAAATAAAGATGTCTGTTTCTATACCTTAATCCATAGTGCTGTAGCGGGGGCCTAAAATCATAACTAGTGTGGGAAAACTGCAGTAGCTGGCACCTCTGAGAACATATTTGATAGCTTGTTGTATTCAATAAACCTCTGTGGGTTCACCTGACAGATTGTTTATTATGCTCTAATTTGTTTTTGCCTAATGCTCGCCTTCAGAGGCAGTTATGAACAAGCGAACCAAGGGAAAAATGTATTTATTAGTAGAGTCAATTAACCACAAAACAAAAGCTTAGATTCAAACAAACTTAGATTCCCCTTTTTGGTGATTGGTAAACTTGTTAAAGGGATAGTTCACTTTCTGGATTTTTGAAAAAATATAATTTAATTTTTTGTGTATAGTTTAGACTGGCTCAAACTGATTTTGTGTGCAATGTTTTAAATGTGTGTGCTATTTCAGATACTTAAGCGGATGGCATACTTCATCAGACATGGTAGACAAAAGATGTTTAGACAAAGACAAAAAATGTCCACAGACACCTCGAACGAGTTACTTGAAAAGGCAAACCGGTAAGAACCGGTTTTAGTGATATTTACACTAATTGCACAAAGAGGCGGGTCAATGAACAATGAACTTTGTCTCAGTAAGTTCGCCTCGGCAGCCTGCGCAGGAGACATCGTACAAAGGCAAAATAAATGTCTTTCTGTTCTATTCGATTTCTGCAGACGTCCAAACGACAGCGTCTGATGAAGTATGTCATCCGCTTTAACGTCTTCCTGCCTTTCAATAGCTGGTATAGGGGCGTTCGAGGGTTTGTGTTTTACAGCAAGTAAACACATTTCAAGTAGCTGCAACCAGCTTGCGTAGTGACGTTATGTTTCATAAAATATACGAAACAACGTCGGAAAGTGAACAATCCATTTAAAGCTAAAATAATACACTTCAAGTAGCTCCGAATCAGCTTCTACAGTGACATTATGTATCCAGAGGTTGTATGTGTATATAACTTAATAAAAATATATATATTTATGTTTAACCTTTTTCAGTTGGAACAATTTCCTTTGGCAAATGGAATGGGAGACTGCTGTGCTGAAAGAAAGAATGATTATGCACAGCCTCTTAAAACACAGTGTAGCTTTGGAGTTACCTCAAGTGTACCTTCTTGCTTTAAACCACTAAACTGCAAATGCCCCTACACCAGCCGCAGTAAAGCTGGCAGGTCATCAGAAACCTTCTGCGAATATCCTTCATCACACACAAAAACCGTCTGGGCCAACAACAATTATACACAAAAACTAGACAAAGTCAACTATCCTTTTAACTGCATTTCTTGCATTTTCTTTTGTAAGTCACAGTTTGATTGAATTTAAACCACAATTACTTTTTGTAGGAATGTTTGGAGTCAACAGACCAAAAACACAAGACTGATTCTTCAAATTATTTTCTTACACTGCACGCAAGTTTTAAAAGGGGAATCCATACACTTAAATTGGATAATGGCTTTCAGATAGTAATACGATAATCTGCTTTCTTTTTATAGGCACCAGTCCCAAATGTTGCAGTTTGTAGACCACAAAAGTTTGGCAAAAATGTGCTGTGTAGCATGGTGCCCTGAATAGTTCTAATAATAAGTTAAGGGTATTACCACATCTTTTCTCGAAATAAATTATTGTTTAAAAAGTGCCTTGCTATCAGGAACCCACAGCAGAAGCAGGTTGACTGCCAGTCAGTCATCAACTATAGAGTTAACAGAAACATGAACGGAAACCGGACACCATCTACACGGGGACAAATAAAGTACTACTACTACTACTACTACAAACTAAAAACATGCACTTAAATCTGATCCATGCACAGGACAAAAAACGGACATGTAACTGACAAGATAAGTAGAGGCAGACAATAGGTTCTGAGAGACCATGGGCTGGCCTCCTCTTGATGGCGATTGGAGGGATATCAAAACTCCGCCTTTTTTGTGGTACAGCACCGAGGGGTCACGAGCAGGTTGGATTTGCTATAGGGCCCACAATGATGTGAAATGCACAGGAAACAGATACAACCGCTTTCATCATTTGCATCTATTCACCAGAAGCCTTGACATTTTAGCAGAGGCAAAACTGAAAAAATAAATAAATAAATAAAAATAAATAGGCTACTCAACACAATACATTTAAAAAAATAAAAACTTTTTTGGGGGGAAAGCCACATATTTTGCCTGAAACCTCTCATTTACATCTGAAAGCCATGCAGATTCCTGAAAAAAAAAACCAGGGGAACATCATTTATAACCACCACCAGCCTTGAAACGCATTTCGAAATACTTTAAGCAGAAGTGACAAATCTCTGAAAGGTAGCAATGCATCTCGAAAAATGGTGGCTTTTGACAGGCAGGAGCGCGCTTCCACGACATTGTATTGGGGGTCTGAGCTCTTGGCTGGGAACCTTTAGTCTGAGGGTTGAGATAGCAGCATTTAGCTTCCTCTGCTCTCAGCTGTAATCCTGAGGAAAGGATGCGCTCCTCCATTAAGTGATGCTGCAGTTCTTTTTTTTGGGGGGGGGGGGGGTCTGACAGAACTCAAGCGGGAGACGAGCTGTCCTGGTTTCTCCGTTTGTTCCTTCTGTGAATGTTCCGTGAGTAGCGTTTCTTTTTTTTAAACGTAAAGAGTTCCTGCTCCCCTCTGCATTTTTCATCAGATAGTGCACTGCCATTTAAAGGAACATTACTGACAGGGCAGGGTTTCTCTGGATGCTTCAGAGATTCCTGTTGGAATCGCCTGCTATTGCAAACTGTGCCGTTTACTTGAAATAAATGATAGCACGTCAATCCTGTTTCTTTGAGTAAGCACACACGCAGGCACGCACGCATTCAGGCACGCACGCAGGCACACACACTGAACTGGACCCAACTGTTGCCTCTGAAAAATAAATGGAGCTTCCTTATGTATTCTTCCTTTCTTTTGTTAAACAAAACTAGTTTCCAGGTTTCATAAGCAGCCAGCCGCTTCCACTTGTGAGGATTAAAACATAGTCAGTGTCTATCCATCCATCCTAAAATTGTTTCTGGTTCCCCCACAACAGCACCAAAATATATATATTTTTAAAAAGCAGTCATAAAGAAAACAGCCACTTTCCTATTGAGTTACTGTAAAAACCTGACAACATAACTGCTAAAGCTATTGCTTATAGCTTTCATTTTGAGAACCAGGGCCTATAGAATTCAAAACTGCAGACATGTTAGAACAGGAACAAGTCTCTAAAACTGAAAGAGGGAAAAACAAACAAACAAAAGAAAAGATCAGTCATTGGTGCTTTCCTCGATTACTAAACTTTCTCCAGAAAAAAAATCCATATCTTCCGAATTTTTGCATATCAAGGGCACAAAAAAAATAAAGTGGAAATGAATAAATGATGCTGTGTGAAATATTTATTCTTGCGCAACGCTACTTCCAGGCCCGTGATGCAAAGAATGGGATGGCGTGATTTATCGCTGTAATTCCTGTAGACCGGCTGGGTCCGAAGAGAGCTCATTATTGGGAAGAGGTCGTGGGTGGAAGGCTTGGCCACCGCCCCACTCCGCCCCACTAGCATATGAGCGTTTGAAGGGTGACCACACGTATGGTGTCTGCGCTGCCGTGGGTTCACCTTCTGTCTGCAGGGCCGCATTTATCAATGTAGAGTAATTTTCCAGTTAAGCTCTCTCCGTTTGACACTCCTATCGCAGTCCAAGGCTCGGTAGCTGAAATAGGCTTTGGGCAACCTACCGACTGGGCTGGAGAAGATTGTGCAGCATAAAGTGGAATGATGGCCCAGGGCATTTAATGAGAGCATACGAATGTACGCTTGATTCTGTTTGGTTACCATGGACTGCCCTCTGTGGACCTGATTTACTAAGACCTTTAGCATGTGCAAAACATTTTAGCACACGCAAAACCAATAACATGACCATTGACCATGGTATTTGTTTTGCACCAATTATTGGTAGTGTCATTACATTTTTGTGTGCTCAAAGGTTTCGCGTATGCTATAGGTCTTACTTTAGGCCCTGTGTCTGAATGGACAATCAAATTGCGATTTACTTGCTGAAAAAAAGACCCAGTTTGCCAAAGGGACCAGTCAGATGCCTTCCCCTCTTTAGAGTTAGTTAATTACGAAAATGGCAAGAATCTGAGAGAAAAGCCGTTGTTTTGTTTGCTGCATGCGTTATACGGTTACGGAATCCACCAAACCAATAGGAGCAGCATTTTAGCATGTGTGGCGCAAGTGTCTTCCTGCACAGTGGAAAGGTTCCCCTGGTATTTGTCCCATGCAGCCAATGAGGGTTTTGAGCCTGCAAACGAATCTGACAGGTACAGTACTGGAGGAAAGTCAGATAGGGTTGCCAGATTTATAATCTGTCAAAACTGGACAAGATGCAAGTGCACACACAGGCCAAGTTTGATTTTGGTGACTGGGTGGGGGGGTGGGGGAGGTGCGGTGCAGCGGGCAGCTTGAAGCTTGATCGCAAAGCATGGGGTTGGGGGCTGTTGGAACCAATCGTGGACCAGGGGCTGGGGGGTTAAAGGAGGTAAAAGGTGTAACAGTGGAGATTACAAACCCATTAAAAAATAGCAGTCAAATGTAAATAAAGCATCCAGACCGAATAGACATTTATATTGCCGGTCGGGACCAGAAATCGGACCTGTACAAATAATTTTAAAACCGGACATTCCGGTCCAAAAAAAATGGGCATCTGGCAACCCTACCGTCACACGTTCAGAACAGACGAGAGAGATTTCGAAAGCCAGACATCTGTAGACTAGCCACCTGGCGGGCGTCCGTGCGGTGGTTCCAAAGGCAGATCTGACTCGTGGGGAGCTGAGCAGTTCTGCAGAGCTCTGGCTTCGGTCAGCTGCTGCTTCTTAACCATGCGGACCCGTTCCAAGCTTCCTATCTGCCTCTCGCACTCTTTCTCCTGTCCCCGCACCCAATTCACCATGATCACGTACCAATTTCAAAATCTAATTAAAATATTCTTCATTTGCATTACAAGAGATCGGCGCTGTTAAAGCAATTACTGAGACGGAAGCATAGATGAAAACAATAGACCATAAAAAATAACAATGATTCACGCTCCTTGTATACGACGGCACACTCACACGCAAGACACACACACACACACACACCAACATGAATGCACAGACACCGAATGGTCGCTCCCATGTGTGAGTGAATATTAATAAAATTATTTGATAAAATGACACTTTGATTCAAAGCAAAAATATCAAAGTACAGGGTGTAAATGTAAATCCGTAATGAAACGTTTTGGTTAAAAGTACTTCTTTAACAAGCACAAGATGTGTTGCTTGTTGAGGAAGTGTTCTACTCTTTTCATGCTGAAGCCACTTGAAACAGGATCAAATTTCTCAATTGAAACCTGCTGCAACCAGCTATTCATATGCAGCACTATGAGTGTTCACAATGAAACAATATGCAGCACTATGAGTGTTCACAACGAAACGATATGCAGCACTATGAGTGTTCACAACGAAACGATATGCAGCACTATGAGTGTTCACAACGAAACCAGCTATTAATATGCAGCACTGTGAGTGTTCATAACGAAATGATATGCAGCACTATGAGTGTTCACAACGAAACCAGCTATTAATATGCAGCACTATGAGTGTTCACAACAAAACAATATGCAGCACTATGAGTGTTCACAATGAAACCAGGTGCAGATCTATTAATATGCAGCACTATGAGTGTTCACAACGAAACCAGGTGCAGATCTATTAATATGCAGCACTATGAGTGTTCACAATGAAACCAGGTGCAGATCTATTAATATGCAGCACTATGAGTGTTCACAACGAAACCAGGTGCAGATCTATTAATATGCAGCACTATGAGTGTTCACAATGAAACCAGGTGCAGATCTATTAATATGCAGCACTATGAGTGTTCACAATGAAACCAGGTGCAGATATATTAATATGCAGCACTATGAGTGTTCACAATGAAACCAGGTGCAGATATATTAATATGCAGCACTATGAGTGTTCACAACGAAACCAGGTGCAGATCTATTAATAGGCAGCATTATGAGTGTTCACAACGAAACCAGGTGCAGATATATTAATATGCAGCACTATGAGTGTTCACAACTAAACCAGGTGCAGATCTATTAATATGCAGCACTATGAGTGTTCACAACGAAACCAGGTGCAGATCTATTAATATGCAGCACTGAGTGTTCACAACGAAACCAGGTGCAGATCTATTAATAGGCAGCACTGAGTGTTCACAACGAAACCAGGTGCAGATCAAAGCAATGAATTAGCAAATTAAATGTTCTGAGCAAGATAACTGATACAATAATTTTAAAAAAAACGAAAAGAAACTAAAAAATAATTGTCTTCAACTATTTGCACAATAAATGCAATTAGATTATTAGATTATTTTATGATGGGTTTAAACATTTTAATAACCGTTCATAAATTATCAGCAGAATAGGTTCTATGCAATAGAATTTGCTTGGAGGAAAGAGTTTTACAGATTTTCGCCAGCGTTTGATAAGAATGAGTGGTGAAGTCGAAGTCTCATGGCAAGTTTTCTGCAACATCTTTTATTTTCTGATGAAAGCAATCTCGCCAAAACCTTTGCTGATATGATCCAATCACAAAATAAATTAACTTTCCAGGTATTTTCTTGCACAATATTGTACCTATCGGCTACTCAGTATGCATACATTGTCTCGGCCAATCAAAAATATACACTAAAACTGATTTTTTAAAATTATTATTTAAAAACCATTTAAAGCAAAGAAATACACTTCAAGTAGCTCCAAATCAGCTACAGTGACATTATGCTAACCTGGCTAATGTGGTGACATGGTCAGGCAGCACCAAGCTGACCCACTACCTTTGGGAAGGCTGCCATTGTTTGTGTAGCACGTGTGGTTAGGGTCCTGGACATAAAATGGACTAAAGTGGCAATGCAATCCGTTTCTGGAATGTGCCCGATATTTCAGATTAATAAATATTACAAGGGTCAATTGTGGAAATGCATTACACAACAAAGTCAAACGCTGACTACCAACATAGTAGTTAATTTGTGGTATTAAATGGTATTAAATAAAATCACTGACCACGTTTATATGTACACCATTATTCCGGTTATGATACAGCCATGTAAATACCTTATTCCGAATTTACGAAATCCGAATATCCGGTTACATATGCAGATTAACCTGAAAATGAAAACCATGTCAAGGCCTTATTCCATTTGAACTCTTAAACACGGTCTGTGCATGCACTCACAAGGTGTCTTGCTTTACTGGCAAGCATGCAGCCTTCACTTCTGGATGGACGAGGAGACAATTAAGACAAGTCTTAATTTCTACATTCAAAGAATGAAATGCTGTGTCATACATGAACGGCAGAAAACATTAAATAGAAATGTATTTAAGTCTGCAGCAGACTAAATTAAAGATCAGTCGAACCACAGAACAAAGCTATTAATTACAGTACCATTGTTAAAGATAGGATGGTAGATGGAAAATATGGACATAGATAAGATGGTAGATGGAAAATATGGACATAGACAGGATGGTATTGTCATGGTCCGTGACTATTTTTTCTTTTTTCGCTATGGTTCTCGTCCTCTCTCTCCGGTTAGCAGTCTATCTGATTTTTTCCATGTTTCGGTTCAGGGTTTTGCTTCGCCACGCTTATTATTTGTTTCACCTGTCCTATTACCTGCTAGGTATTTAAGCCCCTCACTTCCGCTTCCTGGCACTTCTTTGTCATTTTGTGCCTTCACAAAGTCAGGGTTGGTTAGGTTATAGCTGCTCTAGATTTTCTCTACTAGATTGGCTTTACCTGTCCTTGAAGTTCTTTAGGGAATGCTTCCTTTCGCTATTTTAGTTTTTTTTACTCTCTTCTACTCTCTGCTATATTGAGAGTGAGAGGTTTATTTGAATAAAATTTAATTTTTTCACCTCTTATCGGGCGTTATAGTCTACGTTCCAAGGGGGATTATTTGTTTTCTCCCTTTCGAGTATTTTCTCCCTATGTTCGTGTATTTCAGTTTTTGAGTCTCTAATATTGCACCTTTCTGCACCTTTCATCCCTTGTTTTTCGTTTCTACTATTATCTTCCTACGTCTACATCTTCCTAGACTCCTTTTATGGTCCTCACGTCCGTGAGTGACTTGTTCTGTAAATCGTGTTTTGTTTTGTCGCGTTTCATTCATCGTATCAAACCAAACCTTTACAGGTATATGGAAAATATGGACATAGATAGGATGGTAGATGGGAGATCTGGTCACAGAGCTGTACTTATGGAGACCACCACACCAAGATAAAAGAACAAAATGGGGTTAGTTGCATTTTAGAAGTTTAACGTGTTTAACGCATTAATCATTAAAAATTATTTGCATGACAACGCATTAACGTTGTCCTAGTCCTAATTCTAAGACAATACCAACAGTTCACACCCAGGAAATTGTAAGGACTTCATGCACATGGAAGATTTACTTGGACACCATCCTTTAGCGCCGTCCGAAGAATATAAATGGAATATAAAGCTAACCATATATGAATTTTGTATTTTTTTGAATTTTTTTAAAATTTTGTATTTTTTTATTATATTTAAATTTAACATATATTTTAAAAATTGTCTTACCCATAACACATTTTATATATTTTCTAAATACATTTTTTATTTTATATTTTCAGACTGTATTGGAACAATCAAAACACTAAAAAAAAAAAAGTAATAAAAACAGTAATATAAACTGTATAAAAAATTGTATTACCTTCCCTTCTGTAAAAATTTTATTTCTGTTTATTTTTGTTTTTGTTTTTCTTAAATTAAATAAATTTTACAAAAATTAAAATTTCAAATTATTTCAAAATTCAAACAATAAAAATCAATTTTTTTTCATCAAATAATCAATTAAAAATTCAAAAAATTAATAAAAATGTGATTCATAATTCATAATATAATTTATGTTTTGAATGATTGAATATTACAAATATACAAAACAATCATTTTCATCATTTTTTATAATTATTTTTTTTTTTTTTTTTTTTTTTTGTTTTTGTTAGTTTTTCAATTGTTTCGGTTCGGTAGTGACCACAGTATTTTGTTTGTCATTTTTTTTTCTGTATCAATTCCCTCATTGTCTGTGTGATTCGCTAGACGTGAGAAGTGAGTCCCTCGCTCTCTTCTTTCTTTGGCCTCTGCCCTGGTGTCTGTTCAGCCTCTCTGAGCCCTATGGTGTAGTGGTGCTCCTGAAGCCCTGCCCTCCATCTCCTTCTTGCTGTCGTTGTGACGTCCTGTGCTGCTTTTTCTGTTTTTCCTGTCTTTTTTTTCTTTTCCTTTCCTTCCTGTTTTTTTCGTCGCTGATACTTTTTCTTTTTTTTTTCCTTCTTTTTTTTTTTTTTTTTCTTCTTTTTTTTTCTTTTTCTTCTCTTTCTTTTTTTTTCATTCTCCTTTCCTCCTCTGTATCCTTCTCCCCTCTCTGCTCCTCTGCTCTTATTTATTTTTTTGGCTTGTTTTGGTGTCTATGATTCTCTTCTCTGAAACATTTTCAGACAAAAGAATTATTATTCTTCACATTTTTTAATCATTAAAACAAACATAGCCTAGCTAAGTTAGCTTATGCCTATTAATTTACAACATAAGACTAACTATGTGGGACTACACTTACTAGTATGTCTAGCCTAGCTAGCACTTTAGTACTAGCACTTGGGTAACAGGGATGAAATGAGAAAATGGTTATCTGCTTGGGTTTTTTGAAAAAAACACTTCATATACATGTTTTTTATATATCCAAGATATATAATATATGCTTAAAAATAATATAATAAATACCCTAAAACCTTTTTTTTAAAAAACAACCTGCTTACCATTCCTTTTTGTCACTACTTTAAATGATCACGTCACTACCAAAAAACTACCAAAACTTTTCGGTTATGTTTGTTTTCGGTAGTGAATTTAGTAGGTAAGTTGCGCATAGCTAAAGAAGCTAGAAGTAGAAGGCAAGCATACATACATTTACTTGCACACAACACTTTGAAAATAAAACACAAAAACATAAAACCCTAAAAAAACCAAATTAATACTTAAGAATTAAGTAATATGTGTTCGGTAGTACAATTCTTTAGGTTACATGCCGATTTATTTCAGATTTTGATTTTTAATTATAAAAAATAGTATATATAGCTATACCATTCAGCCATGAAGGAGGACAGATGCACTGTTGTCAAAATGTCAAAAAAAAAGGGGTGTGGCTAAAAAAAAGGCTCAGCCATTGGAAAAATAAAATGTGTTGGTTTCGGTAGTGAAAACTGGGGACATGATTTTTTTTTTGAGTTTTTTTTATAGTAAAAAAAAAAAAAAAACACAAAAAAAATAATAAAACAAACTTCTGTTTGAACGTAAATAAAAAGATCTTCTTCTAAATACCATCGAAAAAAAAAAAAAAAAATTTTTTAAGTGTTTATTTAAAAAAATTGAAAGATAGTGAGGGTGGACAGGGACAGCTACCAATAGAAAAGAAAGTACCCTATGTTTTTTTTTTGTATATTAATTAAGCTTTATACTAATTTAATTTAATTGGTTGTGTTTAAATAGACCATAACATATTTTTGTAATATCTATGTCTGAAGACTTAATTGTTTTGTTAAATCGTTTTTCTTGTTGTGGGACCGCACTTTGTACTAATTCGGTAGAATGCCCCATATACGTGAATAAGATTGGGTTATTCTTTTCATGACATGTAAATAGCATAATCAAAATATGACTATAACCAGAATAAGGATTGTTATTAGAAATATGGTGTGCATGTAAATGTGGTCAATGACAGTGGAGAATAACTCGGCTCATCGCTGCAATTTGGGTGGGCTTATCCTAAAAACAGTTTTTTTAGGCCAGGCTTTATATATTATAAAGCCTGGGAAGTGATCTAGCAGCTATTGAATGCTAATACACATTATTTTAGAAATCCCACAGGTATATTGCATAAATTGAAAGCAATAATTTCCCAATTGACATTTTGGTGCATATGTTGATGATCAGGTAATTCTGTGAACAACATTTACAATTAATTTGGCAAGTTAAAGTAGCCAACAGGTAAGGTTGCAGTCAGGCCTTTGTTCGGCTTAGCTAGCAGAACTAATCATGACTGTTCACAATAGAGCCAATCTCTTTTAAATAGTAACAATGTTACTAATGTGGCGTAAAGCTGAATATGACCATTAACCGTGAAACCCTGTATCAATAAGAGAAAGAATAAAAAGAAGTGGCTAGACTCTGGGAACTGAAACATTACACATGCATAAATCACATGATGCTGTTCATCAAAAACATTTTGCATCTTGAAACCTAACCAATCTATTCAGGACCTACTGACCCCAGTTTACCCCCGATTTGAGAAAAACCTAACTAATTTTGTTGAGGCTCCCAACTGAGGCTGCATTTTACGAGTGTAAGATTTATTGACGTCTAACACCTCCGTCTCTATCTCCATCTAACATTCTCTTTATCTCAAATTTCCCACCCTCTCTCTCTATACCTCCATCTCCCACTCCTTTTAAAAGATTCAAGCTTTCAAAGTGGCTTATTTTTCTTTTTTTTATCGGTTTCTTCTCATTTTTCTTTCCCTCCAAAATGTGAACTCCAAAGAGCTGAGGCCAATGACTGTTTCACTCCCTAAAGGCCACAGAGCAGAGAGCTTGTGCCAGCTGTGCCTGTGGGAGGCTGGCACCTTATTGGGAGAAACTAATGAGGCATTAAACCAAAGAACCCGGCCAACCTAAGCCCAACCCTCCCGCTGGCAGAATGCCCTAAATTGTGTACAGCTGCTGTAAACTCCCAATCATTGTGCGTTAATGACATAGTTAGATCTCTAACAAGGCCAGGGGCCTAGACTGACCACAAAGTGAGGTACTTCACAGTCTGAGACATGCAGAAGCCCATTCAAACAGACTTCCATAGAATGACATTCGGCCTTATGACAAGATAACCCCTCCCCCCCATTTCAGAAGAAAAACAAATCAGCATAATTTGCTCTGCAACACCTGTTTCAGAATGGGTTAGCCTGCTCAGTGTCCTCCGTGGATCAGCTGGATTGCTGGAAAGAAGCTCGTCATTGATTTTAATCTCAATAACACTTTGGTTGCGAAGGGCAAAATGCCAGAATTTTAATAAATCAATTCCCGAGGAAGACTATTTGGGTTTGTAAGTAATGAAAGCACAGGGATGTAGTCAAACTCTCGCTGTTGTTCTAGCCTAAAGTTCTCACAGGATTTTGCCTAATTAACACCTAGTAATGCTCATCTGCCTGTGAGATGGTGCTCTTTGATTGCGCTAGGCCATTTTCATGAGTTCTCATCATTAGTGACTTTGAGAGATCGGATGCAGATTGCTTATTTCCCAAAAGCGGGAGCCGCATGCATTTGTTTTGAGGGAGATGAAAACGTAATTGATGCAAAAAGCTCTCCATTACCATAAAGCCACGGCTTACTCTTAATCCACTGTCAAACTGAGACATTTGAAATTCAAATTTAATGTAGCATATAAATGGTCCCCACTGCGTGTTAATTGGCGCTGTGTTTGTGTGTGTGTGTGTGTGTGTGTGTGTGTGCGTGTGTGTGAGCGTGCGTGTGTGAGCGTGAGTGCTTGAGTGAGCGTGAGTGTGTGTGCATGTGTGAGCGTGAGTGTGTTTGCACACGTGTCAATTGCCATCTATCCACATCAACAAAGAATGTCAATTGTAACACCCTCTGTTTATCTTACAGCTCAGCTATTCAGGAAAATTAAAGATGCATTTGACGGCACTTATGAATAGATTATTCATGAGTGGGTAAATCATTTAAGCTACCATCTGAGCATCAACATTTTCAGCAATCCCTTTAGTAATAGGTCTTAACACATTCAAATTTGTAAGACCTTTGAAAATCTTATTTTGCTAACGTGCGCATCTTTTCTTTTTCATGTTTTACTACAAAGCCATGAGTAAACATGATATCTGAGAATTTATCTTAATATACTGTGCACTGGAAGAGTCAAACAGTGCAAAGAGACCTTGTGCGTTCTCTGTTTATTTTGGTGAGCTTTCATTTTCTACATGGTCAATCCATTAACCCCTCCCCCCACCTTGGCATTTGTCCAGCGACGTCTGGGGTCCAGATGGGAGGCGTCTTGCCAGCGAAAATTTGGGAGGGGAAACGTGAACCTCCCCCCCACCCCCCTGAATCCCAGCAGTTCTTTCCCCTGACCAAGTTTCTCTCTGGGACAGGCCAAACCTCTGAGGCATGCCGTTGTTCCCGAGGCGGGGCGATACTGACGCAAACGCGGTGGCCGTGGCCGTCGCACGCCCCCGCCATGTCAGGATCTCTCCCGTCCATCGTGGGAATGCTTGGAGCCTTAGCGACACCAGAAATGTCCCATCATGCTCTCATAAGTAAGATTTGCTTGCTGCCAATCTTGCCTCCTGGTCCCAAAACTCCTCATTTAGCAAACTCTAACCTGGCCCTTCTGTTCTTGAGGTTTACCAGTAGTTTGCTTTTTAAGGTGAACTTTCAGAGGTTATGCTGGTTATGCTGTAGTCTTCTCTTTATGGTAGTATTTGACATCATCCTGGGGAGTGTTCATTATCTGTTCAACAGTTTAAAATGGGCTTTTCTTCACAATTGAAAGCATTCTCTGGAATGGCTGAACACCCAATTGTCCAATTACTTCTGCTCCCCTAAAATGGGGGTATTATGTATAAAAAGGGCTGAAATTCCTACATGGATTACGTGATACGAGTATGAATTCCTGCAAATTAAAGCTTTGACCTCATATCATTGTGCCAACAAAAATTGTGTCACTGTCCTAATACCTTTGCATTTAACTGTATATTTCATCCGTATATTTTTGTTTGGTGCCATCATGCCTCACAGTCAACACATTGCAATACAAGAGCTCCCCCTCCCCTCTCTCTAGTTCTCTCTCTCAGGTTAATTTCCTCCCTCTCTCGTTTATCAACATGGCAGCCTGCATGCACATTCTCAGGTATTCCGCTGATAAGGAAAAATCATAGTTGTTCGTTAGCGGCGCTGCTCTTGAGGTGAGATGTCTCAAACGCCACCTGCTCTCAAAGCACTGTGTTTGGGAGATAAGGCAGTTTCTCATCTTTTAAAGTGAGCGGGCGACTGAACGTACACCACACCGGCGGCTACCTTTCATTACAATGTCAAGGAATGCTACTGGGAAGAATGGCGCATGGCTGAACTGCTATGAACTTTATATGCACAACCGCACGTACACACTCACATGCGTATTCACATGCAGATAAGCTCTCACTTAGATACTCATAAGTGCACTCACATTCACATACACACATGAACACACACAAACACTCGAACACACATAAACGCATACGCTCAAACACATAGTACACATACAGTAAACACATAGACAGACACGCAAACACACAGGCACACACCACACACAAGTGCAATCACACACACACACAAACTTGCAGTCTCACAAACACGCACACACAATTGCAAAAACACACAAAAATACACAGACACACAAACACACACTCACAAACAAAAAAACAAAAACACAGACACAAACACACACACACACACACACATCCCAGGGTACGTGTCATTTTATCTGAAAGAGTGAAACACTCTTTGCCCTGTACTCTTTGCTATCCCCTCTGACAAGACTGACGTCAAACTGCAAGCAGAAACCTGCAGCGCTGCCTCCATCCGCCCTGAATCATCACTGTTTATCTCACAGGGCTGATGCTGAAACGGGCAACAGTTCACTCACCTGATTCACCACATTCCTCATCCTTCAATTTCCTCCAGCCTGAGACTCACAGATTCATCAAGCTTGTCTGACTCAAAACTGCCCACCAACAAGCCATATAAAACTATGACTCGATTGTCATCGTAAAACGGTATCTCATCAGAAAGACAAATCGCCAGCAGAATGCAAGTACAAATCCTCATACAAATACAAATAAACACAAAATACAAATATAATTAAACAACCTCTCTGAGTCCCACGCAAGCTTATAATCAGTCCCCACTGCAGCTGTTGGGTGTGAGAGGGGCCTGCGTTGACATGGAATCCACCCCTTACAGACGGCTTTATCAGCATCGGACTGCATTTCATTACCAGGGCTCAGATATGATGCAGATATCATTACAACTTGAGTGCAAAAGTGAATACAGGTGATTGTCCCCAGCTCTATTAAGAATCTACCATCGAGAAGCACTTTAGCGACAGTATGTATCACAATACTGGATGCAAATTACTAAAGAATACTATTACTACTATAAGCACTTTAGCGACAGTATGTATCACAATACTGGATGAAAATTACTAAAGAATACTATTACTACTATAAGCACTTTAGCAACAGTATGTATCACAATACTGGATGGAAATTACTAAAGAATACTATTACTACTATAAGCACTTTAGTGACAGTATGTGTCACAACACTGGATGGAAATTACTAAAGAATACTATTACTACTATAAGCACTTTTAGAAATAATAACAGCAACAACATAAAATGAACCCAGGAGCATGATGCAGTACCAAGGCAATTTCAAAATATTGTCTGTACCTGCAGTAAATAAAGGATAAAACGTGTGCACAGAATGAATTAAATAAAGGAATAGAGAATGTGGGTCATGACCAGCTAACCTAATACTGAGGTTCAGCGTTTTAGGGAAAATAAACACCGCTGACCTTGGTCGTCGTCAGTTGACCCAAATTGACACCGCAACTGTCTGCACGTGCCCCACGAATCCCGCAAACTGGCAAAACCTTCTCCCTAAAAAGAACACCTCGGGGGAGGGATTACCTCAGTGCCAATGAATTTTTATGTTACACACCACCCCCCTGATTTCGACAGTACGGGAAGCCAGAGGGGACACGCCTCTCTGTTTAAGTTCTTTCATTACATGTCCCTGCAGTAAATGGTTTATGTGCTTGGATGAACCCCAGGCAATGCCGCAGTATGACAGGCCCATAAACAGTAGGTTGGCTATTCTGTTCGCTCCTGCATATTTAACATTTCGCTAACAATTAAAAAGGAAAACACGTCATTGTCGCTTTAAGAATGAAAATGGTTTCATCGGCATGGAAACGCGACTGTTTCTTGTGTCACGCAGTGTCCTCGTTCAACCCAAAGGCGAGAAGATTTTCACATGAATGGTTTTCAACAAGTCTACAGTAAACACAGCATGGTGTTTACGGGCTTTATACAAGAGGTTATGACCCTGGGTGATCCAGGGTGAAAGCTTTTAACACAGCTGAGTGTATTGCCTTCAGAAAACGGCTTTGACCCTGAATTGGTTTAAACGGGCTTACATTGTACGATAGGCCATGTTGCCCCAAAGGCATGATACAAGTTATTTTTAACTTTAAATGCCAAAATCGCTCTAAAAATTTTGTGCTGGGGACAATTTATTCTTATTTTCTCTCGCTTGAGGGAAGAAATAATCTTAACCCTGTGAGACCCAAGCATATAGATACAAATGAGTAAAACATACCAAACCGCATCATAATTACTTGTTTCAGGCCCCTGACATTCATTTTTACCCAGGAGGTGCTGTAAAAAAATATATAGCCTGGCTACATCTTAGCCGGTTAAAACCAATTAACTTTCTAACCAATTGTAGCCGACTTTTCACATGAACGTGAGACAGCATTTCACCAAATTTTCAACACAAAATTGTTCATTGGGAGGCATCGCTCTATGGAGCGACCGGCCACGGTCAGCACTGACAGGGTCCGGATTCAATCCAAGCCTGTGGGGCTCATCCATGCATCACAGTGTGGTGCTGTAACAGAATGAGCCACCCAGCAGCACAAACAACAATGTTTGTCTGATGTTACTTGATTCTTAGGGGTCATGAATGGGGTCTGCTGGTTCTGCATCTGCGCTTTTTTAAAAGTCATTATCAGAACAGGAACTTCCACCATCTGGTGCTCCAGGTGTAAAGCCACATTTCCATCCATGCTGTAAGAGGGCGGATTCGCAAAGCCGGGGCGGCTGTGGCTCAGGAGGTAGAGCGGGGCGTCCGCTGATCGCAGGGTTGGCGGTTCGATCCCCGGCTCCTCCTGTCCACATGTCGAAGTGTCCTTGGGCAAGACACTGAACCCCAAATTGCTCCCAATGAGCAGGCTAGCACCTTGCATGGCAGCCGCCGCCATTGGTGTGTGAATGTGTGTGTGAACGGGTGAATGAGAGGCCATTGTAAAGCGCTTTGGATAAAGGTGCTATATAAGTGCAGTCCATTTTATAAAAAATACTGTTCATCCTAAAGAGTTTGGTCATTCTCAGGGAAACCTTGCCTGTGAGCAGTAATGCCACAAGGGTAGTCTCTAATTACATAAGAAGAGCCATTCAAGTGTGACTCCTCCACATTTACACATAAATAACTAATATTAAGTCTGGATGGTCGTACCACTTTCTGCTCAAAAGTACTACTGCAACCCAGAGGCAATAAACAAAACAATTACTGTAAAACGGCTAGCTGGCTTACTGCAAATATTTTCAATAAATATAACAAGGTTGTTAGCCAAATACAGCTATATATAAGCTCTCTGCATTTGAATGGATCTCTATGGGAATTGGAGGGGGCTAGATTCAGCTGTAAATTACATTGGAACAGTATGGAAAACATGGTTGGCTAAATGGCTGTAATTTATCAAAGGTCTAAGGTATAAAACAAGCCTCAAACCATCCCTCTGCTGCCAGATATGCAAAGATAACCAAATACTAAACATGGCTAAGTCACGTGGCGCTGTAATGGCGACATGTAGTCCAGTTTTCTCTCGTGTTCGTGTTTGTTCATTTGAATGTGTTTTGTTGTGTCAGGCTTTTGTCTTTGTTTTTTTCATGCGCTGTGTGTCTGTAGTGGGACGGGGAAGCGGGCTGGAGATTTTTCAGGGCACTCCTGCTGCTCGTTTTGATAATATTGATGAATTGTCTAGTCGATATAATTTTGTTTGTGGTCGTCACCATGGAGACGCATTCGCAACATATGCTTGGGAATGTCCGTTGGATCTGCAGACTGCTGCAACAAAGTTACCATCACTCTTCACCGGAAGGAAGGAGGATTTCGGGACTGATCCGGGAGTGCAGGCAGTCTTCAAAAGGCAACCAGGAAAAGAGAACATAATGCGAGAGAGGAGTGAGGAGACGACTGGGAAGATTGACTCAGTTCGGTGTTCCGTTTCGGTGGTGTAGAGAGACCGTGGCGCTGAGTGTATGGATACATGTAATAAGAAGTTGTGTAAGTCGCTCTGGATAAGAGCGTCTGCTAAATGCCTATAATGTAATGTAATGTAATGAGGAGAGTCGTGGAGGCGGAGTTTGTGTGTTGGACTGCTTGGTGACACTGGACATCTCGGGACAGCGGGGGCTATTTTTAATCATGGCTGTATTGCACTTTAATTCACTTGATTGATGTAATGATTCTGTTGGATGTCTTTGTTTGATATGTTTGTTTGTGTGTTGTGGGTCTGCCCCACTGTGTATGTCTTTTTTGTTGTTGCTGGGACTACAAATGAAGTTCCCTAGCGTGAAATAAATGTTATTCTATTCTACTTTATTTTCATTATGTTAATTTGTCCCAATACTAATGGCCTGAAAGGGGGACTATGTTAAAAAAATAATATATATAGCATTATTTATTTTTTATTTTTTATTTTTTTCAGTATAAAAATGCCTTTGCCACCTCAACTTCATCAAAGATCCCAGTGGTTTTGGAGGGCACTAGAGCTATAGATAAGTGTACCTAGTTAGCCTACCAATCAAAGTTCAGACATTTCTTACATATTTTGTGAGATTTTGCAAAAAAACCCACATAAGAATAAAACCTTACTATATTATTTGATGTTTATGAATTGATCAATAAACTTTATAAAATTTTAGATGAAGAAATAATGAAATATGTGAAGTCCAGACAAGGCTTAATTGAGTACTGGTGTAATAATTAGGCCCATAGGTATTCCAAATGAGCCCACCTCATGAATTATTGATAGAAAATATTTATTACAGCACATAGTAAATAGCGAATAAAGTGCTTATAGAAAGTATAAATCCCATTGAACCTATTCCACATGCCAGTAGCATGCATGGAGACAAACTGTAATTCATACATGTTTTAGACATCTCATATATGAAAGCACCATCTATTTGTTTTTACTAGTATTTATTATAAGTGACTGTATACGAGTGTGAATGAGGGAGCATAGTTATCCTACCATGTATTTCAACACTATTCATATCAACTGGGCATAATAGCATGGTGAGCTTAATTGAAATCAGTGTGTAAAAAAAAAAAGTTGGAATAATACATTTGTATCAGAAGATATCAAGAAAACAAAGCTATTAAGATAAAATATAGGCTATGGTATTATGCAAGGTTAGTATTAATTACATATATATTAATTACAAAAATATTTATTTTTGTTTATTTACCTTGGAAGGAGTGCACACTAGGTGTTACTGCTAACTCTGAAAACCCATATTGTATCAAGATATTTGTTTTATGGCTATCTGATATCATGTACAAATATTAAAACTAATTCCTACCTTCACATTAAAAACTGGCGCTTACAAAAAGAAAGCAGAGAATATATCTGAAAAATGTCACCTTATGAAGGTCCCCTTCAGGGCAAAGTTTTTGCACAAGTTTTAAAATGCCTGCCAAGAGGTATGAGCACATGACCATCCATAATTCAATAAGTATACATCTTATCAGTTTAGAAAAAAAATCTGGCATGGGTATATAAGTTGATGAATTGGTAGGGACATAAAACTGCACAAAATAATTTATCAAATCCAAAAATGGAAATGGGTTTAATAGGTGCACTTACATTTAATATAATATTTACATTTTACTATGCGACAAAAAGATTTATGATTCATGTATTCAAAGTACTATATTCCATCACAGTTGAATGAAAGTTATACAAATTTGTGTGATTTTATAAAATTTACATCAACAGAAAATGTGAATTTCAGAAGTATTCACTCCCCCTTGTTTCAAAAGGAATAGACTACATTTTCTCAACATTTTTAAACATATAATGCCCAGATCTCATGCTGAGGCTGATGATGTGGAGAAATATTTTTGGTGAAATGTTGAATATTATTAACAAAGCGGACATCAGCTCCTTTCAATATACTTAAATATGGTTTGGGGTACAGGATGGATACTACATCAGAATACTCTGTGCTTCCCAGCCCTACATCTGGCTGAAAGGGGTTCTGGTGTGTAAGAGTGAAATCAAAACTGTCGAGATGTAGTGAGGTGTAGTGTACTCTGTTTTATATCCGATGATATCACTCTGGTGGACACACAGTGATAGTATCAGACGTTCATCTGGTTTAGGAAGCATGGTGACAGACACAGAACTTCCGTCACTCAAAGATCACATGCTGAGATTCAATAGGTTTCTTATGGTATGACCAAAATGACTAGTCTTTCCTGTGTATAGACAGCTTTTGTGCCTGTCTGGCAGTCGTTCAGTGTGTTCAGCGAATGTTCGCTGGGTGCCACCGATGAACTCAAATGTTTGAGTATGATTGTGAAGAGCAGATGGAATTGTTTGCTGTGACCTTCAGAAAAGTCACGGTCAATAAGCGGGCCTCTTCTTAATGGGAAGTGAAATGCCCTTTCACCGCACTGTCGGTCATCTCTACGGTCCACAGGTTACAATGTGTACGCCGTCGCTCCACAAGAGATTGCCAGGACGCAACGACTCTTGTACTGAACGCTGGCATGGATTCAGAACCTCTATTAAACTGGCAAACTCTATCCCAGGGATATTAAACTACGCTCCAGGGAGACAACAATGGTCTGTGGGTTTTTATCATTTCCTTTCTATCAGCAGCCAATTTAGGCCTTGGAAACAAGGTGTGTTGACTCTTTTGCCAATCATTGACCTGAGTGAAATCATCTGCAAACCCCTTGTGGTTGGTGGGTAGGCACCATGACCCCCCTGAGTGCTTGACTTCCCCTCAAGTCGGACTGAACCAAGGCATGCAGCGAGGGGGGGGGGGGATGAAAGGCACTTACTGATTACGCTCCACCTGCAGCAGCAGCTTCCTGCCCTCAGCGTTCAGCACAATCTCCCCTCTGTCAGGATACGGCGCCTGCGAGACGAGAGATGGGGAGAGGTCTTATCTCCATGTGGCGCCTTCTCACACAGAAGTGCAAATGTACAGCGCGCGCGCAAACTGTAACACCCCACGCTGCGTAACAACATGCGTGCAAATACACTCTCTCACACACAATTCAGTTTGTGCAAACTGTAACACCCCACGCTGCGTAACAACATACGTGCAAATACACTCTCTCACACACAATTCAGTTTGTGCAAACTGTAACACCCCACACTGCGTAACAACATACATGCAAATACACTCTCTCACACACAATTCAGTTTGTGCAAACTGTAACACCCCACGCTGCGTAACAACATACGTGCAAATACACTCTCTCACACACAATTCAGTTTGTCCAAACTGTAACACCCCACACTGCGTAACAACATACGTGCAAATACACTCTCTCACACACAATTCAGTTTGTGCAAACTGTAACACCCCACTCTGCGTAACAACATACGTGCAAATACACTCTCTCACACACAATTTAGTTTGTGCAAACTGTAACACCCCACGCTGCGTAACAACATACGTGCAAATACACTCTCTCACACACAATTCAGTTTGTGCAAACTGTAACACCCCACGCTGCGTAACAACATACGTGCAAATACACTCTCTCACACACAATTCAGTTTGTGCAAACTGTAACACCCCACGCTGCGTAACAACATGCGTGCAAATACACTCTCTCACACACAATTCAGTTTGTGCAAACTGTAACACCCCACGCTGCGTAACAACATACACACAAATACACTCTCTCACACACAATTCAGTTTGTGCAAACTGTAACACCCCACGCTGCGTAACAACATATGCGCAAATACACTCTCTCACACACAATTCAGTTTGATTCAGTTCCATATTATTTGTATGGTGCTTTTTAAAGAGACACTCGCACACAAAAGTTTTACAGAGAGAAACAAAGAAACAAAAAACCAGGCCTGAACTCCCAAAAAGTGACCAAGTGGGTTAAAAAACCCAACAATTTTTCAAACTTAACACACACCCACAAATATGGTGCAGCATAATTACACAAGCAGACGCACACATACACGTCTATCTTACTAACAGGGGACTATCACTCTATACCTGCCAAGAGAAGACCATAGTTTTTAGACATTGTCTTTAAAAAAAAAAAAGAGACATGAAAATTTTATATTTAATCTCATTGTTCATACTATTTACTGAGATTTCACTTTTAATGGTTTTTAATAAATGAGCCAAGAGGGAACCTGAACGACTTCTACCTAACAAAGAGGGGACTTAACCAGTCTGGAGGACTACATTATCTGCGCTCTCCACAAAGGATTGGATTCTCTCAAGAAGGGATACATTTCTACAAGATTTAAAGTTTTTCCTTAGATAAAAAATATTTTGAAAATGTATGTGCTAAATTTACTTTAGAGTGAATTTATATAAATCACAATAAAAGTACTCTAAAAGTAAAATTACTGTCAGAGAGGGGAAAAACTATAAGAACATGTATTTAGTTTGAAATACAAACAAATACAGTGGGGAAAGACATCAAAATAAATGACAAATTACTGGATTAACAAACTGTATTTAATAAAAATACGTGCAATTGTATTTCCAAAATACAAAACTACATTTCAGAAAGTGAAATTCTGGAATTGTTCAAAACTTCAGTTACTAGCCTGTTAGAAAACAAAATAGTATGAAAGCAAGCCACATGTAAAGGACAGTTGTAAATGACATGAATACAATTACAAATATTCAGTAATTAACTTCCAATATGAAAACAGATACAGCTGCAGAAAATAATAATCTGTTTATATTCCTTACATTATGTAAACATGGTTTCAAAAACTGTTTACTCGTACTTCTGCAATGTAGACTATGCCATTTCTTTCCGTCTTAATGCGTACACATATCATATTCATCCGTTTTTTTAATTGTAATGTATTAATATTCAGCTACCATGCATTATTTCTGTTCAGAAACAGACATATATCATTTGTGTACAGAGATATAATATGGCCTGTATCTCCAATTTGAACTCCTTTTATAAAAAATAGTGAGATCTTACAGCTAAGGGTTCGATGGCTACCTCAAAAAGCAAGGAAGACACAGCCGAACCCTGCCGATTCCCACGTAACAGGGCGAATGTTTCTGATATATCTATATTTGTTTTAACCATTGCAGTGGGATTAAGATAAAATATTGAAATTATCTTCAATATATTTATTTCAATGTCAATAAAAAAACTGCAAATAGATACTGCTATTCTGCTCTATCAAAGCCTTCTCTGTATCTTGCAAGATAGGCAGGCAGGCGTATACTCGTTCCTACTCATCTGTATTGGTTTTTTAGAATAGAAGTACTGCAAAATTACTTCAATTCTTAGAGAAATACTGTTAATATTGAATTAATAACAGTAGTGCATTGTGTTTTACAGAACTGAATTAAATATCTTACATTTATACTTCAAATTATACTTAAGTAGTAGGGAATACACAAGGGGTGGCTGAAAAAATAGTTTTACAGATATATGGAATTATTTTTTTTCCAGTTTTTTCAAGAATTTAACTTTGATACAGAGATTCTCCTTGTATCTTAGAATAACGAAAGTGCTACCACAGAACTCTCCAGGTGAAGATGCATTCAAAAGTTGCAGCATTAGAAATGATAAGGAAATTTGCATTACTGTATGTATTTAAGTTTGTAAAAATGAACAGCCAAAAAGGCGATAACTGCGCAGATGCGGCATATGTCATTGATTCTGGAAAAAAGAGCCCTAAATGTTGACATCATACATGGTGAACTGTTTGTTTATTTATTTATTTATTTATAGTTTTTTTTTTTAAATTTACATTGGAGTAAATGTACACACTGCTCAAAGAAATGAAGGGAACACTTAATCATCACAGTATAACACCAAGTCAATTAAACCAAACCGGTCATGCTGGATGATGTTGCAGGCAGCATAACAATCGCCATGCCGTCTCCAGACTCTTTCACGTCTGTCACATGTGCTCAGTGTGAACCTGCTCTCATCTGTGAAGAGAACGGGGCGCCAATGGCGAACCTGCCATTTCCGGTGTTCTCTGGCAAATGCCAATCGAGCTGCACGGTGCTGGGCTGTGAGCACAGGTCCCGCAACAGGACGTCGGGCCCTCATGCCACCCTCATGTAGTCTGTTTCTGACAGTGCACACGAGTAGCCCGCTGGAGGTCATTTTGTAGGGCTCTGGCAGTGCTCCTCCAGTTCCTCCTCGCACAAAGGAGCAGATACCGGTCCTGCCGCTGGGTTGTTGCCCTTCTACGGCCCTGTCCAGCTCTCCTCGTGTAATGGCCCGTCTCCCGGTCCACGCTTTGAGACTGTGCTGCTGGAGACACAGCAAACTGTCCATCTGTTGTCACTTTCATTTTTGCACCAAAAGCAGGAAAATGATTCACAATCGTTTACGTTTCCTAACTGGACAGATCGATATCCCAGAAGTTGAATTGACTTGGTGTTATACTGTGTTGATTAAGTGTTCCCTTCATTTTTTGAGCAGTGTATTAAAGATAATTCCAAAGTGTAGATAACTTTATTTGGGCTAACAACAAACTGTGACCCTGGTTAGAATGTACTGTAGTTATACAATCTGAAATAGAATTAGGAGCCAATTGTGTTATATGTGTGTTACAATTTTTAGTCGGAGGATTCAGTAGCCACAGCCAGTGCACCCATGCACTCTGCCACTGACTGCACCCATGCGCCAAACACTATTGATTCCAGAAAATAGAGCCCTATGTGTTGATATCATAAAGTGTATATTCTAAATTCATTCAGGTTTCAGGGAGTATTAGACCTCAAACTCAGTATCTATTATGCAGGTATCCAGTATCAAACAACTGTAATGACTTGGCTGCTAATTGTATTTCAGTTTTTATAATTCTACAGTACATCCAAACCAGGGTCACAGTCTGTTATTAGCACTTATAAGGGTTTCCACACTTGGACAGTACAGATTCAGAAAGATACAAACTCACTCTTTGTTGGAACAGAGCAATGTAGGCCCACTCATCATAAGCACTGAGATAAAGATTGAGATTGTTATGTCTGTGTTTTTGCAAAGCTGCTGTGATCAACCAATCAATTAGAATAAACGATGGCCTTGTGCATTAGTTCAACAAACAATTTAAAAAATAATAATTTTAAATAAATACTTTCTTTATTCATATGTTTTAATATACTGTGAATTCCAAATAACATACTTTCCTGGTTATTTTTTCACAATCTCAATCGCCTCACATGAGGATTATATGTTGATTTATTTCTGTGCTTATAACCCAATTTTTGGTTTCATTCTCTTGTAAATAATTGTACTGAAAAATCTGCAGCAGTGTTAATAATTTAAGTTAACAAGATAAGTAATTACCTTAGCTTCATTGTGCAAGTTGAATTGTGAATATTCTATGTGTAAAATTGTTAGTATATTTACTAAATAGCAGGTAAGTCAAGGGTTTACTATAAACTTTTTGAGGGGTGGCATATTTAGTATTAAAATCTTAACATTTGGAGACAGATTTATTAAGTGGTTCCTCCCCTGAAGGGCTCCCCTGTAGTCTGACAACCTGCCTGAGAGCCAGTGTTAAAACGACGTGTGTTAGTGTCTGACTGAAATTCCATCTCCAGCAGCATTGAGTACTGAAGTTACACACTTAACACACATTAGGTCCCCTCTTGGCAATTTTCATAAAACTTCACCGGGGGGGTTTACTCATCATTTTAACATGATTTAAAGCATTTGCCAAGAGGGGACCTAGAAATTGTCCCCTCTTGGTTTTTAGGTCCCCTCTTCGTGGATGTGTAATGATACCATGTCTCCCAGTTGGATAGGTAGACGAGTGCAAACGTACACACACGCACACACATGAACGTGAATACACACACACACACACACACAGGCAAAACAGTGTTAATTCCTCCGTGGAGATGCTTTTCCCGGGTCCAACTGGGACAAAGCAGAAGTGTCGATTGAAATGAAGGAAGCATTCAGCTTTGTTTGCAGTCCCACTGGAAAATGTCACTGAGCAGCAAAGTCTACAGGCATTTATTCAATAAATAATCACAGCAGTTATATGTCAAAATAATTGTGTTGGGACAGTCATGAAATGCAGATCAATGCTGACCTCAAAACTCAATAAAATTGTGAGATGCAAAGATTCTCCTCTGCGCTGTTTCTGTGTGTTTATAGCCACTCCGCATAGAAACACAGTTTGTGATGGACAACCCTAAGACCCTTACTCAATAGAAAGGACTGGCTCCTCGCGGCGCAAGTCAAATACATTGCTTTTTCTATGGACAGCGCTGCTTGATAACGTCCTTTTTTTTCTCTAATTGAGTTCCTCCATTCAATACACCACTGCCAATTCTTAAGAGCACGGCCACTCCTGGACAACAAAACAGACAATTAAATTGAAGATAAATACATTTCCGGATCTACAGAAATGCAGAACGCATATTTGCAGCGGATCAGAGGCTAAACTCACAGGAGGCCGAAATAAACGAGCGTCCCCAATTTCAAACTCTGTTAGCGCGTCCCCCGGACAGGCGAAGAGAAGGCCTGTTCAGAATGCCGATGAGGACGAATTCTCTGTAGAAGCTGGGCCCCGGGCGCTGCCGGTTTAAACTCGCAGGGTCGTTCAAGGTCAGCGGGATCTTGAGGGGACAAAAAGACCCCTTGCCAGGAGCCTGCCACAGCCGCGAACCGGATGTATTCAAGAGCGACCGCGGCGTGCTTCATTCGATGGCGAAAAGAAACGGGGGGAAAAAAAAAACGGAAAGCCGCGCCTTGACCAAATTGCATGCGCTGGCACTGCGGGTAATCTGCTGCTGTCTCTGGAGCGCTGAACAAGGCAAGCTGCGCTCGCTGATAGATGGAGTGTTCCGAGCGGGTGGAAGGGATTACGTCTCTGCGATGCCCTTTCTAAGAATCCCACCCACAGAGGTTCTGTGTGGAAGCTTGATGCCTGCAGGTCTTCCTGCCCTGGGCATTGGGTCACAGTGTGCAAGCTCCCAGCAAAGCTCTTGATTAAACAGGTCTGACTTGGCTGCCTCATCTCTTAAAAGCTACCCGCTGTTATACCTTGGTTACAGGCTATATTGGAAACTATTCATAAGAAATAACCGTTGCCAAAACTTTCTTAATGATACTGTAATATGGGTTTTGGTAAGTGTGTTCTTAAGAAAGATAGTACAGGTGTTTCTGTAAGACGCTTCAGTTCATTTCAACTCATTGAAACAATTAACACCGCCGGCAAGAAACCAGCTTTATTAATTAAGAGTAAGTGCTTGTTCAAAAGGACTGGAAATACAAATTGAATAGTTAATAAAGCTTGAGAGAGCTGGCCCAGATTTGCTTGACTGGCAGGTATGAAACAAATGTGTTGAGTAAACAACTTTTTGCTTTATCTATACATTAGTACAAACGTATATCAGATACAAACATTAAATTAATAAAAGTGAGCTTAAATGCAGAGATGTCTTTCACAGTATCGGTGTTGAACTAAATGTTCGAGCTCAATCAGTTGGGACAAACCTCAGCAGAGAATAGCATGACCCTGTTGGCTCCCTGAGGTGTGAGAACAACAGCCAAAACCTGAACCTCACTGCAAAGTTTAACACCTTTTGTAGGGTACAGCTATCCCTTGGTATAGGCTTACATGGTAAAATGTTCAGTGTTGAATTATCTCTTACAGTGTACATATGGTCCCCATTGGACTCATATGTACTCAGAGTTGAATTAACACTACACATTTTACTGTGTAGTGCTTTTCCACTAATAGTGTTCATCTAAGCTGACAAGAGGCCCCAGGGTGCTGGTGAACTTAGCATTCAGACAGAATCCCAGGTGCGCGGCAGATCCCCGCGAGTGAGGGGTGGGAGCGGAGAGCGATGTTGCATTAAATTATGGCTGACTGATAGCTGGTCACAGATTCATTGCTTTTGCAGTCCTGAGGCTGATTCGCTCAATGTAGAAAGGCTGTAGAAATTTGTAGAAAGGGACCAAAAATGTCCTGGTACGCATGCAGAGACCAAACACATTGTGCACTTGCAGCTGTGCACCACCAATTGTTTTTGATACGTTTCAGAAGAGGGACGTGTGAAGCTTAGGGAAGCTCCAGCTGTGAATTGGTTGGGGAAGCCTCTTTAACAGATTCACTAAAGTTGGAGAGAAGGCATGTGAAGTCACGGTCCTCAGCAAGCTGTGTATGGTTGTAGCACGTGTGCTAAACAAACCCTATAACCCCCCCCCATGGATAGCGGTAAGCATGGCAGAAAGTGATGCAACCTCAACGATACACCTCAACTCACAGAGCTTGCAGTTGGTGCACACAGGAACCATAACTTGGCGGTTGGATATGTTGCGGAGTATAAAAACAGCAGGGGCTCCTACTTTACAATACTAAAATAGGACAATTGTGCTCTTCCCCCAGAGCTGTGTACTTGGCTTCAACTTAGCTAGTAACCCATCAGCTGCATGAATGGATATAATGGCATAATGCACCCAGGAGCACATGGCCAACACAGAGGTGTAGTGTTATAGGGCAGTACGCTTAATAAGAATGCTTTTGCCAGGAATGACTCAGCCTTGAATGCCACCCATAATGACTCGCTTCAGACGAGACAGAGCCCGACCATTATCTGCTAAAAATCAAGAAGCCTCTCACCCAACCTGCACACAGGACAATACCCTTCACAGGTTTTTTCTGGCCCTAACCCCAAAGCAACAACAGACAGGACACTTGGACTAATCGCAGAGTGACATGAGGCATTCTGTCCCCGCTTCCCCGTCAGCACATCACGCCCTGGACCACGTTCGACCATTTATCTTCTCAGTGGGAGTGGCAGGTGGCGCAGTGGATAGCACCGTCGCCTCACAGCAAGAAAGTCCTGGGTTCGAATTCAGGCCTTTCTGTGTGCATGTTCTCCCCGTGTCCGTGTGGGTTTCCTTCCAGTTTTCTCCCACAGTTCAAAAACATTCAGGTTAGGCTAACAGCGGAGTCTCTAAATTGCCCATAGGTATGAGTGTGTGAGTGAATGGTGTGTGTGCCCTGAGATCGATTGGCAACCTGCCTCACGCCCAATGCATGCTGGGATAGGTCTCTGGATGTATTGTCTCAGTGGGCCCCTCTATACCCAGGGTGATTTACACTGCTCTCATTTTCTCCAGTTATTCAGCGATGCAGTGGCATATTCAGCAATGCAGTGGCATATTTGTTAAAGAGGTTCTGGTTAAATATGGTGCCCATGGAGCCTGATTGATTGGCAGACTCTATTTGCAGTTGATCACCTGATTGACTTGCATTTTCTGCAGTCATATGTGCGTGCCTTCGGTCGTTTTGGTTCTCCTTTACTGGAACCTGCTCGCGTTCATTTCCATTGAATAACTTTTGTTTAGGAACGTGTCAAACTGTCATTTAAGTATGGCAGAATGCCAAGCGTGTTGGTTTCAACTCCAAGTGCAGTTTATCATCCTCTTTAGGCTTCCTTTTTCATGCGCCTGAGTGGTTTAGCGTGGAGTTGCCAGAGCACTCAATTTCTACACAAAACCCTTAGTCCTCCATGTCTCTTCAACTATCAAGGGCACAACTGATGAAATGTCCCATTTCTCAACCAGAACGCCATCGACCAGACGCCATCAGTCGCAAACGATAAAATTCCAGCGAAGAAACCTCCTGACAAGAGACGCCATAAAGACTCGGATAGCATGCTGCAAATGAAGGCAGAACACTGCCTTCCGCCGCTGCCAGCGAGTTCCGAGCGAGTTCAATGAGACGCTATGTAAAAGGGCCCACCGCCTCCAAATGCATCAAGAACGCACACAGACGTTTGCGGCAGGTATAAACGTCACTTTAAAAAGATGAAGAGACCCTCTCGCCGGGTTGACTCGTTACGCTCCGGCATTTTACAGCGCTCACTCTTATCAACGCCCGGCGAGACACTAACGCTCCGCCAAATAGTTTGAGAGGGAGAAATTCAATCTTCTGCCATCAATCTGGGTCTTGCTAATGAGCAGACAGTCTGTGAGTGGATTGGATACCAGAACATACAAACACATCCAGTAGGGAGAAGAAGGAAGCAGACAAGTGGCAGGGGAGCGAATGGGGGTTATAGTACGAGACCCTACCTTCAACTCACAGTGAATAGGCTCTGTAATTAATCGACATCCACCGAATGTCGGAGAAGCCCAAATTAAATTACTAGTCTGAAAACTCCCCAGGGGGGTTTGGTTGTCGGAGTGGGGTGTGCGTGCGTGTGTGGGAAGGAGGGGTTGGGGCAAAGTGGACCTATTGATTCTGTCTGTGAGAAAGAGGAGAAACCATATGTGCTGGATATGACACAATTAGCTTTTAAAAAAAAGAAAGAGCTAAGCTCTTAGCTTGGAGAATCCATCAGGATTTTTAAACTTATGTATAACCAAAACGCGTGGGACGTCTGAGGATGCGGCCCAAAAATGGGAGGGAGGGGTATGAAAAAACCTTCCCTCCGAAGATTGAATGAACCTTAAGAAATGGCGGTAATGTGATTATGCAGCCAGTGGGCTTCGGTTGCACCACCACAATGGCAGCTTTGTACCAGCCACGCAGTCGCCTGTTTCCTGACTCACGTACGCCGTTATTGATACGGAGTGCATTTGTGAGGCGCCCCGTTTTTGTGCGGGCTGAATAAATGACATTTCGTGTGTTACTTGTTGTTGTGGTAGTTACTCATGCTGTTGTGTAACACAGATGGGAAGAAATGTTTTTTGAAGGCTTCTCGGAGACAGCATGACTGTGGAGACCCAGCAGGGTGCGACTGATTAAGGTTAACGCTTATACAACGGTGGAGAAATGTTCAGACGGATTTTCTGAGGCTGCGTGTACAGCCCAGGCTGTCACCGTGAGCACACCCAAAGGCCGAAATTAAGGGTCTGAAATCAATGTCCCTCTCACAAAAACTACCAAGAACTTATTAGCCACGGTCACATGGCACAAAGACAGGCCCAACGGAACCTAAGACTGAACATTACTGTGTCTTACTTGAGTTTGTTGATAAACACAATCACACAGGCCAAAGACAAGACCTGGGGTGTATTTCACGAAGCGCGGTTAAGCTGTAAACCTGGCTTATGTCAGTAAGTCTGGATATGTTCTCGGATAACTCTGTTATCTCTGTGAGTTGTAGCCCTGCAGGCAGTGGTAAACAGCAAGAGACGAAAATTGGCCCAAAACCCATCTCCCATCTTGGAGACCAAACAATAGCCCCACCAAAAGTTGCACACTCCTCCCCTACTCTTCCAGGCTGTACCCATCCTGTTGGTATAAAATGTTATTTGACTTGGCAAAGGCTTGAGGGGAGTTACTCCCTTTCATAAAAAATAAAATACTACATACATAAAAGGCAAACAGACAATACTCGAGTCAGACACTACAGCTCGTATTTATTTGCAATGAGAGAACTGCTTGCAAGTGAAATATTAGGGTATAAGAAAATCCTACAGGAAGATCAAAATTCTGACACTCTGTCGGTCTCCTCAGGGCCCGACTTAGAATCAAGAGCCCTCTGCCCATCCGTAGCCAGTCTATGGTGAGTCAGTGGTGAATAATGGCAGTGAAATATGTGTGGCTTAGTTTCTGGATATGAAACAGTGGCTCAGATGCGGGTGATATACAAAAGGGGAAAACAAAAAGACTATTATGCCATGTCGTGTGACTCGTGCTGTGTTACTTCAGTGTTTTTACAGTCATTCCATACCGAGGTTAGGCCTGTTTTCTGTTCCAAGGGCCAAGTGAAAACGCTATTATGCTAAATTAGTGTTCACCTCAATTTGAATGTTAAAGGGAGCACCCACCAATGTTGCATTGCTAATTAAATCCTTTGCCACATGCAACTGGTGTTTGGTGGCTCGATTTGTTCTCATTTCAAGCCTTCAATCTTCAATCTATTATTTTGTTATTTTTAAGGTGGATTTCCCCATTTCATTTATCTTTGATTCAAGTAATGTCAGAAAATTCCGGAACCCCTTTTACAAGCAGCATCGTGATGGCCCATGACTGCAACAACAGTTCAATTTCTGTAGTGTGTCCATTCTAAATCAGAGATTACCTCAGCAGTGACTCTTAAACAGTTTTCCCTGAAGAATCAACCCCCTCTTATGCCACTTTTCCCCTTTTCCTGTTACAAACAATTGATTTCATCACCATCTTAAACAGGAAGTAATAACCACAAGCAAACAGAAGAGACTGTTTCACTTGAGAAGGAAATTGCATTCAGGTCCACAGTGAGATTGTGGAAGTGGGGTTGTTGAGCCATGGAGGAATAAAAGAGGAAACAGGAATTTTCAAACAGTCCATTACCCAACAAATTTGAGCACATTTGTAGGAATACACTATATTTAAAAATATGCATGTGGAAACTGGAATGCGATGATGTATAATGGTAAAAGAACCAATGCCATATGGTTACTAGTTTAATTCCCAGCTCTAGTACAGCCATCACCCCCCCCACACCCCTCTATGGACTTGTCTCTTTCATCATTCTCTGGGTCCCTCTCGCACCCTCACACTCCGGCTTTGCTTCTCAGCCCCACTCTATTGCTTTTTCGAAACAGTAACTCTATCTCTGACCGCTGAATGGTATTTCCCTTTCAGCCCAAACTTTCTTCAGAAGAGTTTCTGAGCCTATTATGGTTATGATGTGGGGGCCCGCCCAGCTATTACACACAAGCGACTGTTATGAAACATGCCCTTCATATTTCCTAGAAAATGCATGACAAATGCAAATTGTTGTACCCGTGACCGAGAGCGAAGGTCACGTGAAAAGATGAGGACAAAAAAAACATCCTTGGAATTTTGTCTCCAGGCAGAATGAGTGAAAGACCACTCGATCGTGTATACTACATCACTCTCCACTGTATGCCAGCTGGAACCCATACCATTATAACAGAGGACCTTGGTAATACGAGAATATGCATTGGGGATACAGTAGATGCAAGGCTACCCCATGTTATCGATGGACTAATGTACTGCCCTTGATGTGCACAACCGAAGAAATGTTTATTAATGTGAACAGGCAGGGGCTCCTATAATTGAAGTCCTGGGAAACGGTTCATATTCAGACGAGGAAAACTGCTGTAACTCTTTGTGTGGCACGGGCTAAATATAGAACTGTGTTACTGGCACATAGTGTTAAAATGTACAGTAGTGGACAGGGATATTTTTTTCTCTGTGGAAACCTTTTAAACATAAGATTAAGCACTGGGGGCAATGAGTGAACTTGTTTGATGGAAAGAGATCCAGATCCGCTCTGCTGAACACGGGCCAAATCAGCCTGACCAACTTGTGAGAAAAGATAGCACGGGAAAGAGAGCTCCCGCCTTCTGGGATAAGGAGGCGACCGGCAACGGTAGCCTGCACGTCATTCCCACCATGTGTATGTGTTATTCCCACCATGTGTAAATGTGGTGCACACGCTCCCTTTGGACACCGCGCTAGCAACCTTCCCCTTTCTAAAGAACAGGGGCAGGCAATGCATGGCTTTCCTAAAGGCAGCGTCATCACCCACTGTGGTACATGCCATGGTACACCCTCTCCCTCGGAAGGGAGGTGCGCCTGGCGCGGCTGTGACACGGTAGAGCCTGTTCTTCGTTCATGTGTTTGATGAAGAGTTCAGTGCGGTGGCGTAGTGGCTTCAGTTTCATAATGGCCTTCTCCACACACAGGCCACCGCTTAGGGAGGCATTGATGCGGTCCTGACAAGGGTCACTGACGAACCCTTAAGGCTAATGCTTCTAGCTAGCATTAGCAGAGCCCAGTTGGGGCAAACACAGGAGCAATGCAAGTCAGAATGAACAAGTAAGAAATAGTGCAACATATTCAGCTGTGCAATGAAGTTTAATATTGGTATTGGTTAATATCGGAGGCATTTATTCCTGTGGGAAATGCAGAGCCTTCACATGATTGACATGCGTTCTGGCCACTCAGCGCTGTTGTGTAGGCTCTTCCCCTGTGTGGGCGTGATCGCAAGGCTGTGAAGTCCAAATGCCAGAACAAAAAGAAATCCTCATGCTATTAATTTGGTATTTTTAAAAATAGTTAGTAAGCTGGTAGTATGCATGTAGTAAATGTGTATAACAGATTCCCGAAGTTCAAAAGATGTTATTAAGCGAAATGCTTTGAAATGATGCTTGAAAAATGTTATTCAGACATTTATTTTTTCACACGAGCACATGTGAATAAATATATTTTGCATCGGTATAGTTTTGTTTGGATTGTTTCCATTTGTTATATCAGTGTGCGGGTTCCCGATACATATTTTCTCATATGTCATGAATAAATATGAATGCATTGATAAAATTGGTTTCTAATGATTTAACAAACTATCTAACATCTAATTCCAAAAGGAAAAACATCCAAATAAATTCTGGTAAATGGCATTATCAATCTCGAATATAAAAGAAAATATATATATGACTCAAGTCAGTGAGTGCAACCGTGAGCATTAGCTTGGCTCGTGCTCACCTGCTCTGCCAGATTAGTGCTTTCATCTCTCCTCATTCGCGAGAACTCCCCCATCGCTCCCCAAAAAAGACAAGCCCAGTTAGAGCACACAGAGGCCCTTTCATCGGGAGCGCTGGCGAGCCGCAGCACAAGCCTTATTGATCCCGGCTCTTTCAGAGTGCCTCAGTGCATCACTCTGTCCATCACTCTCCGCATGAGCTCCACAGTCACTCCCATAAACAGAGCTTCCTTACGTCAGGCTCAAAACACTCAACATTTTCTCTAGGCTCACTTTTCTCACCAGGTCCTCAGCCCTGTCGGAACCTGGGTGCCGTCTTTTGAAATGGCGATGATGGTCGATTCGAGTCCTGGTTCCCTGACGACACGGCGTGCCCTTTTACGTTCCGTGTACTTGCCAGTGATTGGTAGTGAAGTAGACTAAAGGGTTTCCTGTCAATATGTTACCTTGTAGCTAAGCTGTCTCTTACACGGGTAGGCTCTTTCTCTTACACACTGACACGCACACACAGGCAAAGCATCTGTGATCGAACGATGAAAATAGAAAACCAGAGAGAGAAGTGAGATAAAGACAGAAACATTGAAAGACAGATATGAGAGATATGAAGCGTGGCTCATTTACACCAAGCTCGCAAGTGTCAATGCATCTGGGTTGTGTTTTTATTTAGGCTTTGCCCTCCCCAGAGTCCGATGCTGTTTGTATCACGTACTGCACGTTATTCTTCATGGAAGCACGCCACTGCTCCTGACACATTTTGGCTCACAAATGGCGACAGGAGTAACGTCTCTCTTTTTTACTCTCCACCCTTTTCCCCCTGTGCTTGTCGTGCCGGGATCTCATGCTTCCCGCGCAATTCCCTTTCATTTTCCCAGTTATTAAAAAAGCTGGACATCATGAGAGGCTAGGGGAATTAGGGAGTGGTTCTGAGCCAAGGGGCGAGAGGAGGAACGGATTTAAAGGCAAAGCTGCAATATTTCTGCGAGACGTGGGCCATTTCAAAATACTTTGTTATATATTTTTTACTTTTTTTAATATGAAACTGCCGTGTATTTCTCTTGCACTGAGAACCAACAATAAGATGAAAGTAAGGCCCTCTGGAACTGTGAATGGCACCTTATTGATCCATAAAAAATTCTGAGAGCCTTTTGATGGAAGCTCAAAGCTGATGGATGCATGGAGCGGTTTTTTGAGCTTTTGCTTTTGAATGCACGCCGCCACAACACAGGGATTTGGAGTGGCGGAGGCTACTTTTGATTAGCCCTTCAGACGGACTGTCCTACAAACAGGTCAGCATTATTCAAGACTGGGGCAATATGAATTGGCTCTCCCTCACAAGGTTTTGACAGAGCTTTTGAATTCTGAAAATAAATATAAATAAATATGTAGCGCCGTGCCTGAGAATCCACAAGCTGCCTAAGCCAAAGTTCTTCATGTCGATGCTAAACGCTACATTCTCTGCTAAATGCCCATAATATAATGTAATGTGGACGTGATATGTTATTCGTGCTTGATGACATGGCAAATTGCGTCCACATTACATTACAACAGACATGGCTGTTGCAGGAGCTCCAGGACTTTCTAATGCTGTGCCCCTCTGTGCTCTTAAATAAACAAAAGTTGGACTGATCTGAAAAAGGCAATGGAACCACCCAAACAATACTGGTGCTGAAATATTAGAAAAATATGACCCCCTTGTGCATGTAACATGATGATGTCACATGATGTGTGATGTATGTTCCTTATGTTCACTGGTGAACGTATTTGTTTATTTTTCCTTGGGGCTTCTGCCCTTCCCACGCCCTGAGTTCACAGATGGCTCCAGCTATGTCCCTCCCCTGATTCAAGCCTATGTCTTAACACAACCTGGAGCCCACACCTTGATGCAATCTGGAGCCCAGATGCAACACCCCGCCCCTCTGAATTGCATATTGTACATATTTTCAGTTGGATTTCCTACTTCATCAGCTAGTTTAATACCTCCAACTGGAACATGCTCAACCCATTTGATTATTTGCTATGATAGAACCCTCACTATATTGATTTTACCATCCATTTTACCCTTCATTTATACCAGGCTGGCCAGCGATGGATGGGCTCCCCCTCTCTAGCCAGGTTCCTCCCAAGATTCCGTCCCTCTGTGGTTTTTTTTCTTGCCACCGCTTCAGTGTTCTTCTATCAACTGGAGAGGTTTTACCTCACTTGCTTGCTTTTTGGGGGTTTAGGCCTGGTTTCTGCCCAATTTGCCTTCTGTTTCCTCTGTAAAGCATCTTTGAGACAGTTCTATGTAAAAAGTGCTATACAACTAAAATTGAATTGAAATGAATATTCTCATTCTCACAGAATCTCGCCATCTCAACAATCAGCTGGGGAGGGTCTTGCTTTTATTTTTATTCCGGAATGTGATTCTAGACACCATAACCTCAGAAGTGCTGGAGAAAAGAAAGACAACCCCCATCTAACTGTCCTGTGTGACATCATCATCATGAACCAAACAACTCTGATTTACCAGATGGGTATATAATGCCAGCGAGCTGTATCACAGATGCAGTGAAATAAGCAAAATTATATTTTGTGGCATTGTCACAATACTATTGTGGTGCAAAGATTAAAGAACCAAGGCAAAGTTCATTGACTAATCCTGCATGTGATACTGTAACCATGAGCTGTAACAGCTGTAACTCACAAGTTTGTATGCCTCAACTGTCACAATAAATAAGCGCTTGTAAAAACCGAACATACCGTGTGTAAAAAATGCAGGCTACGCCAATCATCATGGGTAAGAACCTCTTACAACTGTAAATAAATAAATAAATAACTCAATCAATAAACACATATAATTACGTAAGGGAAAAATACACACTTAGTTTATACTGGGTGAGAATAACACACCCCTCACAGACTCAAGCTCCCTGAAAACAGCAAAGAAAGAGAATGTGACCCTGTGTTTTTCTGAGGAACATCTCTGAATGTCTGCATGCACGAATAATCTGCTGCTAAAACATTCTGCCAATTACAAACACAGAAGGCATCTCCAGACCGGCGAGAATGCATATCTTCTATCGTATCGACATAGAGTCGGCGGACTCCGAGGTATATCCACGTTTGTCAATTACGCAAACCGGCCTACTGACAACCTTCAATGGCAGAGAAATCCAATCCCATCATTTGTATAAATTTGCGGCAATTCACTCGACAAAGGCCACTTCAGAAGCTTTTAATTAAACGGACGGCGTGAGTGACTGGGGCAGGAATGTCCTTTATTCATCTGACTTCCCTCACTCCCCGCTCCCATTGGCTATTCGCCGCTGATCTCAGATCAGCTTCCTATTTCAGGCAGACCGATTCCTTTTCAGACAATCATGCCGAACCATGTGTCCGTTGACACTTGGATTTAAACTGGCGGATGAGGAAAAACACAGGTTCTCAGAACTGCCTGGGTTGCTACGAAAGACTGTTAAACTGAAGACGGCAGCTTTAATATTCAGCTCGTGTGTCAGTCTTCTCTTCTTGACCACGTTCGTCTACTCAGATGAAACAGAGGCCGAAATGAAGCAAGGCACAGAACAGAGCTGTTTTTATATGCTTTGGAAGCAAACCGCAGGAAAAGTCAAACCAAAGTCATGACTCCATTGGCTTTAAAGGATTCATCTGATTTGCTTAAAGTACCCTTTCTCCCGGGGGACTGCCATGGCTTATTTAACTTAAGAACTACATTCAGAAATTATCCACGCTCAACATTTTGGCATATCGGTGAAGTGGTGATTCACTGATGAAGTGAATCTAATTCTGTAACTGCATCCAGAAAAGATCTGCAATAAGTGTTTTGTAAAATGTCAATTACTTTTTGGATTTGCTGCCACGAGTTAAGTACTCCATAATAGCCTACCTGAAAAGAGAGGCTGTGATTGGTAGCTCCCCTATAATTAGCCTGTACACCTGTGGTGATGATAAAATGTACATAAGACTTCCATCAGCAGGCAATATGCAGAAGCATTAATCTTTTTGCCTCATGAAATGTTCAGTGTGGATTATGGCTAAATACGGTTACTGAATTCCTATTTATACCCAAAGAGCTGAAATAAGAGTGCTATTTAAATTTTATATTATTAATTTAAAAGGTAAGCACACTCTAGATCACTTTTTTTAGCTGTAAACGTGTTTGTATGCCAACCTTATAATGAAACTTATTCATCCATTCCGTTATTTCAACAATTCTCAAATAATATTGTATATCATAAGAAACTGGTAGAAAAGTGTTTTTGTTCTGCCCTCTAAATTTCCTTTCTGCTCCCCACACTGCCCCTGCCCCAATTGTGATGTCAGAGTACCTCTTTGGAGGTACCTCTACGTCATATGGATAATTGCTGTCACCCACAATGAAAATAGCCGGCACCTGATTGGTTAGATGTACTACGGTCCTTTGATTTCGGCTCCACATTTTTATACCAGAACAACATGCCGTCCTGTTCATAAACTCTCTTATTCCACCTAAATAGTCCACTAAAATATTTTTCTGAAAATATCTGAGGTGAGAAATAGGCCATGCGGTTGCTGAATCTTGATTCATATTTGATCTGCAACAGCTAGTTTGTTGATTTTGTTATACAAAATCATTTGTACATTGTACGTTCATTTATGCAAATGACAATGGACACACCTCCTCCGCCCGACCCCTCTCCTTCACTCACCCCACAAAGTATTTTTCTAAATTGAGTAGTAGGCGGAACCAGGCTGAGACAGTGGGTGCACTTACTCTTTAAAAAAATACATAATACAAATTTACACACCTGTATATTTTACTGGAGAAATTCTGATTATGTGCCTTGCCAAGGGGTGCAAAAGTGATGCCCTGCCTAAGATATGTACCTACAAATTTCTGGTTATAAATCTAATCATGTATACTTCGTACTGCACTACACTGACAGCCACTCAGGAAATGTGGGTGGTAGCAAAACCCAGCAGATCTGCTGTGTGGCTGAATAGCTTAGCTCTTCTGTGTAGTCAAATCAAATGTACTAGAGTCCAAGGCTGACTTCAATCTAGATAATACAGGGGGGTTTATAATCGCAGAAATTGGCAAAGTCCCCTTGACTGTAAACAGTACTGTTCATAAATGGGACCAAACAAATGAAGCTCTGCCTCACAGAAGATGTTTTGATGCAGTCTTGGAGTGGTGAGCAAATTACTTAAATGTGTTCGCATGTTCCGAAATCCCCAGTTCTTGATGGATTTCATAACGTACACAGCTGAAGCCCGGATAAGACAGAGTTCCCTGGGAGTGTTGACACAACCTGTCAAAAGTATTGGATTTGTTTTTCATATAATCAAGATGTGCCTGGTGCAGGGGTTATAGAAAGCCTCTCTGCTTTGGGTGTGCAAGCTCATCCTGAATTCTGAGGCCAGAACACGCCAAGCACAAACGGCCCGATCGTATTTACAGGTGTACGAGGGTCTGGAGCTGGCAGGGACAGTGCACGTAACACTAGGGGCATACGTTTGGTCTGCCGTCAAGGGCAGAGGGTGGAACAGCTGTTGGAACCATGGGAGGCTGGGAGATGATTATTGCAGTTTCCAAGACTCTGCTGGGAAATTAGGTGGAAATATTTAAATCCATTCCAGGTGTTGTGAAGATTAACTACATACTTCTAACAAAAAATAAATAAAATTTTTAAAATGGGAACCGGGATCTCAGGATCTGAGCCATTGTGTTGGTGTGAGAACACGCATACAAAGGTAAACAATGCTCAGTCTTTTCCTCTGGCTCTCAGGGATGTAAAGAAATAAGGTTCCTCTCAAAAAGAAAATAACACTGCTAATTCCTCAAGCATAAGAAAAATCTGCTTTGAGGATTCAAAGGCCTAAAGTCAGACTGTTGCTGTGATGCATTCCAATATATTCCATGTTGGAAGACTGTTTGCTTCAAGCGATAAACTACATTCACACCATTTACAGATTTGATTGTTCCCTGGAATGAAAAATGTCAATCGAACGATAAAAACAGTAATCTCACATCACAGTCCTTTATCCTTGGCTAATGCAAGCTTATTTCCCCTTAACCATAAACAGGTATTTGTCTTGTACTGAACAGCATTTCCTTGGCACAAGCAAAACTGGTTAGGCCACCACCAATTAACACACATACACACACACACACACACACACACACGCATTCTTTCACATGCAGATATATTGCACTGTCCCACACAATAACACAAGGCCACTCAAAGCTATGACTCATATAGCCTTTAAATAACAGCAAGCCATTCCCAAGAGAGCATACTCAGAGAGCTCCTTAAAACGGAGCTGTTTTCCGGACAGCAGCGAGCCCTGTGAGAGGGCCTAAAATGCAGCAGCCCCAGACCGTGAAGAATAAAAGACGAAGAATGGGAGCCCCGGCCTAGAATCTAAAATGAGCCTAGACATGGGAGCGTTGCGTCCCAAATTCGCCAGCTCCTACTAGCTCACAAACAAAAACAGAGCGCCACTTCCTGTTTCAAAGATCTGGGCTCAGAGCCGACGAACAGGCGGTGCGAGCGCTGCTCGAGTTGATATGAGTTCCCATCCCATCAGGTTTGGAAAACTCTCAGCCCCCTTCGGGTACCTGCCAGCCTGTGCCATCGTTCCATACTGTGATACCCACAATGCACTGCGGCAGATCCCCAGGTGTTATACATTGTGAGTCTGGCTACATTGCAGGGACGGTGGTGCACACATAAAAATAACAGAATGGAAACCATTCCCAACAATCCCTCTATTCCTCTGCCCAACCTCCCTTCAAGTGGCTCCTGTGTCTGAAAAGAGCCGTTCCGTCCCTGTAGACACCTCTTGGAGACATGAAAGTGACAATTTGAACACCCCCACTTTCAGCTTTTCCTGGCAGTCAGCTGCAGTCCTATATCGGGACTCGTTCATATTAAGGCACATCTGCCCACAGACGGGGGCATTGGGTCTAACTGGCAGGTTCAGTGAATTGATATTGCTTTGGAATTGACTAAGCTTTTATTTATCTTCGCATGTCTTATTCATATTAAATCAGAAAAATAACTTCATAACTTTTTTTTGTTCTACAGTGCCCTCCACTATTATTGCCACCCGTGGTAAAGATGAGTAAAAAGGGTCATAAAAGATTCACCGTTGTCACACTGAAAAAATGAGAAAAATCCAACCTTTAATTGAAGTAAATATATTATGAGAAAAAAAATACCTCATGAAGAAATAATTATTTTTAACAAAACCATGTGTGCCACAATTATTGGCACCCCTGCGTTTATATACAAAATAAAGTAATCATTTTTACTATTTGGTCGCATATCTTTTCTATGCCATGACCCAACAACATCATTTTTGATATCTTATTTTCTGGTACTCTTACAAGCGATACTACTACAAGGTCTCTGCATTTGAATGGATCTCTATGGGAATTGGGGGGTGGGACTAGATTTAGCTGTAAATTATGCTGGAACAGTATGGAATACAAAATGGCCAAGTCATCAAGGGTATGAGGTATCAAACAAGCCTCAAACCATCACTCTGCTGCCAGATATGCAGTACATATGAGCACAGTCTATCATGTTATCCCTGTTAAGTTCACTTAGCATACCCTATATGTCTGCAATAAGTAAAATACAGTCAAATAATTAATTTAGAATTTATTCAAAAAAGAAATTGCCTGTGAGTAGTCGCTCCTGTCAGTGCATAGTTCCTAAGTTAACAATTACAATTGGTTGGCAAATACTTTAAACATTTATGTGAAAAAGCTTTATTTACTCCAAAATGTGCAAGAAAGCAAGTTAAATGATCATAACTAAAGTTCAGTTGGAGATCTCCATAGACCCTGCACCGCGCAGTTTCCATTTGTTTCACAAATGAGCGATTAGATGTGTGAATAGAACAGTAGCTTATAGGCTCTGAAAAAAATGAATGATTCCAGGAGCTCTGTGACCTGCCAGTAAGCTGAGCACACGTAGCCTGCACGCACCCCTACGTCCTACATCCTAAGTTTTGTTCCCAACGCATTTGCCCACTTTCCCAACTATATAGTTAATAATCTCTGCTTATGATTGCTGTTATGCAAGTATTGTCCTCATTGCTCTGAGTTTTGATTGCCCTTTATGAATGCGGCATAATCGATTGCTTCATGTTTCACCCATATCAAAGAGATCTTTGATTAATTTGACTTCTATTGAAGATTGAGCTTCGATTGGCATAGCTTAGGCTAGTCTGTAAAAATAATACAAACAGCTGAGTTTACTTTTTCAAATTTTGCGACTCCATAAAAGAAATGGATAAAATAATATTCTACTAATGACTTGCTAATGTGATAGTTGTCCTCTCAGTGAGGCTGAGCACTTTCAGTGATCCTTAGGTGTGAATGGGGGATGGAGAGAGGGGAAGGGGGCGGGGAGCTCGCTTTAGCAGGTATTCCATTGCTTATACTCCGTCATTCTAGGTGCATTTTTGATATTTCTTTTCCAGAAAGTAAATTTAGTAATTTTAAAACATGACCACGTACGACATATTTATGGAAAAGTCATAAAAAGAGGTCGTAGTGCGACTCGCCTGCTAAGAGATATCAACACTCAAAATTCCAAAAGCGGTCAAATGACCGCTCCCTCCGTTCTAGTGTTAAATCCATGGGATCTCCCAGAGCTTTATGCACAGCTGTGAGCACATTGCGTTTTTATGGCGATTTTGATCGCCCCGAAACACGCTTCGGTCATAAGATCACAGGCAAACTGCCAGAGCGCAAACGCACGTGGGCCCATGCGCAAACACCCAAGCGCGTGCCCATGCAGTCGCCAGAACCATGGCCTTTCTCAAAATTATGGGAAGCAGATTGAATGGGGAGCAAAAGTTGTACAGCGCTCCAACCCAATCCTCCATGGTCCCGCGGCCTATTATAATGGTTTAATGCACCGTGCCACATACTGGCCCGTTCCAATTACCTCAGCGCCCCATAGTGCCGGGCAGCAGACCTGGTGCTTTTAGTAGAGGACGGTGCCAGGTTCTTTGTCCACTGAATAAGTGATAAGTGTGAAATGAGTACATGTGGCAGATAAGTGGTGAAACTGACTGCACTTTTAGCATGGGGAACGCTTCTCTTACACTGGGGAGAATCGCCTAGAGACAGAAACCTCTTATCTGCACAGAGTAAGCAGGAGTTTTGAGTTTCAGCACAAATGCCATCGTATCGCTTAAACCCCTTAAAATATGTAATGCAAAACATACGGCATACATTACACTGCCCTATATATCAACATGAGTCATGCAGGGCACTTAAGAACTGATGTGTTTTCATTTATGCACTTAATGCACACCTAATAGAATTATATTGTAGAATATTTGAATAAAAATTAACAAATTGAAGTGGCAACTACAGATACATTTTGTCTGTATGAGTTTGATTACTTTCTTTTTATTAACTTTAGATGCCATTACTTCCATAATGATTCAAAGAGGATGTGAGCCGACGCCGGTCGGTCGCAGCACTACATAAAAGCACCTGGGGTGGTTCTTTATCAATGCCAGAGAAAAGCCCGGAGAAAGCGCTTGGCTATATGCACCGACCATTTCACTTTCAGGCAGCAACTAAATATCAATGCTGACTGACGATTGCAAAGCTCTGATGTTTTAAGAAAATAGCTCTGGGCACACTTGCGGGGGTACGGGGATATTGCAGCAGACACAAGGCTATTCACCAAACAGCTTCATCTCGTCCTTCCTCTGCTGGCTGCTCGCCAGTGGCCGAGTTTTCCAAGTCTGAAACACTGTTGTTTTTGAATTATGCAGAGAAATGCAGATTCAAGAAAACGCAGGGAAGATGACCTACATACAGAGAGATGCTCTGTGGGCCCAGTGAAGACTAACCTCCGTCCAAATGTCTCCCACATACTTATCTGTCTGAACACTCCCTGCTGCCAAAGACAAGAGGTCTGAGATTGCATCACTGCATATAAATTTTCTCCCCCATTAACACATCTGTATGGAATGTGTGGAGGGCTCAGTTTCCCTGCGGAATTGATTAACTTATGTAGGGCTGACACTTAAGTGAAGTTTTTTTTCACTGGGAGACAGAACTAAGCATTGTTCATTCCACAGACACCAAGCCATAAAATGCCATATAATAAGCTTTATCAGCTTTATCGGCTTATCAGGCCCTCTGCATTTTTTTTCCCAAATAAATTTTTATGGAACTCTTTTAAAGAACATTTGTTTGGTTGATTATTCATTTTGTGACAACACACACACAAGTGTACACATACTACCACACACACAGACACACTCAACCATACACATGCACACATAAAATGAGAGCAGCTCTCTCCCTCTTGAAGACAAACTTGCCCTCTGTTTACCCTCTGTCATTTTCTTCCTTCCCAAACAACCAATGGTTTCTGTCGCCCCCAGACAGCTGCTGGGAAAAAAAGGACCTGGTGTATTTGCTTTAAGCCCCTACCTTGGCCCATTATCAACACAGGCATCTCGCTCACTTCAATCTTTCAGGACAGCCAGTGAGATTGGTCACTGACTGCCAAGTCTTCTCTCCATTAACCTTGTGTCACACAAAGCAATTTATAAGCAATAAGCACTGCCTGCAAAGAGCGCGTTTGATCTGATCCCATGCAAATGCGCATGTTACGCGATGCGATTTACGAGCGATTCAACGGGGATTTACATCGTAAAGAATGTGAGCGACATAAAATCATGCGCGTAACGCCGTGTCATTTTATTTTCCGTCAAAAACCTGTTCGTGAACGGTTCTGGATCACATGTTAGCGCCATGTACCTGTGGAACCGCGTCTAAAATAACAGCGCAGAGCTAAATCAACTGACGCAGGAAATGTTGATGGCTCAAGCAGCGAGAGGCATGAAGGGCTCTTCCTTTGTTAGAAGAAATAGAAATGGGGAAGCAACAGACAAACATGAAAGGATGAGAAACTGGTACATCTTTTACTCAATATAAACACAGTGCGTGACATGGGTTTGATTGCCGATTGGACGCTGAACAAATTAAATGGCAGGAAAGACAGCCGATGCCTTCTGGGTAATGAGTTCAAACAGAACGGCTTGTGAATTTCAGATTGCTCTGCATGCTAAATGAAGCAGCTCCAGGTGGGTTCCCTAGCGAATGTTAGAAGCTAGCGTGTAAAACAGCTTTGTGCCACCTGAGCCTTAGTCTGTCACTGCTGTTGAACATGGCTGTCTGTCGCCATAGAGGCATCCCACGCATAATTTTGTTTACATGTGATCCGACCTTAAGCATTCTATTGCAATGTTGCATGGAACAGATTCCATTAGGCTATAGTATTGAGTTGACTACAATCTCCCCACCTGGCATAATATTGTGGTGAATGAGCATTTACAAATAGGTATAACTAGGCTGGGAATTATGAGTCAAACCTGATAGTGAAAACTGAGGGGCTGAGTGGGATGGGTTACCCATCTAAGGGGTCGAATTACTAAGATCCCAAATAAGGGCTGTTATTTTGCGGTCGCAGCCAATGTATTTGCACATGTTATTATTTCACACTTTGCGATTGATCAACTAAGAGTCATTATGTAAATAACACCAGCCGCAAACTGCCATATTTAAATGAGAAATTTTGCATGTTTGAATGGTTATACTGTAAAACAATGGTGAAAAGACTGGCAGCAATGTTGCCGGTTTTACGGTATTTTTTTAATGTAGGGTATAGGCTACTGTTACACTGAACGAGCTGGTGGTTTATTACAAACTGTGTGACCGGTTAGGCTAACTGGAGACTCTAAATGGCCCATAGGTATGATTGCGTGAGTGAATGGTGTGTGTGCCCTGTGATGGATTGGCGACCTGTTCCGGGGGTATTCTTTGCTTCTCGCCCAACGCATGCTGAGATAGGCTCCAGCCCCGCCATGACCCTGACTGACCAGAAATAAGCAGGTTAGATAATAGATGGAGGGATCACTCCAGTTGAGAGTTTAACAAAATGCTTGAAAGTCTCCTCTGTCTTGAATCAAATCCAATGCGATAAAAAAGCACCAAATCCAGTTCTCACCATAATGATGCTCTTCAGCTTACAACAGCACGGGTAATTTACTCTATCGCTGCAGAAGAAATCTCAAGTAAACTTTGAATTTAATACAAAGCCAGTGAACGTTCATAGATTTTTTGGACCATTTTAAATCATTTAATAGATTGGTAATATCCTAAAATAGAGAGAGTAAAAAGCATTACCCTACTGTGATCAAATCAAATTTTGGCTGGATTTCATACAAGAATCACTTGAAGGTAAAACAAAAATTACACCTAGGTGCTCCCTTTTAGTTGGAATCAACACTGACTGCAACATCAAATTGTACATGTGGGTGCCGCTGAAATGACTTGCAGGGAATGGAAGCTCAAGTGGTCCACAAAGCACAGTGATCATCAGAAGCTGGTTGTTAAGAGCATGGCCATGACCGAGTATGATCCCTTCACCCCCTTGAGAGTGCATATTTGAGTCAACTTCATCAAAAAGCTTTTGAGTGGGCAACTTTTTCTCACAAATGGGGGCACTTAAAATCCCAGGATGAAACCCTTATTACTGGGGTTTTGTCGAGGGGATTCAGGAGCACACTCATCCGACAATTTCAGGAAGTAAAACGGAAGTAAAAACTACAACTTGTAGTACAAGAGCAAGACATATTACAAACTACTCTTTTTATTTTATATTAATTCTATCTTCATTCATAATCTACACTTTGTAAGCATTTTTTTATATGTAAACTTTTGATATTCTCAATAAAAAGAAAAAAATAAAGAAAAATAGTTTGGAAAGAGTTTTGCAGGATTTATTTCGCACACAGCTTGCAGTGAGGGGAAAGAACACATAGTAGACACGGGTTTGAGTGGCCAGGGGACAGGGAACAGGGGGCAGGGAACAGGGATCATATTCGGTCACAGCTCATGACTGGAGAGTAATGAGAGTGATATATAGGATCGTGGCATCAGGAACAAGGCTGCCAGAAACTGGGCACTATGATGCATTTGAAAGCTTTGGAATACACAGCAGGAATTGCCTCCCATTGACTCCCATTAGCATCCCGTTCAGGAAATAGTACTAATTTCCAGGAACATTCAGGAATATAAATATAAATATGAAAAAAGAAAAAACCTTGTGCACAGCATATAAGGTCCTGATTGCAGCAAGAACTAAATCAAACTGCACAGTTTCATGAATCATGAACTATATTAATGGGTTTTGCAAACCGCACACTCGGAACAAAATAATTGCACTTTATTTTTGAAATGGCTCCGTTTCCTGACACAAAGGCTGTGAAGGACATGTTTTGCTGTAGTTTCTTTAGGTTTCCTCTTTTGGTCATATGCAGGCTTAGTGCAATTAGACTGCACGCACACGCACACGCACACACGCACACGCACACGCACACGCACACACACATACTGCTCCCTCAAAAAAAAAAAAAATGCCTAGGCAAGCGCGTAAATTGGGCTGCTTGAAAAATGACATGCATAGATTGGAGAATAAAATGATAATGTGATAATACACAGCAGCCCTCCAGGAAGAGGGTTTGGTTCGATGCCCCTGCAATATGAAAACTGGCAGGGAAAAGGACTAGACAACGAGACCTCCGACAGAGCCCGGCGCCGTGGCTGCGGCCTTGCGACGCTCGCTTCATCGACCTCGCCGGCTTCCCGTCGACAGCACGCGTGCTCGGCGGCGACGACGGCGCGAGGAATCGGCGGGACACCCCGCGGCCTCCGGCAGGTGCTCGTTCCCCGCCGAGCAGACTGTTTCGTGTTTTTCTTTCGGGGTCTCCCGTGGAGACTAAACTCTCGACGATCTGGCAGCGCTGGAGGGGAGAGGCCCGCGCGGGCCAGATTACTATGCTGTGATGTATATTCGCGGACGGCCGTGTCCAAACGCGGCTTAAGCGGCTTACGCCTCGCTCGCTCGCCGCGTGTAAAGGCTGAGGGGAATTTGCTTGAATGCCTGGCTTATGCGTAACAAAAGCAGCACCCTATCCATTACTCCGCAGAAAAACACAGCTAGCATGAAAAATAAGCACATTCAGAGCAGCCAGCTCCCTTCCATGACCAATCACCACATAGTTCACTTTTTTATAAATAAAGGCCCTCGTAGAGCTGAGCCTTACATAGACTTATAGTGGATGGGAGCAGAGGGGAAGAATGGTTGAGCAGTTGTTGCAATTTGTTATCAAACACAGGATACGTTCTAGAATGTTCATGAATATAAAAGGTATGAGTACCATGTGATCGTGTAACGCATATTATAGATGTAGAAAACAAGTGCAGCGGGCAGGATTCTGCTTTTGGAGTGAACGAATGGCATCAGATGTGCAGTGATGTGGAACTTTTATTTTATTTTTTTGCAGCTGTACTGCAGCCAGGGAAAGGCAGTGCTGGCCAGCACAAATACTCCAAAATGTGAATAACAAGGGATAACTGTCAAAGTTTCAATTTGCTGTGGAGTATTTGTGTATGAACACTGGCGTGTGTGTGCATCAGTGTGTACGTGTGTGTCTATGCGTGTCTGCACACGCATGCGTGTGTGTACAAATAAGTGGAGGTCTTCTCGTCAGAGAATTATTTTAAATGAATGAAGTTAATTTATAAAGAGAGATGTTGAAATGTTTACAAGTAAAAATCCTGCCTACTTAAATCTTTCTTTTCAGTCTTTTCTCAATGATAGGTGCCTGCATTCCTAAAGTAGCACACACAATGTTGACTAATGTACATCTGTTAAAATGGGGCACGTCCTGCCATCGTGTTCTCAAAAGCGTACATTGTGCTGACAAAATATTGGCTCAGCACTGATTCATCCATTCTTTTCATTGCTGGAACACAGCAGTTAAACACAGTTTCCCTGAAGAATAATCTGCAGCTACAAATGACACCAGAATATGGCCCCTCACACTCAGTCTGCTTTTCACTGGAAAATAACTCTGGCAGTGAATGAACAGACAGGGCAATCTTTGGATTCCATACACTTTCCAATGACAACAGCAAAGACCTTGGTGCTATACAGAATTATTAAGGCTAAATTATATTTTATACAGCAGTCAATATAGCCTGTACACTACAATCGTGGCTATATTTGAAAAAGAAAATCCATAACTGTTAGTAGGCGTTCTCTTTTTGTTTAGTTGCATAACCATCAGCAACACACACTTTTGCTATTAGTCTCTTTCATGGTTTCAGGATAGATCCTGACAACTCCAAGCAGAAGTGAAATGTATGAGAAAGTGCCAACTGAAAACTAATCGCAGTTCAGTTTCCAGAAAGTGTCCCTTATTGGTCAAGTGTTCAGAAAGACACTGCCCTTGAATTTTAGCTTAAATATTGGGTTTCTCCAAGAACAGTTTCTGCTTAATAAAACACATTTGACTGAACACAAAGATGGATGTTTGTAGGTTGGATTGTTTACGGCAATACATTAGCAATGGAAATTCACTCCAGGTGAGCAAATTGGAGTACCCACTGTGTCTCAATATGTTTTCTCTATGGTCTCTATGGGTGTCTAACTAGACCCTGACTCCAGATTCCAGATTCCAGATTCTACAGTCTGTATGGTGTCTAAATAGAATGTCTCCACAATCTCTATGGTGGCTGATTAGACTCCCTCTCCACAGTCTCTATGGTGTTTTGAGGGCCTGGTGGTCCCTTGGAGACAGGCAGCTGGAGTGAAGCCCAGGGGTCCGGCTGTGGTTTTATCATCAGTGTCCAAAAAAACCTCCCAGCCTCAAGCCTGCAGGCCCACAATCCCTCAATAAAACACTAGAATCAGCAGCACATCAACTCAGAGCACTTTTCTCTGACACAATCTGCAAGAAGCTCCCAAAAAGCGACAGAACAGGCGTGTCTAAGTCTGGCTTGTCTAAGATTTTAGCAATATTCTCTAAAAATTTACATCTGTCAGACTTAACAGAACTGCAATTTACATTTCAGAAATAAAGACCACCTTAAAACTGTTTGGAAGTTCACACAAGTATCCAAGAACCCTAAGCTGAAGGTGAAGAGGTTGTGACTTCAATCAAAAGTATTGCCCTACTTGTAATCAATTTTCTCTGAGTTATGCACCATTTTTAAAAAAAGGCTTTTAAAAGTTGCAGCCCCTCTCAACATTTGTTTCTCCTTGGCTCATTCCTTTGCCAGGGACTCGTATGAAGAGCCTGGCCGGTTATACCGGTGCGACAGTGAAGTCCGCTTTGACTACCAGCAAGCCCAGACTGGCCCCCACACCACAGAGAGGAATGCGCTAGCAAGCCCAGACTGGCCCCGACACCACAGAGAGAGATGCGCTGAAAGGCCACTGAGAACTACCCAATGTCGTGCCCTGAGGTGAAGCTTTCTCAGGCGGCCTGCTACCCTGACGGACAGCACACATACAGTGCCGGGGAGAAGCAGAAAGTAGGAAGCAGGCTAAATGCTGCATCAAGAGGAGGGTCGAATGGTGTGTGTGAGACAGAAAGCAGAGTTCTGATTGTTCTGCTCCTGCTACGGCTCTCTTCAGCCGTCCTACCCGGGCTTTGGGTTTCACTCAGGCGATCATTCCGAGTCCTTCCACTTGAAAAACAAGGCCAGGCCCTTGAGCTCAAAATGTGGAGGGAGACGATCCATATCCCAGGTTTCCTTCTGCATCTGTTACTTTTGTAGGGTTGCCATACCTACAACTGACTTCCAATGGGGAAAACTTCCATTGCTTTTCACATCACCCTTGTGTTCCTGCTGTGCGATTACCCTTTTCGCCCAATCACAGACGATTCTGGTTAGCTAGCAAATTATCCACTCTAAAGCTGTGGAAGTAGTCTAGTTTAGCTAGCGGCTTTTCACCTAAAACATTAACTTATTAGTGGCTTGTCTAGCTAATAAGTTAATGTTTCATGTGAAAAGTATTACCAACCAAAGTGTTAGATTTACAAAACAAAAATCTAACTAGCGGATTTATTTTCTTGTGAAACCAAAGTTTTTATCTGACCAAACACAAAATCCCTCAGAATGAGTCTCTCCATCACAAACACACAGTCTCCCTGAGTCTCTCCATCACAAACACACAGTCTCCCTGAGTCTCTCCATCACAAACACACGGTCTCCCTGAGTCTCTCCATCACAAACACACAGTCCCCCTGAGTCTCTCTAGCACAAACACACAGTCCCCCTGAGTCTCTCCCGTTCTTTGTGCCAGTATAGAATATCAATATTCATAAGTGCTTTTTCATGGCCCCTTTCCCCGTGCAGTATTTATTAAGCACTATGATCGTTTTCCTGGAACTCGTCACAAGTGCAACATGCTGCATCGGTTAAGTTTCCTGTTGGAAGAGGAATTGCATAAATAGGCACACTGCACCCCACTGGAAGGGTGATGCTGCAGGGAAACAGCTGGCTTTCAATTACACTTTCAGTTCCCACTTGAACTTCTGCTTAATCTCAAGGACAAAAATGCCCAAACACCCCAACATCCAACGCACGCACGCACGCACGCACGCACATACACAAGCACACACACACACGCACACACACACGCACACACACACGCACACACACACGCACACACACACACACACGCACACACACACACACACACACACACACGCACAAAGGCACATATACACAAGCACACACACACACACACACACACACAAAACACTCTCTTGTATCCAGCAGGCTAGCTTTGGCTTCCAGAATTTGCTGTGTTTGCAACACAGGTGACACAGGGTGTGCACACTGTATGAGATGGATGGGGCAGCACATAATTGAATATGAACACTGAATGGAGACAAGTGGAGTTGGACAATGGTGGAAAATTGCTTCCATCTTCTGGGAGATTCAGCAGCTTTGTTAGCCTGTTAACCTCTTTCTCTCTGAGAAAGAGAGAGCGAGTGGGAGAGAAAGAAAGAGAGAAATTGCTCATATTGCTCATGATAATGTTAAAATGACTGGGGCTGTGGAAACGACCTACAGCAGAACTGGAACTGAAGTGAGTCTTCCTGATCCAGTGCATCAGCGTGCTCCACTTTTCAGCGTTTGTTTAATATCGCTTTTTCAGGCAACTGTCGCATACAGGTGCACATTACCCTGGGATAGCTCAATCTGCCATTACAGGGGCCCTCCACAGCCCGCTTTCCAAAGCCTTCACCCCGGGGTACGCCAGCCAATAAGCTGCTCCTTAATATTCCGCCCCACGCTGCTGCCTTGGCGTGCAAATGTGCTCGCAGGGGCTTTAGTGTTCCGTCCCCCTGTGGAACGGTCGGCCGCGCGTCTCCATACACGCGTGTGCTCCGGCGCATGGCGCCATCTCTGCAAATTAACGCCGGAGCCGCCAGCCAGCCCGCCCTCAATTTATGGCGAGGCACAGCCTGCCCCCCACGGAGACGGCGGCTCTCGTTAAGCCCGTCTCGCCTCAACCCCCCCCCTTTCTAACATCAAAGCAGGCGCATGCGGGCTACTCGCTACCGAGCGAGAAACGGGGGCGGACTGCCGTCTAATTGGATGCGCTCATAACCGGTGAGGGCTGAGCGTTTAGCGGAACGGCGGCTCTTCTGACCGGGGCTGGTGCGGGTGTCTGAGGTAGTTACTCCGCCTTGGCCACGTTACATTCCCAGGGGCTGGAGGTCGGCCTGCATTCCCACTTACGAACAGCTGACATGTTTCAATACATTCTATTCCTATTTGGAGGGGAGGCTCTGGTCAAGCCTTAGTCTTTCATCCTTTTTTTGTGGGTGTTTGGCAGTGATACACTGACCGGGACATGGTTGCACAAAAAAGTATTTTTTGTTTGTTTACCTGACCATTTGAAAGCATACTTTGCCTGGTGCTCATACTGAACATTTTTGAGGGCGACACACAAGCACAAAGCTCATTTCCTTTGTGCTCCTCTTACAAAGAGGACGGACGATGCCAAGGACAGAAGGTTCCAGCGGCGCTCTCAGAGGCCTTTCAGCGCATCTCTCTCTGTGGTGTGGGGGCCAGTCTGGGCTGGCTAGCGCATCCCTCTGTGGTGTCGGGGCCATCAGGCTCTCCATAACCGGCCAGGCTCTTCATACGAGTCCCTGGCAAAGGAATGAGCCAAGAGCTCTGAATCGCACAACCAATCAGGACCCAGATAGGGTTGAGGTAGGAGTTCCATTTATGAATGCGCAGTCTATTTAATTTGTTTTCCCTTGATGCCCTGTTGTGGTAGGGTTCTTTTCCTTCACGTCACAAATACATAGACAATACTTCCAATGTAAAAAGGCAAATGCCCTCTAATTATGTTTTGCACAAGCTTTCACTGCATAGCAGAACGAAGGCAAGCAAACAAACTTTGAGTCGGAGGTTGACACATTTTCAGACGAGCGGATCTCGATTCCACACAACAGGGGAAAAAACTCTGCACTCTCAAAACAGATGCATTAAAAACACATAACGTGTCATTTTTTAACACACCTCTGTGTCTAAAGAACAATGCATTTTGTGTTACTTTTCAACAGTCTTTATTAAAAAGTCTCCCTTTTTCACAAATAAATTGTGTAGTTTGACACAAAATGTGTTGAAAGCAACATAAAAGTATTGACTTTGACACCACTATCTTACACCCGGCGCTAAGCGGCGGTAACCCAAACACCCAAAAACTTTTCCAGTTTCACACCGACGCAGTTGTCATTTTAACGCCCAGCGCTCACATTGTTTAAATAACAAGTGAACTTGCACCCATAGCAAGTGAACTGGGCAGGTTGGTCTTAAGATGAGGTGTCGCCAGGATCATTTTTGGTCTATTGCTATCTTGAAGCAGCAAAAAGTCATGTTGCAGTTGTTTCAATGTTATTTTAATGGCGCAATATACAGTGGGGACAGAAAGTATTTGGGCAGTGACACAATTTTTGTTGTTTTTGCTCTATGAAAAGGACGTCACGTGGCACTGTAATGGCGACATGTAGTCCAGCTGCCTCTCGTGTTCGTGTTTGTTCATTTGAATGTGTTTTGTTGTCGGGCTTTTGTCTTTGTTTTTTCATGCGCTTTGTGTCTGTAGTGGGATGGGGAAGCGGGCTGGAGATTTTTCAGGGCACTCCTGCTGCTCGTGTGATCATATTGACGAATTGTCTAGTCGATATAATTTTGTTTGTGGTCGTCAGCATGGAGACGCATTCGCAACATATGCTCGGGAATGTCCGTTGGATCTACAGACTGCAGCAACAAAGTTTACCATCGCTCTTCACCGGAGTTGAGGATTTCTGGACTGATCCGGGAGTGCAGGCAGTCTTCGAAGGGCACCCAGGGTAGTGAGAACATAATGTGGGGGAGGAATGAGGAGATGACTGGGAGGATTTACGCAGTTCGGTGCTCCGTTTCGGCGGTGAGCAGAGACCGCGGCGCTGCGTGTATGGAGGAGAGTCGTGGAGGCGGAGTTTGTATGCTGGACTGCTTCGTGACACTGGAAATCTCGGGGCTGTTTTTTTAATCATGGCTGTATTGCACTTTAATTAACTTAATTCACTTGATTGATGTAATGATTCTGTTGGATGTCTTTGTTTGATATGTTTGTATGTTGTGGGTCTGCCCCACTTGTCTGTCTTTTTTTGTTGTTGCTGGGGCTACAACTGAAGTTCCCTTACGGGAAAATAAAAGTTATTCTATTCTATTCTCCAGAACATTGAATTTTAAATGGAACAGGGATTATGAATTTAAAGTGCAGACTTTCAGCTTTAATTTGAGGGTTTTTACATCCATGTCGGGTGAACTGTGTAGCAATTGTAGAATTTTTTATACACAGTCACATAAGTAAAGTCATCATTTTTAATATTTGGTTGCATATCCTCTGCATGTCATGACTTTCTGATGACTGTGACCCAAAAAAATCAAAAGACTCAAAAGAATCAATATCTTATTTTCTGGTACTCTTACAAGCGATACTATAACCTCTCTGCATTTGAATGGATCTCTATGGAAATTGGGAGAGGGGGCTAGATTATGCTGTAAATTACACTGGAACAGTATGGATGACATGGTTGGCTGTTAGTCATCAAGGGTCCGAGGTATCAAACAAGCCTGAAACCATCACTCTGCTGCCAGATATGCAGTAGATATGGATGGATGACTTTAAGGGTTGTTTCTCCGGACTAATTTTCCAATTGAACTCTGAATGTATCAGGCTGCAGTGATAATGATTTGAGGCTCATATGATACCTCAGACTGGACATTTTTCTGTGAAATGTGGATACGACAGGCTATGTGCTTTTACAGGCTATGCCACCAAAACAACCCGACTTCAAGGCTTTCAAAGCACGGACAGAATCACCATGGACGAACCGTGGATTCAGTCCATCGTCCTTCTCAGGAAGGACTCTTCAGAGAAACTTCTGGTGCCAAACTCTCATGGAAGACGCCCCCCTTTCCTACCCCCAAGACCCTCAGTAATTGGCATTTAATAGTGTCACACGGCATGAAAATCACACTCAATTCAAGAAAACGTACTTCGATCAGTGAGAGGCTTCCAGGAGAGCTTCTGCACAAGTGGAATATGAGGTCTGCAGTGACGGAGAACAGTATGGAATTTGAATTAAGACACAGGAAGAACGCGGTCTGGCATACCGATTTAAGACAAAGTCGCGGACGACCACCTCCAAAACGCCCACGGCAAAACGGCCAGGGTAGCGGTGAAGGAAACGGCTCTTACCTGCAGCGGGATCCCGGCCTCCCTCTTGGTCCACGTCTGAGAGAGCCAGTGAGGCACAACGGTCTGTCCCCGGAGCTCCCCTGCAGAGAGGACACAAATGCTGGGGTTAGTATGTAGGAAAGCAGGTGGCCGAGGCCTACTGCTGGATCTACTTGGTGGGCCCTGCCACTGACACAAATTATAAGGCATGTGCTGGATTTGGCTCTGTGCATTAACTCTACATCTGTCTATCGGGGCGGCAAGGAAGATATGCAAATCTGTAGTGTAGACAGAGAGACAGTGCCGTTTTTCGGGTGGGCGAGGGGGGTGTCCATTTCATGTGCAGCTGGGATGAATCTCTGAATGTCAAAGGTCGGGCAGAGCTCAGCCACACACAGGCTCTGAAGAGCCTTTAGGTCCAGACGAAACAGTGAACCTTACTCTGAACTACTTATGAATAATATGACCCCCTCCCCCTTAACCCTGTAAGGAAAGGCACCACCCCCTTTACTCATATCAAAATTAAAATTTACCAGTTAAATAACGCAGAAATACATTACTTTTTTGTATTATGACTTTTAATTATTTTATTTTTAAAATATGCAAATTAGCTAATAGCTAATTAAATATGCACTAATTTGCATAAACCCAGATACGCTTTTTTTACCTCAACAGATTTTTTTGTTTTAATGTGATTAATAACTCAATAGTTAGGGCTTTTCAGAGGCTTTTGACAAAATAATGTTTTTTAAATGAATTATTCCAAAAACAGTATTAACATGCTGAAAAATCCCATTTTGGGCCTATTTTTACAGATAAAATGCCACATAAAATGAAAATGACAAAACATATTTAAAGCCTCTGAAAATCCCTAGATATAACTTTTAAGAAGCAGTATGTAAAATTATGTAGCTGTACCTATTGTGAGAGTAAAAAAAAAAAACATATCCCGTATGGTAAATAGATGATTTTAAGAAAATGGCCGTTAAAGATTTGCTAATGTAAAAAAGGGTTTCCCTTGACTGCTTGTTTTTCGTCCATACTCCCAGGGACAGCAAAGGAAATATGGTCATGCTTGCAATACAGTTACAATACAGCAATTACAATACTCCAGGAAACAAGCTTTTGAACTATTTCTGATTCAACCAGGTCAGTTTTAAAACCATGGAGGCATTTAATCATAAAAGATGCTATCATAAGCTAATTTTATGCTTTGCATACTTGACGAAGGTGTTACATAGTCATCTAAATGAACTATTTATAATAATTATTTACCTTTAGTTTCTTTATTTTATGAAGCAAAATATTTTTAGAAGCAAAATATCAAATAATCTCAAAATTGAGATATGGAAGCAAAATCATCGTTTTTGAGGGTGGTGCCTCCCCTTAAAGGTATAAGACCACAAATATGTGATGATGTAACAATCACTAGTAGTGATTGCTACAGAGTTCTAGAACACATCAACAAAACATCTAAAAAAAAAAAAAAAATACTCTTCAATGGGTTAAGGTGTAGGATCACAAATGTGATCAGAATGTTCTTAGCTGAGCATTCTAATGCTGATATAACAATAAACCCGTTTAATTAAAAGCAATGGAGTCCGAGAACACAGACTTAGAGTTTAGAAAAAAAAACATTCCAAAAAACCTATTCCTCAAAGGGTTAAACACCATACGAAGCTGTCGCTATTTTTATGAATAACGACATGCTACAAAGGGGTCTGAATTTACTGTTTCGAAAATAACATCTAAGGGTCTTCTTCATGAATATATGAGAAAAAGCATCTGTATGCTGTTCCAAATATTTAATTAGTGTTCAATGGCCAAATTCTCATGGCTAAATACTCAACCAATCAAATAATCTGTCTAATCCCCAGTTAAATTGGGGAATGCTAATTTTAGTACCTTTTAAGTAAGTAGGGTATAAACATTTTGCTTTGTTTTTAGTGCCCGAGAAATAAAATGGGGGAAGAGGAAGTTAGACACAAGAAAAAAGAAGGATAGAGAAAGTAAGAAAGAAAGAAAATTATAAAAACAACGGGGGTTTTTCCTGGCTCAAAATCAGATAAAGGCGGCATCTCATCCAAAATCACGCAGGGGTTAGACTTGCACCCCAGCCAAGATTCTTAGGGTGTCTGAATCTCATCCAATTCATATAGTTGACATTCTGAGGAACCCATTTCACCCTAGTTTTACAGAGTTAGAATCCTTTGCCTTTGCAGGAGAGCAAGATTTGTGATCCCCAATATGCAAATAAGGGTAGATGTACAGTAGTTAAACCCCAGCCACAATTCCTAGGGTGAATACATTATCTGAAATGCATCCGATTTATATTGTAGGCATTCTGAGAAATCCAAGAAAAAAATAATTGCATGGATTTTTGCATTGCCTTATTCAAATAACCGCAATCTTGTCTGTCCATGTAATAATTTCACCCAAGCAACAATTTGTACGATAACACAGAAACCGACCTGAATCAGATTCACCAAAGCCCCCTTCATTTTGAATTGCCCAGTTTATTGGTACATATGGGAATTACATTTCATTTTTTTAAATTTACTTTAGCAATATCTCTTTAAAGTACATAATTTAACAATTTACTATTCCCGTTTTTATTTTACTGTAGGTCTATGAAACATTTATATATTTGTGGTTTAATGCCGCAGGTTGTGCCAGTTTGCTCATGCCCTTTAAAAAATATGTAAATTATTCAAAATATATATATTTTTAATAGTTAATTACAAAAAGTACAAATAAATAATAAATACAAACATGAATTCATAATATTCATGAAGTATTAAAAAGTAAGTCGTTTGATTTAATAAGCTGTGATCTATAGATTTACAAAAATAGTTAAAGATAATTTAGATAAATTCAGACTTAAAGATAATTCTTAATTATGTAAATGTAATGTGAGGCATCCAAATTTTACTTTGGTAGAAAAATATTGCTAATATTTAATCGGCAGCCTAAAGCCGGAAGTCTTATTGTGGCTTATTTTCGCTAGCTTCACGGGGCTTTACAGCAGCACAGTAGCGTTCTTCTTCACCATCATCGTCGCCTTGTCCCGGAGCAGCGCTGCCATTGCACGTTCAAATGATAGTAATCCACTGAGTGCAACGCTTTTCAAATAAGCTTTATTTTTGTATCTATTGCCGACACTCTTCACATTTTTTATCAATGCAGATAAAACCCTGAACAGTACGCATGATACAGGTTCACAAATGACAGCCTCATCCAAAATGGCCGCCGTGTATCTGCCATTGCCTTGCACCCCAGTGGCTATGACACATTTCCCTCCACGGGTACTCCCTGTTTCTAATGGTTTCCACTAAGGCTGGAGCCAAAGAAATGAGAAAGACTAAAGGGTGACTAAGTGAGCAATGTGCCAGTCATGTTGTCCCCAGTAAAATCAAATGATGAAACGCGCCATAAGGAAACAGTCTGTTGGCTCACCGCATGTTTGAATGAGACTTGAAGATGCTTTGAGGGCAGGATGTTTGCAGTAATAAGCGCTCTATTATTAAAACCAGTACCCAGCTGTATCACAATAATTGTACTCGTTTTCTTGCTAAACAAGCCATTGACCACAAATTGGCTGCCTGCTCAGGCTAGACAAAAACAAATTGTTCGGAACATATGAAATGCGATGAGAAATTTTTGATGGGACACACATCCGCTGGTACATATGAGAAAAGGCTCATTAAGCAGCCCCACAAACCGATTGTCAATGTGTTAACAAGCAAACCGCCATGGATACAAATCTCACAGAGAAAACTACATTATAATGTCTGCCTCTGACAAGGTCATTTTGAAGATTCTAGTTTTACATTTTATCCCGGTGTATTAATTATGAATGGTGTTGTAATTCATGTCCCTTTTCGATTTTTGGGCACACATTGCTAGTGGAGAAATATACAAACAACAGCAGTGGATCTTATATCATCATTGCACATCATCACTGCAATAGTCAATTACAATGACTGAATATGATCCCTTCACCCCTTAGAGGGCGCATATTTGAGTCAACTTTGTCAAAAAGCTTTTGAGTGGACAACTTTTTATCACAAATGGGGGCACCTAAAATCCCAGGAAGAAACCCTTATTTCCAGGGTTTTGTTAAGGAGATTTAGGAGCACACTCATCCGACAATTTCAGAAAGTAAACTACAACTTGTAGTACAAGACATAGAGCGTATATGCATGTCTATGATACAAGAGCGGGACATATTACTACTTCCTCACTAGTTTGGAAAGTGTTTTGCAGGATTTATTTTGCACTCTGCTTGCAAAGTGAGGGGAGAGGGCACATAGTAGACAGGGGTCTGAGTGGACAGAGGATAGGGGGCAGAGAACAGGGATCATATTCGGTCACAGCCTGGGTTTGTGAATAATGGGGCTCAAAAGCGATCTGACCCGGCAGTGCTGTGTGTCTACGACAACGTCAGAATCTTCCGGGCAGATGTGACAAAGGTCAGCAGTGCAGCTCTGGAAGATCTCATTCTAGTTCTTAAAGGGGAGACCCCGGTAGTCACTTGGAGTAAGGGTGTGGGGTCGATCCGCCCCGACTGACCTCGCTCTCTCTGCCCCGACCTGTCTTATCGCCCACCAACCAATCAGAAGGCGGCGTGCTGGCGGACGCTGCAGAGCAGAGGTCAGCACCGCTGTGGCGTCCATCTTCTTCCGCCTGCCGGCCTGGCGCGAGATAAATTTAGACTACGGATAATCAGGCACGTGGTTTGCCTGATTATAAAGATAATACGAGATCAGAAAAACTACCCCTCCCGAAGCGTGCAGGGACGGAGGGCTGCTGCGTCTCTCCCGGCTCCCTGAATTAATGAATGGCTGGAGACGCCCCTGTGGAGACCCTGTGCAGTTATCTCTCTTTCCAGGAAATGAAAAAACCAAGCAGATTTCTTCGACACCCTCCCCCGTCACCGTCATTGAATTAAACGGGAGGATGCATGATGGAAGCAAGCGAAGCCCCTGTTTTCTTCACCTGTGCTTCAGCTGGGTGACCCCCGGGCAATGCCCCGTGGGGAGGCGTCTTTCTTGCTGGTTCGGGCCCCGGTGGGGAGTTTGATGACTCATAAGGGCTAAAGGTGCAGAGCAGAATAAGAGCAGAATAAAGTGTGTAATTACTCAGAAATAGCGCTGATTTAATGCGGTGCCAACCAAGTGGGACGTTTGCCGCACATAGTCTCACGATTCTGACATGCTCTGTAGAGCCGATCCGGGACCTAAAAACATTGTGTTTGGCTGAATTTGAACCCGAGGCAGAGAAAACATCAGTACGTTCCTAAAGTTACTGGAAACGTGCCACAGGGTTCGGTTTTTGGTTAAATTAGGGTGAGGCGCAAGTGACATTAAATCCAGATGGGCTGTTTTGTAGCGTGGCCAGCTAAAAAAAATCATCCTTTGTGTCGTGATGTTCCCTCAGGGTATCACTTAATTCCTGATAGAGTCCCAGGAAAGGTCATCCCAACCCAACTGTGCGAGAGGGACTCCTATGGTCACTCTGGTGCTGGCGGTCTGCCTGTGCCAGCCCTGTAAGTAGTGAAGTCCTTTGGCACTCTGGAAAGCAAGTGGCAACGAGTTCCACATGTCACCTGCATACCAATCTGCAGTCTTCTAAAGCAGCAAAGGATCCTGCTGAGACGGGAGAATAAAGGATTGTGTTGTCTTCATATTATGTACGCATCCCATGGTCACACGGTCAAAAATGACCCACCGTCACCAGACCCCTTGTGTTCTTCATTGACTTTTAAAACCTAAATCAATTTTTTCATGTAGAAACAACTGTTGAATAGAATAATAACTCTTTCCTGCAGATAGTCCAGATAGACTGTATTTATTCAGTCTACACCCTGGGTTTGAAGGTACTGTAGGGGGTCCCTGGCCAGATTTGATATGCAATGACTATTATACATCGATGTGGCGATGTGAACTTTTCAAAATATAAAACCTTTAAATATAACCATGTTTAACCTATGATTTGGACCCCTGGAATCCATTGAGTCTGGGTGGGGGTCCATGGTTCAGAAAAGGTTGCAAGCCCCTAGTCTACAACACTGATTATAATTGGTAAACGCACATCATAATAGATTTTTTGGACATTGAGGGCAACAGGCAAAAATGCTAAAACACCTACCCCATGAAAAAAATACTTGTCAGGATAAGACACACCACGTCATTAAGAATGTGCCATGTATTTTCCAACATATGCATATCTTATGCACATATTTCTTTCATACTGGATTCTATACACAGGATTTTAACTAGAGGTGGGACTAGGGGTGGGACTAAACGAGTACTCACCAGCAGATTCCTAAACATTTAGTAAAAAACGCCTTTATGTGGGTATGCTGCTGCAAAATGGGCTTTAGCTGAAGCTTTAGTTTTTCTAGACAAAAAAAAAAAAAAGAAATAAAGAGAACTAAAGTACAAACCCCAATTCCAAAAAAGTTGGGACAGTATGTAAATGCACATAAAAGCAGAAAGCAGTGATTTGTAAATTCTCTTTTACATATATTTAATTGAAAACAGTACAAAAAAAGATATTTAATGTTCTACCTTATCAGCTTTATAGATTTTTTTATATAAATATACGACAATTCCAAAAACGTTGAGACAGGGGCTAAAATAAATGAATGACTCTGAAGTTCAAAAAACACCTGTTTGGAACATTCCACAGGTAAACAGGTGATGCCATCATGACTGGGTATAAAATTATATCAATAAACTCTCGATATCTTATTTACAGGTACTCTTACAAGTGATACTATATCCTCTCTGCATTTGAATGGATCTCTATGGGAATTGGGGGGTGGAACTAGATTAAGCTGTAAATTACATGAGAATAGTACGGAACCCATGGTTGGCTAAATGGCTGTATGTCCTCAAGGGTAGATATGCAGTAGATATGAATGTGTTTATCTGTGGAATGTTCCAAACAGGTGTTTTTTTTAAACTTTCGAGTCTTTTTTTGCCCCTGTCCCAATGTTTTTGGAACGATCAAATTCGGAATGAGCTTATACTTACAAAAATCTATAAAGTTGATAAGGTAAAACATTAAATATAGTTTCTTTGTACCGTTTTCAATTAAATATATGTAAAATAGAATTTAGAAATCACTGCTTTCTGCTTTTATGTGCATTTTACATCCTGTCCCAACTTTTTTGGAATTGGGATTTGTGAATGCAAATGCAAACAAACGCAAATCAGCTTGTAATTATTGAGAAAGAAATCGTAAAACATTTCACCGCTAATTTGAAGGTATTGCTATTTTTTTCCACAAAGATCAAAGTACTTTGACAAAAGTAGTCCATGTGAGGAGAACTTAGCCGTGTTAACATGACTTGACTCCAGCTGACACGGGGTGGGTGGGCGAGGTGTTTGTATGAGGTGGTGGGGTGCACTACAGTCTCCTTTATGTACTCCAGGGCTGCACCGATTATGTTTAAGGGGTCTGTTTTTCCACCAAGGACTCTGGCTCTTATAATGATAGCTAAAAATCGAAAATGCTGTAAGCAACACAGGAGCCTATTTCAAAAAATGTTTTTAAACATTTAAACAAAGATTTCTTCAGTTATTAAAACTGCGATAAACATACATGCATGCATAACACATATAGAGTGCTCATGGAAAAATATTAATGATCTAATGCATCAATATACTGATCGGAAATATCAAGGTCAAGTCAATCACTACAAAATTTGATGTTGATAATATTATATGTCTTGTGTTGCAGTTTGGAGAATGTGTCGGTATTTCAATTTACTGGTCAAAGTAAACCTGTTGCAAGAGTGGCCATCTATATTGATATTCCCATTGGTCAATTCACCTTGTTACACTCAGACATAGAGTGGTCCTCATAATATCCATATTATGAACATCTTCCAATTTTGTTATGACTTATGGTAGATTATTAGTTCAGCTGGTTAAGAACCATTATGAAAATGCTGAACACGTATGTTTCTGTGATGCATGCGGGTGTGGCAGGTGTGTTCTATCCAAAGGGTTCCAACTTGCTCAAATGCTGAGACTTTCAGCCAGAAGACATGTCCATAATTCTGAGTCAGGGAAGGGTCAGTAGCTAAATGCTGGCTGCTTCCTTTAAAGTGAAAAATCTTAGCTATATAGAACCGGGCTGGAATTTCATCAAACTTCAAAATTCTGTTTTCAAGCTGTAAAACGGGAGCCTGAAAACAACATTAAAGCTTACTTGGGGAAGGGATGGGATGCGGTTGTTGGTGATGCTAATTCATCCGCGAATGTTCCTGCAGATTAAATTTTTACAGACTTTGCCGAGCTCGCTAAAAGCCATCTTCCTGAAAAGCGATCTTTTTAGCGGTGTTTTCCCTTTTTCCTCTTTCTTTAAGAACCATCCGCTGGCTGCTGATGGATTCTGTATCGATCGCCATTTGGGGACCTGAGTCTGATGCCCGTAAAGTGCTCACCGGGTGCAAGATTGCTGCCACTGTCATTTTTTGAGACAAAAAGCTTTGGCAAAAAGTGAGGAATATTATATGCTCCCATGTCCAGCATAAATACCCACACAGGACAACTATATACTCTGTTCTTCAGGGGAAAAAAAGTTTTTTTGGTGCCAAGCTGAGAGATGCTTTCCCTTCTCAGTATGGAAAGTCTGCTATAGAAACAGTTTTCCATTGTGTAATGAATGAGGGTCTTCATGTATGAAACAAAGGGCTGAGCAGTGGCACTTGGTAAATTAAGCTCTTTGTGAATAGTAATAAAAATAATGTCTTCTCCCCTGTATAGAGCTATGATGTAACCACACCTGGGGCCTGTATCACAAAGCAGGATTACCGAGTTAGCTGGAAAACTGCACTGAATAAAAGTCGGAACCCTCCCAAATCTGGAACATGGACTGAAGTAAAAGAGCTGTTCCGGGTTTTACTCCAGCTAACTCCGTAATCATGCTTCCTGATACACACCTCAGATCCTGCCAACTAAACCAAACATTATTTACATTGTCCTGTACACAAGCCATACTGACATCCATATAATGCACTAGAGGGGTTGGTGACCCCGCCCACACTGACTAAATGCTGATACACAGCCAATTCATTGATAAGCAAGCTCTTGGTGATGCCATCAGGCAGGTTCAGAATGTGCAGGGGAATGGTGCATTCAGATCATGCCTGTACGTGAATGGGCAGGGTCGTGCCATGCAGGGTGGCAGAGGTTTAAAAATGGGATCGACGCATCGTAAGGGAAACCTCTTGTTAAAAATCTGCAGAAATCTACGGTACAAGTTTTTTCCTGGTTATGGTCGGCTAGAGATAAGTGATTTAAATTATAATAGTGTTAAAAAATACAAATCTAAAGCATTCATCAAGAGATCTTAAATGAGTTAATAGGTGAAAACGAACAGATTAAGGTTACGTTTAATGTAAGATTGATTTCAAAATTTAAAGAATATTGAGGCCATCCCATTCTTCCAGTGCGTTTAAAGTTGCTCATCTCCCACCTTTGGATTTGGATGAATTGCACAACCTAACCATTGGTTACCTGCTACCTGACCGTTTGGATGATCAGGTAGCAGACTTTTCCCATATGTACACTGAGATGAGACTCACCAAGTGTTTGCAGTTTCATAGTCATTCAGTATGTATCGAGCAAAGGAAGATGCTGATTGGCCCGGCGTTTCTTTAAAAAAAAAATTTTTTATTTTTTTTTTAAATCAAAGAAACTGCAAGTCTATCGGTCCAGACTGGGTTGAGTGAAACCAAAAAAACTCAGGCTAGCAGACTAAAAAAGGCCAATTCAACCATGCAAATCAATATAAATTTGATTCAAATTCAAATTCAATCATCCAAATGTTTTCCTCTCCATAGAACCCCAAAACTTGGGATAACAGTGCAATATCAGTCAGATTGGACGGCGGACGGTTGTTTCCCAATGCTTGCGACAGTGAACATTCGCAGCTCTGGTGCGACTGTCTCGGATGACAGACTCAGCTCAGCCCTAGCTTCATGACTTCATCATTTCACCCTGTGAAAGCCATTAGCCGAGGCTAATGGGCCTGGTGAAGGCATTAGGGGCCCGCGGGTTCTTAATCACAGAGTCCTCTAAATGATGACACTGGCCGTGGCTGCGGCATTGCGATCGGCCACTTAATGAATGCAGAAAGCCCTGAAGAAAATTAAGTTTCACCAGCGACAAATCACAAATCACTAGTCTATTTCCCTCTTCCCACTGTAATACATCTTCAGAGGGCCTTGTGACAGAATACACCCAGCTCCATTTTTACAGTAGTCCCTCTCTCGCCAAAGGGGTCGCTTTGACATGGGTCTGCCAGAGTGCACTGGACACCTTAACTCAGGGCTGCCCAACCCTGTTACTGGAGATCTACCGCCCTGTAGGTTTTCACTCCAACCCTAACAAAGCACACCTCATTGAGCAGTTAGAGATCTTGTTGAGCTGCTAATTAGTAGAATCTGGCGTGCCAAATTAGAAGTTTAAATGAAAACCTACAGGATCTCCGGTGGATCTCCAGGAACAGGGTTGGGCAGCCCTGCCTTAGCTTATTGCCGTAATAGTTCCAAGACCAAACACATGATCTTAGAGAGCAGCCCTACAGCAAAGAGTGGAGCTTTCAAAGAGCCATGTGCTGATGTCATCATCCTAAAGAAGAAAAAAAAACAGTAAAAAATAGGTACATTTTATAGCATGTAGTTTAGGAGAGGCGACGAGTCGACCAAGACCAGTGGAAACAATCAGAGAAGACGTGTTAATAAAGGTGGAATTCATTATTCTCTCACCCTTCTGCCTTTTGTTTCTTGAAAAATTCATAACGACCTCAAAACTGCTGCTTCATCAAATTCATTACCATCCATTTTTCCTGCAACGCTGATTATGACAGGAAGAAATGGACGAGATTGAGAGGAAAATAGAGCTGCAGAGGGGGGTAAGAGAAAGTTTTTATTGCTTTTGTGCCGGCCTGCTGTCTCTGGTATATAAATCATCTGTCGCTCGCGCACGTGGTTTATCCCAAAAAAAAGGGGGGGGGACTACATATCTTCTATGCGCACGCGATGTTCACCTCTGGACAGAGAAGGTTATGGGTGGGGGGGTCACCAATGGGAGGTTATTGGGAGGGATGGTGCCCAGACCTGGCATTGAGAAGAGTCAGGAGATACAGTTATGAGGAGTAAAAGTCTGTCTGCTGCCATCAAGTTTTAAGAAAGGGGTACATACCAAGTGTAGCAAATGATACCGATAATACGGTTCCAAAAATACATTAAATCCTCAAAAAGAAAACTGACTGGTAAAGCAAAAACTTTGGACTCTGAGTTAAACAGTGCAGCCAGGTCGAGCCATAACTGCTGAATCAGATTTTTCCATCTCCCAGAGAGATCAGCTTTTTAATGGGTACTTTATGAAATACGAAATGTGCCAAACAGAATGATGATTAATCTCCATTTCCGAATGCAATTGAAAAGTGTGTGTGTGTGTGTGTGTGTGTGTGTGTGTGTGTGTGTGTGTGTGTGTGTGTGTGTGTCAGAACTGGAAAATAAATCACCACCATTTTACTAATTTGCCAAAAGAGGAGAGAGGTGAACAGCTCCTCAAATGTATTAAGGTGGTGCTGATTCTTTCAAGACTAAAACTCCTTACAGCCAGATGTGAGCTGGAAGACTCTTGGACGGGACTGCTACTTTGGGAAGCCAAGCTGACGTAACAGCCAGCTCCCTCTTAGAGCAGATATGTTGTGTGATGAGAGTGAAATGTTGGGGCTTCCTATTTACCCAATAGACAGACAGGATTCTGAATGGGAACAAAGGATACTTTTTAATAAAATGTTATCGTCATATGTTATATAAATCCCAGCTGACTATGACCAAGGTGAATTACTCTTGACGTGTGTTTTAGCTTCTAGCTGGCTGGGCTGATCTCCACTCCTAGGCACTCTACCCATACCTCTGTCCGTCCTGTGCTTCCGGCATCGAACAGAGCCACTCTGTTTTACAGGAGACTCTTGTTGAAGGGGATGGAGAGGGCAAGAGGAGATCCTTTATGCTTTTCAAAAAAAATTCTGATACCCATATTCAGTGGGGCTATGAGTCAAACAGCACATTCAATATTAAACTCCATTCCCACTCAGAGTCTGTTTTGGTTACAAAAATGCACAGCCTAACGGCACCATTAGCATCTCTAGCGAATGTTGAGGGAGAGTACCTACATGAGTATTAATCCCACACAGGTTCCATTTTTTTACAAAGACAAATGCAACTACACACAAGATATCCAAATATAAAAAAAGACTATATCTGATAATGAATGATGAGGAAGTCAATTAGCCACCAGGTGAATTAATTGCACCTGAGCTGCGCAGACTGGTTTTAAAAAACAGGAAATTATACAGCTAGCCATCCTCTTGATAGCTGTGCACGGTCACAGCCCTTGCAACAGGTGGCTTCTGTGGACTAAGGAGGAGAAGGTGGTTGTCCAAGGTCTGCAATGTATCACTGTTTCAGTTAGCACACACACAACCGCCGCTCTAACTACAAGGCCCTGGAGAGTAGGAAAGCCCTATCAAAACAGACATTCACCCATCTTTCACCCAGCGAGCTGTCACTTAGGACCCACGGTTCACAGAGAAAGTAATGAGTCTGACAGTGACTGTGACAGTGAGAGAGCGAGAGAGAGACAGACTAAGCGAGACACAGGGAGTGAGCAAGACTGACAGACAGTGGGGCCATTGAGAATGACTGGGAATCGCTCTATTTATCTATTTAACCAAAAATTCACAAATACAAAACACAAAACAACTGCCCACCCTCCAAAAGGAGAAGGCCTGGATTTCAGTAACAGCAAAGTATAAATATATCACTCTTAGTCTTTTATTTTAACATTATATGCCCAATTAGAGGTGTTTGCAGTACTCACTGTATGACATTTCCAGCGAAAAAGAGACATAGTGATCAGATTGGAAGATTTATTTTATTTTATTTTTTAAATGGCTCACAGATCACTCCGAGCAATAAAGAACAGCCTATGCAAAACACAAATACCAATTCAAATTTTAATCAAATTGTGAGAGTGTTTGTTATCCAGAATATTGTGCTGTAGGGAAGGAGATTTGAGGTCCACTAAGTCAGCTCAATGAATGGAATGAACATGAACATGAACAAGAACATGTAGAAACTGCCAGAAAAATCTTTGAAGCAGAGAGACAATAATCAATATAATGCACACATTGGGCTACTTCTACTCAATAGCAAAACGTTATACCAAGTCTAAACTCTCACCAAGTTACCTGATCTTAAAGTTTAAAAACGGAATAAGCTCATGCTAATTACGCCATGCGCTCATATTACAGAAGGAGTCAGGGATACATGTTCTCACACTCGTAGAAGATGTTATTCTAAATATTGAACCCTCCATTTCAAAAAGATGACAGAACAAGATAAGCTGTCAGTCTAACAGGGGGAGGAGGTACACACAACATGATTGACTGCCTGATTTGAGACATTTTGTCAAAACGGAGGAGCAGTGACCATGCATAGCATGATTTCATCCTTACATCCAGGTTACTTTTTTAAAAATCTTTATTTCTACCCTTTCTCCCATGTTTCCAATAGGTATGTGCTTTGTTAATATGATACATTGGGCTCCATTTTGGGGCCCCAAAGGGCCACAAAGGATGTTACAACAGCAAATTGCCTTTTCTAACCTTTGTGCCATGATTGGCCTTTTCATCCCTTTTATTTTAGTGCTTGCCCGGGGTGGGTCAAATGGTACTATGTCGGTCATTTGGGAGGTGAAACGTTGAGCAAACATATGGCGAAGTGGTATTCAATAGATATAAAAATCTGTCACCAGAACCATAGTCAGGTGCAACCATACACGAGTCCTTGATGGGAGTGATTACGAGGAAAATTTTATTAGTTGAACATATAATACAGGCATCAACAAATAGATACTGCAACAGTTACAACTTACAATATCAATTTTTCAACCAATGGGGTGGACAAATCGGTTCTCCCATTACTGCAAAGTTTTTTGGCTCAGATGACCAAACCGGTTTGTCCCAGATGACTAAACTGGTGCTTTAAAACCTAGGGAATTACCTATTGCCTGAGATTAATGCAGTTTGAATTCATAAATAAATAACTTAAATCTGATGATATTTGACTGAGATTACAAGTGATTTATATAGGGTGAATTTCAATTGGTTCTTTCTTGATATTGGTCGGTGGTAGTTCCAGACTGAGAGAAGTACCGATTAGTATTTTCTGTAGTTCCCTCCTTTACCAGCTCAAGTATGCCACCAGCGTGTGCATGCAGTGTGACCATCTCTCTTTACTTGAAAAAAAATAATATATAATTAGTGTGAAACCACATTAAAATACCTCAGCATATTCTCTTTTTTTATTTTTTTTATGTGACATTCACACAAACATTAAGAGCCAAATAAAAATATTGTATGTAATACAAGGTTAGAAACTTAAATACAGCCACTTGCTATTTAGGTCAATGGCTATTTATTGCCAACAGATTAGGCTGTTTTAGTGGGACAATCGGGCCTCCTCTTGTATTATTGTTTTAAACATACAGGTAGAAAGCAGAGAGGATAACAAACAAAGCAGAAAACACAGCTGAGAGGGGATTAAACCCCTTTTAATGGGTACTCTGCCAGAGTTTACCTTAGCTTTTGCTATATACTGCCTTTGCATCCTGAAAAAATAAAAAAAGTCTATGAATAAGAGAGAGGAAAAGTGAGTGTGACACAGAGAATGAACACTGAACACCTGCCTTTTTCAGCACTGACAGGAGCAGCTCCAGTATTGTTAACTCCCACCTATCAATGATCAATTGTCAAAATGGAGCCGGAACAAACCACTAGACATAGAGAAAAATAGCCAAGGTTAACAAGAAGCTGCGTTTCCTACATACCCAGAAATGACCCACATCCGTGAGATTGGGGAAATGTGTCAAGCTTCTGAAAATACCGCCGTGCAGAAATCCCAACAAGGCAGCGAAGCACTCTCAGCAGATGAAAGCAGCTAAACAAACCGCCTCCCCTGCAGCACCTTAAAAGCATCGGGACAATGACAAGCCGCTACGCCGCTAATGTACAAGCAAGGCCTCCGGAGCACAAATGTGCCGCTCATGAGCCTGCTGCCCCAAACAGTGGACTCATCTGTCAGGCCTCCCTTTCATCTCGGCACCGGGGCGCTCCGCTCTCACTGCGGGAGGCCAATTTCTACTTCCGAAAGAAGAACGAAAGACAGAGGCTTCTGCCGCTGGCCTGATCGAAAACTGACAGCGGTGGGGGCATCTTTCGGCGAAAAAGATGCAGCAAAAGATGCAGCGGCTCCGCAGCCCGGCCGCTGGGAGTAAGCCGCGTGCCACGCCTCAAGTCTCTCAGAGGAAGTCGCGGACAGAGGGCCCAGCTTGGCAGGGAGGCCGCACACATCGAAATGGACCGAATTTAACAAAACGATTACATCTGCCAAACGTAGAACCGCAGGGGTGGACGAATCGTGTATCCAAGTGGTAATTCTCTGGGCTACCAATTCTCTCAGCAACCAATGCCCTTTCTAAGACTGAGTAAAACTTGCTATGAGACCAAGACAAGACCAAGACTGTCAAAATGTAGTCTCGATTACTATAGCCCTCACCTGCTGCACAAAGAGGTGACCAACAGTAACGGAACTATACAGTAAAGAATAAGTAACAGTACACACAGTGACCAAAATGCCTCATCAAAACCTCTCTTTACAATCTTATCTAGTGTCTTATTACTCACTCACTGCTAATCAAATACTGATAGAACTCAAACTCAGAGGCAATGGGCAATGCATTCAGCAGCTAGGTATAAAGCATAGTTCATCTGCTCAAGCTGGTGTGGGCAAACAGACGCTTCCTTAACTGGGTGAATGACGAATGTGACAAAAAAGCCTCCTCACTACAAATAGACACATGCAAACTGCATAGTGTAACAGTTTAATGAAATCAATCTAGACGGAAGCGTCGTAAAAAAGCAAGAAAGAAAACGTAGAGTAAAAACTCAATCAAGGAAAACAAATGTGTGGTGTTTTGTCCCCGTTTGACATAGCATCTATAGAATATTCCAAATATATACAGAATGCACAACAATTTTTTTATTTGCCACCCACTCCTTCATGTTCCGATGCTAGAGTGTGTGGACTTTACCATTTCATTTGTATTCGTTTCATTTAGTCAAAAGGGACAATGCACAGTAATCGACATATCAGCAATTATGTCAATGGCAGATTTATCTACACAGCTCATTTCCGCCTGTCGCCCTTTGGCGGGGGAATATGTGCAGACGTAGTGATAAAATGACAAAGCACAAGCATAAAATGACAGCGTACAACGATGCATCACATGGGACATGCTCCTTCGACCACAGGGTTTCCACTCTTCTCAGACTGTGCGTTGCCCCTAGTGCAGCAGAGACAGAGGGGAGATTTCAGCACTCCAGTCTCCTCTGTATGAGGATTTATATAATAGGGCTTATGCGACGTGACGTAGGACAGGGTGCGTTGATTAAGGGCGTGGATTTGGTGGGTCTCCACGATGCCATTCAGAGGCCGCAGTGAACAGCATCGGGGAGCTGTTTCAAGTAGACAAACACGGCAAGGCCTTTACTAGAAAAAGGCCTGCCTGCGAGCTTACCTCAACTGCTGCATGCATGAGGTGGCAAGGTCACAGACATTCAGTTTTTTCCCCCCCAAAGATTACAAATGCTGTAATATAGCATACCAGAGGAATACAATTTTACAGTTATTGCCACTCACTTTCAAGCTAGAATAATATGGTTAACTGCGGCAGACTTCCGTGTTCTTATCAAGTTGCATCATGGGAGTCACACAGTGCTCCAAGCTGCTCACTCTTCATTAACAACAACCGTTTAAGATCAGGGTATTGTCAAGTATGCCGGGTTCATACTGGGGATGCTAGCTAGCTAATTACGTAGCCACGCAGGATGCATACTTGACTTCACACAGGGAGATCTACCTAACAAGCTATCAGATTAAACTGATTTCTTCCATATTCATTATTCTTCTGTAAGGTATTTTGTTCTTCCACTGCACTCAGTAGACTAGTGGGTGATTGACCTAGACTTTGCCAATCAATAGAAAAGAAGCACCAAGGTAACAAGTTTATCACACCCCCTCATGAATATTTATAGACAATTGAACTTTAGGACAGCAATTCTGAACATAACCCTCTTCAGAAAAGAATTCAACAACTCGGAGAAATACATCAACTCCAATAGAGTACATTTGATCCCTCTTAGACACATAAACTCTGTTCAACTTAAATGAACACTGATCATTTCAGTGAATTTAGAGAAAAAAAGGATTTAATCCAATTGTGTATCTGCACATGCATATTAAATGTGGCCTTTGTTTTGTTTAACTAATGAGGCAACAACAAGCAGACATGCTTCCAGTGAACGAGGAAGTATTTTAACAACAGGAATGGGAATTTGAATGATAGACCATGGGAATGACTAATCTCCATAAACTATTTAGATTCTCGACTGTTACTTTGTGATTGAAGCAGTTTTTTAATATTCTTACTGAGAGTGAAGGCAGACGCTTGACCTCTTAAAACTCTGGGAACAAGGTGGGCTGGGACTTTGGTTCCCATGATGAATCAATGCTCCTTCTCCTTTTTTTAAACATGTGGCTTTAATTAGCTGTATGTCCCAGACCTGGTATCTGTGGGAAACCATGAGGCGACATTCCTATCATTGTACCCGCTGACACTTTAGCTGGAGCTCATTGCAAACATCTGATGTTATTCAGCCCATTCTATGCAATAGGCTAGCTGGTCAGCAAAAGTCATTGTTATTGCTATGACTTGGTTAGGAACTATGGACCCCGAGCTGAAAACCTGGGCAGAAAAATCTCTGCTTCCCATGAATTCTGCCATTTATACATCAAAAAACACACACACAAGCCCATGGCAATTAGAGCTTGCACAAACTGAATTCATAATAAGAAATCATTTAAAAATACATCAATGGATAAGTATGTAAGTGTTTTCTTATAACTTTTAAAGAAACCTGGATGTATTTTAGTATAATGACAAGGTGAGGAAGTATTTTTTTCCCAGTTGACAGTAGTTGTCTTTGTACAACCATAAAAAAGAGTAACAGACTACTTTCAGTTTAAAAACCATTAACTAGTATTTAGAACTCTGTCAGTCTTTCCCTAGTGTTGATCAGTCGTTGATCAGTGTTGATCACTAAGTTTGAAGTGTAAGCTATACTCAAAAAGAGTGGGGGGGGGGGGTGCATAAGAAGAGTACGTGCATATTAGGAGATGCAGAGACAGAAGCAGACGACATTACAGTTGTTCCTCATTCTATAATTGAAAATAAATATGCAACTGCTTTTTAATAGGGAACATTTACATAAAACAGAACTGAAATGTGGTAGGCCTATAAACATGTTTTGAAAACCCATAATCACAGTGATGTAAATTTAACCATGTGGATTTTCATTACAGCCAGTATGACGGTTATGCTGTGATTAAGACCACCAGCTACCAGACTAAAAAGGCTCCACTAACAAACCCAGCACTTCAAGCAACATGGCAACATACTCTCCTCCAGATAGGAGTGTCTGTACACCATGGGGTGTACCTTTAACTAAGGGACAGTGATATTTCAATAAATATTTTCCAATGAACTCATATCAATATTGACAAAATGACAATTTCACTAAATGAAATATTGAATATGTGGAATACAGTATAAATATTGTTACACAACAAATCACAATCCTTCAATCAAAATCAATTGCAAAACGAATAACGTTAACACTGCAGTATCATTTCCATTCCCAACCTAATTCAATTCAGGTGTCATTGGCACACTGTCAGGTCATTGTCAGGAACACTTTTTTGCACATAGCTAGCTAAACAACCAACTGATCACCGCTTTATTGCTAGCTGTCACGACCCGGCTCATAGAGCCATGACAAAACAGGGAGACCACACAGAGAAATTACTGAGCAGATATAAATTTATGTAATTTAACCCAAAACAGATGCAAAATAAAGTAAAACATGTGGAAGTCTGTAAGTTATCAGTGGTGTATGCAGATGCTTGAATGAGTGAAAAGTATCATAGTGAGTGTTGTAAGATGCAAAAACCCAAACAAACCCATAGGTGGAGAGAGCCAACCAAAAAGAACAAGAGACCGTGAGTTAAATAAGGCAAAAAACAGATGCGTCTCATAATTAGTCGGCTCTCCAACTCCACCCACCAGCCCCACCAACGGCCAGCGGAGCAAGAGAGCCATAAGACTAGCCAACAACCAGACTTTTGATAGTTTAAATACTTTAATGTTAAAATGCATTCAAAAAACTAGGACAATGTACCCAGGAGATTGAATTTTACTTAAGCTACTTCAAAATACAATTGGCTCAGTGACAATGATTGGCAGGTAGGTACACATTATTATTCTTGCATTTCTGTGGTCAGAATACATAGGCTAATATAGCACGTTAAAGAGAGTGCATTATTAACAGCGCCAAAGATTTTATAGGCCACCAGAAGGGTGGGCTTTACCTCTGAGGATAGTCAGAGGGTATGTCTCATCAATACATTACATACATACCAGTACATCGTTGGAGGTGAGCTTCCCTCCCTCCAGGACATATACAACAGGCGGTGCGTGGTCAAGGCGAAACGTATTACGGAAGACAATAACCACCCCAGCAACAAACTGTACGTACTTCTACCGTCACGTAAGCGATACCGCAGTATCAAGACCCACACGAGCAGACTCAGAGACAGCTTCCACAGTCAGGCCATCAGGCTGCTGAACAAGCTGCTGATCCCTGCCCCACTTAAATAAATAATTAAACTAATAATTTCGATAACTTGTTCTTTTGCACACCTTATTGCACTGTATTGTAACTGTAATTATATAACAATGCATAATTTATTACATTGATTTATATATATATATTGCTCCTTTTCAATTTTTTTTAAACTTTTTTTTTTAATATACTTATTGTTTTGTACATTGTATATTTTAATTGACATAGCTTTTCAACTTAGATTTTTAACATATTTTTGTATAACTGCTGTTCATTGTCGGGCGTTTGCACATAAAGTTTTTCACTCTCTGTCTATACCTGTGTAAACTGTAAAGTGACAATAAAAGAACTTGAACTTGAACTCAATATTCAGATATTCAGCCAAGGTTTGTAAAAATTAAGTTGTGCGCAAGTTTGTATCAGGATATGATTTTGCGTCAAGTGCATAAAATATTGTCTGCATGAGTCTGCTAATTCTCAAAGTCAGGATTCCCCCTGTATTATCAAATGTTATGTCACAATACTGTTTTTGTAACATTTCTGGTAGCTAATAAAGTTGGGAACAAAGTTGGGAAGTTGGGGGAACATAAGAGAATAATAAAGCCAATTGTTACTGAAACATATAGCGTTTTATTTTCAGCATACATACGATCAAATGCCATGGTTTGTCATTAAATATTGAATATATTCAATTATTTCGATGTTTTCCATCAATATATTGATACTGTAAAAATCATAATATTACTGGACCCTACATTTAACCCAGGCCTGTAGGGCCACTTTTCCCTGCAGACTAAATCAGCTGCATAAATCTAGTTCGGAGTAAGCCTCGCATCACCCGGTCAGGACAGTAAAAACAATGGCGTGAGTTGCGGTCTTAGACGCCGGACTGTTGACCCGCAACAAGCCACCGGTTGAAGGGCTAGATGTGAATCGTTGAGAGTACATGTCAGCTGATCGCCTGCTCCAAAGACTGCACGTGCTTCTCGGCCTGCTGGCCTCTTTCCGCCAGACGAAAATGCCAGGGTGAATAAATGAACAATGCGGAGAAACCCAAGGCGCTTTCTCAAGGCCTCGCGCTGTGGGCTCTGCTTTGGAAACACCGCATTCATTCAGCGCATGCACTAATTGCATCCATGTGCCCCCCACCCAACTACCCACACACACACACACACACACACGCAAGGTCAGGCTGAAGAGCTGTTCAACTGAAGCAGAAAGCCAAATTAAACAGAGAACTGCGACCATTTTAGAGCAGGAGGAAACTGAGCACAGCGGCATCAACACAAAACGATCTTCCTGACAATGCACGGCTCTCTTTCCTACTGAAATACACCTACACTCTGAAACGTAACTGCCCCATTCACCATTCTGTCAAACAGAGCACCAGACCGCAAGAAGTGGTGCATTCTGTGAACAATATTTTATTGAGTATCTTTTTATGTAATGACCAACAGTTTAAATCATCGAAGGGTAAGACAGCTTTTTTAAAGACAACATAAAAAACTATAAATGTTATGAATACAGGCAGCAATAAAGTTCACGACACTTTACCAACTGTTCAAAGAACAAATGCCTTGTTCCTCTAACACAGCTTATTTTCTAAGCAGACACCCTGGATCAGGGACTTGATTTAGGCCCTATATATTTGTATATACATTACTTATGCAGCTGGAAATGGACCAAAGGCATTCAGGTCATGACATTTTGCGCATGGTTATATAGGCAGTGCTGGGATTGGAACCTAAGACCTTCAGGTTACAATCCCAGTTTGCAAACCACAAGAACCCCACACAGCCTTAAAAGGAACTTATGGCTACTCAACAAATATACAATGAATAATTACCATTCACGGTCCACATCAAATTTTATACTGATATTACATGTTTTGACAATGGCTCATTTACGATATCCAGCCAAACAAACATTTTATCAGAATATACCACAAGAAAAAAAAAGTGTGTTGTTTCACAGTCTCACTATTTTACAGTTCACACCAAACTAGCAATGCATTAATGCATTAATAGCAAACAATGCATTTGTAATGGGTGTTCTCATTAATAAATGAAAAACTGGGAACCAAATTTTTTATTGTGGTTGATGTATTTTGTAGTGGTACTACAATTCCATCCTAAATTGCCAATTGACCCTTCAACTGGTACACCCACAAAAACTCATAGAAAAATTGCATTGCTTGGTTGAGCAGACCAGAAACAGATTAACAGGAACTCATTTAGGTCTAAATAAAGAACATCCTGCGGTAATGTCTGTTAAAGGCCACAAAGATCATCATCTGTACACCAGAAAGATGTCATTACCAATACATTTACAAAATAAATCGTTGACACATTTATCACATTTGCCCTCGTATGTCAACACAACAAACATATGATATATAAAAAAAACATCCGTATCAACATGTCTCGTACTCAAATGTTCAGTATTCATTTCAGGGTCAATGTGCTAAGAATATACCATCTCATATGAGGGTGTCTTAACTCACAAATGCAAGCAAATATACTGCCATTTCTGTTCTTTCATATGATTTGGTGGTCAATTAAATTGTGGAATAAAAACTATGTTTACTACCAGCTTAAATTGGCCACTGTCAGTTTAGCATTAGGATGTAGCCGATGGATTTGCCAAAGGTCAAAAATATGAGAAAAGCCCGCTAGTTTGATTGAACTGGCCTTTGTTTAACTTCTAGGGGTAGTGACGTGAAAGGCTGAACCATTATCACAGTAGGAAATTATCTCTGTTCTACTCTCTTCCATCAACAGTTGGGCCAGGTTCAGCTTAAATCAACTGTAATTATAACCTAAGATCTTTGCCCAAAAACATTAAGCCGGAATGGAATCCAGACCATGCCAGCGCTGACAGGCCTGCTATACAGTGCCCAGAAAGGGTGTGATTTCGGTGGGCAGGATGTGGGCGACATCACGCACCAGCGACCCCATCTGGTCAGTCGGGAAGCCACAGTCTGCCTGCACAAGCTGCACGTATGGTGGACTCTTCTGACTTAGCATCTGTGAGAGCTTCACTGGTGAACAGCACAGTGAAGAGAAGCAGCAGTTTGACATTGCATGATTTGAAGTAGAGCGCAAACTCCTGTGCTCTCCAAAAGGTGGTTGCAGCGATGGATATGGGTTATGAACATTCCATGACATTGCAAATTGGGGGAAAATAGGAGTAATAGAAAATTGGGGTAACTCCAAAACTGATCCAGGGTCAGTTATGGGGACATTTTTCAAACTTTTTTTAATCACCATTCACATGAATACCTTAGCCTGGAACTCCCCCTTCCCCATTGAAAAAACTACTTCTTATCCTCATTTCTGGTCCTACAATTTGAAATGCCCAGTTGCAAGTAACCCTAAGCCCATTCCATTGCTGTAACATCCTTCTTCAATTCAGGGAGGTGCAGTAAATCATGTGCAGTAAATCCAGCTGCCAGTACTTCCTGAAGTCCACCAATGAAACTGCACAGCTACTATGACAGGCAGGGCGCAGGAGCCTTATCAATTAGAGGGGCCGCCATTGTGTGGCGTGGCAAGGGATTACGTTGCTGGCTGAAGCTTCCTCGCCCTTGGTATCTATATGGATAATTATGCATTGCCCTGTAAGAGACCTTTCCACTGTTGACACTGGCACAGTAAAAACCCATTCCGGACTGAGGAATCACTGCACTCAAACCAGTTTTAGCAGGACATGCCATCTCAGATACATGTGGCATATTGGCTCACTGCAGAAAAGTATAAGCCAGGCCAAGTCCATTTGCCAGATTTGGTTTGAATTTCTGGACACATTTGGTGCAGAGCTGAGTCTGGGGAGTCACTTTTATATTTGGGTTGCAACTTGCAACATCATGAAATTTATTTTATTTTCCATATAAAGTTTTGTCAATAAATAGTTTTTTTTCTCTCGTTATTTTACTGTTAGAAATATCGCTAAAATAACGAGCTCTGGTTTACCATGGAAAGCGAAAGTAAGCATGGCTGCTCAGAGTAGTGGCGTAATAGCGTACTTCAGATTTTGATATAATTTATTTTTTCACAACTGCAAGCAAACAATAAAACTAAGAATACGGATTTTACAGCACTTTGCTATGATCTGGAATGGCCTTGAGCAATAACAGCACACTCCACCCAAACTTGCATTTTTCTCTGAGAGAAACAACCAATGACCAGTTCCAAACCAGACTGACATAAGCACACTTAACCCCTGACACCAGTCATATTCCAAGCTGTCAGTACCTTTAAGAACTTGAAAGTGTGAAGTTAGGAGATAAAGTAGTACTTAGGGCAGAGCACAACTTTAGGAACACTCCTCTTAGGACCACAAAACTAGTGTGTGGAGTACGCACCACTTTGAGCTAAGAGCAACTGCAACAATACACCATTTCGCCAAGTCCTGTTGTATATAGCAGGCCTTCCCAAACTTCAGTGACCACACCCTAATAAATTCTAATAACTGTAACTTCTAATTTATAAAAATGTCAATTTACATTTTTGTGGTCTTTTGAGAATAATTTACCCTCTTAATGGCACATTATATCAGAAATAAGTATGCATGCGATGAAGAATATCCCATATTCATCCTAGGACTTTTATTCAGTCAGGCAGGTTCTCATTTACGTTCAATATGGCAAATGATTCCTTTAGAAAGGGTTTACATTTTTATTGATATTGATTGCCCCTGGCTGCCAGGATAAATCAACGGAGTCCATGTTGAAAGTATGAATACCTGGTCAGCGAAACCAATATTAAGTTCAGAGACAAGGCAAATGGCAATAAGAGAACTTGCACTGTGTTAAAATAAATTCAAGGAAAAATATTGATTAATCAAAACATGTTTTCAACAACCTTAGTTGTGGCTCCATAGATTGGCTATAACAAAGCCAGTAAAACACCAGCCCCTAGGACCTAGTTGGGCAAGCCGCTGTTAGCCTGCAATGTAGGCTATGCCAGTTACCTAAAACTTAACAAGCTGGGCCAATACGACTGTGAGGGGTCCGCAGATTTTTACAAGGGATAGTAAACCGTCTATTTATTGGGATTTAGGGGCCAAGTGTCAAAATGGATGAATGACTGTGAAATCGGCATTTGCTTATTCCATAAATAAGGCGTCAGCCGTAACCCGTCGCGAGGCACGTAGGTCAAGGGAGAACTGGATGCTAAATGTGTCTGACTACTTTTGTTTTTTGAAAACAACGGATATGACACAGGATACCTGTTGCGCTGGAAGATCATTAACACACCCGCAGGGTATTGCGGAGCAATAGGCGATCAACCAAGAATGCAACTTAAATATAATTGCATTTTGTCATACGGAAGAGTTATCTTTAACGGAGTGCGTGTGCAGGTAGGGCATGGAATCAAAACTACTGTGGAAATGTCTTCTGATTGATATGGTACAAGGATATGGTGGTTCTCGAGTTTCGTATTACAGCATGAATAGAAACGCTGTTTAGGCTACTTTCACATTATTATTTATCACGCGTCCAAGCGTCATAAAACACAAAATGCAGTTTCTGGGATGAGTTGAACCACCTAAGCAAAAATGTCAATTTATGCCACCTGCCACTTCTTTTCAGAACATTTTTCAGTCCATTTGGAATCTGAATCAAGGCTGTCCAAATTGAAACACCGAAGGGCGTATTAATCAGCTAGTATTTGCTGTAGGCTAAATCATAGGCCTATTAACTTCAGTTAACATTTAAACCGTCGTGAATGGTTTAATTTAGAAAGGAAATTACACATTATTAAAGTATGCTCAAAAATAAAGCTTCAAGTAGGCCTATGTTTAACATAATGTTAACAATTAATTACCTTTGATGTGCTGAAATGGACTGAACAGTCACTATGCCAAGATTACGAAAATGCCAAGATTAAGAAAAAAAGCGAGATACCAAACATTGCTTTGTGTTTCACAGTGGGCAGAACTGGCTTTAATCCCTTACTTCACTTTTTAATGCACGAGAAGATAAAACGGATACACATATTTCATGTCACAAGACCTTTTCCGTGACAAGCGTATACATTGAATGTTTTTAAAGTCTCACGGAGTAACGGACAACAAAACTATTTTATAGCATCGTTAGAGCGGCTGACATGCTCACATCCTAACATTTAAAAAATGTATACAGTGGTTACTTCAAGATATCTGACATACTTCTTGAATGATCCTGTCTCAGTACTTTATCCTTTTATGGGAATAGCATCGGCAGTGAGCCTGCATTTAAAGTTCGACGGTTACAAATTCCCTACCCCTATTTTTAAATAAAACGGGGCGAGATAATCCCAGCAGCCAAATAATTTCATAGAACGTCAAAAAAGGACATCTGCAATAGGCATGATTATTTTCAAAACATCTTATCTGCAACACTCGCGTGCAGTGCACGCGCAACTGGTTGATGAGAACTTTGAAACTACAAAGAGCTACGCGTGCACTGATTTACCTTGTTCTCTGCTTTCTCCGCTCACAGTTTCCAGTATGGTGTTCAGTAGTAGCAGAAATATGAATAATATCGAACGTCCACATTCCGTCGATATAATGGGAATCTTTTTCTGCCTATGTTTGGTGTACATCACTAGTCCTCTAAGTACCCGCTTGCCGTCTCCTCTCTCCCCCTCGTTGGTCGCACTGATTCCTTTCGCTCTCGATAAGAAGCTGGGGCACACAGGAAAACAAGAAATGGATCTCCTGGTGAGCGCGAGCTTTGCTCTGTTGCCCGCGCAGAGAGTGACGCCACGAGTCAGATTTCGGTTTAACAGCGGATTAAATAAATCTACTAAACGGCAGAATGAAAACAGTTTCCCCATATGTCCATTTCGATTAATACATGCAATGTATTAAGAGATGTATACAGCTTTAAAAATCGTCAAAGGTAAAACAATACTTTGGCATTGGTGCTTGGCAATATGCATAGGCCTATGCCTACTGATCTAGAGTGCCCTGTAAATCTTGAACACAAATCACTGTTCTGACTCATTTTTGCTTGCTTTTTTATGAAGTGGCCAATGCACAATGTCACAGGAAAATAAATCTTTTTCACTCACAGTCCAAATGCAAATTCCATTTAAGAATTTCTTTAGAAAGGGTAAATTATACTGTGCAAGACAATCTCCTGCCAAATTTATTTTTCCCATTTTTAAGAACAGCACCTTTAATTGGGCTCAGTACTGGCATTTCCACCAAAAACAGCACCTTTCATTTGGCTCAGTACTGGCATTTCCACCAGCACCTTTGATTAGGCTCAGTACTGGCATTTCCACCAAGAACAGCACCTTTCATTGGGCTCAGTACTGGCATTTCCACCAAGAACAGCACCTTTCATTAGACTCAGTACTGGCATTTCCACCAAAAACAGCATCTTTCATTGGGCTCAGTACTGGCATTTCCACCAAGAACAGCATCTTTCATTAGGCTCAGTACTGGCATTTCCACCAAGAACAGCATCTTTCATTAGGCTCAGTACTGGCATTTCCACCAGCACCTTCCATTAGGCTCAGTACTGGCATTTCCACCAGCACCTTTCATTAGGCTCAGTACTGGCATTTCCACCAAGAACAGCATCTTTCATTAGGCTCAGTGCTGGCATTTCCACCAGCACCTTTCATTAGGCTCAGTACTGGCATTTCCACCAAGAACAGCATCTCTCATTAGGCTCAGTACTGGCATTTCCACCAACACCTTGCATTAGGCTCAGTACTGGCATTTCCACCAGCACCTTTCGTTAGGCTCAGTACTGGCATTTCCACCAATAACAGCACCTTTCATTGGGCTCAGTACTGGCATTTCCACCAAGAACAGCACCTTTCTTTAGACTCAGTACTGGCATTTCCACCAAGAACCGCATCTTTCATTGGGCTCAGTACTGACATTTCCACAAGCATCTTTCATTAGGCTCAGTACTGGCATTTCCACCAAGAACAGCATCTGTCATTAGGCTCAGTGCTGGCATTTCCACCAGCACCTTTCATTAGGCTCAGTACTGGCATTTCCACCAAGAACAGCACCTTTCATTAGGCTCAGTACTGGCATTTCCACCAACACCTTTCATTAGGCTCAGTACTGGCATTTCCACCAAGAACAGCATCTCTCATTAGGCTCAGTACTGGCATTTCCACCAACACCTTGCATTAGGCTCAGTACTGGCATTTCCACCAGCACCTTTCGTTAGGCTCAGTACTGGCATTTCCACCAATAACAGCACCTTTCATTGGGCTCAGTACTGGCATTTCCACCAAGGACAGCACCTTTCTTTAGACTCAGTACTGACATTTCCACCAAGAACTGCACCTTTCATTGGGCTCAGTACTGACATTTCCACAAGCATCTTTCATTCGGCGCAGTACTGGCATTTCCACCAAGAACAGTACCTTTCATTGGGCTCAGTACTGGCATTTCCACCAAGAACAGCATCTTTCATTAGGCTCAGTACTGGCATTTTCACCAGCACCTTTCATTAGGCTCAGTACTGGCATTTCCACCAGCACCTTTCATTAGGCTCAGTACTGGCATTTCCACCAGCACCTTTCATTAGGCTCAGTACTGGCATTTTCACCAGCACCTTTCATTAGGCTCAGTACTGGCATTTCCACCAGCACCTTTCATTCGGCTCAGTACTGGCATTTCCATCAAGAACAGCATCTTTCATTAGGCTCAGTACTGGCATTTCCACCAGCACCTTTCATTAGGCTCAGTACTGGCATTTCCACCAGCACCTTTCATTAGGCTCAGTACTGGCATTTCCACCAAGAACAGCATCTTTTATTAGGCTCAGTGCTGGCATTTCCACCAGCACCTTTCATTAGGCTCAGTACTGGCATTTCCACCAAGAACAGCATCTCTCATTAGGCTCAGTGCTGGCATTTCCACCAACACCTTGCATTAGGCTCAGTACTGGAATTTCCACCAGCACCTTTCGTTAGGCTCAGTACTGGCATTTCCACCAATAACAGCACCTTTCATTGGGCTCAGTACTGGCATTTCCATCAAGAACAGCACCTTTCTTTAGACTCAGTACTGGCATTTCCACCAAGAACAGCATCTTTCATTGGGCTCAGTACTGACATTTCCACAAGCATCTTTCATTAGGCTCAGTACTGGCATTTCCACCAAGAACAGCATCTTTCATTAGGCTCAGTACTGGCATTTCCACCAGCACCTTTCATTAGGTTCAGTACTGGCATTTCCACCAAGAACAGCATCTCTCATTAGGCTCAGTACTGGCATTTCCACCAACACATTTCATTAGGCTCAGTACTGGCATTTCCACCAGCACCTTTCATTAGGCTCAGTACTGGCATTTTCACCAGCACCTTTCATTAGACTCAGTACTGGCATTTCCACCAAGAACAGCACCTTTCATTGGGCTCAGTACTGGCATTTCCACCAAGAACAGCATCTTTCAATGGGCTCAGTACTGGCATTTTCACCAGTACTAAGTCATTGAGAAAATCTAATCAGCCTACAAACCTGTGTCAATGAGCCATTTGTCTAAAAAGCTAAAAGCTATCCATCCTTTTTAATGTTGAAGATAAGGCATTACTAAGACTTTAATTAAGGCAAACTCTGACACATCTGACTAAAAAGTAATGGAATTAATTTATTTTAGCAGATGAGCTTGTACATCGTATTCACCATTAATCTGCAATGGAGTGTAGAATGGGTTGGGGGGGGAGGGGGGGGGGGGGGGTGGGTTGTGACTGAAAAGAGCTTACAGACATTTGAGAAACTAGAGCATTGCTGTAAGGAACGGTCACTCAAAAAAATATCCATGCAGCACTGTTGCACTGTTGATTCATTCTTATTGTTAACTTGTAAGCCTGAAGATGATAGAGATGAGTTCGGAAATGCTTCAATGTCAACAACCTTTGTGTTCCACACTATTTAGCATCAAATCAAACATTATTATTATTAGTTAATTGTAGTGGATTGAAAGAATGTACAGTGAGAAAGAGACAGAGAGAGACAGTTGTGGTGAGACATTTTCAGCTGTGTCAGGTATAACTGAACCTCACCCATTCACCATATAGGGGCCTCTGTCTGGATGGTGTCTGTGGTTAAAAGCAAAAAGACTGCACAAAATATTTTTAAAAAACAAAGACAAGTTCACTGATCACAGAACGTTGCCGTCTTCTTCCCATCTTTCTATTCTGTTGCCAAAGAATAATTACTGCACCAATCTGAAGTACGCAGAGAGGCTGACAATCCTATCAAGCTGAATGCAATGCCTTTCAGTGTGAGGGTGGCATGTCTATTTGTTTAGACTCTCGGATGTGTGTCTGTTTGAATAGATAATGGTTATTGTAAAGTGCTTAAAGTACAATCTTATTCCTGCTGCTATCGCCATTTATTCATTTTACAGTAGGTTGTATATATTTATGTTATCCCTGGCTCAGTAGATGTGAGAATCCAAGGTAAATGTCTGGCTTTTAACACCCAACCGCATTAAATAATCTAGCCAATTATATGTGGCTGTAAAAACAGAGTGTGGAAAAGGCAGAAAAACACAAAACCACATAACTGAAGTTTGTCTAAAGTCTCTTCAACCGATATATAGAAAGAGAGAGAGAAAGAGAGACACACACATTAGTGGAAACATGGAGACAAACAACAAGCCTTTTCTGTGACCTATTTCAAGACACATTTATTGAGGTTTTAAAATATAGGACCGTGCAGTACACAGGCACTCACCTGCTATTCAGTATACAGCCTATTTTTATTTACCCCGAAATAAATTTTGCTAAGTCTGCGCAACAACAAGACAATACCGCAAGTACCCATATGTTATTAAAAGTACATTGGGGAAACAAAAACATTACACATTCACTTGCTATAGCACAACATAGCCTACATAGACACAGTGCACATTGTACATTTACCTTGCACCACAGAAACTGCCCCTTGTGTCCAATGTGTCTCTAGCGGAGAAGCCTGATGACCGGTGGGATAACGCTCCCCTGCCTCTGTATTTTATGATAACGTCGCACCAATTCCACCTATCTAATAATCTAATAATTATCCCTGTACCAGTTCTGTCTGTCTCCTTATTAAACAGAATTATAATTAATATCATAGCTATTATTACTTAAGAAGATACTGCAGAGCCTTTTCTAAGGCCTTTTTTACTGCTTCAATTTGAACTGGAACTCGTGAGTAGGTGTGGTCATATGATGATGATGCCACGTAGTCATATTATGAATATTCATACGGTCAAGGAGTGGAAAAACCCGTTGGTCTCTGCTTTTATACCACGTGCCCAGCCGAGACCACCCCTAGGACCACTTCAACTCCACCCATTTTTATGGTAAGGATCTCATGACGTCACAAATCCCTGGAAACCAGCGTATTGGTAAGCTTACAGAAAAACTCAGAAAAAAACATTTTGACTAAACATGAGATTTTCGGACATAAACAGTTGCGTATGATCATAATCTAACCCAAAACATCGGTTTTCAATGGGAAAAGTCAGTTTTTATCACTTTAAAACTGTAATTTCATATACATTAACGTGATGTTTTTTCTGTGTTTCCAAATCACATAGACTAATCAGAAATAATAAGCACAGCAATCTTGAACTGAGATTGAGTAAATCAAAGTGTCCAGTTGAAAATATGTCTGAATGGAGGCCCTTTTTTTCCCACAGTCCATTTTCCACATCATCCATCACACAGGTATGCAGAAAATCCCTAAACTCACAAAATGACAATGTTCACTACCTGAATTATCTTTATTTTCAGGAGACAAAATGTTCCAATATAACAGGAGACCCCTATTTCTCTCAGTTGCCACATTTTTTGAGGAATACCATGTTCCAGACAACAGATTGCAATCTTCCATTTTGTTGTGGTGGATTAGAACTGAGACCGCTGTGTGGCAGGCACGGATTTAAGAGACAGAGGGAAAAATGTTCTTTTTTTTATATTCCAATGTCTCTGTCACATTATTTATTATTCCCTTTGACTGGCAAGCTATATAATAATGGAAGGTAGGAGATAACTGCCAGGCAGGGTTTAGAGGGTCTATTTTAACTTCTGATTGGCCATTCTGATTGAGTACAATGCCTTTTGTCCCAGTTAGAAGATTTTGAACTTATTTTATGTTGTTTATGTATTTATTAATTCATTTTTTTTTCACAAGAGACCACAATTTTTTCTTTTTTGAAATCTGTGAGGGAAATGAGCAATAAGATATTTGTGAGTCTCTACCTGCAGTAATTTCAGAAACAAATCAAATATTCCAAGCAAATACTCACTGTTGTCTGGTGGAATGTATAAAACATGGGACCTCCAATCAGGTATTGACTAAACAGGAACCTTGCTCCAAACAGACTTACAGTTTACATTTTGCCATATTAGCAATTTGCATCTATTGACCTTTACTGCAACAATGCAGTAAACGATAGATGTTAATCACCTAGAAATTACGCCTGCAACCTTGCCTTTTCTTTAACCACTGTGTAATACTGCTGCTCTAGATTTAAGATGACTAGGCTAAATGAAACTTATTTGAATAATCCACAGTCCTAATGAAGACAGGAGCCCATTAACTAAGCCCATCATTATCTGAATTCAGTTTGACGGAAATTTGATTAGCTGTATAAATGCAAGATAATCAAATGAATGAAGCCCACTGTAGATCATTTCCTCCTAGAAGCTGCTGCTATCTTTTGTGATTATGATCCGACCTTTGTTTGAACCCGAGAACTTTACGGTGACAAAATTATGTCCTGTTCTGTCCTCTAGAGGGGGCCAATCTACACAAAAGCAGCCTCCTGGAAACTCTTGACCAGGTCTGTGGAGGACTGAAATATTTCAAGTGCAAAAATTGAACACACCTCGCTTCTTCATTATCATGTGGTTCATGTGTTTATGTATATGTTTTTAAAATAATGACTTGACACACACAATGTATTTGAAATAAATTTTCAGTAACTGTGTAGAGAAGTCTGGATCTCATATGTCCAAAAAAATGTCACAGAGCTCCTTGTGCGATAACGGTATGTGAAAGGGTGTATTGCATGGGATTGTATGATGTCATCCCAGGTATTAGTATCCTCCTCACAACTGGCTTTGAATCCCCTTTGGAAAACCATAGCTTATTTACAAAGCACAGTAGCCTGTATGAATCCTATAAAATGTATCATAAGATGTAAAAGGAGTGCTCTTTTTTTCTAAGCATGATTCATCTAGCTGCCTGCCTCCTGACAGATAGGATCAACAGAAGGGACGCCATTCACAATCCCCTATTTTAACCTACTGTTTCTTTGTCCCATTAACTTTATGTTGCCTCGTAATAGCTTCACTTTTGGAATTAATTTGGGATACTATCACATGTCAGAGAGCAAAGTACAGCAGCTGTAACAGAAACCACAGCAAACAGGAACAACAACAACCATAGTGACAATGAAAATGACAACCAAAAACAACAGCTTTGACAATGATAAACCCAGCATTGTCTACAATAGCAATAATCAAAAATGCTGCAGTTACACAAGGCCACTTGATAGTAATGCATGTTCACAAATGCCTTCATTTTGAAAAGCACCAATGCAAAGAGGATTAAAGGCTCTTTCAACAAACAAAAGAGTATAATTCAATTACTAAAGCTTACAGAGGCATTGAAAGGTAGCAGTTACATTATATGGGGTGGTTTGCCTGACTGGAGATAAGAGACAGAGAAGAGAAAGCTTTGGCCCTTAGGCTTCTGTCAGGAAGATACACACAAAAAGAGAGACTCACAGAAAGCATCTTTCAAAAATTATAGTAGCACCAAAGAAGTGTCTCCTCACTAGAATTGCCTGGAGGAAGCTTGCTCCCATAAACATCACAGGCATACAGGGTTGTAGGGTGGCACATCCTGCTAAGGCAATGGTCTAGTGCATGTATGGGCCCCACAGTTTGATGACAGTGCTATGACAGTGCCAATTGCGGCCAACAGCTCCGCAGAGTGTTACCTCTTGGCCCTAGATGAGTGTAAACCGTTACATCACCTACCCCACTGGATACATAGACCTCAAAATGCTGTATGGCAAGGACCAACGCTAACACTTCCTTTTCTATTGTGGAATAAGCTTGTTGATGGGGACTGAGCTTTTTTAGAAAAGTAAGCTACTGGCCTGTCCACACCAGAGTTGTCCTCCTGCAACAGCACGACGCCTATGTCTACGTCACAAGCGTCCACTGCCAACTAAAAAGGAAGAGAAAAATTTGAAGCTGTCAAAACCGTCTCACAAGACAGAATGGCTTTGAGCTGCTCAGATGCTACTTGACAGCAATCTGTCCACTTAAGCTCTCTCCGGGTACGCGGCACTGGCAACTGCGATATAGCCTTAACCTTAGCTGATCGCGAGGTCAAACCCTTTTACTACATGACCAAGATGAGTAATCTAGGCCTTCGCCATCTCACTGGCTTGCTTCCACCACTTTCATGAGGCGCAGAAACAAAACTATAAGGGTTAGCAGCAGAAGCAGGAGTACAGGTAACAGCACTGCAAGCTGGATCCCCAGCTGCTGAGATTCTTTACTCTTCTGAGATACTGATGCTAGTGATGTGCAGTTTGCGAACTAATCGTTCTTTTTGAACAACTCTTTGCACCGAGTCGTTTGAGACGACTCACCAGTTTGAGCAAATCGTGCGTTAGGACCCAGCTTCTTTTCTTGTAATCCAAGTCAGGACCATGCAGGAACTCACCAACGCGACAAACACTTGTTTATTGTATGTCATACTTGCCAGTGGGAAGATCACTGAAACACAGCAGGTTTGCAGTACAGCAACCTTCCACACACTGGTCGCCTAATCAGGCTTAAATACCCTCATAGGCCTTGACTTGACGCACATGTCCATATTATCTGTGGGGGCATATCTCTTTGTTTCAGAATGACATGTGCTTTTGTTCATGAACAACCCATGCCATTAGTCATTCCGAATAACTTATGGCACCTAGATGTCCGGTCAGGGAGGGCAGAGGCCTGTCCAAAGAACAGGCCTCACGTGCTATACCAAATCATTGATCAATACACACACATGCTTAATTACTCTTATATGACAAAACTCAGTACCCATCATGTGCTTACCTCTGGCCCCCCCACGGAGGAAATGTTTGGAGGTCCAGGTACGACAGATAGGGAGTCTTAAAGTGTTCCTATGAACACCACAGAAACGGACAATAGTCCGTAGTGGAAAAGGGGGAAATAAGGGGAATACAAATAACCTCGCGATAAAAGGCGAGGAGCTCGATATCCGAGCAAAACAAAATAAATAAACAGTCACGCTTAATACAAATAACCTCGCGATAAAAGGCGAGGAGCTCGAAATCCGAGCACAACAAAATAAATAAGCTGTAACGCTTATCTAACTCCCGTTTGTGGAGTGAGCAAACAGAAAGAAAAGAGAAACTTCAAAAGCCCGAAGACTGAGAGCACTCGTCGGTATGAGAATAAACAAAGAAAGGAAAACCCTAAACTCTGAGCTAAGAGCTAAAAAGATCACTTTGTTTTTTCTACGTTGTACTGCTAACAAGTCCCGCGTTGATAAGCAAAGCGGTCGATAGCAGAACAACTTCCTATACCCTTTTACCGGCTCGAATGTTACGTGAAATAACATGGAAGCAATGAGAAAAGGAGGAAGCGGGGTATAAGTAGTGAGCGGATATGCAGAACAGGTGAACTCACTAATTACCAAGACGAAAGCAAACCCCGTAGCGGAACACAGAAAAATCTGATGGATTACCGGTAAAAGCAAAAAAGGAATAAAAAACGCGGAGATAAGAAAAGAGAGGCATGATCCATGACAGCAGTGGCTAATGCGTGGCACGCACTTTCTGATTGCTAGACCTAGTGTCCCCCTAAGTTTGGTTATGGTTGCAACTTACATGTTAAAACCCAACGCCTGTCAATATCCCAACTGTTTTAACACCAATTACCAAGCCATTTGGCAGATCAACTCATCATCTACATGGCCAAAAGTATATGGCGGTTTTCCAATTGATCCAAATGGTGTTTGATGGAGTTGAGGTCAGGGCTCTGTGCAGGCCAGTCAAGTTCTTTCATACCGATCTCGATAAACCATTTCTATATGGACCTCCATTTGTGCATGGGGGCATTGTCATTCTGAAACAGGAAAGGGCCTTCCCCAAAATGTTGCCACAAAGTTGGAAACCCAGAATCATCTAGAATGTCATTGTATGCTGTAGTGTTAAGATTTGCTTTCACTGGAACTAAGGAGCCTAGCCTGAACCATGAAAAACAACCCCAGACTAAGGGGTGTCCACATACCTTTGGCCATATAGTGTATCTCGCCATAAAACAAATATGGGAAATATTTCTTCAGCCGTTTTCATATACAGTAGTTAAGTACATTAAAAAATGAGCATTAAGATTGAGATTTTTTTTTCTCTCCAAAAGACAGGAAATTCAAATGAGTACCACCAAGCCAAACTTCTGCTCTTTACAGTATCAGGCACTTCCAGTACTCCATTTTTTATATCTGGCTATACAGTTCTGTAGCTATGTTGGTCTACTGTATCTCAAACTACATGTACTCATCACTGGGCACAGGTTCAAACCTTTTCTTCTTGACTTCCTCCTCGATGAGAAAAACTACACCGCCACCAACCCTGCATCTTTCAGCAAAAGAAAAGGCTTTTAAAAAAAAGACAAAAAAGGCTATTAACCCGCCATTACACCCGTAGTCCGGTCCAAACCAGGATTTGAATGGCCTATGATTTAAGCAAGGGGCATGTATTTGCAGTTCATACTCATTTTACCAGATGGCGTCTAATTGAGCAACTTTGTGCATATAAGCTACTGTATATGCCCACAGTAAAACAATTAATGAAAATTTATCAGAGTTTATATGAGTCCTATCAGGACTGCATTAATAATGATGAAGCATGTATCAATATAAACTGTTCTCCATCACAGTTGATTTAGCATGTGAACATTTTCCTATTAAATAAGTGCCATTGTGAGAATGAGATTACATTTTAAAAATGTGATTATAATGAGAAAGAGATTGGAGATCAAAATATTGTTTTGACAGTCGAGATGTATCTGCGTACTATGAAAAAATGCAGCATTAATGTAACTTAATTTTAACAGCGTAACAATAATTGTCGCCCAAGTCATCAATTTCAATGCCGTTCCTTCTGAAGAATGAGGGTGAAACAGCTTATCTATGGGTAGATAAACATTACTGCAAACCTGTCCAGCATGGGCAATTTTCTGCCAGGAACAAGACTGACAAGGCAATAAAGCACTTATTTGGGAAGAAAGTACCTGCGCGTGTGAACCCATTCAATGCACTACCGCTTCCTGGTAACATTAGTTGACTCTGAAAACATTTTACACTGTGTGAATTCAATTATATATTTTTGAGCTGTATGCAGTCAATACCAGCAATATTAAAAAAATAGTTGTATCTCTGTGACAGTCTATTTGGTAGTAGAGTAGCCAAAGCCAATTTCCCTTCATATCTGTATCTATACAGATATGAATATTGCATTTTAAATGAGCAGGGGAAAAGGGCTACTCATCGCTGTAAATCGCTGTAAATTTCTGCAGCACCTTATTACAAAGGCCACTTAAAAGTTAGAGACGAGTGCGAGGTTAGTTTTGGGAGCATCTGGCCTTAGTGGCGTGTGCAGCATAGTGCACTCAGGTGCACTGGTGGATATGTGGCTAATGCAGCTATTTTGATGCAAATTAATATGCTCCTACAGATACCAACTTGATTGGCGCTCAGTAACCCCCCATGAACCATTACTGCGCCCCCCAAAGTTCAGAAGAGTGAGACAATGCATATAAAGAGTGGTGAATCCCAGAATAAATCTTTATTTTACAAATTTCTTATTTTTTTATCACATTGCAGCTGTGCTTCCTAATTAAATTTTTTAACAAGTCCCTGAGCAAGCAGGTCAAATTAGAACTCGCGTTCAGTCAGTCCCGCTCAAGTCTATTTGACAATTTATGAGAATACAGGTGGTAATAATTAGAAACAATGGCCAAAATAAATATTTTATATGAGCCTAGACAAAACTAATAGTAATAATAATAATAACTGGGAATGAGATTGCACAGGGAAGGGAGACAAATCATTTGTTCATCGCAGGGTGGTCCTCTTCAACACAGCAACCATACTCGTTTTCAACCAGGATCTTCGACTTCCACCTGACATGCACATGACATGTTTCAAAATGCCAGAAGAAATTAGAGTAAGATATCTACATGGAAAATAATAATGTAAAAGGATTGGCCAAATTGGGGACACTGTCTTTCAATTAGTCCATCTAATATTGGTCTGTATATCCTTTCCTTTCTTTGCCAGACGCGACTCCTCCTCTCCCTTATACACAAGAACTTATTCACTGCCGGATAGACGAATACGGTCACAGCATATCTGGAGGGGATAATACCTCCAGAGATAATTTAATTTAAACCATGTGCTTAAATTGGATGGTATGATATAGTCAGTCAATCATACTTTTACATATTTTCCTACTTATGACAGTTCTTTGATAATTGCAAGTAGGCTAGACAAAGAAAACTTTCATAATCATCTATTGGTGGCACTAGACATAAACCACGTTTTTAAAAATGTCAAATATGGGTAAGTGAAAACTCTGAATCCACGTATCTTGCAACGTCTCAAGAGTTTCAGAGAAACACTTACAACAGTGGATAAGTCAAATATCTGAATCACAAAATCACTTTTAGTGAGTTAGGCAGGAAACATCTTGGGACATGGTGAAAACATCAAGCATGGTTGCCAGAGCCAGTTACTGGTATAAACACTCTATGCAGTCGTTTAGGGCCACAACCATCCCTGGGCCACACAATTAAAGTTTAAGTCGTGGGTGATATATGTTGGAGCACCTTGAGGCCACAACAACATTCCTGTTTAGGGCCACAAAAGCCTAGGGCTGGCACTGCTAGCATCACCCGTAAAAATCTCCCAGTGGTCAGGAAAGAGCAGTGCCACTCTAAAGTGGCTATATGAGCACTGGTTGTCATATTGAAGGGAGAGACAATATCCCTCAGAAAGATGCCTGGCAAGGAATCATTCTCCTCTAAGGAAACATTAGGAATGCTACCCCTACAACTGCCTCTTATACAGGACACAAACTTTGTTACATTGAGAGTGATCCCCTGTATATCCACTCTGTATGTGGGGCGGCAGTGTAGTGTAACGGTTAAGGAACTGGACTTGTAACCGAAAGGTTGCAGGTTCGATTCCCGTGTAGGACACTGCCGTTGTATCCTTGAGCAAGGTACTTAACCTGAATTGCTTCAGTATATATCCTGATGTATAGGAATGGATAAATGTAAGAAGTTGTGTAAGTCGCTCTGGATAAGAGCGTCTGCTAAATGCATGTAATGTAATGAAATGTATGTACTCACTTTTACTGCAGGAATAGACCGCATTACATTTTTGGCTTAGTTTAATGAAGGAAGGATGCTAACAATGTGTTGCACAATACACATACTGTAAGTATACATACTTCACTAATAGTACATATAGTGAATTATTGTGACAACTGCAGACTTTTCCTTTGTTTCTCCCTTCTCCCATGCAGGTAATCAGGGAGATCAGGCACCTGTGGAGGAGGCCTTAAAAGAGGGCAGTTCCTCACTGGTGGGGTTGCTGGTCACTTCACAAATGCTTGGCAGCCAGGCACAAGCTGGGTTTTTTCCCCCTTGTAATTTCTGTTTCCAGCAAACCTTTTAATGCTTAATTTCTGCAGTTTTTTTTTTTTTTGGTAGCTTGTTTGATTCATCTGTTTTTTTCTTACACGTACTGTATATCTACCTTTATCATTTTTGGTGTAATCCCTTTTTGGTTGAAAAAACTGAACATTTTTGGTGTAATCGCTCTAAAATGGTTAGTTTTGGTGACTTTTGGGTGGAGGATACAACTTAATTCTACCATTAGTTTGGCAACAAATGAAATATAATACAAGCCAGGTCCTCAAATACAATGTTTTACATTGCCGCTGCAAAAAAACAAACTTTTGTTTTTACAGAGCTTAATGCTACGTATGTATCTGTATTTGTTAGAGCTTCCATACAACAGTAATCTAATTGAAACGTATCTCCAATTACTGCTTGGTAACAGCCTCAGGTACAGCCAGAGATTTTGAAAGTGTTATGCAAACCTATATAACTTATTTTAGGACAACCAGGAACTTGGTCTTCCCTGCACCACACATGAGCCAAGCTGCTGTGCTTTTTTTTGTCACAAATAGATATCTGATATAAAAGGAAATACTAAACAGGTAACTGTACGCAGAAGACAGGGCGCAGTAGATAGGGCTCTGACTCAGACACAGCCCCTGGAGCCTCCAGCAGGTCTTTGATACATACGTATAACAGACGATGCTCTCCTCTGAGGCAAAATGTAGGGTGTTAAATGTACACCACCATTTTTGCGGTGTAGTTGAACAACAGAAAAAGAAGAAAGTGTTTGTAAACAATTACATTTGGCTAGCAGACATTAGCTTGCTAGCTTATAACCAAAGCAAGCTAATCAGCTACATGCACTTAGCAAGGCTGTCAAAGAGAAGTTGAACCTTTTCTTCTCTTTTTTATGCAGTGTTTATGATTTGCTATGTAGCAAGTAATTTATCCTGATGCATCCCCTCATTCAAGTACAAATGTCTTTAAGATTTCTGCCACCATTATTAATATGTTGTGCATACAATGATTTAACTGTGAAAGAAGCACTGTAAAAATTATGAATTGAACATAAATGCATAATTTTAATAAAACATAGTATAGGCCAAAGTTAATTATACAGACTGTTTTTGAAATTACCTGAGATGCTATTAAAGAATGTTTGGCTTTTTTGGAATTATACTTGTATCTATGTGTTTCCCCTTTAATATACTTTTGTAATGGAAAACATTTTAATTACGGCTTCACAGTTAATTGTTATCCCATGAGTATGTAAATACGTAGGAGTGAGACACAATCTGGACCTCTTCAACCAAGACAATTATCTGTATCTGAATATGGATAGAACATTTGAATTAAAGCAAACATTGTATAAGAGAAAATGTCAGTTCCCCAGCCTAATGTACATGGGCATTGGGATTTGTTATTCTTTAAAGCACCAAACTCCTAATTGAACAGTGATATATTAATAATTAAGTAAAATTACATGATTTTTTTTTTGTTTTGATGCACAAGCAGTTCATACCTCATTGATGCAGTGTTATTCCTCCAGTATCAACACAGGGCATGGGATGCCTCAGGGATACAAATGAATGCATCTTAAATGCCTACAAGCAGGATATGTTGTGATTGAAAGCACAGTGGAAAGCATAAAATAAAAATCAATAAATAGGAGAATAGCTCTGAAAAAAGGGAAAATTTATTGTGAAATATCACTCATTTATTTACTCATTTATCTGACTCCAATTACAATTGATGCTTGATTGTGAGTGGAATTCTGCTCTGTTGAAACTATCTATACTGGGGACGCTGAAACCCCCGGATACGGGGTGCAGACTGACACACTGAATCGGACTGACAAGCTCAGAGACCCTAGCCCATAGAAACTCAGAGGGTTTGGAACTTGTCACCATTACAGGTGTGCAGAGGTTTTGTACCATAGAATCTATGAGGTTAACTAGAAACTCAGAGGGTTTGGAACATATCACAGAGGTTTTTGACCATAGGATCTACCAAATACTAGGAAACAGAAACTCAGAGGTTTTAGAACATAGAATCCTCGTAGTACTGGCTACGGCCTAGCAGAGCAGTCACATTACCACAAACAAGATTAGTCAGTGTGAAACCCGGTAATAATGACACAATTCACAGAGACCACGCAAATCAAGTCTAGAAATAGAACAATTTATTAGCCAGGCAGGTGGACACGGTGGTGAGATGTGCGGGAGAGTCTGACTACAGCTTCCCCATACTGGAATGACTATGGTACCACTACAGCACCAGGAGACCTGTTAAGCAGATTCTCTCATACTGGGAACTTTCACTCAGCCCTGAGCGAGACGCAGGGGTTCTGACTCCGAGACTCAAGCATACATACCACAGTGCTCAGAAGACTGCAGCTCAGATCATATACTATGGTTAAGCACTTGGAGCTGGAAAAGGGTTGAAAAGAAAGATGCAGATGATGTGAATCATGGTAATTTATTAATGACAATAATCACTGTGAGAGCAAATATGAACACATTCAATACCTATAGCTAAACGCAGGATAACATGCAGCTAAGACAAAAAAAAACATGAACAGGTTCACCAACAAAGTATATAACAAAATGATTCCGTACGGTGTGACTATGGTACCAGGAGACCTGTTAAGCAGATTCTCCTATATGGTGTGACTATGGTGCCACGACAGCCCCAGGAGACCTGTTAAGCATATTTTCTTCAAATGTCCCTTTGGTCTTCCCTTTAAATGCAGTCCTGAGCAGGCTTTCCACATTCCACAATTTCCTTTGTTTGTCCAAATAAGGTCTGTCAGGAAGAGAGATGTAACTCCTCACCTCCCGGAGACCCCCCTCCAGCAAGATAAACTGCATAGTCTACTCCCCCCAATCTAGTGATAGTAATAAGATTTTTTGTACGACGGCATGTGATCTGATGATCTTCTCTATATTTTATCTAGATACCAGGTGAGGTCCAGGTGATGGCCACTCTGTGCTCCAGATACTTATGTGGACAAGCGCATCCCTGATAACCTACACAATCCTCCTTTCTTTCACATTCTTTATTTCTTCTCATGTATTTTGCCCCTATACTTTCACATACCCCACACTTCAATTGGCATTAATCCCAGTTCACCACATTTATCATATTATCCACAATTATTTACATGCACATACAGGTGACTTCATACAACCCCGTTAAACGTATTCTAGTACTGTTAATTAATAAACACTTCTGTGAATTTGCAATAACAACTAAAAAAGCAGTAAAATGTGTGTTTTATTGTGGTAAAGAAATTGTAGGTGTTTTTACCACTCCACACCACCACTACAGACCTCAGAACTGATTCCACCTGACTGTGCTGTGAAGACAACAAATTTTTGTACCACATCATCAAAATGTGTATGTATTTCTGTTTTTTGTTCACTTTTTTTTTTTTCACACACATCTTTTCTCTCTTCTGGTGGGATTTTTTTTTTTTTCACTTTCAATTTCATATATCATTGACACCCTCTAAGAAAAAAAAAAAAATATACATATACAATATCTGTGCATCAAATAAAATTTGCATTTTGTTTTTGTATACCCCTATGATAGCCTATACTGTATATTATACAATTTATATACAATTATGACCAGATTGGCACAACACATATATGACATTAAAAAACAGACACACACCTAGTGGCTAATTTCCTACACCATGGACTTGAAGCAGGCCTCCATTCAAACATTAACTGGACACAGGAAGACAGACGTAGGACAGAAAGACATTGGATTTGAAAACTCAAAACCATATTCCCAGGAGGATTAAACAAACGCTGGTAAAATTTCAACACAAGAGGGACCTAATTCTTCCTACTTAAAGGCTACAGTACAGTGAATGTACTGGCCAGTGCAAACTTCTTTTTGCCCAAAGATTTTTTCCTAAATCTATACTGTATATTATACAATGACATCCTGCATTGACCTGGCTGGCCATGTACAATAGGACAGAAATACTCACTGCAGACCGGATCCAACATTTCCTCAAACTGGCCAAGTATCAGGCTATGATCAGCTGGAACGTGTGGCAATAAATACTTTTATATGGAATAATTTATGTTCTAGGATTGAAAGAAGACATAACAAGAACATTTATTCTGTCACTCCAAGTGATGAAATTATGTTGACAAAACCATGTTTTGTCCATTCAATATTGCATTGTTACAAATTGCTAATTGTTAATTGAATTTCTGTTGCAGTTTAATAACCACACTTATCAGCAAGACACAAATTCATCAAAGACATCATATTTTATGCACTTTCAAATGATCTCATGCGATCTCAAGCTAAGCTGAACCAGGTGTGTGTGTGTGTGTGTGTGTGCAAGGAGGAACCGGGGAGAGAACTCAGGTGGCAGCCAGAGGAAAACACCAGACAGAAATGCAGTTCTCAGGCAATTTTAATATGAGCTCTGGAGAAGACAGCAACTGCAGTTGGTAATCTTCTCTGAGGTGACTTAAGTTACAGGGAGTTTTATAAGAAGCCTGTAAACAGGAAATATTTAAATTCTGTGACTTTGCTTGCTCGGGATATTGCAACAATTGGTTATTTCAGGTTGCTTGGCAGTTACCTTGTTTACATTTTATACAAAAATGTGTTAGTTAAAAGATAATTGTCTCCTTCACCTGGCCAGCTACAGTGTTCTCTTAGACCCTTCTTATGGGCAAGGCCTATAGGGAAGGTCACCCAGGCCAAGGCCCCCTTAATGGGTACTGGGAAGAGGTGAGGAATGGGAAAAGACAGGAGCAGAAAATCTATTGCCACATAACTGCAAAAACAAACCAATTAGTCCAAACAATTCAGAACCAATTATGCTATTTAAGTTGGTATTTCAGACAGTCATAGGGGAAACCACGTATGTGTGGTGTCTGTGTATGTGCCCGCGTGTGTGGGTGTTTAAAACATGAAATGGAACATAACAGGTGCGCTTTGGCCCGACCACTCAATTTCCGTCATGAAGCAGGACCCACTTCCTGTTCCTCTCTCATCGCACTGCAACAGAGGACAGAGACATAGACACCAGAAGAGACACCATGAGTGAGCATCGCTCAGTTCTCCTGTTCCTTCTTTACATGGGCGGTTCTTCTCTCCTACTTGGAAGAACCAAGGCTGCAAGTGAGTACTGTTTCCATTTTCTGTACTAATTAATGCATGGTATGGGACTCTGACCCTCTATTCTCTGTCACGGTCGGTCTCTTTGCCTGTAGAATAGAAAATTATCTTACATTTGGCCATACAGCTCAATCCTGTTGGTAACATCATGATACTGTTCTATGAAAGCTGTTTCTGAATCACAGCTTTCCTGTGAAGTCAAATAAAGGAAAACATACGTTGTAATGGAGGCTCCAGAGACCCCTTCATAGACTAGAAAAACTAAGTTTAGTTACATTTATATCTAAGCATATACCCTATAGCTTGATAACCAGTGATGATAATGACATAGTTAAAATCCCATAAATATACTATACTATAACTATGTAATTAACAATGTTGTATTGTTACAGCTCAGCTATTACAAACTATGTGTATGGGGGAAAAGAGCTGAAAATAAATACATAAGAAAATTAATGACCATGAAGCGTGGACATTTTTTATTTTAGAAATTTTTCATTTATTTATTGTTGGTTGTTTTTGGAAACAGGATACATTTAAGTATGTGACTTCTTTATTCAATGCTGTGGTTGCTGCTATTGGGCAGCTAAACCACATCCTTTGCATGATTCAGAACGTGTTTGCATTAGCAGTACTAACGGAAATGTATTTTATAACACAACTACAGTACAATACCCAAATTTGGGATAAAATCCACCAATCGGCTCAATAAATATTGCACAACGCTATAGAACTGGGTGATTATAATCTAGGCCAAAAATGAGAAAGAAATTAACGTTGTAATGAGATACTGCTTAAAAGCTAGGTGTACACTAGGTGTACACTAGCTATAACAAGATACAGCAACAGTTACAGCTAGAGAGTTATATTGGTGTATATTGGTGACTTTCTTTTTAAAGTTACCAACATTTATGAATGACCCTCCATTCCTGAAGGGTTCTCATCTCTGAGTTACCACTGTACACATTCTCCTATTTTGGCAAAATGTAACGTGATTAACTTTGCAGGTCTGTTTTGTTTTCTAACACAATTAAACTGATGCATCTTTGTTTCCAGATTTCACTCTGCTGAATGTGTATCAACCTCCTGACACTGAAGCTGAGATCGGATACCCACTCAATTTAACATGTGAATTCAACTATACAGGCGACTCTGGTATTTCAGATATGATGTTTGGAAGATTCTACGCACAAAGTAATCATACTGTAGCTTACCATGCGGATGTGATGTGCCATCAAAGTGTCTCCAAAGACACAATGTCCTGCAGACTTTCTCTAACCATTAACCCAAGTCCTAAGGATGAGGATGTGTACCACTGCGAAGTGTTAATACCACGGCCTACGGGAACTATAGAAGTGAGAGGCTCCGGGACAAACCTTTCAGTTCATGGTAAGGAAATATTTTATGTGATTATGATACACGGATTGTACAAATCTAAATATTTGCTGTTTGTAATATCTGTAACTTCATATCAACGTACACTGCATCTCCGTGAAAGCAATCTTAATCTGAAGAACAATGCATAATCAACGTATTAAACAAGGAAACAAGTGAAAGAAAAAGAAAGAATGGGAATGCTTAAAATCACATTTTAAAAACGTCTTACACAAAAAGAGAAAAGTGATGGTGGCTTTGAGACGCCCTGCACAATAGGTTGATAAATGTGGCTTAGTCAGACATTGTAAATAGCCTATGGGTTATGACAAAGGAGGTTATTCTGACTTGAGTTAAGCGTGTTCATTTGTATGTATGCATTGAAGATAATAACACCAATATCACAAAGCCTCTGATAGGTACACTGATACTAAATTACACTGGAACATTATGGAGCACATGGTTGTCTAAATGGCTGTAAGTCTTTAAGGCTTACAAATCAAACAAGCCTCAAACCATCACTCAGCTGCAAGATATGCAGTAGATATGGATGGATCACTTTAAGGGTTGTTTTCCCTCACTCATTTTCCTATTGAACTTTATGGAAAAATATCTTAAAGTGATCATCAATATCTACTGCATATCTCGCAGCAGAGTGATGGTTTGAGGCTCGTTGATACCTCAGACCCTTGATGACTTACAGCCATTTAGCCAACTATGTGATCTATACTGTTCCAGCATAATTGATAGCTTAATCTAGACCCCCCCCCCCCCCAATTCCCATAGAGATCCATTCAAATGCAGAGAGTAACTCTTGTAAGAGTATCAGAAAATAAGATATCAAGAGTATTTTGATGTTGTTGGGTCACATACATCAGGAAGTCATGGCATGCAAAAGATATGTAACCAGATATTAAACATGAGGACTTTATTTAAGTTTATGTTTATTTGTCCAATTAGTTTTTGTCCCCTAAAATTGGGGGGGGGGGGGGCTATGTCAAAAAAGGGCTACAATTGCTACACGGTTCACCCGATATGTATGTAAAAACACTTAAATTAAAACAGAAAGTCTGCACTTTAACATCATAATCACTGTTCCAATTCAAATTCAATGTTCTGGAATACAGAGCCAAAACAACAAACATTGTGTCACTGCCCTCAAACCTTTGGTCCCCATTGTATGTAGTAGTTCACATTAATCAATTATTGAAAAATACATTGACAAAACATCGGAAAAAGATGCAATATGCAAGATTTTTAGACTTGCTGTGGTCTTGTGTTTACAATCAAAAAAAGTTTCCTCTGTCATCCTCTCCACCCACTCAAGGTCTCTGACCTAATGTAACTCGATAAATAGCTAGAGGAAACTTACAAGTCCAACAGAAAACATGCCATCTCTTTTTTGCCATGCCGTCGTTTTTATCCCCCTGATAAACTTGACAGAGCACAAGTTTCTTGGATGACAAAACATGTTACAGTGAAAATATTTTTTTAAATATGATTTATTACATGTTTTATTGAATGTCAGTTGTAGTGTAGGTTTCAGCATAGTATAATGTAGAATGAGATTAGGATCTACAGGGGACAAAAATGAATTGACTGATCTTAGGAGGTTGTTAACGTATGATCCCAAAAAGAAAAAGAAATGGATTAAACCAAATGATATTATTCAAGATTTCAAATTTTATTGTTCTGTAATGGAGGATAAATCTCCTCAGAAATCACTGAAGTGTGAACAATTTAAAGTTAAGTGGCTTTTTCAAGACTTTGCATTGGTATAGGATCTAAACCCATAGAAAAGTGTTCCTTCCTCTCAGACAACCATACCTGCTGGGCAGCAGTTTTTATCCAACAGCGATGCGATGGTTCTTGCAAATCATGTCTTTCATGTGTACTAGTGCAGCTGTTAATATTAAAAATGCCAGGTGTGATTACAAGCTCATGATTTTTGGATGTTAAATTGGTTCTTTGAAAAAACAAACAGACAAACAAACAAAAACCCAATGAAAATAGAATTTGAAATTTGTTTAAAAACGGAATCTTTACTAATGAACATGCAATTAGAATGGTATAGGCACAAATAACATGGTAACGGTTTTGCCTGTGCTTTATTTATTGATTTACTTCTGTCTTATTAACCCCTTGTTTTCCAGCTGAACCCTCTTCGATGGAAATCCGGTCAGCCCCTTCCCTGGTTTCTGGGCGGCAGGCCATGCTGGTCTGTCTGGCCTCTGGGTTCTACCCCGGGAACCCCTCAGTGCTCTGGTTCCACAGAGGCCTCCCAGTGCCACCGAGAGCCATTACCACTGACATCTTCAGCAAGAGCAAAGGCACCACTTTCTACCTGTACAGTGCGTACAGGTTCATTCCCACTGAGGCGGACCACACTGGAGCATGTCTCTGCCAGGTCTCTCACCCAGCCTGGACAAAGCGGTGGGAAGTTAGCACCACGCTTAATGTCAGCAGTGAGTAATCTCACTTCCACCTGCCTTGGGACCTCCGGGCTAAGTTGTGTGCATTTCTGAGGCAGGGCTACTCAACGCCGGTCCTGGGTGGCCACAGTGGCAGCAGGGTCTCTTAGCCTGGTTCTAGAGCCACTCAACCCCAGTCCTTGACAACCATAATGTCTCGATGATTTGGCTTCAGACAGGCACTTCATCCCATGAGTAAATCACTCTTGAAGGGTAACAAAGCATGCTGGTTTAACTAGACCCTGCCTCTTTTTGAAATTAGAAAAATGGCAAAATCACATGTAAAATTTATCAATGAACAGTAGGCCTAGAGGAAAGAAAAAGTTGAGAAAAATGTTAAGAAAAGTTGCCTCGATTTTAGAAAAACTTTCCTACAACACAATGCGGGTAAAAGACATAGGTGGTGGTCTAACTGAGGAAGAACACCGATAGAATAACAGTAAAAATACCTGCAAAATGAGTCTGGGGGATGGGAGGAATAGCCAGGATTAACTTGTGTATTCACTGTATTCACTATTCATTATACCTACTGAACGCATAGGCAATTATTTAACCTACATTGGTTAAATTCAGAAGTGTGTTTTTATACTACCTGCTAAGTGTAATGGGTTTCTTAATTGTTCGGAGATTCAAACACGAAGGTGGGAGGAATCTGAACAAGTCAGCTCACAAGACGTGAGGACCAATAATTAAGGGAGAGAAAATAATAAAGAAAGAAAGAAAAAACAGGAAAGTAATTCCTTAAGGCTAAACAGCCAAAATGAAAATAAATCCACAAAAACGGGCTAACTAGAAAACTAGTAAATAACAATTAAATCTCCCAAACCAGCAGTATAGATGTATTCATTCTGCTGACCAAGGATGTGTGTATACAGCCCAACACATTCCTCCAGCATCCTGTGTGTGAGATATCGGCTCTATTATCACAGAAGAATTACCACCTGCTTTCAGGAGTTCTAACAATTTCCATGCAAAGAGGAGAGTCGCAATGAATGCATGTTTTAGTAAATCAGACGGAATACTTAATTGGCCTAATTAAAATAATCTCCACCCTTTTTTAGCGTGTTCACTCCAGGTATACATATGCATGAAGACATTTAACTATGCATCAAAAGGAAAGTCGTAGAGTGACGTAATCCTCGCAAATTCCCTTTGACCCAATGCGACCGTTTTTAGTAAATCCGCTGTAGATATTGCGACCTTGTAGCTACTGCTTTTGCGTCGGAAAAGCAGTCACAATCCTTTAGTAAATCCGGCCCTTAGTCACTCAATACTACACTGGAGACAAGCATTGCCTATAAAGCTTCTCTCTTCACTCGATTTTAAAAGAAGTAGCTATATACTTATATTCAGTGTTAATATGAGGGCATGCGAAGCGTGGAAATGAGAGACATTGGAACAAATCATGAATGATAAATATGTCATAAATGTGTCAATAAATATGGCAGACTTGTTAATATCACAATACACATTTGTACTATAGTTTAAGTACACAGTCCATTGGTGAAATGAGTCAATGTTTAAAAATTTTATCATTATATTTGTATGTTTTGTAAGAGATCTGTGAAGTGATTTATCACAAACCTGTGACGTAGTGCAGCAGCACAATATCATATTTTAATTTATTCAGCACACAGTTGAACATTTTTTATATGTAAAATAGTTTATAGCATTGATACTACGTATATTGGGCATGCTTTAATCATATATTAAATTCAATCTTAATAACCCCTTGTCTTTCAGCGGAACCCTTTTTTATGGGAATCCAGCCACTCACGCACCTGGTTTCCGGACACGAGTCCGTCCTGCTCTGCACAGCCTCTCGGTTCTACCCTGGGAATCCTACGGTGTTGTGGTTCCACAGAAACCTCCCGGTGCCACCCAGCAACATCACCAATGACATCATCGGTGAAAACGATGGCACATTCTCTCTGCGCAGTCAATACAGGTTCATTCCTTCAGAGGCAGACCACACTGCGGAGTGCTTTTGTCAGGTCTCTCACCCAGTCTGGACCCGGCAGAGGACAGATAATATCACCCTCAATGTTCTCTGTGAGTAAACCCTGTTCCCACTGCCACCAGACCAATGCACTGTCCCAACCAAACACATTGCATACTTTCACATTTTACTGTTGGGATACAAAAAAGGGTTCCTCCAAATGGCTCCTCTGTGTCTCTATAGAGGAGCCCTGTCTAGTGCAAGAGTTCTTTGTTTCAAAATGCTTCACTCTGGGAGCTTTCACACTTGTACAGAGGCAACAGCAGGCTGTCTCTGTGCCTGTAGTTGATTTACTGTTTTGCAGCCTGTTGGTATTCTACCCCTTTTGCCTGCTGCCTGTTTACCGATTGTTTGCTTATTGATGGCTGCTACCTCTTTGCCTTTTAACTGTCATGTATTTTACAGTGAGCACCATAATTCATTGGACAGTGACACATTTTTTGTTATTTTGGTTCTGTACTCCAGCACTTTGAGTTTGAAAGGACGAGCCAATGAAGTGCAGACTCTCAGCTTTAATTTGAGGGTATTTTCATCCATATTGGATGAACCGTTTAGAAATTATAGAACCTTTTGTACATAGTCCCCCCCATGTTTGGGCATCCAAAAATACTGGACAGTTTAACATAATGTAGAATAAAGTAATCATTTTTAATATTTGGTCGCATATCTATATATGTAGTAAATATGGATGGATAACTTGAAGAGTTTCTTTTCCTGACTTATCTTTCCATAGAGTTCAATAGGAAAATTTGTCAGGAAAAGCAACCCTTAAAGTGATCCATCCATATCTACTGTACATCTGGCAGCAGAGAAATGGTTTGATGCTCATTTGATACCTCAGACCCTTGATGACTTACAATCATTTCGCCAACCATGTATTCCATACTGTTCCAGCATAATTTACAGCTAAATCTAGTCCCACCCCCCAATTCCCATAGAGATCCATTCAAATGCAGAGAAGTTATAGTATCGCTTGTAAGAGTACCAGGAAATAAGATATCAAGAGTCTTTTGATATTGTTGGGTCACAGACATCTGGAAGTCATGTCATGCAAAGGATATGTGACCAAATATAAAAAATTATGACTTTATTCTACATTATGTTAAACTGGTTCTATAATTTCTAAACGGTTCATTCTATATGGATGAAAATACCTTCAAATTAAAGCTGACAGTCGGCACTTAAACCTCATTGTATACTTTTCAATTTCACCAGTCTTGGCCGTGTGGCTAATACAAATCGAATCGAATGTAATCTAAGTGCTAAAGTATAGAACCAAAATAACAAAAAATGTGTCACTGTCCAATTAATTATGGTGCTCACTATATATTACATTATAGGCATTTAGCAGACGCTCTTATCCAGAGCGACTTACATTACACTTACATACTTCTTATATCATATCATATATGATGACTGTATTATTGTATTGATATCACTATGCTTGTATGTGTGTGCGTGTGTGTGTGTGTGTGTGGGTGTGTTGTTTTCATATAAGCTCATGTGATTATTTTATTTTTGTCCTTTTAGCCCCCTGTCCCACCCCAATCCTTTTATCTTCTAGTCTACCTTTTACTGCCTCTTGCTAGGCCGTTGTTGTATGTATTTAATTGACCTGTCTGGTAAAATAAAGGTTTCACACCTACCATAGAGGGTTTCATAAAGTACTAAAAATGGTTCCCCTATGGAGACAAACCAAAGAACCCTTTCAGAATACTTTTTTCTGAGTCTACTCAGTCCTGGCTTTAGTGAGCCAAAATGTCTGCAGGGCTATTAAAGTCTGGTTCTAGAGGGCCACGGTGTCTGACCAATTTTATTGTAAATTACTTTTAGTCTAAATCATTTTGCTTCAGCCAGATACTCTATGGCACAATTAAATAACTCAGTTGGTTTGCTGAACCATGCTACTGTTTGAGAGTACTGGCATATTTTATTTGTCCTGTCCACAGCTAGGCCAAATCTTACAGTAATTTGAATAAAAACAGTATCAGGTCTCAGGCAAAACACCTCTGAGGTATCACTAAAGCATGTGGTTGAGTAATGAACACTTTAGCATACGTTCTCCCCCTCTACAGATGGGCCCAGTGCAGTGAGTGTGATCTCACACTCGGGATCTGTGGCTAATGGCTTTGTGAGTGTGGTGGTGGGGTCCACTGTGAACCTTACCTGTTCTGCCGATGGGAACCCCAGTCCAAAGATACAGTGGCTGAGCGGAAACATTACAAAGCTGAACAGCACTGAGTATCTGTACATAGCTTCAGTGCTAATGGAAAATGAAGGACTGTATTGGTGTGTGGTGCAGAACCAGTATGGAGAGAGGAACACCAGCATCACTCTGCTGGTGACATATTCTGGTGAGCTTCACACAAACGAATATCTCTGATGAGCTCTGATTCATATTGCAAACATTGTGTTACCAATATCTCACAATTTAACATATTTTTAGGTCATTTAATTAATATTAAATGTCAGACCCAGTTAGAAGTTATCCATTTAGCAGTATATAAATGAAATTTTTTTTTCCATAGCAGGTGTGTCCACATGCCTGCTGGTGAAACTACTGTTAATTGGGATTATCATCTTGATGGACGTCGTCATGTTTACCATCTTCATTTTGAGAAAGAAAAGAACGGGCAGGCTTGAGATTGTGGAGCTCTCTGTGTCACAGCCATTACCACCACAGGAAGAGAGTCTAGACCAGTCATCAAACAGCCATGGCACCTGAACCACATTGTATATCAACTAATGGTATTCCACCACATTAGAAGCAATGGAAGGAGAAATACGCTCCATGGTAAATTTACATGTTTATTTCTTGGCGTTGAGCGCCCTCTGGTGACACTTAGTAGAATGGAGAATGCTGAGTAGAGAATAACCGATGCATACATTTTGAGACATAAGACCAAGGCTTTTGAATAAAACATTTAATGAAAAAATGCTATCTGTAGTGACCAATACAAAATGTTTTTTGAGGTGTCTTCCTAAATTTGTCTCCCTATACTGGGCAGAACTCTCAATTCTACGAGTTGCACCATGGTTTACTCAGTACATTACATCTATTGACAAAGTTGAATGTTTTGTTGAATGTTTTGAAATAAATATGTTAAATATAATTTTCTGCTCTCCTGTCATTGTCCTAAAAGTTTTTGCCAAAAAAACTTTATTATAGCATTAAATAGCATCATTATATTTAAATATTTCCGTTTAAACTATGAGGAAGATCCTATGTCTTTTCTACTGGAAAAAAGCTCTTTCTGTTTCATTGTCAAAGTGGTCCTCGTGGTGTAATTATTGAAATATTTTATTTAGGTAATTTTATAAATAAATAAATAATATTTCTGAATGCACAATGTCATAGGGAAATATAAAATGGTGTTGGCAACTTGGTGGGAAGTTTAAATTGAGAGCTTTTTCTGTCATACTGCCATATGGCCACCAGAGGCCAGTACCCCTTCACTGAAAATGCAAGGTTTAGAAAAATGATTGGGATGTATTCCATCCATCAAATTTTTGCCAAAAGTTGGCAAAGAATACCCGATACCTATACAACACCAAGAGTATAGTGCTTTTCAGGGTTTGCCACATAAAAATAACTACCATGACCAAAAATTTTTTTTAACAAAAAGTAACTTTACCATCAAACCTCAAGTATGCACATAAATCAGATACAGTCTTAGGCACGGGAAGATGTTTTGAACTCAGGGTGCTGAAAATTGCAATGACAAATAATTTGCTGTAATGCAACAAGTTAAGTTGTTTTGTATCATTTGATACAGAACTATTTCCCTGTATTTATACTGCCTTTGGTAGCCTATTAAATGTATTGCATACAGATTTTATATATTGTAGCAACACCCTCAGCACCCTTACTTTCAGCGCCTATGGATACAGTGCCACGCAGCCACAAAGTGAAGCTCCAATTATTCTGTTTCTTATTTATCTTTACTGTCGTGTATGCATATATAACATGCATATATTTTCCAATTGCTCTCCAAAAATAACGGTTATCTTAATTTCGGTTGGAACTACTTCATATGGTGCATGCAACTTGTGGAAAGAAAAAAGTACAGACTCAATATAAAAAAACTGATATTCATAATTCATAAATATACAACTTTTAATTGTGAATGAATGTTGTACAATCCATCTGTTCATATGTACAACCGCTGGAAGCATACGTTAACTTTAATGGATACAATTAGGCTACAATGCTGAAATAAAGTGGGAATAAAAATCATATAGAATATAATTTCCGATTAGTATTCTGACATATATTAGGAATACTACATTATCGCTGAGATTGTTCATGACTGACATGGAAAGTATCTGACGTGGAAAGTATAATTTCTGGGGTATTTATCAGTTGGAATAAAATAAATGTATAAATAAATAACAACTTTTTATAGCTCTTTGTTGGCTCATCCTGTTCAAACATTGTTTTTGGGATATGACCCCAGATGGTACTGAATCCAGACTACACCAGAGATGCTTAATTTTCCATATTGTTGCCCAGAGAGGAGGCGATTTGTATGACAGGAAGACTTTTATTCATTGTGCAACAGTGACCCCTTCTGCTGGATTGGGTGCCTGCAGTCTGCCTGTGCAAGCTGCATGTGAAGTGGGCTCCTCCAATGCAGTAACTTTGCAAGCAGAGCTGGTGGGCTGACAGCACATTTTTTTCCGAAGGAGGGTGTGTGGCACACACTGTGCACACACTTGTCTGCTTTTCTGAATTGAGAGAGAGAGCCAGTTACTTTTTGGTTCCAGTTTTCTGCCCTTGACTTTCTGCATCAGTTGTCCCATTGGGCTGCAGCACGACGGGGTGTCTGACAAAGTAGCATCTGTGGCGCGGGGACGGGGTGCACTTTAGTGATGATGTCTTTTGTCTGTTTTTATATTGTTATTACTGTCCCATTATAATTTTACATCTCCCAGTATATAAACATCAAGTTACCTACCCCATGCACCCCTAGGCCCGTGGGGATCGTAACATATTTGGGGGCTCGTCCGGGATATTGACAGTAATAATAATATTGTGTGGTTGTTGTACAGTGGTGCGCAAATAAGCAGAGTGGGAAATGGCTGCGTTCAATGTAAAATATTTTATTGAACAGGCGGCAGTGTAGTATAATGGTTAAGGGGCTGGACTTGTAACTGAAAGGTTGCAGGTTCGATTCCCAGGTAGGACACTGCTGTTGTACCCTTGAGCAAGGTACTTAACCTGAATTGCTTCAGTATATATCCAGCTGTATGAATGGATAAATGTAATAAGAAGTTGTGTAAGTCGCTCTGGATAAGAGCGTCTGCTAAATGCCTGTAATGTAATGTAATATAAATGTCAGCATCCCCATCTTCTCTAGCTCACCTCGTGTGCGTGGCACGCCGACAGCTGAAAGACGCGACCCGCCTGTCCATGTGCCACTGCTGCACAAAGTACCCCCCCCCCCAAGGCACCAGAGAATAGTAACCTATTGCTGCAGACCTTGACAATTACTACAGCAAGTAGAGAAGAGCAGTACGCTTCTTTCAGGAGATCTGCCGATTAAGCATTTGCATTTTGTTTGGATGAAAGCAGCTGCAAATTGATTAAAAGACAATGTAAAATGTAAGCAAGTTTTTTCGAAGTTGCAAGTGCAGCTGTCTTTCCTAATGAATTACAAATACTAGATGTTTTGAACTGTTCTAATTGTGGGGTGTGAATGCTTTCAGGATTTGGGATGTCATTGGAGTTGATGTGGTATGCTACTCAAGAGAATACAGCCGAAAGAAGGTTTCTGTCAAACGGAAGACAAAAACCAGAGGAAAGATGTACTGGAAAAAGACCAAAATTATAGGTGGAAGGTGGGGGAAAGTGAAACAAAACTTACATTCAAAGTGCAAATTAAATTCATACACTAAAACAGTGTAATGGAACATTAAATCATAGTTTCTAGTGAGAAGTCAGATAAACCCTAAAGTGGTCAAAAAGCAGAACAGATTCTGCAAAGTGTATTGTCAGCTAGCTATATCATATATAAAGAAAGAAAGCAAATAGCATATATGACCATGTTAGTAAGATAAAAAAAAAATTATATTGTGCATCATCATGAAACAAAATATTAATGAATGATTTTGCCAGTGTAGCACAACAGAATGACATCATAGATACTATTGCCTATCAAGAGCAGGAAATGAAAAAAAGACAATACAGCTACAGTAAAGAAATGGTCATTCAAACATTAACTGTATGTCTTTGCCAAACATTTAATTACATTACATGCAATGCTTGCATGTGATGTACAGTATGTGGAGAATGGCCTAAAAAGATGGGTATTCTCCAGTCAAAGCTCCAGCTTGTTCCTTTAAGTCATTTCAAACAAAATATTTGCAGTCTTATGCAAGATGTGCGCTCCTCTTTCTGATCGAGATTTGTGACTTTGACCTTTTTTTATTGTACATATTTTTCACTACTTTGTATCCTACTGTACTGTATGTTCTACATGTTTACTGTGTAACCTCTGCTGCCATTTCTTGGCCAGGTCTCCCTTAGAAAAGAGATTTTGAATTCTCATTGAAAGTCACAAAAAAACTTTATTTATAACTCAGTCTGTAATGTAATGTCAACGTACATGCATTTCACAAAGGATTTACTCTTGAGTTGAATGGCATTAAGTTCCTATGCCCTGTTGTGAATATGAAATAAAAGACAATACAATTACTATAAGATCAAGTATTGTTATCTTTTGACATACTACAAGTGTTTTGGTAAGAAATTTTTGTTGCCGTGAAAATATTTTTTTAAATATTAATTTTATTTTCATTGAATGTGCCTTGTAGTGTATGGTTCCTGGGATTACGACTAGCGACTCATGTTTCCTACAGGGGACAAAAATGAATTGAAAAAAAAAATAGAACCCGGACACTCATATGCTCCAAAAAACATCAGTTTATTGACAACGTTTCGAGCACAAGGCCCTTCTTCAGGTCAAACAAAGGGCCTTGTGCTTGAAACGTTGTCAATACACTGGTGTTTATCGGAGCATATGAGTGTGCAAGTTATATTCTTTTTTTATGATCTTACCCTAACCCAGCACCCCTAATGTGATGTATGTATTTTTTTCATTTTTTCACAAAAATGAATTTCCAGGTCTAGGTTAAAGTTTCAGGTCAAAGACAAATGAAGGCAATGTGCATATTTCCATTGGTTACATTTAGATGTAGAATAAATGTAGACTATTGAAAAAAATGCATTGAGCAGAAGATATTTACCATCACATGCACAAGATGAAACAGATGGAAATATATTTTGTTCAAAAAGAGTCTAATTAATTAATTGTTTGGAGATTGTGAACAACAATCAAATAGAGGACCATAACATACATAAGCTTGACATGTCTGCTTTTATTAGGGTGGAACAATAATTCAGATGCAGTGTGTGGAATGACCAGTGGATGACAGAAAAATTCCCAAATATGTGCCGTTTTTCACAATAAGCTGTTTCACTGCACGTTGTGCATATTTTGAATGACCCCAACCTCAGGCCAACCTGGCAACCCTCAGGCCATCCTGGCACCATATCAGTACGGTTCCTCAGCCAGAGACTGCTCATGTAGGAAGCTTTAGAAGGGCTCACCCGAAATGAAAATCTGTAAACACATTGGGCCTCATTTATCATTCAGGCGTACGTTCAAATCTGATCGTAAAGTGAGCGTACGGCCATTTTTAGAGAAATTTCCGGATTTATCTAAATGAACGTGGGTGTATAGTAGGATTCAAATTTACAACAGCTTTTGACCTTGCATACGCTTTCCCAGTGGCGAGGCAGCGACATTGCATACAATGACGATCGAGGTAACACTAGTCGTGCATCCTATAATTAATACAAATAACCTTTGTTTAGAGCACTGCGGAGTCAACAGGTGATAAACAAAAAGGTGCTCTTTGAAAAACATAGGTTATGTGAGCTTTAAAAGAGTTCGCCTTAAATGAGTAGCTGATCATAAAAACGGCAGGTCCAAGTCATTCCATTTATGAAAATATTCAAAGCAGTTCATGCATCTGGGCAATATTTTTAAATGCACTTGATCTACGCGTTGTGGCTGTAGACGTAGCTACGTTGTGTAGCCTAATTGGCAAAAATTGTATCTGAATAAGTAGATTTTTAATCAATCCTCTGAGGATTTATTGGAGACAACCGTATGGAAATAATAACGCATCACCACCAGTAATGTTGTATGCAAGATGCAAAACTGTTTTCATATTTTTCTATAAATCCAATATAGTTTTAGCCTAGAAGACTTAGCAAACGTCGCAATCGCCGTGAGAGAATCTTGAAATCTTGACGAATGAAGTCACAGTCGCGTCTTCTATCACGCACGGCCACTTTCCCAATTATATCCCCACCCTCTTTCCTGCAGATGAGAGGTCCGGGATGCCATTTCCTGTACCGTCCGGCGGGACTTTTTTCGGGAATGGCTATGTTCTTTTTACAGTTTTAGCTCAGCTGTAGTTCGCAATTCAGAGGAATATTTTAGCCCTGTTCTCTGCCACATAGCGGGTTTTGAGCTAGGCTACACACCACTACTAATGCTCCCAATAAGCACACATTTATTTTCATGTTCATTCATAAGCATGAAGCTTAGAAAACCGTGTTGGCATGTGCATTTTAAAGGAGGTAGCCTTGCCAAATATAAATAATAAAATGAGCTTGTGAGTATGGTAATCCATAATGATGTGAACGCGCTTCCAAATATACGATCAAGTCTGATGTATCATACATTTACACTCAGATCAGTGACTTACACAAGTTTGATGAATCACACGTGAGAATTCCGTACGCAAGTTGGATCCTCTTTTTTACGACCATATTGATAAATTTCAGAAAGACTATGCTTCATGTCCAGCTTTTATCCTGACTTAGCTTGGGCTACATGGGTTGAATGAGTCATTTCACATCGCGGTTAGAATCATTTCACATAATAGTGAGAAGTAGGCTACACAACGAATCATTTTCACATGATTATGTCATTATCCCCAAGCTGCAAAAGTGGGATGCTCTGCCAAGTTCTCTGGTTCTTGGGAAATTCATATTACATACCCTTGTTTAATGTTTATCTATTGGCAGATTAACACTTAACTTTGCAAATTAGTTTATAGGCCTATTTGATTGAAATGTCAGGATCTAGAACAAACAGAACTTGTGTGGAAATTAAAAAAATATATATTTATTTAATTTGAAAGTGAACCAGAATGCTAATAATTTCAAGTGACCTCGTAAAGTTAATTTCGCTAGTCCACTTACTGCTACATGTGAACCTGAATTCCCCTACGGAGCCCCGTGGGAAGGTGACATGGGAATCATTTTTTTCTGTTGTTTTGTGTCCCCTCGCAAAAGTATTGGATTCCCTGGCTAGCAAAACCTTTTGCCTTCCCCTGCAAAACTGTTGCTTCAACATTTAACTCGCTCTGGCTAGCAGGTGTGATGAATTGCTTTTATAGCTGTCTCCTGGAACACTGACAGGAGCTAGAAAACTAGTTTTAACTAGCGATTAGCAAATGAAAGTGTCCTTATTTTGATATAGCATTCAAGTGTTCGCTTAACTTTTTATTCATTATTGAAGCCTATTGTGTTTTTGTATTGTTATTGCTAATTTGTAACTAATTTGTAACTTAATGAATTTTCTCATTTTAACATGGCATAACATAGCATATTTCATCCTTTTTTGATTGACCCCTTTGTAAAACACTTCAGTCTCTTGGTGGTGCTAAAGAAATATTCAATATCTTAAATTTAGACTTTTTCCCCAGATATTTTATCAGTGTTCTGTATAAGCCATTGAACAACATAACCTGGCTCTCCGTGGTTGTCACAACTGGTCTGAGGTACCTTATGGATATCGTATGTGTATAGGGTTTAGAGATGAGGTAGTCATGCAAAAATCATAATTCTTTATTTATTTATTTATTCTATATAACTTTTGAACATAAAATAGAGACGATGCAATGCATGATTATATTTTATGTTTCTATTTTTATGTTGATGGCATATTTAATGTTGTTGTTTAGGTTATTGTGATGTACAAACAAGGTTGAGATTGTTTCCAAATACAACCCATAAATCGAAATACAAATAATTGAACATAGAACTTTTCAAATAATAGCAAAAATACACTTTTGAAGTATGTTCAAATAGATTGAAATAGTAATTCTCAAACAGGATACAATTTGTAATTGTTAAAAAGCTATTTTGAAATAGTATTTGAAGTACATAAAACACAGAAAATATGTAATTGACCCAGGTCTGCTAGTCACCTGATAGATTAAGTTAAAATCCTATAAAAATACTTGCAGGTCAACTTCAGTTGAGGTCTGTGGTCGTACTTTTTAACCATAGAGAAGTTCTGATGTCTGTTGTGGTGGTGGTGGTGTTATGCTAGTGGTACACTCAAAGAAGTGTAAAGTCCATGGTTCAGGCATAGCAACAACTTCTTTACCTTTTTTCCAACTGTGGAAGGAAACTATTAAACATTCCACATCAATACAATAATTTAGGAAAATGTGAAATGTTTTTGTGCTTATTCTTTGCTTTTTGAGGCGTTTGACCCCCTTACGTTTGGACCCCCAAATTCTGCTTGCTGCTATATTTTGTTTTATGATATTGCTTGCATGAAAGAAACAACACATATCAGTATTTGCCTCTGATATAAACTCACAAGTTTGAAGCTCATACAGAGAGCAAGTCTCTTCCCCGAGACAAAGGGGGACAGTGTGTTATGTGTAACACCAGGCGGAGCCATTGTTAAACTTTTGTAAAATGTGGTTCAGTATTGTCTTAAATTTATAAAAATGTGTGGACATAAAATGTAACAAAAGGAATATACTATAAATTATGACAATAATTATGTACAAAATGGCTGTCCTACATCCCTTTCATTTAGTAGGCCAAATTGGTTTAACCTAACATATGTTAAGAATTCCCTGCCATGGATTGGCAGCCTGTCCAGAGGGTATTCCTGCCTCTCGCCCAATGCATGCTGGGATAGGCTCTTACTCTTTTGTAATCCTGACTAGGAACAAGCGGGTTAGATAATGGATGGATGGATGACTGCTAAGAATTTAAAATAAAATCTCTTGTTTAGGCTACAACTAGAGCCAAAACTTTATTATAAACTTTAACCTTGCTTCAAGGCAAATGCGACTGCCTGTGTAAGAACTCCAGGTCCCATCTCAATAAGAAACAGGGAACGAAGCAGGGAATATAAATCTTCGGGACAAAACGCATAAGTGTGAGGAGCTGCTGGGTGGGACCTCCTGTGGAGGCATTGTTTCTGCGATCGGATGGTCCCCTGCAGAGGCACTGTTTCTGCGATTGGATGGTCCCCTGTGGAGGCACTGTTTCTGCGATTGGATGGTCCCCAGCAGTCTCCGTATGTGACAGTACAGGCTGTAGCTGGCAGCCCCATAGGGCAACACACAAATGGTGCCCAGGGAACAAAGAGTTTCAGTCGGTTGAGATGCGATGTGTCTCATTATGTACTAGTGATCTCCACTGGTTGATTGGGCACCCGCAGTCCACCTGTTGAGCTGCATTCCTCTTGTTGAATATGGGCGATACGTGATAAGAAGCAGCAACTGGCATCACGTGCTTCGGAGGAGAGCACACGCTTTTCTGCGCTCTCACGGATCAACAATGGAGGTTGCAGCAATCAGTGCTAATGACGAATACTGTTGGGCATTCCAAAGTGAGAAATAAAGAGGAAAAAGCAGGAAATAAATGCTTCACTGTCATACACCAGATTCTTTGAGAGGAGAAGCAAGTTACAAAAGACAGATTAACTGCAGGGCAGAGCTGTAAACTGTCCACTTCAAAATGACTTTCTGTGCAGAGGTGGTTCACATAGAATGGCCACAACAGCAATGTTTAGCCTGATAACTTGGAATTCAAGCACAGACACTCCTTTAAACATGTACAATAAGGGCATCTTGGTCTTGGGCACTGTCCACCTGTACACTAATGAGCAGAGCCATTTTAATGACTGCCTACCAGATCCACTGATAAAGATACCAGACACTAAGAACTGAATACAAGCTGACAGAGGATTCTCCGAATAAGTGAACCAAACCATCCTAGATTAAAAAACAGGGGAGAAACATTACCTAACTGGTCAGTTCTGTAGCTTACACCAATACTGTTTGACCGGTTTTGTCGAGTCCAACATCATTTTAACAAAGTAAACTAATCTAGCTATATTTGGTTGGATTACAATGTGACAACACGTGACAACATGTGGACTGAAGCAACTGCAGTGAATTCTTTCTTCAACATTCATGAATGCAACGATACAAAAGTTTCGCCCAAGATTAGCTCATGTTACATTTTGGTCATGAATCATGATCATATGAAAGAAGCCCAGCCAGTCCTCCGCTGATGAGAATGCAGTGTCCCGTCACCGCCCCCAACCTAGCCCCAGACACCTCCCCTCTTTGGCCTGATGCCCCCAAACCCCCACTCCATGCCTTTCACGGTGCCCCCGTAACAGTGGTGCCCCCCACCCAGAGCTGTGGACCCCCTCACAGTGGCCCCCACTGCCCCCTCCCACCAGAGATAGAATTTGGCCCATTCATTAGTCTAAGTGGATGAAGCTGCCTAATAAGAGCTCCCTTCCCCTCAATAATTGCTGTTGATTGGAGCAAATGAGACCCTAGTTGCCAGACGGGCGATTCTCGACGAGGATAATCCAATTCCCAACTCAAACTAATAGGATTTTTACTCTGGGCTGGCCTCGTGTCCGTCTGCGAACTCTGGCTGGGTCCCTGCGCCCTGTCCGTTTCCCAGCCTCTGGATCATATCCGCGTACCCCCCCCCCCCCACACACACACACACACACACAAGCTCCATGTCCTCTTGACAGGACCACATCCACTTCCCCCCACCCCACATTCTGTGACTTTATATGACAATTAAAATCAAGCTCATTTGTGAGGATGCTGTTTATTGAAGCAATAAAGAATGGAGAAACAGGCTCTGAATTTCAGAGAGGAACAGTCTTCCTTGGTTGGACACACATGAGTCAGGAGAAAGTGCCAGCCACTGCTCGGTGTAAGTCACTGCTGTGTGCACTCTGAAGAAATATACACGCACATGGACGCACATATTTAATACTTTTATTTATGTCCACATACAAAAGTAACATCAAAGACATAAACAATGGGGACACACAGTACACAGCAATGCTATGGACACTTGCAGGCTCATTAAGGGTATAGGTAGTTTCTTTGACGCACTTCGTACTGATGTATAGGCTTGCATAAGCTGGTCTGACTGTGGGGAACTGACTGTCAGCAACTCATTGGCTAACAGCACTGTCAATCACAGGAGTTTGTTCGTATTTCCGATACGACGCGGTGCATTGGGTTTTATCAGTCTGCCGCGAAACGAGTTGTGCTCACTAATCGGTAGCTAGCGAATGCTGCGAATCCATCAAGAACAATGAATGTTTCGGACCAAGACTAAGAGCTTAAAGCACAACTGAAGTTTGGTAGAACTTTGGGTTGTGTAGTTACCTGGCCATGATATGAGTCCAAATGGTGGCAAATATGTTTGTTATTTGCTCTGTGCTCCCCTGGGGTGATAATCCAGACTAGGGTATTTGTCGCACTCCATTCACTTCTATGGGGAAGCTAAAACAGTCTCAAAATGACACTTCTAGCACATATACGATCGCGAACTAAGAGGATTCTGTCAATATAAGCAATAAGCATTTCTCTTACGTATTTTTTTTTAATGTAAGCTAATTAAAATGATTTATAAAGTACTATTTTCTTCAATGTTGTTAGCAAGCTACCAGAAAAGACTACCAAAATGTCGGCAGGTCAGACCATTTAATAATAAAAAAAATACGAGAGAGAAATGCTTATTGCTCAAATTTGCCAAATGTACGTTAGGCAAGTCTATGGACCAGACTTTGTGTTTAGCCTTCATGAGACTAGGGTATAGATAACAGCGCCGCCTCCAGATATGGCGGCTTCCTATAATTGCTGACATGGAGCAATATCTTTCCAACTGCTTTGCCCACAATTTTTGCATTCCAGCCAGTTGCAGACCGCTCCGCACTTGTCCGTGGATGTTACCAAGGCTACCAAATATAAAAAATAGAAACCTACATTTATAGCCAACTTGTTTCAGAGCTGAAACACACACACACACACACACACACACACACACACACACACACACACACACACACACACACACACACACACACACACACACACTATAACGAGCCAAAATATTTAAATTTCTCATCTATTTCCACAGGTTACCAGTTGTGACATAGATACAATATACGTAATTATTCTGTCTTAGCCTATGAGGCAGCAAGAGAAAGAGAGTCCTCTTACCTACAACGTATAATCAAACCTTATACTCCTGCCAGACCAGTACAACCTGCTAAATGTGGTCGCCTTGCTATCCCTTTCCAAAGAGGTCCATCTTCTTGGTCATGTCTTTACTCTGGCCCCCCAGTGGTACAATAAGCACCCTGCAACAGGCACTGTACTGCAAAAAAAAATTATATTAATGATTATTAACTGACGGATTATGGCTTTACTTGTTGGAACCATCGTTATTTAAATTCCTAAAAAGCAGAGGAATATAACAGATAATATACCATTTTCTCCTTTGGACAGATCTTGAGCAAATATAAAATTTCCTTTGACAAGTGCCCACTGTTGCATTAACACGGTTACCACCTCAATGGTCTTGACGACTGCCTCTAAAAGTGGGTTCCATTTTCCACATTTGGACTTTGTCATTAGAATGAAAAGGGGACGTGCCGGTGCCTAGGCCCCAAGCCTAATGAAACTCCACTCCATTAGTGCTGAATCGGACAGATTGCTCTCCGGGAGAAATGAATTGAGTTTTTTGTATTTGTGAGATCATTCTCCCTCCATTAACTGCTATTTATCCCGTCTCTTCATCACAACTAAATCGCGTTAGGCAGCCATGATTAGCTGGGGAGGCCTCCCTTCTTAAGTGGTAATTGGGTTTGGCGGCTCGGCTGATAGCGCCATTAGGGCCAATAAAGACCCAGTTTGGCTCGCTGAGTGGAACAGATTCTTCAAGACTAGACGGCAGATGGAGCAAGGGGTCAGCGGGAAAAAAAGTTTGAGCATCTCAAATCTCAAGTGCTTATTTTTTTTCCGCTTGTCTGTTTCCATTTTGTACATCCTGGATCCTAACTATTCTTTAGACGAGACCCTAGCAACTGTAAAAATTAAATAATATTGCAATTCTCTGTGGGTTATTTAATACGGGTCAGCGACTGCATATTGGAGAAACCTATTAAAACAATAGTCAAAAATGGTTTGTCATGTATAATTCACCTAATTGAGATTTAGATTGAGCTAGTGTCTAGATACAATGTTAGAGTACAAATTATACAAAGATATAATTCATTCTCAAAGGTCCGCTAGAGTGTGGTGTTACTCTCTCAGTTTGAAAGCATCTGGTCCGTACTGGCAGAAAGGCACAACTGATTTTCTGCATCTGCTAGATTGTTATTATGGTTGAATGAATGAATGAATGAATGAATGAAGTAGCCTTCTGACTGTGCAGAAAAAGCTCAAAAATGGATGGGGTCATTCACCATTTTTATTGTCCATCAGAGGTAAATGACTATCAGAATACATTTTTGGGTGGGTTTGATCAGATTTTTGAGGCCGCATGGTAATCCTTTAGGAAGGCATGCAAAAGTGTGTGTGTGTGTGTGTGTGTGTGCGTGTGTGTGTGTGTGTGTGTGTATACATATGGTTGAGACAATTCACTTCAGTGGACTGTAGCCCTGTGTTTCCCGCTATCCCATCCCTAGGGAGACTGTAATGAGAAAACACTTCAAATGAATTATGTACACCATATTTAATTATTCAACTTGAGGCATGCACCGCCAGTGACTTTTGGGAAACAAGTCTGATGTCATTTTGGACTTTATTTATTTATTTACCTGCAGGCTTTCCTGTCTGTTGGTTTATTTTTACTTTTATATCAAGTGCTCCTTAGACGTACCTGACTTTCTGATGCATTTTTGCATTTTGATTGGAATAATGACTTGTGAATTGTGCTGCAGGTGTGTGTGCTTTGTGAATGTTTGTGTGTCATGTGTGCGTATGTATGAGTATTGTGTGTGTAAATTCAGAGTGTATTTTGAACATGTATATGAGCATGTGTACATGTCAGAAGATGTGTATGCTGGCATGTTTTCAGTATCTATATTTGTGAGTATGTTGCATACACGTGTGTGGATGTTCCAGTGTGTGGAACACGGATACACGTATAGCTACAATGGATCAGCACTATTTTCTGCTGATGATTATGTGTGTGTGTTTGTGTGTGTGTGTGTGTGTGTGTGTGTGCACCTGTACTCAATACACATTTCAGTAAGTGCAGGCTCAGCTCTAGCCTCCAGAGTTGACACCCAAGCATTCAAGGCATTTCCCCATTTCCTTTATTTGTTTCTACTTGCTAGGATTTTTTTTAAGGGTGATTGAAAGCATTTTCCATCTTTAACGTGAAAGGCTTGATGTCCAAGGTAAATGCTGACATTCTAGAGCCGGGGAAGTAAACAGCAATAAAACTGTCTTAAAAGGCCTTTTGTCTTCTCCTCACCACAATGAATCATTGCCTTTATGTTATCAGGGTCCACTTTGAATGATCCCCAAGGTGAAGTGTATATGTCCCCAGTTAGCACTTATCATAATACGATGAGCATTCAAATGGTAATACCCTTTCATAGCTTTTAACATCTATGCTTTGAATTATCTCCACGTATGACTTCCTCTCTGTGCCAGCATAATACAATAATTGCCATTTTCGAGGCTCCACAATGGCTACCTCATCATTCTGTTTTCAAGAGGAGCATTTGTTTTTGGCGAAATTGATGTCTGGATGGCTATTTGCTCCTCCTGTCTTCTTGTGTATGCTTATTAAATGATCTTGTTTTCCCAGCATAAGGGGCCCATTTCATACAGAAAGGCAATCTTTCAAATAGGGGAAAAAAAGTAACGTTAAAAAAATAAGAGGCCATCGATCTTAATAGGATTGTGCTTCCCTTTTCTTTTCAAATGGGAACACAGCAGAAACTGACAACATGAGCAGAGAATAAAAACAACTTTAGGACTTTCTCCTGAGACCAGGGTTAAGAGAACACTCGGATCGGAGGCATGAGCTCATGTTTTCCGTGGCCATAAACAAGCTGTTTAGACATCGTGGCGTTGTCTTTCCCCTCTCCCTTGCAATGGCTAATCCTCGCATTGACAGCACAGTAAATTAGTCATTTAGCAGGAATTTAGTCAGAGCTCTAACATGCTGCTATAGCTCTGCAGTCAGGGTTGCTGACTTCACAGGTTGGAGGAAAGAAGAATGGGTTAGAGGGTGAATCCTAAAAAAGTGGTTTGAGGCAAAACGTCTTGAAAATGAATAGAGGAGTGAATTTGAAAGGTGGTATCAACTGAAGGTAATAATTTATTCATAATAATTTAATTATTTGGGCAATGTCTGTGGTTGAGAATGCACTAGCAAGAAAACTGAAAACAATCCACTGAGGTCTCTGGCAAATTAAAAATTAAATCAATTATTTACATTCAGAACTTTTGCACCGCTTGGTGTATGCGCATGTATTTAAAAAAAGAAATAAGAGTGGGCTGTTTTTGAAACAGCACAGCAAAAGCGGGTCTGATTGCCGATAATGCTGGAATGCTTTGCTGTACTCCCTCTGGTTTCCGTCTGCTTGTGTTGCTTTTTTCCTCCCTTTTTTTAAACTGCTCTGGGCCCTGGCGTTAGACTGGACCAGCAACGATATTTCAATATTTCATATCACGAGCTTTGCTTCTGCTGAAAAAACGATCAACAGTCTGATTCCAAAAAGGTACAAGAAGCTTTTTTTTGTGCTCATTAGAAAAAATGTATTTAAAAAAACGTCTTTAATCCTCAGTACACACACACACGCACGTACTCTTGAAGATACTGAAAAAAAATTATTTTTATGTCAGACTGTTCTGAGATATTATTAATCTGAAACATACCATGACTTTATTATCAGTCAAGTTGACTTACTGTTATTGTTATGATCTCCAACTACAAACAAAGTAATCATTATCTCTTCCTACAGATTTTGAGCTACAGGAATCATACTTTCTCAAGTTGCTTCGAAAGCATTGCTAAAAATGTTGTAGCCTACTCATATAATTTATACATGAATGCAATTCAGAGCTTGTTCACAGCACCAACAAGCAGGAATTGGCTGCAGCTGAAGCATAGCTAATATTAGTCAAATCTGTATTTGGGTATATAGCACTCATGGCTTCTCAGAATACTGTAATTGGGGCAGATTGAAGCTTGGGCAGATTGAAGTTTTGTGGCGGTTTGAAGCATATAATCTGCATTGCATCATATTAGAAACATAGCTTTGGTTAAATTTTCTCTTTTCAGAACAGAAATTTAATTATGGAACAAATTGAGTTATGTATGAATCTAACCCTACAGAATAATACTGTGTTTTATGGAATAGCTGTAAATCTTACTATAGCCTGTGTTCTTTGAATGTGAAAATAAATGTTAGTTAGTGTTAGATAACTTGTACACTAATTGGGCTAAACCCATAAAAAGGCCTGGATTTCGCATTTTGCTAAATAGAACAGTTTCTCCATTTTAAAGCCACTAGTTAACTACCTAGTGTGCTTAAATAATGTATTATTTAAGCGAAATTACCTAGTCTAGTTTAAATAATGTATTATTTAAGCTTACAGCTAGTTTGTAGATAATTAGGTAGCTATTGAAATGGCATGAATCAAGGGATTAGATGTATTCAATGCATTCAACGAGCTTGCAGTTTGATAGATAAGGAATGCCAAACTGAAGATATTTGCTCATGATGTTTGACTGGTCGTGTGATTTTCATACATATCTTCTTCAATTTCAAGCTCCCTGATAACTTGTTGAATCATACAACTTGCACCGTGATGGATGGCATACCCATCCATTACCCATGGTACATCCAAGTGAAGACCAAGCTGCTAGTATATCAGGCAGTTGTCCTCCCCACTGTACTGTATGGAGCAGAAGCTTGGACCACGTATTAAAGACACCTCCGAGCCCTGGAATCATACCATCAGAGATGCCTCCGGAAAATCATGGAAATCAGCCGGGTAGACAGACGGACAAATGTTAGCATGCTAGAGGAAGCGAACATCAACTGCAATGCCACTACCATCCTCGACCACCAGCTCAGATGGACTGGCCATGCTGTGAGAATGCCTGACACACATCTCGCCGAGCAGATACTCTACTCTTTACATGCAGGACAGTGGGCACCTGGAGGTCAGACAAAGTGGCACAAGGATAACATCAGAATCAACCTTAAAAAGTTTCACATTGAGACCACTAACTGGGAGGACTTTGCACAGGACAGAACCATGTCCATGAAGAAGCCACACTCCATGACAAGAATCTCTGAGGGTGGGCAAAAAACAGGCAGCAGCTAAAAAAGAAGAGACTCCATCAAGGAGGCCCAACCACCTTCTACCACCAACACCATTGTTCTAGCCATGCCCACACAGCACTAAATTCTGTGATTCTAGGACTGACCTCTTCAGCCATATCAAGACCCATAGAAAGGACCCCCTAAGAGTATCATCATACTCGACTTGCAGATGATGATGACCCATACAGCACAGAGAGTGGGCACAGAGTCTCATATAAACATCAACTTCTGTAGCCTACTCTCTGACTAAATATAAAATTTACTAAATATTAAAACAATTCAGATAAAATTTTAGACAGCCACACAATACAGTACAATATCTTGAATTATTTTGTGTTTTCCCTTTTTTCTTATTTTCTGTTTCTTCATCTTCTGCCTCTTCTTCATTTTCCTGCCATTACACATTCCAGTTCCCCATTAAATTCACTGCCTTGGATAATATCTGCTCAACCAATAACAATATATGTGCATTTATACCCCAGTCTGGATACATTCTCATTTCTGATTGGCTGGATAGTGGGCATTAATTTTCAATTATACCATGGCTTGGATAAATACTCGATTCTGATTGGCTGGAGGGTGGGCATTAAATTTGTTTATACCATGGCTTGGATAAATACTCGATTCTGATTGGCTGGAGGGTGGGCATTAAATTAGTGTATACGCCCGGCTATGAAGTAGTGCTGGCAACATTTTAATCACCGTTCTAAATCAATACGCCGTCTATGTTAACTTCTGCCTTATGAATGGTAACCATAGCAACACCAACAGCTGATTAATAAAGCCGGCAAATAAAGGTAAATCCGCTGATTAAAAAGTTTGTATTCGCTAAATATTTTAGTTACAACAAATTTAATCTAGCAACGCAGTTTTGTGGTTAGAGGTACAGTAATTATTCAGTTTGAAAATATGAACGTAGCATAGTAGGGCCCTAATGGAATGTAACGATAACGTGAACATCGCTGGTTGCGAGTGCGAGCAAGTTACTTCACAAAGCATGTTAATCTGTGTATTAAAAAAAACATGTTATCTAGCGAAATGTCTTAGATATGACAAGTTACATCTAACAGTAACAAACTCTGTATCTATAGTAGGCTATTTTTACAGATCTCACGATGCAAATCTGAAATGCAAATTATTTAGCCTAGGTTAGGCTGTTTAAAATAGGTTGCGTGACCAAACTATTTTTAAAAAGCAAGACAGAAAGAGGTAAGGTAAATTGAGTTGCGGTTTCATGCTATTTTTAAAAATAATGTAACTAATGACAAAAATAACCAAAATTGGTGCAAATGTTATGGTATAGTTCAGAAGGAACTATTTGTTTTCTTAAAGAATCAATTGTTTTCAGAACTAACAATGAGAGGTTTTGCATAACTACGAACAAAATGTAACTAGTAGCCTAATCTGAAATAAAATTAGCAACGAGATGTTTTCTGTACAAATAGAACTATCAACCAGCAGTTTTGCTTGACAACGGGAAAACAACAGCCTCAGAAGAATATTTAAATTTCAGCTGATTAAGTCGAGAAAATCAATAAATATGAAAGTAACTAATATATAATAATTGTTGGTAACTGTAGTATAAGTGGAATAAACCACCCCGGGCTGTCCCGTTATTGGAAAATAATGTACAACGGGTGTGGTGATGTGGCCGAGGCAAAGCCAAGGTGGTTTCTTTTTTACATATCACCCAATAGGCCTAGTCAATATCACTTCATAGTAGGAAATAACATGATACACAAGAAAATTGCACACGTGGTGTTAATTCAGCCTGAGCACAAAAAAAAACCTTTGACTAATAGAGCTCCGTAGTCCCGCCCACTTTGGTGACGAACGTCTGGGCTACTCACTTTGGTGACGAACATCCGGGCTACTCACTTGTTCACCACCAAGTGAAAGCCATAAAGCTGACACTTTCGACATGGCCAGAATGATAGTGATTCTCACCCTTGGCGATAATCTTAGTTTTACTTGCATAATAAGACAAAGCGATAGCCATTTTTGCTAGCAGAGCGGCCGGTAGCTACTTCTTTAGCCGGTAGCTACTTCCATAATAAGTTACAAGAGCAGACCGAGTGATAGCCATTTTCGCTAGCAAAGCGGCTGGTAGCTGGTCGATGTACAACCGGGGATTCTGGGTAGTGTAGTTATGTTTCTCAAACTGTTAATTATAGAATAGAATAGAATAACTTTTATTTTCCCACAAGGGAACTTCAATTGTAGCCCCAGCAACAACAAAAAAAGACAGACAGTGGGGCAGACCCACAACACACAAACAAACATATCAAACAAAGACATCCAACAGAATAATTATATCAATCAAGTGAATATAGCCATGATTAAAAAATAGCCCCGAGATGTCCAGTGTCACCAAGCAGTCCAACACACAAACTCCGCCTCCACGACTCTCCTCCTTACACGCAGCGCCACGGTCTCTGCCCACCGCCGAAACGGAGCACCGAACTGCGTCAATTCTCCCAGTCGTCTCCTCATTCCTCCTCCGCATTATGTTCTCCTTCCCTGGCTGCCTTTTGAAGATTGCCTGCACTCCCGGATCATTCCTGAAATCCTCAACTCCGAGGAAAAGCGATAACTTTGTTGCTGCAGTCTGCAGATCCAACGGACATTCCCGAGCATATGTTGCGAATGCGTCTCCATGGTGATAACAAAATTATATCGACTAGACAATTTGTCAATATTATCACACGAGCAGCAGGAGTGCCCTGAAAAATCTCCAGCCTGCTTTCCCGTCCCACTACAGACACACACAGCGCATGAAAAAAACAAAGACAAAAGCCCGACACAACAAAACACATTCAAATAAACAAACACAAACACCAGAGGCAGCTGGACTACATGTGGCCATTACAGCGCCTACAGCCTTATACGATTCTAATTTGATTTAAACGCGGTGGTAAGTATATAATGGACTTTGTATCACATATATGTCAAAGTTTGGTCCATACAATGCCATAATATTATCATAAGGGTGAAAGATTACGAAGTGGGAGCAGGTAATGACTTCCGGCAGTCTTTCGGGACCAGCCAGGGATAGGAGGGGCGGGACTACGGAGCTCTATACTGTTTACCAAACCTTGCATAATAGTTCTGTTTCTTAGATTGATGGCATGAATACAAGGTGGACTCTAACCCCCCCCCCCCAATTAAATGAATAGTCTTAAAACAAAAATATGCTGTTGTAAATGCCCGGTTTACTAGCTCGCCAGCTATGCTTGAGCTGTTTTGTTGTATTACACTAGATATTATTTCAGTGACATAATAACTAGTTACAGCTAGCTAGCTGCTCTCTACTGCTCATTATCTGTCTACATCTGCAGAAATGAGCTAACTAGGTAGTATTGCATGTAACAGTGCTTGTTTAGCTTCGGGGAATAGAATGGTGCACATTTGAATTTATGGTGATTATTTGACATGGGCCTTTTAATGGAAATGGGTTGTGCTTTTCTCTCTGGATGAATTCACTAGTAGCTACTGCAAAGAAAATGATGTATGTGGTGTTTAGTTTTTATCATGCATTGCTAATTCAACAACCTCACTGGCATGCATTCAGGTACAGGTACGTCTTTAACGGAATAGCTTGCTGTAAGTAAATTAAAAGGTTTATAAAACTGCATGAACAATGGAATCCAAAACAGGTCTGAACCTTTCAGTGTTTAAACCATGCTATATTAAAAGATTAGGCTGTATTTGTGATGAACACAAGTGGATTGACCTTGTCCTGGGGATTTTTTATGTAGCTGAATTTAACAGGCTTAAAAAGTGTGTCCCAACCAGACCTTTTAGCATGAAAAGACAAGTATTTTAATAGTTCTGACGAGTGAATCCAGGAGTGTCAATGACTCAATGAAAGCTCCTTTTCATTGGCATAAACCTCTTACTTCAGGCTGCTGTATCTCAATACAGTGAACAAAGTAGACTGAGATATGGTGTCAGATTAATCTGGGGAGTTTGATTGAATTGCATATCTTTAAACAGTCTAAGTGCTTCTGATTGAGTTCACTGACTGGGCTATGAGGCATGGGGTGATGTGAACTAGGACATGTCTATGGTACACTCTCCTTCCACAGTCATGCCTGAGCAAACTCAACATTCATTCCTCACTGGATGTAACATTGCAACAGTCTGTGTTTGGTAGATTCCTGTCGGAATGTCGTTGTGCACAGACACGTTGTTTGGCCCACACTGGACATTCAGCACCATACTGATGTACGTACCTTAAGCTGTGATGCTATTGGTCTGTAGAAGATCTGATGGCAATGGCAATATCAAAGTGTCTCTGTGATAGCTTAGGAGTGCTAGTGGGTGTGCCCACTGACCTCTCTCACATCAGCATTAGCTGAGCAACTCATCAGGTTTGCAATTACAAGTCTGGCGTCTTTCGAGGCCTAATAGCACCATTTAGCAATGACTCTCTTTTTGAGCTTGCCAGACACCACAGTCACCCCGCTCACTAATTTTGCCATAATTTTGGGTTTTGGACAACTGCAGACTCTTTAGGGTGATGCAGCAACATGCCCAAGTGAAGTTCAGTTAAGTCCTGGCCTGAAATGCTGACTTCTTGCAGGAAAAAAACAATTTTCTTGGGTAGTGGCTTTTCAATATAATGGGACATCATTACAGCAGTCCAAAGTAATAGATTGTCAGGCAAGCAAGCAACTTTGAAGTAGACATCAGTCAGATTCTTTGTCCCAGGCTAAACAGTGATCAATAGCTGGGGGTGTCAAACAGTAATTATCACTATGTACATTTCGATTTAATTGCATGTCATACAGTACACATTTTAAGATCCATATCTTAGCTTTCCTGAAATAAAACAAAGAGTCTTTGCCCCTATCTTTGATTGTCACCACAGTTTCACAGATAGCTGGCATACTTTCTGTAAACTGGCTCATTGAATGAGTTGTTATTGTTACAGAGTGTTTTAGCCTTTACTTAAAAGACACCCCCCCCCCCTCACTCACACACACCCATATTGTCTACAGCAGGATAGTGGGATTGGTGGGGGGTGCATTGTAAGGTTCACAGCTTTGTCCTCAGGAATTCAGGACCTGGGACACACACACAAACGCAGGCACAGCCCCCCCCCAAACATAATCCCCAGCTGTTCTCAGCACTCTGCCATTCTGACTGGACATATCACAGTAACTTAAAACAAGAACAAAACAAGGATCCCTGTGTACCAGAATAGGTATTTTGTTTTGTTTTGTGTGTGTGTGTGTGTGTGTGTGTGTGAGAGGAACTACTAATCAGAGCCTCTAACATAAATATGTAGCCTCATAATAAACAAAGAAATTGAGTGGGGATCTTCTGAATACAGTTACTGAATTGCTCAGGTATGCACCTCTGTTTTTAATCCAGAGAGATGAAAAAGAGCACAACCCATTTCCGTTAAAAGGCCACGTCAAATCATGACCATTCATTAATTCCTGTGCATGTGTATTAAGTACTTCAGTATGTGACATGTGTTTAGATGCAGGGGTCTCACAGTTACCGAGCACACACAAGCCCTCGCACAGTGGACTTATTAGGCCCCAGTTACGTGGGGCACAGCAGACCCTAACACAGTTACAGGAAAGATAGTGACTCTATTATAGTTACAGGACATACTGTGGCCCTCCCATAGCCACAGGGAGCACAGTCACCCTCACACAATGCCCCCCATACAATAGCAAGCCATGCTGTTTTACCTGGAGCTGCTCTCACTTCACCCATGCTCATTCCACTAGCCTGCAGCAATTAGCTCCAGTAATGTCTGCTCATTAGGTGGTACATGAAGAAAGAGGTCCGCACACTACAGTTAATCAATATTAATGATGGATCGTTTGCAATTAACAATGGGGCTTTAATTGTCCGTTTGTTTGTTCTAGTTTAACAATACCAGGTAATGACTTCAAATAAATCAGCTTGGAGGTAATGAGAGTCCATCTGCACTGGTGGAGTTGCAGGATAAACAGTGTCAGAGTGTTAACAAGCATATGTGAAAAGTTTTGAGTTCAAATTAATTTGATTTGTACTTGTAGTTCATTCTACTGTTTCCTCACATTCAGATAATAGAACGCATATTTGTAAATAACAGGACTTACAGACCTCAAGGGTATTGATGTATAATGTTGGTCAAATAACCTCTGACTGGAGATAAGTTTGTTGAGAGTGAACAGGCCCTGACATTGAACAGAACAAAAAGTTATTTGGTGTGAAAGTCCCATAACATTGATAAATGGCCTACACATCCAATAGCACCAGCACAAACGTCTGTTTGTAATTAAATCTAGAAATCTATTTGAAAATGTGTTCCGGAAGTCTAAAGGTTCTTCAAAATAAACCTCAGTGATATTTGGACATTAATAGTTGGACAGTGTCAATGGCCCAAAACGTATGCTTGCATAATTCCTAGAATTCTGAAAAGTTGCTGAGATATCAAGTATACCATTGCATGTATGCATAGAAATTTCATGGCAATGTCCTTGTATACTTGATAGATGATTTTTTAAAAGTCCTGAATGTGTTGATCCATCCCCAGGTATCCTTGGCTTGTGAGGCTGCTTATAAAAATATTAAAAAACAGTGATTTTGGAGCATTTGTGTACAAGTGGGGTGTTTTTTCAACATACTTCACAAAAAATTATATTAGAGATACTGATGACCTTTTCTGAAATGGTGATGCCAAACTGCATTCCAAATGTGAAGACATCTGTACGGTTGACTTGGCAGTATGTACTCTACTCAGTAGTATGCATGGCAGTATATACTACCAATTGTATGGAAAAAGTTCATGGTACTTTTTAACACCTTTATTATTTTTATATATTTAATGACCTCTTCCAGGTACTCAATGTGGATGTGTTGTAATGGCACGGGCCCAGGTGCACAGTCAGCTATAAACTGCTGAGTGTATATGGCCACATTTTTTAGGCGAGTGTCCAGTTGTAGTCTTTGAGGTGAGGTGTTGGTGCCACCCAGGTCTTTCAGAGAGCCTGATAAGTGTCACTTTGTCTGCCTAAGCATCCTGCTACCCGGTGAGGATTTGACAGGGGGAGGGGCAACAAAAACAAAAGCCAGTATAGCACCAACAAGCTCTGATTGGATGCTGCTGGTGTTAGGCTCCGCCCACAGCCCATCACTGCAGACACCCTGCAATTTAAAGCTAACCAAGCAGGAGACTTCTCTGGTATTTTTTACTCTCAGTGTAGGTTATATTTTCTCTCTAGGTCATAGCCAAACAGAGAGGTTCCCCCTCCTCTTGAAACAAATCTGTGTGTTTTAAAGGGGGTCTACCTGTGAGAAAGAGAGAGCAGGGAGTAGAGGGCTTGTTTGCAGAAACTCAGGAATCCACTTGCGATTTGAAGGAGAAGAGAGATCCAGGGAACCACTTTCTGAGAACCAGGCCTCTGGAGCTCCTGGAGCTTTACCCACTCGGAGACGCTGCTCACAAGAACATTCTGACTGCTTGCTGTGCAGAGGGAAAGGATGTGGGCCGCAACAAGGGTCAAGAGTGGACGAAGCGGGGCCACCAGGCGTGCAATGGAGGCCACAGGACTGGTGGTGCTGCTCTTGGCCCAGCTGACGGACGCCCTCCCTGGGCGTTTCGACTGGCAGCATGGGGCCGGGCCGCGTGGAGGCTGCGGGGAGTGCAGGCCGGAGAGATGCCCAGTGGGGGGGCCCCCATGCCCGGCCGGGCGCGTGCGGGACACCTGCGGCTGCTGCTGGGAGTGCGGGAACGGAGAGGGCCAGCTCTGTGATTCAGACCCCTCCTCCACCCGCTTCTACGGCCACTGTGGGGATGGCCTGCGGTGCCGTTCCCTGCCGCGTCGAGACCCACCGGGGCGCACCGGGGAAAGCCCTCAGGCCCGCTGCGCCTGTACCCGTCAGGAGCTGCTGTGCGGCTCCGACGGCAAGACCTATGACAACAGCTGCCAGCTTCGCGCCGCTCGCTACAGTCAGGACAAGGAGGTCAAGCTCACGGTGGAGCACCACGGGCCATGCACAGCCAGTAAGTTTCTGGTTCTTTTGGTCCTGCTCGGCCCCTGTCATTTAGCACCTGAATTTTACATGCATTACTTGTTTTACGGATTATTTATAACACCTAAATAGGTGTTATATTTAGCGTGTTAGCCATATATCTACAGTACATCTGATGCTTATTGTATCAATTCAGCTTAAGAAATGATTCCAAAAGACCATCCCCTAGAATACAACTTATATAGGAATATATTATAACCTTCCTACTGCATAATACATGTATTGCCATAATCAACCTCCTTATAATCAACAAAAGTCAGTTCAAGACATCAGAAACTACTTTTCAGCAGAAGCCTTGAAAAATGTTACAATCTGCTGCGACAAGAAAAAGACTTGAATTTACACAGCCAGTGAGGGAGTCATTCTTGCACCTGGTTACATCAGTATTAATCAGTATTACAGTGGATCTTGCACTGGTCTATAGCCACTTTGTGAGGAATTAATATTGATATAACCTTAATTTGTATACAGCACTTTAAAAAATATTTTTGTGTCTCAAAAATTAGGGATTGTTTCTCATTTTATTGACCTTTTTGCTCTGAATTAATTGGACATAACGCCAGGCGAAAGTGTGCATTCTAATTAACTGCTAGTTGGTAGAGAAGTCTTACATGTTTTTCAAACTGTAAAATATAAAATAGGTGATACTCCCATACCACTGTGACTGTGACCTGCTAAGTGATTATCAAATTTCATCAGTATTACAGTAAAAATCTACTCAGTAATAGTTTCTCCCCAAGTCAACTTGTGTTGCATAATTTTGGTACGGGTAAACAATAAAACAATCATGCCTATCATAAATGAACTGGCACAAGCAAGCAAGCCTTGATTTGGAGGGGCCCAGGAGTTGGAACGGTCGATGACATTTACATTAATATTTAGGCATTTAGCAGACAGTCTTATCCAGAATGACTTACGTAAGTGCATACATACAGGTTTAGGCCAACAGGGTCACAACCAATAGTGGTAGTCCATACATCTTTTTAAAACATAAAGCTAGATAGCTATAGTTCAAAAGGGAAATAGAGAATGTAGTATTATTAGGAAGCAAATTGGTAAGGTGATATAGTTTGTATATATGTAATAAAAAGGGATATGCAGTTTTACATTCAGCATAGTTACATAAACCCATGTAAAATGTTCAGTGTTCAGCATTAGTTAAGCCAAGGTGCAGAATACATCGGTTCCTTTTCAGTCTGTGGTGAAAGATGGGCAGTGGTACTGCTGTCCTGATTGTAGTTCCACCAATGGAGGGGTCAGGATAGTGAAGAGGTGTGATAGAGCGGAGGGTCCCTTTAGGCAGTGCATTTCTGCTTTTTTTAACCCTGTGACAATCACTCCTTTGGGTGGAAGCATAGTCTTAACAGCTCATGTTCTGGTGGGAATGTTATTTCTATCATGGGGGGCTTCCCATGATGCAACGAATGAAACAAAAGTTTCCAGCCCTCACAGCTGGAGTATAATTAGCTGTGCTAATTAAAGATGGAGAGATAGCAGCTTTTTTGCATGGGGGGAATGTGGAGACGAGTGTAAATGTGGTGTAAATATAGATACTCTTCTCTTCCACGCAAGTGACAGAGTGGGAAATACAAACGCATGCAGAAGGTTGAAAGGAAGAGGTGGCATCACAGCAGGCCACATGATGAGAATGCATCAATTTGAGAAGCAATCTTTTCCTGGTGGTTGGTTAACAAGGACAAACACTGTGAGAGCCAATGTTATGCATTCCTTAAAATGCTTCAGAATATAAATACAACAATCTTGTTTAGTCATGTTGGAAGCCTTGGGCTGGGTTTATAAGGGGCGACATACTAAAGGCCGCAGTCAACACGTCAATAGAGGATGATAGGATAGGTCCATAAAATGGATTCTGGAGTATTGTTAAACAATTACATGTTATCACCTGGGTCTTTTTTGTAAAAGTTACATTTTTAATGTTGTTTTTATTGAGTGCATCAATGACTAAGACTATAAGCCTGAGGTTACAGATATTATATATATTTACCAGATATTCAGCTCTGCATCTATAATATCAAATATTAGCAAAATGACTCTGCCATTGAAGTTTAAATTGCTTGTATTTGCAAGCTCATTATGGACATTGATGAAGGGTGTGGGTGAGGACAAAATATCCGTACTTAGCACAGTGATAGAATGAAAACCAGAAACTCCTGTTCTCGATCGGGATCTCCAAAAATAAGGAAGTACAGAGGATCATGGCTGAATATCTGGTCAGTGTATAATAATACCAAAGTATATAATTGACCAAAGAAGACCAAAGTTCTTCCCCGGGAAGTTCTGATGAACGTCAAAACCCAACTGAACTTGTTTGCTGGGAGGGTTAACCTAATGAACTTCGGGACAGTCCCAGTGTGGTGTGTAATTTAATTCTGAAAGAACTGGTTTTCAGACTCTGCGTTTTGAGTGAATTTGTTGAGAGGATTGCATTTTAAAGTTTGCCATTTTGGGAAAACGTTAAACAATGCTGCAAGCATGGTTTTATCCTTCTGCCGTCAATTCCAGAAGCAAAGGGCATCATTGACTCTGGCTTTTAATGCAATCATATCATTGAATAGCAGTAATCTTTCAGTGCTGATGGATATACTCAAACTGTGCCAGAGACAGCCAGACTGTAAGGAACTGATTGCATTTGTTCTTCTGTTCTGTTCTTTGCAAATACACATTCAATGTTCAACAACCATTTCCTGTTGCATGGGATTTGAACTTTTTCTTTTTAAAATGAGAAAACACCATGATTAAAAAAAGTATGGATTTCCCAAGGGTCTTAGTCAATAGTGGCCTATAGTCTCAGTTTAAACTTTGACTATGTCATACCTGACTATGACTGTGAGTATGATGCAGTAGTCCCTTGCAACAATGTGCAAGGTCCCAAAAAGGGGAATAGGTGACTAGGCTAAAATAATTTTATTATTGAATTTTCGATTTAATATTATTCAAAATGATTGAGTCACTCACATTCAGTCAAAAACTGTGCATCCTTTGCTTATAAAATAACATTTTTGAAAACCTTTCAGAACCGATTATTGCCACTCCCCCTCGTGATGTCATCACTCTGGATGGAAGTGACATCATCTTTGGGTGTGAGGTTTCATCCTATCCAATGGCCGTGATTGAATGGAGGAAGGAGGGGAACAGCATCTTCCTTCCTGCTGATGACTCCAACATGGCTGTCCAGGTATGTGAACTCACATCAATAGAGGCCTTGCTGCATTATGTCACAATGGGGGTGTAATGCCCCATCTTACAATGCCAAATTCTAAAAATACTGTATATTAGGTCTGTCTGAGGCAAAAACCAATAGGTAGTAGTATCTTCTCTATTATGTAGCATGAGAGTTATGGAATGTTAGTGGCTTGCTCCCTCTGGACTGTCAAAGCACCAGTACAACCATTTAGTTTAATGTGATGCTGGAAGAAATGTTGGACATTTGAACTACCGGATCACCCACTTTGAGAGTGCAAGCAGGTAACATGCTTTAAGAAACAGCACAGTCCGATCTCTGCGTAGAGTGTAGGGATGTGAACTGGCAAGCCCCTCTTTTCACATTATTACAAATGGACAGTGCATAGCAACCCATATGTCCTGGAAATGTTGTGTTAAACTTCTCTGTATGTACGAAGGCATTTAGTAGCATTCCTGTAACATTGTAACATCTAAACACATAATGGTAATAACAGTAGGCTACACTTTTTTACTTACACAATTCCACATGAAATCCAACATTATAGTAGCTACAATACATAATTTTATCCTGTAAACTAGTGCAGTACAGGAAGTGTTTTACAGTATACTGGCAAAAAAAATATCTGCAAAATATACTCGCTTCCATTACCTTCATCCTCCCTGATGCCTCCCTGGAGCAAAGTATTTAACCTGAATTGCTGCCATAAATATCTAGCTGCATTCATTGACAACGTGAAAAAATGGAAGTTATGCAAGTTGCCCTAGATAAGATAGTCTGCTTAGTAAGTAAATAATGTAACAATATGATGTAATGGTTGCTCTCAAAACTGCTGTCAAACTAATTTTCCATGGGGGGCGGTGGGATTTTTGCCCTCTATGTAATTACTAGGCACAAGGAGGGCCCCGGCGCTTTGAACTCACGGGCTGGCTCCAGATCCAGAAGGTCCGGAGGGTGGATGAGGGGGTGTACACCTGTACTGCCAAGAACAAGTTTGGGGAGGTGTCCGCGTCAGCCAGATTGCAGGTTGTGGAGAAAGGTATGTCTGGCTGGGGCCAAATGGTATTGAACAGATGTTGGATTTATGTATGAGTTGTACAAGTTCACCCACCACCCGCAGTACTGCATGCCCCCCCCCAAAAAAAAAAAAAAACAATAACGCTGGACTGCCATTCAAGTTTGCCTTTGGGGCTGTCAATTAACAGCGAGAGTAGGGTTTCGTTTTGTCTAAGCCTAATGTTGGGAACCTATTGCCCCCCACTAGACATCAATGTATATCAACAAATAAAGCAAGTTGATAAACAACCTCAAACCGGGGGCTCCTGATAGGCATATCCAGCTAAGATGCTTGTTCTTAGTGGAGTGTGACATGTACTGTTTGGTCTCCACCAAAGCTTGACCTGCCACTGCTGACAATATGCATGTTTGATTTTATCACATTTTCTGGCTTAGGCTTCCCAGAAGTCTACTAGGGATAGATTTTTGGTACGTCTCATACAAACATGATAAGAAACTACAGCAATAAAATGCAATGTGAAACTAAATCCATAGGCCTAAAGCTATAAAAGAGAAGTTTGTGCAAGTTTTTTCTCTCTCAACATATTAGCATCACATCACATTTAAACTGGGACAAGGGGCTGCTGTTGCACGTATGATTTTCTCATGCTCGCTCTCCAAAATGACCCTATTCTTTAAGGGCCAGCACGTCGTCCAACGGTGCCATAGAGACATTTCATATAAACTAAATGTACTCTCGCCCGTCAAGGGGAGCCGTCGGTATCAATGACAGACAGCGATCGATGCCTCTATCGGCCCCTTCATCTGAACGAGAGCGAGAGTGAACTTGGCGTTCCGAGAAATTTTGTGGAGCAGAGATATGGCGACAGCGCCTTGGGCTTTGTCCTGGGGAGAAAGGTGCATTAGTGATGGCTGGCGGTTTTTTGAAGTACACAAGAGCTGATGGGATTAGACGTCTGCGCTTCCGTCCCCAGCTATCTGCGGAAAGGGATCTTTCTGAATCCATTTTTTCCCGGAATCTTCCCTATTGGCTGTCTGTCATAGCGGAAGCTTGAAAGGGTCACCCCAGATGGGCTGCTATGTGGGAAGGCGAGCGTGTGGGAAAATTACGTATAGTTTTTAAAATGCCTATCACATACTTCACAATGTATGGCTATCACATACTTACTTCCCAATGTATGGCATCCATGGCATCATAATGTATGGCATGGCATTTTCATAAATGTGCTTCCTTGAGTTGGAATAGTTTGTTTGATCAGAGACCTGTGCAAATGAATTCATCCATGAAAATTTAAAATAGAGTGCACACACAATATTTGGTTCCCATCTCCCTCAAGATTACTTGAATCTCATAAGCAGCCATTTTTTTGGCCTGGTGAATTGTTTTCTCATACATTTGGGTGACTTATTCTACCATGAGTGATTCTTATAAGTAGACTACTCTGCATGTATTATGTTAAAATTCTTGAATAATGTACTATGATCATTTAGAACTTTAGATCCATGCTTCAAAATTTTTGATTTAGAATTCTCTTGTAAAATTGATACATTCTATGAAACTAGATATTAATATTAATTTGACAAATTTTAAATATATCTTAAGGAATAAAATATATGATAAGGAATTAAGCAGTGCAATAATGTACATGTAAAATATAAATTTTTTCCAATGAGTGCCTAATGAGTGAATACTTAAATTTTCACGATTTATGATATGATATTTATGCATTTTTTCTCCATTTTTTAGACTCACAACTGGCTCGTCAGCTGCAAAAACCAAAAAAAAGAGTTTATGACCTTTCAGATGATGATGAAGATGAAGAAGATGAAGACTATGAGGGCTTGTCAAGTGGATTTACATATTAAAATGAGCTCAAAGACAATCTCTGATCCAGCATTGTTTAATGTTCCCTCTCTTTAAAGAAAAAAATAGAGGGGGAAAAAAGTTTCCTAAAAAAGAAAAGGTCAGAGGTACCTGGTGTTGTCTTCCTATGTGTCTTACTGAAAAATGCTTACATCAAGATGCCAAACTGTTCTCATCGTGTTTCATATTTTTTTTGTATTTACTTTGGACAAAGAAAGAGTTGCTTCGTTGAACATTTAAGATAATTATTAGAAGAAAGCAAAGTGTGATGGCGATTGTTGTAAATAAAAAACATGTCTTTCGTCCTGTTCGGATTCTTTTTGTTTTGTGGTCCTGCGAACAAATGTTGAAGCATACATTATAAACTCCAGTATGAAGTGCTGTGTTTTGATGCAGATGAATATGTTATATAAGAAATGTTACACACACACACACATACAGTATATATAATGACGAAAAAATGAAATATGTTCATTGTTAATTATAGTGAAATTATTCATATTTAATATAATTTTTCATATTTGTTGAACCATGAACACACTTTGTGTATGATTTGTAAGCATTCACCCCCTAGCACCTGTCATTCAGCAGAATAAAAGGTATCACTGTCATATCACCCTTATAAGTGTCCTCGAAAACCAGGCCCTGAAGGAGAATGAAAAAAAAGCACATGGGTTAAGCTGTTTGAAAGCCCCGGTATTAAGAGGTCTTTTACACTTTCAGAAGTTGGTTTTGTAGGGTTCTCTGTTTCCCCATATTGATCGATGCTCGGCTATCAATGTATAATAGAAAAGCACTCAGAGCAAATGCAGGGTTATGGCCTTGGTTGGAGACGAGACTGGATGGCCAACCGCCATTATTGCCCCATAAAAGATCCCGTGGGGAGGGGGGTGTGTGCCGACCAGGATCAGCACACATCGAATACCCAATTTAAGAAAAAAGGCTTTAAATTCCCTCCCTCTTTCCTGGGCGGAAATCAATCCGAATTCAATCTATTCGGCTAGGATTCCAACAGAGGAGGTAATAGCTCATAATCAGTCAGTGAGGTGACAACAGCTTAAAGGTTTCGGCACCAATACAATCAGGTGTCTTCTTTCAGCACTCGACTCGTCCTCGAGCTGGGCGTTTAAGCGCCAAGTCGCAGTTTGTCTCATGCTGGCGACCGCTCATATAAAGTTACATCATGTACACTCCCAGGCAGAAGCTTCCATCGCACATAAAATTTTTATTTAAGCGATTTGTTGCCAAGGTTCGTCACCATGGCTCTCTTCGCCTCCCTGTCAAGCTAACACCTTGCGGCAGCCAGATACCAAACAAACTCAAAATCGCCCTGGTATTGAAATTATTAATTTTGAAGTCCATGTAACACTATCTCTGCATGCCCTTGCGAAAGTCCCCCCTTAATGTTGGAGCAGTTGTGCATAAAGGGGTCCCCTGGTTCTCTTTCTGGGCAATCCAAAAACGTTTAATGATTATTTTCGAGGGGGGGAGTGTCTGCCAGCCAGGATGGACCCCGCCGAAGAGTGTGGACGGGTAGATGGGCGAGGCAGCCGGCTCGCTCGGCCAGTAACATGATGTTCAGGGGGTTAGCCAGGGTCAAGGGTCACTGGCAGAAGGCGTCGATTAATGGATGCCTCAATAAAGTAGGGTTTATATTACCAGCTTGGCTGTCTGACCCCAGCCAATAGGGAGAGGGAGCCTTTCATATTGGAAGAAGGGCCAATGTCTTCCTTTTTTTTAATTGCTTCTTGGAGAGGCGGGGTGAAAAGGCCCAGAGCCCCGGGAGAAGAAGGAGTCTCTTCACTCTCATCACTGAACTCAGAGCAATTAAATGTAGACAGGTCCGCCAGAAGAGCAACCGTAAACAAATCAATTAAAACAATTGGTAGTTCCAGTCAAATCTACCACAGCTAAAGAGAGTTCATTTTTTAACCATGTACAAAAGCTTTGTTTGCTTGGTTGACCTCTTTTTTTTTTCTTTTTGCTGTACTGTAGAATGGAAAAGGAGTCTGTAGAAGACTCCATACAATGGAAGCATTTGTTCTATTCTCATTCCTTTCAGTCAAATTAAAAAAAATATTGCTCCAAGTGTAACCGTATACTTAGTTACCTTACTTTTCTCTGAATCAAAGATTTCACATTATTTTTTGTGAAAATGTAAAAAATAAGAGCAAATATTGTCTTTAAAAAAATAAAATGTCAGGCTTTACACATAGTGGAAATCACACAAAAAAAATACAATTAATTAAAATAAATTACCTCATCAAATTAACTTTTTAAAAATGTTGCTATGTGGAGTTGAGTTTAAAGGATGATGCAGAAGGTTTTAAAGTAATTTAGCTGCAATTTGAGCTCCATGCTGGAGTTGGAATCTGACCTTTAAGCTGTGAAATCAAAGCTAACGTATTCAGAGGCGATGTGGGCAACAAATGTTACCGGCTTTGATGAATGGGAGGCTGTCGTCTGTGAAAGCCTTTTAATGTTTAGTAGTCAATACATAAATGAATATACGCTGGAACGATCAATGGAGAGATATTGACTGTTTATGTTCCATAACTGACTCCTGCTTTAAGGAGATTTACTTATAGAATGTCTGCTGGCAGTCGAATGCTTATTCAGCAGGGAGGGTATTCTATATTTTCCGCTTGGTTGTATTTTAAGCTAGAAAAAGTTAAATAATTGTCGAGTTACAGGCTGAACTATCAGGTTATTTGTTATTATTTTTCATCAGTAGCACATGTGAGGATAAAAAAAAATCCTATTTCAATGTGCCTCAGCAAAAACATCAGCCAAGCATATTTGTTAATATGATTTGTGTATTAATTATATATTGTGTATACTGTATGCTTGTGGTTCTTGACGTTGGTGCAGAGGCAATGACTAATCAAAAAACTGCACATTGATATAATATCTTTCATTGACATCATGCAGGCTGTTTTCCATGAGCTTGTTTGGCACTTTTCTGATGAGCCACAGTAAAATTGTGCTCATCCATCATGTGTCTACTTACTCTCCCCTGCAGGTGGCGTATGTTACACTTGTAATCTGCACCCTTCATCGTGTCCTTGCTTGCATGGAGTTTTGTTCCCTTTATTAATCTCGTTATTACACCATTTCGCCGCCACAAAACAATAAAAAAACAATACTTCAAAAAACAGGCTAATTATGTGTCATGGCAAAGTAAGTTTCTTAAAAAATATAAAACATAAATTACTCATTTAAAACTGATAAAAAAAGATTGTGGCTTGTGAATTCTATCTGGTGTTTGTGAGCGCTTGTGTTATGTCTGTACACATCTGAATAAAACAACATCTTTAAAAACGAATTCTATGTGGTGTACAATTTAACCACCCCTTCAATGAATTCCTGATAGTTATGAACTAGTTTAGCTTAATTGGAACGCTAATAGATTAAAAGGCATTAACACCCGCAATTCAATAATTATACAGCAATCATATTCACAATAATTACTGCTAATGCATTTGCCAATTGTGATTGATAGCTGTTTAGCTATTGTTATAAATGCTTGCCCTGCAACGCATTGTATGTGGCCCTGCTTTTTGCGTGCTTGCAGTCTTTCATTATGTTTATTATGTGATTCCTTTTTCATCCTGCTTCACATTTCCTGCTAAACTGAAAAAACAGCGACATGGAAAACAAATTAGAATTCTGAACATTTAATCTGAAACTAGGTTTTCTTTCTCTTTGTGAAATGTATGTTGTCACTTTTTATGCACTATTACAATGCCAAACACAGAAACAAAACAACAATCACTGATGGTTTTTTTATGCTGATTTCTGTCCTGGGAATGTATTAATTGTGTATGGCATCATTAAAATTTTGTTAGTGATGAGTCAAACTGAGATTTTGATTGGAAATCAAACAACATTTTTTTGCATTCTCTGTGCACTGGATTTGGGATCAATTTGGAAGCTTTTACCAACAGACAGGAGATAAAAAATATATAAACCATTATTTGACTTTGAAAAGTCAACGTTTTTTGTTTGGTTTTCAAAATGGCGAAAGACCAGTTGTTTGACTCCTGTATCTCTTTCTTTTTGCTCTTTGTGTTTTTCTCTTGACAGACACATTTATTTATGTTCTTCTCTTGACATATCTAGATTTTGCTTTCATGTGGCACGCTTGCCAATATGTGTACAAAAATACCTTTCATCACTCTACTGTGGCTCCAGTAGAAGTTTCACAGCATTGCTTGTTCGGACTTAAATGTGCCATTATTGTGCGTGGTATCTAGTCATGATAAAATATATGTTGTTGCCCTGGTTCATTATCGACCACCAGTATGTGCCAGCCATCTTTTGAAAGCACTCTCTCATTCACGTTTTATTTGGGACACTCATTAGGAATGGTCTGCACCTGGTCATGGACACAGGTTCAAAGTCATGCCAAGCTGCAACTAACAACACATGCTATTGTTGTTTTTTCAAAACAAGGCACTTATGCAGTATGCATTTTGTCAATATTCATTCATTCAACTAATAGTCATGATCTACAAATAGTATGTACATGTAGCTCAGTCATCAGCCATTTTGGCATAACAGCCGTTTTTTTCTTTTTTATATATTAAGCACTTAGCCAGTGCTCGTATTCAGAATGACTTGTGTTATTTACATACTATCCATTTATACAGCTGCATACTTTTACTGAAGCAATTCAGGTCAAGTATAACGCTTGAGTGTACAACAGCAGTGCCCCACCAGGGAATCGAGCCCACAACCTTATTATTATTATTATTATTATTATTATTATTATTATTATTATTATTATTGTTATTGTTATTATTATTATTATTAGTAGTAGTATTTTTGTTATTATTATTGTTGTTGCTGTTATTATTTATTTATTTATATTTTGTTTTTTGTTTTAGTAACAACAGTATATTAACATTAACGTTTTATATCTGATTTATATCCCATCATTTATAATAAAAAATAACTACAGTATTTACTGATTTGACCGTTGCTAAATTCACTTTTTAAAAATGTACAATTGAACTTGACTGGGAAAAATAGAAAAAACCCGTAGCTTCTGGGCTCTAAAGGCTGGAAAGGCTGGGTAAAGCCAATGTGGGCGGACCAAAGCTGACAACAATATTAATCTTCAGCGCTGCCTTTTATCTGAAAGATTTGTATTCAATTACGGGCGGAGGGTGTAAACGTGCTGGTACGTGGCGGCTGTCCTTACACGCTGCGCTGTGGTTCTGAGCTGTGAGGACCAGGAGGATGTGGGCACGACAGGTCAGCTTTCTCAGAGACACAGCCGTTGCTCTAATCCCGTGTCCTATTTCAGATCCTGCTGTTCGGCTCAACTTAAAGGCACGATGAGCGACTTTCTGCAAAATATTCTTTGATATATTCTTGTGCAGATTGCAATAAATATTGTAAACAAAGGTCTAGTTTCATTCAACATTTGTCTGCTCTGCCAAACTATTAAAAGCAAGACCTATTAATTTTTCTGCACAGAAACATTTTGAGTTCCGCGAACACTGCGCATGTCAATACAAGGTGTAACACTTGCAGTTACATTTAAATTAAAATTGAAGGACAAGTATTGATTGAATTATAGGCCAAGGTGCTTCAGAAAGGATCCCAAAAACCTTCAGACACCAAATAAATACTATTCACAATTTGTAAGAAAATTCTAGCATTGGAAAGGGAAGCGTACAGCATGCTAAAGTAGTCACTTACTATCACTGATTTCAATAAATATACAGTATATTATCAATTAACAATAATTCTGAGGTAAATGATCCACAGAACATGTTTATTATTATTTCAAAACTGAATCATACTAAATGGAGGCATTTTCAATGCCAGAATAAAAAAGTGGTTCTGAACTGGTTCATTAAAGGTGGATATAAATTGAATTGAAGTGCCAAGCTGGGATGAAATCCTTCAGACACGGCTGCCATCCAGGATGAGGGATTAGTAGCCCTAGAGATGCCATAGCCCTTCAGAGCAAGAACTAAAGAACCAGACTATAACCTGTAGAGCTCAACAATCTAAAACTGAAGTAGCTCCAACAGCTTTTTGCCTGGAATCCCCATGGCAACCATATAGGTGATCTTCTCATCTCCTGAGAGAGTAGATGAGTGAAGCCCCAACACCCTACTGTCAGTGTGGGGGTGAGCAAAAACCCTCAATAGGTATATTCTGCGGACCCTGTCACAGTGTTGATAACTGCAGTTGTACAGATATTGTAGCAGAATTTCAGTTGTTCTTGACATTAATTAAAACAAGTAAACAAAAATATGAAATGACGCGACTGAGCCCAGGCTTGTTTTTGCTAGAGCTGACAGAAGCTTGAAGACTAGAGGGCAGGCAAGGGAGCTGAAGGCAGGGCACCTCCCACATTGCACGGTGTGCGCAGATGTGCTGGGATTTATCATATATCTGCAAAATCTGTTTTTATCACGTTAAAGCTTTCATTGAGCCACAGCATAGAAATGTTACTTACTTTTTTCTTCAAATTTAGCTACTTTTAGTAGGCTACTTTTTGTTATGATGTGACTTTTTGGTTCATCTGATTCAGTAAGCCACTGATATACACATATTCTCACATATTCGTGTCTAAATATCTTCACACATTCATGAAAGAGGCCCATAAGCACCATTGGAGTGTGAATTACAAGCAGGTCGATCGCTTCCACAGTTCATATTCCTGGGCATTACCAAGACGGCCTTATGTAATAAATACGGTCTTTTGGTGCTGATGGGATTAAGTGGACGATCTGAAAATCACGGGAATTTGCAGTGACACAAGAGGCATGGCGGACCAACTGGAGCCACCGTGGCCGCATGGGGCCGGGGCTGCCTTGGGGCATTGTGGGTAATGCTCTGCATTATGGGGCCTTTGAGCACTCAGCAGCGCATCCCAGGGAAAGGGGTCAGCTCCCCGGACAGTGACATCATCATGCGGGGCCTCCAGAGCTGGGCAAGAAGACACATTCCATTTCCTGTGTTTGCACGCCCAGTGTCATCTTAACGGAAGTGGAGCAAAGTGCTTTGGGAAATGGAGTCGGGGGCTTTAAAGTGATTATCAGAAAAATGCATGGAGACTACGAGTGTTTAATGCACAATTGTACAAAAAGTGATATTTTATTACACGAAAAGCTTTCAAAAATGATAGGAAAAGGCTGGAAAACGTGTCCGAAATGGAGATGTTAAAACCATGTTACCGGGAGGCTAATTTATTTAACGCAGACGCGCTCCATCATTTGTGCCATTAAATTTGTTTCCATTGCTCGTGATTCAATTTTTACTAAAGTTCACATTTTCAAGAACCCTTTTTGCCTGTATTATTGGTTAGTTTCAAAGAGGGACCTGAGCAAGATCGAGTTCTTTTAGCAATGTTTTTTGTGTCTTTTTTTAAATTGATCAATTTATACAGAAAGAAAGGGGTCTGTTTCTTTTCAAAAAAAATAAAGCATTTTGTTCCATGTAACTAGCCTTGGACCATAATTAGATAAAAGAGGTTACAATAAAGATGATTTATGCTGAGTATTACCATCAGGGAGGAATGCCCAGATGTTTTTTTTCTCTTCCGTCTTTGGCAAAATGTGAGAAATCTACAAATCCACAAACGGAGGCTTTGAACAAAGCAACCCTACTTTAAATAAAGTAATGTTTAAATTTAAAATAATGTGGCTTTCCACTCTTAGTGGTTAAAATAAAAATAATAAAATTCAATATTACATACAATAACAAATATTTCCTGTGGATGCCGAATGCTAAATTTTGCACATCTGCAAGCGTTCTGAATGCAGGTGCGTTATGTGAGATGATGTTTAGTGACAGAAAATGTCTGGTCTCTCAACGTTGGCTGCGTGTTTAACCTTCTGAGGACTTTATCTGATGGTGACATCTGGAGGATGCCCAGAGGAGAGAGCTGGTATGACAGCGTTTCCTTTGTTTCTCACCCCATCTGGAGTCGTGTTCAACATCCACTGGCAACACAGTGCCGGGGTAGCTCTTGCAACTGAACGATGCAGCAAGGCGAATTAATTTCAAATGCTAATTTTATTTTTCCTTTTCACTCTGAGATTAATTACAAGGTATGCTTTACGCGCCTTCCGGTTGTACTCTTCTGTCATTTATGGAGGGACGTGGCAAACTCCAACAGCTTACAGCATAAAAGTGTCTGGAAGTGTCTAAAAGTTGCCATAAACACACCGCTTAACCGTTATTAATCATATTCGGCAAGTGGTTTCTTAGATCAACAAAGCTGTGAGTGTTCAGAATCCATTCAAGAAGTGTAATGGGAGAAAGCACATTCCATTTGCAATAAGAACCACTGCCAAACACAACAAACACAGGGTATCCTCTTAATAACAATCTTTCTTTTTTTCAAGTCAAAAATACATGCATGGCAAAAGAGACAGCAATGCATGCACAATGAAAAAACAAACAGATAAAACCTCAAAAACACAAAATAGGAAGAATAACTGGGCTGGATTAATAGTGTTTCTTTACACATTAAAATCATTGACTTTATCAGTTACATTTTATTGCCATATCTTTTTACTTGAGAACATGAAAAATACCCTGCATGAGCTGGCAATGAAACGGTGGCAGTTAATTGCTACAGCATTGATGCAAAGAAAACTAATAGTGAGCAGAGTAAAATGTACACTAATGGCAGCGCAAGAAATTGTACTTCCCTTTTGCATATTTTACACTCATATAATCCACTTCCTGTCACTCTTGCACATGTATATTTTACACTCGTATAATTTGCTTCCTGTCACTTTTGCACTTGTATATTTTACACTCATATAATTTGCTTCCTGTCACTTTTGCACATGTATATTTTGCACTTGTATAATCCACTTCCTGTCATGCCTAAGAACAGCCCTTAGGTAGGCTGCTGGGTAGCTCACTCACGCACCCCATGAGTGAGCACCTCGGTCTCGGATTGAATCTGGCCCGTGCCAGTGTCGACTGCAGCCGGCAGCCCTGCAGGGCGGGCGCACATTGGATGTCATGTCACCCAAGGGATATACGGGAGGGATTCAGTTGGAGGGGATAGCAGTGTTTATTGCTCAAGCGACCCCTGTTGGCCGCCCGGGTGCACGTTGCTCGCTCTCTACTCACGCGTATGATTGGGTCCCCTCTGACCCCGCTCTGCGCATGCGCGTCTTGTGGCTGCAGAAAGAAAAAAAGCAGCTGGCTGGCACCGCACGTTTCAGAGGAGTACCGCAAGTCTTCACTCTCCCGAGCCAGCAGCAGGGGTCCAATAGGAGCACACTTGTGTGAATTGGATATTCCAAATTTGGGTGGGATTGGAGATGCCAATTTAAAAAAAAAAAAAACCTTAGCTGTTCTAAAATCACTGTAAAGCATGACTTCTTGTGGCTTTCAGTGTTTTAATATTTTTTTAAATGTAATTTCTTAATTATAATTTCATAAATCAGGGGTTTTATACATATTACAGTAATTTCATAACTTTTCTGTATTTAAATATTTTGCTGGTACAATGTGAATGACTGATATCCAATAAATTTGCTAGTTTTTTTCAGCATTGGTTACTCCTCTGAGTTAGTGATATTAGTGGTAACTAAATACTGGACTGCCAATCCCATAGAATTACCAGATAAAAGTTCCATGAAATTTCACCCAGAATACAAGTTATTCTGGAATCACATTGGTTTCTATTCAAGATTAAAATATATATATACTTGTAAAGATTCTACCAATGCAACCCCAGTCACTATGTTTATCCAGCCCTTTTTGTTAGTGAGTAAAGCCATTCAACTCAGTCTATGTCTGTAGAGACCTGCCAACAATGGATGACCACGGATCCGCCAGTCAATGCAGGCGGATCATTAACCTTAATTATTCGGCTAATCCAGTTCCAGGCAGTACAGAATAAACAGCTTGGGCCATTAGCAGGGGTGACTGTCAGCCTGCCAGAGGCCTGTAGCTTTCTGGCAGTGATCTGGTCCCTTGGGGGCAAGGGCTGGAGTAGGGGAGGGGGGTAGGGGTGGGGTTGGGATTTACCCCTTTAATGACAGATCATCAATTCATGGCCTCCACCTGACCGCGAGAGTGGGCGGGGCAGTAACACGCTGGTTTCTGCTTATGCTTTGTTTGTTTTCTTGTACCCAGATGGTGTTCATTTCAAATGCCTTTATTATCACCCCCCCCCCCCCTCCCCCCCTCCCCCATGCTCACCCTTACCATCACATGATCTCTCATTGGTCCCTGATATTTGATGTGCAAGATCATCCGAAATAAGCACTAACAGACACATTTATTTGGCTTCTATTTGTCCATTTGCCGTACCTCCTTTACCACAGATGAGTTTATTTCAGGTATCTATTGTCCTGGTATGTTAAATAACCTTCTCCTGGCAAATGGACAATCAGGGCTATCAAAACTGAAAGTGGTCTGACCATAATTCCCACTGTAAAACATAACACACTCAATGCAATATCAATATCAACTCAATATATTGTATCACATTTACAATATTAGCATTGTAATACCCTAAAGTATGCTTCTGTAATATTACTTACAATTCATCCTTGCAGTGTTGGTGATTATTACCACCATGACAGTGACCATCACAAAATAATGTCATTAGATGATGATGATGATGATGATGATGATGATGATGACGATGATGATGAAGATAACCGTGATCAAGATGATGAAGATGATGGGCATATTAATGTATATTGTTGGTGATTAGAACGAAGTTTGGAATGATGATGACAATGATGGTGGTGATAATGACATACTGTATATCTTCATCTTCTAAAATCCTTCTTCCGTCAACATTGGGGCAAAACAGGAGGGGCAGGGGCGTTCTATCATGCAATTAGGTTCCCTGAGGATCGAATGATTACACAAGCCGGCAGAGAAAGAGCAGTGCTAGACTTGCACGCTAGGTCTGAGCCGATACCCTCCCGCAGCAGTGAGGTAAATCATAACAGGAAAACATCCAGGCTAACATAACTATCACCTCTTTCACAACTGGGGACTGTTTTTGTCCTGACTGGCTCTCCCCCATATGGCAGGCCTCATTTCCAAGTGCTGCTCATTATTTTCCCCGACCCTTTCCTCTACAAGAACCACTATAATCCACTCAGGTTTCACGGACATTGGAAGCAATACACTAAGCAAATCTGGCTGTGTGTGGATAGGAGTTTTCTTGACTTCTGACAAAGTACTAAAAGAAAGTAATGATACAAGGAGACAAAAATTGGCTTCTTTCCATGGCTTCCATCCAAGGCTGATTTTTAGATGCTTGGCCTGGTAGATATGAGCATTACTGTAGAGATGTTTAATTATTTTTTTTTTTCAACCTTCTGTATGTGGGGAAATGTGAGTGTTCATCCAATCGTGACCTCTATTTGGAATGTGTAGATGTATTCAGACTTCTTGTGCCATTTGTTTCAATGCACTGATATCTTTCACACACACTGTCACTATTGTCAGGTGGGATTTGATCCAGCAGCCATCCAGTACTCTAAATTCTGAGTAGGCTGCAAAGATAGATGTACTTAAAAAACATAGAGGTCAATTAAGGCTTGGCCAGACAAATCTCCCCCTTGCAAAAAAAAGGGCACTATTGAAAATAAATAAATAAATAAACAAAAAACATGAACTAATGCCAGCGAGCACGTTCATCGTGTCAGAAATCACAAGTACCAGCTATCACCCTGATACATCCTTGTAATCTCGGTGGCAAGAAGACACGCCAAACCACAGACAACGTGTAGTAATGATGCGGATATACATTTCTGCCAATCAATGTTCTTCCTTAATGAAAATTCAAAGCGGGAGGATCCGTATTTCTTCAGGCCTTATTCATTTCTCTCTTTTGGAGTTTGGGTTTTTTGATTGAGAAGAAATTCAATTTACCAACCGCTCCGAGTATTTAATTATGTAACAAAGTGAAAATAGATTTGCCACAGGGCTGCTATTCAGAAGAATATCCTCAGTGGCTTACTGAAATTGTATAGATGTGGGGTTTACAGGTTCTGCTACCGGCACATTGTACGGCTGTAACAACCAAACAGCGTCACTTTGTGTCCTGTTGTGCTTATGAGTCTGGAAAAACGGAAACTTAAACATTTGTTTTAATGTGAGCAAATGCTGCTGACAAAATGTCGTGATGACTGGGAGCTGACATTGGGTTGGGAGGTCATTGGCTCAAACCCCATCTGCAATGCTAGATGTTGCATTACTCTAAGGCAGGGGTGTCCAATCTTATCCAAAAAGGGGCCAGTGTGGGTGCAGGTTTTTGTTTCAGCCCAGCACTATGACACCTGATTGAACTAATTAACTAATAGTGGTCAATCAAGACTTTGATAAGTAGAATACGGTGTCTTAGTGCTGGGCTAAAATAAAAACCCGCACCCACACTGCCTCATTTTGGGTAATATTGGACACCCCTGCTCTAAGAGAACAATACCCAAATCTTTTAGCGTGCCAAGCAATAAATGTAGGCAATCATAGCCTGCATTGAGAAAATAATATATATTTGAAAATAAAAATTAAGTAAAATTCAATGATTAAAAGTCTCCATTGGTGGACACCTCTCTCTCTCTTTAAAACTTACTCAGTTACATCAAGCCATCTTGTCCCAATTGCTGTACATGACCAATAAAAAACAGGGCAACTATAAATTGAACAGGTTTGCTTAGATTCTCTGTGGAGAATCTTTAAAACTCAGGCACCTCTGATGCAAAGGACACATGAAGCAGTAATGCTAGATGGAAGCTACCAAATGTCCATGGGAATGAAATAGAAACAAAATGAAACCCAGTTCAATACAGTACAGTGGAATTCACCATATCTGTGATATGACTGCTTGACTTGTGACGTAAAAAGGACATTTGGAAGGGTGAGAAGGAACTGGAGTTCAATGTCTTAACTTTACAACATAAAACAAAAATGTTTTTCAAACTACACGACAAAGCTATTGCTAATAGACTGAAGAATGCAACAGAATTACTGTATCCAAAGTACTTACCTCTTTTGTCTTTGCAGTAATTCAGTAATGAAAAAAAGCACACAAACTAATTTTTAAAAAATGAGTGCCATTATGCAGTTATTATGCAATTTTATTCTTCTTGTAAAGACTCAGAGGAACGATTTGTCAGGATTGTGCAGGCAAATGCAGCAGCTCTTCCTGAACAATACTAAAAGGCTAACACGTTCTGATGAATTGGCCTAAAACAAAACTTTGCAGTTGAAGCAGTTTGGTCCCCCCCCCCCCACAACCCCCCCGGCATGCTTGGCTCCACTAAAAGCGGTCCTGCCCAGAGAGAAACCGGGAAGCATTACAGCTTATCCCGTCGGCCACCCTGCTAATGGATCGCCCTCATTTCATCAGCAGTCTACCCTTTAATGAATATATATTTTATCTCCCCACGCCCGTTATCGGAATGGCCGCCATGTTCCGAGAAATGGGCTCCCTGGGACTCTTTGGCCCGGGCTTTCCCGGGATGGCACAGAGTGTGCCAATCATCCAGACTGCAGCCCCCCCCCCCCCCCCCCCCCCCCACCCCCTCACCTCCCCCTACACACCCCACCCCCATCTTCCCTTCTCCCAGCCTCCAATATCAGTGTGTAAATTAATAATTCATAGGCAGTTATTAGCAGTGGTTCAATAGGAGATGTGCTGATGGAGGCGGGAGCACACTGAGCGCGCCCGGAGGGAGGCTGTGTGTTGTGGTGTCAGCCCCCATCTGCCAGAGAGCAATAAGGAGTACAATGGAGGCCTTGATTTCCTCCAGCAGGCCCATAATCTTTAAATGGCTATTAGCAGAAGACTGCAACCAGTCAATAACCGACAAAATCCTTTTAAAAGACACTCTCTCTCTTTCCCTGTCTCTCAGTCCCACCCCCCCCCTCTCCCTTTTTAGTTTGTTTATGATGACATCATCAGTGCCACTGTCATTGGTGCCATTGGCCAATGAATTTGTTAATTTTGACATCATCACATGCATTGTCATTGGTGGTACTGTCGAGTGCATTTGTTGATTCTGACACCATAAACAACATTTTCATTGGTGGTGCTTACGTCCACAATCCAAGATCCTGGGTGAGGTTGAGAGAATTCGAAACTGCTCTCAGAAATACTAGATTGCACAAAAGTGACTTTTACTTTGATCTTTGTCTATTCAATTCACCGTATGACAGGACACAGAATAAACAAGACAAATTGTCTTACTTCAAAATGATTTGTGATAAAAATATATTTTATGTTATTTATTATGTTTTCTTGTACTAGTGACCCGGTCACCTACATGGCACACGTTTAACATTTATTTTGCATAACAATCTATTTTTAAACTATTTTTTAAAATATTTTCAGCAGGAATATATGATCTTCTTGAAAGAGCATCAAGTGAGAAAATTAGAATTTTTTCCTGTGTAATTCAGGACTGTACATTCACTAAATCACATATTGGGAACACAGCCTTACCATGAGAAGCCAGCTATCAAATAAAATTACTGTTTAACGTCTAATATGGCATAGAATAAAAAAGCTAATGCCTTGTAATTCCAATCTGAGGCACAGGGGAACACAAGTAACTGGATTTCCTTGAAGATGTGACTGCTGATATTAGTTGTTCTCAGCTTGAGTCCAGTCGTGTTCACCTGCTCAGCACTGATCCGTGTTGGTTGGCAGTCAGCTCCAATCTCTCCATAATAATGGGGTAATCCAGTTAGGGTGGATACCCCCCTCAGAGACTGATGGGGTATTTAAAAAGCACCAATACCAGAGAACAAATTTCATTGGATGAGGATTGAGCCTTCCAGTGGCCCCAGTGATCACTTGAGGCATTGCAACAGCAGGAAGACATGTGTGTGTGTGTGTGTGTGTGTGTGTGTGTGTGCGTGCGTGTGTGTGTGCATTTGTGCGCATGTACTTGTGTGTGTGTTTGTCTCTGCATGCGTGTGTGTACATTTCTGTGTGTGTGTGCATGCGTGTGCTTGTGTTTGTGTATGAGTATGTATGCATGCGAGTGTGTGTACATGCCTGTGTGTGTGTGTGTGTATGCATGTGTGCTTGTGTGAGTGCATGCGCTTGTGTGCGTGTGTGTGTCTGTGCATGCGTGTGTACATGCCTGTGTGTGTGTGAGAGAGAGAGAGAGAGAGAGAGAAAGAGTGTGTGCGTGTGTGTGTGTGTGTGTGTGTGTGTGTGTGTGTGAGTAAGATAACAGCTCATGGATCAATACCACACAGACGGTCTAAACCACTAACTAGCATTATTAGCAGGTGTTGAGTCAATAAAGGTCCCATTTTCCTCCTGCCCGAGGATAATCTGAATTTTTAGAAGATAAATGAAGACAATTTTAGCTTATTGGCCTAAGGAAGAGAAGGATGTTTCTGCTTTCCAGAGGTGACTGCTAATGGTTCAAATTACAAAACGACACTCTCTCTGAGTGTTTTAGCTGAACCTTGTAACAGCAACTTCAAAGTCAATGACAAGTCCTGCTGTTTTCAGCAAATGCGGTTGTTGATACATTCCATATCATGAGATGATTCATTGACAGATTACTTGGTTCACTGTGAATGACAAGTCAACACTTTCATATTGATGCAGTACAATGGATGTAATGATGCATAACATAATGCATAGTTGACATTCTGTGCTCCAACTGTATTGCTGTATCTGCAGTACCAGTGCTGGCTCTAGCCTTTGAGGAGACCTACCTAAGCAAATTTGAACCTACCCACCCCCTAAATAATACATATATAAAATATATATATATATTCATTTTATTTTATATAAGGGCAGTAGAAATCTCTGAAGTCATATTGAAAAGGTGTGAAAATAAGAAAATTATGTTATGAATAAATGCACTGCAGATTTTCCCAAATGTCATAATATTGCCATTAACTAATTTCTAATGAAAGTTTCATGTGCTCAGTGCACCAGAAAATAAACCATTGTCTCCAGTTTCTTTCAACAGGTTAATGCTCCTGCTTAAAGGTACCTGGGAGATTAACACACTATTAGGCTTTCCTTTCCTCATTGAGAAATCAGGGCTTTCACAGATGTTGGAGGATGGGTGTCCCACGAGAACTAGATAATCCACATTTTCCTTTTTTAAAACCTCACATCTGTTAGACCTCACAGGACACATGGCTGTCATATCGAACCATTATGATTGATATTCCACAGACAAAACATTTTCCTAAAAATCAGCTTAAGCGCGGGTTATCGTGTTTCTCGCTGATAGCCATCATTCCCTGCTGGCAACGAGAAGGCTTATAAGTGATGGTCATTATCACATGATCTTAACCATCTGGGGTCAAAAGTCAGATGGTGATGATCAAAAGTCAAGGAAAGTAGGCTTTAGATGAGGGGGTCGGGGTGTATGTTTTCCAGCCTGAGGGGTGTGGGCGGGGCGGGGCTGGTTTGTACTTTTTGGCTTATCTGCACCGACAAGGAGCCGTTTAGATCCCAGAGGTCTCTGTTTCTGACCTCCGAGCAGGTCCTGGGTTCAGGGGAGACTGTGTATAATTCTCTGGTGTCTAAACATTTCATCCCAAATTCAGCCCTCCCACATTGTGGTGTACACTGGGTAACCTCCCTTCTAGAGTATCTCTCTCGCTCCCTCTTTCTTTTTCTACCTTTTTTTTTCTCCCTCTTTTACTTTTCGTCTCCCTTTGCCCCACACTCTCTCTCTTTTTCTCTGTCTTTCTCTCATTATTTCTCACCGCTGTTTCCCACTCTCTTTTTTTCATCTCTCTCAATTTCACCGGCTCTTCTCTCCCTCTCTCTCTCTTTCTCTTTCTGAGGTGCTCAGTACAAGTCTCCCATCCATCTTCATTCTGGAGACGGAGGCTGTTGTCGTCACAGCCAGGAACTCTGGGATAGCAGCAGAAGTAAAACAGCCTGGCCGGAAGAATGAGGTGTCAGTAGAAAAATACATCTTACTTTAAATAACCAAACTGAAACACTCCAGGAACTTTTGAAAAACCACTCTAGACACCAAGAGGATGTACTCCAACAGTGTACTCCACCCTGTTGAGATAGATGGTGTTGACCCTACTTCAGTCATTACTGCCACAGTATGAAGCTGAGCTCCATTTGGGGGACCACACCGTTGACTCTATGGCCCAATCTTTTGCCGCCTTCTTTATGGTTTTTTTTCTTTCCGGCACCAAAAATAATGCAATATTAATGAATGATTACAATCTCTGCTATCTCCCTTCACCATCCGCCCAGCACATCCAGAGCTATGACTGGCTTGCCACTGGCAAAACTGAAGACCATACCTTTGCTATATTAAAACAATAAGCATTCTCACATGGAAACGGTTAATTAAGTCATTTCTGTCTGCAACAGGTAGAGTTTGGACAAGTTATGTGATATCACTTTTCCCAACAAAAATCTACTTGGAAAATGCCTGCCTTTGGCCAGCGTCAAGATTGTTTGTAACGCTGCAAGGTAGATTCACTGTGACAAAGCACTGGACATATAGCTATAGTATAGCGCTATAGTCCTTCCTCAAACAATTTTCCACAGAGTTCTGCAAACTGTCACAGCTTAAGGGGTCTGTGCCTGGAGTCAATAGTCCATCAGGACAAGGCCCATGAGGAACTATTCATCTGACGGCTCATCTCACACGCCATCTGTCATGCTTATCTACAACCGCTCACCACTGGCAGACAGAAAGGCAATATTTTGCAAGATAAGCTTTTTGGAGAGAAAAAACTGAGGAAGCTATGAGTTATCTTGCAACCTGGATCACTCACACATATTCACAGGTGTCAGCCAGAGTCATGCTTGAAAACTGTAGTGAAAACTGTAGTTTGGCAAAGGCTGTCTCATATAGAAGCACATATTTCTGTTGACGTCCTTTGGCTCACCTGCTGAAAGTCATTGTTTACTCAATGGAAGTTTATGAAGTTGGGATACAATATATATACTGTACATTTGTAAACTTAAGAAATGCAATTTGCATTATTTTATGGAATCTCTAAATATAAAGTGTGCTGAATATTTGTTTGTAGAATTCCATCGTAGTGCTCTATGAACAGTTGCAGGTGCGTCCCAAAGATTTTCTCCATTGTTCCATTGATTCACTTACCAGGGATTTTTTGAATAACTGGTTTTTGCTGAAGTTGTTGGGAAGCGTAGCAAATCAGACTTTCCTTCTTGTTATGCCCTTAAGTGGAAATGATGTTTGTGAAACATCACGGTTGTGTCAGGTTTCTTTTAGCATCCTCAATTTAGCGAACAGAGATGCAGAAACCTAATTTGGTGCTCATTCCAATATCTTAAGGGCTCTCTGTCCTCAGCCATAATGTATGGCCGCATTAGTAGTGCCACAAAAAGAATTGATTAGCCTTAATTGACGAAGGAAATAAATTTATGTACTCAACTGAAAAAATAAAAAAGCTGTCAAGTATGAGGAGTTAAAAACGTGATTATTTATAACACTGAATATCATTGGCCATAAATGTCTGCACACCTATTGAAGTGTTAGCGAAAAATAAAACAGGAATGACACATCTTTATTGACAAAGGCCCTGTGAAGTTGTTTGTCTCCACTTTGGATCTTCTCCGGTTCACGTGGCTGAAGCTGTGACAGGATAAGTTATGCCGTCACGGCTGATTGTACAACAAAAGCGAACGCATAAGTTCCAACAGAACTTCGCCCGGGAGGAATCGGGCCAGGCTCTCGCCTCGGGATGACACTGACAGACGAGCACTCTCGCTCAGATGGTGGTGAATGCATGACATCAAAGAGGCGCTAATGAAGGTGCCCAGCACGCTTGCTTTTCATTTCATTTCTTGCTTTCAAATCCACCCCACAGGTACCCTGACGGAAATGGGCCTGAGCTAAGAGCTGAAATCAGATAAAACATTGGTTTTCTTTTATGTTGTGAATACAACACCCACCAGGTGTGCACATGTGGTGGCCTACTACTCTATTAAATGACACTACATTGTATTTTCCATTTTTTGTTCGATTTGTGGACAGTGCATATTGGGAATATCATTGTAAATGATTACCAGTACACAGGATTTGTACAAATATGACCAACCCAACTGTTTTATATATTTGTAAAATGCAAGGTTTTGAAACTAATAATATTTAATCCTATTCTATATTTAGTATTTGCAATTTGGTATATACATTTAAAGTAAACTGAAAAACAGGAAATAAACTATCCATTATTTTGTTTGACTTCTGTGTCCCCACTCATTCTTTTATATGACGCATGTACTTAGAAACAGCTGAGTTATTCCTCATGTCAGACCAATGCACTTCTTTGCCCTGTAAGCCCCATGCACCTTTGAGGCATTGCAGACTACAGCCTTCTGCCTTTGCACTGTCATTGCATCATTCTCAGCTGCCAGTCACAGTTTTTGCAATGAAAGGCGCTCAGACAACCTCTCAGCGCCCTGTCTCACACCTCACTCTGTGCTAGGAGGTCAAGAGATTTGCTTGGGTCAAAGGTCATGTTCAGAATTACTGCCCCAAGTTGAGCCGTCTGTCTGAGTACAAAACACCTGCCCAATCCAGGAGAAATAAAAAAGTGTCAAGATGAGAGTAGACCCGTTCGCAGAGTTTTTGTGTGTTATTTTTTAGAGATGTACGCTAGATGGAGTCCAACGACATATACCTGGTGTTTTTTTGACGTGTTGCACAAATAACACCATCACAGTGTTTAAAAAATGCTTTAAAAATGTACACTTTATGTATTGTTATGGGAGTTGCAGGGCAGTGGGACACATTGTGGGCTCAGTGTGAATCTAATAACCCAATGGAATTAAGAGTACGTGCATAACTCTACTGTGGAATGTTTGCTTGTCAAGTACAAACTTAAAAATTGGCTAAATTGAATTGCCATTAGTGATGTACCAAACAGTCAAACAGTTGTGGCTGAGTAAGGCATTTCAGTTAATTTTCTATCATTTTATGTCTGGAGTGCTAAGCCACCAGTACAAATTTTAAGTGCTAAATATTAAGGGCCGGATTCAAAGATGGCCAACTTAAGTCATGCGATTAAGTGCCTCTCCTGTGCGGATTTAACGTGGGATGAGATACGCCGTATTCTAACCTGCGCTGTGCGGGTGCGTTTCTCAAAATGTGGGTGGCACAGGGCATGATATTCTAATGACCTGTTTCTTATACCTGCCTCCTGGGTTTCCAGCTTTCTACTAAAAAAATGTGTGTGGGGGTATACATTTTCAACGTGTGAGTGACATTGCCTTTAATAACCGTATTTGGCTTTATAAAATCCTACCTTTGTGCATCGTAGTTGCTCTTACGTGATGGGGAAGGCAGTGAACGTATTAATCCGTCGCATTGATAAAATGATAAAATGATCATAGCTCCTATTAACGACGATGACATAATCAAAATAAATAATCGCTGGTCAGTGGTTGCACGCAATATTATTAAGTAAACAAATAAATCATTGGATTTACTGAAGAAAAAAAGATTTAAAAATATAACCCTTTTTTATGATTTACCTAATCAAGTCATGTAGCCTACGGTGGTTGAACACAATAGCTATAGGCTATGCGATGTCTTCAACTTTTGGAGAAGCTGTGCTGACACAAATCGTTTCTCTGTCGAAGTCGAATATGATCCTGACACTGTCAATTAATCCATGTAATATTGGTCTGGTATGATATACCAGCAGACGGTCAATCATAGCCTACTTTTACATATTTATTTTTATGACAGCTCTTTGATAATTGCAAGTTAGCTATGCAAAGAAAAATATGACCAATATTATGTTCAAATAACATGCACTCATTCTAATATCTATTTATGAGAAAGATGCTGTATTTTTTATAATAATCTATTGGCGGCGCTAGACATAAAACACTTTGAAAACTCTGAATACGCGTATCTTGCACGACTTGCAGACATGCCTCGTTTCATTAAATCTCCACCCCGCGCGTGTAATGCCGTGCATGTACCGGAGAGACGCTAATACCGCATATCTACTGGAGAGACGCTTAAAACAGCAGATTAGTCAAATGTATGACTCGCAAATAGCTTAAGCTACGCGGAATTTCGTGAGTAAATCCCATTTGTACGTGCTTATTTCAACTCTAAATCTGGCCCTAAATGTACACTAGCTCAATGTAAAAATTCAATACGTATATGTAAGCTGCTAAAGCTAAAGGTTTCTGCGCAAAAGCTGTTAAATAAAGCAAAATCTATATTTCTACAAATCAAATCCAATTTTAAAAATTGTTACTCTATAATTATTGTACATTTATAACATATTTGAAAGTGTTACTTTAACACATATACGGATGGAACCATATGTACACTTAAAAAGGGTTTTATTGGGCCGCCGCGGTGGTACAGCGGTAAAGAGCGCTGACTTTCAGTCAGCGCAGTTGTACTCCGAGGATCGGGGTTCGCGCCCCGGTCCTGCCATAGCCGAGCGTGGCCGGTGCCCTGTGGAAGCGACAATTGGCAGTCGCTTCCGGGTGGGGGGAGGGGCTCGGAGAGAACCGCTGCGCACGATAGGACCCAGGGCGTGTCACGGTCAGGAGCTGCGCCCTGTAGAGGACGTAGCGCCCTCCCTAAAGTACCGATTGACGGGGTGTGCAGCGGTGGTTCTCTAGCGGTTGCTACACGGGGGGAATTGAATTAGAATAGGGGTTCAATTGGCTACTAAATTGGGAGAAAAAGGGAAAAAATCAGAAACAAATAAAAAAAAAAAAAAAAAGGGTTTTATTAAAAACTATTATGTAGATATTTTTTCAATTGTTTGTCTTACAAGATACTATATAACATAGTCTGAGACTGTACCACACATGCCCACTCACTCCAGGATGGCTGTGGTGTGACCAGTTTCCTAGCTTGTCTATCCTTAAGCTAAAGATAAATATGAACACTGAGCAGAGACACTCACCTTACTCTATCACCTGATGAAGACTCACCTCTTCAGGCTGAACCAGGGTTCATCTGACTTACATCTGCCCTAATCAGCCACCTGAGGTAAGACCAGAAGCATACCTGACTGCTGTTTTTTGAGCTGTCCTGACACTGGCTGAACCACAATGCAGTCTTTTTTTTAACCGGATGACATGCATCTGTGCTGTTCAGGTACTTGTAAGCAACCGGTTGAATTGTACTCTCAATTGTGTTTCGAAAGGGTCAGACCTTTTCCTTCTCTTCAGGTTAGACCAGGCTGACACCAGCTTATAGAGTATTCAGTTGAATCTCACGCTCAAATGGACAAAGTGGAAAATCAAGACAATGCTAATAAATCAATGTACTGGGGATGTCTGGTCTTCAACTAACCCAATCAGTGAACTTCACGTAAACCGTCAGTTTCCAGTGGTGTGCAGTTACAGTAGTAGCTGCGGCCTGCAATTGAATTGCCATTTTACCACTTTTATGAGAGACAAACTGGAAATTATACGGAAATGTACTTCTGGATTCTGGATTGTATTCTCTATTGTGTTATTTCACCCTTGCTATGTACAGAGAGATTTCCCATTTGTTAAAAAAACATAAAACAATTACTTCCCAGTGATTTAAACCTTGTTGAGCAATTGTGCTAGAGATTTCATAGTCAATTCATTTCTAGCATATTTCTCCAATATCATCACCTTCAACAGGCCTATTAATGCTTTTGGTCATGGTGGTCCTGTGCGCGGTAATAGCAGCGATAATGAATATATTTTCCTATTACAGTCTCCCCTTGCTGTTTTAATGACCCGTTTGTAGTGTTGGCGGCGAGGTGGGAGATTCATCAGCCATAACACTGGATCCATTCTGAAGCTGCAACGTGCCATAATGACCGGGGATCACGCTGGGGATTCAGGTAAAACACACCGGAAGGGCTCTTTGGAAAGGAATTCAATAATGGCAGCGTAGGAGACAAACCACAACTTCTTACAGTTGCGATTACTTTGAAGAAGAAGAAAGGCCCTCTTTAAAAATGCGATTTCATCCGACGAATCCCCCGTACGAGACCGCCATTAGGACTGCTGCACAACACGCTTTATCATTTTAACGACCGCGCAGCAGACAACGTTGGCTAGCCCGGTCCTGCTATTTGCCTGTAATTCATCATTCTTGATAAAGACAAATAGGACGGAGGCGTCGTAGGCGGCGCCTTCGGGTTCGGGCCGGAGTTTCGCTCAAATCCGCGCCGCGCTGCGCGGACGTTCGTCACTGTCTTCTCGCCCGTGGCTGGCGGGCGCACATTTATTCGCTATGAAATGCGTGAATTGCATCTGCCGCCTGGCATGAGTCGTTCTTTATGGTGCCCCAGTGTAACCAGTTCCAGCTGGTGACTACATTTTATTTCCGTGTCACGGCGTGTTGTCGGACCCATTTTAGAACCCGAAACCTCACAGACAGCTTCATCTGTGCTTTGTTTTTGCCGGTTTGTGCCACCCGGCCTCACCCCGATAAAATAAACCCATAATCCTCCTGTATTTCTTTCCTTCTTTTTTTTAATTAAGCGGGCAGAGGAACCGTGATTAAAACCAACAGGGCTATTAACTATATTACATCTCACAGTGATCGTGAGGGAAGTCCGCTCATTACGTTGCAATAATCCACCAGCTATTCCACAAATAATAACCCCAATGATAAAAGCGCTGAATTATTTATTATTCCCCTGCATTTGTGCTGATAGAAATGAATAACGCATTAAGCAGCTGTACAATAATCAGGATATTAGATGGGGTTCGCTTGGCTCTGGCAGCACTTGGCTCTAGAATATCTCCTTTGGTTCATTTAAAGTGGACCCGTTGTCATCGGAAGCTCTTACTCTGGAGGTACGGAGCCGTGCAGAAAATGATATCTTAATGCCCGGTTGTAATAAAGAACACAGAAGAACCCCATACTGTACACTTTCATCTCTGTCTTTTGTCTATTCCTTCGTGTGTGTGTGTGTGTGTGTGTGTGTGTTTGTGTGTGTGTGTGTGTGTGTGTGTGCAGGTGTGTGTATCTCTCCCATAGCATCAGCTCCTTTGTGAGGCTTTATGGTTGTACTGAGAGAAAACAACAAGCTTTTGTGTAGTTAGGAGCTGCTGACTTTGTAAAAGTGAGCCCGTGATGACTTCTACATATGGGAATTTTAAGCGATTATAGAATTACTGCCCCACACAGACATGACTTTGGAGTTTTCAATACTGCATTTGAACTTCTGTATTAGGAAGTAATTTAGATCCGATTTGGGATTAGAACCCACAACCTGGTTATAAGCCACTTGCCACACTCTACAATGCCACCCCAGCTGTCCATGTTACCATACAAGGTTAAAAAGCCTTCCTGAAAAGTACAAGCAGTTACTATCCCATTAATAGGATGTTTACTAAATGGTGCTTATTCAGTATTACAACACTGATAAGCCTGTTATGAAAAGTCATAAAGAAAATTGTCCAAGTGAATGTGTTCCATAAAGAGATCCTACAGGATATAGGGTTTCACATACGTCACTTTATTAAGAATGCACATGGCTTCTGAATTGCACCATTGGTTGACACAGGCTTGAATAATAAATGCACGGTAATGCAGTGCTATAAATAATTGGCATAACTTTGACTTGCTGTTCCATTGACATTTACATTAATTACTTTAGCAGGCGCTATTATACAGAAAAATGTAGATTACTTCATATAAGAGCATATTTAAGGCATGCGAGTACTCTCCCACACACACACACGCACACACACACACACACACACACACACACACACACACACACACTTGCTCAAACGCTACAGTGGACAGGCAAGTCACTAAAGAAGCATTACATCAATCCTATTACATTTTTATACCATGTTTTTGCATCCCTGCAGACAAGATTGTTTGTGAATGGAATCATTGGGTTTCACTGGGCACTCACCTCATTACATGATTGATGAGTGCTTATGTAAAGCCTGTTGAAAGCACAACACTGTTAGGATATGAGTGGACGTACGGGAATCCCAGCCAATCAGCGGCAAGCTTTCCCTTCACGGCCTTACCTTAAACATTAAGCTGCTTCTTTGTGTTCACTGAGTTTTTGAGGCACTGAGTCTATTCACTGACTTTGTGAAAAACGGTCAAATACCAACACAAGTGCAGCCTTTCTCATGAGGACATAAAAGCACAAATGCAAAGAACACATAAAAATATGACTAGGAATCAATATTCTTAGAATGGAATTGAAATTCCCATGCATTAAGGTCTAATGATACACTAACACAGGTATTCTGAAATGCTAGACACCCCAGCCAAAAGAAATCTGTTAATGGAAACAATATCCCTCATCTAATAATGATTCATGTCAAGCGATTCTAATAATAAATATTAAGGCAAAGAAGAAGAAGCAGAAAAATAATAAGAAGAATGAAGTTAGGAATCAGCAGACAGTGGCATCTGGTGAGTATGGACCCAGTGCACCAATCCCCCCAGCAACAGTTCTGACCTTTAACCCCACCCTGCTCAGCCCCTCCCAAATCCAAGAGTCTCTGAAGTTCTGGAGGTCGATCAGAATCAAAAATGATAAACGTTCAGTGGGTGAGGGATAAGTGCTAAATCAATGGGCCTATCTCTGACATGTATAGCATTACCAGCCAGGGGGTGGATGTCGGGGTGCAACAGAAAAAAAAGAGGTGCAGATGATTTGTCCCTGGGGCAGCCTTTAAGAAACACTCTGCATTGCCGTAGCCATTCTGGCACAAGCGACCTTGTTGTAGTTACACCTCTCCCAATACTTTTTTTAATGGTCATTATTATTGGATGGTTTGACCTACATTCCCCTCCTGACATCTTTAGATCTATAGTGCCATTGCCTGTTATTAGCTCAAGTTGACAGACACACACACACACACACACACACACACACACACACTCCTTCCATTCACTGTTTTCATCTTGTTATAACTGTACATCATAACAATCAATGCCTGAATAAATATGGATACAGAAAGCCATTTAAATTTATGATTCACATCAAAAAAAAATCCACTAGACCATGTTTATTATTGGTTTTTGATCAAAGGACAAAGAAAATCATGATTCTTTCCAGCAATATGAAAAAAATAAGTTAATAACACTCAACCGTGTATCATGATGTTTTGCATACAATTGCTTGTTACTGTCTCTCACTCTCTTGGTCTCTCTCCTGTACTGCGAAAAAAGGCAGGAGTATGGGGGCAAATCGGCGACAAGAATCGCGAGGACAAAAATGAAATTATCATTATTATTATTATTAGATTAGATTATTACTCACATGTGCGAATGCCTTTTGCTTGTGCGCAAGGTCTCATTTTTGTCCTCACGTGTTTTGTCGCCGATTTGCCACCATACTCCTGCCTTCTATTGCACTCTCTCTACATCTTTTGCTCTATTTTGCTCTTTCACTCTTAGGACCAAGTTTTGGTGAGATTATTTGCGCAAAACATAGCTGTGTGTTAGTGGAATTAGTCATTCCGAATTATGAATATATGATAACATGTACCCTAGAGTATATGGTGTTAATGGTTTGTTCTTCACAAAAATAACCTCTATTGTAAGAAAATCTAAATGTAACGTATGTTAATTATAGCAACCAAAGCGATATTGGGTATTTAGAATAAAGGTGCACTATGCAGGATTTCTTGCCTTGCTCCTGTGTTTATATAAGTCTCCTGCTCTGTGCTAAACCCCACCCACTCACCTCCATTGAGGGAAAGAAACATGCTTGAGCACAGCAAGCAAATTGTCAAGTGAAGATAAAATTAAAATAACACTTTTAGCAACATGCAATGTTCTATATGGATGCCAGTCATTAGCATGATGGAATAAAGGCTATCTCGCACGCTTCAGTCAAAGCTTATAAAAAAGAGAAGGAGCTCTTAGTATGGTGCTGCGCATATAAAGAAAAAATGTACCTGGACTCATCAAAGAGACTGCTCAGAGTAAACACAGGAGCACTCATACTAGAATTATACAAGTTTATTACACACGACTGATGTTTCGACTGAGCCTTTTCTCAGAGTCAACAGGTGATATAACGATCTTTACACGATAACTGCACATCATAGAAACATTTTTACTGTAACGGTAGCTACTGCCTAGTGCAGTTGCAGCTATCTTCTGGTGTTTTTTTTTTCTTCAGAATTCAGCTGTTTATTCTGAAGATTCATTTAGAACTGGGATGTGAAGACGGAATTGTATGCGTGGAATAGCCGAAGTAACATTCATAGACCATAGCAGTCTATCATAGCTAGCTACTACCCTTGTAAAGTAAATTACTTTTTAATGAAGATATTTGCATACAAACATTATTTCTCTTCTCAGATACAATGCAATATTACACTGTTATATTCATTTGATATAAAAGGTACCAGACTTTGGCTATCTAGCTACCTACCTAACGAGCTTGATAGTTAGCGGTAACATTACTTATAGCTGCAATAGAAAATAACTCTGTGTCACTTTTCAAGCCCTTGGAAAACTTTAGCTGTTGCCATTGTGGAAAAGCAAATCTTAGGTTGACTCTGCTTCTTGAATGTGCCCTGTTGGCTTCACTGTAGGCTAATTGCTTAACCTCTACTAATGCAGTAGCCAGCTGGCTGCAAATGCTCTACTGAAACCTGATCCCACCTCACAGGCTGTGTAGCCACACCCACCCCTCCCCACACAGAAAGGAGTGTCTTGCCCAGAAACATCCCAAACACATCTTAGAACAATAAATACTGGCAGTGAAACAAAGTTTCGGTAATTATTTTTCAACAGAAATTGCCAGTGCACCATAGATGTGACTGAGCATGGCTATTTTATGATATTTTCTTGGTAATAATCTGGCATAGTGCACTTTTAATTTAGATTAATTAGCCAAATGAGCTAAAACAACTATTTTTAGAGTTAAGGTTTAATATGTAAAACACAAAAGATAAAACAACTCTGTCAGTGTAAAGAAAAATGTAAACTTAAAACACCAGTTTATGGAGCTCAGTTGTTCCATGGTAATGCATGCTGGAGTGTACGCATATTTTTGAGTACTATTAGCAGCACCAAATTTTGACCCCATACACCAAAAATGTAGTTTCTTCTCAGCTGTGAACATTATCTATTGTGTTTAAAAGCCATGTACAGTGCATCCAAACAACACAAAGCACCCTCCTAACACGATTGGTCACTCACCAATCTCCAAATCTAATGTTTCAAGACTCACAAAATGGTTTATTGAAACATTTTATTTAAACAGTGTACCGTGGACCATTAGTGACAAGGGCACTTGGTCACAGGTGCAATTTTGTGAGAATTTCTACCCACAATTCACAAGGGAAAGAAATTAAACATGATGGGGAATATTACATGGACAGGGAGCCAGTCTATGTTTAGATCAGCTTAACAGCCTGACCAAATGGCCAATCTCTCAGTCCCCCTTAAGTGTCTGTCATAGATCCATGACGTTTAATACCTCACATAAAGATTATTGTATTTTTTTTTCTATTTCCTTCTCGACTACTAATGGAAAAAAAAAACATTCACATTTATCTGTTTCCACTATGACTTTGGGGTTAATTTTGGGGCATAAATGCTGATGCAAAATAAATTGATACATTTTTTAAATCGTAATTATACTAGGGTACTATCACTATGCACTTTAACAAAAGTGACACAGTATTATGTAAGAATGGCAAGGTTGTTAGGGGTTTTTAGACAACATGGTTTGTTCTCCTTGAATTCACATAGGTTTTGTTGTGGAGCAAATTAGGGCGACGCCTAATATTATGTTCCCATGAAGTTTATGAAAATTAAGAATGACATCACTCATGCTTAAATATAACTTTATGATAGATACACCTATACTTTATAGCTCTAACTGTTGTACAGTTCAATTCATAAATGGTATAAATAGTGCATACATTAAGACAGATTCTGCAAAACAATTATTTACCATCATCTCCACACACTGCAAAACAAGAGATGCATACAATCTTTTATTCATGATTTATTAATGGAATCATCTTTGAAAATGTTATGCGCATAAGTTTAGGTTTTTATAATGTTTTGGCTCTGATTCTGAAGCTGAAAACATTGCACTTTTAGGATATTCAACTAACAGCCTCCTGCAAACGAACATGCACCATATAACAACATTGTGAGTAGACTGAAGGCGATCTCACTCCACAGCTCTGGAATGTTTCAATAATGTCAGTGTGTTGCTCCCCTCACATATTTCCAGTCAGTCAGATATGGCGGAACAAGGGACGGCCATTTCTCAGGCAAGCTCCAGTTTCAAATGAATCTGGCTTGTTTGTGCAGAAGATGACTTGGGAGCATTTGTTTCTGATGGAAGTGGACTTTGAGCGGGGGGTGGGTGATGATTACGGTCAAGAGAGGCTCAGTACAGTAAATTATCCCCTCCTCCCTAATGGGCCGAAATGTTCCGCTACTATCTGCCAATCTGCACAAAGAACCTGGATAATGTAGACTGCCAACAAGTTAAGGTGCTTCAATCACTGTGCGGTCTTGCTTTCCACACCGGCAATGTGTTTTTGTTTCCATGGAAATGCAAAGTAACTTTATCAAACTCGAAAGAGGAGCGTTGCGCTGCTGTCTTTCACACATGGTATAGATATGCAATGTAAATCATCCATGAGACATACATTTTAGCTGTTTTTATTCAACGGAAACCTTTGACATATCTAATGTCAGCTGCTAAACAAACAAGAAAAACTATTTAACATAGCAATGCATGTGGGTGCAAATTTAGCTACTTGCTCTGTTACTTATTGTACTTTTTTCTCAAATTGAAGAACTCAAGAAAAGTTTAAAAACCAGAAGGAAGGGCAAAGGCTATTCTTTAGAGACGGGAGAAAGGGCAGCTTGCATGTTATCAGCTCGAAACATTATACAGTGTACGGTCTGTTCCGTAGGGTAGAGATACAGTGCAGACTATTACTTTCTGGAAAACTTTATCACGGCAATCAGTCTTTGTCAGTTAGCATGTGTATGTCTGCATTCAGTTTTTCATTAAGTTTTTCTGTGGTTAAAGTTTCTGGATCCGCACACTGCATAGTCGTATCGTGGCCCCCCTCGACATCAGAGTTTTCCTATCTGGGCCCCAAGAGGTGACTTTGCAGGGAAACACATATCCTCTCGCCCTGAACTTAAAAATACCCCGCCTGGTCAATACCTGCAGAATGCATTTATTGAACTGTTGAACTGAACAAGTGGGAGTGGGACCATTTGAAGAGATGTGCCGTTCATACACTCTCAGAAATAAAGGTACAGTGGACGTACAATTTTCTTCTTTAAGGAACACATTTCACAAATGTACCCTGAAAGTTAAATAATGTTATATTTGGGTACTAACAATTTAGGTATACTTCTATTTGGATACGTCCTTTTTGTGACAAAAGGTACAAATTAATTATATATGGCACAATTTTATTTACCTATAGGGTACCACCCCAGTGAAAAGTGTTTATAGCTTTTTACGTACTTTTCATTTTTTTTTCTGAGTGTGTATGCATCACAATAGTTAGCAGAAGCAGAAGTCAAATAAACAGTGACCGTATATGTATGTTGTGTTTTGTGGAGCATCTTGCTTTGTCCTCATATTGACAGACAGACATGTTTGAGATATTAAGGCTTGTATGAAAGAGCTCCTACACCATTTTTTTGTGGGAACAAAAGAGAAATATGGCCGCTTCCACTTCAGTGGTAATGAGAATTAGATTACTTCAGCTCGAAGAAAAAAGACATATTTCCATGGGTAATTTGTAATAGTTGTGGGAGGGCACAGAGAGACTCCTGTGGCTTTGATGGTGCAATGGAGTGTGCCAGGATTGCAAGCTTGCAATAAGCTACTGACTGCGCCAATCACCACTATGGGTACCCTTAAAGTGGCACGCTTACTGCTGGATGGCCTCACTGAGGCAATAATGATCCTATTGTGCAGAAACAATAACCACATCACCAGATCATAATGCTCACTTTTACAGTGTTCTCTTTTTTCAACTTTGCTCAGGCCGGTTAGAGAAAGGTGCTAAAACTATGTATAGTACGATGTCCTTCAGGCGGTACTAAAGTACAACATTTTTTTGCAGTGAGGTCAACAACTGGTATTCACCATCATCAGTATTTTATCCTATGGCATTTTACAAAATGCGAACCACCTTGATGTGAACCACCAAGTCCACTCTGTCCATGTCCAGCATTACAATGGTCCATAATGTATGGTCTTTTCCATTTAAATTCCCTGTTGCTTGTAGTATAGCATTAGCATATAGCAGTGGTGCCCGTTTTCCATGAAATCATGTGGCGAGACAGAGCAGGCAAGCCACGGCTCCAGTGAGCGATTAAATAAACAAGAATTGGGGCCTAATTTTTATGCGTGCTTCCCAGGATGCATCACTTCCTGCAGCTCTTATTATTATGGTACTTTAATTAGTTGGTGCTAAAGCCTCCTCGATCACTACTGACTCTTTATTGCATTGCTGGGACATGGGGCAAACCAGCCTCTATACTGGAGCAGTACTAAAGGGTGCCAGTGATCCCCAGTCAAACTAGACAGACATCGCTGCTGCCAATTCAAGGAGACATGATGGATACCAAGGCCTTCCGAATAATCACTTCGGCCTCCCAGTCACTCAGCAGCACTGCTGTCTGCCAACATGAAATTAAACTAAGACGAGTAGTGCATGCAAGGGGCCACACCCACTTCTACTGAAGTTACCATGAGGCAAACATTGTTGAGCATGATCAAATATTGACAGTTAAATAAACAGTTGCACAAAAGAGAAAGTTCATTGAATTGTCTTAGTAGTGTTTTCTTGGGGTGGAAGCACACATACAAATTCTGCCGTGTCACGGCACCAGAGAAATGATGTATATTATTTTGTCGTTCATGTCTGTGTGGGTGCGTGTCTCCATGAGTGAAATAACTATACATGGAATAGTGAAAACAACTGTGCATACATGAGTGGAAATGGTCTGTGGTAGCCAGTGGTTGATTTGTAAAAAAAAAAAAATTTCAAACAGGATTTCATCATGTGGTCTGTGATATCATTGAAAACCATTAAAACAAGGGGTATAAAAAGGGGTGATGGCAGTTTTACAAAGGGGATGGTTTTTGTCTATTTTTTTAACGGGATGGAATTGCATCCCCACTCAAATCGACCCCCGGTGGTAGCACACTGAGGTAGAACTAAATGCTGAACTTTATAAATGTTTGTGAATTTGTGTTTCAAGAACAGCCATCTTACAGTATCTCCACATCCTTCCATTAGTTTTGTTTCTCTTCTGGGAACTGTAAGGAGAACACATATACAAGCACATATACCAGGTAATTCAAACAGGGTGGATCACCAATGCATAAAATCCTCTCACCTGCTTAGCAAACATATTATTTGGAAAATTGACTATGTTCTCGGCACCACAGATGAAATGTTAAAGAAACTTCATATGCTTGATCAGGTATGTCTAAGTATAAATGTTCAAGTGTTAAAAAACTGGATTTACTGGAGTAGCTGCATCAGGAGGCGGGTGAGCTGAACGTAAAGGTGAAACAATTGCAATCAACGGTAAATGCTATTACTATGGACAACTTCTAACTGCAGGGGAAAATGTTGGAGCTAACCACCAGGTCAATGGGAAATAATCAGATTTTCAGAAAAATTCAAGAAAAGCCAGACGACAATGTATAAATTTTTTTTTACAAAAGGACTGGATAATGACACTTACTGTGCATCCGTGTACTTGGGTTGAATCCAGTGCAGTATATCGTATTAGACCCAGACGTGCACCTGGATGAATTGCCTGATTGCATGGCAGTGAGCGACCCAGTAGACGCCCCTGGGCGATAGTAGCTCAGTTTAAGCATTGCAAACAGGAATAATAAAACAGATAAAACAGTTTTTGTTCTCCAAGGGAACTCGTTTCTTGCATTAACATTAGTGAACATGCAGTGGCACACTGAAATGTTTTGTTGTTTAGGCCTGTATCCACAAGATCAAACAGCATAATTATAATTAATCACATTTAAAATCCAATACAACATTACAGGCTGTAGGTTTATATCCAAAACTAGAATTTTTCCATTATATGAGGCTATGAAATGGCAGAAAAACTAATCGCATGTAAAGTATATCTACAAATCAGATCAGTGCTTTTACCACAAAAACACCAATATATTTTATATATGATGATGTTCTTTTTTATTAATCAGCTAATTGACAAACCTATTAAACATGCTTTTGAACAACAGTAAACTGAGGAAAGCTGTTAGACAGTTTGAAGTGGTCGAAAAAGATGAAAGGCTGCGATCCATGCAGGACTGTCTGAATTTTTAGTGGGGACTAATGTCATTTAATATAGTAGGGTATTTCGGAATTGGCTCTTTAATAATCCTAAACTGGTACTTTTCAAGGCAATAAAAGTGAAATTAAAATGTTTAATTAGAAAATGAGCAGTGAAAAAATAACGATGAAAACAATAACAACAGAAATTATTTAAACATTCTGAAAATACGCAAGCCATGTATTTATCTTGCTTATTTTCATGCAAGTTCATTACATCGGGCCTTGAGGGTACCCCAGAGGGATAAATGTAATATAAATATTAATAAAAAAGAGATTTAATTGTGGTTCCTCTTTGGCATTTATTTGCTGAAGAATAATACAAAAACACAGCAACAATGGAAATAGAACAAATCAGTAAAATCATTTTATATTATAACAGAAAAAACTTCATATAAGATGAACTGACTTCAACTCTGACATTTTCTGTAATTAAAAATACTTGAGTGCTGCTCCAGAGTATCTTTGAAAATCCAACACTGAATGGAGTAAAGGAAAGGATTAGATTACAAAAACCTTACAAGGCATTGACAGAAAGTGGCAAGAAAAGCCCACTGGATTGGACGGTCAGTGCGGTGCATGCATTTCATCGTTCACTCTCATGTTAAATACTCCCGCAAACATTATCGACATTATGTAGATTTACTGGCCAGTTTCTGCAGTGTATCATGGGAGTTTTCTTTCTTTTTTTTGACGTTCAGTGTGCAAGTTGAAACCGCAACGCAATGGTAATGAGTCTCCGGTTCCCTGGTCAGATCCCACAGATGTCAGCGTGATTTATTCTGAGGCCTTACCTCCGTTTAACGACTCCGTATTCCACAGGTCGCAGTGAGCAATCCCGAAGGTCAAGCCCCCCGCATCGCCGAGGTCAAGTTTGCGCAGACTTCCAACAGATGGCGGCACATTCGGTACCCCTCCCCGTGTCAGAGGAAGCACCCCTATTTTAATTTGAGGGATGGGAAGTTTAACTGACCAGGTATTTTTTTCTGAATTACCTGGTCAATATCCTCATCACCTACTGAGAAATAACCATTGGTTCTGCATTACTCGAATAACTGCATAATTCCAATTGTTATCAATGCACTGTATAAGAAGCATTGCAAAGCCCCAATAATTACCTGAATTGCATGATTCCCAAATTGCCATACACAGAATTGGAAAGGTTCAGACGTATGACGTCTGTACGCATCTAAGTGCTCAATACAAGGGTCAGTGCTGCGCTCTGATTGTTTTGATCTTACAGGCGCCATCCTCTCATCCCTGACAGCTGTTCCAATGGGGTCCCTTGACACATGTTGGGCCAAACCCAGACAGAAGGATCTAAAGAGCTTTATAATAGGTTATAGAGTAAAACTATGCATTTATGCTCTACGAACAGGCCCAACTGTTTCTGCATTAGAAAAAAGGCGGCTTTCTCATGTTATCCTTTACGACACAGATGGAGCAATTGCTAAGCCGCGTTTGACAAGAGATTTTCACTTCACTCTCATAGCTGCTTTATTGAATTTCAAGTACACAATCATTACAATGCTAATTAAGCCACTGGGGTAATTATCATTTTAAATTGAGATTACAAACAGCAGGTGAGCAACAGACAGAAATAAAGGTATTAAATTGTATAATTTATATTGTACAATACAACAGAGAGGGAGAGCCTTACGCCTACGCACAGTTTGGAACAAGTTGCCGATGGTGTGCCACCATGCTATTTTGCCGCAGTGTCCACCCGGCAGCAGAAGGTTATTGGTTCTTTTCTTTACTGCCTCTTGGCAGGTTTTGGCTGTGCTCATTCGTACAAGCATGGAGCCTGCATTTCATGCCATTATGTTTGGGGTCAATTTGACCCATTCAGTGTTTGAAGTCTCTTAAAAACCAGTTAACCTTATTTTGTTAATCTTGTATGACTTTTTTGGTGGGATTACATAGAAAAACATTCAATAAACATAACATTGTTTTCAAAAGTCCTCTACCAACTTTGTATACAGAGGTGCTGTGTGGGGTCATTTTGACCCCAGGTTCTGTAGCTGTATAAAACATAAAATAATATATGACCTTTATTATTTTTTGTTTCAGGTTTTTTGTGGGTGATTTAGTGTAGTTTCATAAACTTTCACTTCCTTCCAGCTCTAAAATGAGAAGTTTAAGTTTATTTCTACTACAATAATTGTGTGTTGGTTTAAACTGTTGAGGTCAATTTGACCCCAAACATACATGGTGTCAGAATATTTCAACATAATAGTAGTGTTAAGAACAATAGTAGGAAGCCTTACATATTTTAATGTACAAATCAGTAAATCCTTGAAAATATATATTTGGTGTAAAATAGTGGTTTTTCTCGTTTGAAGGTTTGTTGTATCGTTTTGTTTTGTGTAATGTTAACGTTCTATAATCATATTAGCACATTTTCAGGGGCTTCCAGGTGGCTTGTCCTTTAAAACACAGGGTTTCAGTGTGTGACTGATTCCACCCTCAACAGAATTCCAAAAGCCTTTGCATGATGAGAGCGAGCTGCCCCACGCAGTGGCACATAATGGGCTATAGCATCGTCATGGGAAGGAGGCTCTAAAACTGTGCCTTCTACAGACCTAAAAGTGTAGCTTAGGAAATAAAGAGACCTCTGAAAAAGTGATTTTTTTTGTAATATGTTTCAAAATACAAACGCAAAATCATTTTGACGTTTTCACTGTATCCATCCAAACATTGCACGCTTTTCAGAGCTCTTGTAAACCACCGATTGAGCAGGCCATTATCAAACTTGACCACTGGTAAAACATTTGTAAGCGTCTACTATAAGCAGCTGTTACAGGCTCTAAATGTGTCCTGATCAATTGACACTGTATCAGAGATGATTCAGATTTAAAGTATATATGCGAAATTTGTGTCGGCTAATTTCCATGCTTTTAAATGAAAGTGCCTCATCTCGACAGCAGAAGAAACGGAGGCCAAGTGGTCCCTGGCCCCAGGGGGTTAACAGTAAAAGCCACCTTAATTGCTGCACTCAGCCCGACACGCATGCTTACTGACAACCCCGGCTCCTGACAACCTAGCAGATGCATTATTGATGCTGGAGACATGGATCTCACTTTGAAGCAACAAAAACATAACTTCTGGGGCCGTGATGTCACAGAGCGATTGGTGGCAGTCAGCGCTGGGAGTCACTCTGTGAAGCAGGCTGGGACAAGATTTTGTTTGTGCAGGGGGGGTGGGTTATCATTTTTTTATTTCATCCATCATGGTCACTTACCCACTCCAGATTTGTCCGTCAGTGGGTGGGTGGGAGATGGGGGGAAGGGGTAAATCATGTTAATTCCTGCCAGAGATACCTACTGCCTCATTAATTCATACCCCTAACCCCCACCCCCTCCTCAAAAGTTGCTCATATTGGCACACAATTATGAAAGCAGGGCTATTTTTAAACCTGCAGACCTCATACGGAGCTGGGCCATGGTGCTTGTTGTGAATTAGCCCAATGCTGATTTGATTGGATTCTGCTGCCTTCAGCAAAGGCCTTATTCATCTTTTTTTCTGTTGTTGTTCGTAAAATATAAATACAAAATTTCCACAAAAAAATTCAGCCCAAACTGAAGACTAAGCTGGTGTGGGCACAGTTTCCTGTAGCTGAGATTTGTCCACCCGTTTCCATGTTTGGATTGTGGTAGCTGCCCTGGTTTTTGTTGATTTTTACATAAATTTGTTAGACCAGACCTCAAATGCAGACATCTTCACATACGAAGGGGAGGCCTGCAACAAATTAATTTAGCATAGTAGCATAGTAGTACTGTTGTAAACATCACCATATAGCTGAAAAGAAACAGAGAAAACAACGCTGGTAGTAGTATCCTGTTAAATCCATCTGATTAAGAATGTTCCCTGGTAATAGTAATAAAACTACATTATTTGATTTAGACACCAAAAAAATAACAAAAATCTATGTCTTGGGAAACATTTTTTAAAATAAACAATTAACCTTATCTGCTGGTTGCTTTTTACAGTTGGGCCCAATTCAAAATGGAACCTTCTTTGATTCTAAGGTTGAGAGAAAAATAACACTTAGTCAGAGAACACCAATCAGAAGAGAGCGCAAAGAGAACTCGGAACTGTCCCTTTAGCTGCCCGATAAGCTAGCACCAAGGATTTTTGTGTTCAGAGCGGATGTGATTGGTTGTCTGCTTTGAGGGACTAGTTCAGCCCAGAGTAAGTATTTCAGGCATGCAGGGTAGGGCAGTGGAATACTTGTCAGGAATGGATGTTGAGGAGAGAATATCCAGTCTCACAAATGATGTAGTAACTGACTCTCGAAACCTTCTGTGTGCAGTAGGAAGTGGCTTCTGTTGAAGTGGCTTTTACTGAAGAGTGTATAACAGTCTTGAATCCAAATTAACACCAATTTGATGCGCTTCATTTCCCATAAAATGAGAGGCACACAAGTTCAGGGACTTATATTGGCATTTTTTATAAATTTCAGCTGTGACAAACTTTCATTTTTGCATTAATTAGGGTGATGCAGCTTGACTTAAATTCACGACTAAAAGCATAGGCCAAAGTTAGCTGAAGTTAGTTAGTTAGTTAGTTAGTTTATTTGATCATCTTTAACAGTAACATATACCATACATCACCAATACACATGCATCAACAAAAAAACAAAGACTATTTCAGGTGATCAAAAGGAAAAAGGCAGAAGCTAAAAGCTTATAAATGCCTATCCTATTCCCTAAAGTGGTTATTTAAAATAAATCCTTGAAGTATACAACAAACAAACAGGAGCATGTCATTGGAACTACCAGGATCCATACACGCTGTTTTACACTTCATACATTATCTATACTATACTATACTTTTTATACATTATAATACCAGTTCATCATTATTTCAATTATTTCAACAATTTTCCTCACCACAACAAGTTCACCAATATTGCCATCTATACCATCATTTCAAAGATCATAGTTTAATGAAATAATAATTTATACCATACTGTATTGTACTACAGTATATCATACTATATTATACCAAAAACACATTATATTTCCCATATTATTTATATATATTTTTTATTTTTATTATTATATATTTTTATTTTATTTTATTGTAATTATATTATACTACATTATATTACATAATATCATACTATTATATTATAATATTTTATATCATATTCCATTATATTTTATTATGTTTTATTATTTTGTTTTATTACATTATATCATATTATATTATTCTATATTATACTACACCATATTATATTATTTTACATTATATCATAATATACTATATTTAGCCAGGATTTCATGTTTCAAGTTCAACTTTGCCGCTAAGGTACAAGCAACAAGCCCTTCTTTAGTCTCTCACTTGGAGCCGCTAAGGTACAAGCAACAAGCCCTTCTTTAGTCTCTCACCTGGGGCCACTAAGGTACAAGCAAAGAGCTCTTCTTTAGTCGCTCACCTGGATTTTTCTGAGACTCCAGCGGCACATTGAAAGAGAGCTCAGAATGTTTCTCTTCAGAGTCACTGGTCTCCATATCTCCTCTGACCCCAGACAAGCAGCTGTGATCATCAGAGGTAACCAAATCTTGGCAACAGCCTGATACAGAGGATCACTCTGCACATGGGGGCCAACAGTGATGGAGGACCAGCAAGCTGTGAAAACCTATGATGGTAGTGTTTATACTATTGCCATGCATTATGCTGCATTGTGTTTCTGTCCGAGACATACAGATGAAGGGAAATGGGAAACACAGTGGTGTTTTTTTTTTTTGGTGGGTGAGGATGGATGGGTGGGAGGATGTCTTGTTAAAATGAGAGTGATCTGATTTGTCAAGCATGGCTGCCCAAGCAGGCAGCTGAGGGTCATTCACATCCTGTTCAGAACAAACATGGTGTTTTTATCTCACTATCTGTCTTGGTATCAGGTTCGGGCCCTTATTCCTCTCCAAAAAACTTCAGCCAAGATCACTTTACATAGGTACTGTATATATTATCATACGGGTGTTTATAACATGTATTCTCCAGGCATGAGTAAGAACATTGGTGTCACAAGAACGGAGTCAATGAGAATTTTACCAAAACAGGTTCAAAGGGATGATTACATATAGCATATTATATTCCTAATCCAGTTGCTAAAATTCATAACTTTTATATCAACAGAAGACTTTAGAGAAAAAAGAGGATATGCATACGGCAAATGTACAAAAATACATTTAAAAATATATTATTCAAAAAGTAATCATGTATGCCAAGAATGGAATGGAGGGGGACCTTTATGCTATTATGCTACAGTGCTATTATGCAGATATTTGACAGGGGGGAAGTGATATAGCTGTTGGAAGCAACAGGGGGGCTGGTATCAGTGATCCATAGAATACTATAATTTGTTAGAAACAAGACCTGTTGTCATGTCGCACAAAATTTATCAGAATGTCCTTGCACAGCAAATCTTATTTTCTGTAGCTTAAGAAAATGCATTACATTGCTTATCCAACGGACATATAAAAGTGGGATAGCCTGTTTGCAGCTGAAAAAAATCATTCACCATGTCCGGAGGGTGCAAAATGTTACTAATTTTGATTGAGTGAAATGAACATCACAAATTAACAAATGGGATATGTTTAGGGGCTAAACCAAACAAGTCGTAAGTAGAAAGAGTTCAATTCTGATACCTGTTACCTCAAAAAAAGTTTGAATATGAATTTCAGAAAATTCTTTGAAAAATTCTGAACGATTATCAGAAAAGAAAAATAACAAAAGGGGGGAATGTTTAAAAAAAGGGGTTCCCTGTTGCCTTGGCATCATTCCCAACCTGTCTCTCTTGACTTAGTCACTAAATTATTCCCGAGTTAACTGGCTTCATAATTCCATCCATTTCCACCTCAGCTAATGTGTGGTGAGCGCTCTGGAGCAAAATGGCTGTCATGCATCACCCACAATGGAGGTGAGTTTCCCCTTTTAATGTTAAGTGCTTTGATATTGTGAGATGAAAGGAGATTTGTAAATTTTGGACAAAGCTAGAGAAAACATTGTTGATACTGAATATTAAGAAATGCCAACAGGATCTGATATTTCTATTACATTGTAAAAACACACTGGCCGTCACATAGTCAATTGTTTTGGTTGAAAATTTGATTAAATGTATCAGTGACGCAACACACGCCTCACGTGCACTTGTGCTGGTTAACTGCTGTGTTCTGTCTGTTTGGCCAGTGCTGATGGCGTGGCGTGGGGAGATTTCCTGCAGCTGGTTAGCAGGCTATACATCCCGGATGATCAAAACAGACTCTACCTATCTATCTATCTCTCTCTCTCTCTCGCTAAACGAATGTATTTTCAGGCTCGCGGTGTGCTGGCTGTGTGCATTGTGGGTGAACGTGGGGGTGTGCATCGTGGGTGAAGTAAGGGGTGAGGTGGTTGGGAGGGACATTGGAGATGCGGTCGGGTTGTGCAAGTGGTAGGTATGTTTATTAATTTGGGTGGGAGGTATTTCTAGATGTATAAGTTTGCTAGAGTCATGTGACGACTCTCTTTGTTGTGGTGATGTCATGCCCCACATGCACTTTGCTTGTTATCTGCAGTGTTCTATCTGTTTTGCTTCCGCTGAGAAACACTTCATCAAATTTTCAACCAAGCAATAAAGGTGCATGCACATCTAATAATATGAGTGCACGGCCAAGATGAACAACATGATCAACAGAAAACAGAAAAAGTAGGCACACTGCTGTTGCTCCCAAATACGAACAGGATGTTTTCTTGCACAATAAATCATGAATATTTTGGAACAGTGTGCAGGCTCTATTTCTGTCCAGTGTATAGTGCAGCAATACAGAACTTGACTGTTCAATCGTAAGGAAGAGGCTCCACATAAGGAATTGTCCAATTCCCCACATACCAGTCTCTTCTGCCAGAGTTAAAATCTTCAGAAGTCTACTTGAACACCTTCTAAAAGTAGATTTTGATAAAATGTCATGGCAGTTTATCGTGTTAATATGTCTCATTTACTTTTCCACTTCTATTCTGAAAACTCTGTTTTATGGTTGACTGTGTAATTAGATGCTTAACATTATTAATTTAGTGGATTAGGCATACCTTTCCTGCTCATTTGCGAACCCCTTTTGCATCGCAAAAATATTTAATCTTTATTTATCCAGGAGACAAATCCCGATTGAGATTGATGTATCTTTTTCAATTGAGCACAGACCCAGGGAAATTCAGACAATGTACAATTGCACTTTCCTTATATGTGCAGTTGCACAGGGCGGCAGTGTAGTATAATTTGATTCCCAGGTAGGACACTGCCGTTGTACCCTTGAGCAAGGTACGTCACCTGCATTTCTATATATCCAGCTGTATAAATAGATACAATGCAAAATGCCGTGTAAGTCGCTCTGGATAAGTGCGTCTGCTAAATGTCCGTAATGTTATGTATTTTTTGTGGATTTACATCCCAATGTGTCTTCCATTTTGCTGCTAACTCAAATTCGTAGTAGGTTAAACATTACAAATCACAGCCTATACCTAATTTCTACCCATTGCGGGGAAAGGCTGAAAAGAATGCAGATACAGATGTATAATGCAGGTATAACAGCTACATTCCCGTGTTTTTGTTATTAAAACAAAAAAAACATTACTGGAAGTTTTTGGGGATAGGCCCAAGTGATGAACTCACACATGCATGGATGGTCCTTTGAAGTGTGAGGCAGTTAGGTTGGCTGGGGAACAGCAGAAACAAGTCTCAGAGACAATACAGGTGTTGCCATTGGATACAGGTGTATGAAATCTGATTAGTGGGAGGTTCACACATTTGATTTGGTCTAGGCCCTGATGTTCAACGCACCTGCTGGGATTACAGATCTCATATCAATAAAAGGGAGCTTGAAAAAGAAAACGCACCACCGGTAAAGTGCTTGATTTTTTTTTATACCCAGGCATAAATCTTGTTGCTTTCCGTTCAGGAGAAATGGCCTGTCTACTGTATCTGATTTCTATGGCTTCTTACGCTTGCGTTTTGGGACTAATGCATTTTCCTCATGGGTGAAAGTGGCTTCGACAGATGCGTTTGCATTTTCACGCAGCCCATTGAAATTGTCGCCATTTCACCCACGCTAATCCAGACATTTCTTTTCATGACATTTTTATGGAAGGGCCAGGCAGAAGAGTGTTGAGCTTCCATTACGACAAAATAAAACAATACTCTCTTTACAGTTGTCTGGAATTTTTTTTGGCGCGAAGAGCCAAGAGCACAGATGTGAGCGATCAGATTTCACGTTTACTGCTACTCCTAGCTAGCGTGGTCTCACCTCTCTCTCCACCCACCCTCCCTGTCCCTTCCCGTGGGTCTTTTAAGATGACCTAGGAAAAGGCATTGTGAACAGTGGAGTTCATCAGTGAATAGCCACACACTTGTACCCTGCAACACAGCTCTCTAAAAACCTAACCTTTCTTTCACAGCACAATATTCAGCACCTGAACTCTAGTCCACATGAGTCTGTTCCCATGTTAGGTGGGACACCGTTGGAAGTGTTGACAGCGTGTTTGCAGTGGCAAACCTGGAAATAAATTAATTTGAGAGATCGCCAACTTGTGGAAGATACATGTCGTTCTCCATTTAATGTGCTCTTTACCACTTTGATTATGATTATAGAATGGTCATTTTGTGCTTAGCTTTATGAAGATTAAATATATGTCCTATAATCCTGCTTATTTTGTCACTAAAAGGACACATTTTTCCTTTTCCTTCTCTGAAATATAGGTCTAAATTCTTACTCATGTTTTGTGACTTCAGTTACAAATGATGTTAAGAGGCATGTGATAGAAAGTATAAATTGCATGGGTGTAATGATGTCAGCAGCAGTCTCAGCTTGAACCTTATGTACACAAACAAGTTATTGAGTCTCTGCAGGTTTTATTCTTCAATATAATTCAACGTGCAACTTTATCACCCAATCAAACGGAGTCCGGGATGCTTGCTATATATTGTCTGTGTAGCTTTACAGTTTAATAGAATGACTTTCATTTTAGTCCTCAGTGAATAAAATTATGTGTCAGCGCTTTGTACAGACAGGCCATGTTCTTCACAACACGTTCATGTAACTCAACAAATTGTAAAAAAACTATGTAACTTTAACAAATGTCTGCCATTTTACTTGTGCACTGAACAATTTAGTAATACTAAATACTAAATAGCATTTTCCATATCATTATGATATTGGTCTGGTCATGCAGTAGAGCCCAGAGGAAATGCTTCCATAGAGCATGCTGTCAAGGTTCAATCAGTCATGTACCCTGTCTATGATTGCCTAAATATAACCCATCAAATTATTTATTCAGTTACTATTTCCTGATAATGTAGATTAATTGGATCAATCCAGTAGTCATTAATATTCACAACAAATCCACCAAACTTATCTTCACGTCTCCAAAAACTATGATAACATAAACAAAGATGAAGATTTTGAAATCTTGAAATGAAATATCTATCAACAACAGAATATGTCAAAAGTGTCAAAAAGGGCATTTGACTGGCAAATGTGCCCAATTTTATCTTGTAAACAGTATTTTAAAGGCTGATGTTTTTGGTCATTGTCACAACAGATTAGCAATTTTGTATGTTATGCAAGTAGGCTTTTATACAGAAAATAAATGTCTTTGAAAAATGGCAATATTATGAATGCTTCACAATTCTAAGGGTATTAAAGATAGTTCTGTACGGTGCCCTCTGATAACATTACCTTGTGTGCTCCATCACATCAGTTGTGCCAGTAGTTTTTATTTGATTTTACTTAATAGTTACTTTTTTAAACTTATACAAAGACATCAACTCTATGCAAACAATGAATCAAAGGAATCAACATTTTCTAACTTATGTGGTAAGCTATTTCATAACCAACTGAAACATGGAGAGGATGTTTACAGGCATGGTTATCATTCTTTGTTTGTGATATTTGTTACTTTATTTGTGATATTTTGTGCTTCACTAGCCCGAACTTGCAGAAACTGTAACTGTGAGCACTGGTTTTTTGGCCGCCACAACAGTTCAGTCATTCAAAGTGGTTTGACCCCAGATGTAATGCGAGACTTGTTGTGCTGCGGAATTCATAAACTTTCATCACCACAGTCAAAATGTTTCACAAGAAAGACTTCAACTGTTTTCCGAGCCGTCAGTTACCTCAGGTAATAAGTAACTATACTCAGAAGGAAAATAAAAACAACAAATTAATTTAAATTCGACTGCTTCCACATTAAGCTATATCTAATTTCTAGAAGATTGATTTTTTTATAAAACAAATCTTGACAAAATATAAAACATTGACTTTGAAGTAACTAAGTCACAATTACAAAGGCAGCTAAACAAATTTATATTAAGTTGAATGCAGATTAGGAGTATGTGTCACCTGTAAAAGAGGTCTAACAATCAATGCTTTGATGTGAGTTTAGAAAACAACACAAGGCCACGAGCAGAGTTCCAAAAAAGCCATCAGTCACAAAATCTCCAAATTTATTTAACGTGACAAGGCAAACAATGTCAAAATTTAAGAAAACATATGCCAAGCACTCACAAACTGCATTGGCAAAGAGTAACAGTGGTTGCAATCGAAGCTCACCAACAGGGACAGGACATTTCATAGGATAGGTGCTAAGCACTTCAAAACTACAGCCTCGAATAATTTCCACAGAATTGAGTCAACACCTCTGTGAGCCAGTCTCAACAAAAACTGTATGTTGTGAGCTTCACAAAGGTGGTCTTTATGACAGGGCTGTCTTTTGGAACAGCTTGTATTCAAGGCTAATGCACAAAGGCGCATAACCTGGTATAATGGCCCTGTCACACTATTGCGTATGAGAGAAGCGTATGAGTTGCGTATGTAAATTCATAAAATGATTTTCATACGCACAAAAAGCCCTTGAAAATAGCGTTTGGCTAGCGTATGCTTAGCGTATAAACCATACGTCCGAATACGCACAAAATTTTTAAGCATGCTTAAAAAACTTTTTGTGCCTCGCCGTATGCCAGCGTATGCCACCGTATGCGACCGTGCTTGAAACGTATACAACCTATGCCTAACGTACCCCTAGCGTATGTCAGCGTATATCAGCGTATGAGTGATACGCTAGTACGATACGCAATAGTGTGACAGGGCCATAAGGAGGACAAAACTTGGACCCCCAAGCAATAGAAAAAGGTAATATGGTCTGAGTTGTTTATTTTTTTCCTACACCTGTTTAAGATTGGAGAAAGCTAAATATTCACCCCACAACGTCTGTTAAACGTTGGTGGTGGATCTGTAATGGCATGGGTATCCTCATTGGAGGGATTGCTTCTCATGATTGCTCTGCATGGTTGTATATGGCCAAGTAATATAAAGCCTTTTTAAAAGATCTACACACATCTACACACCTGTGGTACAAACACTGTTCCCTCACAATGTCTCCATATTCCAAGATGATTACACCCCCATGCACACGGCTAAACAAATTCAGTGAACACCAGGATAAAGTCAAATGCCTTCCATGGCCTCCACAATCACCAGATCTAGATCACTGAACCTTTTTGGGAAGTTCTTGAGCAAAAATAGTGCATCTCATGGTTTGAATGCTACAAGTTTGAATCTCATGGCTTGAATACTACAAATAATAATAAAAAATGATACTGAGACAGTTTAATTTGTTAGATTATGTAAATCCATTTTAAATGATAGGTTATAAGGCAGGAAAGGCCAATATTAATGATTGACTTGTTTAATGTAATTATGGAGAGCATCCTGCTGTAAGTACTTATTACAGAATTCAGTAAATTATACGACAAAATTAGGAGTAAACTGGTGGCTGCATAACTTTAAAGGTTAGTGCAGAAGGAAGCAATATAAGATCTTTGTTTCATTTTAATTGTTACTGGGAGACGTATTGCTGATAGTTGAGCTTTCAGGAACCGGAGGCGAGGGCAGGAAACAAGCTTCATCCTCACACAGTTAGTCAAACCAAGAAAGAAGATTCACAAATTACCCATTCATCAGCCCTTACATTTTAAAGCCATATTGTAGACCTCCCAGTTTCCTGCACAGGTTTCCTATGCAATATCATTTTTATTATTTATTTTATTTTACTTTTATTTTACCAAGTTAGTCTCTTCAGATTTAATTTTTTTTTTGAGAACTGGCAAAATAAAGAAGATATCACATACAGGCCCCATTATCTCAGTTAGTATATAGTTTATAAAGGGAAGCATTGTGTTGTCCATTGGGGTTGAAGTCTTTCCTGTATTTGGTATGCATTTGGGTTGGTGCATTACTTCTTTTGAGCTTATTTTTTCTGTAAAAGCTTTCAGTTTCTCAATGATCACCTGGAGACAATTTTAGGCCATTTTAGGCTCAGGACACCATAGGAATGAAGCACCCTTGCAGTGGCTGGTCTCCTTCTAACAATAGATATATTTAATTGATAGATAGATAGTTTAATTGAGAGCCACAAATGTAAGACACTACGGCACATTACTGGCAAAGCGGACGCAGAGAAAAAGAGCAGCATAATCATAATGCTGATTATAATGTTGCCTGTTAAAAGCTAACGGGCAGAATTTGTAAAGAGCTCACCTGTGCGACTGGCAAAGATTATTGATTTCTGAGAGATATACAGAAGTTTGCAAAGCTCTGTATTTTCAAAAAATGTCTAATTTTGATAAATGTACAAGGCACGGCCACTCTAAAAGTGCCAAAGCATCAATAAAAGGTTTAAGCTTCTTTAGAGTTACTTGAAGTACATTTTCTTTCTTTAGACCACAAACCCTCGAATACCCACCATTCTAAAGCCAGCAGGTCATCAGAAACTTTTAACATAAAATATCCTTCATCATACACAAAACCTGCTGGGCCAATCAAAAACATACACTGAAATATAATATCTAAATATTTATATCATACTGGGGAAAGAAACAAGAAGATTAACAGAGTTTTCTGATAATGATCTTGAGATTTTATGAGACACTTCAAGTACTTCTAAAACATATAGTGAATATTTGCCGACAGTTTCCAAAAGCATGTCTTGAAGACATCAAGTTGACGACTTACTTGAAGGTACACTTAGGCAACCCCGTCTTTCCCCAGCATATCCAAAATAACTACTTGACTGATCAAGTCGTCAAACTAGCTGTATTGATAGCATTGATTAGCATTATCTTGATTTGCAGTGTCATATGCAATATTTTATATTTTCCCAAAAGATAATCATAATGTCATCTACTGAATGTATATGCCCAGGCTATACAAAATATATACTTATTTCGAAACTATTTGGTTCCAAGGATCAAAAACTGTCCAAACAAAAAATGTTACATGCACATTACAGAGCCATTGATGCAATTGTTTTTATTATAACAAATAATTTTGTTACAAAAAAAAGTTATAAAATCTTGATGACCTCACCTTGCTGCCAAAAAATGTTTCCATGGAAAACAGAATGAACCCTGGTTATGTCCCTAACAATTGAATATGATAAGGAAAGTGATATTCCAGCAACATCCCAAACAACTTTCAGTCTACCCATTATCAGGCAGCCGAGGCCATCAAGATTGTATGACATTTTTGTTTTAAATTAAAACTTTTCCAATCTCAAGACACGTCGGAAGATGTTGTGAACGCACGACACATTTCACTTATGTTGGACACCACACGTTTCGGAAAACCCTTGTGAGACTAACGATGCTCTTCAAGAGATACTTCAACATATTTAACACGCTAAGACACCTTTTGGGATACCCACTCCAGACCAGTACAATTTGCTAAGTTTAAATTTAATGTAATTGCCATGTAGTATATGGTGTTATCCATACATTTTTACTGGTCTCGCATGCATGCTACAAATGGCACTGGAACAAATGCAGAATGAAAAACAGGCAGACACTGGACGGCTGGTATGGAAGAGTGTTAAATCCTGAGACACAATTTAAAAAAATCCACATATTAATAAAGCTGGCATTGCCTTCCTGTAACTCTTGACATTAGAAACAGCTTCAATTGTTCTTATTGCTGGTACCAGATATTGATTTTTCCAGCTTTCATTCAAGATTAAAAACTGTTGAAACCCTTTACTGATAAGAGAAGAAAAGTCAACTTCAACGTAAGTACCTATGGTAATTCTCAGCCCTTCTTTGTAAAAATGCTATCTAATCTCACTGGTTTCATTGTTGCACTGAATGTCATTTGCAAGTCCCATGCTAATAGTAAGGTAATACAAAACCAATATGTTACAGAATACTTCTTGTTCTCAAGGAATAGAAAACAAAAAAGCTCTCACTGCCTGATGAATGAGGACTTCAGAATGTTTTAAAAAAAAATTACATTTGTACACAGACTCGCATTGATAAAACACCACATTTGTTTGTTTTATGCTCACTGAAAACAGTTTTAATTACATTTCTGCCATATATCTGCCATATACCAACTAACTTGTTTTACACAAGACAGATTGAATAGTACTGTTTAGTTAATTGAATCTCATAATTAAAAAAGCAAGGAATTTAGGACTCCCCATAGGCTCAGTAAAGACAGTCACCATAAGCACGGGCTGGTCCCTATAGCCTAGCCAGTTCAGGTCTGAGCCTGAGCTATGTCATCAGTTGATTGCACAAATGATTATGTAGCAACAGAGCTCAACTGCATTTGCCCCACCGAGGTAGGGTGGGTTTACGTAGGCTACCGGTTGCTGTAGTTAGAAACTAAAGTCAGTACAAACGGTCAGCACAAAACTCTCATGTAGTCCTGTTTGGGGAGTAGTGTGAAAAATATTTTCTGATCAGCTTGCGAGTACGTCACAGGGGTGCATATGTTTCAACTGTACAACTTCTTGCGTACAGTGCCGGTAACTCAAAAGGCACGATTAGGCAATTACAACAGAAGAGCAAAAAATAATAATAACATAATATTGTTATTTGTTAATATATTTATGTAATTATGCATGTTGACATGATTATATGGTCACATGACTATAATGAAGGAAAATAAAGGGCTAATGCTACTTTACTGAACTATCAAGGTGCATTGAATGGATAGCTGTAGTGACAAGTAAAAATATCCAGCTTCACTTGAAATAGAGATGAAATGAGAGGTCCTTTTATCATTTAAACATTCATCAGCCCTGTTGATGTTTTAAACAATAAAATAATTTATTTCTTCCTTTGTACAAGGGACAATTCCAGCTTCACGTGAAGCTGGAATATTTCCTTGTTACAAATGAATATGAATAAATACATTTTGTACTACTGAATGTCACATTGTAGAGCTTGAGCCTACAGTTTAATCTCATGATTTGTTTCTCAGAGGGACCTCTGCAAAATAATGGGATGTAAGTTGTTTTTTATGATGGCTTATTACCTCACATCTACAGTGAATGACTGATCTAAATGGGTAGGTATACATTTGTTTCTTTGCCAAGATATACTGCAGCAAAGCATAACATAGTGGTATGGTAATTGTATTTGAGTAAAGCCGACAGACATTTTTGCCAAGAAACAGTCATTTTAATTTGCTTTACTGCGGTTAAACTTTCGAGTCTTCACTCAATCGTCACTGACAAACTGCGCACCTATTTCGCGGTTCACAAAAAGTGAGTTATTCGCATTGACGTCTCTTAAGAAAATGTTCACACATATTTAAATACAGTTGAAATGTAGCCAAGATTTAAAAAAAGTGCTTCTGTGACTATCTTGCAGCCTGAATAAGATAAACAAATGGAACTTTTTTTTTGTCAAAACACAATCATTTCCTCATTATTTCTTTCATTTGTTTCTTTCCCGACATTAGGCCTTGCAGTGAGCGCGGAGTTTATTTTGATCCTCTTAATTACAAAAGAGGGAACGACTTTCCCTTTGGAAATGAATCCGTGCCGTCTTTTCCTAAAGGGCAGAAATAAGCCGCGCAGAGAACAGAGTGTGATTGTGTTTTTCCGCAAGATTAATGAACTTAGCGAGACACTGACCGGATCAATTGGACCCCTCTTTTCACCTTCAGCTACAGCGCTCTAATAAAGCCATTAAATTGTGTCTCTTTGTGGACTCCAAGTAAAGTAAGGCAGTTTTATTAAACCATTAGGGGGCATACTCCTCACCTATTTGTTAAGCTAAACTGAGTTTTGGAATTATAAGATAAAGCCTGGAGGTTGCACGCTGAACAGTGATAAATTGCATCTCCAAGGCTGATATACTGTGTAACAAAATTTAGTTGTTTTGCTGTTCCCTGCAGTACTGTTTCCCATTGGCCATTCTGGTTTCTGTTTTCTTCAACATACTTTTAGTGACTGACATAGGCTTTCTCAAACTAGGCCTTAAACAGAGCCTTTTTATATTGTCAGTGTAAACGTCTATTAATGGGAACTACACATGGGATGTAATGGGATTCTTCTTGAGAAATGGTCATGGAAACCGAATCCTGAATGAATACAATAGAGGGAAATTTAAAAACATATATTAACCAATTCTGCGGCATCGAGGTCAAATAAAACCAAATATACATTGACACACTTAGTTAACACAGTATTTGCATTTGTATTTGCAAGTAAAATAATTTACCTAGATTATGTATTTGACCATCCAGATGTCAAATCGCTTGGAACCGTATAGAGTAGAAGCAATGCCTTTTATGCCCCCTTATACCCTAGAGTTAGAACGTGATTAATTCCTTTCCACAGATAAGCTAAAACACCTCACAATATGTGACAGTTATTACATTGTATCGTGTTAAACCAGCTGACATTCCATTTAGATATTCATCAAAATGAGTTAATCTCTTTCATGTTATGCATTCAAATTAACATGAAGAAGACATCCATTGTTTCTTTTTGTCTTCCCAGTTTGATGTGCAGTCTTTTATACAGTCAAACTTGAAGCTACCAAAACTCAAATGAAAAAAATGCAATATTTGCCTCCTGTCAAAACGTACTCACCCCCCTCCCCAAACCTTTCCTTGTATTCTTAATAAACCAAGGCAGAGCTTTCAGTTAGAATGTAAAATGACTTGTTGAGAATCAGTGAAATGTTCACTACTCTCCACTCCGCAATTTGATTAGGGAGGACAGCTCTGACATTGGAATGATTTAATTTGCTGGGAGAATATAAATGTAAGCATTGTATTGAAGGTCTCTGGAGGAAATTGGAGCAAACAGAAAGAGTTTACAGTCATAAACAGCTTGTGCGTTTCTTAGACATGGATCACGAGAGACAGCCCTGCTTTGCCAGCTTTACCTTCATCTGCACTTGATCTGTCTAAAACATAAATGCACATTCAGTTTTACATAGACATTGAGGCTGAATTTCAGGATTATGATTCAGTTTCTAATTATGACTAACTGTTTTGATGGTTATTTTTCCATTACATTTTTCCATTAAAGTCAAGACAGTATTAGACAGTCAGAAGGTGGTCTCATTCAGGGAACAGCAAATCCACGTTATTCTTTTGTCTCACATAATATAAATAGATGTTCAATGTTAACATTATCAGATTGACCTCAAAGATGCAAATGGGCAGGCTGCTATCCACACCATTCACTCATGAAAAGGAATCTTCGTTATAACATTACATGTCATACAAATATGGGCCAGTTTGTTACGCTGTCTGTTCCCTGTTTGTGCTCCGTGTTTTTCTCTTTTCCTGTTTTTCTCTCATGTCTCTTGTCATGTTTTTATGTTTCCCTGTCTGTCTTCCGTGTTCTGCAGGCTTGGCGTGGTTTTCCTTCTTGTTTGCCCTTTCTATTTCCCCAGCTAATTACATAACTTCCCCGTTTGCATTCCTCACGCCCTTGTTACCGCTCAATCACACTCGCATACATTATCACACTGCAATCACTCATTATCTCATTCACCACACTATATATTCTTCCATTGTTCTTTGTCTTGTTGCCAGTTCGTTAAGTCTTGTTCATTGTTAACCTCTTTCATGTCTAGTCTGGAACTCGGTCTCAGTCTTGTCTTGTCTTGCTGATATTAACGCTTTCTAGTTGTACCCGCCAGTCTGCAGTTTTCTGTCTGCTTCATCCACGCTACCCTGCTTCCCGCATCCGCTCTGCCCCTGCTTCGCCCAACCCAGCATTCAGTCACCATCCAGCACCTTGTCTGCTTCCCTCTTCTGCTCTGCCCTCCGGTTCTGCCCAACACAGGATTCAGTCCCAACCCCTCTTTCTCCTTGGAGAGCTTGCTTGTGTAAATAAACGCTCCCTGTGAGCTTATTGTGAGTTCTGTCTCTGAGTCGTGCATTTGAGTCCAGTTCTGAATCTTAACACAGTTGTTACATTATGATACACCTACAAAGCATACCTTCATTGTTCATCAATCCAAAGGTACATGGGTAATGCTACCATTTGATAATGTGAGAAGATCGCCGTGCCCACTGCACAATGTGTAGGAGGCAAATGTAGAATGCATTGATTCCATTTACCGCCATTAAATGGAAAAGAATGCCTGCATGTGCAAGCTGGAAATGAAGACTGTCACAGGCATGATGTATGACAGCTTATAACATCTTCTCATTATGATTAATATCGGTACGAATGCTTCTTGTGGAGATGAAAAATTTAATTACCCACAACCGTTGGCCAGGAAACGACACCTCAGAACTGCTCAAGAGACAAAAAAGAACTTAACAAATTTACGTGACCAAGGCATGCTCCTTCGCTGCATGACGGGAACACACACACCGGTAATACATTCTGTTTCCTGACACCAAATTGTGTTTATTCCAGATTTCCTCTGCTTTAAAGTTTTATTAAAAGCCCCCCATTGACCTGATTAATATCGTGAAACAACAGATGTCCTTTTGCTCTCACCAGCCGTGGCGGATGTCAGAGGTGGGTTTTACAATGTTCGCCTGCCAAGGCCTCGGGAACAGAACTGCGTTTTTCATCTTTCACACTGCGATGTGGCGCACCTTTGATGGATACTGCCAATCGCAAATGTTGTTATGAAAACATTGTCATTCTGGCCTGGTCGCTGGGGGCTATTCATCACTGTAATGTGCATTTAATTTTCTTTGCTTTCTCGTGCTGGAAGATGGCAATAAACAATGACACACACAGTAAAAGGTCCTTTAATTAGAAGTAACAATAAATAATCAAATATAATTTGCAGGTGATATACAAGTACCACTTTTGCATGACAAACAGATCCTGTTGCTTGAAGGTCAAAAGGTTTGATTGCCATGATGGCTGTTGGGCTTTTGAAAGGTGCTGACCTGAGCAACTTCAGTACGATATCCAACTGAAATTAATATTAAATATTAATGTGCATTAAGGTGCTATAATGCTACTGCTACTGCTACTGCTACTACTACTACTACTACTACAACTGATATTACTTCTTCTACAACAACAACTAATACTACTAGTAAAAATGTTTTAATCATTATTAGAATATTAGTAATTAGAATGTGAATATGTGACCAGTAAATAAATTGATGAATATAAGCAATTGTCTGAGGTGATGACCAAAAAAGGCAGATGTTATGGTGAGAATCTGTTCCTCATATCAGAGCTGTTTAGTTTGAGAAACTAAAATAAATAAATGTAGAGCAGAGTACTAAAGGCAATCATTGACCTACTGACCTACATGATCTGAGGTACAGGTGAAGTACATCACTATGCGTATAGTATACACAGTATAGTTACAAAAACTGCCACCTAAATTCAGAAACAGAGTATCCAAAGGGGGCTGTTGGGTTATCAAGATGTGCCTCATTTTGTTGAACAGTAATATGCATCTTCCCACCCCCATCCTGTCTGTCATAATACTGTGCAGGGTGGATATGGTGACAAGGAGAGAAGAGTTGTATTCCGTAATAAATATGTGCCCTTGGGCTGTTATCCAGTCATGCTCCACCCACTTTCTCTCTTCTTCTACAGCTCCTTTCCCCCTGAACCTCTCTCTCTTTCTTTCTCTCTTTATCTTTTTCTCACTCCCTCTCTTTCTCTCTCTTTCTCTCTTTCTCTCTCCCTCTCTCTTTTCTCTTTTTCTCTCTTTCTCTTTCTCTCACACACACACACACACTGGGCCATGTACATCAAAAATGAATGCACATATACAGTATATATGTACAAATGTCTGAATGGACACACACACACACAAATCTAAAAATCGAGAGGTTTGAATGTTTGCTTATATCTGTTTTTACAAAAAACAACATTTAACAACTTTTTTCCTTTTTTTATTAAACATATGTGACATAATCTATTAATAAATTTAAATCAAGGCACAAAATGACATAGGAAGTTGGCCTTTTAGTCAACATTACTATAATTTTCCGATAGGTTATAGGACTATTGTAGCGTGTCTTTTTCCATGTAACAAGTAAACCTTGACATCCACCTAGCCCATAGACACACTAACGCACTGTATTATTGAATCTCTCAGGACAGTTAACAGTCACAGCCTATTCACTGCTGCGGCCACAATCTCTGAAAAGTAATACTTGACTGCATAGTTAAGCTGAATCACAGGCATCAATAGGAAATGTTCTAAATGTTCCACAGGAAAGACGTTTATGAATGCTGCTGATTGGATAACATCTCTAATGTCTGCTGCATTTGGTCTAAGATCATAAAGTCAAAGGGCCTGGCCTCAATGCGGGGAAGCATCACCGCAGAAGACACTTCTATAGTACCATGTCTGTCATGTCTCGTTCCGTTTCTGGTTTTACGTTTGTCTGTCAGTCCACCCCGTTTGCCTATCTCCCTCCACTTGTGTTCTTTACTTCCCTGCACCTGATTGTGTTTTCCTCTTGTGTTCTCGTCCCACCTGTTCCTCGTTGTCTTGTCGTCAGTGTTTGTATTTAGGCTGCCCCGTTTCTCTGTTCAAGGCCAGACCGTCTTGTGATATCGTCATGCCCTGCGGTTTTTGTGTTTGTTTTGTCCGTCTGCCCTGGCCCCGTTTGACCCTTTCTCCGGCTGCCCCGGCTGAGCGCCTGGCTTTGACCGCGTACCTTCACGCCATCCGCGGTCCCCCACACCTGTTCCTGAACCCCCGGCTGAGCGCCTGGCTTTGACCACACACCCTCGCGCCATCCACAGTCTCCCGCACCTGTTTCTGACCCCCAGGCTGAGTGCCTGAACCCCAGGCTGAGCACCTGGCTCTTACCGTGCACCCTTGCGCCATCCACGGTCTCCCGCACCTGTTCCTGACCCCCAGGCTGTGCGCCTGAACCCCAGGCTGAGTGCCTGGCCATGACCACGAGCCATCCGCGGTCCCCCGCACCTGGCTGAGTGCCTGAACCCTAAGTTGAGCACCTGGCTCTTACCGTGTGCTCTTGCGCCATCCATGGTCCCCTGCACCTGTTTCTGACCCCCAGGCTGTGCGCCTGAACCCCAGGCTAAGCGCCTGGCCCGGACCACACGCCCTCACACCATCCACAGTCCCCCGCACCTGTTCCTGACCCCCAGGCTGTGCACCTGAACCCCAGGCTGAGCGCCTGGCCCTGACCACAAGCAATCTGCGGTTCCCCGCACCTGTTCCTGTCAAGTCAAGTCAAGTTTCTGTCCCTCAAGTTCCTGTCCCTCCAAGTTCTTGTCCTGCCTGGTTTCTGTCCTGCCTGTTCTGGTCCTGCCTGGCCCTGCCATCCCTGTCTCGTCCAATTCCTGTCACGTCCAGTTTCTGTCACACCCAGTTCCTGTCACGCCAAGTTCCTGTCATGTCCAGTTCCTGTCTTCATGGTCCGTTTTCTGTCTTGCCCCTGCCTGTATCCCATTAAATGTACTCCGTGGCGGAGTTTTCCCCTGAGCCTCTGAGTCTTGCATTTGGGTCCATTCCCCCACGGGGACGCAACAATATCAACTTTACGATCCATTTCTTTTTCACACAAACACACACACACACACACACATGCATGTAGTACATGCATACATACACACACAGACATACAATACGTACATACATGCTTATGGCTGTCCATCGTTATTTATGATGATGTTGCTTCCCATAAGACCCACAATATTACCGTGCAACCTGAAGCAACTCAAGCCCCCAGTATTGTTACTCTCCTGACGCAATGACATCTGCGCTGGTTGGGTCACGTGATCTGTATGCCACAAAAAACTAATCCCACATTGGATCATCTATGGCCAGCTGAAGAAGGGACAATGATGTGCTGGAGGACATAAAAAGGAGTGAAGAAGGAGACTTCTTGCACTGGAGGCATTGGCTGCTGACAGGAACACCTGGCGCTCCAGCCGCCACGTGTCACACGTCTTCAGGAGCGAGTCACCATCAGAAGAGCCGAGGGGAGGGCAAAGAGACACCAGCGGGCCACTGGGACACCTCGCTCTGCTGTGACTCACATTTGCTTGTTTGACTCCTACCTCATCTTAGAAAGGGTGTGATTGCTGCCCACTAGGGTTTTCATGATATCCAATAATATTGGATAACTCTAAATTTTTTGCATTACTGCATATGGCGTGGCCTGCCTGACAAATCTGAGTGGAGTGACCTTTCCCACTCCATAATATCGGATATCGCAATATTTGTTAAAGGCATATCGACGATATGAAAATGGAATATCGTGACAACCCTACTGCCCAACAGTGGAGAACCTAGCTTGTATGTTATGGTGATAGAGTTTTAACAGGTTGAGGAGTTTGGTAGGGACGCCAAATCTGCTTAGCATCACCCAAAGGAGCTTACGATTTACAGTGTTAAAAGCCTTGGACAGGTCAATGAAGGTGAGAACCCTTTTATTAAAGGGTATTTTTATACATTTAATTTTCACCGTGTAGCGATTACAGCAGTTTTCATACATAACATACATGAAAAAAAAAAAACCCAACGATGTGTCAGTGACTGGGATGGCCAGGTTACAGTTTGCCAAGAAGTACCTAAAATAGTCTGCAGTGTTCTGAAAAAAGGTTTTGTGGACAGATGAGACCAAGCTTCACTAGTATCAGAGTGATGGAAGTGTGGAGGCCAAAAGCGACTACTCAAAATCTAAAGCATACCACTTCATCTGTGAAACATGGTGGTGGGGGTGTTATGATTTGGGCATGTATGACTGCCACAGGTACTGGCTCACTTGTCTTCATTGATGATGTAACTGTTGATAGCAGCAGCAGAATTAATTCAGCAAGACAATGATACCAAAAATACTGCTAAAGCATCACAGGAGTTTTTCAAAGCCAAAAAACTGGAAAATTCTTTCCTGGCCAAGTCAGTCACCCGATTTGAATCCAATTGAATATATAAACTTAAGGCAACTAGCACCCGAAACAAGCAGGTGCTGAAGATGGCTGCAGTACATGCCTAGCAGAGCATCACCAGAGAAGATACTCAGCACCTGCTGATGTCTATGGGTCAGAGATTTCAAGCAATCATTGCAAGCAAAAGATATGCGACAAAGTACTAAACATGAGTACTTTCATTTAATTAACATAAATATGTCCCAAACATGGGCTATGTTTGAAAAGTGCTTTCATTTCTACATGTTGAAACCAAAATGTACAACCCCTTTAATAAAAGCTGAGAACCTGCACTTTAATCACATGGGAATTGTTTGATAAAAAATATCAAATCGAGTACAGAAATAAATCAAGAACAAAAATGTCTTTGTCCCAACGATTATGAAGGAACCTATGTACCTTGCCTTGCCTTGCCTACAGCATATATTCCTATCGCATCTCATGCACTGTCCACTTAGGCCTCTGCTCAATAGCACAACATGTGCCCTCTAATGAGAAACACGGCCTTGTGATGCCGTATCATGTTGATGCTGATTTGGTGCAGGTGCCATGCCCTGGAGCTTGCTTGTGGACCCCACTGAAAAGATGGCAGAAGGTCCCTTCTCCGAAAATGCCCCGGGCCACAGGGCAGACAGCGCACATGGTGGCGAACTGACAGCCGGCTGGTGGCGGCTCAACGTGGACAAGGAAATTTAATTAATGCTCACGCTGTTCACTGTGTAAACAGCACAAAGCCAATGATACGCTTAATTACATATTATAACTTAAGTGCAAGGCACGTTTACAACTAAAGTGTCAGTAAAACGAACGACACAACGTTTTTTGCACAACAAAAGATTAACACAAAACCGACTGTCAGAAAATGGAACTGATTTGATGACAATGGAAATGTTTTGCCGGATGAATCATTATGTAGGGTATAGCTATCATGCGTGTTAGTGGCGACAATAAAAATAGACCGCTGCTATAGGCTAGGCGTAAAACAATGACGGATAAATTAGTATCCTAACAGTGAGTAAACGCACAGCGCTTTTTGACCGAAGAGCGATCAGGAAAATCTGTGTTGTCAAATTATCTCTAAGGTAAGCAATAGTATAAAACGCTCATGTTGGAATTCGTCCAGTTGAACGGTCTTTTGCATTTTCACCTAAATAACATTTCACACGCAAGGAAATGCCTGGAATAACACATTATCACAACTCATAGACAAACAGCAGCTAAAATATCAATGTAATAGATAGAAAGAAGATCATCAAATCGTATAAAACACTTAAAAATGTACATCCCTTATGTGATAAACGGTCCTCCAACATAAACATATTCGAACTGTTCCCTGTCTATAGATATGCTTCTGAAATTTATTATATCTGATTATTAATTCTTACAGATGATTTTGAAGATTGTGAAGTTGTAGCCTGTTCTTTTTAAGTGCTTGCTTTAGACCACTTATAGCTATGCCAGGATTTTTGTAACATATGGACCCAAAATTATGGAATATGGGGAGATTGGCAACCACGACTCAATTACTCACTGATAATGAATGAACCTACAGCACATTGGTTCCGATGCCCTTTTCGTTTTCATCTGTTTAAATACATGCCCTCTCTGAGCCAAGCTATTATTTAAGCCTAATTTATTTGAAATAAGACCTATTTACATATACAGTATATATATTCAGTGTCAATGGGAATTTTGATTGACATCTGGGTCATTGATTTGCCTTGTTCGTTTACTACTCAACTGCATTTTCCGGATACGGTAAGCACATCGGCATTAAACATTAACGATGCTGGAATGGGCTCCGATAAATTTGGTAGTGATAGGACCGTTAAAATAATAACTTATTGTAAAATCGTATGATATACATGCACATAATATAGATGCTTTGAAATATGGAAATTCTATAATTGGCAAGTGCCTTTGCTTTTTTCACAGATTGACTGTGAGTGCCGCATATAGCCTACAGGGGGAAAACGTAGAGTTTGAATATTGACTTGGGACGTTGTTTAAAACAAATGTTACAGTCGCTCTGAATTGTGTTTTATGGCCACTGAGATTCACATTATTCAAAAATGGTAAAAAGTCTTTCTGCAGAGTTGCTCACGGAAACCTATGCAATTTGTATAAAACATAGCCTAATGTCATTAATGAAATTGTGTGGGAAACCTAATACATTATTTATATTAACGCACAGTTAATTACCAAATGTCATGTTTATTTATTGATATTGACTTTTTTTCCACTGGCATTGACTCCTATTTTAAGGACAAGTCAAGTTAATTTTTTATTCAGATTTTCAAAAGTTCAAAAAGTTGTGTAATATTTTCCATCAGATGTGATTATCTGGGTATTTGTAAACCTGAGTACATGGGTTTACAAAAACTGTTCGTATTATATAACGGGTCTGAAATGGACACCATGTCAATCCGTGGATTCAGCAACATGGCTTTATGCCTCAAGGCATAAAATAAGCATATACACACATATTCAGGCTAAAACGTGACTGAAGACATTGTGGCACACAAAACACTTTCCAAACCCATAACTAAAGTTATGGTGGAGAAGATATTCCATTACAATTCTTTAACAGGGCATGTAATAGCTCTGGCATGTTTACAAGTTTCGTGCTCAATAGGTTAGATTCCCGATACATCGCAATGAATGGCCACCGTGCTTTGCAGCCAAAGCCATTTTGATGACGTCATCACGAGGCTAGCCTGGGGTGGCTTTCCCGATTCCGATGTGTCTTCAGAATTCACGACACACTTCACGATCTTTTTGAAAACATGTCTTGAAAGGACATCTCCGTGGCCTTTCTCCATGCAGCTCAGTGGTTCGAACCCCGCCAGGATCTCGTTAGTTATACAAGCTGCGAAGGAAAAGCAAAACTATATAATTTTATCTCAACTACATGATGCTTTTGGCAAACTGATAAGATCCATGTATTGCCGTCTACATTTATTGAAATTATTTTTCCTATATTGTGAATGTACAATGTAGCTACATGTCAGCGCAGGTCCTTATACACCTTATGATGGGATAACCTGCTCTAGACTAAGTTGTTGTTGTTGTATCTATCACGTAGATTAGCGGCCTCTGTCTGCAGAGGTGTGACTTGCTCGTAGTAGCCTACCGCATCCCAAGACACACTTGAGATTTCACGACTAGTCCAATGTTGTCGTGAACTCGCGACACATTTCATAATCTCTTTGAGTTACCAGCACTTTCGGGAAAGCGTCGTGAATGGCAAGTATATCTTCACGACACGTTTCACGACATACTTTTCGTTACGACATGCTTTGGGGAAGTCAGTGCAGTGGTTAGCGCGGTGGCCTCCCTCTGAAGTTCTGTAGTTTGAGCCCCGCCAGAACCTCGTTCGTTACACAAGCAACGAAAAAAATCAAAGTACTCTAATATTATCATAACTATATGATGCGTTTGACGAACTGATATGATCCATTTATTACTGTCTACATTTAGCCTATTTAAATTATTTTGCCTATTGTGAATGTAGCCAATGTACACAGGTCACACGTTTTTATAAACCATATGATGGGATAATTGATTACACCTGCTCTAGACTAAGCCCTAGACCTGCTCTAGACTAGGTACCTACTACTACTACTACTATTATTATTATTGATGTTGTTGTTTCTATTTATGTATCGCGTAGATTAGCGGCCTCTGTCTGCAGAGGTGGGACTTGCACGTAGTACCGCATCTTATTGCTACGGCACGCTTTGGGAAAGCCACCCCAGCTTGCCTTAAAAATAATTTTCAATCCATGTGTATAAAAAGCCACTTAGGTTTTTTGTTTAAGAACGTGCTCATTGTTTACCGAACAAAATGCCTCGTATTCTTTGAATCATTGCAACAATGTAGGCTCTGAAACCAAAACCAAAGTGTCTGAGAGACCTACATTTTGGTCTTCTATTCAGCAAAATGAAAATGTGTGAGGTGGCACACGTGCAATCCTCAACTCTGTATTAATAATAGCCCAACTGAAAAAAAACATATGCAGCTATCTAGCTGTTACAGTAAATTGCATGGCTGAAGGCAGGGCTCTGTTAGCTAGCTATTTGTCATCTTGTATCGAATCAAGAAACGCAAATTATGTGCACAACTACAGTTGTGGAAGAGCTTGCACTGTAGAGATATCTCTTTTCTTCAGATGCTGCTGTGGTACCCTTGTGTAAAATCAACGAACACATGCTGCCAGAGATTATTTTCCTTGTAATGTTGTCTTTACAACATTTTATAAAGAAGATATTCATTCCAAATAAAGGCAGGTCTTTTCATGTTTAATTATTCTTTATTTGCGTTATATAATGGGACACATAAGACAAACCAAATAATTATTTTAAAAAGGCAAGTAAAGATGATAATCAATTAAATTATATTGGATTTTACAGTGTAGGTTATGTCCTCAATTTACTTCAATCATAGAAGTTTTTGTTTCGGAAAAAAAATAGTAACTGTTTGAAATAGCATTTAAATACCAGCACAAGTACACAAATGAGCAGTAAACTTAAGGTTCACCAACTGTGCGATTACAGTCAAATTGGACGCTGGCATTCCTCTACCAGCAAGTAGGCCTACTGACACAATTCTGAGTGTCATATCTCCTTGGGGGGAACTGTAGTTCAATAGTGAAGAATTATGAAGACATTTTTGTTCATTAATAAATACCTCAAATACATCCACCATCATTACTAAATAATATGAATTATTAATTTTTTTCTCGCCTTATGCAAATTTCTAAAACATTTTATTTGTATAACACGTTGGTGCTGGAAAGAGCTCTGCATGGCAAGAAAACTCGGTTTCGGGAGGACATACGAACACAATAGCTACCAGAAGACAGTTCATTTCTTGAATTTGCCTGTCTGGATGGAAGCAATCGTCTTTTCTAGATTATTCTAATCTATTCTACAATATGAACAATTCAATATTATGAACGTCAACATCAATTATTCATGATATTATTGTTGTTACTGGTTTTATTATTATTATTATTATTATTATTATTATTATTATTATTAGTATTATTATTATTATTATTCATAATAAATCTATTCATTTTTATTATTGCTGTCGCGGTTTGGTTTCATAAAGTGGTGGAACCTGCCAATTCGTCTCGTAGGTTTGTTTAACTTCATTCAATATCAAAAATAAACATTTATAAAAATAATTTAATCTAATAGGACCTAAGATTTTTAAGTATCGTCAACTCTCACGTATCCTATAAGGCGATAGTATAGTATAATATAGTATAGTAGTTGTATGCTGGACTATACTGATAACCTTCTACTATTCATAATTCTACATTGAGATGGCTGGGTTGTAATTATCGTTGGATTGATTCAATACTAGGCTACATGATCTAAAATTGTATTTATTTATAATAAATACAAGTATTGTTTGCTCATTTTCTAATCAAACCCTTTAGTACGACATACATTTCTGTTATTTTCATTTTTTTACTTTTACTTTATGAACCCAATATCATTTCGAAAATATAATCGTATCTCCCAACATCTTTTGTTTAAAACACTTCAATATGCCAAAGAGCTGAGTATTCGAGAACCATCTTCAACAATCAACTGCAGCTTTTATTTTATTTTTTTACAAAAGAATAGAAGAAAAAAAGAGGATTGACAAAAGTCACTCAGCCTCGTTTTTTTGGTGTGACTGCTCCAAAGAAACTTCCACTTCAGGATGTGATGATTATTGTGACGAACGTGTCATTTCTGCCCATTTTTCTTCACAAGCAGTTCTGCCTGTTGTTCTTTCTACAGTAATTAGGTTGAATTCGGCCCAGATAGAATTACATTATTCTGCATTTCGAGCAGCAGTCCTTGACTTCTCCGCTCCCCAGGGATAACCTGGCGCCTCTTGCTTCTATCAGACGGCTTAAACTGAACGAAGTACTCGGAAAACGCTGAGCAGCAGACCCGGGAGCTGCGAGACCTCATTTGGGATTAAAAGATTGAACACTCGAAGAATAAGTAGTGCAAGGAGGGAACATGTCAACCTTAATCCCCTCTTGCAACTTGTATTTTGTATAAACACATCTATCTATCTATCTATCTATCTATCTATCTATCTATCTATCTATCTATCTATCTGTCTGTCTGAGGTAGATGTATATATGTTGTCCCTCCAACTTCTAAATTGTTGGTTTTGTCAAACTACAGTCTCAAAATGGTATAACTGCATTTAATGCTGACTAAAATAAAAAATTCCACGAAATGTTTAGACCTATACTAAATCTTATTTTTTCCATCATTATTGTTTGTAGAAAGAGTAGTAGTGTTGGGAATGTAAATGTGGAAAAGACTGTCTGAAAAACATTTTACTGGAAAATAAGAGACGACCCAAAGTATGTTATATAATTTGATTTTGCTTTCTTAAATAAAATGTGATTCCCATTTTGAACCAATTTAATCTGGGCAAATATGTGTCATTAGTTTATCATTTAGCTAATGATTTTCAGCTCCCACAATATTAGACATACGCATTTAAAATATACTTAAATATGTTTAAATTAGTTTTGTGGTGATAGTTTGGTCGTTTTCTGCATTTTCATTGGCGGTGGTTTAATAATGTGGCCTTTATTGGATTTCGAACAACAGCATCATAACTGTATTTCAAATTCCTTTTTTAACTAGTGATGAAATCGACTTTCCTCTGGTAAGCTTTGATGGGCACTGACTGTCCTTTCAATGCAACTTTATTGCTCTTTTTGTGCAAACATATGCTGGTTGTGTCCTAATCCCCCAACACCGAACGTGCGCGAGGGCGGCAGGTCGCAAATAACCCGGGGAAAAAAACTGTGACAAATTCCTATTGTCTCTGTTTTGGCCGTACTTTATTACCCAGAAGAGCAGCACCGCCGGAAGGTACCGATTCATCACGGGCTTCGATAAACGCTGGAACCCAACCTAGACAGCGCCTCCGGGCAACCAGCTGAAGGCTTTCATATTACGAATTAACAAGAGCGATTGAGGACGGTAACAGCTTGCAAAATGCTGTTCAAATTTATGGTAAAGGGAAATAAATGAAACTCGCGTAAATCTTCATTGGCGTGCAGCTCTTGTCAGAACTGAACATAAATACCGGCAACATGCTTTTGAAGCGCATGAATTTGATGTAAATATTACCCAACACCATGAGCATGAAATAGCTACAATGTGAGGGGCAACCGTTCTATGAAGGGCACACACTTATTTTTAGACAAGTAGTAGCCTATATCATATGCTTTTGTAAACTTTAGAGCTGTCATTGAATACACTACCCTGTTGTGACTTCGTTCCCTTTATGTTATGGTTGCTTGCAGTTCTTGTGATAATAATTCACAGGTAAAGTATATAAGCAAGATATAGGCTAGCCTAGTGAGGTAAGCCTACCTTCTAACTCTTGCATTATTACAATTTATTAAAATGATGGTTGCTAATAAACCAACTTCATTCCCCTGAGCCAACCATTGTTGAAGATGCTGCATTACAATAGTTTATAACTATGCTTTGACTTTATATTAATTAGTTTAATTTTAACAGGGACGGTTAAACGCATGTAATTAAATGAAACACGGGTTAGGTAGGTGCGAGCTGCCAGGTGCAATTAGAATACTCTTTCTTAGTGCTCGAAATAATTAAAATATAAACTAATTAGTATATAACGTTTTGCCTCATGGTTGAATCGGATTAGTGTTTAGCATTCACTGTTGACTAAAATAACTCGTTAGATGCTGAAATGTCAGAAAGCACGTGAAGGATCGTTTCGCTCTTTTGAAATGTAATTTAATAGAGGCCAATATCGGAGTCCAAGAAAAATACAATTAAGAACGGCTGTATCAGATCCAGATTCCTCATCATATATTGGACACATCATTTATCAGACACATGATTATTTCATTATGTAAAAAAGATACACGGGGAAAATAGCAAAGTTAACAAAATGAAACGTGTGAAATAAGAAGAAATGTGATTAATTTTAAGTTAAGCTAAAGACAATAGTGGTGACTCTCTTTTCCCATTAACTGAGAATAAATCAATAAAATATAATAGTGATTTCTTGTCATGATGTTTGATATTGTGTTATGTATCCTTCATTGACGTTACCCTGATCATTGCATTCATCCTAAGTTCTCGAGACCAGAATCTGTTCCTGCTCACAAGTGTTTGAGCTTCTCCATTCTATCCTCACTGCATCCTGGGCTCCACAGAGAGCAGAAAATGCATTTAAACTGAGGAAACATTGCAAGTTATTGTATTTTACACATCTCGCCTTATGCCAGCTACAAAAAACGCGACCGAACACTTTACTGGCCACCTTTTAATAGCCTACTTCAAAACTGTCAATAATTTCCATCCCATCTCCATATATCCGATGCTATATTTGTTTCTCATAACGACGAGTCGTATTAATTGTAATACAATGTCAAACAGTAGCGTGCATTTTTTATTAAATAAACAACTTGAGTTAAAAATAACGCATTATTTTTTCATCGTAACGTTAATGTGTCTTATATTCGATCACATTTAAGACCCGACACTTATTTTGGAAACACAATACCCTCATCTCATCCCAACCCGACTGAAATGTGTATCAACGTTCATTATTAATATAGATTCGAATACCCACAATTGATTTTTATTCTTCCCCCTAGCCACCTTGAACGCCTGAGAAATATTTTCATTCGTGCGAAAGCTGAAATAAGTGTGTAATAAAACGATGATATATTAAATTCGTTTTCCCCGTGTTGCAGTTTTATTATAAGCCATTTTTCATTTTTATTGAATTGAAACCGAGCCATCCTTCGTCTCGCTCCAGGCGGAGAAAGGTTAAATTATTTGCGCCAATCAGCACCGCTGTTAGCCATTCACCAAAGCTGTCCAAGTGTTCTCGCGTTCATTCCCAGTCTTGTTGTTAAAGGTTTAAGCCAAACGGTGATATGATGTTTTTTTTTCTTGTGGGTTATTGAGGTCACATAAACCATTGAGGGCTGAATCGATTTAATTAGCCAAATTCATACAACCCATGGTATAAATAAAGCTAGTTGTTTGCTATGTGACACAATTAAGAACACTTTAGAAAACAATCTGCTTCAGCTTCGTTTTATTTCATTGGTGCTACAGGTGATGTCAAAGCAAGCCAAATCTACATTAAATGCAGGGGTATCAAAATCAACTTCAAACATATAGCCTACATATTTGTGATTCTGTGAGCTCATATTATAAAAATAATCCAATCTATCATAGCCAATGCAAGTGTATGCTTTTCACAATAATGACCATGAACAAACCAAATGCAGGTCAACAATATAATCAACTATTATTATTGTTATTATTATAGTAGCAGCCTAGTAGAAATTGTGGCTGCTGTAGCTTATTAGTGATTTTGCTAATATTTATTCAGATATGTCAATATTCATTGTCGTTTTAAAGCGGAATGTAAGCGTGAAAAAAGAGCGTTTAATCTATACAATTAGGCGTTTTTTTTATTGAGATGCAAGCCCCGATTTATTTCGTTTATGATTTAAACGCAGAATATATACCAGATTTTCACAATTCATGGAATTTTCAATAGCTTATGTAATCATATATATATATATATATATATATATATATATGCCTATTCAATTCTATTAAATTATATTTCAGCAAAACAGAAAAACAAAGAGGAAGCGAACCACTGTTGCTGAAATCATACATTCTTCCTTCCTTTCATCCATTGTATAGCACTCAAAGAGTATTGAGAACAGCTTGACTTGGTCCGCTATTTTCTTCTCAGTCCCTTGTAATTCCGTCAGTTTGATAACAACATGGTAAAATTACACTGGATATTTGTATGTTTTGAAAATTGCGCAAATACGAAAATGAGTATGTTTCTTTAAGGATACTGAGAAGGTTTTCACAACTCCCACCCCTTCCCGGAAATCTAATAGCCAATCGAAACGTGAATTTCGGGGTTTTAGCAGAAGGAGCGCCTCACCTGCTCAAAATCACATCGGAAAGCACTAACGCAGAGCAATCTCCGCTTTCTCTATTAATATTCATTGTTAAAACGCATTAGTAGATTATTTAGTAGCATGGTATTATGTGATATAGATGCATGCCAAAGGCTTTGGCTGAAGCTCTTGTAATTATTGCAAAAAAAATAAAAAATAAAAAATCAACAGACATTTACACATCAAGTTGGAAACTTGGAAACATTTTTTTGGATTTGCCAGAAGAACGCCGTGTTCGAACGTGCACCGTAGGTTAGGCTAACTGTTGTACGTAACCAGGATGGTTGTTTCATGTTCTCATCTACTTCTTCAATCAGTCTAGAGAATCAAATCTACTAAAATGCATGCAGATAATGGCTGGTTGTCCACATTTTCCACAACTCTTGAATTCGTCAAGATGGATTATTTGCTGTGAATTGCGTAATTATTATTGTTATTATTGTTTGTACACTTCATGGCATCTCAAGAGAGTTTGGTCGCTCACGTTTTACGCGAAAAATATAGACTTACATTTCCAACCCTTATGACGGTGATGTAAAATACTTTCTGGTGTTTACTGTGCATCGAGAAATCAAGTCAGTTTGAAAACATTAATGAGGTAATTTAACACGCGAACATGAACACAACAATGGAGCACACTGGGGTCGAAGAAGTCAACCAGACTCATCAACAACACGAGCCTATTAGCTTTGGGATTGATCAGATTTTGAATAGCACGGACCAGGCCACCAGCTGCATGCTACCGAACCGGACCAGCGACGCGGATTACCAGCTGGCCTCCAACGTCTATTCTAATGGCTACAATAGTGTGTACAACCCCGCTTGCTCTATGGCTGCAGGGCTCGCGGGTTCATACAATGTCAACATGAACATGAATGTGAGCATGAATATGAACGTAAATGTAAACTCGGGTAATGCTGGAGGGGTTATTAGGGTTCCTGCCCACAGACCGATGCCACCAACCCCTCACCCAACTGCCTCCACTCATCCAGCGGGCATCGCGGCCGGCATGCCCACCGTGCCAATATCTACCATGGGTAACTTTACCTTTCCGTGGATGGAAAGCAGTAGACGTTTTGCAAAAGACAGACTGACAGGTAAGGTGCTTCTGACTTTCTTACTTTTTTGCCAGTTGGATAAAAAAAACGTATCTTAATATTTTAAAAAAAGCAAACAGCGTGTTCAATAATTAGCCTAATGGCTAAATTCGCACGGTTGTTAAATCGTTTTTATAACCAAGCATGTCTAGTAGCTGAACGAATTTAAGGTAAATATAAGACATCTGGCAAGTTCAGTGCATCAATGCAACTGTAGGCCTACAATACATTAAATGCACAGGAAAAATTTGCAACTATTCCGTAAACTGTCGTTTTCTTGGGACAATGTGTACCGAGAATATCAAGAGCAATAAAAAAGTATGTTGCTCCAATGCTGCTGTTAGGCATTATTACAAATTACAAAAAAATAAATAATGAAATATATCTTTATCAGTAGTGTACAAAAAAGTTATTGTATTGGACCTTCAAGTTAAGTTATATATGTTTATAAAACACTTGAATTCCAGTATTAATAAAAACGTGTTAAAAACTTTTGAAAAATAACGTGAAACGTACGATATTATTATTATTATTATTATTATTATTATTATTATTGTAGATGCTGGGCCACATCCAAAGCCGAGTGACACTATCAATACCAATTGCCTTAATAATATGAAACCGGCAAATAGATTAAATACATTACTGTAATTTTATAAGTGTGAAAATAAATATTGGCCACAGTCCCCCATTAGCTATTTGAATTTAGGCTATTTTTTCTAATAATAAACATTGTATAGGCCTAGTTTTAAATGGCAGGTGTGCAAATAATCACATCTAAGTTTTTTTTTTTTAAATGGACTGCTAAGCTTGAATTTCTTATATTAGGGTATGATCGTTTTCACTGTTTAAAATTGAACGTTGCGGCTACTGTTTTAGAAAGGACATCTGATGATTATTTTTATTACACCCATATTTTGTTAGAAGGCAAGTTATGTATTTCCAAATTATTATTCGCATCATGATTAATTTTATTGGATGTACTTTTTAAAATTCCCTGCGTAGGTCTGGATATTTGTTTTCATCTATTAGTGGAAATTCATTATTCCATTCCTTTTTTGAGTTCCATATGTTTCGAATTCCTGAATGTTTAGGCTATGGACTCAGATGTATCTGATTCTTAATATATGGAAATATTATATGTAAAAAATGATTTATTTACTTAGCATTCCATGTATAGATTTACTATGTTTGTCTGAATCGATGTGTAATTTTGGTTATTATGTTTGAAAGATTGCCTGCTATGTTACTAATCTGCATGCATTGACGTTTATGTCGGCTACACGCATACTTTCCATTCAAAAGAGAAAGCTGTCATAGCAGTGTTATGCTAGTATAAAAAATTGATTGGTTCGCGGATCAAGCTTTTTAAAAGTTCAGTGTGTGTCCAGCATTCATTTTCTGTTGTCACTGTATAGACTGGTGCTGCAAATGAAATCTGAGAATTATGTAATATATTATGTAACGTATATTAAAATAGGTGAACTTATATATTTTTTCAGTCAGATACAGGCCCACTATTGTTATTATTATTAGCCTGCTACTAACTACACCTCCACTGTTGCTGCCCCTACTATATTTATATTGTAAGGCTTCTGATAGCATTGCATCTACTACTACTACTACTACTACTACTACTACTGGGCAACTTTGTTTTAACGGAATCGCCATTGTTACTTGAATCACCACAGAAAGCCTTATATTAAATGTAGGCTATGCTCTCATTCAATATGGCAGCAGTGAATGGTGCTTGTGGAATCATCCAGAGCAATCGCGCCATTGCGCGAAAAGCAATCGTCCCCATAAAAGTGTAACGGACACTGATATCATTTTTTTTTCTAAGGCTGTTTTAGAATCATAGCGTGGTTTTCTGGAAATTGTAACTATTATATTTTCAGAAAATAATATGATTGTTTATGTTATGACTGTTATGTTTTAGACCTGGAAATAGCCTACGTATTCGTTGCACCATATAGGCTAGGCCTGGTTTCACAGTAGCCTAGTAGCAATTAACAATGAACTTCGTTTTCGGCAATAATAATAAGTGCCAGGTATGGTTCCTCTCTTGTTTGCTAGTGCGCCTGAGGTAAACTTCGTCATCTGCAGTAATTAAAGGAAATGACTTCGATGGTGGAGCCCAGGAGAGGGAGAGTCAGGCACCTGCTTCGGATGTGATTTCAACATACTTAACTAACTAAACGAATTAATACAAATTAATTGCTGTGATCAAGCTCGGAGTTTCATTTTCATCCCACGTATGTGAATGCGCTATGACGTTACTGTTGCCTTCTGTTATTTGTCATTTGCAAAAGCTTTGGCTTTTGGGGTCCAAACTCTTTTGTGTATATTCTTGCAAATTAGAATATGATTGTCATGTTATTGCTAGCAGCGCCCCCCGAGAACGCACAAGCAATAGTGTGAGCTCTCCATGTTCGCCACCTGGCACTGTCACAGCACTCGCTCAGACAAGCCATATGCATTCACAAATCTGATTTGTATAACGTTGTACGTTTTACGGGCTTACATCACAATTCTAACAATTAGAAAGACAAAACAAGCGACTTTAAATAGCAAAGCAATTAGAAAACTCTAACAATTACAAATAGCAACGACAAAATTCAAAACTTCCAATGTATATGCATGCTCATTTTAACATCATGGGGTAAATGACAGTGATTGATTAACCAGCAGTCTTTCCAAAATTAAATAACTCTGTGTGGGCTTTCCAGTTTTCTAGTTTTCTTGCACACTTGTCAGATATTACTTAGGTGATGACTGATGATACATGTACACATGGTGGGGCCTTCCTGGCCATGGGTGTGTACCACACTGATGAACTCAGTCTAAATATAATTAGTGGTACAGTACAATGTCACTTTATATTTAGCTACTGACCCCAAACAGTGAAAAAGGCAGGTTACATGGGCTATAAGTCATGGGGACAGGGCCTGGCCAAGTCTTGGCCAAGATCTACAACTATTCAGCCCACGCTGTGCCCGGGCTCAAGAGTCAAGTAGAGGCCTGCAGCCTACAAAAAAAAAGAGAGGTGTCATGGAGACAAGGTAATGTGTTATTGGCAGGTACGTAGAGACCGAGGTGTAATCTGGGGCCAAGGGACATAAACTGTCAGCATAAAGACACCAGCTACCACCTCTCATCCAATTTCTGTGCGTGACACTGACGCCATCTGCGCTTTCCATCACCTAAAAATACATCACGCTCAACTGGTAACCTTGTGTGTAGCCTATCAGGTATTTCCCCTTTTCCACAGAGGTGGCAGATATGGCAGTGGGTCAATGAGAATCTCTGATTCAGTGGCATAATACGGCCTGGACTGACTGTCATTTTTTTTAAAATGGCGGCGCAACATTGCTGACATTGATTGAGTGTTTATAAACAAATTAGCCTCAATAGCTGAGGCGTTTAACTGTCACCTTGATGGTTGTGTGCACATGAATGAGTGGAAATGGGTAATGGGGTCTACAACAACCAAAATGTTGCTGTCCTAGATCTCCACTGGTCAGCCTTCCTCTTATATTGATTAGAGCACATTAAAGGAATGCCTGTCCACGCATAACCATAGTCACTAGATGTATCTAAATGTACATGCACATTTAATTTTTTTGCCAAATAAAGCTACTGCTGTTGAAAACATATCACAGCAACTACCTCATGTTATGAGTGAAAAAAAGGACAATCTTGTCAAAACTTAATTGTTTTTACATGAACCAATATTATATGATTTTCCGGATTTTTTCAGTCCTATATTCTTTGACAACAGGGTCTTGAAATAGAAGACAAAAATATGTACAAAACATATTTCAAAATACAAGTCATATTATCCACTAATTCAGCTATGATAATTGGAATTACCCCTTTAAACATATACATACTTTGCATTTACTGGTTTATTGGTATTGGTTGGCAAATATAATAATATTATTAATAATATTTCCAAATCGCCCCTACAGGGTCGTGTAGAAATTGCATCTACCAGAATCAGTATGAAGCCTACGTGTTATTGCAAAAGGCCCGTCCCTCTTCTTGGGTGTAGCCTATATTTGCGCTTCAGAATATGCCTTCCAGTATGCAGCTATTTCTGGCCATTTCCCTCCCATTATTTAATGAGTATGAACATTGATAAGTATATATTTTCTGTGTACATTACTTTTTTAACATTCACTTAATCTATTTGTAAAGCATCTCTAATTAAATCAATTTACATATACGTACAACATTAATAGGCCAAATAAATAAATAAATACAATCTACTGAAGTATTTTCCCGTGATATGCTATAGTAAACGGTCCAATATTGCTTTTTGTTGTCAGTAATACAATGGAAAATGTTAAAAAACGAACAGTTTCAGCTCTCTAAATTTTATTTAGTAAGTTATTTTAATCTAGTATTACATTTAGACTGTAAACTTACTTCAGAGTTAAATTGTTCTGATTACTATCCCCAGTTGAGTTGTGTAAAAAAAATAAAAACAAACAAAACGCGCGCAAGCCATAGGTGACGAAGAGCACAGTACATCGTGTAAAAGTTTGTCACAGTTTGCACATTGTAAAAATAATGTCCAGTTCAGCATCGCATCGCATCGCTTAGACGGTGGTTAAATCTCTACTGTGAAGGAGTTGCACATTGTAAAGAATTATGTTGGCAGTTGCGTATAGGGTATGCTATCGCTTAAATAGTTGCATCTTGAAGCAAAGCAAATCCCAGTGCGCAAAATTCCACAAATTCCACGTCCAAGACGCGTTTCCAACACAATTTAGCCGTCCATGGACGACTGTTGTTCACTGGGAAGAAACCACATGAGATGCAAGTCTTAACACAGGTGTTGTAATTATGCAGCCTTTGTAATTGAGCCCGATTTTTGGCAATCCGTTTACCAGCGCAAATATTTAACAATGTAGTATTAGATGGTAAATAATGGCTGTCTAGTCTGTTTGGAATTGAATCGTGTTTGTTTCCATCTTCAGAATAATATTTACTTCCTTTTAGTCCGAGCAATATGAGTTAGCCACTGTTCTGACGTGGCACATATTTAACTGGATAAAAATGAGGGACAGTATGGATTCCTGCACATTAAATATTCACAATGCTGGGCTTTCCTCGTTAATTATTCAGGATAGGGATTGATATGTCAACTGAAAAAGCTATGATGTAAATATTCTTATCAACCCTATTCATAGTCACCGAGGGCCAGTCGTTTAACAGGGTTCATCTTCTGTTAATTTTTGAGAGCTTAGTGCATCAAGCGTTGCACAAAGACTGCATTGCATTTCGGACCACTTCACTTTATCCTTTATAAACAATTTCATTGTTCCCGCAGGCATTATTAGACTAATGTTCAAATAAACCCAATCCTATGTTTGATTAATTTAATTAATTCGATTTTTTATGAAATTACTGTAGGCACACTTGTCCTTGGATTTAATTTTTTTTGTTTATAATTTTTTTTTTGACATTTCATACCGGAATTGTAATTTAGGCCTGTATTCAATTCATAGTGCTAGGCTACACGTGTAGGCTACACGATATTCTGTTAGCCATTCCCTTCGAGTAGTTTCTGAAGCGGAACATGTTTAACTGAGATGTTTTTCACTGGGCCACCGGGAATGTCTCTCATTTTCACATGCGTTCCCTTTCATATTAAATTGCATGCGCTGGAGCTCACCGCAATTGTCACAGCATAAAAATAACAGCCGACAGACCCGGCACGAGGCAGAGATTTGATATTAAGAAGAAACCGGACATATTTGGAGCGAGATGTGCAGAAATATAACACCTCTGTTATATTATATTGTGAATTGACTCCTTGGCAGTTTACGAGCCTGAGAGCTACTGTCTTTCAAGTCAACAAACACAGTTATGTTCTGTAGTCACTGGGAGGCGCGGAAAGGATTGTAGCCTATGTGAGCATTGTCAAGGACCGTTTTCCGCCTGATTCAGAGTTTTAATTTAACGCGGTAAAAGTAACTGGCTATACATTCACATTCATATAGGCTAATATAGGGCCGTTTTCTGCGGTCATATATTTTGAACCCTAAAAACACCTGATTTTAGCATTTTAAGGTGCTATATTTCCTGTATGCGCATAATAGTTTGGTATTTAAAAATTAGGTTTACAAAGGTGCTTTGTTGAAGAATTTGAAATGCGCCAGTTCAGTATTGAAAATACATATTTATAGAAGATTAAAATCTTACAGTTTGTATATCAAAATGACTGAATTGACTTACAAAATGTGGTGCAGATTGAATAATCTTAAAGTATATATTGTAATAATAAAGAAATGCGATTCAACATTTTCACATGTGCATTATTTTAGGCCTTCTGTATGTGTAGGCTATGACTCATTTTGGCGCTGGCGTCAAAGGTAAAAGCTGTGGAGGTAATTGTCCACTCCATTGAGGAAACTTGCACATAGTGTTGCAGGCCTTTGCAGAGTGTGCAGTTTTCCTCTGCTGCTGGCAGAGATGATGTTGACTCAGGCTCACAGGAGATTTATCCTCTCTCTCCCTTGACCATTAATTGGAGCCAAAGGCCTTGCCATGGACTTTTCAGAATGAGAGAGAGAGAGAGAGAGAGAGAGAGAGAGAGCGCGCAAGTGAGCACCAACAGGCCACAGCCGCTTGCCTGTAGCAGAACACTCAGTGCTAAAACAGGAGAGAATCAGATCACGTTGGTTGGTTTCTGACAACAACTGAGCGGAGCGCATAGACACATTGCCATGTGAGGCCCATTCTGTGTATTGGGTGGTTATATTACTCTATGAAGTAGCAGGCAGTGACAGTTGCTTTAGAGAGAGTTTTTGGGAGGATTGAGGAATTTCATTGTGCAGTGGGGGGTGCTCGTTTTACAGAGACGATAATGACCTCCCCAACAAATAAATATGAATTGATAGGAGGCAAGATGCATGTGATGGTGGGTATGATGACTCTGACATCAGGGGGAAATAACAGTCGCTAGCTCAGGAAAAGTAAAGACGATTTACTGTTTGTCGCGGAGGCTGTTTATTTTTCTGAAGAGCTCTTTGGTGGTTCAATTCCCAGTCTAAAGGCAAAACCTAATGACAGCCGCATAAAACCACATTTCGCGCAGCAGTTTAATAAATAGCAATAGATGTTGCTGGTATATTTCAATATCCCCCTTTGAATCTTTTACAGATATATTTATTAGATTGCAACAAAGGTAATTTTCACAATGGGAAAGAGAGACCTTGTCGCTAGAAAGTGTTATTAAGTAGAAATGATTCCGTTACGTGCCGCAATTTCTCCACGGCAGCATTTACTGTGATATGCTGATAGTAAATTTTATTACTGGTGCAGATGATCTCTGGGCAAAGCCCCTGAGTGATTTGAAAAAGGGCTTTATTTCCCATTTAACGTGGTTCTGTAGTGTTAACGATCGTTTGGGCTGGAGATAATGACGTGCTAATGAGAGATACATCTTCAAGTGAATATCTGTATCCCCCACTGAGCTGCCGTAGACACTCAGATGCCGTGGTCACCTTTAGGAAAACAAGATTTTAAAGTGAAGCCAACGTCATGGATGGAGTTAAATCAGGCCCTTCTTTGTTTTTAGCCGTCTAACTTCATGCCTTTTATGTGTCAAATCTGCTTATCAGGATAACCTTCCCCGCCGCCAAATGGCATACAAACCCCCCTTTTTTATATATAATGTACATTAAAAAAAAACAATTTGATGTATTTTTTGCATGTTTGCATTTTCTTCTGGCTATAGACTGTCAAACAATTATCAAAAGCAAATTATGGTAATTAATAAGCCCTTTTTAAAATCACCACAATATAACAATGATTGCTCTCATTCAATGATAATACACATTAAGGCGGGGGCAGGCCTCGCCGGTGGTGCCGGTGTGTGTGTATGTTTTTTTTTTAACCCCCACCACAATCCTTCATCATACTAATCATCACACACAATCACGATCACACAATTACAGAACGATAAACGATAAAACGCTACAATACACCGCATACCGGCACATGAACATTCATTCAACTGCTGTCATTCATATCGCGGATTAAAAAAAAAATATATCATGATCATGACGATTGGCTAATTAAATAATTGGTAACTGGTGGCAGTAAAAACATGCATACACACCGGCCCGCGAGGCCTGGAGTTGCCCACCCCTGCATTAAGGGGTAGATTTATTAAGACCTTTAGCGTGTGGAATTTTTTTTAGCACGCGCAAAACTAATAACACGAACAATTATTGGTGCAAAACAAATACCATGACCAATCATTGGTCATGTTATGGGTTTTGTGTGTGCTATCTGACTCCTAGTTTGGTAGCATTCGCAGTGCAGCAATAGCAGAGGACAGGTGTCCTGTTCTTTTATATCTCACTGTTATTAAGTGCTGAGAATGCAGGTAGAAGGAAATCTTGAAGATGGAATGGTCAATATTGCCTGGAGCCACCAGATATAAACAAAGATTTTTAAAAAACTTGCTTGAGTGATTTGAAAACCAATCACAGGGAAAAGGAAACATTAAGTTTATATTTGGTAAATTAAATCCTGAGCACCCCAAAATTATGTTGACAATGGGTTTATCAAATTTTAATGCCACCTTTGATATGTCCATCAGGACACAGTTATTACATCATGCTTCAAAGGCAAATCAGAGACATGATTGGTAATCCCCTTTGGAAGTGCTCAGATAACAATTTTCTCTGATGGCTATAATCATACAGAACATGCATTGTGACAACCTGTTTACTAGCCTGTAATTTGAAATACTTGTACTAGATTCTCATTTTGTTGTGTGGACTGGAAAGTAATTCTAACAAATAACAGGGTTTTGTGTGATAAGGTCTGCAAGTAAATACTTTGTTACTGTACTGTATTATAAAAAAGAGGACTGCTACCATTCAACATTCTGATTATTTCAGTTTTTGAAGGGAAACACTAATGTAAGCCATATTTATCAGTATATGAAGAAAAAAACAGAGACAGGGTATTTATTTATAATGTTACCATTGTCAATTTTATAGTCACTGCCTGAAATAAGTTTTTTTTTTCTCCATTGATTATTCTAGCAGTCTTTTGAAAATTGCTGTCATGTTTTTGAAGACCGTATAAAGCAGAGAAGCAGTTTTAGTCATTTTAATTTAGATAAAATTTAACCCAAATGAAATGGCCCCAGTGTTTTTTATGTGCTTTCTACATACCGTTTCTATATACCGCTACATCACAGTTAAGAAAAATGAAATATGAAAGAGCATGACCCCTCTCTTGTAGCATTTGGCTATATTGCAGCATTATGCATGATATTTAACTTAAGTTGCATGTGAGCATGTTGGCATGGGCATATTTTGGACCATATTCTAGAGGCCCAAAATAAACTACCAATGTGTTGCGGTTTCTCCACTGGCCTAAACCTCCACATAAGGCAGATGTTGTATTTATGAAGGTTAAATTGTGACCTCTCCATTTGTACTCCTGGGCTAACAACACCAAATCCTCCCTTAAATTATTTCAAGCTTGTCCACAAGTTTTTTTTCTTTCATGGGGCAATATAACAGAGATCCCTGTTTTATTGCTTAAACACTCAAAAATGTCAATTTACTAAAAACCTTACGATAACAAAGCACGTTATGCTGTAATACGTGTGCATCGGTCGTTTTGAAAATGCCACTTTGCTTTTGCGATTATGGATATTTTCCTCCTTTTTTAATTAATGGTTAATTTTAGCGCATCCATTAACACACCGACCACGGGAGATTAATATCCCGATGTCAGGGATCACTTCAAGTACTGTTCATCTAAGTGCCAACGGAGCGCCTCACTTCCCGTCAACCCCTAAAGCATCTTTAGTGCGGATGAATTTTGATTGCTCTCGCTGAATGCGGATCATCAATCTCTCAACACAGCGCTGCTGTTCCTATGGGACGCCATCGCAGATGTTTTCATATGCGCCACGGCTCCCGGTGCTCTATCTGACAGCGAAAATACATTGTTTACCCTACAATACGATCACCTGCCAGGATTACAGTGGGGCGTGCTCGTCACTTCCACAGGCACAATTTGGGCTCCCAGACAATGCAAGTCAAGACGAGCCATAAGCACGTACATATGTATTGTTTGCAAATGTGATCATGCAAATGTGCTTGTAAATCAAGAGAGGAAATTAATGCTCCACCTGCTACCCCACACTTATTTCTTACAGAAAGAGAGGGCAGAGGCGAATATACGTGAAAAAATAAAACGTGTCCATCTTGAGTTTCTGCTTTGCTCAGTTAAAAAAAAAATCCTACAAATTTTTTTTTTACAAGACATACTGTATATACCACAAGGTGTTAAGCCTTTTCTATGGCGTGAATTGACTGGGTCATTTTTTTATACAAATTTGTGCTGCTTAAACACTAAATAAAATGTACTATGAGCAACACAACTAAATGTAATTTTCACTAAATTTTCAGTTATTTTTCTTGGCAAAGTGTTATGACACAATGTATGCCGAGTGGCATGAAACTTGTCAAGCTTTGATTTTACATGCTAAAATGAAATAGCGAAAGCCTCTTAACATATATGATAGTATTAAATCTTTCCGTTAAGTATATTGCTCATATGTTGTCACTTCATTGATATAATAAATGTAAATAATACAAAATTGCAGTAAAAATGAATTTCTTTAAAACATTCCTTTTAAACATTGCATTTAATCCAGTTTAATCCTACAACAGCGATTTCACTGAAAAAAAGTCAGAGCATCCACATCACCTTAAAAAACACAAAAACGGAAAATATGACAATAATATGTCAAAGTGACAATTGAAATAGAATAGAATAGAAATGCCAATAAATGAACATAACAAACAGGCGACAGAATAAAGAAAAGGCGAGTTAGAACGAAAGCAAAATGCACAGTGCTTGCCCAGCAGTGATGGCAGACCAATGTGCACGGTGTCTCCTCCTTCACAGTGCTTTATTGTGTGTCCCCAGCTTACCACTGCAGCAGCCACGGGACGGGGACCCTGACTATATCTCCCTCTGTTGTTCTGTAGCGGAGCAGGCAGTGGACGGACCAGTGGGAGGCCCGTGCGGCAGGGCGGGACCCCCCTCCCTGGTCGGCCTCCGCCATGTTCCGGAGGGGGAGATCAGCGGGGCCCCCGTCTGGAGCTCCGTGGAAGCGTTAGCCAAACACTGTTACCCCGATCTCGCCCTGCTGCGAGAGGCTAGTCCGCTCCTGGACTACCCCTTTCTCAAGGGCGCTTGCCCAGGTGAGTTGATAGCAGGGGCCCCTATGGTCCTCTGGAGCATTCAGCTCTAGCTGGGACAGATTGAGCACAAATGTTGGGAGCCACACAGTGTGTCAGTGTGCACACATGTACCTTCTCTTCTGTTAATCCACTGGCCAAGAGCGACACATTTAATAATAGACAGCTTCAGGTAGTTTACAATGTAGCCCAGTTAATTAAGTATCAATCCAATAGTCATGGCACAAAACTGCACAATATGCAATATGAATATGCAAAATAAAAAAAAATTCTGAGAGTACATTTTCGTGAAATTAAATATAAATATTTATGCCTAGGAATTGCAATCATTGATTGTTCATATGTAATGTATTTGATAAACAGTGGCATCATCAATCAAACACTCAAATTTCAGTAAGACAGGAAAATAAGAAAATGATCATGCTGAAGATTACTTCCAAATATATGGATATATGTATGATTAGTTTGGTTTTACAAATTTGAGTTAATGGGTGTCAACTGCAAATTACACATACAAATTTGAACTAAACAACATTTTCATTAAATTATTTTGAAATTACAAAAATAGTGATGTCACAATACAACCTTGAACAGAAGTGTCATAATTATGCCACCCGCAAACAGAACATCTGGCTAGAGCCAGTGATATAATGACAGAGTATTTGTCCTAATGATACACAAACAAAACTGCTTTAATTGTGTGGCACCTGGCTTAACGTTAGTTATGTGGCAGAGCACAGGCATCTGGCTTAGACGTGCTGTGACAAACTGACAGAACATCTGGCAAATAAATGCTTGCAATGCATTGTGAAAACATCTGGCTAAGAAATGCTTGTGATGCATTGTCAGAACATCTGGCTTACTCATACTGCAACATGCTGACATAACATCTGGCTCAGTCATACTGCAACATGCTGACAGCACATCTGATTTAGCCACGTGATACACAAACAACACATCTGCCTTAGCAGTGTGAGACTGACAGAAAGTCAGGATTAGTCAGGTGACACACTGACAGACATGCACTTTGCCCTCTTCCCTCGGCAGCAGCCTTGTCTCCATTCTCTGTGACCCGGCGGATCGGACACCCTTATCAGAACCGGACGCCTCCAAAGAGGAAAAAGCCCCGGACCTCCTTCAGCCGGGTGCAAATCTGCGAGTTGGAGAAACGCTTCCATCGGCAGAAGTACCTTGCATCGGCCGAGCGTGCCACCCTGGCCAAGACGCTGAAGATGACCGACGCCCAGGTCAAAACCTGGTTTCAGAACAGGAGGACAAAGTGGAGGTAGGTTTTTCATTCGTCATTTGCATTTATTCCAAGTATTTATGTTGGAATATATACCAAATAATAATGTATAATATGACATATTACGGGATGGAGGCTATGAAGTGGCTCTGGAAGGGTACCACTGATCTCATGGCTTTGTTGTCTATCAACTATTATTGTAGCTATACCTGAAAACTGATACTCTTTAAGAAAAATGCCAGTTCAGTTTCAAAATAACAGAACATACATATTCATGTAGCGTATGGTTAACAGAACAGTCTCATCAATTTTATTCATTTTTTATTAATCAGGTACAATACACATTAATTGACCACAAGGCAAATGTGCCAGTGTTAGCCAAGTGGCTAATTTTCAACTGTAGTCTCTGTGGCCAAATGTTATTAGCCATGTTATCATTAAATGTTATTAGCCATTAACCAAAATACATAAAATAAACATATTATTTTGAAAGTTGCTTTTTAAACAATCTTAACTGTTAAATGGACCTATATAATGCATTCTGTCTTCATATTTTGTATGTACATTGCCCTCCAATATTATTTACGCGCTTTATAAAAATGAGATAAAATAAACAATACAGGTAATGAGCTATATTGTATGCTTAATAACTGGGGGAAATTATACTTTTATATTAATGTAATTGCTCAGACAAAAAGATTCTGTTGAGGTAATTTATTTTTCTGAAAACATATGTGTAATAATTAATTACGCCCCTAGTAATTTTTAAAAATAAAATTCAACAAATATGCATTTTAAGTTAATCTCAAAAGGACTATATTGTGGACCCCCCATGACTTTCTATTCCATTGGGTTATAGAAATGAGGAAGCAAGTCCAACCATACCACTTTCCACCATTAGGGGCCGGATTCAGAGATGGCCAATTTAAGTCATGCGCTTAAGTGGCTCTCCTGCACGTATTTAACACAAGCTGACTTACGCCGTATTCTAACTTGTGTTGTGCAGGTGCTTATCTCAAAATGTGGGTTGTACAGGGCATAATATTCTAATGACCTGTTTCTTGTACCTGCCCCCCGGGTTGAGAGGTATCTACTAAAAAATTGTGGGGTTATGTGTTTTCAATATGTCACTGACAGTGTCTTTCATAACCGCATTTGCCTTTTGGAAAATCCTGCCTTTGCGCATCGTAGTTGCTCTTGCATGACGGGGTATAGGCGTATTAATACATCGCATTGATAAAATGATCATAGCTTCTATTGATAACTGGGATATACCCATCACACAATCAAAAAATAATCGCTGGACAGTGGTTGCACGCAATATTATTAGGTGAACAAATAAATCGTTGGATTTACTTAAAAAATATATTTATAAATATTTTTTTATGATTTAGCTTACCTAATAAAGTAATGTACGGTAACATAATAGCCTAGATGCAATGTCTTCCACTTGAGTTGAAGTCACATATACTTAATACATTACTTGCAAATGCAACCCAAAATTAAATTTTTTTTTTTGAGTGTGACTGCTGGGATGTGCTGAGGGAAGAGAAGGAGAGAGAGAGATTTTTGGAGCTGGAGCACATCTACACTCTAGGGTACACTGCAGCTTTTTTCTAATAATTTTGGAGCAGCTTTGCTCTCACACAAGTAACAAAACAAAAAAATCTCTCTCTGTCAAAGCGATTATGATCCAAACACTGTCTATCAATAAATCCATCTAATATTGGTCTGGTATTATATAGTCAATCATAGCCTACTTTTACATATTTTTTCTTTTTATAACTCTTTGATAATTGTAAGGAGGATAGGCAAAGGAAAATGAAACCAATATCTTTTTCAAAGAACATGCATATCAATTTTTGCGAAAAATGCTATAGATAATTTTAATGTTTTTTAAAAATAATGTTTAATATATTTCTCATAATGATCTATTGGCGGCGCTAGACATAAACAACCTTTTTTTTCCGAACAACATTGCGCGGAAAAAAAATGATAAAGTTAAAACTTTATCTTGCAGACATGCCTCCTTTGCATCAAATCTCCACCCCGCGCATCGCGTATATGTTGGAGAGACACTTAAAACAGCGGATAAGTCAAATGTCTGAATCACAAATAGCTTAAGCTACGCGGAATTTCGGGAGTAAGTCCCATTTGCGCGTGCTTATCTCAACTCTGAATCTGGCCCTATGAGTTTAAAATCACTGGAACAGTGGTGCCTGGTAGAGGACCCAACTTAGCACATCATGTTCCCATGCAGAGTGGCAGCAGTGTAGTATAATGGTTAAGGAACTGGGTTTGTAACCGAAAGGTTGCAGGTTCGATTCCCAGGTACACTGCCGTTGTACCCCTGAGCAAGGTACTTCACCTGCATTGCTTCAGTATATATCCGACTGTAAATGGATACTATGTATAAATGCAAAAATGCTGTGTATGTCGCTCTGGATAAGAGCGTCTGCTAAATGCCTGTAATGTAATGAGTGAGGCACCTGGTTTGGGAGGAAAAGAAAGAGGAGATCTGCAAAACTGGTGGGGAAAGAGGGGGATGGGGCAAAGTCTGGCAGCAGAGTGATAGTTTGAGGCTTGTTTGATATGTCAGACCCTTGATAACTTAGAGCCCAACCATGTGTTCCATACTGTTCCAGTGTAAATTACAGCTAAATCTAGTCCCACCCCCCAATTCCCATAGAGATCCATTCAAATGCAGAGACATTTAGTATCGCTTGTAAGAGTACCAGAAAATAAGATATCAAGAGTTTTTTGATGTTGGTCACAGGCATCAGGAAGTCATGGCATGCAAAGGATATGCGACCAAATATTAAAAATAAATACTTTATTCTATATATATTCTATATATTTATTCTATAGGGGTGCCAATAATTGTGGCCAACATAGTTTTGTTAAAAATTATTATTTCTTGATGAGGGATTTTTTTTTTCTCATAATAAATTAACCTCAATTAAAGGATGGATTTTTCTCATTTTGTCAGTGTGAGATTAAGCTAATTTGCCAAACAGTGAATTTTTTATAACCCTTTTTACTCATCTTTACCAGCGGTACCAACAAATTTGAGCACATCTGTATGTCTGTACATTTAGGCTGTTAGTTAATAAAAATGTGATTGATTCATTTTTATATACTCTGAATTAATTAGAATATTAATTGGATGCTATTATTTTGTCAGCATGAATTGATCTGGTGTTTATTGATATTTCTTGATAGTTGAAACTGACAAAAGAAGTTCAAAGGCTAGATGATGACTCAAAGTTGTCACGGTGCTCTTGTATGAAATTAAACTCTACTTTCAATGCAAATATCACACATTAGTTGTCATGGAGCCTTCTGCTTGTACCTTATAACCACACTCAGTGTGTAAATAAACCACAAGAGACCCGTGCTCCATTGTGCTGTTACTCATATGAGATGCCAGCTACTGCATCATTGCACTGGTTATTTATGATTGTATTATAGTGCATTGCTTTTTGAGGTGACAAACCATTTTAAGATACCAAATGAGATGATGTGGCAAGATGAAATACTGGCCCAAGTTATGTGGGCCAGCATACAAACAAAGGAACCTGCTGGCAGAAATGATATAGCTTATTTACTTTCTGTGAAATGTATTGGTGAAAGTATAGTTTATAACTTGGCATAAGTTTGACATCAATAATTTGCTATGTAGACAGATTTTTTTGTGTTGTTTTCACAGATCTATAGAGAATGTATGCTGTGTGTATGTGAGTGTCTTGGCTTTTTTAAATGTTAAAAACATGTATAATGTATGTGGAAATGCATATGCATGCCTGCATAATGGATACGAATGTCAGAAGTCCAAAAACCTTTACTTCACAGCATTATTTAACCCAATAAATTATCTGGGTATTGCCCATAGCATAACCAATTGATAAAGTGATTTAATTTGTGAACTGTCACCTAAACTGGCAAGTAGTTGAGGCGATGTTGGTGCCAATTAACAAATGTGTAGTAGTGTAGTGTATATGGAATAGTTGATGTAATCATAACACACATGCATCATGTGGAAGTCCAGTGTAAATAGACATCTGGTTCACTGTTGGCCTTCACCTACTATCTCAATAAGTCTGACAGGTACAATCATACTGGTGCACTAGCCCAGATCTTCAACATGTAATATATCCATTGTGCTAATGTTACAGAAGGCGATCTTTGCTCACGGAGATTGCAGGTTCCAATTCTGTCTAGTTTATCATGGGTTTGTTTATATTTATATAATATGTAAGGGCAGCTTAAATAAACATGCAATTTTGAAGTGTGCTGTTTTTGTTGAACAGAAAGCCACTATTCTTACTCGAAATCACCATAAAGCTAACAATGTTGATGTCTGGTGGTGGTCTAGACTACAGAACTTTTTTCTAATTATGATAACTTTGGCACCTGAGATGCTCCAAAAACAGTGTTTTATGATAGTTTTTATTAAAATGTGTGAGTATACATTTGTGATTGTGAGATTGGCTTTTAATGTGTGAGTCATGGAAAATATGTGAACTTGTCAGTAGACATGGTTTGAATTGTATTCCACCTAACGTTAATTCAAAACATGCACTTTCTTAAATGTATTTACTATGAGTAGGAATAAGAAGCTGTCCTTCCTATTGTAAGTCCACTCAAAAAGTCCACAAGTTTCACACAGCAATATCACTTGCTAGCTATCTTTCATTGGTATGGAGAGAACAGCTACCAGTAGAGAGTTCATGGCACTTGCTAATGTCAACTCAATATTTACGTCACTGGAAAGCTACTGTAGCTTACAGTTGCTTACAAGCTACTGTAGCTTACAGTTGCTTACAAGCTACTGTTAATGAAATACCTATGTGTAGGTAACTAACACATTGCTGAGTCACATCCTTACATAATTTTTTTTTTTTTAACCTGTGCATGCTGTAATTGGCTATGATTAACAATTAAAAGAGGTTGTGATTGGTTGAAGTATGTTGGTTTTGGCTGAAATAGGTATTGACCACTGGAGAGAAATAATAATGCAGGACTGGAAAATTGAGGAGAAGGAGAAGGAGAAACATGTTATTTAGAGCTTTATTATGGCTCTGTGAACTATCTGAATTCTGTGAGTTTACATGAGAACAAAGGGTATACAAGTTAATGTTTATAAGGAGTGAGAGTGGTCATAATTTATTTCTGGGAAACACTGAAAAGTACCAAACCCTCAGTGCTGTTTAAGTATGGGGCATGGCTTGCCAAGGTATAACTTGATGGATTGAATACCTGCCATCCCAATTTGTTTAATTATACTGAACAAATCATTTCACATAATTTTCTCAAAGCATGATTATGCCTTGGCCAGGACTGGTCCAGGTCCCACTGGGCTTTTTTTTTCTTTTTCACTTTTGTAATTAAGCTTTGAGCTACTGCCTTTTTGTCACTTCCCAAAATATTTCAGTTAATAGATTATTATTGGAGTAAATAGAGCAGGAAAACCTGGGCAGCATCTCACCCCACCTACCACCACCCACCACCCCACCGCCCTGCCCTGACCCCTCCACATTGATCTATGAGACTAGTCCCTGCCTTATCTGAAAAAGTGCAAAAACTATCTTTCTTGTACATTTGTCATCCTTGGAGAATAGGGGTGGCTCAGCAAAATGCTTATGCACAGAGAACTCCCAACCACTGCTAACAAAAACAGAAAAGCTAGATTAGATTATTCCACTGAAATTCTCACACAGCCCCTCTGGTAATGAAAAATATATAGTTTTTGCTTAGCTCAGATACTTGTTTTTCCTACCTTTTTTCTGAAACAAACTCACTTGACAAAGCAAAAAAAAAGTCCCCTGGTTTTAAAAGGCAGCCTGTGTGTTGCTGTCCAATGGAATATTAACCCTACAGTCTGTATAATGGAAAGCAGTATTCCAAAAAAAAACACTATCCTAATTTGCTTTTGTACCTTTGCTTTTATAAGCTAGGTTCAGGAGAGAATGTAGGTGGTAGTTAACATTGATTTGACTAGATGATGGGTGTGTTGTTAGGACCCAAAATCACAGGGCTAAAGAGTGGTTCCTACAAGAGAAAGTAACAGTGGCTAACTTAGTGTAGTGTCCACTGTCACGTAGACTATTTGTGAAATACTACTATCATGAGTTTTAAACACTACACATAGATACAGCTATACTCCCATTCCCTCAAAATTTGAAAGACACTGGAGTATTCCTTGGTTATCACTAGCATATTCTCAAACTGCTCGATGGCTAAACACACACACACACACACACACACACACAATGTAACTGTGGCTAGATATAAAAAAAACATGGTGAAATATGAGCAGGCTGGACATACGTGGTTCAGGTTTGTAGCTTTGCTGGTGATTTATTACCTCTCCCCAGAAGCAGCACAGAGGCACTGCATGACGGATATGTATGTGTCTGCCGTGTGTGTAATAAGGACATGATCAAATGAACAGATGAGAAATCAGATTAGTGTAATGAGCTTAGTGGTAACGTGTGGCTGATGGATGGTGCATGGTGTGCATGAATGAGTTTTTTGTAAGATTTATCCAAGTCTACTGTCCAGGATAGGCATATTACAGTCCATCCGCACCTCCCCCAACCAACCCCAGTATTAATGCATTAATAAAACAATAATAAATAAAACTAAATTATTGATTTGTTTGTTTATATTATTTGCTTATTATTACTGCTCAGCACTTTTAAATGAACACTATAAATCATTTATTAACTTGTTTGTTTAGCATATGTCCTAGAAACATTTGTAAGGTTGGTGTTGAAGTGTTTTTTTTTTTGCCTTAACATGTAACATGTATATTCTTGAAGCAAGTCTCGAATAGCCATAGACACGGCTTTATCACCATGGTCAATCCAACAGCCATTGAGGTGAAGTGTTGACAGAAGCTTTGAACTTGAGTTAAAATCACCATGCTGGTCTTTAAGCAAGTCACAACTCAAGAGAATAAAGCTGCATACATTATCCAGATATTCTAATGCATTGTATAGTATACGTTAAATAGTATACTATTCTATGTACAGTTAATCATGTATAGGTTAATAAAAGGTTATATTTCTGCCAAAAACAAAGAAAATTAAGTGAGTTAACTGGTCTTGCATTAGTTACAGTCCTGAAGATATGGCCTTTTTTTGTTTCTGGCAGAATTAGGTCATTATCCGACACTGTAGGTGTCTGACAAATAGGAACAGCACTCTGAGGTGAGGGAGGTCGGTTGAACAATAGAAATGGATTAGCCATGATCAACATGCTGTCAAAGTAAAAGGCCGTGTTCAGCTCTGGTGTAAGCAGTTGCCACCATGAAAAGATTTATATCCATGGTTCAATCAAGTTACTGTCAATTCTAAAAAGAAAACTCATCTGTTGTGACTTAACAGAGGTGGTGAGGCTCTGTATTACGTCAGAGATTCAGACATGTGCCGTGCATCTGCGTCAGCTTACAATAGCAACATCAGGCTGAAAACATAAGCTTGGGAGAAGACAGGGAGATGAAGATACAGAACCAGAATCGTATGGTGAATGTAGTCAACAAATGAAAGTGAACACTTGTTTTTTTGCCCTTCCGCCACCAGGAGGCAGACTGCCGAGGAGCGGGAGGCAGAGAGACAACAGGCCAATCGCCTGATGCTACAGCTTCAGCAGGAGGCCTTCCAGAAGACTCTGAACCAGCCCCTGCAGCAGGACCCACTCTGTCTGCACAACTCCTCCCTCTACGCCCTCCAGAACCTGCAGCCCTGGGCAGACGACAGCAAGGTGGCCTCCGTCACCTCTGTGGCATCTGTGGTCTGACCCAGGCAGCAATGGGGAGGGGGCAAGGCATTCTCTGGGTGGGACCTACGAGTGGGTGGGGGGTCAAATTTGAGGAAATGGGTGGAGTATTGAGTAGTGGACAGTTTGCCAAATCCTCTCCTTGTGCCTCGATTTGCATTGTGAGATGTGTGACTCAGAAGGGAGGGATCTTTACCTGTCATGCATTTTGCATGTATGTGTTTGAGTATATGTGTGAGAAAGTGTGTGTATGTATGTGTATGTTTGTGTCTGTGTGTGTGTGCATGTGTGGGAGTGTTTTTCCCTATATATTGCAGTTGTTTATTCCTTGTAAGGAATTGAGCTGACATTGTGATTTATCATAGGAACACTACAAGGGGATTTAAAGAAAGAACCTGATATACCTACTAATGTTTGTGTATATCTTTCAATGCTGAGTAATACATTTCTTGTGTGTGCACCCAAAGCTGGCCATGGAAAATGATGCTTCAGATCCATTAAAATGGACGCAGCAGACAAACTCTGCCTGTGAAATCATCTCTATTTAAGTCTGCAATGTGTTTTCCTGCATGCATCTGTCCAGTATCTTACCTTACATGAGATTCTCACTTTCCCTTCAGCTGTCTATCTAACAGAGGGAGGAGCTAATCTTCAGATGTCTGTCTAACAGAGGGCGGAGCTAATCATCAGATGTCAGTCTAACAGAGGGTGGAACTAATCTTCAACTATCTGTCTAACAGAGGGTGGAGCTAATCTTCAAAGATCTAACAGAGGGTGGAGCTAATCTGTCACAAATGACAGGCCCCGTCATTGAGCCTGACTGTCACTCAACGTTAGCCCACAGACTACAGTTCAGCTCAGCTGTGGCTAAATATTCTATTGTTTTCATATGCATATAACTTGACATGAACGCATGTTCCAAATGTGTCTGTGTGCACACTTTTGGGAATGCCCCCTGAGACAGAGACATTAATCCTCATATGATTTGTCAGTTTGGTCTACAGGCAGCTGTGTCCTTTTCTACCACGTTATGTCAGACTGACCACGACTTCCTATTTAATGTGCTTTATATTAAATGTCATTGTGACTTGACATTGATTCAAGAGTTATCAAATAGCCTTGTTTTTTTGGCATTTATCAGTTCCCCCTATGTCTCACTCTAGACTCTGGTATGTACATGTGCCAACACTTGATTGCAGACTGAGCAATGAGGGTTTGGTGGTATAGGCCAGCGATGCATCAATATTTTGAGACAGGCTGGGCTGAAAGCAAGAGAGCCACATCAGGCAAGTTAAGTAAGAAAATGACTTTATGAAGAAGAGCCACCCCTCGAACCATTGACGTATCTCCATGTCCCGGGTCACAAGTCTGAGGCGGATTTGTCGAAATACGGTCTCAGCCCTCTTTGGCAAGAATTCCCACAAGCCATTTTGGGCCAATCACTGATCTCAGGGCTCCTGGTACAATTTGGAGAGACTTATTACTTTCCATGTGAGCATGAGCTGATCACTTTCCCGGTGAGAGCAGAAAAACTAAAGTTGAGCCAAGAACAGACATCTCCGTTCAGGACGTCCCAAAACTCATATCCAGGCAGATCTCTCCTGGGGAGGCAGCTTTAGTTCATAGAACTGCACCCCCACGGTTCATGAACACATAAATGAGGCATCAAGCTCTGCTCACGGCAGCAAAGGTGTGCACGGATTAGCTGGGCTTTCTACGGATCTCAAAAAAAACTAAAAAACTGGCGGATGCGGAAGCGGAACAACACCCCTTTAGGCTTGGCAACAAACGAATTACGCTCCGGGCTAGGGATCGGCAAAGGTGCAGATGCGGGCATATCTGAAAACTGAGAAACAACAACAGCCTTTGAAATAAAAAAATGTACGGCGCAAGATATTGAACCAAGTCTTTTAAATTCTTTCTTTAAAAAAAAAATAATAATACCAACTCCCTCCCTGCCAATTGTCTTGAACTTCCAGCGGTTAAGACGATGTCAATCCATCAACGTACTGGAAGCTGTACACTTCTGTCTGCCATCAAGTGAGACGTGTGTCATGTTTTAATGTTTTGCACTTTCCGTTTTTTTTTCTGAATCGTTCACATGTAAAAAGGAACATATTCACTTTCAAATAAAACTTAATATATGGAAATGTTTGCATTTTCTCATTGTATGAAAGGAGTGTGCCGCTATTATGTTTGTATTAGTATTTCCTACGTTTGTTTCATAACCTGATGATACACTCATTGCTTTTTTTATTTTTAAATGTCCATTAACTACACAAGAATAGTTTTTGTTCAGTCCAATAACTGAAAACAAGCCCGTTCTCCCGTTTCATTCTTGGAATATTTGAGAAATTTTATGTGACCATTTTTAATCTTGTGATGTAAGATAATTTTGTCCTTTGAACAGTTTCAAATAGCATCTGAGCCTAAACATTGGGTCCCTGACTGGTACAAAACACTAGTACAAAGAATATCTCTTTATAAAATAGCACAGGCTATTTTATCTACAGGCTCTCCATGGTGCAAAACAAATTGAGCTCATCAAGATGGTTTAATTTTAAACTCAATGTAAATTCTGCAAAGCTAAACACAGTGAAATAACTACATAAAATGTGTTCTATGCTGTCTCTTCCCGTTTGTAGCTTGAATAAAAAATATTACTTCATTACAGGGACATAATTCTTTACTGGGTTATGGGACAACTTTATATACTTGATAAATTATGCATATTGTGTGCATGACATTTATATTTAACAGGCACTTATCTACAGCAACATACACAACTTATATTGTTTACATATTATCCACTTGCACAGATGCACGTATATATAACTGAAGCAAGATTGAGTAACAACGGCAGTGTCCTACCTGGGAATCAAACCCGCAACCCTGTGCGTATCAAGCACAGTTCTCCGAGCATTAGCCTAAATGACACTGCTGTTATGGACATAGACCAATACTGGAAGATTGAGCCTGACTGTCAGCAGCTTCAAAGTGACCTGACCTATAGTTTGTCTAACCGCATGACACAGTATGCAATAAATGTTCGCGAAGAACAGCGAATGCTCGCCGTTGCCTATAGTAGCCTAGCTAGGCTATATAGGACAGTGCATTGCAGCTTTACATAATGTTGCATGAAAAGTTATTGTGGCTGCGGTACTATTTTATGTTGCTCTTGTATGTCGGTTTACATGTCACCACTCATTGCTCAAAAGAAATTCAGTTCTGTGAGCATAACTTAGCAGTCTTAACTAGAGTTACAGCGGCAGCCATTAGTACTGGGTACAAAAGGGACACAATGACCACCTTCACATGACATGTCACGTTTACCAGTCAGGGAAAAAAATCTGGCCCGTGGAAAAAGCACCGTTTTGAGAAGGCAGTTGCTTTTCTAGTTCTTATACAGTTCTGTGCTATGATCAAAGAGTGTAAAGGAAACCAGCAGGCAAGCTTCAGCAAAAGTGAATAGGAGGTGATGGGTGTGTCCCAATACTACAAAAATGCACCCTCCCTTCCTCCACTACCAACTCCTCTCCTCTGTGCCCTGGAAACAGATCTTTGTGTTTGAATCTAATGTTGCTGATTACATCTTAAGTACGTATTAATGGTTACATATTAATTCATGTCTAGACGCAAACCGCAATGTCAGGTACATTGTATACTGTACATGCAAACACTCGTACTCAAAACGTTCAGGCAGTTTTGCATACTTCTGGGTAGGAGAGGAGTGGTAGTGGCCGTGGGGGAGTGGAGGAAAGAAGGTGGTGAGTGAAGAATACTGGGACGCGCCCCAAGTAATCAGAAACACTGTGTGATGACGTTGTCGAAAACGAAAACGATCAAAGAAGTCCTCGCTGATTCCAGTGTTAATATACGTCTATGGCTGATTCAGGTGTTTCGGCACAGTTGTAGACAACCGAAGTCGTCGCGGTCTCTGGTTCTAATGCCACCGGCACTTCATAGAAGCTAGACTAGTAAATTCAAGTGTCGTTATTTTGATCCAGCACACAAACGTTTGCTCAACCTTTTAATTCGATATTCAGCTGGTGTTGGCTACATTAGCCACTTAGCTTGCTAGTTAAGAACTCCTTTAATTAAGAACCTTGCTACCTAGCTAGCAGGTATAATTCCACTAGCCAGTAGCCACCCGTCTCGCAGTTCCTTGCTAGCGTTTTATTCTTCATGGCTGTCCACTGACAAGCTAGAAAGCTAGTTTAGTGACTAGCAATAGCAAGTGTGATTACTGTGCAATAGGCTATTTCATACATACTGTGCATTGTTAATTGAAAACGCGAACACATAAAGGTTTGCTGAAAGTCGGTTACTGCATCCAAATGCAGCAAAACTTCGTTTTTCAACCTTGTTCACTGCAATCTCAGTGCAATTTCATACATTCAAAGTCATATGAAGGACAACAAAGTTCTGCGCCAAAAGTTTATTAACGTTAACACACACAGCACAACACACACAGCTTGCTAAGTTCGCTGATAGTAACATTGTAACTATGACCTGATACAACAAGTATGAATTCAGAACATTTTATTCACCTACGATCGTCTGTAGAATAGGCATCAACTGCTTAAATATCAGGATTGTTAACTGACATTGCAAAAAATCAATATTTTCTCATTTGTATGCATAAACTATATATAGCCTTGCGTTCGTAGCGAAAACATTTACCCACTCTTCAAATAATAAAATACGTCATCAATGCGCACCCAGAAGATGTAAAAAAAAATCGCTTTTTAAAAAGATTTGCAGATGAACATATCGGGTTAAATACGTAAAAACGTTGCTTAGACCAAATGCATTCCACATATGTTGCTCAAATAAATAAGGCTCTTGTACATTTACTCATAAAGGCAACTTGAAGCTCAATTCCCATTCATGTCTGAGGTCTGCATATTTTTCTATAATTGATGACGGAAGTACCCCTCGAGCTTTACGTCTCGCTCTTCTGGTATCTGCTATGATCTCACGCAGTTCAGCAACCATGGAAGTTAAAACCATAGATCCCTGTTATTCAAATCGAGGGCCGAGAACTGCTGGTTTTCCACACTCCCTTTACCTGGGAGTCAAGTGTGAAGACAGCCTGGCCAATCAGTAGCACTAATTGTTCAACTAATTACCTGGGAGAAAGAAATCCAGGGCCGGATTTGGATTTGAGGTTCAGATTTTAATATCCATGCCATATATGGTTAAAACTACTTTACTGATTTGCACCTTGTAGTCTATTCATCAATTGTATGCTTTCCACCGTCCTGCGTTCAAAAGGTGTAACGTCAATTCTTCCAACATCTATTCATTAGACACTAGTGGATCCCCCACCCCACCCTGCCATTAATCAAATTTAAAAATACTTGTTGACTGATTTGAAAAATATTTGAGAAATCGTTGGCCACCTGTCAACCTATATGCAAAGTCTTATCAAAATCGGATCAGAACTGTAGCCGCTAAGGTTGTTACGGACAGACAGACACATGGACACAAGTGATTACGATAACCCCGCTCGCAGCGCTATGCGTGCAAGGGTTTAATGAACAAGTCATGTAAAATTGCTCCACCCTAACACCCCACCCTAGCTATACAGCCCTGAGCATGTAGCCTAGGCTACTTGGTGGTGCTACAACAGTCATACAAATTACTGGTGTATTGCAAGTATGAATTGCTACATATGTTAATTCCCATTCTCATTCTCCAGCCCAGACATACAGGGCTGATAAAACATTTGGTGGCATTATGAGAGTGAATTTAAATCTCATTGTTCAAACATTCATTAAAAATCACCATTATATCTCAAATTTGCTGCAAAGATTATTCTCTTAACAGCACTTCTGACTCAAGGACCAATAAAAAGTTTATCATGGTGGCAATTTTGTGCTCTGTCCAATCACAATAACAAATGTATTGTTTTACAAGCCAGTTACACTAAACAGCTCAAATACAGAAAACATTTTCTTGATGCAGCAGCTTCAAAGTGATCATATTCACTTGTATTTCGGGAACAAAGAATAGCAACTAAATTAGTTCTCAGTATAAAATGCAAACCTTAGGATTGAAAGGCTCAGCAAACTGGTACTGTTGGGGATTACTTTGAAATTTTTACATTTTAAAAAAGGATTTAAAATGTGGATTACAAAAGATAACAGGCAATTATGTTTTCTTACAGGGAATTGTCAACATGTAGAAAAGCTCATTGGGCCATGTAGTAGAAACAGATACCCATTGGGGTCTTCAAGGCTTGGCTTGACAGAGTATACATACATAATAATGATGGACACATATGCTTAGAAGGGACAAGAGACCCAAGAACAGAGTTTTAAGTCAGGGACTATCTTGCATTGCCCTTTTCAGCCCTCCTCTGCCTTGGGTACACATTCTAAAAGCTTTATAATTGGTTATTCTAAGCTAAAGACGGACCACCTTGTTCATAGAATTGCAACGGCCATATTTCTAGCTTTCCAGCTAGAGGAACAGCGCTGGTATGAAAACGATATGTGAACTCTTGACAGGTCTAATTTCAAATTACTCATTCTATTTCAATAACATAAACCCAGCAGGAGCGTGTAGCAAGGCACTTCAGCCAAAGTGATTTGGTAAATGTCAAGCTGTGTAAATGAATAGTACATAACATGTAAGTTTAAGATATACAAGCCATCCTGGATAAGAGTGCTACTAAACAAAATAAATATATAAATAAATAAAAATAAAGCAATAAAATGGTAAGCTATAATGTATCTGCAAGGATATCCCATTCTGTCCTGTTAAAGTCTCACGGCAATTTAAGTGTTAGAATAAATCTAAACATAAAGGCAAACAATTAATAGCAAATTCTTTGTTATCGGCAATATACGACAGGTAATAAATGGAAAGGAAAGAAGGCCAAAAGCCTTGTTGTGCTCCTTGTGTTACTCCCTATATTGAGCTGATACTGTGTTATGTTACAAAAAAAGGCTTTTCATCTATATATGCTGTTCAGGGTCAGACTCAGGTCAGACAAGGAAAGACGTGTTTAATAACTTAAACTCCCAATGGAAGACTTTTGTCTGGTTTTTTTTGTTGTTGTTTTTTTTAGAGAAGATACACCTATCAGATTTTTTAATTAAACTGAGATTGCAAGCATTAGTCTTTTTATACAGCCTAAGATTGGCTTCGCAGTGCTGTTGAAAGTAAATTACATGCATTCTTATCCTATGATACTGTGCTTGCTCAAGTACATGATGTTATATTCAATATTTTTTATCACAGATACATATTAATCACTGCCTTGTTGAGGCACGCACTGTTAACAGCATAATACGTTGTGATAAACTTTACTGGACATACAATGTAAGAGAAAATGAAAGAAAAAGAAGCAATACTTGCTTTGACATCACATTTACAACTGAAATTATTTTTCTTTTTCTTTTGGCAAAGAGCAAACATAACAGTTGTCATGCCACTGTTCTGGTTTAGATAACTTTGTTTGTGTTAGCAGTGGCATCAAACTACAGAGTCTTGAAGATTTGGTCAGGAATGTATGTCTGGCCTGCCACAGACAACGCCCCCACCCCTATCCAGCAACAGTGTGTTTTGTTATTTGGAAGAGCATCATGGATGGCTGGAATCCTGTCAGTAGTAAGCAGTCCTCCGTGGAAGCCTTCTTGGCCCCTATTTCCTTTGGCACACCTATGCTATTCCACCCCCCCCCCCCCCTAACACACACACCTTCTAACCACCCCTCTCAGCCTTTGTGGAGACGTGACTTGGCCCTTATCTTGGAAATTCCTGCTTAATTGTGTTTATAAGACCATGCATTGTGTTTTGCTACAGGTGCTTAAAGACTTTTTTTTTTTTTTAGGTGTGTGATATTTATTTTTGTGTGGTTGTTTGGAGCCTTGTCCTTATCCAGCAAAATGTCACCCACCCAAGAAGACCGAGGACTACAGCTTCAAAGTATCATACTTCCTATCACAATGTTTTGGATCAAGCCCTTTTGTCTTCAACAGCCATTCTCTCTTCTTTACCCCCCCCCCCCCCCCCCCACCCACCCACACACACACACACACCCCACCCTGTCATTCCTTGCGAAACACTGGTTGGCCTGTTTACTGAACATGACAAATCTTCCTTTGTGCTGCTTACAACAGACTTACGTACAATGTAAGAACTAAAATTTTGCCCGTTTTATTTTTTTAAAGGTATGCACTGACCAATTAAAATACATTTTATGAAGTAAACATGGTTATCTGGCAATGCAATGTATGACTGTGTAAGCCAGACAATTTCAGACTGTATAAACCGACATCTAGAATTTTGCACGCTGTTTTCTACCAATCAATTTGTACCATCCCATCATTTAAATTTAGATTTTGGTAATACCTCATCGTAATCTTTTGTCTTTTTGAAATCACGTTGCCTTCTGTGTTGTCTGAAGCTCTTGGCAGCTGCTGCATTTGATCAAATAAAACTGGACAAACTGACATGATATAATATACTATCGCCTATATATCAAATGATGTTTTGTTACTGTTTGTGATAAATTACTCCTCGGGCAAGTGTAGGCCTATGAGTAAAATGTGGAATAAGTTTGTCTGATTGAAAGATTCTGCCATTGTTTGGCAGCAGACAGCTTCATTGGAAGCGTCCCACACAGTGTTGAGATTGACAGTGATAGAAAAATGTCAACATGAGGAGGACGTGATAAACAAAAAGGGCTGCTGTGTCGAGAAGCATTCTCGAATGATTCCTGAGAGAACATCTGTCATGAACGGAGTCTGAAAGTAGATGGGGAACTTTGTTTTTCTCCCCTGACACACACACGTACGTTCAGATATATGATATGATCAAATATGCCATGCATTCTCTTAAAAGAAAGTATATTTGCTTTGGAATGTCTCTTAGTTCTATGTCAAACAATAAAGTATTAACATTATGGGCAATACCCTTGCACAGTCACTGTATCAATTTGTTTGCAGCCTCTTGACAACCACACTTCCATGGTACACCTGGTTTTATAAAATACATGCAGAACGTGACATGATGTCTTCAAATATTCATGCTAGGCCAGAAGTAGCTCGAACTAAACTAAACTGTGGTACATCAGTTCATGCTTAGCAGCCAGGAGAAGATGCCCTGCAGGTCTTAACCTTATAATAACCACAAGATCCAGTGTTCCTAGGCTTTCTCTATTCATTTCACCAGCCTTGATGTTAATTAATGTATGTGTCAAATGGTTTAATGTAATCTTGTTTTAAGGCGTATTTTCCTATTATTATAAAAGCACATTTCTCACTGATGGTTTTTAAAGTTACAATAGGTTTTTAAGTATACAATTTAAAAACCTACCCGACCATGCATTCCACCCAGCTACTCGTTCAGACTATGGTAATCTCATACCTAGATTACTGCAACTCGTCGCAAGCCTACCAACATGCGCCATAAAGCCTCTACAACTCATCCAGAATGCAGCTGCCCGACTTGTCTTCAACCTTCTGAAGTTCTCACATGTCACTCCCCTGCTGAAGCCACTCCACTGTGGCTGCTGGTCACTTGCAGCCGTGCCAGGGCAAGGTTCAAAATTTTAACTCTGGCCTACACTGCAGCCAACAGGACAGCCCCTTCCTACCTACAGGACATAATCTAGCACTACACACCCACTCAACCACTCCTCTCTACTGCGACAGAACTTGCGCTTCCCGCCCTCCATGTGAACGGTAGGCAAAAGTAGGCTATGGTTGACCATCTGGTATATTATACCAGACACATATTAGATGGATTAATTGATAGACAGTGTCTGGATCATATTCACTTTGATGGAAAGACGAGTTGTGTCAGCAAAGCTTCTCCAGAATTATTAAGTTGCATATAGGTTATTGTGTTCAACCACCTTAGGCTACATGACTTTATTAGGTAAATTGTTAAAAAAAGATTAGACTTTTAAATATTTTTTTTCTGTAAATCCAACATTTTATTTGTTTACCTAATAATATTGCGTGCAACCACTGTCCAGCGATTATTTATTTTGATTGTGTGACGGGTATATCCCAGTCATCCATATGAGCAATGATCATTTTATCAATACAATGTATGAATACGTTCAATGCATGCCTATACCTCGTCATGCAAGAGCAACTACGATGCGCAAAGGCAGGATTTTCCTAAAGGCAAATGCGGTTATTAAAGGCAATGTCACTGACACATTGAAAATGCATAACCCCACAAACATTTCTTTAGGAGATACCTGGCAATCCGAGGGGCAGGTACAAGAAACAGGTCATTAGAATGCATAACCCCACAAACATTTCTTTAGGAGATACAGCTGATACAGAAACTGGACCGGTTAGGACTGAACACCTCCCTGTGCAACTGGGTGTTGGACTTCCTGACGGGGAGACCGCAGACGGTTCAGGTCGGCGGCAACACCTCCAGCACCATCATCCTTAACACAGGGGCCCTCCAAGGAGCAGTGCTCAGCCCCCTGCTCTTCACGCTACTTACCCATGACTGTTCACCAAAACACAGCTCCAACCTCTTCGTCAAGTTTGCGGACGACATAACAGTGGTGGGTCTCATCAAAAAGAACGATGAAGTAAACTACAGAGACGAGGTGAGCCAACTGATCAGATGGTGCAGCGACAATAATCTCATTCTTAACGTCGAGAAGACGAAGGAGATTGTTGTCGATTTCAGGAAAAAACACACCCAGCACCCTCCACTGACCGTCAACAACATGGCTGTGAAGAGAGTGAGCAGCACCAAGTTTCTGGGTGTGCACATCACAGAGGACCTTTCCTGGAACACTAACATCACATCACTGGCCAAGAAAGCTCAGCAGCGGCTCTATTTCCTCCGCAAACTGAAAAGAGCCAAAGCCCCAGTCCCCATCATGCGTTCATTCTACCGTGGCACCACTGAGAGCATCCTCACCAGCTGCATAATTGTGTGGTACGGGGCCTGTACTGCATCCTGCCGAAAGACCCTGCAGCGTATAGTGAGAGCAGCTGAGAAGGTCATTGGTGCCCCCCTCCCTTCTCTCCAGGACATTTATGACACACGCCTGGTCCGCAAAGCACTCTGCACTGCAGGCGACCCCACTCACCCCTCACACCGCTTCTTCAGTCTCCTGCCGTCTGGGAGGAGCAGCAGACTGAGGGACAGCTTTATCCACCAGGCGGTCAGGAAGCTGAACTCTCTTTCAGCTCTCCCCCCCCTCCCTTCTCTGCCCCCTGCCCCCACAGACTCTGGACTACGACACCTTTAACCCCCCCCCCCCCCCATAAATCGCTGGCCCCCACTGACTCTGGATTATGACACTTTTAACCCCCCCCCATAAAATCGCTGGCCCCTGTCCTGATCTGTCCCTGCCCCCCCATGCACAGACTATTGGCACCAGCCACTTTTATTTATTTATTTGTACTTGTACTATTATATTTGATATAATTGCTGCTACTGTAACATTACATCCATACTTGCACTGCGTCCATTTGCACTATATGTATCTTAGTTTTAGATTTACTTGTATTTTATATTTTCACGCACTTTTAGATTTATATCTTTTTATATTGTGTATGTGTTTGTATTTTATGTTTATCTTTTTCTTCTTTTATTGCACCGTGGATGATGAGAGGAACAAAATTTAAATCCTCTGTATGTCTTGTATATATAGTAGAGTTGACAATAAAATTGAACCTTGAACCTTGAACCTTGAACCTTGAATATCATGCCCTGTACCACCCACATTTTGAGATAAGCACCTACGTAACACAAGTTAGAATACGGCGTAAGTCAGCTCGCATTAAATTCGCACAGGAGACGCACTTAAGCGCATGACTTAAGTTGGCCATCTCTGAATCCGGCCCTTAGCCTTAAGACTTAGCCATAGCATTACTGTATGAAATAGACTTGAGGTTTATGGCTTTGGATAGCTTCTACTTTGTTAGAATTGTACTTTATCTGACCTGTGCCTGTATTTGTTCCAACGACCTTCAGTATGCACTTGTTTGTACGTCACTTAAAAGCGTCAGCTAAATTAACGTAATGTAATGTAATGGGTGGATCATAATAGGTTACAAGCATTTCCTTATATTAAGCTCTGTGATGGATAATGACAATCAATCGTCTGTATCGTGCCACCCGCTGTAATTATGTTATATTTACAAGAGAGACAAGAGCGATAAATGCTGCATAAAGATGATCGCTTCTGTCGCTCTGGAGAAAGTATCTTACCTACCTGCCGTCAACATGAAAAACCGCACGTAAAAAATGTTGGCAGCCTACCGTAAACAACAATGATGGAAGCAAAAGGGGCATTTTGTGGGAACTAAACTGTGAATAGCTTTCATATACATATTGCCTTCATGTAGTAGGTGGCATAATTATAGTCTTTACAGCTCTGATTTATTGTCCAAAAAATCTGGCCACTGTAACATTGCATGTATTTGATCATTTTTACACAACATGTGTAACTGTAGGAATAAAGACAACTAACAAGGTAATGGCTGGACAGCTCATTGATTGGAAATAAAATATAGGCTAAAGCTAGCACAGCTTGTGATAGCACAGTCTATACAAAACAATGACAGGCTATTAACCCTTACAGAAAAACTAGTAAAGTTTATTTTTAAGTATACTAGGCTAATTTTTATAAACTATTAAAATACTTGTAGGTGCACTATTTTGATATTGAGACTAAATTGTCCCACTTTTTAATTAATAAAAGTATACTTACAGCATACTTAGATCTAGCCTATACTTTTATGAGTTAAAAACATTACATTTATATTATTTTTTCATTAATAAAAGTATACTTATAAGTGTATCTTAAGTATACATTTATGTGCCAATTTAGTCTTTAAGTATCAAAATAGTACACTTACAAGTATACTAATAGTTTATGGAAATTTGCATACTTAAAAGTAAACTTTTTTACTAGTTTTTCTAAGGGAAATTGAGCTCATCCATCATAGATGTCAAAATTACATTTTCACTGGCATAGTTTTAACTCAATCACAGCACAAATAAACGTGTCTTTACACATCACTCAGTGAGCAATATGAATGTGACATATGTGTAGTAGGCTTAGACAATGTTTTAACCTTGTATAGAATTAGACAGTATAAAATGTACGTTACAGTAAAACTTCTGTAGAAACAATGTTTAGTCTCTCATAAAACCTGGTCAGCAACTTTAGTGGCCTATAGGTGGCATTTAAAGCACACTGCCGTAGAATGCCAAACCGGTCAGAATCATGAGTCTCTGCAAATTCTTAGTGTGTTAATTACATGTTGTTAACATGTGAAGTACTATAAAACACCAAACCAGTCATAATTTGCTTGATCATGAATGTCTGGTTCAGAAAAATGCTGCATTTTTGGTGGGCTATTTATTAACTTGACTTTAAACACCTTCTGCCCTGCAAATATGCTGTTTTTTTACATCCTGTTTGGAAGCAGACTCCTGGCCCAAATAGCAGCTTTTTGATCCAATTAAAGAAATAAATAAATGCTAACGTTAGCTATTTAAAATGCTTTCCAGTTATGCTAAGTGCTTTATACATGTGATACGGCATAGCTGATGCCAAGCCAATAAATTGTGCCATTTTAAAAGCCATCCTGCTCTGCTAATTACAATACCCTGTCTTTCAATAAAGATCAGAATCTTAAGTACCATATTGGTTTTATTAGGAACAAACATATGATTGCCATTTGACCAATCACCCTTGACAGCTGGCGTGACCAATCAAGCAAATTCAAGGCGAAATCATCAAATCAAATCAAATCAATATTTATTTATATAGCGCATTTCACAACTAGATTCATGCTTCACAGAAAAACCCAGCTTAAACCCCCACAAGAGCAAAACCCAGCCTAAACCCCCACAAGAGCAAGCCAGAGGCAACAATGGCAAAGACAAACTCCCTGGTGTAACTAGGACGAAACCTTGGGAGGAACCAAACTCAAGGGGGGAACCCATCCTCCCCTGGTCGGCTCAGGGTCTAGGTCTTAATGACCAGCATGGTCAAAACAGCCAATGTCCATGATAATATAATTTGCAGCGGCTAGATGACAGTCCAGATGTGGCGGCAATGATGGTGGGGAACTGGGTGCCAATGGTGGCGGTCTACAATGGACAAAATATTCACTGTTAAATGGAACATCTGAAAATGTTAATTTTTTTAATCTATTTTTTTGTAATTACTGGGCTATGTAGCTACATACCTGAGCAATTTTATTCTTCCATATCAACACCATTTTTAATTTTCACATTTTTGAAGAAAAAAAATGGAGAAAAAAACACTTTGACCAAGCATTTGCTGAAATAGGTGTATAAAGAGGAGTCTTTGCAGAGTAGATTGAAATTAAAATGCTGTTAATAGTTCAAGTGTGGCACCATTTTTCTCGACCAGCCATCTGTGAGCACATGCATTATAGCTGCTTTGTTTTTCCATAAAGTACACATTTTAACATGTTACCCACACATGCTAACTGTGTTTTTTTAATTTGTGTGTGTGTGTTTTTCATCAAATATAATTTATTTTGCCTTTATTTTCATGCAAACCGATGTTGGTGACCTATTGGATTGTGAAAAGGCAATAGGATCACTAAAAATAGACATTAACAAGGCAAGGCAAAAAACTAAAATGTTGGAGGTGAGTTCTGTCAGAAGTAGGGTGGAAAAGGTGAACATTAGTTAAAGGTAAATTCCATACCAGTATTAGAAAGCATTCTTCATAGAGTTATCAACTCTGTTGACAGTTTGACAGTTTCACATTCAGAAGATTCAGATACCCTTGGGATGTTCCAGTTCAGGCTTGACACATTGCTGGATATTTTCTATCAGAATATTTGTTATCAACTGAAAATGACAAGTCTAGAAGAGCTGAATGTCTTGCTCCCATCCTTAGATAGTCTAATGCTCAGTTTTAGTTTAGAATTTACTCAGAACCACTGCTGGATCAATGAAATGTTTCTCTGCCATTAATTCAGAGAAGTATTCCAAGGTTCTGGTTTCAGTTTCACCTTCAAAATGGTTTAGGCAGAACCACAAACGAAATAGTACTGATTGGGCAATATCCCTCTGAGTAAACACATAGATAATCCATTAGTTAATCCCACAGATTAGTGGAATTATCTAACTTTTTCAATCACTGATACACTAGGGTACCACTTTTAATGTTGTTTTATTTTAAAATGGCAGATTTTATGTGAAAGATGATATAATAAAGTTGAAGTTCAAAGTCAAAGTTTTTCATATATGGCCAAGCAATTGCCTGTTGAATAGGTTAAAACTATTTTTTTTCCATTCTTGATAACAGCTTTGACATTCAGGATTACAATGTATTTGTGTTATCCCACAGAGTCAATATTATTCTGAATGTTTACAGTTTTACTGTAACTGTTTTTATTTCATATTTTTGTAAATAACTTGTAAATATACGTAAAATATGTACATATTTTTTTTTTATATTTTATAATCTTATCCCCCTTTATGGGAAATCAGTTTTAAACATCTCCCATGTTTTTTATTTTTACTTTTTAGCATTAACTTTTGGCTAATGTAACTTGAAGAAATTAGTGTGCATTGGTAGAAATGCCTGCATTTGTGATATAATTTTCACAATACTGGGAGAAAACTAAACTAAAATTTCATATTTATACTCTGATTGAGGCCACACCAAAATAAATTGATAAATGCAGCGCACATTTAGGAAAGATCGTTAGCGCCATCTAGAGGAATATATAGTGAAAATCACATACAAATTCCGAATGACCTTTTTTCCCCCCGCCCATACTTTGTCACTATTGGACAATATTGGCAGAAGACTCCATATTATATTATCCTATTCGTCAGATCATCTGTCAGTTACGACCAACATAAGTACCTTTTCCTTTCACGAATTGCGCTCTAGAAACCTTGAAATTGGCCGTAAAGACGATATGGCGGAAGACTGCAGCCCAGATTTTAGCAGGCCACAGATGTTTTTATTTGGTGAGCATGTTAGATTCGTGTTCGCTATATAGCTAGCTCACTTCGCAATAGTTGGGTTTAAACGTCAACGCGCATTTCAATAAACAACCGTAGCTTGTTAGCAAGCAGTCTAGCTTGCATGGCTTGTGTGTGATTGGAAGCTGCACGTAGGACAACAGTTAGCCTGACGTTAGCTAGCTAACTAACAACATTAGCGAACAAAGAGGAAAAGACGCCACTCGTTCAATTTACGATATTATTTGTGGTTGAATCTGTGTGCAGCTTCATAACGTTAATCGTGTTTTTCAGCTAACTTTAGCTTGCACGCTTGAAATACAGAGTACACGAAGCCGAAATTTTATTTCAAAAACATTGAAATACTAAGCGGCTATGTGAAGCGATTGACCAGCTAACGCTACATGGCTAACTATCAGAATCTACTGTCCCAGACGGTCTGTTTGGAGACTGGATAGCAAAGCGTTACTTTAGACAAACTGTACATGCGCGTATTGTGTTCGCTAATGCGCCGAGGCTGGTGGTAGACGTTTTAGTCGCATGTATGTCATTTGCGTTGCTTTAATCGAAGAGATGCACACTAATTGATATCGGTGTCGATGAGCTCAATTTACCTAACGTAACGTTAGCTAGCTTTGCTAATGTAACCTGGCTGGCTCCTTTGCTTGGTAACTTAACTTGGCTAAGCAGATAACGTTACAGGTTAGGCCCGTACACATTGCCTGCCCCAGCCACCCCCAATGCATGTAAAACACGGAACGTACTGACTACACTGACCAAACATATTATTGTAAACAGGGTATGCAATTAACACCACCAGCCAAATGCTGGTAGCTAACATTTGATTGTGGTTGCTAACGTTAATATTTGATCATCTCGCAACCTCTTTGGTAGCTAGGTTAACCAACCAGGTCGTGTTATATGGTAAAAGTCAATGTGGCTGGTGCTGAATCCACAAGCCGCTCTGGTCAGTGGGTGAAAAGGTTAATTGCATGCCCTGTATAAGAGATGTCGATAAGCACGCAACTGCTTAGCCAGCTAGTGCTTTGTCAGAGTTGCATCTGCCTTCAAAGTGTTATAACAGTAATTCTACTTTTGAGTGCAACATCCAATGAGCAGGTTGCTTTATCCCCGTTTATCATGCACTTTTTAATAGCAACACCAGCATGATTGTTAAACGGTCAAGGCATTGGCATGCAATTTAATGTCATTTTTCTATATTTCAAGCAAAACATCGGATACAATTCGCTCATGATCATGACAACGTTATAATTATGCAAATGAAAGGCTACCTGCATCCCGTTCTGTATCAGGGTCTATGGGCAAAACTGATGAAACGTGAACGAGCGGTATAAAACAGGAAAGGATTATCTGAATAAAGATTGCACAGATAAGGACTTAATCTAAATAAAAATCTATGTGACCCGTGTCTGGTGATGGGTTCGTTTGATCTTTGTTATTTTGTATGTAGAGTTATGCTTCATCTGTCCCTAAGCCAGGTGTTGACAGCCGTTGGTAGCGCCACCGATTATAGAGCTAATGAAACTTAATTTTCCCAGTGCCGTTTTACAGTAGACTATGCTAATTCAGCATGTGGTTAATTTTTGTATGAACAGAGCCAATATTAGCCAAGGCCACACACTACTTAATAATGGATAGTGCCAAACATATTAACAAGCACCGTGATGAATAGATTTAATCTCTTCTGTGTCCAATGCAGTAGTTGCATTGGTGCAGGGGTGAGTTGTCATGTGAAGGCTTCACAGCCAGGAAGCCACTCCTGTATATGCATTGGTGCAGGGGTGAGTTGTCGTGTGAAGGCTTCACAGCCAGGAAGCCACTCCTGTATATGCATTTGCACTGGGTAATTCTGTCTTCACAAATGTGCATAATTTCCCTCAGGCTGTGAGCTAAAGCCAGACAAAAAGGAATACAAAGTCGAAGTGGACGACGATGAAGCGGAGCACCAGCTGTCACTCAAAGCGGTAAGGCCAGCCTGCAGAATGCACTGGGACAAGATACTCTAGAAATCATCCTTCAGTGAGTGAGGTTTCATCAGTACTTACTACCTTTTGGTTAGGGGATAGAAACTAGCTGGATTTGTAGTTTTAAAATATTTTTTATAAATATGCAACTTTAATGTTTTTGGCTTTTGTATTGCTTTCCTGTTTTTTTTCACCTCTTAGAATGCATCCTCATTAGTGGCCTTAGGAGATCCAAACTTATTCAGAATGCTGCTGCTCGGCTTGCCAGCAAACTAGCAACATATTTGCATCTCATCATGTCTCCTCGCCTCCCTGCCTTGATTACCTATTATGGCTAATATTAGATCAAAACTGTGGTGCTGGCTTCCTGGGCATGAACAGGAACAGCCCTATCAACAAACACTACAGCCCTGCCTGACCTCTGTTATCTGGTATTCTAGCAGTTATTTACCTTCAGGGATGTTGAAGGTAATTCCCCCTGCTCACACTCAAATTTCCCCTGCTCACACTCAGATTTCCCCTGCTCACACTCAAATTTCCCCTGCTCACGCTCAAATTTCCCCTGCTCACGCTCAAATTTCCCCTGCTCACGCTCATATTTTCCCTGCTCGTTTACGCTCAATTGGGGCCTCCTGTTTACATTTACATTGCAGTAGCATCTCACTTATCTTTCACCTGCTCCATCATCCAGTCAGCAAACACTGGGCTTGTTGCTTTCCTCTGGAAGCAGTGCACACTCGTATGCGATTGGCCCAGGCATGTCACGTGTGAACCTGGGCCAATTGGATGTTGGTATATTGAATAAGAAGAGGGAAAGCAGTGACTACATGTGCACAGATAACTGAATCGTCCCCAAAGCTATAACAGGCTCAGCGTACTGATGGTAGCTCACTAGGTCGGCTACACTGTGTGGGAAGAACAGGCATTGAGGCACGAGGAGGAGTGTTTAGTTTTGTGTTATCTGTGTCCTGCAGGTGTGCTTGGGGGCGGAGGCCGAAGACAAGTTTCATACCGTGGAGATTGAGGGCTTGACATACGATGGCAAGATGTCTAAAGTCCAGCTGGCTGTGCTGAAGCCGTCCGTTCTCCCCTCTGTGAGTGCTCTTCCACCCTACCACTGTCATTTTCTTGTGTCACATAGTGCATGAAAAGGTTCAGATAGCCAAGAGACTAAAGATTACCTTATTAGATATTGCGTCTATTGATGATACATTGCCAGTGAACTTATGTCCAGAGGTACAACTTGAGTCTTATACTGTGTATGTTTGTGTTTGGGGGTGGGGGAGGGGGTGTCAAGTGCAGCTGTTTGCTAAGCTAGTGTAAGACTGCACACTTGCTCAGATTGTAGTAATGCTAGCTATGCATTTAACACAAAACACAGCCATACATGCTTAATTCAAAGGGATTAATATGGCTAGCTAACTATTTTCCAAGTGAAAGCTCGAAGAGTCCATAATCAGTCATTCTCAGCAAATCCCAAATTCACTTTCCGTGAACTCTCCCCATTTGAATTGCCCAATCGTATATATGCACTCATTACTAGAGATCGGTATTAAACTGGTACCGGCTCCTGATTGGTCAGGACCGAAATACCGATAAGCTCCTGGACAAACAGTGCGGCTATTGATATTTAAACGTCTTCTTTTTTTAATAATGAGGAGTTGCAGGCGTCAGGTGATTACGTTCGACGTTGTCTGTTTATGTTCTGTGCACTCCAGTTATGTGGCACTGATGGCAGACAGGTTAAGACGTTCAAAAGTGTGGGCCCACTTTACCAAAGCAAACGTAAACACAGCAAAATGCAATTTATGTAAAAAAAAGCTGTAATGGGAGTAATATTAGCAATCTAATTAAACGCTTAGAAATAGAACATGCCATGAATCTGAAGCAGTGCAGTGTAGGCTATTTGACTGCTTCAGCAAAGCGGCCGCTGCACCATTCCATTCAGTGCGGCCCTCGATCTGGCTCCGAAGCTGATGCAATTCTCCAAAATAATGTGACTGTCTGGACCTCATCAAGTCAAGGTAAAATTTGTTATAAATTCATAGTTAGTAACTTTGGAAAATAACACCATCAGCATTTACTAGATGGCCATCCACATAGTAACAGCGCTGGACAACGATGCATTGAATGTTAACTGACCTGGATGACAACAGTATTCAAGTTTTGTTGCTCCAAATCATTCTCTGTTACCTGTTCATAATGTACATGGAATATCTTTCCCGAAAACTCACCGAAAAGTAGTTTATATAGTGAATCTTTGGTCTTACGTTACCTAGCTTATTCGCCTGCATTGCATAAATCTAGAACTAAAACACTCAATAGCTTTTCGGGAAATGATTCCCTGTACACTACGAACAGGTAACAGAGAATGCCTTGGAGCAACAAGTCATTCTCTGTGGAGCAATACATCGTTGTCCAGCGCTGTTACTATGTTATAATAACGCTGGTAATCTAGCAACGTCAGCATTCGTTTTAAAAGCTTTTGTAAAATGTTCCTCATCCTATAGCTAACGTCAGTCAAGCGGCAGCCCCCGCTTCTTCAGGGGATAGGGGGAACACCCAAACCCAACCCATTCACCGCTGTATTATTTATTATTTATAACTATTATTCTGTTAGCTTCTGAGAAGCTCAAGAACTATATTTCTTTGGTAATCTGTAATCTTGTTCATTTAAGTTTATTGTATTTGTGCTGAAGCAGCAAGAAAACACATACATTTATTTATAGCAATTGGTCCCCTCATTATATACTCTCAGGAAACTATGAAGAAACAAATTAAATTTAATCAAAATAACTGTTGTTATTTCTGCTAAAAGTAATAATAAACGAACTTAATTCTTTTCACAACATCTCTTTTTTTAAACAAAATTATGGAGATAAGACTATTAATAAGTATTGGTATCGATAAGCAGTACCGGTATCGATAAAATCCTAACGATACCCATTCTTACTCATTACTGGATCCTCTGCTATTGATTCTGGAGAGTGCAGACAAGCATGTGCGCTCCTCTGAAGCGTGAAATGACGAGCTTCAATTCTTACCACACAGCAGTGCGTAAACTGGGCTTGAGGGATTCATTGGAGGAAGACAGTTCTTGTGCAGCTCAACAGACTTGCAAGCACCCATTTGACCAACAGGGGTCACCAGTGAATGAGGATTTGCGGATGCCTGCAGACTGAACTCTTCCTAACCCTGCATGACACTACCAGCACTTATGCTTTGCCCAGAGGGGCTACCGGCCACTGTGCACTGGCACGGTCGCAATTCCATCCCGGACTGTAGGGCCCTTGCACATGCACAAGAATGCGAAAAAAGTGCCTTAACCGGACGAGCCCCCGTTTCTGTGGATTTTATTACGTCATATATCGCTGTCCTTTTAAAATATTTATCATGAAAGGATGCCACATTTTTTCCAACCTGCCAGGGGTTGAACTTTGATTTTGTACAATGTCTTGAAAGAGTACATTTGCTTGAGTACCTTTGCTGGAGTATGTTTCCAAGTACCTTTGATAGAGTACCCTTGATAAAGTACCTTTGCTAGAGTACCCTTGATAGACTACCTTTGCTAGAGTACCCTTGATAGACTGCCTTTGCTTGAGTACCCTTGATAGAGTACCTTGGCTAAAGTACCCTTGATAGACTACCTTTGCTAGAGTACCCTTGATAGACTACCTTGGCTAAAGTACCCTTGATAGAGTACCTTTACAAGTGAAAATATTGTAATGATCTTTCCTCAGATGAGTTTGGGAGGCTTCGAGATCACACCGCCCATCACATTCCGTCTCAAGTCTGGATCTGGCCCCGTCTTCATCAGCGGCCAACATTTTGTCAGTAAGTGAAGCCCAATGGACCTTGTTACCGATGTCCACGCATCGCGCGCATGCACCTTTACTCCAAGGCCACCCAGGGCGTTTCCCCAGGGACAAAAAAGGCTTGGGCAAAGCGTTTGGGGAAATGTCAGACATTCCCTGGGTTTGTGGTTCTATAAATAGTATGGTCTTATTGGTGTGCAATATTGAATCATACATGATACTGAATGAGCATTTCAGAGAACATGTCAAGGTGCGCTCTTAGCCCAAAAAAAGTTAAACGGTGTTTTTACTACGTGCAGACGATAACACGAACACCCAGAGCACAATTCATTTAAGGCCATGCTTTTTTGAAGTTAGCTCTCCCTTTATTGCGGAAAAAAACCACCTCATGATGATGTTGGGAAGAACTCCGCCCCTGTTTAATAAGAAAAATACATTTATATTCATGCTCTCGGTCACGTGTCATTGTTTTTACAATTTCAAAATTAGTCAGATTCAGGTAGTGTTGTCCTTGCATGCCCAAACAATGTTCAGTACCTTCAGCCACCACCAGGGAGAGGCAGAGAGGTTTCTGGGAAGAGTCTGGGTCGCAGCCCAGTGAAATTGCTGCTTCTCATCATTGCTGGGAAAAAAAACACATGTTTGCATTGCGGTGCTCGCGCTGCCTGTGAAGGTTGGATGCCAGCTGAAACCTGGCGCCACGCTGCTATTAGCCTCTGTGCTCATGAAGCCGGTGATGGGAAAACAGTGACGGGGATGGCAGCATTACAGTTTGGCTTCTTCAAAGGCTTCGCGTCAGGGTTGCAAATCTAAGACACTGCTGGGACAGGGCTTTGTCCTTTGCAAATGAGTCTGACATAGTGCTCCACCCCTTACCCAGCTGTGTGTGTGTGTGTGTGTGTGTGTGTGTGTGAGAGAGAGAGAGAGAGAGAGAGAGAGAGAGAGAGAGAGAGAGAGAGAGAGAGAGTGTGAGAGTGTGTGTGAGAGTGTGTGTGTGTGTGTGTGTGTGTGAGTGAGTGAGTGTGTGTGTGTGTGTGTGTGTGTGTGTTTGGAGGGGGGGGGTGGGGGGTGGTTGAGACAGAGAGAGAATGCATGCGTGCCATAGAAGTGTGCATGTTATGAATCTGTATTCATGTATTCATGTCTTGCTAAAACTGCCTTGATTGCCCAAGTGAATTGGTTTTTCATGTAATTGCAATATTTCAATATCCAGGTAGGGTTGAGCCAGAATTTAATAATGGATCATTATGCCAGATCTACCTGTAATGCAACCTGCCTTGCCATCTCCAGTGGTAGATCAGTAGATTATTATATTTAAATTTTGATGTCTTTATTTATGTTAATTTTTTTTAGTTTGTTCAGACGGGAGAGAACAGATAGGGTTGTATACAGAGATGGGATCACAGTAAAGAGCGCCATGGGGAATTGAACCCCTGACCACGCTTTACTAGCTGCCCTATGGACATAGGCCCTGAATGTTAACGCCCCGTGCCTATGTTGATGCAATGTCTCCCCGTCATGTGGCTGCAGGCGTGAAGGATTCTGATGATGAAGAGGAGGATGAGGAGGAAGAAAACAACACGTCCCCCTTGAAGAGACCATCCGGCTCGACCTCGGGGAAGGCTCCCTTGCCGGTATGCACCTCATTGCCTATCACGAGTGCGTGGCTTAGCGTATTCATTCCCTGTTTCTGGCTCATCCTGGGTCGGGCGGCCATTGCTGCACTCGGGTTCTTGTGTAAAGTTCACCCCAGTAACCCCAGTAACATCAGTAACCTTCTCTATACAGGCATGTATGTATACTAGTTTGTCATCTTGTTTTCTGAATGAAAATGTAGCATTTTGCACCAGATCACACTCAAAGCCCTGATGTGTATGGAGAGCTTTTATATAATTTTAGAGTACTTTCTCTGCCATGTTCTTTGCCTGCCTTCTCACCCTATCTGTCACTGTCCCCTTGCAGAAGAAACTGAAGATGGTGAAGTCAGATGAAGAGGATGATGACGATGACGACGACGATGAGGAGTATGAGTTTTCCTCTCTGGTCACCTTTTGAATCTTGCCAGTTTCGGCTCCTGAAGGAAACTATACCACATGTTTAAGTGGCCTATGGGAAATGGATAACTAGTCCGAGATGATTCATTTGCAGGCGGTTTCGCACGTCAGTCAGAGTTGCCTTCCGTTATTTAGGGTTTCTGTAGCTGCACCATGGTTACTTATCAGAAGCGCATACCTCAAATGGGTTGGGTCTTTGAGTAGGTTGACAAGACTTGGATTCCTACCCTGCTTGGGTTGATTTGAGCCAGGTAGCATGGAGTGAGCAGGGGTGATATAGAATAAGAGATATACTAACTACTAATGAGGCTGTTTTTTAAATTTATTTTATTTTATTTTAATTATTATTATTTTTTTATAAGTAATTTGTTTTAATCAATTGGTGTTTGTGGATATGAACTTGCATGACAGTTCAATTGTAGTGGCTTTACTGTCAGGTTTTCCTACAATTGAATGTGATATTGTTCATACAATTGTCACATTACAATAAGCTTTTGAAATTGATTGAAAATCTGGGCTCTCTTTCCAGTGATGACGACGATGAAGATGATGAAGATGACGACGAAGAAGAGTCCGGGAAAACGCCGAAAAACACCTCGGTCAAAACTCCAAAAAAAGTATGTGTTCCCTTCACTTTATTCGACATTTAATAGAAACAAGACCTAATGCAAACCCAATTCCAAAAACATTGGGACAGTATGTTAAATGTAAATATCCAGAGAGTGTGTCAAGCTTAAGTTGCACAAAATTCTGAATCAGGATATGAGTCAAATGCATACGATGTGCTTAAGTTTTAACTTTATTCTTCAGGTCAGGAAAGACTGCATTGTTTTCTATTGTGCTGTATGGTGTTGTTGGTTTGGGCTTAAAATTTGGCTAGAGCTTGTCGTGCTGGTTCGGGTCGGGCCATAAAGACTTTGGGCTTAGGCGGGCTTGGTCCTCATTTCTGGCCCGATGGAAACCTCTTAATTCTTCCACATCGGATAAATCCTCCACCACTGTTTTCCATTTCAGCTGTGTACATTGGAATATGTTCTTGGAAATACATGTATTTTTGGGGTATGGAATATATATTGAATTTTATTTCACCTGAATTCAGTTAGAATTTGGATGCGGTTTATTTTGAGGGACTCCCCGAAATGTCCACTAGGTGTCATGTTTTAGTTTTCCTGGTTCAAGTTCAGTGAGGGCTGGCAATTATTGAAATGCATAAGACGCACAATGGACCGGTGTTAAAGTTCTATTCAACAGCTGTGCCACACATTCAGGGGGCAATATACATTTTTTGTCAGTGGCCTAATTGTTGTGGTAAAATCATAAAGGAAAATCTTCATTATACCAGTTTTATAATCGTATGACTTCTAGACACCCCCCCCCCCTACCTACCTGCATATGTGGCTGCCAAAAATGCCAAAATATACCAGTGGGGAGAAAAGCTTTGATAATCGGATGTTATATACAAACCCCAATTCCAAAAAAGTTGGGACAGTATGTAAAATGCACATGCAAGCAGAAAGCAGTGATTTGTAAATTTTCTTTTACGTATATTTAATTGAAAACAGTACAAAGAAAATATATTTAATGTTTTACCTTATCAACTTCATAGATTTTTGTAAATGTACGCTAATTCCGAATTTTATGTCTGCAACACGTTCCAAAAAAGTTGGGACAGGGGCATAACAAAAGACTGGGAAGTTCAAAAAACACCTGTTTGGAACATTCCACGGGTAAACAGGTGATGCTATCATGACTTGGTATAAAAAGATATCAAAAGACTCTTGATATCTTATTTTCAGGTACTCTTATAAGCGATACTATACTCAGCTTTAATTTGAGGGTATTTTCATCCATATCGGATGAACCTTTTGTAAATAGTCCCCCCCCCCCCCCCCCCATTTTCAGGCATCAAAAAATATTGGACAGTTTAACATAATGTAGAATAAAGTAATCATTTTTAATATTTGGTTGCACTTTGCATGCCATGACTTCCTGATGTCTGTGACCCAACAACATAAAAAGACTATTGATGTCTTATTTTCTGGTACTCCGACAAGCAATCTTATTTTCAGGTACTGTTACAAACGATGCTATAATCTCTCTGCATTTGAATGGATCTCTATGGGAATTGGACCCATTGAACAATCTGCTATGGCTGCAATCTAAATATAAGTGATGAAACTAAAAATGTTAATTCACATGAATCATAAGGCTGCCAGAGGTAAAAGAGTGTGGAAGAACCAATGCATGAAAAGCACACTTCTCTCAGACCGTCTGTCCTATTTGAACCAAACTTAATGTTTCTGACTTTTTTGTTGCAGCTGATCACAAACCTAGTTCCACGGGGGCGCTGTTGTGCTTGGCGCCCATAGTTGCCGCTTTCTTTTTAATCGGATTAGTTAAATGGTATACCAAAATGGGCGAGTTGTTTGATTTTTCAAATATATTTCCACTGTACAATCTAGTGCTGTAGCCTAAAATGAGGAGCTTTGAATGCGGGCGTGTAAAGTTGACTTTTAATCTTTTTCTGGCTTACGCATCTGGTTTTTGCGTAGTTAAAACACAGGGTCTCGAGAGTAATGACGGGACGTCTCCTCTGTAATCTCTCTCTAAGCTTGCCATTTCCCTGGCTCTATACGCTGATGGAGAGAATACGCTTCCAGAGTCCCTGCACCCCGTTCAAAAACGTGGCACGGAACAGGCGCTGGGAATTCCCACTCCTCCTCCTCTTCTCCCATTTCTCCATCTCTTTCCTGCCCCCTTTTGTCCCTTTTCTCTTCCCTCTCCCTCCTTTGTCTATTTTTTGTGTCTGCCCCCCTCCCCCGTATGTGTGCGTGTCCTGCTGTATGTATGTTGTGTGTGTGTGTGTGTGCATGCATGTATCCTGCTGTAAATGTGTGTGGACCCATGCCAGGCAGAGATCAAAGCAGGCTGGTGCACATACCTTTTTATTTATTTTTTTATTTTTTTAAAGCACTGATTCCCAGCTGAGGGTTTTCTGTCAGGAGTTGAACTGTTACGTGCTCCTTTTCTCACTTATTATTTTTTTAATACTCCTTCTCTCTCTCTCGTGCCTTTTCTGTCCTAGTTCTCTGCTAACGTTTCTGACCGAAACTGGGACCAACTATTTCTAGAATGAGACGTCTCGCTTGCGCACGGTTCCTGAAACCAGGCCATGAAATTTACTTTTTCACCCACTGACTTGAGTGGCTTTTGGATTCTAAACATCACCAGCCATTTTCAACATTTGACCAGCCACATGACCTTGTACAATGGTTGGTTACCTGCCAAAGTTGCTGTGAGTGTAGAAATCTTACCAGCCACAGTCTAAATTTTACCAGCATTTAGCTTGCGGTGGGTGTTAATTTCACACTTTTTCTGAAACTGCATTGCAGCTAAATGCACATAGTAGACACACCAAACATCTTTCCCAATTTAAAGAATGTTTATGGATACCATCCCAAAACAGGCAGTCCAAAAATGTTGGAACCAACCAAGAGATCAACCCTCAAATCAAACATGTCTTAAGGTGCTGTTTTCCGGCAAGGGCCAGCCGTTAATACCTCTCTAAACTTTTGTCGCAATAATTTTGTTTTGCTGTTTGGTAGTGTGGCGTAACCAGCAGTTTGGTATGGCAAGCTGACCCACAGCGTATTACTGTGAAACTGCCAATGATGTGTGTATCATGCTCCCTGTGTGCCAGCCCTCCATTTTATTTTTATTTTCAAAATGTTTTTATACAGAACCCCAGCACCCCGGTGAAGAAGTCTGAAGGCCCATCCCGGGTGAACGGCTCGCCTGGGAAATCAGGTGGCCCGACAGGAAAGGCCCAGGCTAAGGTAGGCCCGGCACCAGAAGTCATTCTATGTTCTCGCACAGCACAAAGCTCGTTTGCCACAGTAAATCTTACTCAATCTTACTCCATTGCCCTCCAAATTAACATTCCTGGTGCTATTGCACATTTGACTTGTTGTTGTGGCACATTTTGCTGTTGATATTTAACAATTTAACATTGTTGTTGAATGTTTTTGTCCTACTGATTCTTGTGTTTAAATACTCACTTTCTTGGCTAGGAAATCAGTGACATAACCCGCAAAGTGTATTCATCAAGTGAAATGAATCGGTTACTGATTCAAAATCCATATATTGTGATGCTTTTTCACGTGGGAAAAGGCATACTAAGCCAGCAGAGAAAAAAAAAAACTGAATATCCAAAAAACAGGTTTCTCAGACAGCAAAGACGTCTTGGTTCCATGGCGCTGTGGCCACCAAAGTGTGACGTGTGTGCAGAGGCCAGGGCCACCAGCATCGGTCTGGCGGCGGCAGCCAGCATCGTTAGCATTGGTTCGACAATGGTAGCCAGTGGAACACGGCGGCAAAAACTCCAACATCACCACAGGTCACTCCCAAACCCGTAGCCATAAATCCCAATCATCACCTCATTAGTGCTCTGGAAAGCCAGATTTTATTCTTTTTTTATGAGTAGCACTAAAATAACCGGCGCGCAGCAGAACACTCTCCTCCTCTGAACACTTGTCTCCGTAATCATTGCATCAGCCGGTAACCGTTACGTGAACCCGTTTTAGTTGTACTGACCGCGCGCTGAAGAGAAGAATCTGAATAAATTTTTTTTTGGTTTCGTTGGAAGGTGGGAAGCTTACCGTAAAGCTAATCGATTGACGCTTGTGTTGCCTTATTCGTAAGGATGGGGGGGGGGGAGAGAAGAGTCTCGCAGACTAGACTAGAGTCGCTCGCGGCCCGAAGATTCCCAAACACCCAATTTGAGGATTTAATTTGCTGTCTGGGTTTCAGAACAGGCTGTTCAGAAAACCTGCGTCTTTTGCCAAGCAGTTTTAAACAGAGTTGCCCTGCACTCGTGCAGTTTTGGTTTGTATGTGTGTGAATGTAAATGACATCAAGCAGCAACTGGAATATTTTTGGGCCCTTATAATGTATTTTATAAATGTGGACCTAAATAAAGCATTCCTATGCGTCTTCTTTACATGTTATGGCTCTTCCTCACCATCCACAGCTCCATTTTTTTGAAAATACTTTTGAGAACTACATGAATGAATGAACGAAAGAACAGAAGGTTTGTCTATTTAAATAATAGAAGAATTCCGTCGAGAGTGTCCTGCGGGCGCTTGTGGACAGCTGCCTAGTTGACTGGCAGATTTTGGGGTTCTGGCTAGTTTTGCAGCTCTCACCAAACAACTGACCAGGAAGCAAGCCATGGCGTCAGATCCCAGTTAAAACGGCAGGGAGTTAAACCAGCAGCAATTAGCTGCAATTAGTGCAGATTAGCCCTCCTACACAACCTGTAGTTTGAGCTAAATAAACAGATCTGGCCTTTGTGCCTCTTCCCCCAGGCCTGGTTTGAACCTCCACCCAGCCTCTCAGCCCACAACATGCGACAGCTCACCCCACCAGGCCACACCACGTGCACAGCCCTTCCCGGATCTTAGGATCGCGCGCCTCCTTTGATACCAACGCAGCCGCGAAATCCCCCCTCAAATTCCTCCACTTACGAGTGCGTAATCACCCGGAGACACCCCGCCTCAGACCTCATCCCCGTCGCGATGCTCGGTGAGACTTAATTGAGCGGCGTGAGAAAGCGCGTCATTAAAAGCGAGAGCGGGGCTTGGGATATAAAACCCCTCCAAGGCCAGCATTCAGGGCGGCCCAGCCCGTAATGACCCCGCCAAGGCGCGGCCCTGGGGCCGTTAAAGCTGGGGGAGGATTAACGTGCCTTTGACCACCGAGCTTCCCGCCGGTTTAGACCCAACCCCCCCCGAACACACACCGTTCATTCACGTTTACGCTCATTACTGCATCACACCTTTTGATGTTGGTACAGGTTGCGTGATAAGCCCACGCTGGGGGACTGAGGGACTTTGGTGGAGGGGCGGGGCGCCTCCAAGCTCCCGTAGTACTCCTCCCACTACGCGGCCCCCCGGCAGCGAGGGACACCCGCCCGAATCAGTACCAGCGTCACGCATCTGCACATTCTGAAAGGCTCCTCAGGTGCTCCTGTGCGACAATTAAAACTGAAAAACTTCAGGAGCAGGACAAGCCAGCGTTAATCTGCCTCGGAATGCCCGCGCATTTGGCTCGCGTCCGAAAAACCCCCCAGCGTAAGGCGAACGCCCGGTAATCTCTCAAAGAGCCGTAGGTGTCTCTGAAATGCGCGTTTAATGGCCGCGGCTCTCCGCTAAGTGAAGGACAGGAAGCCGAAGAAGGGCTCGGAGGCGCTAATGATAGCTCTGCCGCGTCAAGGGGGATGACAGGGCAGTAAAAGCCGTCAATAGCAGCCGCTGTCACGCCTGGGGTCCATTAGAACGGCGTAACTTGTAGTTGACGATAATTGATTAATCGCCGTCCAATTACACCCGTACCACTCTTTAGCGGCTGACACTTTGATACGGGCGGTAGGGTCATTTGAAAGTAGCTAGTAATTACACATGACAAGTTTGGCACAACTTCCTAAACTAAATGGATTTGTCACGTTAACAACCGTGAAACGCATCGTTTCAGTATGGGAGCGAACCTCCACCTGTCTAACTGTAGGTATACAGAGCACCCAGTCATGTTTTGCACGTTGTAATTCAGATCGTGAACCGCAGAGTCTTCCGTGTGTATCATGGCAAGCATATGGTATAGATTTAATGATTAGTCATCAGGATTCGTTCATTAGTTCATCATGATTCACTCTTAATCAGACCACATGATGCATCCACAAGTGATCGAAATGAGTCACCCCCCCCGGGAAAAACCGTTGGGTGACGACCGTGACTGCAGCTGCCACAGCTGATGTGGACATGAGTGGTGGCGGTATCCTAACGGGAGATTCGGGACGCGGTAATTGCATTAAATGATAGCGTGCCATGGAATAAGTCACAGGCCGCCCCGGTATGTGTAATCAGCGGTCTGCCGCAGATCAAAAAGGAGGCTCGCCCGGGGTGTCTGTTCCTCAGCTGTTTGGGTTCCACAGCTGTCCTTTGGGAGAGTTCAGCGGGACAGGCGTTTCTGGAGAGGGGCCAGCGGCGTGTGTGAGCGTGGTTTTTATTTTTTCTTTCTTTCACCCCCCCCCCCCTTTTTTGCGGAGGTGTGGGAGCATGTCCTCTAATTTGATGTCTTTTGATCTGCTCGGCGCTCGTCGGGAAGAGCACATTATCGCACTGAACGCGGAGTAGAGGAGAGCGGTGCACCTTCCCGGCCCGTTTCTTATCTTTTTATAAGAGGTTTTTTCAGTTTGTTCTTAACTTTGGCTGACTAAACTTCAGCTGTTGAGAGGAAATAAGTTTGGGTTGATCACATACGGCTTGCTGCAGACGGCACTGCTGTTTGTACTGCATTTCCTGTTTTGGGCCTGTGATGTTACATAGAATACTTTGCATACCTCAGGCCAGAACCTTCACACTGTGAGCATCAATTTCTCAACTGAAGTGCTTGATCACTGCACCTGTAGCCGAGTGGACCCGTTACCCTCCCCAGCTGTCAGCCTGGGGAGGAGTACGCACTAGCCCGTTTCGTCATCTTTCTAAAATATCACCCTCCTCTCCACCAACCCTCACCCGCAGGCCCTTATTCTATGACAAACGTGCTGAGCATTTAGTGCAAGGTGCTTTACGCCGTTCACTTAATTTAATATCAACAGCCATATTTTTTTGTGTGAACCTCTACTTTATTGGTTAGTTTAAGGCAAAAATGTATTGAGGTTAGAATACACATACAGACATGTGTGTCTACATACAGGGCGAAAGATCCAAATCAAAATGGGACGCTGTTGTGAAAGGAGCACACGATGAAGGCAATTGTCTGGTTTAGACAGGGTCACATTTTCTCAGGACCAGGAATCGATAAATGTTTGACATTTTAAAAAATGTATAAAAAATCTCATTAAAGCTCATGAATTCAGAATACACTTGCGTGCATCTGTGTTATCACCAACACCTTGCTATGCTCAGTGTATTCTAACCCAAAAAAGGATTCATGGTTTGCGTTCATTAACTCGGGACTACATTTGTGTCCAGCAGAGGTATTGTGGAGAGCAAAGGTCTGAAGGTGTTACTGAGGAACACAGGTAAACTAATGAGCCTGTAGCCCTTTTTGCAATATAGTTCACTCTATGGGGTTAAACACTTGATGTTTCCTAGTTCAGTGTCTTCCCCAGTTAAAAGAGCCATCCTGGGCAATTCTTTGAAACCCTACAATCACAGCGGATTCCAGGTCCGTGTACGAGTGGGAACAGGTCATCACTTGCGTAACAGGGCTCTGTACGTGTGCGTGCGTGCGTGTCAGTCAGCTTCCTGCTGCTGACTGTCATCCATTTCACCTGAGCAACGGTGACCGCTGACACAGCGTTAGTGTAACGTTACAGCAACGGCATGGGAACCTTCCCTTCCAGGATCTTCCTTCTTCAGCCCCAGCCTTCAGATGTGTTACCTGTCCCTCTAGTCCCTCTGCCCTGTATGGTGACATTCTGGGAACAATGTGCTTCTTGTCTGGACGTATTATACAAGTAGAACGCAAAATGAGAAAATGGTGAATTAAACAGAACATTAAGATACAAACACAAAAAAACTAAAGTGAAACGACATAATATTTTACGACGCGCTTCTGGACTGCGGCGATTTGAATTGGGTTAGATGAGGGGGGGGCGTTAAATAATTTGTGTGATATGTCATGTTTACAAACGAAATATCTTAAATGCATAGAAATAACAGCTGGTTTATTTACGCGTCGAAGCGCAAGAACTGGAACGCATTACGTTTTTGTGCCCCCGGGCCTTCAGCTCTACCCACGTTAGCTCAGCGCTAGGCCCAGACCTGTCCACTCCTGTTTGGAAGCATTTAAATTATCATTTGTACCTCGACAAGATGGCGTTAGCGGGAGAGTAATTGTCCCCGGTGTCCCTAGCTGTAATCCCTCCTCAGCCCTTCGCACAAACTAGCCAGTCAGAACACGGGAGTCGGTACACACAGCAGCTTTATCCTGGGAGGGCTGTGAATAGCTTTAACCCCCATTGTCCACAGCTGTTGCTTAATGGGAAGACATATTTCTTCCGAACAGAGTTACAATCCGATGGACCGATTGTTAAGTGAACGTCACAGTTTGAGAGTCGAAACCCAGTTTTGAATCTCCGTGGGCATGAATTTGTACTCGCGTTAGAGTTTTGCACTCTTGTACAAATGATTAGTGTGAAATACAAGGACAAACGTATATCCATAAAGATTCACCCTTTCAGGACCCAGTTTTCACCTTTTCAAACCTTTCTTTCAGACCGTCATTCGGAGATTCAAACCAGGAGAACAAACTCCTGCCCTGGGAGAACAGTGTCAGAAATCCCATGATTCATAGCTTTGCAGACAACCTGTGATTGGCTTTCTGTTGCAAGTATTCAACATTTTCTTACACTAATTTGAACAAAAAATATAACTTTTTTTATTCCAAGGGTGCAAAACTCTTAACGCCGGTAGCCGGGAACATATTCATGCTGGGTTTTGAAGGACATTCAAAACCGAGTGTCAACTTTTCAAAACCTGTTTCAAACTTTCAAAGCTGGGTTTCAACATTTCAAAACTTTTTCGAACTCTCGAATTATGACGTTGATTTAACGCTGTAGGTATCCGGCCAGCCAATGTGAAATTAGTTGTCTTTGGCGGTCTTAAATAATTAAGGACATTTGTTTTGCCAGCAGGATGTGTTGTGCATTTACAAACCATTTTGAGGGCTTTTTAATTTGTGTGGGTTTTGTATTTAATGCTGCCCTGAACACCATCACTGGTTTAAATTTTCTTCAGGTATATGTAAGTGCCCTAGAAGTCACCCGTGACCGAATATGATCCCTGTTACCTGCACCCTGTCCACTCAGACCCCTGTGTACTATATGCCCTGTCCCCTCACTTTGCACACAGTGTGCAAAAGACATCCCGCAAAACTCGTGAGGAAGTAGTTTGTAATATTTTTTTTATTATTATTGAGAATGTCAATCAGTTTACATATGACGATGGTTACAACGTGTAGATTAGGAATGAATGAATGATAGAATTAACAAAAATAAAAAGAGTGTGGTTCGTAATATGCCCCGCTCTTGTATCATAGACATGCATATACGCTCTATGTGTTGAACTACAAGTTGTAGTTTTTACTTCTGGGTTACTTCCTGAAATTGTCAGATGAGTGCACAGTTCTGTGGATGAGTGTGCTCCTGAATCCCCAGAAATAAGGGATTCATCCTGGGATTTTAAGAGAAAGTTGCCCGCTCAAGAGCTTTTTGGCGAATATGCGCTCTCAAGGGGGTGAAGGGATCATATTTGGTCATAGTTCATGTGTTATAGAGAAAGGCAGTAGAACTAGTTTTGTCTCAGAGTGACAGGACTTTAACCAGTACATCACCAAAATGAATGTTCATGACCTTGTACCCACTATATCCTGACCCTAATTGACATGAACTATAAACCAATTATATAACTTACTCTCCCTTTTAGCATTGGACCAGTTGCATAAACATTCGATATGATTCAGTCAGCCCTTATTTGACCCTAATGACCCAGTCAAACTTAAAAACTATTACTGAATGTAATTCTGTAAGGCCAGGCCACCTGGAGATGCCTTTTGTCTGTTTAGCTTTAAAATACGAGCTTTCTTGTATTCTTTTCTCATGTGTATAGTGTCTAAACATGCGATTATTCTCTTGCTGTTCAAAGGCTCTCATTGACTTCAGTCGGTTTTTTCCCCTTAATGGTCGTCTTTTATTCCCTGTGGAAAAGTGTTTTGTCATGGCCTGTGGACAGTCAGATTGTGTTATATGAAACCATGATTAATCAATCTCTTTTATTGCTGTTCTCAGGTAGCAGGAGGGAGCAAAGACAAGTCTGGAGCAGGAACATCCTACAAAGCGCCTACAGTGAGCGACTTCAAGAAAAGACTAACCGACGTGGCTAAACAGGTGAGCCAAACGACCCTTTTCTGTTCTTGTACAAATTGGCACTGTGACGCAACCAATGCATCTTTAAAAAAAAAAAAAAAGTTACATACCTGAATCGTGCGTATTCTCTGTCGCTTGAAAATCTCGTTGTGTCAAATTCCTCGTGCGCTCACACAAACCCAGACATGCACGTACTCACACCCGTACGCACCGCACACCTGCACACACACACAAGCATAAACACACACTCTCACATACACACACGCCTCTGCGTTCACACACATATACACGCAAAACCCTCAGGCTGCCATGTTGAAGATGAGACAATTTAGCTTCTCCCAGAGGAGCGCTGTGGCATCACACCAGAGGGCACAGAGTCTGCCACCAATTCCAGTGTAATAAGTAGCAATAATGATGGAAGTTTTCAGCCTCACTCAGACGTCTATAGTTACTGTAATGTGGATGTCCAGATGACGTTGAGTATTTCCATAACTTTGGTATGCCTCCTCTTCAAATGGACATTACAGTTTCTATAGGTTGTGCTGGTGATGTATGAAAATTTTTCAGGACAAAAGCTTTTTTTGAATATTTAATGTATTCATATAATATTCTAGTATGATTGCGATTGCAGAAAAGCCTTGCATCCTAAAAGATAAACCTGATCTTCTCCTTTCCACCAGGGAAAATCTTGTCCAAAAACGGAGCAGAAGTTCGAAAATTTTGCCAGAAGTAATTACAAGATTTCGGATAAAAACGTAAGTATCGTGAGCGCCGTTCCTCACAACAATAAGACGTTGCATAGAAAGTACAAAGCAGTTTATACATCGGTACCTCATAGACAGCTGAAGTGAATTTATCTCAACTGCACCTTTCCCAGTAGAGTGCTGCTGAGTGATGCAAGCATCCATTTATGTCCAGAGGAAAATGTTCGTGCTCATGTTTTTACGTGGAAAAGGGATTATTAAACTGAAGGGGTACAGTACTCGATTAGTCTGGGCCGCGTTTCCCGATAACGATCAATCTTAGGGTTAAGTGCGATTTCAACGAGCTATTCTACGATGGCTTTTTAATTTGTAACACACGTTTCCCAAAACAGTTCTTCAAGCGTGAACGTGCAGTCACCTCTTAAGTGCTACTTAACCAGAGGTGTAAAATCCAGGTTCAGAAAGAAGTCCTCCCCAGTATTTAGTTCCAATTTGCCCAATTATTCAGCCAGGAGGTAGAACTAATTAGTGAAATCAGCTGGCTGAGTTCATGGGTGGAAGAAACACATGGCAGGACTTTTCCTTTCTGATCCCTGGATTTTATGATCTCTGTACTTCCGTCTGTGGTGCTGCTGATACGGGAGGAGGAGGGGCGATCGATTGGGAGACGCGAACCCCATGCCCAATACATGGCCAGTTAGGCACGTCAAAGTTTCTTTTGAAATAAAATCTTTTCCTCACTGATTTTACTTGTCTCAAACTTATTTATTTATAGGAATGGCTTTTATGGGTAATTTCCAAATATATAAAAATAAGTAAATTAAAAATAAATAAACGTAAATATTGTTGCATCTAACATCACTATAAAAAAACAATCAGGGGTTATGGTAACCTTAAAATGAAATGAACACTTACACGAGAAATCTAATAAAGTATGTGATTTATAGGCTTCTAAAACACACTTAACCGTCTACGACTGGTCTGGAGTAAACATTAATCTACGAGCGTAGATGTTAAGTTAAGATGCTTTTGGGAAACGCACCCAAAGTTCAAGAAGCTTCGTACGAAGGGTTTTACGATGTCTTAGCCTTGCGATGCTTTTGGGAAACGCGGCCCTGATTGGTTTTACTCTGAGATAGGCTTAAACGCGCAATCGTTCTCTCTCCGGTTGCCGGCCAAAAATGAACGACGAGAGAGAATACGTCTCAATTCCTCTCACTGCGGTCGCCTGCAGGGATTTTTCTCTTAATTGAATATTGTTCCTAGCATTACATCCGAGAGGCCATCACAAGAAATGAGCCGTTTATCACCATTTATCATCGGCACAAAACAAATTAGAATAAAAACCGAGAGGTGACATGTCCTGTGAGGCGGTGAGGATTATAGGAGACCTGGATTCCCTCTGCCACTGGAACGGGAGTGAATCTGCCATTCGGTTATTTACAGGGATGCCTCCTGCAGCCTAATGAGGTGACTGGAGGTATGTGAACCGTACCAGGCTCTCACTCTCACTCTCACTCAAGGCCATTTGCCAATTGGAGGGGAGGACTGGTGCGATATAGAGCATTTTATATTTTACATAAACGCACTCACTGTCAGGGCAATACCTTTGAGCCACTGCAAAGGTTAATGCATATTTTGACGGGTTATATGATGATGATGATGATGATGATGATGGTGATAATGACACGCATCTTTGTTTTTAACCTTTCCCTTGCTGTGAAATACATCTCTGTATTGCAGTTGTGTCCTCCCATAATAAAATCATCTATTTGGGGATTCTGTCAGAAATGAGTACCCTCGTTGATGATAACGAATAAAGGACAATAAAAGTTATTCACCTAAACCTTTGTTTACAAAGACACCGTGACTGCAGCGAAGGGACCTTTTTAATGGGTAAGCGGCTAGCCGTATCTTAGCCACATATTCCTGCCTGAATTACTGTATTTAAAAGGATTCATAAAAGGGTAGGAAGAAAGTGAATCTTCAGTTACGTTGACCTTTAATGAGGCGCCCGTTGGGGGTGAATCACGGGGAGTTCAGGAGAGCAGTTTCATCGTGAGTGGTTGTTCGCAGGTGGGGGTTGGGGAAACCGCTTTGAGAGATAAAAGCTGTGGTTTGAGCGTGCAGAAACGCCCGCAGACCGTTTTTGTGTGCGAGCCAAGCGCGGATGTGCGAGATCCTTTCCATTGAGGTTCTGGTCATCTGCATTCACTGTTCTCCTGCCAGCGTGTAGGAACCCTCCTCGTCTTAAAGCTCAGTAAACACTTTGCAGCATTGGAACAGGTCTCCAAGATGTGCTTTATAATTACTTTCCCTCTCTTCCTTCTTCTTTTACTTCTCTTTCAGGTCATCAAAGAGCTTTGGATCTTTCTACAGACCTTGACATCTGGGAAAAAGTAACTGTGTTGTGTTTATGGTCAAAATGTAGTTTTTAACCCTGTTTTTTATTTTTATTTTTTTATTTTAATTATTATTTTTTTATTCTGTACCTGCATTCAGCTATGTCTTTCTGAGGTGTGTGTTGATGGAGTTCCATTGTCTGGTCATGAGGGATTCCAGGTTGAACACCTTAACCATCCTTCTTGGCTTCGTGCACGGTTAGCGCAAAAGATCAACGTTGGACGTCGTTATTTCTCGCTGCTCAAAAGATTTCCAACCCTGAAATTTAGCAGCAAACGGTTTAAAGTTAATGTTCAGTCGCACGAAAGTACGGTACTATTGCAAGACTGTTGAGGACACAAACAATAAGTGTTCTGTACAGCTCGTATTTCAAATCACTAAGTCAGTCTATTGGTTATTAAGCGAACCAATTAGTGTTTAGTCCGTCTAGTAAATGAATCCACTGATGCTATGAAATTTGACATAATTTTGGCTGTGCACTATGGCTGTGATAAAATATCACAGGAGCGTGATCATTTTTGAGAAGAAGAAAGGTTTGTACACGCCTTCCGATTGACATTTTCTCGTTCTCGCGGTTATTGGCCGCGGCGTCGTTCAGCCGCGAGCAGGTCTTAATCTTGCACTACCCTTACCGAGGTTTCCGTGTTGCCTTTGGAATACGGAGACCTTTGTGTAAATTGTAAATAAACGTCAGCTCCGCTGTATATAGTCCCAGACGTCGAATGTGGATATCTGTCCAATTCCTGAGGCTGTTATGTGGAGACAGATCTCCCTTCTTTGTTTTTCTTCTGTAATCCTTCACTGACAGCTGCAGAGGTGGGCATGTTCATTCAGTCCGGTTTTAATATCACCGCGCCGTTTGAAACTTCAGTCAGCACATACTTAACGGGACATAAGAACTGCTTTCAAAAGAATTTAGAGAAGAAAAAAGGATTTAATATGTGGACAAGTATCAAATGTATTGCTGAAGTGAAAAGCAGGTGTTTTTCTTTCAGCCGATGTCGAAGAGACACGCTTGTTAATCTAGCATGTGGCTAATTGATTTATAGTTGATGTCACTCAAAACACAAAAGCCAGTAGCGTGGCGCATTTCCCTCCTTTTCACTACATCATGGTTGTGTTTTTTTTCCTTATCCAATTTCCTGTGTTAATATTCTGTTCTCTTAGCGTTAGCTTTGTGTTGCGTGCCATACAGAAAGGCTGTTCGTAGTTCCTATTTAGTTGCTTTTACTTTTCAAAAATGGAAATTTGAAAATAAGTAAATTTGTTTTGCAATTTAATTTGTGTGATCATTTGTGGCTAGCCACGTGATCTGGGAAATCGTTAGTTTAATTCATGCAGAAGGTGAAATTGTCATTTATTTCTAATGCGGAAAAGAAATGCAGTTGATATAAATGCCATTACTTGTGCACTGCTTGCATCATTTACACTGAAAGTACAATACGTTTCCGTCCACTGCTCCAGTTTTACACACTTAGCTCTTTAATGGGGTTTGCCATGCCGTTAGTGAGCCTGAATGGAGCAGGTTTGCCCTGGCCAATCCACGACTCTCTTTGTAGCGCTCACCTGTCCTGTCCTAGATTCGGCACTTACACCATTTTTTTTATTTATTTTGATATTATCCAGTTTATGCATAATGCACTAACATTGGCTTCAAAGCTTGTCCACCAATTTAATTTAATGGATGACTGGTCTAATGCACGTGCAAGTGGAGGTCTTGCCGGATAACTTACATGACGTCAGCCACTCTCCTGTGCGCTGCACCAATGAGAGGAAACCACACTCTGGGTGTGTCTAAAAACCTCAGGAGGTGAACTCTCACAATGCCTGTCAATGAAACCATAAACCTGCCCCCTAATACCTGTTTGCCCAATAGGGATGCATATACCGCTTTTTTTTAAATTTTACTTATTATTTTTTTTTTATAAAGGTGAAACCAGGTTGACTCATTTGCAGCCTCCTTTCCCTGGTAAAGGTGGGCTCATTATGACCCCTGGAATAAGTGCTGTACACTGAGGGAGGGTTATAACGGGTCAGTCTGGTTCCAGCTCTGCAGTGGAAAAGGGCCGTAGTTATCCAGGGGCATAGCCGAAGCAGACAGGCTGCGCTGTACAGAAGCGATGTTGCTTGAGGCCACGTTCTTAACAGGGAGAGGTAGAGACTGCTGACTCGTACCGTTTTTCACACGCCAGACTGTTTTCGAAGAAATTCTTGCTCACGTTCTGAAGTAATTTGGCGGACCTTGTAAGCGTCCTGACGTTGAACGTATCGGTCTTGTTTTTCTCTCAACTTTTTCCCTAATTAAAAAAGAAGCTTGTCGATCCTGTGAGGATTTGTCGTTTTATTTTTCAGCAGTAGCATATATCCTGTTCCTCCAGAGAGTATTGCATCACTCAAAAAAATGTCTTTCACAGTGACAAAACCTGAATTCTCAGAAGCAGTGCTCTTACGTAAAGCCAGGCCCTTTAAGGTATAATCTTTGCTCATGTTCAGCAAGCACCTTGCATTCAGTACATCTTAATTTAGTCTAGGTTATGATGAATTTCAGTTGAACTGTGGTTTACTGCCATTTGTAATGTAAAGAACTTTGAGGCTAAGTGTATACAATGTAACCATTCAAACTTGCATTCTTAAGGGTTTGCATTTTATTCATAAGTCATACATAATGACTGTAATCTCCATTTTAGTTCATTTAGTTGGGAACAGTAGGGGGGGGGGTTCTCAATGTCTTTTACAACATCTCAAACAATTAATTATTGTGTAAATTATGGGTGTTGGATGTTGCTTGTGCTGCCAACCTCCCCATATTTAGACCCATAACTGCATTTTTTTTGTTATAGCTGGGGAACTTAATTTTAAGGGTACAAGTGAAAATGTTTTTCCTCAGTAAAACTTGTTTACCTGATGCTTTTTATGTTGTGTTCTACACAAGAAATGAAACCCGGTGTACTTATCAGTTACAACTTGGGTGACGGGGCTTATTGTACAAATGGCTAAGTTGCTAATGTCTGTTCAGATAAATCATTTTTTAAATTTCGCTCTGAAATGGTATAGCTTACAGTTTCTCTCTCTCCCATGACCTCATTTATTTTGGATTGCGGCCCATGGAAGACCGCTGTTGTCGGGTCAAATGGAAAATATTAAGGTAAAGAAGGACAATTTGGAAGGTTTGTGTTTGGGGCCAAACAAACTGAGTTCAGAGGCATAGGAATAAAAGACCATTTATAAGGTGAGATGAAATTTCATACATGGACTGGGTTCAACAGCAGGTGCAGAAAGACACCAGGCGCAGTCTCTAAATACAGTGCCGTAGGATACAACAGGGAGAGAGCGATGAGGGAATGGAGAATTTGGGGAAATTCAAAAATGTTTGTTTTTAGTTTAAAATTGAGCTGGTATCCTGAGGCACAAGGGATGCACTATTTCACATCCTATAAGACTTTAGATTTGCTACAGAAACAAATGACCACTAGCAGTAACAAGTCACCGTCGTATTGTGTAATCAAAAATATATCACAGGGAGCATTACCTTCGTAGTGTTAATATTATTTCTACTCAAGGCAATGTAAATGGGTAGCTTGACTGCTGTGAGCTTATAAACGGTACTCCCTTTCAGGTTGTGCTTGAAAATGCATTCAAGTCGAGTGTAATGCACTGAAAATATTTGTTTTCCAAGGTTTATATAGAACGTGCACTTCATATGTACGCCACATGGCGGCAGTAATGGTCAACTCTTACTTCAAAGAACAGAAAGCCCTCGTAGTACAGATGTACTCCTATTAATGAGCAAGATGTCACTCAAAAAAAGGATATCTGTATTTCACTCTGCTCATGAGAAATTGCCTCACAAGCCACAGAGGGGCTTTCCAGGTTGTATTTGAGGCCAGGAAATTGACTTTTCCCACAGTATTTTTCTTTGGATATGCGGACATACTGCTGGAGTACAGTGGATCAGCTTTGAGTTTTGTCATCTTTAAGTGTCTTAAATATTCTTATACAGAGTTAAACATAATACATTTACCTGATTTTTCTAACGGACTGAGGAACCCAAATGTCCTTCCACAGCAACCATTACATTACATTGCAGACATTTAGCAGACGCTCTTATCCAGAGCGACTTACACAACTTCTTATTACATTTATCCATTCATATACAGCTGGATATATACTGAAGCGATTCAGGTCAAGTACCTTGCTCAAGGGTACAACGGCAGTGTCCTACCTGGGAATCGAACCTGCAACCTTTTGGTTACAAGTCCAGTTCCTTAACCATTATACGACACTGCCGCCTCAACCATCCCGCCCTTTACCCTTGAAAATGTTTGACGCTAAGCAGGTGTGTGCTTTGTTAGTATTTGGATGGGAGACCTTTGGATGTCGCTTGTGGAAGAAGCTCTTCCCTCTGGACCGAATAGAAAATCTAGTATGTTAACTGACGTTCATAAGGGGTTACACCAAGAACCTGGATCACTGTGCTCATTAAAGGCACTTTTAGAAAGAGGAGGGATGTTCTAGTGAAATTACTACCGAAAACTGTCTCTGTACATCTGGCCATCATATACATGTGATTGGCGTCCTTGCGTTTCCTACCAAATTTAATTCTCCGTTCTCATTCTCATTCATTACAATTGAATTGAGAGTTTGTGGCCTGCCTGGTTAAATAAGGATCAAATATAAATGAAATGGTAACGGAATTGAGAAATGTACACAGGGACCGCTGTGCACCCAGAACAGTAAGCTTTAGCCCCTATGGATTGGGGTAAGGCGCCTGTATTTATTCACATTGTGAGAAGTGTGGTGAAGAAGAGACTGCACTGCACTGAGGAATGGAACTAAAGACCGACCCAATGCAAACAAGAAATAATCCTGTTGCATGGAATTTTATGTGAGAAAGTACAAACAAGTGAATAATGAATAAACAAATACATTTAAATATAAACATCAATTAACATGACTAAATAAGACTCAATTTGAATAGATACATTGTTTTTGATGTAGCGTTCTAATATATATATTTTTTTTTCCCGTTCAATGATTTCTTTTATTTTGTGTGTATTACCTTTTGCTGACATCCGTTGGTGGGCATGCACCTTTTATAATAGTTTTAACAAGCTGGTCTTGCGAGTCATAATTTGGCACATAATTTGATTAATCAGAAGAGCTACGTCACAATTTTTCAGCCAGAACTTACTGCTTACTAATATGATAATAAAGGAATGCATATTGTAAAATACTTGAATGATTTATCCACTTATTTGTTTTGCAATATATAGAGTACACGCAGGACAGTGACACATTTTTAGTTGTTTTGGCTCTATTTCGGCACATTAGATTTGAGATGGAACAGTTTATGTTAGTTTGACAGACTTTAAGGTTATTTAAGTTTATGTTAATTTGTCCAATTACTTTTGGTGCCCTAAAGGGGGGTGGGGGGGGGTGGGCTGTGTGTAAAATGGCTGCAATTGCTACACGGTTCACCCGATATGGATGTAAAAACCCTCAAATTACAGCTGAAAGTCTGCACTTTAACCTCAGTCCATTTAAAATTCAATGTGCTGGAATACAGAGCCGAAACAACAAAAAATGTCACTGTCCTAACACTTTTGGAGTGCACTGTATATGAATGCATTTAGTAATGTATTTCCTGATTTATGGATATATTTCCACTTTTATTTACATTCATTTACATTTTATTTACATTTACTTAGGTGGAAATAAAACGATTAGACGCATACACAGTATTTCCCATTTGGTGCTGAGCACCAAACACTCACCTGTATAACGACCCACCCTTTAAGTCTAGATTTAAAAGACCCGGAAGTCTATTAGCGGAGGCTAGTAGCAGTAAGATTCCCTCCCCTACAGAGCAAATTGTGAGAGAAAAAATTACACATTTTCAGCTTAATTTCACAACAAACGTATTCCAATCATAAGAAGGAAATCCTGGATTTTTGAAATGCTGAACTCATAAGTTGGAAATGTGTATTTCCTGTACGAGTTTTTAAAACGGTTGATTACAGTTAACGCGCCTGGTTTCTGTCTGGACCGGTTGTTGATTTTGAATGAATAACAGCAGACCCCGCTGCTCTCCAGGGGGGTGTACTGTGAAGCAGGATTAGCTGGAGTTAGCTGGATAACTGCACTAGGTAAAACCCAGAAATTCCTAAATCTAGAACATGGACTGAAGTAAAAGCTGTTATGTCATTTTATCAAACTTGTCATTTAAAGTTATTTGCTGACCTTAACAGTGATAATTTACCTCTGGCTAATTAGTTAAAATTACAATAGATCACTGGTTATCTGTATACAATTCTACCTATCTGAGGCTATAAGGACATTCACAAACAAATGTTAAGTCTCTTAAGTAGCTTTCTGTACTGTCATAATTGCTTATTGAGTAGGCTGTTTGGCACATTTTTTATTTTCTAAGTCAGGCTATGATTTCCCAATGCAAGCATGCAGTTGTCTGTAGTAGGGACACTACAATTAAAATACTTGATAAAATAGTTTGTAATTGAGTTATGAGTCTTAATCCATAGGGGGTAATTATCTCTCCATCTGTGGTACCGTGCTGGGGTTTGGAATCTCAGTGCTGATACACCATTTATTACACGCTGCTTTGACATATGAGCATGGATTTGTACACAGGAGTGACAGTTATGGGTCTGTTTTGTAATACACGTGGTATGTACAGCAATGTGTTACATAATGTTAATGAATGTCAATATAGCCTTATGCGCATATGAATATCACTGGAATAACAGTTAGCCACCTAGCCTCCTAGTGGTAAGAGGCTTAAAATACCTCAAAAAAAAAACACAACGAAGGATTCAAAATGGTTACGTCACAATCCCACAGACGTTGAATGTGCAGACGTATTTCTTGATGATGAATCTCCCCAGAGTGGTTTACAGCACTCAGTCCCCGGCTATATTTCTGTCATCCTCGCTCTCTTCGCCACACCCACTTTCCAGGAGAAGATGTCATCCAGGCCTCTGCACCTCTGCAGGACGTGCCTTGAAAATACTTAACGCTCCTTGTTCCTTCATGAAACTGCTGCACCCCCCCACCCCCCCCCCCCATAAATTCCAGTCCCATCCCGACAAAATTGTAATCGTTATATTAGTCACATACTTGAGATATTCTTTTTTCCACTCTCAAAAGAGGTATTATGCAACCTTTTTCCTCTGGCTTCCACTGAAACAGCGTTGCAGTCTGGTAAGAATGACATACACTAAAAAAAGGGGTTCCTTGGCTTGTTTTTACAGGGGACCCCTTTTTAGTTATTTATGGAACACTATAGAGGGTGTGAAAAGTGTGAAAGCTCCCAAATTTAACCATTTTTCCCTGACCAATAACCCTTGAAATAGATAGGGTTCCTCAATGGAGTCACAGAGGAGCCTTTCTTCTGAGAGTGTAGTGTACACCCTGGTCAGGGTATGTGGGGGACATAGAGATGGGTTTCAACATATAATGTTGTTACAGTGTTGCAGGAACCGCAACGCATCATAGCAATGCTGCAGCTACGTCACACAAATGTTTGTGTTGGTTCACTGGGTGTGTTGGGTGTTGTGACCCCGCTCTTGTCAGTGGCACTGCCAAACACTGGCAGTTAATTTTGTTAAGCGCCATTAAAGAGTATCTTGAGACATATTAAACACAGGGTATAAAACACAGGAGTCCAGGCCTGCCATTAAAGGGCAACCAGGGTAGAACCTTCCGGTAAATAATTTAGTTTGACTTACCAAGCCAAAGGCAAGTCAGTGAATTTTAAAAAGCAGATCCATAAATGTCCAACCAAACATTTTCCCTGGATTTTAAAAAGATAAATATAGAACCACCCCGGTTGTCTTAAATGTGTCTTTCACCACTGGAATCTACGGGAGACTTTATCAGTCATTCACTGCAAAATGAGATGATTGACGGTTAGATAAATGGCATACAATGTTCCACAGACACAAAAACACATTGCCTAGCTACAGCCAAATCCTAAAAATCAATTAAACATTTCAAGCATTTTGCAGAAAGCTTACAACATACAACAGGAACAATAAGCTAGCCGGTGGGGGGAGAAAGTGATCACGCTGGTATGTTTATATTATGCATAGAGGAAGCCAACGTCATTGTTAGGAAATATGTTGCAGGTAACACACATTACTTTTCTTCACATCCCACTGAGCTTTTTATCACATTCACAAGGTGGACTGTGCAAGCTAAATGCACGCCTTCCTGCAAAAAAAATGCAAAGCAAAGATGCTTGGAGTGTGTATGTGGGTGTGTGTGTGTGTGTGTGGGGGGGGGGATAGTTAATAGCCTTGCAAAGTAGACGTTTGATCTGTGTTTACATGAGAAAGGCGTTAGTCAACTCTTTTTGAGTAAGCGTCCCAAGCCCAATAAATACGACGTATTAGTTATTAGTTTCAGACAAGGTGCACCCCTGCCAGCATGCACCAACACGCAAGCGCATTACCTTTGTGGCTGGCTATGGCAGAGATGTGTGGCGCGTACCTCTGCCCACGCGATGAATACAAGAGTGCAGAACCTATACGTACGAGGTCAGGGCGGTTCATGTGAACGCAGGAGGAGGCGAGGACACCACATTTCATCTTTGTCCAAAACATTTTGCAAAAAACAAATTATACTTCTGTACTATTATTACTGGTTTGTACTATTATGCCTTTGTGTATATACATCTGCTTTTGACCACTGTAAGTTGCCTTTATCTACAAAAATCTTTGGTCACACTTTAAACAAAGTCTTCATATAAAGGCTTTATATAGCATATATGACGCCTTCATAAACGTGGCATAACGGCTTCATAAATTATACATACGCAAATGGCATGCTCGATAAAGGGTGATATAACACAGATAATTATGCGACAGATAATTATGTTTTACATATTTTATTTGTTCTGCAAGGATGAAAATCCATAAAATGAATTTCACGCACTGGCTCAGCAGACTCCCACTAGAGAAGTGTAGATCCAAGCTGGGCTGTTACACAATACGTGCACAAGAAAATGGCAGCAAAATGTCACTAGCTGAATTCTGGGATACATCTGAAGCAATATTTCAAGTCATCATCAAAGGTAAAATGATACTTGTCCATTGTCACTAACTCTGTTGATGCAGAAAGATATGTCTCTTAATATTGACATGTTTTCACCAAACATCGTCAATAAGTGACAGAAGAGATTGTTAAACTCCCAAAGATCAAATGTAACTGCTGTATTTTATTATTAGTACTATTTATTTATTTCACTAGATCTGTGTAAGTTAAATATAAGTGCTCTCATTTTTAATGTGACTAAACTAATATCGCCTGTACAACATATAACAATGCTGCTGCATGTCCATGGTCTTAAATAATCAGACTGTGAGACGAAGTGCGTGGAGGGTTGGACCCGAGAAGCACGACTCAGAACAATGGATGTAATAAATACCCGCAAGGGCTTTATTAAGGAAAGTTCCGTAATCGTTGTCTTAGCACAAGCAAAGGTCATACACAAAAAGATCCAGCCAATAAACAAAAGTACCGAGGGAGAAGGCAGTCTCGTCGTCGGTAAGCCAGGCAGTAGTTTGGAACCAGGAAGGCAATCAGCGTGGCAGAGGTACAAACGGGAGAAGGCAAAAGAATAGTAGAAAAACAAGCAGGGTCAGACCGGAGTCCTCGCCGCGTGGCAAAAGTACAAAATCAGCAAGCAGGAATCGTGGTCAGGACAGGCAGTGAAAACAAAAGGCTGGCAGTAAACAGTGGTCAAAAAACAGGCTTGGATCAAAACAGGAAATCAGAATACGTATACTTGACAAATGCTTAAGAGTGCTAGTGAGGCAACAATTTCGCACTGAACAGGTGAAAACTGAGGGCTTATATGTGTGTGTAGACAGGTGCAAACGCTTAGCTTGAGAACAGAGAAATTAGGAACAGCTTGGGAAAACGAGACGAAGATCATTAGTCAATTAGTTTGTTAGTAATTATCCCATCCTAGCGTTAGTAAATTAGTTAATTAGTAAGGACATGCACTAGAAACGTAAGGTAACAATTAACTACAAGAGATTAGATGGTTAGTAAGCAATGATCTAGCTAATTGTTAGTAATCTGTTAGTTAGACAGGGAATGGCAGATACAATGGAAAACACGTAAGCAAAAGCGGGAGAGAGAGAAAGCATGAACGCGAGTTCGCGGAAACACATAGAAATGTATGAAACTAATAAACTATGACAGAACGTGAATACAAATAAGGGCGTGACATAACAATAAACATAAAACATGGCGTGGAACGGTTAGAACCGTAACAGACTGATTGTAAACATTGCTGTCGGTCTTTCTCTGTGCTTAATTAGTGGGAAATACTTTATCAATGTATCCATAAGTCATTTAAATGATTAGGACATAGATGGTTGTGGGGCAGTCGGGATAATTGTTTGAGATGTGGCTTGACACCAAGGCAATCGTTGGCAGTGGACTGAAGTGCATGGGAGAAAACAAATGGAGACAAACTGGTGGCCCTAGCTATTGGATACCTGTCAGCTGTAAGCCAGATTCATATTTCACTACTGAGGACACGCAAGGCCAAACGAAGCTTCTTAATTAGACACAGAAATAGATAGATAAATACTTTATTTATCCCCAGGGGTGAATTTTGGTTGTCAGCAGCAAATGGGAAACACAACAGTGCATTAGATAAGTACTCAAAGACAGCATGAACAGAGAAAAAAACACATGCAACACAATGCCATAAAATGATCAGCAGATGGACTGGCTCAGACTATCGGCAGATGTAACTTCTTGCCCAGCTGTGAATGCCTCCACAGATACTGTGCAGAGGGCTTGAGTAATACATAGCGCTAATACACTTCTGAACATGAGACAAATTCATACTGGCAGGTTCATACAGGACTGACACGTAAAAACAACAAACGCAGAGACACGGGCTGCAGCTGACGTGTTTCTAACGGGTCAGCGATAAGGCGACGCCTATTAGAGAAGATTGATAGAAGTCAGAAGAGTACCTGGCCAGTGTATGAGTAGCTGAGCCATTCATGTCAGTCCATGATGTATGGTCTGATATAGTCCAGATATGGTGCCTGTGTAGTACAACACTATGGCTGAGGTCAGTCAATTTGCAGGAACACTCAGTTGGTTTAGGCCGTGTTCGCCATATGCTTCCCCAGGTCAATGGCTTTTCCTGTACTGCCCCATGCTATTGCCAGGCAGTTATCTCCCTAAGCTACAGTCAGTTACCCAGCTTTATTTCGCTTCTGTTGCATTGATTTTAGATTTCTTATCCTGCTCTCCTCCATCGTAGATTATGAGGCTGTTCCGCAGCTTGGACGCGGAGCGCTAAACGTGCATTCTCATGCTAATGGCCTCGCAGATGTTGGCTCATTAAGTGCAGTGGTTCTGTAGGAGCAGTAACAACGTGGGACGTTTTTGTTTTGTAATGACACGTAATTGGGACGCCGCAGTGGAGAGGGTCCTTCTTTTATCTCCGAGTGTTTCCCTGCGGCTTCCTCCCCAAGAACCGCTGCGTGCCTCAGGCCGCACGTTGACGAGACATCTTATTTGCTTATCCCTGAACCATAAAGGGGCGGCGAGACCGTTTGACCTGCCCCCAGATGGCTGGGGGTTGAAATCTCAGATGACCGCAGCCTCTCTCCATGGTACGAAGGCGACAGTAGGAAAGGACTTTTCGACTGACTGCTGTTCAAATCCAGGTCTAGGGAGCGTACTTGTATAACATTGGCTCTGAACCTTTGAGCCTCTCTGCACGTTTTGTAACCCCTCTCATATACACCCCAACAAGCTTTCACATCTGTCGGTTGCTTATTTTGATACCTTTGTCTTTTCACAAACTGTGGTAATAGTTTAGTTTAATTCGATGGTATGGCACCCATTAGAAGAAGGGCATAGCAAGACCGATTGACATTTTTCGGGTTGTAACACGCAGTGTGATTGCTTGTCATTGTAGGTGCGATTTGTTCTGGTAATTATCAGACTATGAATCATCAAAAACTTGGTCGTGCATTTATGCAGACATTTATTCGCAGGTTATAAAATATAAAGTTAAATATAAACAAAGTGGAACTTCTGAAATATCAATGCGGTAGAAATGGCGGCCGTTCAGAACTCAATTTAAAAAATATTAATCCAATAATAATTTGCAATCATTTACATACAGTACTTTATGTAGCTACAATCAAATTTAACATGAAACTACTGGTAATCCGGATCTCATCAGCACATCCTCTACTTTCCCATCACACTTTCTCTCATGGTATTTGTTTTTTAGCAATAGTGCTGACGTGTCCCTTTGTCAATTTTGATAGTATGTCCCTTTGTCAATGTGTTTTATCAACAGTGTGATTCAATTCTTAAATTTTTTTCATCAGTGATAATAAAGAACTTGCCATGGTGCACACTATATGCCAACAACAGTTCTGTATACTCAAAGGAAGAATATGACTATGTTCCATTATGAATGAACAGTACGTATTTTAGCAGATTACATGTACTCAGATTCCTGCAGTTCAATGACAGTATAAATAATAACTTTCCTTATGTCTTAATACACCTTCCAACACCAATAGAACACATATAAACCATGGTAGCATAAGTATTGTGCCCATCTCAGGAGCTGCAGGACCACATGACACACATTCACAAATGAAGTAAGTACAGACTGTATTAGCTCATGTGTGGCACATATCCCTGTCAAGCAGGCCATGGGAGGAACAGGACCAACTGGGCCATGGTGCTTAGAGACCCTTTTGTAACGCAAATGCATCAATGTGTTTGATTGCACACGTACAGGGTGTGTACTGTCTGCATTGGCTTTGTGTAGCCTTCATCCCAGTGTACGTGGAGTAGCTGTTAGTCTAAATACCGCATAACACTTGAATAATTAACAATAGAAATAACACTTCTATCATAATAACTTCTGTGGTCTGATCTTTCCACTGTGTACCCCTCCCAAAAAATAAATAAACAAATAAAATAAAAATAAACTGTTTAAGCACAAGGAATAGCCTAACCAATGCTAAAGTTAAACTGTGTGTGCAGGCAACATTTTACGACAAGAGGTGAGCTACCTCAGTGTTCTTTTTTTATTTTGGACTCCATCTGGAATCGGCACAAACTTTACACAAAAAAAACAACAAAAAAAACATCTGCAGCTAAAAAAGCCAGACAGGTAGTTAAGGAGCAGATTGGTCATGGATGGATTTTTCTCTCTCGCTTTTTCCCCCCTTTTCTCAGAAAGCCTAGGGGCTAGTATTTCACTGATTACAGGGTCCCCATGTGAACGGTCGTTTGTGTATTGTCAGAACAAAGGGGCGAGCTTCCTCTAAAGAGGTGTTAGACAAGGGAACGGATTGGGCTCAGCCATTAGGCTGAGTGGAGCTACAGGTTGAGGCTAGCTGCATGCAAAACATAGAGGGGGGGGCTGGGGGGGCTGGCCCATCTTTGCTGTGTGTGTGTGTGTGTGTGTGTGTGTGTGTGTGAGAGAGAGAGAGAGAGAGAGAGAGAGAGAGAGAGAGAGAGAGAGAGAGAGAGAGAGAGAGAGAGAGAGAGAGAGAGAGAGAGAGAGAGAGAGAGAGAGAGAGAGATGCAATACTTTGTGTTTTATGGCAGCTGCCATACCAGGGGGTGGCAGAAAGATTTCATGCCACCCCCTGGTGATATATATGTATATGAATACAAAAGCATTAAAAAGTCCCATAAATTATCCAAAACATGTTCTGTCAGATAGCTTAAATCAACCTCCATATTTTTTGTGGAGAGTTCAGTCCATTCAGATCCATGAAGAAGCTTGCCATTAAGACAAATATGCCTGCCTGCTCATAATTTTATGCCACATTAAATAAATAACCTGCCCTCTTAAAAGGCCGATTGCAGCAATCAAACAAATGCCAATTAGGGAATGACCTTTAAAAGCAGTGTCATCAAACTGCCAGTGGGTCTCAGCTATCTTACCGCAAATGGACCTGCTACGATCTGCCTCCCAACATGCACAGCCTGTGACTTCAGCATAGCCTTAAAGAGGCAAATTAGCCCCAGTGATTTTCCTTTGTGGTCCAGGCCACTGTCAGCCTTCTGCCAAAAACACAAACCATGCCAAGAATCCCAGAAGTCCACTTACAAATTGTGCATATTTTGTCTGAATTCTGCTTCATCGCGATGGTGGCTGGCAGCTGGGCCGTTTCTTTCTTTTCACGTCCAATGACCATGAGCGGTCACGAAAAGTCTACAAAGTCGACTAAAAGAGAAGTGCGCGCTGAAGCGTGAAAGTGATACTTGCGTGAGATCTAAACAGCCGTAGAAATTAAAATGTGTTTAGCACTAAGTGCAAGGGACCCGGAATGACAGAGACTGGAGTTTACTTGTCACAGAAACCAGTTTGCAACTTGTGTGGGGAGATAACACGAAGGCCGTACTATGCCAGGCACCCCAGGATGGTCAAGCTAACCATATGTTGTATGGTCTTGGGTCTTTATTTGTGAGTGAAGGGTGGCTTCATTAGCTTTTCCGTCTCCTGGGCTTTGTGGGTGGAACGTGGGGGGTGGGGGTCATGGCAACAAAGCTTCTGCTTGCGATGGTTACAAATTACAGTTGCTTCCAGTACGAGGGTCACGCCAAACGCCTCCCTGACACACCTCTGCACACTCTCTCTGTCACCCTCTTCCAAACCGCAGAGTCATGACCTTAGAGTGACCTAGTGTGAACCATCGTGCTATGGTTTCTACACCACTGGGTGATTTTCACTGCCTTTAAAAAAAGTTTCATTCCAATATGGTCAATGTTGTCTATCCGCACCACTTACTGTTGCAGCCCAACTTGATTTATGCTGTTTTACATGGCGATTTATGCCCCACAATAGCAGTCCATCGGTGGTCATACTGAAACCAATGGTCCGGAACAAAATGGCTTAAGTTCAAATCCACTGACTCACCGCAAAAGATGCTGTTTATTGCTGCAGTGGAGTTCATAAGTGAGCATGTCAATGGCTATGGTAGCATCACCCCCTGGCTTCAATAATACTGACAGTTGGTTGCTCTTTGACAGTACAGATGAAGTAGAAAATGTGAAGTGTCAGAACAGCCATTACACCAAGCAGGGTGAATGTTTAGTAGGCAACAAATGTTTGTGGCTCGAGAGTATAGATACAAAACATTTACTGAAATTGAAGACTGTATTTTTGTAAAAAAAAACTAGATAAAATCCCTCATTTGAGTTGAAGACATATGAAGGGCCAGGCGCAGTTCTGGCTATTTATTTAAAAACCTGTTCAAATGGGATATGGTTGAGATTTGTGATCACAAGCAGTTCTCATCGCCTCTTCACGTGATTATTCTATGAGCCCTGACTTGTGAAGGGTCTGGCCTCATACAAGCCGACAGCACCTTCCTACTTCCCACCCCACCCCACACCTCGCAGACTGAATGGGTTGGGCTGAATGCCCCCCCTGACAATATGACCCTGTTGAAGATGAAAGTGGAAAATGGGGTGGAGTTTCTGACACTCTGGTAATGGGAGGGGGAATTTTACTTACCGAACTGCTAAGTTCTTTTGTCAGGTTTAAAAAGCCTTTGAACACCTGTGTGACTGCCTCTGGATGGAATGATGTGGGGGAGGGGGGCTGTGTGTGACCCTCTCTGGTTGGTGAGGCGGGGGGGGGGGGGTTATTGTTACTTTCCACCACTAGTCTCACCCCCTCTCTAAGTGCTGCTCTTCTTATTTTGACCCAAGAGGAGCTGTAAAATTCTCACTGCTAAATGTTCGGCGTTGTTTAAAATCTAGCATTGTTTATGTAAGCCCAGCAGAGATCGAATGCGCTCTATCAGACTGAAATCTACTCTATCTGAGTAGTACATGTCCATGCCCTAGCAATAGGCCGACAGGGCGTCCATCTTTATGTGCTCTACTACAACGTCCCACCTAGGGAACTCCTTTAATCAACAGGCCGTTCGCCTTCCTACCCACTGTGAAGTGGTCCCAGAGACAGCTTTGCATGGCCCACTGGACTGAGCGGCGCTGCTCCACAGAAACACACAAACACATACGGTGTCACAACATGAGAGTGGACTTCAAGGCCACAGCATTCTTTTAGCTCTGAACGGGGTTGTCGCTTTCTCGTTGGTCGGCCAGACAGAGGGGGACCCTGTTTGGGACCTGGCTGCAGCAGAGCGAAGGCAACAACCTTCCCATCATGCATAGCTTTCTCGCTGGCTGGATGCTTTTGAGGCCTGAGCTTTGATCCCTCGATAGGGAGGGGGGGGTATTGGTTCATTGCTTTTTAGTGGGCCCAGCTTTCATACATCACGTATCACACGGACGTCCCCACACACCTTCACAGCTGCAGCGACCATTGGTCACCGTCCAGGACAACGCCGGCTCATTTCGCCCACTCACTCAGTCCCCAACACCCCTTTCCTTACATCCCGCTCCAATAAAGAACTAATGGGAGGTGCAATGTGTCTGTGTGGAGAGCGGGAAGCATAGTTTTCAGCTTAGTTTCATCAAATGTTTGTGCTTGTAACTGTCCTTTTTCTATGGATATCGGCTGAAATGGCGGGTGGCTCCAGCTTCCAGAAACACGCTGGTGGGTCAGCCAGTGCTCCGATTAGATGCCAGGCTGGAGAAGTCAAATCAGAGCTCAGCACTTATCAAAACATCTGTGAATCCATTTTTGCTCTTGGCCAATAAATAAATAAATAATGATAAGGCAAGGGGTTGGGATTTTGTTACATGTTTTTGTTTTGCTCTCTCCCGTACGTTGGCTTTAAACTTGCCACAAGCACTGCATGAATGGACACATCGAAGCAATTTCATCTCCTCTTGTGTCACGGGTATTGATTTATATCTCTGTTCCAAACCATTGCCACACGCTTGTGCAGAAGTGAAGACTGACATCCCAATACTTGCAATCTGGTGCAATATAATAATTATTGTTTATAAATTGCATAAAACTGTTTATTTCACTGTCAATTTAGGGCTCCAGACAAAGTTTCAAACATATTTATATTTTTTGCTATTAATAAGGTTTTTTATATTCTTCAATCTGAGGCTAAACACATAGCCTAATTCAAATCTAAGCATACATTCAAGCGTTTATGTAAATCACACTAATGCAATGGGTAGCTGCTGTTGTTTCTGAAAAAGTGTTAATATCTGGAATTAACTTGAGCTTTCAAATGTGAAAAATGCTAAAGGTCTTAATTGTATATCTTATAATTGTATATATGTTTGCCTATGGATAATAGAAGGGATTATATAGTTATAATAAATGACCAAGAATTATGTTACACGGTGGGCTATGTTTGTGCATTGAGTATTTAAAATGGAAAAAATGAAATCATTTACGTTAAAGTTTTATTATAATATTATTTTAATCACGTTTTGATATATTTTATACAGCTTATACATTTGCGTCTACCTTCGTTAACCCGCATTAAAAAAGAAACAGCAATCACAACGTGAACTCGGCAATAAACTTAAGTCACACAAAAGACTTAAGTGTTGGGTGGTGTGCCTGGTCGATTCATTCCGAGTTCAGAGGGCACTCTCAGCGCATTCGCACCTCTCTTTTATTTAAATGCAGGATCAGTTATAGCACATTATTGAAAAATCAAGGTAGACAACATGCTGCATTTCAATACTGTCTGGAAGGGTGGAACTGAATCCACAAACGCAAAGGCCTCTGATTGGACTCAACTCAAAAGCTTTGGATACCAGCAGTGGCTTACCACAACTACCACATCAAAACCAATGGAAAACAGACCAGTTTAACCCTTAAATACATGCCTATAGCATACCACGTAATGTTCATGCGTAAGTGTTATCATTTGACACCGACAAGCCAATTATAAAATAAAATAGACTATTGTACTATAAACAGATGTACTGAAATACGCGTATAATAATAATAATTATTATTATAAATCGAGAACATGTCATAATCATATTTCAGATCATACCACTGACGGATGTGCAGCCAACAATATCTTGATTCGATTGTGTCATCTGGCAAAATACACCTGAAGAAAACTCGTCAGTATCCACCAAGGTTCAAACTCTTAATGAATAACCAAAGGAAAAAAATTAAAAGGAAATTTAAGAGCAAATGAGAAGACGACAAAACACAATCTGTTCCTCTGTTCGCCCAGCTCCCTCCCAAGTATAATCACTACGGCAAAGGGCGAAAAAAATCTTCAAAACTGATGGTCTTTCATAGATTACCCTATCAGGTGCAAAGCGCTGACAAGTTTCCACCCACCAACAACAAAAAACCCTCTCCGTGCCCAAATCCTAAATCGCAGATACTTCACTGTCAGCATTACAACATCTCCCTGTTACAAGGACCGGCTGCAGCATTTTGATTCACATTATATCTTCACATTTCTTGGATAACTATCAAGTTTTTTCATATAGGCTACAACGCAGCGCAACCTAAATTATTTAATCGGACGTGTTAAGTTAAAAAAAAAAAAAAAAAAACTATTTTGTGTCTTTAAAACAATAGACTGAAGATTAAAATAATCCACGCAAGGTGTGTATTTAGACGTCCCCCGCAGGTACTCTCCGGATTGAAGTTCTTCTGATCTTTGGAGCAGCACACTCAAAGCGGGTATCGAGGTGCACACACTGGATTTTTTAAACAAGGGAAACCTGCCAAGCAGAGGGGTTGCAAATTGAATCCTTTTACACTGTGCAAATATTGCCCGTTACAATTCACGGAGATTGCGGATGTTGACTTGAAAAAGAAAGAGAAAAAATATATATAATTTCCGATATTTTTCAAAAACACGGAAACACCTAATGCGGCAGACGCTGGCTCCGTTTTACTTCGTAAATTTGTCGTGGAGCTGGGATACCAGGGCTCCTCCGGGATACTTCGCCTAAGGACAATTGGAGGGGTTGTCCTCCACCTTTCCTGTGCAGGGCTTTTAAAAACGCTGGAAACAGGTGTATTTGAGAAACTCAAGATGTCTCTTCTTCCTTCGAGGTTCATCTACGTGTAAGGATTCCATTTTTATTCCTTTCGATTTAGCGAGCGCATGCATTCTTGCCAATAGAAGTCGCTAAAAGCTAAGTTATACCAAGTTGCCGTCCAGGTATACATATTAATTCCGTGTAATTACCTGTGATTTATATTCTTCCTTTCCCCGTGTCCTCAGGTGTTTACATTTCCTGGTCTTCTATTTCCAGCTACAGGTAGGATTATTAATCTTCTTTCTCTTCCACTTGTCCCTTTTATTGTTTTGTTTTTGATGTTCTTTTACATAAAACCTCACGTATCATAAGGATATTGTAACTGGAGACGCGCTGCATCAGTGCTACAGTACTGCCCTTTTTAATGGTCGAATTAAACACAATAACTTGAGATCACTTGGTAAAAATTTTAATTGATTTATTGTTTCCCGTAGGCCTATGAAATTATTATTTTCATGATCATTCATTGCAACTTTAAATTCTGGGAATGAAGGGACATAATTTGGAGGCTTTGTTTGCTTGTTGATATTTACGGTTTAATCGTAAGCATCTTCCTCAGTTGCGCTTAAAACACATAACCTATTTAGGCCTTTGCTTGGCCTAAATTGTGCTTTATGTTTTAAAACGTCGTTCAAGTGGAGCTTGGATATGATTAATGCACACATTAATGCGCGACATGATTTATTTTGACATTATATAAAAGTTAAATGTATAATGTGTGGTGTACTAGCTAATGTTGTTTCAATGGGCTATATATTCTTGTAAAATAGTGCTAAAAGCAACTTACCGAAGGGATAAAATAATTACGTTTAAAGGAGATAGCTACAACGGAAGTAGCCTACTGAATAATGATGAGTATGCCGAATATAGCCTATAAAGGGATTATTATTATCACTAGTAATAATAATATTATTAATATTAATAATTCGATCATATTTGCCTATAAATTATAACATATTTTGGTGACTTTGTTAAAGGAAAAGTGTTATTCAGTAACCTAGTTTTTCAATGGCTATTTCTCCCCACAAGGGTATTGTGAGTTGGATATGTTTCATTGCAACGTTAAAGAATTATTATCAGTGCACATATATGTTAATTTAGGATGTAATGAACGCAGTTGTAGCCCATTAATAAATAATTGACCCACCGCACCTATATACGAATTATGTTATTCACATGAGAGTTAGCCTACGTTAAGATAGGGGAGGGGCTGCGCACGAATTCATTGGGGTATAGGTAAATACAGAGACAGCAATATTCGAGACATGGACAATTACAGAGACCTAGCAAATATCAAGTTCATAAAGTGATAATTGTGTCTTTTTTTGTGAATACAACTGATTACTTTAATGAAAAATAAACACATAAAAGTTTGGCGGAACGGTTTCCATAAAACTAAAACTAGCCTAAATGTTCAACAAATATGAAGCATTCAACTCATTCAAGTCTCAATTTGTCTTCCCGTTTCGCGCCGGATTGATTGCGCAATGTTGAGTTATTTTGGACACCATCTTTAACACCTAGGCTACGACAGCAATCATGTGCAATGTTATAAGTTCGGATCGTGTAATGAATTAAGATAGTTTAGTTGTATGATGGTCACACCTTCTCCCCTCCCTTTCTTTAAGTTTTCTTTTTTTATATTTAGTTTCCGTGGGCAACGACCAGTCTTCAACTCAAATGTGGGCCAGACATTTAAATTTCGGAAGCACAGCAAATGCTAGACACGTTTTTTTCCCCCGTCCAATTACGGTTATCACCTTCTTATCCTGTTTCATATGTCAACTGAACTGCGATTCGTATTCCGACGTCCTTATCATAATTGTGGGTGTCGTGGGAATTCAATTAGGCTAACAATTTATACACAATGTAGGTTGTTTATACCTAAACTTTCATGTTAATATGGCAGACATTACCCTATTCCAGTATGGAGTTGACAGAACCTAAGACAGTTCAACACTTGTTGCATGCATGTGCGCAGCCTCTTTGCTTGTTTCAGTTGGAGAACATGGTATATATGGGTCAGAGTTCAAAAGTTATCTCCGTGGATGGATTGTAGTTTCCGCGCGAGCTAGAGATGTATTAAAATATCAAATTCCCTTTTACCATATAATTCGTTTCGTTAATTTAGAAAATATTTCGAAACTTGTTATTTAAAGCAGAAAACCGTTAAATTTATGGAAGCCAGTCGACTTAATTGAGCGAGATTTTTTTTTTTTCTCAGGCAAACTGACACTCCTCATTAGACTTTAATGTCCAGGTAGACACATAGGTCATTGTTTTTCGAAATCTCATAATAAAGAAGTTTTTTGCAGAAACACCCATCCCAGCAAGGTTGGGCATTTGAAAAATACACATAATGGCCTTATATAACTAGCCTATGTCCCCTGTTTCTTCCAAACAATTGGCAAGAACAATAGAATAGTGTACATAAGCAGTCACTTTTTTTTTCTTTTGTGTCAGTAATTATACTACTTTGCCATTTGCCACTTTAATTGCAGCCTTCTAGTGGTTTCACATTGGGCACATGATACGGTATTGCTTTCTTTTACTAATTGGCATTCCTTGGAATATGATATTATTTATTATATGATAAATAATGTTGTGGATATGCTGAATATATACTAGGATACATTACATTAACATTAAAGTCATTTGGCAGACGCTTTTATCCAAAGTGACGTACAAAATGGGTACAATAATGACCTATTTAGAAATGTAATTTGGTCTGCTATATAGTTGCTTGCTACTTCAGAATGTTACAGTATAAGAGCAGAAAAGTGGAGACTGTATCTTCAGAAGTTCTGTGAGCTGGGATCTTTCCTAGTTTGCAGAAAGATATGTCCTACCATCGATGGATGAGCCTAGCTTCCAAGTAACAATGGCACTAGTTTTTTTAACTGTCCAACAAATTTGACCATTCTTATTTGGATATGAAGCTAGATATCTTGATGTACGAGACTTTTGCATTGTTTGAACTGCATGCACTGGTGATTCCTCTCCATTTGAGGTGGATCAGGGCCATACAAGAGCATTTGGTGAAATTCCTTCATCAAACTCTCAGGAGAAAGTATGTGTTCTCCTGTGCCCTACTTCTACAGGTTATTATTTATGAAATACATGAACTTGCATTACCTGCTCCTCAAATGAGTTGATTGAGATTCCAGTAGCAGTTCACAGTAGTTTCCATAACGTTGCAAAATTGTATTTAATATTTACACAAAAACGTGTTGACAAGGCACCTATGAATGTTCACTTATGCAATTTCTTTTTTTTAGCATATTACACTGATAAAATGAGCATTACATAACTACACTTTTTTTCCAGAGCTCATGTTTAAGCAGTTAAAATACAGCTGTTTGCGCCTCAGTACAATTTATCAATTTAAGGACTGACAGATGTACTTTGAATTTTTAGTTGCGATGGTGGCATAATTATTTTTCTGACTGTAATAATCTAATACTGTATTGATAATCTTACTAATTTTTTCACTTTTATTTGTGCTTTTTGTCTCCACATTTATATTCATTCATTAGAATTTTAGTTTATTTATGTTTTTGCATCCATTCACATTCCAACCAAAGTAAAGTCCGTGGAATATATAGAACAATGGAAACTTACTCCATCCCTTTGAAATCTAAATATTTTTGATAACATGAAGCATTTTCATCTTGGACGTGTCATAGTTTCTTGTAGTTGGTGGTTTACCCTCAGCATTAGACACTTAAAGCTGGTATGCTTTATTAAAGAACTGCATTGTACTGTGGTTGTCCGACTTTGTTTGGGTTGTGGGAGACAATGGGCTCAGAGTAGCCGAGAGAACCTGGGCGGACTGCGAATCAGTTGGACATGGATTATTTTCTTCTTAGCTTTAAAGATTTGTTCTAGCAGGAGCATATTTCCTCTCTGATTTGGTAAATGTCATTAATTTGCTGAGGTTAAAATAACAAGGAGTCTGAGTATGTAATGTGTATATAATTAGCCACCTGAGAACTTCCACATGAAAGGCCATTACCGTGTAATTACCACACGATACAGCTGGGGAACCGAATCTTGGCCCGGATCGAAATTCCTGGAGTTGAAAAACATACATTTTCTTTCTCATTGACACAGGGATAGGTAGGCAGAAGCAGCTAAGTGTAGATACGGACGGAATGTCTCAGCGGACACGTCCACAGCTTTTGTATACGGTGACTTTCTGATTAAATTTAGAAAGCAAAGCAATCCAAGCAAAGATATGTGAACTCAGAATTGTACGGAAAGAAGAGCACTTCCCCCCGGGGCAAAGCTCTTCTCGCCGCATGCCGTTTCCGACTTGTGCGTATCTGTGGAACGCCAGGTTGATTTACGGCACTTACTGAGCTCCACACGCTTGCTTTCGACCTTCAGCAGATACTAGTTTGATGACAGTGTTATAAGTCTGGATGCTTCAGATTCCCTGGCAGTAGGGAACGTGATCCTGGTTCCACAATGGGCTGGCAGTAGGGAACGTGATCCTGGTTCCACAATGGGCTGGCAGTAGAGAACGTGATCCTGGTTCCACAATGGGCTGGCAGTAGGGAACGTGATCCTGGTTCCACAATGGGCTGGCAGTAGGGAACGTGATCCTGGTTCCACAATGGGCTGGCAGTAGGGAACGTGATCCTGGTTCCACAATGGACTGGCAGTAGGGAACGTGATCCTGGTTCCACAATGGGCTGGCAGTAGGGAACGTGATCCTGGTTCCACAATGGGCTGGCAGTAGGGAACGTGATCCTGGTTCCACAATGGGCTGGCAGTAGGGAACGTGATCCTGGTTCCACAATGGGCTGGCAGTAGGGAACGTGATCCTGGTTCCACAATGGACTGGCAGTAGGGAACGTGATCCTGGTTCCACAATGGGCTGGCAGTAGGGAACGTGATCCTGGTTCCACAATGGGCTGGCAGTAGGGAACGTGATCATGGTTCCACAATGGGCTGGCAGTAGAGAACGTGATCCTGGTTCCACAATGGGCTGGCAGTAGGGAATGTGATCCTGGTTCCACAATGGGCTGGCAGTAGGGAACATGATCCTGGTTCCACAATGGGCTGGCAGTAGGGAACGTGATCCTGGTTCCACAATGGGCTGGCAGTAGGGAACGTGATCCTGGTTCCACAATGGGCTGGCAGTAGGGAACGTGATCCTGGTTCCACAATGCGGCTTCTGGTTCAGATTAATCAGCTGCTTCTGCGAAAACAACACAAATGCCACAGTGTAAATTATGAATTGCCCCCCCCTCCCCATTTTAGTACGTAGAAGAGTTTTACACAATTGTTCCTGCAGCTCAAAGGTGTGTTGCCATTACTGTGTGTTACGGTTGCTAAGTTACTGTGTGAGCTCAGCTTTCTAAAAAGCACAGGGAGAATGTTTGTTTTGATGTATTTATATAATGTGCTTAGAAAGAAAAAGGTGCCAAGAGCACTCTGCAATTATAAAATTGGGCACTGTTGTCTAGCAAAAATATATTTATTAGTGAAAAAATTCCATAGTGCATAAAAAAAGTGCACGTGGAAAAATAGCTAGAATAGAGCACTACATGCACTAGCTATTTCTTTCTAGCTATTTTTTCATGTGCAATTTTCATTTTTAGACTATGTAATTTTGCCACTAATAAATATATTTTATTATAACAGTGTCTGATTTTATATTTGCAGAGTGCTCTTGGAACCTTTTTCTTTCTGTGTAGATTTTTGCCAGACGCATCTGTGACAAGCCTTATTTACCGAGTACAACAATTCTATTTTTCAAATAATGTACTTAAAATAAATTTCCTGAGGAAATCTAAAATCTGATTTGTGATAAAAAAAACTCTGCGTTTGTGTCCACACATACATCCTTGATAGCACATGCTGTTTCCCGCATTTGTGCATATGTGTAAATTCTGTACGTTCTCTTGTAGGAATCTCAGCAGAGTTCAGCCGATTTCCGGTTTTACATAGAGAACCACACGAGGAACCCGGATGACCTGAGCCGGAAGCAGATCCGGATCTACCAGCTGTACAGCCGCACCACTGGGAAGCACGTGCAGATCCTGGGGAAAAAGATCAACGCCAACGGGGACGATGGGGGCAAGTATGGTACGGGAGTGTTCCTGTGCAGCTGTGGGCAGAGGCGACGTAGCAAGGCTGTTTGACTGCACTTTAACTGACACAGTGCTCAGCCTTAGCTTTCAAGCGGTGCATTTATGCTGACACCTTTGAAGCTTTGACTCAAGATTTTTAATTGATTTAATTTTACCAGCAAACTTGTGATCAAGCATCTGGATATAAACATCTAAGCCCTACTTAAGGCCAAAAGTATGCGGATGAACGTCTGCCGGTTGCGCACGGACATAAACGATATCGTTTATGACCCTGAGCAGACGTCCGCCTAGGCAGTCATTTTTTTTGTGTCCGCGTGTTCCTATCCACACTGACCTGTTGTTTCACCGACAAGCGAACCTTCTTTGTTCAATGAAGAACGCCATTGTTGTTTGCAATTTGTGTGCAAAAAAGATGGGACATGTTGTCTGCAAAGGGAGGTTGGTACGCTTTGTGTCGGCTTTGAGTACTATGAAAGGCAAAAGTCTGTGGACAGTCGGACTCGTCCGTCCGTGTACGTGTCTGCTCCATGTTTTCACCACTCCGTAAGCACCTTTAAGGTCATCACTCAAGGTTATACAGGGACCACCACCCTCCCTGACCCCTTCCAATACCCATGCCAACTGTCTAGTTCAAGCCAAATTAACAGGGCACTTATTAATATAATTGCATGGCTGTTTGACTTGTGGACAGACAAACGTATAACCGACGTAATAGAGACATCCCTGCGCTCTCAGGTGTCACATGCATTTTGGTTGGAGGGAGTCTTAGCTGACTGGCTGTAACCGTTTATCCATTTTATATTTGGAGCATTTACAATCTCAGCCACATCAACATGTGTATCCGTGCTTAAAAAACAAGGCTTGACATAGGCTATAATCCCAGTGATGACTCTATAAAATGACACCATTCAGCACCTCACGGAGTGCTGTTGAGTTGTCAGTACGATTGAAAGCTGTGTTCATTATTGTAGGAAATTGAACTGTTTAAGCGTGACAGTAATTTTTTTTGGAACTGGTTCTCAACCCTGTCCCTCATTAAATACATGTAACTGTTGTCAATAAGGACAAAGCATATCTGTTTAATACACACTGCTGTAAAACATAATTAACTCTGCTTAAGTTATTAGCAATGCGAGACCATTTTCTCAAGGCAGCAGTGTCAAGACAGTGTAATTACTGCTGGGGAAATATAGTACAATTTGAGAGGGAAAAATCTATTTAATTTCTAGATTCTAGTAGGCTGCCAAACATTTTTTTTCTTTTACAAAATCTGTATCTTTTCAAACTTTACTGATGACAATACTCCTAACATAATCCTGAGAGCACACAAAAAATATTTTTCTGCAGTCTGACAATGTTTGGACATGACTATTAAGAGAGTCTTCAGAGCCAGAGCAGCTGAAGTGGCAGTGTAGAGTATCGTGTGAACATACTACAAATGTGCTTCACTGTGTACAAATCATAGGGGAGATGAAATAACTGGAATCTAATCAGTTGAAGTGTTCCAAATTTACGGTAGACTTGTCACCCTTTTTTTTTTACGCTCAAGCATTTGCAGATAAAGTTCAGTCTGTTTGCCACGGTGGGCGGGCACACATCAAGAGTTTCGAAAAATTTGAAAAAAGAAACTGCTTTTCCCTCTGCAGATTAAAACAATTTGTCAATTGTTCCTTTTTCACCGTGCAAGTCATGCATCAAACTACTGGACTGCAGCTTGGAATAACCTCTGTGTAAATGTTATGTGTTAAACAGCGCTTACAAAAGGTACTCACTTGCCTTTGAAAGGCTCACAGGTTCTGTGGTGTTCAGCAGTGTAGATCAGTTTCTGCTGGGTTTGTGTTCACCAGAGATGAGTGGAGTCGTGGTTTGTAGGATAGTTGGGCTTATGTTCACTAGTGCTGGGTGGTGAGTGTCAATGATTGTTGGCGCTATTTGCATGTTCAGTGATGGGTCATACAGTAGTAGGCGAAAGTCTGGGCACACCTGGTCACATGGCATGTTTTCTTGAATCTCTAAGTGAAAAGAAGTTAACAAAACCTCTGCGGGGTATACATTTAAACATGACATATTTCTGCAAATGCACAATGTCATGCACAATTACTATTTATTTGCAGCATTTAACAGTAATTCCATTGTACAACTGTTTAGGCACCTCTTCAGTTGATCCATTAATACTTTTCTAAGGTCTCAATACTTGATTGACTCATTAGGCCTTAAATGAAGCCAGGTGAAGACACTCTCCCAATCCAAACCCCTCTGGGTTGTTGTGCTTGCTCTCAACAAAAATAGGCTCCTCTAAGCAGCTTACTGATGACGGGAAAATAAAGACAACTGACTCTTACAAAGCAGGGGATGGCTAGAAGAAGATATCTAAACGTTTCCAGCTTGTAATTTTCATGGAAGATGGAAGATGAGGGGAACTGTTGAAGTCAAGGCAAGATCGAGAATCTCTGATAGACAATCTCTGATACAACTGCTTGTACATAGGTCAGGTATACGAAACAAAACCCACATATCACTACAAAGGACCTGCAGAAAGATTTAGTAGACACCGGAGTAGTGGTGCACCGGTCCACTGTGCAGCATTGCTTGCACAAAAAGGATCCGCATGAAAGAGTTGTCAGAAGGAGACCTTTTCTTTCTCATCACAAAATTCAACGTCTGAAGTATGCAACACAACATTTCGATAACCCAGAGACATTTTGGAACAAAGTGCTGTGGACTGATAGAACAAAAAATTTAATATTTGGCCACAATTGCCAAAAGATACATTTGGATACAAAGAGCGAAAGTATTTGAAGAAAATGGATTTGACTATAAATATCAACAAATCCTAGAAGCTAATGTCCTAGAATCAGAAGTTGAAGCTGAAAAGAGATTTCAACAAGACAATGATCCAAAATATACCTCAAAATTAACCATGAACTACTTAAAGGAGCAAAAGATTAAGCTTTTGGAATGGACTTCACAGGTCCCAGTCTTGAATGTTATTGAACATCTGTGGGGAAGTCTCAAATATGCAGTTCATGCAAGAAGACCTAAGAATACTTATGAACCTGAAGGGTTTTGCAAGGAAGAGTGGTTGAAAAAATTCTAAAGCAGGGATAGAAATAGTGTTAGTTGATACAAGAAATGTTTGGAAGCTGTGATTTATGCCACAGGAGTTGTCACTATGGACTGACTGGGTGCCCAATCTTTTGCGCATGCGCACAGTTACTGAAATGTGTAATGTTGGTCCTTGCATAGGTTGTGATAAGTTATTTTCATTTAGAAAATCAACAAAACCAAAATTTGTGCATGTCATCATACAAATCTATGACAGTGCTGGCTAGTATAAACAAATTAAACAATTTAATCGCTGGTGGTGCAGGAAATCTGATAGCTGTTAGTCTGTTCAGCAATGAAGACGAGCTGGGGTTCAGCAGTCCTGGGTGGTACAGGTGTGTTGACTGCTGGGGATCTGTGTTCATAGACAAAGACAAACTGATGTATAGTAATGCTGGGTGGCAAATACAGTACAGGTTTATTGCTAGTATTCTGTATTCAGTGGTGTTGTTAGTTGGTAGTCTGTGTTCAGTGACAGAGACACGCTAATGTTCAGTGGTGCTGAGTAGTATAGGCATGTTTGCCGGTGGTCTGTGTTCAGGTAGAGACATGCTCCCGTTAAGTAACACTGGGTTGCACAGATGTGTTAGTTGCTGCTGGTCTGTATTTAGAGAGGAGGACATTATGGTGTTGAGCAGTATCACCTGACACAGATACAGTGCAGTGACTTTGACTTCACCTGAGAATAGTGATCAAAATGTGTGTGTAGGGAGGGCAGGTATGTTCTCACAGAATGCCTTGAATACCACTTTTACACTGAAGAACTGGAAGTTGACTATAACGTCAAAGATTATCAAGATATTGGTTGAAAACTATCAAACGTGCCATAGCTATTAACTCCAGTCTTTTGTTTGGGTGACCTGTATAAACGAATAACATTGATATATCACAGGCAACTTTCCTAAAACATAAATTTTCATGTAGAATAACAAAAAATATTGTGAGCTAAGTTCATGCACAGATATTATTCCACTGCTTATAAATCCAAATAATAATCTTAGCAAAACTTAATAAGGCAATTAGTACTCAAACAAATATTGGAGTCAATATTAAGACTGGAGTCTTGCCTGATGCTCTTTGATACCATTACCCTTTACCATCGCAGAGAGTCAGCTACAGTGATTAGGAGTGGCCTTCTAAGGTCGGCCTTCATTCAGCACCCTCACACGATGAACATTGTCACTGACGTCAGAGCAGGATTGAGCTTTTAAAACATGATATCATCCTGGCATAAGAAAATGCACCGGTCCTCCCCTGCTCTCATAGGGATTTGCTCCATTTCACAACACTAAACCTTGTCTTGGGAAGAATCTGGTTGAGTTCAGTTCAGTAGTACCTCCCAAATAGATTTTGGTTGCTGTATGTAGAAAGTGTGTGTGTGTGTGTGTGTGTGTGTGTGTGTGTGTGTGTGTGGAGGGGGGAGGGGGGAGGGGGGCGGGGGGGTTGGGGGTTATGTTATTTGCATTTATCCACTATTAATTGTTCCTGTTAAAAAGTTTGTAGCCCCTGTTCAAATTTCTGTTAAATTCAAAGGCCTCCTTTTCTTAAGAAAAGTTCAGACCCCCCCCCCCCCCCCCCACCACCACCTTACAACCCTCCCTCTCTGAAGCTACACTCTAAAGCTCCAGTGTGTTAAACAGACAGGCCATCTTTAACCTTTTAATTGAGTGAACACGGACTACAGAGACCTTGAAACATAATCCCCCAAGCATCTGAACTGCTCCTGAAAGTTCAAGCAGATCTCCCTTCCATCGAGAGAGGTGGGGTGGGGTGTGGGGGGGTCCCCCTTGGGCCCCGGGGCTTACTTTACACAAGCCATGAATGACAGAGAAAAAGGAAGGTTTTGCCATCACCTCTGGACACTACCTGGCTTTGTTACATGTGGCCTGGTGAAATGTGTTATTCAATTGGAGATGTTGTTCAACAACATTATTTGAGCCAACATTGCAGTACCTCACTTTGGAAGCCGACACAAAAGTAAATCGGTCAATCGTCAATTAAAACATTTGTTAAGAGAAAAGAGGAGAAGAGCCTGAATATCTGGAGCCATCTGAGTTAACGAGGCAATTATTGAGAAGTTAATTCGGGATCAAATTGTTTGACTTGGCTTGAGGTGAAGGTTCCAAAAGCACAAGCCTGTGCCATATGAATTATAATGCTGAGAAGATACTGTGAATTTGTGCTGTCGCTTAACAAATATTCGAATGGAAATGGCTTGTTTATAGAATGATTTGGGCAATTCATTCGATGATACTTAAACCTATGATATTGTAGGCTTAAGTATCATCTAATGGCGTTATAGTAAAGGGGTGTCTCTGCATTGTTAAGTTCATTCATTCAGCTGTTCTTTTGTGTCTCGGATTGGTGAAGTTAACGTCTGCTTCTCTCGCCTTGCAGCTCTCCTTATAGTTGAGACAGAAACCTTCGGGAGCCATATTCGAATAAAGGGGAAGGAGAGTGGCTACTACATCTGCATGAACAAGAATGGAAAAATCATTGGAAAGGTAAATCCCTCCTGTAACCGTAATATCACTACCTGTCAGGGTGAAATATATTATGGAATCAGGAAATGTATCAGCATCACATGGGTATTTAGTGATGGTTGAGTTATGGTTTCGGTTTTTATCTCCATGTTTGTCACAAACACAGGACAAATTACGCACATGTAATTTGTTCTGCTGTAGCTTTCCTCGAGGACAAGTGCAGATGGACGATATAAACATACTAGAAACAATAAAGTGGCACTTTGATGTTTCAGAACAATGAAAAAACAGTATCACAGTACAAAACATTGATAGCATCAGAATGTTATTATTGTAACTTTTTGTGGTGATCTAAATGGTCCTCTAAAACTAAAACAGTGACCATTTGATGTAAAGTGGTTTTTAGGCAAGACCCCAAAATACTTTTTTGAAGTTCGGTGGATGTCGTTCAGAAATTCCGCACACAGTTTTGCTCAATAGCTAAGTGCAGAAGATTTTCAATTCAAGGTGCTTAACCTTCATTCTACAATAATAGAGGGGTAATAATCTAGAAAAATGAAATTAATGTGTTTATTATCTGGTTTTTATCTAACAAAGGCAAATTACATTTCATGTACCACAAATGCACTGGTCTGAGACTTCAGGAATGTCCTTGTTTATAATGGCTGTCATATTTTTCATTGCTGGAAAATGGGATGCTCCCCAGACTAATTTTTATCATGTGTGAAACCACAAATATATGATTATGCAATGCCAGACCAGTCTAATTTTCTGTCAGCATTTTGTTATATATAGATACTTGGGGATGATGAGGATTGTAAGAATTGAATTAGGTCACTTTCTAATGCAGTTTGTTAAAAACAGAATGAGCTAGCATTTCTTTCTGGGAGGCCTGTTGCCAATAGAAGAACAATTAAACTATAGTCCTTGTTCACTAGGTGACAACAAGCAACGATATTATATGTAGTAACAACTGGATGTTCTTTTATATTGCTAGTGTAATGTAGAAGACAGGGAGTATATGATTACTACTGATTCTCATTAGCGATTCGAACATAGAAGGAAACAAGAAATGGCCTGTTCACACTGACCAATGTTGGTGCAGCTCAGGACATACCTCACCAAATATGCCATATATAATGAGTTAAAATATAATATGGGTTTTGCTGTGTATAAACCTGCCTCTTTTTAAAAAAGTGGGTAAAAAGAGATGGTGGGTCTAGTCAATTATCCAACTAAAATCTGTATCACCTTATACAGGACATACTTACATACTTTACTTATATACTTATAACTGAGCAACTGATGATGCTTTCTGCTTTTGCTCGCGAGCTAGAAAGTCTCAACATCAATGTTCAATGGCCTCATTATTGACACCCGGGAATATCAATGGTTTTGGGCTCCGTCGCACATTCTTACGTTTTTATTTTTTGGGAGACCCCTCATTCACTGACCACAAAAGACTTGAAATATATCAACCTCTGCAACTACAGATGCACAGACAATTTGTTCTATTCCAAGTATTCATAGGATTTGTATCCCTAATGTCAACCAACCCTGAAGGAGAAAATGAAGCAGAAAATAGAATATATATGACTTTTTAAATGGGCCCACTGGCACAGTTACTGTGTCCCCATTGTAAAATTAGTCCAGACAGTTCCAAGGTGGAATTGTTATGTTTAGGTTCTGTCTTCTTACGCAAGCCAGGCCACAAACACATTTGAATGGGGAAGAATAACAGTCATTTACGCAGCTGTGAATAGTACATTCCAGCCTTTTCTGGCTTGCTTGATATCGACTAAAATGCCAGGAGGCGCCTCCTTTTGAAGGTTTGGCAGTGTGTGGCAGATCCTATATTGATTCACTGTACATACCAATTGAAGAATTAATGCCCTCTGTGGTTTCTGCTGCTTGAGGAATTGTTTTGGAGTTGAAAGCAGGAGCAGACATGGAACTCTTTCTTCCACTACTTTGGGCAAAGGTTGACGTGTTTATTAACAACAATTCCTTAGATGTCACTGCATGCATCCTCTGTAGAGTGGCTGGCAAAATTATTCCGTGGCCAGTTTTGACATCATGGGCTACGTTTATTGCTCTCCAGTATTTTAAGTCTATTAGATCTGAGTGAGTGGGCGATGCTATATTGGGGTGACTGATGATTGCTGTTTGACTCACATGTTGTATCAACCCCCTCCTCTGCCCACAGCTCAACGGGAGGAACCAGGAGTGTGTTTTCATTGAGGAGTTTTTGGAAAACAACTACACAGCATTGGTGTCTGCAAAGTACAAAGGATGGTACTTGGGCTTCAACCGGAAGGGAAGGCCCAAAAAAGGCTCACGGACGACACAGACACAGCAAGAGGTTCATTTCATGAAACGGCACCCCAAGGGAAAAGTGGACCCGCTGGAGGAATTCCGTTTTACCACGGTAACGAAACGGACACGTAGGGCGCGACGCTTAAAACCTAACCCCAAAACGAACTGAGGGACAACTGATGGACAGGGAGCTATGATGCCCAAGGAGACCTCAACAGCCTTTTTGCCTTTAACTCTTAAGACGATTGTCGAAATGACAACAACGAAAGCAACAATAGGGAAAAAAAGAAATTTTAAAAAGATGTTTATTTTTATACTTGAGGAGCATTAAATTTCTCCCAACTGCTGAATGATTCTGGGTTATTATAATAATTATTTGTCAGCAACTTTATTTATACTGGATAGCTTATGGATTTAAACAAACCAACACCTTTCAACTTCATCTACAACTTAAAAACAGAAGTTATATATCCAGGGGGGTCGATAATGAGAAACATTTTGTGGAAATCCTGAGAGTTCACAAAGATTGCCGAAGGAACGGATCCCATATTTTCCACTGGGATCAGACACCATTGAGACCAAAAGGGACAGAGATACTACCACATATGACATGGAATCTTTAGGTATCTGCTTAGCTTTAAGTGCAATATTTTATTTAAAAAACAAACAAACAAACAAACAAAACAAACAACAAAACAGCCTGTTCCTTTGGTGGAGACATTCTGTGACGTGTTCGACATGATAACCCCAAACTTCAGTTTGACCAGTGAGCTTCACTGGCTGGAATGCTCTGAACTCACCGTGTACTGTATTATTTTTTTATTGGAATTTTTGTGAAACCTATGATTCCGCTCAAAAGGACAAGCTTGGACTCGCCCAGCAAGTGACAGCAGTCTCTCATGTAAACAGACAGCTGGAGTGACTGAGAAAGCCCAGAGTATTGCTACGCTTTGGAACAGTAGACCTGCTTTAACATGATACTTTTTGACAGGTTTGTTATGGGTGGCATGGTTAAAAAAAACATAAATACAAGCAGTGGCCAGAGCATGACAAGTTCTCAACCTTATCATTTCCTTTTCACCCCACCTGCCTGAATTCATTGGTTATTTTACGATATCCAATTTACAATATTAACTGTATGTGGTAGTTTTATACCTCCATATAGCTTTATTCCCTCTTAACAGGGAAGCAGCCATGGAACTATTGTATTACAAGTCAGAAGCTAACAACCCCCTTATCTTCACTTCTCTATTAAGTGAAATGACTTGCAAATCTATAGCAGTTACATTACCCATAAATATTACACATAACACATAAATATGTCTTCTGAGTACCTTCATGGAAGGCAATACTTCTTCATATTTTTTACGATGCATTTTCCAAGCTTGAGTTCACAGACAAGGGATTTTGCTCTAACCCTGACAAGTAATTTAAACGCATGTTCCCAAAGGCGGGATATATCAGTTGTCTCCAGTAGTTGCCTTGGTTACTCCATAACAATGATCTTCATTTCTGACATAGAGCCACACTGTCAGGTTATCGTGCTCTTAATGTCTTAGTTACAGCTGAAATCTTCATATGCTGAAAAAATTGGGGTACAAAAAATTATGTTTGTACTTGGCCAGATATGTTCACAGAATATTTTGAACACGACCGCCACCCACACAAATGGAAATTCATAATCTTTGAGTAAGCTGACTGAAACTTATCCCTACCGAGCAGGTGGAGGCCACTTGATATTGACAGTTTTGTACTCCAAGTATGAAGCAAGCTCTACAATATTTTTCTTGGTGTGTCTTTATCAGAGGACATAGAGATGGCTTGAGACTTATAGGCAGCCACTGATTCAAAAGGTTCACCCTATGTAGGCAGGGCTGTGTTATATACTCACTTGCTATCAGGCAGGTCTTTTGAATAAATTGTATGTGATGCTACTAACAACGTGAAACATTTAAGATCTAAAAAATGTATGCGAAAATAATTTTTATGACTATTATAAAATATTTATTGCCTTTCTTTGTAAATACAACCTGATGAATTTATTTGGCCTCTGTTAATAAAGTGGGCACTATATTTAAAAAAATGAAGTAATTTGAGGTGTTTACTTTTTCTGCCTGTGAACTGTCTATATTGATTCAAAATCATGACTGAGAATAGGGAAAGACCCATCACTTTTATTTCCGATACAAAAATCAGGGCATGTAACCAAAACTATCGACCCTTCCGTGAACATAGCAAGTAACTAAAACTATCGACCCTTCCCTGAACATAGCAAGTAACTAAAACTATCGACCCTTCCCTGAACATAGCAAGTAACCGAACTATCGACCCTTCCCTGAACATATCATGTAATCTAAACTATCGACCCTTCTCTGAACATAGCAAGTAACTAAAACTATCGACCCTTCCCTGAACATAGCAAGTAACTAAAACTATCTACCCTTCCCTGAACATAGCAAGTAACTAAAACTATCTACCCTTCCCTGAACATAGCAAGTAACCAAACTATCGACCCTTCCCTGAACATATCATGTAATCTAAACTATCGACCCTTCCCTGAACATAGCATGTAATCTAAACTATCGACCCTTCCCTGAACATAGCATGTAATCTAAACTATCGACCCTTCCCTTAACACAGCATGTAATATAAATTATCGACCCTTCCCTGAACATAGCAAGTAACTAAAACTATCTACCCTTCCCTGAACATAGCAAGTAACTAAAACTATCTACCCTTCCCTGAACATATCATGTAATCTAAACTATCGACCCTTCCCTGAACATAGCATGTAATCTAAACTATCGACCCTTCCCTGAACATAGCATGTAATCTAAACTATCGACCCTTCCCTGAACATAGCATGTAATCTAAACTATCGACCCTTCCCTGAACATAGCATGTAATCTAAACTATCGACCCTTCCCTTAACACAGCATGTAATCTAAACTATCGACCCTTCACTGAACATAGCATGTAATCTAAACTATCGACCCTTCTCTTAACATAGCATGTAACCAAAACTATCGACCCTTCCCTGAACATAGCATGTAATCTAAACTATCGACCCTTCCCTGAACATAGCATGTAATCTAAACTATCGACCCTTCCCTTAACACAGCATGTAATATAAACTATCGACCCTTCCCTGAACATAGCATGTAACCAAAACTATCGACCCTTTCCTGAACATAGCATGTAATCTAAACTATCGACCCTTCACTGAACATAGCATGTAATCTAAACTATCGACCCTTCTCTTAACATAGCATGTAATCTAAACTATCGACCCTTCCCTGAACATAGCATGTAATCTAAACTATCGACCCTTCCCTTAACACAGCATGTAATATAAATTATCGACCCTTCCCTGAACATAGCAAGTAACTAAAACTATCTACCCTTCCCTGAACATAGCAAGTAACTAAAACTATCTACCCTTCCCTGAACATATCATGTAATCTAAACTATCGACCCTTCTCTTAACATAGCATGTAATCTAAACTATCGACCCTTCTCTTAACATAGCATGTAATCTAAACTATCGACCCTTCCCTTAACACAGCATGTAACCAAAACTATCGACCCTTCCCTGAACATAGCATGTAATCTAAACTATCGACCCTTCCCTGAACATAGCATGTAATCTAAACTATCGACCCTTCCCTGAACATAGCATGTAATCTAAACTATCGACCCTTCCCTTAACACAGCATGTAATATAAACTATCGTCCCTTCCCTGAACATAGCATGTTATCTAAACTATCGACCCTTTCCTGAACATAGCATGTAATCTAAACTATCGACCCTTCGCTGAACATAGCATGCAATCTAAACTATCGACCCTTCCCTGAACATAGCATGTTATCTAAACTATCGACCCTTTCCTGAACATAGCATGTAATCTAAACTATCGACCCTTCTCTTAACATAGCATGTAACCAAAACTATCGACCCTTCCCTGAACATAGCATGTAACCAAAACTATCGACCCTTCCCTGAACATAGCATGTAATCTAAACTATCGACCCTTCCCTGAACATAGCATGTTATCTAAACTATCGACCCTTCCCTTAACATAGCATGTGATCTAAACTATCAACCCCTCCCTGAACATAGCATGTAATCAAACCAATCGATATCGATGGGAGATATCGATATCAATCCAAAATAGCATTGCTACTATGTGCTATCAGACCCATTCTGGTCAGTGATTGATACTAGCGGTACTGATACTACCTGTAATTGGTGGGGTCACACAGCATCTATTCAGATCTGCCCAGCGATAGTCTACTATGTGCAGACAGCAGCTGTTGCTCAAGCAGCCCTTGCACTCACTAACAGGAGCAATTTATTCGCAGAACAAGGAAAGGCTGTGGTCATAGCCACCTCCCACCCGGATATTCAGCAGCCTATAGGCCATAACCTTTGCTGCCTGACTCGAGTGACATCACATGGTGACAAGAGTATTATTTCTGCAAGAACTTGAATACATAAGCGCAGGAAATCATTTTGATGTGAAAGAATCTACACAGGCCCAAAGTGATTTACATCCCATACCAACATTCCAGTCAACATGCAACCTAGACCAGTTAAGGTATGTACTTTTTGTATACAAATGCGAAAAGCCAGACATTTTCTGATGAAATGCCAGCAGATTCCCATCTTGAGAAATGTTGGCAAGCTTTTGCAACATCACCTCAGGAAAGTATTTAAAAAATGGAAGCACTTTCATCACACAGATGTGTTTATTGTACCCTGACAAAAATGATGAAGCAGTTGCTTTGCAAAAGGACAAGCATGACACAAAATTAATAGGCTTAATAAAATAGGAATAATAAAAGGCAAAGTGAAATGTTACCAAAAATGACATTTGCCCTGGATAAATGGATAACTTCGGGCAATAAAGAAATATGGAACATAATATTTCTATACAATATCCAGTATGTACAGATGGATCCACAATGTTGTTTAATAAACCCTATTAATACAAACCCCAATTCCAAAAAAGTTGGGAAAGTATGTAAAATGCACATAAAAGCAGAAAGCAGTGGTTTGTAAATTCTGTTTAGCATATATTTAATTGAAAACAGTACAAAGAAAAGATATTTAATGGTTTACCTTATCAAATGTATAGATTTTTGTAAATATACGCTAATTCCGAATTTGATTCCTGCAACACGTTCCAAAAAAGTTGGGACAAGGGCAAAAAAATAAGACTGAGAAGTTAAAAAAACACCTGTTTGGAACATTCCACAGGTAAACAGGTGATGCTATCATGACTGGGTATAAAAGGATGCACATTGGATTTTAAATGCAACAGTGACTATGAGGTTAATGTGCATTTCAGATGTAATTTGAGGGGTTTTACATCCATATCAGGTGAACCGTGTAGCAATTGTACCCATTTCTACACACAGCCCCCCCCCCTCCCCATTTTAGGGAACCAAAAGTAATTTGACAATAAACATAAACCTAAATAAAGTCATCGTATATAATATTTGGTTGCATATTCTTTGCATGCTATGACTTCCTGATGTCTGTGACCCAACAACATCAGAAGACTCTTGATATCTTATTTTCAGGTACTCTTACAAGCGATACTATAAACTCTCTACAATTGAATGGATCTGTATGGGAATTGGGGGGTGGAACTAGATTAAGCTGTAAATTACACAGGAATAGTATGGAACCCATGGTTGGCTAAATGGCTATAAGTCATCAAGGGTCTGAGGTATCAAATGAGCCTCAAACATCACTCTGCTGCCAGATATGCAGTAGATATGGATGGATCACTTTAAGAGTTTCTCCTGATTTATTTTTCCATAGAGTTCAATAGAAAAATGAGTCAGGAAAATCTTTAAAGTGATCCATCCATAACTACTGCATATTTGGCAGCAGAATACCTGAAAAGTACCTAAAAATTATATATCAACACTCTTTTGATATCCTTTTATAACCAGTCATGATAGCATCACCTGCCTACCTGTGGAATGTTCCAAACTATTTTTTTTTACTTTCCAGTGTTCCCCCCCCCCTGTCCCAACTTATTTGGAACGTGTTGCAGGCATCAAATTCGGAATTAGTGTATATTTACAAAAATCAATAAAGTTGATAAGGTAAAGCATTAAATACATATTTTGTGTACTGTTTTCAATTAAATATATGTAAAAATGTTTTTTACAAATCACTGCTTTCTGCTTTTATGTGCATTTTACATACTGTCCCAACTTTTTTGGAATTGGGGTTTGTATTAGCATTAGACAGATTTGTATATAACATTAAAGATTGATTCATTTTCGGAAGAAGAAAAAACTGCTAACTGTGGCCAGAAGTCGTGAATAATTGGCCATGGCATTACCCAAGAAGGGACTATTTCAGTTGGTAGGTTCCTCATTACTGAACAGCAACCCCTGTGGTCAACTGGCTGTCTGTGATCCACCTGCTCTAGCAGTGTCATTTGTGCAGTCCAGTGGTGCAATCATTTTACATCTCAGATGGTGGATTGCAGTATGGAATAAAGCATGCCAGAGGATGCTCATACCCTTCTGAGTGGACAGAGGATGTTGCAACAATTGGTTGTGGCTGCAGTTGCCACTGGGCTTTTCAAATTGGAGAAAAGCTCATGATTAAATGTACATATTTTGCCAGCAACATGTATATATTGAAAAACAGCCGTGATAAAGTGAGGTATAATCATGGCTTAAAAATAAACGTTAGGACCGTATGCATACTGTGGTCAGAACCTCTTGAGAAGTAGATGCCACTTCATTGGCTGAAATGAATTAAAGAATTAGATTGCTTTGTACAGCTAAAGTGGATTGGTGGAAATGCAACATTGTTGTTGAAATATTTTAGTGTCAATGGAAATGTCCGATGCACTGATCCATGTATTCATAAAATTACATTAATTCCAAATATTTTCAGGTTCAATGGAAATGCAATTACATGGGCAGAATGCTATTGACCAGACAAAGCGGACAGTTTTCTTACATTTATTCCCTATTTCACTGCTTATGTTCAATTCTTCATAACTTAAAAAGTTTTAAAAAAAATTATGGGAAATGAGTTGTTACAAAGGGAATTCTAAAAAAGTAATGTTATATTTATTTGTTTTATGTGTCACAATATGTTTAACTCGTGATTTTGAAAGGAAGGCAAGGTGTTTTTGCACCTTTTATGTGACTGAAATATGTGCGGTTTCATCAACTCAAAAGTATTCTGGTGCTTTGTTTGAATGGGAGAATCCATTTAGTCCACTTTTGATGCGTTTGTTCTCATTTGATTCCTAAAAAAAAGAAAAGTGTGTTTTAGATTTGCTGTGCTTCTTACAAAGAAATCTAGACCCAAAAAGAAACCTGGCTAACCATTATTAGGGGCTAGAAGCGTGTCCTTAGTGCACACCAGCCACACCCCTTCTGTGACCCTGAACTGCGCTTTGTAAGCATCTGAAAAATCTCTGACACAAAGGCCAGCAAGAGAGAGCAGACTCTGACTGAGAGGAAGGAAGCGTTATTTTTCACTGTCTATAATGGGTGAAAAAAGAAGGAATGTCCAGAGAATTCACCCCCCAAGCCTCTCTGTACTGCGGTCCTTTGAGTGCGTCTCTGGCCTTTCACAAGCTAAAATGAAAGCTTTGCACCTCTTTCTGTACACCCAACATGTTTGTGTTGCATGTCAATGCTGGAAGAAAACAATGTTTATAGTTAATGTCATAATGCTCTTATTTGCAAACACGCATTTGGACAAAATTTAAATTAAACGGTGCTACTAAAATGGTGAAAGAAGAAGCTGGGATGGGGGGGGGGGGGGTTGCAAGGAATGCGCAAAGACATTCCGAGTCTGCAGTAACGGTCCTATAATGTTTTGTGCAGGGATAGTGTTTACAGTAACCGTCAGACTGAAAGATGGCGTTTTGAAGGGAAAAAAATACCTTTTGTTTAAGTTCCCACCGATGTTATCGGACACCCTCCAGCGCAACCACCTACATCAGGCAAAGATCCCGGCCTGTCATGGCACTTAAAGGTCTAATAATCTGACAGCATTTTCGGGTTAAAAAAATACAGCGTGACATGTGACAGAAAGGTCACCGCTAACATCATGTCTGGGACCAAATTCTCATAATAACTCAAAATAGACAGAAAGAGTGAGAATCCTTTTTTTTTTTTTGCAGCTGTTTGGGTGCATTGTTTTCAAGGAATGGAGTCATATTCTATGGATTTTAACCTGCTATTCTTTTCATGAACAATAAATTCTCCAATATGCTTGGCTTCTGGTCAGTGCTTTAACGTGGGTCATCAACAAAACATGCTGATTTAGAATGGCCAGAAAAAGCATGAGGATAAGATGATCCTTGTATTTTAACCAATGATTAAGGCGAATAATAGAATATTAGACAGCAATCTTTAATTTACCACAAACAAAAAGGGGAAGTCTATAGGCATTCCCTCTCAATTTAATTGTTCACTCGTTATCTTTGAGACATTATATTTTTTTGCATAGGATGGACAAATTAATGTTTTTTATTTCATTTATTTGGCATGATATGTTCATGTGTTAGGGCAAGTTGCTTTTCTGCTTGAACAGCACATTGTCATTTGAATGAGAAAGAACATACATGCTGAGTTAGCTAACAAATTAGCCAAGCTAGACATTCCAGTGTTAACATGCAAGCTAGAAAAAGGCTCAGAGTGGTTAGAAATGACCCATTTTGCCATCAGGAATATGACATGGGTCTGGTTACTTTCACAGCTGTATTAGTCTCTAATTTACCTAAGTAACACATATGGTCAGAAGACAAATGATTGTCTGAATGAGCCTTTCTGGCCACCATCAGCCTGTTTTAAGGTTCACCACATGGTTGCCCTCTGCATAAACCATTGAGTGTCCAAAATATGATGGATATTGCTTTCGTGGTTGAAGATTTCAAAGGCCACAGCTTTTTAAAAAATTAAATTCATACAGCGGTTCACTGCTGGCTATTTCCGTGTCTTTGTTTTACCTCCGTGTTTACAATCATATATTTCAAGTTGAACAAACATCAAACTGTGGGTACCGCACGCTTGTTTTTTATGTTATGAAAAAAATGACTAAAATATTTAACAAAACGAGTGCAGGAAAACAGTGCAGGTAACACAATGGTAATGTCAGGGGAAAATAAACAAATAAATGAATAAACAAATAAATACATAAATATGGTGTCCACATGACAAAAAAACGGTATTATTCCTGTAACAGGCATGTTGCTGTAGAATTATTTTCTATGTGGTTGACTATGGACAATGTCTTTTTTGAAAAAAAGTAATATTGATTGACAAGCTGTGTGCTATCTGGCCTTAAATTGTTCTGACAAAATATATTTGTTCATTAGTTGGTGACAAAAGCTATCATGGCAACCTGAAGTAATGTTCTTCATGTAAAGTTTGAAGAGGATTTACAACTGGAAGACAAAGCCTGAGGAAATTGAAAGATTAATTGATGCTTAAATCTAAAGTTATAGTTTAGCAGAACTTACAAGTTGACATTCAACCAATGTACAAATGCAGTAGAACCAGAAACAGAAACCTTTGGGAGCTTTCAAATGTTTGAAAGTGAAGTCAAAATAAGCACATTTTAATTTGAACCATCTATTGGAATGGTCACATGTTTTACCCTAGCCATGCTAACAAACAAGCATTAATAACATGTCTGTCGTTGACAACTGTTAGCAAAAAAGAAAGTAAAAAAAATGATATTCATATACCATTCTGAAAAATGAAAACATTACACAGTGAGTAAATGTCGTAAAAATTGATTGTTGATTACAAAGCTAATGAAGGGTATTACCAAAGAAAAGTGCAAGGACACATGGGGCAAGCTGCGAGCTCAAAGCAAGCTTAGGGGTGGTCCCAGGAGTGCTTAGGGGAAACTTTAAGATATTATATGGACCGAACATGTAGTTACAGAGGGAAAGGCATATTTCCAATAAAAAATGAAAAAACAGTCATGGAATCTTTCTTGGCAACTTGTCTTTGGAAGCTAGCCTCTCCTCACAGTCACGGTTGCTTTCATCTGGGAGTCTTTCTTGCTCAACAGGCATGGCCATACTGAGCAGTGTTGTGTGTGTACATCAACAACATGCAATCTGTTGCGTGAGCTTGTGAAAACCTACCCTACAAGTGTATGCAAAATGGCTATCGAAAATGACTCTCAAAAGTTTTGTTTTAGTGGTAAGTTTTATCACAATAATTATCAAGGTTGTTTTATTGCCCAGTCCTAGTTGTAACCATGTAGAAGGCTTGATTATATGTTTTATATGATTTTTTCAAGAGATAATATTTATGCTGATTTTGTTTCACTTCTTAAAATGTAATAATTTATGATTTATTCCAATGGAATAGACAAGAGTTCTAGGAAAAGCCCATCTAGCAATGCTTTGCGTGGTACCATTACACATTTTAAATGTTGGAAATTCTCAATGTTTAAGCTCAGTAATCAGATTGAGAACATGAACAATTTTAGTCCCTACATAGTACTTAGTGTGAAATTTGGGCTGTTTTCTCATTAGTGGTTTATGTTACTGTTATCATTAGATGTGCATTCCTACTAGATTTCATCTAACTTGAAATTGCATTTGCTGCATCAATCAGAATTTGGAAACAAACCAGAGCGGAAAGTGTTCAGTTGGCGCTCCCAAACAGACACACACGCGCACACACACACACACACACACACACACACACACACACACACACACACACACACACACACACCACACACACACACACACACACACACACACACACACACACACACACACACACACACACAAAATGGCCCTTCTTGAAATGAATTGTGTGTCCAACCAAACATTTTCCCTCTGTTTTTATTCTCATAGAAAAGCATTCAAGAAAGGGGAAATATTTTCTAATAATACAAACAGAGTTGTATTCAAGGGGGTATTGTTGCACAGAAACCCATCCTCAAAGTTCTTTGGCAGCGACCAAGAAAACTGATTTCACATCAGCCTCCCACCAAGCTTTTCTTTGGTCTTCACCTTTGATCACTGGCAGATCTGCCTGGAACCAAACCAATAACTTGCAGGTGAAAGACTTTAAACTCAACATTGCCCCTCCTGTTTGTGTGAAATTATACATACATTTTTTTTTTCCCTTATGAATAATCTCCAGAGTCTCACATAAACCGGAATGGTGTTAAAAACACATATAGTCCCTGCATTATAAAGCACAGTGTGCAGACTGCTCTAATGTCACTGTTTAAAGTGCCAGTGTTGTCTGAATCTTCCAAACCGTGTGTTTTTCCCTTAACGTCGCATCGATTTGGACAGTAACGATTGTACTTTTTTGTTTGCTTTGACGTGGAGGCAATCACATGGAGTCTTTAAAAAGGCATTACTGTTTTGTAGACCAAAGCAAACGATACTATTAATCAATTGAGAAGAAGAAGTTCTTTGTTGTCCGGCAGAAGTGTGCCATTTGTGGTGGAGCAAAGTCGAACCCATGAAAGTTCTGTCAGTGCACTAAACCAAAATGTCTCAGAATATGCACAAGTCAGCCACCACATACTTAATAAACAGCCATGTCAACAGAACTCTGGTAGCCTACTATATGAAACATAGAACAACCTTTGTCTCTTCAAATAAAACTTAACTCTGATTTTGTGTGGGCAACCAAAATCTCTTTCAAAGAGTATTTTCATACTAAATTGGTTGTTGAATTGCTACTTGCCTTGCTATAATTAAGTATGGGAAAACATGCAAAACCAAAATAATGGCTGAGTTGTAATATAAACAGTGCCTCCAACTATTATTCTAAACTAAGATGTAGGGCATTCTGTTGGGCATGGCTTTTAACGTCTAATTTTACCAACCAGACACAAACTCCCCTGTCTTTGTTAAATGTGACACCGCAGTGGGCTGTGTTTCTTTTACGGAGAACTGGGAGGAGAACAGTCTTGACTCCTTGCACACAAGGGTCAGCTGTCTTTTTCACAGGATCATTGTACCATGCCTGTCTGTCATGAAAAAAACCTTTAAAAATTCCAGCAGCAGTGATGGCACCTGCATTGTGCTTCTTTGCCTATTCTTGTAAAAAAGATGTCTTTCGATGTACTGGAGATTCTGCAAAGCATACTTGAGGGACTAAAAGCCGGAATGGTTCCAGAATTAATTACTGTATAATTAATGTAAGTATTTTAGGGTTGTACGTATCATGTGCAAGTAATGGTGCTATGCTATGGAAAGAATAGCTATAGACCTACTAGAAGTACAGTATGTTTTATGAGTAACTTTTTGCAGAAAAAAGTATGTATCCTGAAAATATGAAAATGCTGTAAAATCCCCTTTTAAAAAATGCATATACATTCTATGACTAGACAGCATGTATCTATGACTATGTGGATTCAGTGTGTAATTCACTGGTTCTCCTTGTTTTGCAGTCTGCCCAGAGACAGCACAGAGGCCCAGTCAGCCAGAGGAGGTCTTGTTCCTGACTCACTGTGAACTATCGACTCCTCAGTCTGAGCTAGTAGGCACCTGCAGCCAAACTGCCGCAGCTCCGTATGAAGTACTCCCCTGACGCAATGACTGCGCAGCTCAGCTGGTGGAAAAAGCCGCTGCTGGCTGCACAGCGTGCACGCTCTTCGGAGGAGACCGTGTGTTTGTAAAATTGAGGTAAAAAAAAACATAATGACCAGGAATATTCAGGGTTTTGGATGCTGTTGCTACCATCCTGCCACTAACTTTTGTGTGAGTATTTGCGTGAGCAGTTCATGTTATGATTGGCATTTGAAACGTAAATTTACGGTACAGATTCTGATCAGTATGCAGTGCAGAAATTGTACGGTGACACCCATTTCTGGTAGTAAGGATGGAAACAGACGGTGCATGGTTCACATTAACAGAACGTCTGCTCTCACTTTGGCAGCCAGAGAGCCAGAGCTGTGCACTGTGCATCAGCCTGGTTCTTTTTCCCTTGACACACAGTTAAAGGCAGCAGCAAGAAATGAAAACAATTAAAATACTGTAATTGCAACAGCTATAAAATCAAGTAATACGATGTTCCAACATTAGAATATGCTGTTAAAATAATGCAACAGTAAAGAAATAAGAAATAGATTGACCTCTACTATCTACCCTCATGTAAATGCAAGGATCTATAGTGAGGCTTGAGAAATGTAATACTGCCTCTAACCAAGGTATTAATGTTGAATTAAATCAAATAAAAAATACATTTAATCACATGACGGTGTCACAGCTTTGACTGAGCCTGTTAAAATTACTAACATATATTGCTGATATTGTGGATATTGTGGGTACAAACACTCAAATACAGTGGAAAACATAAAATAGCACATGCTTTCTAATTTAACTATCAGAATTATATTGACAGATTGAAATACCTGTATATTCTCATTCAAATAGATTTTTGATACCCCATTATATTTATCATATTAATTTACGATCCTTAATTAATATAATAAATAAGCATCATTTTCAGTCAAAGTGTGCCTGCCTTTGAATGGTGACTGAATCACTCTCCATTCCAAGGTTATAAACCAAGGAAGGCAAGCAAGATCTAGGATGCCTTGGAAGTTGTGCCAAGTGGTTTTTTTTGTCCCAAAAGAAGAAAAATAGACAAATATTTTTGATTCCTACTCTGATAGGAAGATCAACCCTAGAAAAGCGGGCAAAATAACTCAATATAAACTCAAATAACTCAAAATAAAATAGGAACAAAGGTAAGTGTCTCAGTGAGAACAGCAAAAAACCAGAACGGGAAAAACAAAGTGCAAACGAGAAAACTAAGTCCTATAAAGAGCTCGAGAGCAGCTATGGCAAGTCCCAAGTAAATTCAAGGCAAAAACTTTAAGTGAAGTGGTCACCAACAAACCTATACCTTACGGGCTTCAAGTCAAAAAACAAATGACAATATCAAAGCACCAGAAAGCTGAAACCCTATATATAGCCGGGAGAAAACCAAAAACAGGTGCGAGAGATAATTGCAGTGTGAGATAAAAATACCGGAACGGAATATAGAGTGCGATAGAGTGCGCTGACGCCGCTAAATGAAAGAACGAGCACAGAAATAAAAAGGGGATGCCTAAAACCATGACACATTCACATTGTTAAATCACTGTGTAAATCAGATTCCATGTGGTAGTGAAAAGTACTTTTCAAAACCAATTGAGTTTTCATAATTAGCATATTTTAAGAGAGAATCAGGTCATGTTTTGACTGTACTAGTGTGAAATATAAAATCAATAACTGGCATGGAATCAATCAATATTGATTACTGTTCATTGCAAACATTTGTATTTTTATTTATGCTCATTTGTTGAGTACAGGGAATTGAAGCTTTTGGCACGTACTTTGCATGTCCGTGCTGTAAAGGAAAACAATGAGAGCTTCCCATTGAAGCCAATAAAACCATCCTGGTAATTTGAAGGCAAAATAAACTTCCCAGGCAATATTTTCATAATTTCACAGTTTCCGACTGTTCCGGCTTCCTATGCGCACTTTAGTGAAACTATGAAAATATTTGCTGGGAAGTTTATTTTGCCTTCAAATTACCAGGATGGTTTTATTGGCTTCAATGGGAAGCTCCAATTGTTCCGGCTTCCTATGCGCACTTTAGTGGAACTATTAAAAGCTTAGAATTTCGCCTGAGTGATCAATATCATTGGTTCTCCCCATTCTGCACTCTGCCAGCTAACTAAGGAGGTTTGCAAATTATCAAGCTAAGCTGAAGGCTATGGCTATACTATTACTTGTTGTATTGCTAGCTTATGATGATGTCACGTGGCCCTGTAATGGTGACATGTCCAGCTGTCGCTCGTGTTCGTGTTTGTTCATTTTAATGTGTTTTGTTGTGTCTAGCTTTTGTCTTTGTTTTTTTCATGCGCTGTGTGTCTGTAGTGGGACGGGAAAGCGGGCTGGAGATTTTTCAGGGCACTCCAGCTGCTCGTTTTAATAATATTGACGAATTGTCTAGTCGATATCATTTTGTTTGTGGTCGTCACCATGGGGATGCATTCGCAGCATATGCTCAGAAATGTCTGTTGGATCTGCAGCAACAAAGTTACCATCACGCTTCACAGATGTCGGGACTGATCTGGGAGTGTCCACCAGGGAAGGGAAGAAGAGAATAATGCGGCGGAAGAGTGAGGCGACGACTGGGAATGTTGACACAGTTCGGTGCTCCGTTTCGACAGTGAACAGAGACTGCAACACTGCGTGTTTGGAGGAAAGTCGTGGAGGCGGAGTTTGTGTGTTGGACTGCTTAATGACACTGGACATCTCAGGACAGCAGGGGCTATTTTTAATCATGGCTGTATTCACTTAATTAGTTTGATTAATGCAATGATTCTATTGAATGTTTTTATTTGATATGTTTGTTTGTGTGTTGTGGGTATGCCCCACTGTCTGTCTTTTTTGTTGTTGCTGGGGCTACAACTGAAGTTCCTTAATGGGGAAATAAAAGTTATTCTATTCTTTTCTAACAAGTGCCATGGTAAAAAGGCAATGTTGCCTGATGATTTTCTATTTAAAAAAAAATTGTAATCTGTTGTCCAGATAATTTTTGGCATGTTACTTTTTAAATATCCAATATATACACTTTATTCCTATTTTATATTAATAAAAAAAACTACTGCCATAGCTAGCTAACTGGATATACTTACTTTTAAAAAAAATAAAATGAATTTATCTGCACTGAATATCAATTAATCAAAAATTCTTCCCAAAATTAAGGCACTGTAACAACACAAGTCAAGTCAACATTTTTACAACATATTTTAGATGGATGGCAGTAATATAGGAAAGGAAGATAGGCCAGGCTGTACCTGTTACTGTCGGTATTGAAGACAGTGAGGGCCACAGCTCAGATGATGAGGTCACATTAATTTGCCATTAGCTCAGGATCGACAATAGTAATGAAGAGAGTGCGCCAGAAAATAAGAGTGATGTCTAGCCAGGGACAGCAAGTCATAGGTTGCTGTGGATGATTGCTATTAATGTCCGCTTTCCAACCCCAGTATGGGAAGCACAACTTCCGTCAGTGAAAAAGATGCAATCACTGCTATCACTTCAGCGTCTTCAGCACATAGAGCAGTCCATGTTTATTCTGTGTAAAATGATGTAAACTCACAACTAATTTGAGACTTGAGAGAGATGAACAGCCTAACACAAATGAGCAATCCGTCTCATTTCGCCTGAAACATTACAACCCCAGAAAGCTCCATAAGTGGGGTAACAAGGTATACATGCATTCTGATTCAAACAGCTTAGCATATAACTTTGAGGTCCATGTGAGTAAGATACTACCAGTGGACGGAATGCCTAACCTCTGCGCCAGCAGCAACATAGTCATGAGAGTGGCATTTATTATAGTTCAGTCAGAATTTCAGGTTGTATCAAGTTGATTGGGTTACAACCACTGGCCTTTAAATGTATATGATCTGGGCACAGTCAATAAATTAAAAGATGATTTCCAACAAGTGTCACAGCAACAATTCTGAACACGTCTGCTAGACAGGAAACTGGATAAGGACACCAGTGTGCAATCCTCTGTCTTGACAAACAATAATAATATGGGACGGGTTGATTTGATGAACTCATTGATAGCCCTGTACCACACAAAGGTATAAGATCTTGAAATTTTATGCATGGAGGAGTGGTCCAACATCCCTCCAAAAGTGTTCTCCAACCTTGTCAGACATTAAAGGAAGAGGCTCACTGCTGTTATCCTCTCCAGGGGAGGCTTCATCAAATATGAATTATAGGGGTGCCAATAATTTAGAAACCTATGTTTTGCATAACATTTTATGCTAAATAAAATGTTTTTGTGTTTGAAAAATGATTGTTTTACAATAAAGGTATATGGCTCCCCCGTATGTTTGAGCACAAAATATGTCTTATTGTATATGCTAATTTCTACAGCCAATTTAGCTCATTTTCATGAAGGGTGCTAATAATTTTTGAGTTGACTGGCATCACTGTTTGTGCAGTGTCAGAAGGTGGCAGGTGGGTTCATACATAGTCAACTGACTCCTGCAGTTGGTTGCATAACACAAGTTTTGCAATACAGAATCATTAAATTAATAAACATAATCCCTTTTGTGGAATTCATTGCATTAGTACTCACGCCTAAATTAAGCAGTTCAAAGTCATTTATGATTGATAATATTTTTCTGTTGAACCATATTTTTTAACCAATAACCTCCAAAGTTAACATAGAAACAACAACCAATGCCACTGTGACATATCAGCAAATTCAGACATGCATCTCTCATTTCACATCAAATTCAATGCAACTGATTGTGTCTGATCTATTGGGCATGTTTTAAAATCTAACATCTATTTCTTTGCAGTTTAGCAAGAGCTTACTCAAAATATCACATTTACACAATATCACATACTTATTTATCATGGTTCTAATTAAATCAGTAGTATAGAAATGTCATGCAATGATAACTATATCATCATACATTAGGTCTGTACAGTATGTAAAATAATTCAGTGATTTCAAATAATGAAACAAAGCATGACTTTTCAGTATGTATACCCACTACTCACAGGATTATGTATTGTAGTGCTGAATAATTCAGTACTACAATAAATACACAAATGTCATACATTGATGACTGCTTCATTGACTTTCACATTAATAACTGTGCACACATTGCTTCCATGCAGCAGAGATAAAAACAAGGCAGTGATTTCAAATAAGTAAACTCAGTATGCGTTTTCAATTGTGATTTTTTTTTATTGCTTTCCACTGCTTTTCAAGAGTTAACCTTGGAGGCCAGGCTCCCAGTGAAAAACTATGCCAGGGAAATGAATGGGGTTACTGGACCTCACCATCACCCATTCACACAGAATTTTGATAAAGGCTGAAGGAGTTCAGCTTTTCTGATTGGCTGAAGTCTTTGATTAAAAAAGAAAAAGGAAACAAAACAAACTGTCAGTCAGTGGCAGATAAATACAGTGTCTTTCGTTCAGATTTCTCTTGCCAAGAAAGCTCCAAAATAAGGACTACTTACAAAAAAAATCAATAAATAAAAGAAAATCTGCCAGCCAAATGTTTGCACCTAATGTTTACTCTGACTGTTTTCCATTCACGAAAAACAGACTGTGAACCATTTCACTGGTTCATACCCTCCCCCTTGCCGCCTCTCCCCCACCATGCAAAAATAACCCTGTGACATTTATATTCTGACACAATGTTCGTTTAATGGGAATGTGTGGATTTTTGGAATATTTAAATTTCATGGTCAAACAATATTGTATGTCATACCTGTAAGATATTGAAACCCAGATTTTTAGTATTCATAAATATGTTGCTGATATTAAGTTCAGTTTCAGTGGATATCAAGTTATATTATACCTCTTTTGAATTAATGATATAGGAGGCCTAATTGAAACAAACACAAGACTTTACCCTTCCAGTTTGCAACTATATATATATATATATGTATATATATATATATACACATGCCATTTGAAATTCATTATAACAATAGGCTATACAGCTACTCATACAATATTCATGTTTATGTGCTGTTTTTCCGGACTTTACATTTAACCCAATTATGAATGTTGCAAAAACACAATAATGGGCAACCTCTCTAGCCCTGATTTATCTAATCACTGATTGAAGTATTAAGTATTTTCATTACAAAGGCAACAGCAAAGTAGTGTGTGGGTGGGGGGCAAGCCCTTATGGTGATTGTTTCCAGAAGCGGCAAACAACACTTGACCACAGATCAAACAATGCTGGAATCCCATTTCTTTCCTGTGACCTGTCACACAACTGTGCTGTTATTCACCAACTAACTCCTGTGAGAGGTCTGTGCTACCTATTAGCCTTGAATTCACATCACACAACTGAAGACTTGTTGGAGACCCTGTACATGAAGGCTTTTTTTGTGGCCCTGTCTAGTTGGTTCAAGACTGGAGGATCAAAGTGCAAGGACACAAAAGGAGTAAGGGTCAAAGGTTAATGATACAATGCAACACAAAGAGATTCACTCATTAGCACAATGAATATTATACTAATCAATGCAAGACATGCGGCACGAACATAATTTCAGCAAAAATAGATTGCGGGGTGTATTTTAGAGATGCAGATATGTTTAGAGGGAGAAATTAATTATAGAAATTGATTCATTTTTCAAATACCAAGAGCTGGCTCTTCTACTCTTCACCTCGAGTGGAAATAATTGCTTGGCTTTATTATTATTTATTATAGGAACCAATTTTATCAATAAATAAAAATTAACCCATACATTATTTTGTGATTGAGTGCAAATGTAGTTATTTTTTTTAGCCATGACCAAAATACCAGAAAATTGTTATCAGGTAGGAGGATACCACACTGTGTTTTCATAAAAAACAAATTTAAACAAAAAAACAAAACTGAATTTAAAAGGTTTCTTATTTATGGAGTTTCTGGTGAGTTGGGGTAGGTTTCGAAGGGGGTGGAGAAAGCGATCCGGCTTTGGGCTGCCATGCGTGTCTTTTTTTTCACGGCCAAGGCAAAACCTGCTGCGTTCTCCCCTCACACAAACCTTACAGAGGGAATGTCTGCAGTCTCCCCAGCTGGCAGGTGACACACCTCATTAATTCCCTTTCTCCCATTCTCTCTGGCCCTCATTGTCTTGGGATATGAGATAAGCCTTTGTTGAAAGTTTTGCCCTTTTTCTCTAGGCAGGGCCCATAATTAGTGCCCTGCACAGGGCGTATTTTCTCACAGGGCCACGACACAATTAATCAGCACTTTCCCACCAATGGTAAAAGCCCCTTGACTCTTTCAAGGCCAATTTTTTTCCTCTTCAAAAGAAGCACTGGTGGTTGTGGAGGTCTTTAAAAAAGCATTGAGTCGTCACCACATTTGGCTGGGCGGTGGGGGGTTCAAAAATGGGGGCAGTGCCCCCTCTGATTACTCTGTTGGAAACGGGGTGTAGTCGGTACCAAAGGCCCCAGCACCTAAACTGGTAACATTTACAAATGCAGTCTTTCATTTCATTTGTTTTTTTGGTTTCGCCTACAGCAAGGAACCAAATTAATTAAACATACACACACACACACACACACACACACACACACACACACACACACACACACACACACACATATACAAAAACAAAAAGGCATACACAAAGTATAACACCATTGCACTATTGCAAGGGGTAAACATGTTTGAATCCTGATTCAGCCATACATACTTTTTGCTGTTTAACATGGTGAGTATATGATGGTGACATGTCAGCTTCATGTGGTCAAGCTAATTATTTTGTGGTGTTGGCACAATGACAAGGCATTTTACAGCCACTGTATCTACATGGTTGTGGACAGTTATAAATTTGCATTGTGGTGTGTAGACAATGATGTAATGTGCTCACATATCATTATCCTGCTTGTCAGTGCAACTTGTATTTTCAGCGCTATATCTTTTTCGGTTTGAGAAATTATCAAATTAAAAATGTACAATTTTCTTATGAATACTGTTAACCTGTTCATCTGCTTGCATTCAGAGGCTTCCCCAGGGAGATGCATGGCAGCCATGTTTCACCAAAACATTGAACACACATTATCAGTTATGTCAGGAGATATAAAGATTAAATAGCCGAATATATGGCCTATAGTACTTATTTATGCAATACATTTTTTGTTTTTTTTGCTAGAAAACATATTTACGAAAACAGTTAAAGAGAATGTCTTAAAACTACAAATGCTCATTTTCTATGAATATGCTTTGCATAGTTTATGTGAAATGTCTATTTGCCTCTTTTGATAGAAATCCATAAAAATATGATATCTTGTATTTGTAAAACCTGAAAACTATAACACTATACTGAATCATTGATATCACACATGATCATTTCAAAGTCCAGGCCATGTGAGCCTCCAATGCTAAATACTGGGGAATTTAGGTTAATAATGCAGTTATTCTAGAGCCTTTATATGAATAATTAAATACTACTAAAGGATTTTAAAGTTTTGGCATACATTCTGTCAATGACCTATTTTTTCTGATGCATTTTTTGAAAAGATAGTAATGAAGGGGAGCCTGTATGCACTGGATCTTAATATTGCTCGTAATATTGGATCTTAATAGTGTTTTCTCAGCATCATGATAAGATGGTCAAAATATGTCTTCCTTTTGAAGTTTTCTGTAAAATATGAGTATCAGTTAAGGAGGAAACTCATTTACTGAACTGTTTTCAACGTCAACTTTTGATACACGAAGAACATTGGCAGGGAATATAAACGTATTTCCAGCTTTTTATGTTTGAACACTGGCAGATTCATGGTACTTTGTATGTTTCATAACACAAATAACCAATTCCCAGGAGATGGGGAGTGTATTCTATAACCAATATTATAAATGTATTTTAACTTGTAAATTTGTAAATCCCCAACACAACACACAATTGATTCCGATGATCTCTCCCAAACAATTCTGTTTCAAGATGTGAGCACAGAGACTGGGGAAAGCTCCCCTATTCCTGAAAAGGTTCCATACATGAGGTAGTGAAGAGACTGCGAAAGACAGAATATCTCTCTCTCACACACACACACACACACACACACGATATCTCTGTCCCCTGTGTCTCTCTTGCATTTTTTCTGTTTCTCTCGCTCTAGTCTCTGCACATCCTGGTCTTTGTTAATGTTTGAGTGTATTCATCTGTAATAACTGAGCAAACAATTTTGGAACTAATGAGAAGAAAATGAAGCCAGGTTATTTATATTCTTGCGCCCTTAGTGATACTTTGCTTTTCCAGAGTCTTCTATGCAAAATTTTTGAGGTCTCACCACATAGCACACAATTAATCTATCTGGTTGTCCAGCATTTAACAGCATTGTTATTTTTTCCCCAGGAAGTTCCCTTACAGAATAAAGAATATTTTTCCAAGGAGACCTAGCCAAGATGGCGGAAAAGATGGAAAAACATGTTACATTGCAGAGATTTCACACAAGGAACAAACACTGACATATCAACATGGACTATAAACAAGGACATACACTGGCATTGTGCTGTGTGTGCATGCCCACCTGATGTCTGACCTTCAAGCCTGTGTCTGCTTGTACCCAAGCACAGGCACCATGGTGCATTTCGGAGACAATAGAAGGTCATTTGATGCATACAAGTAACATCATGGAGGGTTACATCAAAATTTTTCACTCACCTGCTGCAAATGTCATTATTTTGTGTCATCTATTTCTGTTGAGGTTTAATACAGTCCAAGTGGAGGCTGCTAAGCTGTTAATAAGCTTAAAAAAATAAATAAACTGAAAGACTAAAACTATAAACAGACCTTTCAAATTCTCATCATTCAGAAGCTGTATTTAAATGGTTTTGCATGAGTCTGGCTATTTAAATAAGCAACCCCATACAATTGTGCAGGTCTACACAGTGCTGTCCTGGCATTCAGACTGTTAATGTGTGAGACAGATGAAATGAAGTCAATGTCGTCTTGCTAATTAGTGAGCTTTCACCTGGTGTGGGTTGTAAGGTCCCTCGTTAGTCTCTGAACTACATGTGCCCTGTTTCCCGGGAAACAAGGGGACCCTATTGTTACCAATCAGCCCTTGTTGTACTCAGCCTATGAGCAAGTACGGGCACCTCCCAAGCTGTGCCTGAGCTAGGCCCATAGATGGAATGCAGGCCTCGATTCCAGACCTTTCACCTGAGGTCGATAGAGTGGGCCACGGCCACTGGCCCGACATATGTTTTCGTTAGCCAAGACAAGCCCTCTGTCATTGCCGCTGATCTCCAAAACTAATGATGTCAAGTGATTTTGAAACCAAAGCACCCTTTTTAGAGGACTGAAAGACCAAATGAGGAGGGTCACGGGCTGGGGTGGGGGGGTTAAGGGTTACACAAAAACCCAAAACACAGAAAGAAAAAAACAACTTGATGTGACCTCCAAGACCCTTGGCATTTTGTTGTTGTTTTCTTAATTTGCCAAGTCCTACCCCTTGTCACTATCATATCATTCTACATAGAGAAAAGGGCTCACTTTTTATTTAATCTGAGAGTTATTGCCAGAATATTGCTTTTAATTACTGTCCTGGTTCTTCCCCGTTGGGCGCAGAGGAGTCAGGGACGATTAATCAAAGTAATGGAGCATAATGATGTCTCAGAAAAGCCCTGCACCCTTGGGTCAGGGGTTTGACAATGTGAACATTCAGCTACTTAGCTTCCTTTGCAACTTTGTGACAAAATCTGTTTGCCCAACACCAATTAAGATGCCTCCCCATTTGCTCCGCTGAATAGGTTTGACGAAGGGGGTCGTCCAATGAGTTGACATGTCCCTGAGCACAGACAAGCCGCCCTGTGTCCTCGCGGGGATAATTGGTGTCCCTTGCAACGTGCCGCTTCCCAGGGCTAGTCTTTGTGTCCCATTGGAAGCCCTAAACGAGGGGAATCAGGGCTTTAATGGGATTTCTGCGAGTTTTAAACAAACAGAGAGCAGCCCCCCACTGTTCAGCATGTTGCAGGGAGCAGCGGGGGATCAGCAGGAACCCCCACCCCCTCGGCCGCCACCAGCCGCAAGGACAGCGCGCACTGTCCTTTCCTCCATTGTGTTGGCGGCCAGCCCTTTTAGGTGGTACACCCCGACGGGGGGTGCTTCTCTCTACGATGCGGGAGATTTCTCTTGGGTTTTTTTTCTCTTTGCTGGTGTGCGGGAGTGTTTAATTGGGGACCCGACTGTGTCTGAAATGGAAATCTCGCTGACCTTTGCGCTGCGGTGCGTACAGCCGTACCAAGGCACACCGCTAGGCCCCTGCGCCTCCTCACTGCGCTGGACAGAAGAGAAGGTTGTGTGTGGGTGGGGTGGGGTGGCCTGGGGGGTGGTGAGGCATGCTATTGGGGCAGAGAGCGGCTTGCTGTTTGTCAGATATGTCGTGTAAAGGGTGGGGGCGGAATGTCGGCCCAGTTCAACTGCAGCATTGTGCTCTCTCCACGTAGAGTGCTTCACGGAGTAAGCCCTCTGGATGCTATTCAAAAACTAGTTTAACTCGGTTAAGTGACATTAATACACTGTGCAGTAAATCAGTTACTCGCAAACAGATTCCGTTGCTGTTTAAAAAGAAAGAAATGAAATGAATTGCATTGATTCTACATTCAAGCATCACAATATCACTCATGGCCTCGGGAATGTGAATATTGTACAGCACTCATTTAGCCCATGTTGTACAGCTGAAAAATGTCTGTTAACTCAGGAAAACGTACGTCTCCTGAAATATGTCTCCTGCTTATTTTCACTCTGCAGTTCGGCTCACCCTCCACAGTCACTGAACTGGATTACTCAGGACTAGGCTCAACTGGTGCAGACACCTGATCGAGCAGAAACGTCCCTGTTCAGCGATCAGACGGCAGATACGCTGCACAACTGAAGCCACCTCTATGATGCTGTGGCCAATTACGCATCAGCACCCAAGCCTCCCAGCCGTGGTTAGCACAGGCTTAACCAAGATCCAAGCAGGCACACTCTGTTGTGCCTCAGTTTGTGGCGTATGTAATATTGTGTCGAATTCAGTGTTGCATAGTGGTCACTGTTAATAATATGTGCTTCAGGATACTGTTGTGGCTATTAGTGGTATTTAATCTATTGATTTCATGTATAGATACATTTTTCCTTTCTGTAGTAAAACTATCACTCTGACTGAGGTTTGCAGAAGAATAAAGCAGCATATAGTATTATTTGTCAGAAAACCCGTTTTTGTGCTGCCAAGATTTATAGCACTCAAGGAGGGGGGTGAGGTGTGTGTGTGTGTGTGTGTGTGTGTGTGTGTTGGGGGGGGCATTGTCTGCTGTTGTCAGATATGTTGTAAACTATTGTTATTGATGTGTTTGCATTGAGCACGATAAACTGGATTAGTCGCTTTTGAGGTGGGCTCTCAGATTCACAGACAACAGGACTTTGAGGGGGTTTTTGATTACTCTACTCCTAACCAAACACGTTCTCTGCAGAAGACACCGTTCTTGCATGGCTGAAGCCCACTCCACTACTGTTGGGTGCTCAGATCGTGTTCAGCAGACCACTTATGATATTTGGACAAGGCAGAAGGTCAAGGTGATAGGTTAAACAAACAGAATAAATCTTTCCTCAGGTGAACACCAGCTAACGGCCCAAAGCCCAGCCTCCCAGAGTCTTTTGAAAGGGCCTGCCGATTGTCGTGTTGAAAAATCTTCAAGAGATTAGATGAAAGGAACCACAGCAATCCCAAGTTTGTTTTTCACCTGACGTCTGCCACATTAGCACCGATAGCAAGAAGTTAGGCATGGTCAGATTTGAGACAGTTAACCTCAACATTTTGCATGCATTTTTTTTCTTGGCCAGGCAATGCAGCAATCCTTAACCAACCGTGGGGGTTAAGTTTCTAAAAAAAAACCTGATTAGCAAAACCACAGTTGGCAAGACTATAGCCTTGTGAGATTAGGTTCATATCACATCTGAACTGTGGCATATTCTACGTAAAATTAGGATATGCCACGTAAAAAATGTCTGTGTTATTGCATTGTGTCGCATTAGACCTACAGGGTCTCAAGAAAAGACTGGCCGGCCCACCAACACCACTTTCAGTATAAACCTACATTAGGTTTCTACAGAGATGTTTCCTGGCCATATACTAAACACGCTGAACCTTGCTACTTGCAACTTCAGCCAGGCAGGAATCATTTACAAGATGGTACATACTGTACATTTGCTTCCAACATCCCTGTGTAGTTTTCCAATGTTTGTTTGGAATACTATAACGATGGATGCAGCCAGGGCCGTTTCTCGACTGCTTTGATTGGGGGGCATGAAGAGATGTTGGTGGGGCACAACGGGCAAACAAAGTAGTGGGGGGGTCTGGGGGTGCTCCCCAAGAAAAATTTGAGCCTTTTAAAACTAATTTTCTGCATTTGTACACAACCTCACACAGGGCATTTTCTAAAATAAAATGCTTAATTTATGAACATTTTGAAGATTTATTTTTTCTTCAAAGCCCTAGATGAGATTTGAAATGCTTTCATATGAAGCTAAAGTATAGGCTAATCAGTATATACTGTATATACATTTTAAACCCACCTCCACCCCCATCATCTTATAAAAAGACAACTTTATTTATGCCTAATAATACCAAATCATTATCTAATCTCATATGGAAACAAGTGTATTAAAGACGAGCTATATTCCTTCATCATTTCAGTCTCTTTGTGCTATTTTCTATTTACATGTGAAACTATGTTACTGTAACTGGCTCATTATTTTCATTTATATTTTAGCCATATAAATTTAGCCATTTGGCTTTGGGGGGGCAGGCGGACCATTTGGGGGGCCATTGACCCCCCCGTGCCCCACCTAGACACGGCCCTGGATGCAGCACTGATGTATACACACTATCACAAGGTTTGGGTGCGCCAGAGCTGTTATGACCCATTGAGAGTGTCACATTTTGAGGAAAAAGCCCCTCACATAAGCAGAGCGCTGTCTGACTGTGTTTACAGTAAAAGCCCAGGGCTGTGCTTCAGTCCAGACTGATGAGCACCCCTTGAATGATCCCCCATCTCCACTGGCCTTCTCCCTCCATTAGGGACACTGGAAGGCTCTGGTTACCCCTAGTGAAAGAGATCAGTACAAATCACAAGGTGGAAGGGAAAGCACAGGCAAACAGCACAGGCACTACAGCATAGGCACTCCAGCATAGGCACTACAGCATAGGCACTACAGCCTTTCAGGTCACCTCACAGAAAGCATGCCTACCTGCCTTTGTTGGATGTGTATTGCTTTATATAAAAAAAAAACACTTGCAATTTTTACGCGACTGCTACTTTCGTCGCAGACCATGTTTGAGGTAATCCTGCCAAAAAGGACAGCCCTATTTCTCTCATCTCTCTTGTCACTAAAGGAGCAGTGCACAGTTGCTTAACATACACTGCATTTAAATAGAAATGGCATAGCATTATTAAGTCACTGATTGAAAAAGTTAGGCAGAGGTGGACATTTTGTTCTGTTTATTTCTGTTTATTGTCCAGTCACAATACATTGGCAAATTGAAATGCCAGTCCATTTTGTAAGGGTGCAATTAATGACTCCTGTCCATGTAGTGAAGTCTTTTTTGAAGATAGAATTCCAAAATAAACTCCATGTATATTGCCATACCAAGCGTCAAATATTTTGATGACTTTCATTACGGCAGTCAATAACATTATCTCAAAAGTCAAGAGTGCGCATTTCAAGCGACCTACTGTTCAAATCAAATCTGGACCGTACCACTGCTGATTGTGTGCAGGAATTCCATGGATCAGTCAAATTATGCTTCACTCAGTGAAGGTGTGTAGAGTAACCCCACCCTCATCACTCACCTGTAGCTCATCTGAGTGATCAGATTGAATGCTTAGATTAGCCGGTGGACTGTGAAGTGAAGTGAAGTGATAAGAGCCAGCGGCTAACTGTAAATGTTTCCGGAAAAATGAATGCCAGTGTACACCTTCCCAAATTGGCAAAGGATGTTGTAGCAAAGGAACAGGAAGTCCAGAGTTTTTCAATGACCCGAACCATAAAGCCTAAGTTAATTAGAAGAATTGTCTATCTTCTCATTGCTATGTAGTCTCAAATCTAACTTAAGGGTATACCTCACACAACATGTTCTCACACAACCCAGTAACCCCTGTATGGGTATTTCCCACCCTTAGCAATTGGCAGCCCTTGATGACACGTTGAGCTTGTGCCTCCATGTCTGTTGCACATCTACACAGTTTATCAGAACAAAATCAGCTGTAGTTTTATCCGCCACCTCCTGGAAACAAGCTGACTTTGTTCTGTAGTTTTGATTTGAGTGAAAGGATATTTCATGAGGTGTATCCAGGGAATCCCCTGTGGTTCACGGCCCCTCTGATCACTTCAGTCACATCAGCGGTCATGGTGAGCGCAACATTCTGCTTACAAAACACGTAAAATGAGCTATCGAAAGTGATGAGCAACTGTGCCGAAGGGACGTTCCTTTCTTTTGCCACAGAACTCCTGCCGGAAGTACTGAAGAGATCACAATAACGAGTTATGCCTCCTTGCAATGAGTCCTGTCTGTGAAACACATAACTCAAAACCACTAATCAACGATACAGGCTGAACAAGAAGGAGTGTTTTCCTTTTAAAGGTTATATTAAGTTACGGCCAGCCTCCCAATCGAAATCCAGGCTGATAGGCTGTCACTTGACTGAAACAGAAGAAGAGTAGGTTTTTTCGAATGTTTTTTCTAAATTCTAAGTCAGTGTACTAGAACTCCATTGCTTTTAATTACAAGTTGTGATCAGCTACATCAATATTTACACTTAAAGGGTTTGCATGCTGCAAACTGGTGGTTATCTTCAGCCAGTTATCCTTAGTCCCTGGAATCATACACACACACACACACACACACACACCATGCAGGCATACACAGACATAATGCCAGAATGATAATGCACACAGTTACAAGTGTGTCGCAGTTACAAGTGCGTTGCCCACTCATCGTTTTAACCCTAGGTTATTCAATTGTTTTTTGTGAATGGCTAAATTTGTCGATTAAGCGAATAGATAATGCAATATTTCAGCCAGCCATGGACCATGTGTTATGCTCCTACTTTCAACTGGCTCATGTGTTTTTTTTATTATGTCACCCTCATGTATCCACCCTGCATCTATGGCAAAAACTTGCTTCATGCTATTGTCAGTGTATCCATGTAGTTGGCTCCAAAAGGTTGCAGAAAGATCAGAATTAAGGATTAAACCAAACTTGTTTATTCAACCACATAAATCAAATAGCTGGATCAGTATTAGTTGCTGGTTAAGTGCTATTCTTTCTCATTGTTGATCACGGAAGATCCTGGTAGAAAGAATCTACTTTCAAATGATTCATTGTTTTCTCCCTGACAGTGGGTATCAAAGCACCTTTACGCTTTTATTCATAAATGAAGAACATTTTCATACGGCACTTGTGGAGTTTAGTTTATACATTTGTATATAAAATTTGATTGTATTCATTTTAAGCCATTAAATAATATCTAATGTTACCAAGATAACACAAAAAAGGGCAAGAAAGAAAGGTTAAAACTGTCAAAAAAGTGCTCTGCACTTATCAGCTGTTTATTATACCAGTTTGAGGTTGGAAGCCAAATAAATTTGTGTTAGACGATGTTAATGAATCCTGCTGATCCACTAATTGCAGTGTGAGATCCACTCAGTGTGGTGTGAGATCCACTCAGTGCAGTGTGAGATCCACTCAGTGCGGTGTGAGATCCACTCAGTGCGGTGTGAGATCCACTCAGAGCAGTGTGAGATCCATTCATTGCAGTGTGAGATCCACTCAGCGTGGTGTGATATCCACTCAGTGTGGTGTGAGATCCACTCCGTGCAGTGTGAGATCTACTCAGTGCGGTGTGAGATCCACTCAGTGCAGTTTGAGATCCATTATTTGCAGTGCTCTCAGCCTTTGTTATCTAGCTACCCTTTGAAAAAGGATGTCTTAGTTCAGCTGAGGGCTTCATCCTACCCATCACTTCCACTTAAAGTGCAACACAATGCAAACAATGACAACAGACCTATGATCCTGCCAGCATACTGCACTGTAATGAGCCATGGTGCACATGTAAAGGCCGAAGAGGATCATGATTTAGCCTGTTTTGAGTGGGTATGCTACAAAGAGAAGTGGATGAAATTGTACAGCTGAACCTTGCTATAAGTTGCCATCATGGGTACTTCTATAATTTTATTTTGTTTTGCCTGTCCTTCTGTAGTCGAGGTTGAGGAAAAGAATACACATCAAGAAGACCTCCATGTGCCCACCCTCCTGAGAAAAATCAACTGAACAACTACCACAGCATAGAAGTTAATTTTTTTCAAACTGTTATTTATTCCATAAGCTGTCATCACTTGGCATGAATAGTTACAAAAACCACAGAAGGTGAATGGATGATCCTGGGCATGCTGCTGGTAATATTTCCCCCCCCCAAAATGTATTTGCATTCAAATATATTTTTTCTCTTGGTGTTTGCCCCTAAGATGTTGGTGGTCCATTGAGCTCTTTTGACCAGCCAACTGTTTTCAGGGCAAGGGGGCTGGCTCAGGGGAACAAAGGCTAGGTGCCGTCAGGGGTGGGTGGTTGGCCTCAGAGTGGGAGGGGTGAAGGGGGTCGGGGCAACAAGGGAGCCCTGACTCAGGTCTCCAGTGGGGAGTCTTTCAGCCTTTGGCGTTGCCAGTCATGGTTGAGTAAGGTAACTCTCCAGAAGTATGCCAGGGCTTCTAATGTCTGGTCCATTGCATCAGTCAAGTGGAACCTCTAATATTAACCGTACGCGATTGGGGGAGGGGGGGGGGCTGTTTGGGGGACAAAGGAGAAAGCCCCTTGAGGTTTTCAGTAACCCCTCTTTTTGCTTTTTGGTAACAGCTTTTATTGAGAGAAATGGTTTCACTGGGTAGAATAGAACCACAAAGCTTTTCTTTGGTTTTTAACAATGTACGAATATCAATCAAGTAATGGGCTTAGGTATGTACGTAATAATTTTATTCCGTACGATTGTTGGGGGGCACACCAAACGTTTTCTGCCCTGCAAAAACCGTGATGACACATGGCAGTTGTGGAATTATTATGGCACACGGTTGCATGACTGAGCTTGGCTCTGGAAAAGCTACATTCAATTTCTTGGATGGTTCAGTTTGTTACAAAAATAAACACTGAAATTCCGATCTTTATCGGACTACCAAGAGGGTTGTGGAGTGGATGCCAAAACAAGGCGGTATTCGTCTCTCTGAATAATTTGCTGGAACGTTTATCAACTGATTCCCTAAATGCCTGCTCAGCAGCACAGGTAACAATGTGACCCGCGAAGGCGCTCTCATGTAAGTTTTAACACAGCATGCTGTTGATTGTGCTGTGTGCCAAATCTTTGTGTCCCATACTTTCCTAGCACCTGCACACTAGGATGGTTTGTTCTGAGATCAACCCCTTGCCCAATAGAAACGTTTAAAAGATGCCCAATACAAGTAGTGGGAAATGTGTTCATGTAGAAATAATAAATAACGAAGAAATTCCAGGAATATGACTGATGCATGCAATTTTTCAGTTATTGCTTTCCCACATGTAGTTTTCCACATGGAAAAACTTTTACTCTTTATTACAAGCATATACGCTATTGCAACTGGTGTAATTTAATCAGGATTTGTTGGATCACTTGGATGTCTATGTATAGTGAGATATTCTGTATGGATAAAAGGTCAAAGATTCTCCCCGATATGTTTAGAAAAAGAAGTGTTATCCTTGCAAGGGAAGACTGCACACCTATCTATTTGGGAAAAAAATATTATTTGCTAAAAAAACATTTAATCTGAGCAATATATTTATCATACCACATAATATTTGTGAGCATAATATACATATGTATATCTCACTACTTGTGTTTATTTTGTACGTAATTGTTTTTCTCATTTTTATCAAAGGTGCAAGACATTTTTGAGGTGACTGTTTGACACACATTCATATGTATGTAGACTCACCAAATTGATAACATATAACTCAGAAAAAAGCACAGGGTTAAACAGGGCTCATTGAAGCGAATGTGATGGGAATACATGAAAGGAATTTTACCAGGATAATTTGGTACATGTGTGGTCTGATTCCTCACCATGGTGATTTTGTATGGAAAATATTTTGACACGGGAAAGAAAAAGTTGACGCACTTTGCATCCACAACAGGTGGCTAAAAGAAAAGATTAGATAAGAAGGAGATGTAATGTCAATTGTAGAACCAAAATGTTATTAATGACTTGGAAACTTTGGAATGTGTCTTTAGAGAAACCATTAGTCATGGTCATCTTCTTTAATTCAAAAGGTTTTACAGTGTGCAGCCAAAGCATGCTTTCTCCACCCTCAATGAACAGTTTTCTCTGACTTGTCTTCCAAACCCACAGGTTCTCCCATGAAAATAATAAGAAAAATTACTTATTATTATTAAAATTTTCACGGTTAGTTTCCGGTACCAATATTGCACAGTGCATGGGATGGGTCTGTGAGTTCTTTTGAAAAAGAGATTACTGATGAATGCCAGACAGACACGACAGAAAATTTCCCAATTTGGGTGATACAGGAGGGGTTATTTTTCTCAATCTAGGATTGTGATCTAAGACTAAAACGTTTAATTTAAGAGATTGAAACATACATTTTTTTTTAAACAGAAAAAAATGGCCAACATTGTTTGGACTGTCAGTAAAATTACAGCATTGTTTCTTTAAAGAAGAATGCGATTAAGCTTACACATAGTTACATAATGCACCGCGAACTGAATGTACTTTTTTTGTGATTTTACATCAGGAAATATCATAATTATCCATCATTTCCAAAACACAATATTAGAAAAGCATTGAATGAACTCATTAATATTGTATTTTGCACCATTGCAGCTGTTTAACGTTGACATTCATAATAGTCACTTCTCAGAAAAAGAGTGCACAGTAGAAAACTCAGTATGTCTTCCAGGTGTGCCATTTGAATCACATTGCTGGTGCTGGTTTTCATATAAAGGGGGCCCTGTTATTGTATTAGCAGCTTGCCTTTTGTTTGTATCCATTAGCCGGACAGCAGGTAGAGATGCCTTCAAGGGTCAACCCCCCGCTTTCCACTTCCCCGTGCAAATCTCAGACTTTGTTTATGGAGGGGTGGCTTGAATTAAATCTTGCTTATCTGAAATGCTTTGTAAAATGAAACATAATTGTTCTGCAGCAGTGAGGCAGACAGCTTTCATTCAGCATTGCATTACTGCATTACAGCTTGAGTGTATCTTGTAAACCGCCACTAGTCTACATCATCAGCATTTCTGCAGGCAGCCATTGTGCAGGAAGTACCACTGCTCCCCTCAATGAACTCCTCTCCTGTCAAAACAGATTTATGTTTTATAGACATGGATGTAGCAACCTATCATTCATTTATGACGTCGTATGAGAAATTTGCCACAATTAATTCATTCTTTATTTTGAGATAATTATTTAGGCCTAGGTTACCTAAATCAAAATCTACAAGATTCATGTAAATGTTCCTTATTTAGGGCTCATCAGTGAATTCTCCCCTAATCAAATGTTTTTTAGTTTTTTTTTACAATTGTAAATTTACAATTCTTTGCCATGGTGCTATATATTAGCTTTTCTGTGGCAGAATCTGTACACACATGGTCATGTTTTAAAATTTGATATATAACATTTAGCAATGTTTTTATTAAGGCCATGTGCTTAACATTTTCAATCATTTGCTTCATCTGACCAGCACTGTGCATTTTAGAAATGAAAAGGGCAAAAAGTGCAACAGTATACATGTTCCACCCAGCAAAAGGAGTGTCTCAGATGTGATCAGACAGCACTCTTCCTGGACAGTTTACTGATTATTATAAAGGCCATATGATCCAGTCAGTTGGCAGGTTTGAAGATGGTGAGCTTTGAAGATGTTGAGCTACACTGCCTGGCCAAAAAAAAAGTAGCCGTTGCACCCGTCATGCATAGTGCCCACTGTACAGGCCTCTGGAGGCAGTGTTATGATCTGGGGTTGCTTCAATTGGTCATGTCTCGGCTCAGCAACATTATGCAGCAATAAAATTAAGTCAGTGAGTCTGAGTACCTGAATGTACTAAATGACCAGGTTTTCCCATCAATAGGCATATCCCAGGACGACAATGCCAAGATGAATCGGGCTCAAATTGTGAAAGAGTGGTTCAGGGAGCATGAGGAATAATTTTCACAAATGAATAGTCCTGACCTTAACCCCATTGAAAGTTTTTGGGATGTGCTAGAGAAGACTTTACGGAGTGGTTTGGCTCTGTGGTTTGACTTAATGCAACTCTGGATGGAAATAAATGTTGTGACGTTGCATAAGGTTGTTGAAACAATATCACAATGAATGTGCCCCCTAATCAACGCTAAAGGCGGTCCAACGAAGTATTAAAGTGTGCAACTTTTTTTTTGGCCAGGCAGTGTATATCTGATTGGTAACACAAGTTACATGGTTCGTCTAAAAATCCATTATAACCATTAAATGAGCTGTCAGTCAGGCATTGAGAGAGAAAACAGGAGAGGACTAAACACTGAGCCCTGTGGAACACCAATCAAGAGGTGGCAGGTGGAGGAGATGGATCCCAGGTGACCTGGTAGGATCAGCCAGCAAGATATGAGGCTAACCATGTGAAGGCAAAGCCTGAAATGCTCATCTTCTCAAAGAATGAAAGAAGGACCCTGTGGTTGATGGCGTCAAAGGCAGCAGACAAGTCAAAAAAGTTGAGGACAGAGCTGAGTGACGTTGTTCTCCCCAAATGACTGTGGCGAGAGCTGTCTCAGGGGAGTAGCTAGACTTGAAACTTGATTGATTGGGTTTGAGGTGATTATCATGTTGGAGACTGAAAGAGTTGATTGTAGACTGCATGCTCGAGAGTTTCTGAAAAAAAAGATGGCCGGTAATATTCTGTACAATGAGGGTGCCTTAAAGAGAGGAGTGACACAAGCCCTCTCAAATGCAGCAGGCACTGTGCCAATTGAAAGAGTGCAGTTGATAAGAGAGGAGATACAAGGGATGATGTCCTCAGGTATGGACTGAAGAAGGGGGAATGAATAGGGTTGAGAACAGGTAGTAGGGAAGTGAGATGTTAGGAGTTGAAGAGATTCAGAGTTAGAAAGGGGCGAGAAGGAAGATATAGATGTGGGGGTGGGTGGTTTGCATTTGGGGAGATGAAGCAAGGTAGGGAGAAGGAGTTACAGATGACAAAAATAATAGGCAATCATCTGTAATTAGAGAGAAGGAGTGAAGAGAAAAAAGAATGCGATAAACTGTTTTGATGTGCTAGAAGCAGCATAGTAAAGTGAACGAAGGCAGACTTAGCAAAGGCAAGCATAGATTGCCTCCATTGTAGAGAACAGTGAGGTGTGGAGCCAGAAGTTGAAGTCACTGAGAACCATAATAGGGGTGCCATTCTTTGGGAAGAAGATGAGAAGGTCATTCAGTTTGTCTAAGGGCCCATGGAATTTGTCTTGCCAGTGGGCCCAAAGAATGATACAGAACTCCAATATGAAATCTGCATGGTTGAGTTATGTGGAAAGTTTTAAATTTTTCACATAGAGAAGTTTTTCATCTCTACGCAACCTGAAAGAGTGTTGAAGAATATTACTGGCCCCTTAACAGGTCTCTTTTCAAGCTCTAAAATATATTTTCACCTGTGAACCTGTGTAAACGACAAGCAATAACCATTTATTTGGCATAGCCTTTTGGCAATATGTACACTATGCCCTCCATAATGTTTAGGACAACGATATGTTGTTTTTATTTGGCTCTTTAGTCAGAATTAAATCTGTAATCAAACAATTCACATGTGGTTAAAGAGAAGATTCTCAGCTTTTAGTACAGTATTTTTATAAATTGTGGTTTTTCTGTCTGATACATATTCATACCAATTTATATATCGACAGCATACAGACTGCCTTTGATAAACTTAAAATTTAAAATCAAAAACCACTGCTATAGCACCACCATGAGGGCCAGTCAATGCCATATTGTGTGCCATGTCGAGTTACTTTTAAAGCCGTAAAAAATATATTTACATTAAAATATGTACAATAACATCAGGGTGATCACCTATTGTTTTTTGTTTCTTCTAATATTGAAAGTGCGTTGATAAAAATGATCAAAGTATGAACTCCTTTTTTAGTTTGAGGCCTTGTGACACTGCTGGTATTACAGATACTTGGCTCAGGACAGTGGAGGGGTGTTTCTAGTGTTTGTTTTAGAGAGATTTAGGCTTGTATTTGCAGTAGAATTATTACAGAGTTATCATTGATCTTTCTTGTTCATATTTTGCCAAAAAAATTAAATACTCCAACTATTTCTAAGACACAAAATGTGATCCATTCATCTTTGCAAACCAAACTTTTTAATGAATTCCACAGAGGAAATGAACATGCTGTACATATAAAAATATTCTTAGAAAACAAATTACCCACCATAAAATATTAAGAAAGATTTGTTTAATTCTTTCAGTGAATTGTTGCTTCAAGCAGACCATTGGATGGCATTGCCTTGCACCTTTCATTGAGTGAATTGATTATCTCTTTCCTCTATCTGTATGACAAGTGTTTACTCGTGTAATCTCCACTTGGCCAGTTTGCTCGATTAAATTATTTAATCATAGGCTCTTCTGGCAGATGTTGGACCACCAACGACCTAAAAAAAAAATCACATAGCATGCCTCTTTTAAACTCCCCAGTCTGTCTCAACCTCAATGCCGCAGTAGCCCAATTAGCCAATAGATCAAGGCATTGGAATGGAAATAATTCTGAAATATTTTAGCACAAATCTACAGCTTTCACATTAAGAATATACAGCCAGCATGCATCTATCATTCTCACCCGTGAATATTTCATGTACAATATCTTCTCAGGAAGTATAATTCCCAGCATTGACTTGGTAGAATAGTCTTTTTATGACCAAATAATCTGGGTCATAAAGAGACAGTAAACTGAATCATGCAGCCTGGTAAAGCAGTTTGGTTCGGTTGCATTCGGCATGTTTTCAGAAATGGTAAGGATGAGCACTATATAAGCAAATATTAATACAGATTTCAGATTTCCTTATTTGGCAAGGTTATGGCGCATGATTATTTCATCTCTGAGGTTCAATCTTCACCTGGTACTCAGCAGCAGTGTAGCATAATGGTTTGGGAAGTGTAAGTCAGCTTGTAACTCTGAAGTTGTAGGTTAAACCTCCAGGTGGGGCATTGAAAAGAAAAAACACTTCTAGCTGTGGATTTCTGTCATAAAAAAAAACCTGTTCATATAATGGTAGACAATGGAGATTTTCACCTTCACTACAATGTAAAACCATTAGATGGATCCAGCTCTAATTGGGACTGCTCTGCTGCTGCCAACATGATCAGTCCTGCACTCCGTTAACTGAAAAGCTTCATTCAGATTAAAAAATGGACTAAATGCATGACTAGTTTGTGTCAAAAATTACTTTCACGCCATGTTAAAGCATTTATCCTTCTTGTGCACGTTTTCCATTTTTACCCAAGTCATTTTACTCAAACCTTTTTCAATTCACTTTGTTAACTTGCATGTTCGTTCACATGCCACTCATCTTCAGAGGACCAGAATCTCAAATGGAAGTTCCATTCCAAAGGTCCAAAACCACCCCTCTCTATTGGTCTCCGTTTGTATGTTTTAATTGGATGTTTTATAAATAAAAAAGGAGAAAACTCAGGTGACTTGTGATCTGTGGTTTTCCCCATGTGTCCTGCAGCAGTGTTGTGACTCACTTTCCTTTTTTCCCCCCAATTTCCTTGTTTTATATCATTGCTAGTAAAATGCACCTGCTCTATCAAGGCTGTTAAATACACATCTTTATGTCCCTGCATCCTCTGCACCATCCGAATGCACATTATCAGATGCAGGCATGATAAACAACAGGCTAACAGGCTAACTTACCAAATGTAAAACAACCACAAAAAAATTACTAGCGCTTCAACTTTTAAACGCACAAAATGGTAATAAATAATGCCTGGAAATTGATGAAATATTAAACTATTAAATTTCATTATATTAAAAATATTAATTAAATGAATATGCCATAAGAGCAATCAGTATGGCTAACAGCATGTCAGTCGCTCCTGCTCTTAGCCCTATTGTTATCTCCAGGGCTAGTTCTACTGCTGCTATTATAGTTGATATCTTTAGTTAGCCAACCATTTTGAATGGAGATTGCGAGTACCTTAAATGTGCTAGTGCACTTGTTAGTAATTCCACATGCAATGGAAAGTGTTCCAGTGGCTTATTTCAGGAGGCCTAGTCCCATTATTTTCAGTCTGTTCTGTACCTGTGAATGTGAGGGTGGCTTTTCCCCCGGTAGCTGTAACACAAGCCTACATGTGGGGGGCACGGAGGGGTTGGGTGGGGGGTCATGTCTCACAAACCGGGCTCATTTCCACTAAATGCTGGTGGGGACTTTCCGACGCTCCAACAGTCATTAATCAGACGAAAAAGCAATTGTCTTATGTCATATTCTAACGGTTCATTCCCTCTGAAAAAATTTCACCGTCAATTTAATGATTAACGACGACATTTTTTCAAGACTTTGCATGTATATGTAGGCCTACGTCATTAATATAGTTTATCATATTTGAGTCGCAGAGACTGGAGCAAAGAGAAAAGAAACATAACATTCGCGAAGCCTGTTTGGGTCAAAAAAGACCAAGAATGCAAATAAAAAGTATACATTGAAAAAACACATGAAATAATACTGACGGAGAAAGGTCCTTTTTAACGGTGTGATTTTCTCATGCCTGTCTGTATATTGTACCTTTAAAATGCTGTTGCATTGTGACATTGAAAAAACTGATGGTAAAAAAAATCCAGACCAGTTCCAGGCCATGTAAAGGTTCATTTTGGGAGAACTGTTGAATGCTATATACAGTACAGTCCATAAATATTTGGGCAGTGACACATTGTTTTGGCTCTGTACAGAACCAAAACAACAAAAATTGGGTCACTGTCCAAATGCTTATGGACTGCACTGAAAATAATTCTAACCATAAAAAAATATTAAACAGCATCACTTAACAGTGTCAGAAGGAATACATCTCAATTTCAGTTCCATCCAGATTTTCACAAGGAGTCAGGAACATGGGAAGGGTTAAATGTCCTCTGTTCTGCAGGGTAAATATTTTCTGTTCTGCAGGGTATGCCATGACATTTGGAACCAAAACACAGCATGAAACTGAAATGCTTTTGACCTGGATTCCTCTTTTACTTGCAATATCCTTTTTCAATATTGATTACAAGTCAATTTTATTAATGTTTTATTCGATATTCAACAGCAGTCAATAAACATCCCCATACAATCCCCACCCTTCATATCCCATGCACCCACTAGGACATTAATAAGATTTAAAGATCTTTTTTCACACTTGTTTTACTGTCTGGTTATTTTATCAGTTTAATATTAATAATAAAAAGGAAGGTAGACAAAATAAGAGGGGACACTATTAGGATGGTGGTCTGTGAGATGGATTTTGTTTCACTCTTCACTCGAGGGGAAATGCACACAGCATAATAAACATTTACATTTCACTTTATCTTACTTTTCCATAAAAGCCAAGCGAAAAATCTGCAATTGTCTAGTAATACATTATTAAATATATTGGCAAGCTTATAATTTCAGTTGAATACAGGGGAACTAAAATTAACATTTGTGAATCGATAATGGTTTATGAACTATGGAATCAAGGTATATTTTTAAAATCTTTAAAAAGCTTAGTCTTCTAAGGCTGTGGTCCCCAAACCTGTACCTGAGATCTACCATCCTGTAGGTTTTCAGTCAAAATGCACCTCATTCAACAGCTAGAGCTGCTAAATAGTAGAATTAGGTGTGCCAAGTTAGTGTTGAAATGAAAATACAGGACGGTAGATCTCCAGGAACAGGGTTGGGGACCACTGTTCTTAGGCATATCTACATGTGTGTATATGTATATACAGTATATGGGTAGCATTACTGCATCCTGAAAAAAGTCCAGACTTAGTGAGAACTAACTGCCAGGGAGCCCCATGGGCTGATGGCATAGCCTCACTCAGTTAGTCAAGATCTGAGTCGGCAGGGTAACCTCGTTGCTCAGGTAACGCCTCGTTGCTCACGATTCTGTGGTTGATTGGTGACCTGCTGTCTGCCTGTGCCAGCTTCCAAGAAATGTATTTTTATAAATACTGTATATATTTGAGTTCATATCTGTATTGTGGTGTATAGGTGGGGGTGGTGATATCAGTTACCCCAGAGATGAAGATGATTTTACAAAATTGCTTGTGAGATGCAAATCACAGTCTGTGTTGAATCTTGAACCCGCTAGTGCCGACTGTGTGGGGTTATGAACCCGCTAGTGCTGACTGTGTGGGGTTATGAACCCGCTAGTGCTGACTGTGTGGGGTTATGAACCCGCTAGTGCCGACTGTGTGGGGTTATGAACCCGCTAGTGCTGACTGTGTTGGGTTATGAACCCGCTAGTGCTGACTGTATGGGGTTATGAACCCGCTAGTGCTGACTGTGTGGGGTTATGAACCCGCTAGTGCTGACTGTGTGGGGTTATGAACCCGCTAGTGCTGACTGTGTGGGGTTATGAACCCGCTAGTGCTGACTGTGTGGGGTTATGAACCCGCTAGTGCTGACTGTGTGGGGTTATGAACCCGCTAGTGCTGACTGTGTGGGGTTATGAACCCGCTAGTGCCGACTGTGTGGGGTTATGAACCCGCTAGTGCCGACTGTGTGGGGTTATGAACCCGCTAGTGCCGACTGTGTGGGGTTATGAACCCGCTAGTGCCGACTGTGTGGGGTTATGAACCCGCTAGTGCCGACTGTGTGGGGTTATGAACCCGCTAGTGCCGACTGTGTCGGGTTATGAACCCGCTAGTGCCGACTGTGTGGGGTTATGAACCCGCTAGTGCTGACTGTGTGGGGTTATGAACCCGCTAGTGCCGACTGTGTGGGGTTATGAACCCGCTAGTGCCGACTGTGTGGGGTTATGAACCTGCTAGTGCTGACTGTGTGGGGTTATGAACCCGCTAGTGCTGACTGTGTGGGGTTATGAACCCGCTAGTGCTGACTGTGTGGGGTTATGAACCCGCTAGTGCCGACTGTGTGGGGTTACGAATATCGACTGAAGCTTGAGCAGGCAAGAAGGATTTTAGTTTGTTCATGTGCACAAACATTTCCTCTGGTTCAGTGGGATCTACAATTATTGAATCTGTTGACCCTGTAACTGCCCAACACAGTATGACATGGCTACTGACTCTGCTGTTTTATGAGGGGGTGTCACAGTGATAGGATGAGGGCTCAAACGTGAGCATATCAAAAAGGACACCTGCGTAGACCTGCAAATATCTATTCTGAGTGATTTTTCATTTTATAGGAAGATGTTCAAAGGTACTGTACACCCCTGTGGCAATTTCTCAGTGTTCTTGGGCTGTCTTGTTTTAGAAGTGATTTCTTTTTCCATTTATGATGCAAATACATTTGTAAAATATGCTGCCATGTTAAAGCTTCTGTCTTGATTTTAAACAATGTAAAAAATACTTTTCGATTACATATTTTAGAGTTTGTCTTTAAGTATGAAATCACAATAGGGAATGTCAACCTTTGACAGAAGCAAACATACTGTATAATAACAAATAATTCGAATCAGTATTATAAAATAAGGCACATATTCACACATGCATTATATTCACAATGATAAAAAATGTGTTTATTATTCTATTTTTTTGTTATTGTTGCATTGCTCATAAAATTGCAACCACAGGATATATATTTTATGTTGGGTTTATTATTTTTGTTAAATTTTATTCTTCTTTAGTTTTACCCCATGCACCTCAAACCTCCCCACTGAAACTCTTGGCAAATTCTCACACGATGATCGTTTTCTCACACTCTGTGAAACGGGTCTGAATAAATCCTGTAGCCATGTCAGCCCTGGCTAAAGCACTCTCCAGAGTGCGATCTGTGAGTCAAAAGAGCTATGGTATTCAGATACTGGACCACCAGCCACTGCAGCCGGGGGAGGGGGGTCAGAATCACCTCAGTCAGGCTGCACCGACTGCATCATTTCCCTCCTTTGCACGGTGTTGGCCCAGCGCAACACAGCGAAGGGACTCTCTGGGTATGATGTGCAAGGCCTCTCCACCAGGAGAAACTAATAACACATATGGACAATTGCCAGGTAAGGCTTATAGAAAAGGTGACGTAATGTTTATACAGCATAGAAGTATTTCACTGCTGTCAAAGCGCAAACTCACCTGTGTTTATTCAGTCTCCAAAAAACAAATCCCTGCAGCAGGGAGACGTGGAGACATTTGATGAGCCTCGTAGAGAACAAGATTCAAATTGAGGGTCGAGGCCCCAAATTTACCTTGTCCTGAGCAGGCAAGGCCACAGGTGGACCAAATGAGAAAAATCTCATTGCTTCCTCAGTCCAACCTAACACTTCTGAAGGTCTGTGGAACATACCTGGACTCGTGGGAATATTGATTGGCTCCTTAATGGTCTTCGGAAAGCTGCCTAGTAGTTTAATTTCCTCTCAGCTCGAGAGGGAGGACAGCTGTGCTGAAGACCCTTCCCTTTGTGCTGTAGCCTCCACTGTTCCCAGGTAAGCCCATATGAAATGTCCTACTGTGATTACACATGAGATAACACAAACATTTTACAGTCAGGAGAACTGAGAACATCACAAGCATTCCCAACAGCTCATGGATGACGATGGCAAATTTGTCAAAAAAGGTCACTTCATCTAAAATACCCTGTTTATGAGTATAGGAAGTCATTGTAGCTAGAATCTAGTGTGTTGTAGACTAGCTTAAATAAATTTATATTAAACCAATTTAGTATAGTCTATTGCAATTATTCTATTAATGTAGACCTGTCGCAAATGCCAAGCGCAATCTGATTTGTTTAATGATACCTTACAGCCTCTACAAATTATTTTATTGTTAGGGTTAGTCTTATGGGCCGGGTTTTAGCCTTGAATTACAGTTGTGATTGGGGTCAGTGTAGCGTGATGGTTGGGTCGTTGGTCTACGGTTTGGAATATTGGGTTGTGTGCATACAGACATTTTATCAAGATTCTACTCTTTTTTTCTATAACTTGGACTCTTGTTTATTAGGTGTGGTTGAAAAACCACACCTATTGTTATCGTTCAGACTTATCGCTATTATTATTCCGCCGATTTTTGAGAACCTATCTTTTTCTACACCGTTCACACCATCGACACCATTCATACCTCATATTATACCTTCATACACCCTCCAGGTTGCTATTACTTTTTACCTTCATACCATATACACCTTTTGAGATATTTGACATCTTATCGCCAAAAAATGAATGGGAGTCAATGGGCATTTGCAGGAGGTGTGAGCACTGAGCGGATTTTTGAATGACAGCGTTCTGCTCTACGTGAGCACTGGGCAACTCATCACAATTCATTCGCCTACTTTTTTGTATCCAAGTTCTTTAGACTAACGTTACTTACCATAAAATACATCACCATATTTGAACACTTTTGCCCTATTTTGATACCATTATACCGCATTTCCACCTCACACTATAGGCTACCATAGCACCCTCTTGCTTTACCATTCCCAGCAATTTATACCACTGTGAAGCAAATACACCTACAATTTTTTAGGAATTATAGCAGCTTGGTGAAGGGCAGTCTGGATACCACCATATATTGTCAGTCCATAATGGATCGGGCTCCTAATCTTAGTCTATGTTTATAGTAATAATATAATATTTATCCGGTTGTTATTTTCAATTATATAATTATATATATATATAATATATACATATATTAACATATAGTTTACAGTTATCAATTATTCCAAAACAACAATTAACAAACGTTAGCAGGTTATCACTTACTATAACAGGGTTAGTTAAGTAAAATCATCAACTATATACTAACAACAAAAGTACACAAACTAAACAACTAACAAAAAAAAACAACAACTAACACTAGAGAATACGTTAAATATACCTAATTAACCATACAGATTTTTTAGGTTAGTTTTTTTTGACCATCAGTAACTTTTCAATCAATTAATAAAAGACATCAGTAAACTAGCTAAGGTTAACCAAAAACAAACAATACAAATTAAAACCAAAAAAAACAAGCAAGCCAATGAAATGACGTTATCGCCATGGCCTCATCCCCATGTGTCATGTAATGCCCATGGCACATCATACCAAATATGTAATCTAAAACACTACTAGCCTACTACAAGCGCCTACTACCACACACCACCACACTAACCTATCCTTGCTTACTCTCTTTTCGTACCGGCATCCAAAAAAAACAATATACCACAATATAATACAAGAAATATAAGCGTGATAATTAAAGAAATTAAAAATTAAAGACATCAGAAAATAAGAAAAAGAAAAAATGACCGTAAATTTATGCCAGTGGAGCCCACACAGGGGACTGAGGGGAGGGAGGCAGGCACTTGGAGAGAGAGAGGAGAAGGCAGGCAAAAGAGAGGAGTAGCTAAGAAGTCAAAAAAGTGTGTGTGGTGACCAGGTGGCCCCCTTCGTAGTTATCCATCCCAATTACTCCCATTTATTTTATATCATTTTTTTCTCTTTATTCATCATTATTGTACTTCTTATTTTTTTTATTTTTTATTTTTTTTTTTATTTTTGTTATTATTTGTTTTGTATTTAAACTTTGTGTTGTTAATTAAGTGTTGTTTGTGTAGTTTTATTGTATTGTGTATGGTGGTAATGGAATAAATGTAAAGTGATGGAATAATCTGCATATTTGGGACATGCTGCATATTTCACAAAAAATTTCTAAAAAATCTGGAAAAAGGTGAAGAAGGACAATAAAAAAATATGAAAAAAAAAAAAAAAAAAAAAAAAAGTAAACAAAAAAAACAACAAAAAAAAAAAAAAACAAATTTAACATTATATTTTTCCCAGAGAGCATCCATGCAAATGCAACCAATACACACAAAAAAACTTAAAAACTCAAATTAAAAAAAAAATATAAAATAGTTAGACAGTAGAGACAGTTTACGGGCACTTTTTCATGTGTCCCTCTTGCTAAGAAGGAACTGTACAGCAAACTGTTTTTGTTCCATACATTTCAGAACCATATTATATCACATCACATCTATCTACTGTTCTCGGTCAGTAACATTATTTTTTCTAAGTTACAAAACACAATTGCTAACAAAAAAAAAATTTTTTTATTTTGTTTTTTTTTTTGCTGTTTTTTTTTTTATAATGCTCATCTCTACTAACTACTCACATTCAACAAATTCAATTCAACGAATTATGATTTTACGTTGAATAATTTTTAGCAAGACAACTTCCTAAAAAACATGACAAAAAAAAGCAAGCCAGCTAGCTCTACTGGGTTAAAAAACAAACCTTTCACTCTGCATGAAAATGCAAAGGTGACAGGTGCCAGTAGCCTACGTTAGCTAATCTAAATGTAATCGATTATGACATAGCTACAGCAAATAAACTATCCGCTACACAAGATTGGGTTACAAACTCAAGTAACAAACTTAAACTTAATTACTATTAGCCAAACAATGTTTAATTATTGCTTTACGATAGCTGCATGCTAGGTAGGCGAGATGAATAGAACTCTGAATTCAGCACACAACATGTGGTTTGGACTTCACAAAATGGTAATCTGTGGAGATCTGTAATCGGAATCAGAGTTAGTTTAATAAAGTGGAGAAATCAGTAGATGAGAATTTGATTAAAACCTAGGCAAAATTGTATTAACCCATATTTTCTACAGTCTACGACTGTGTCCAAATTGTCCGAATCAGCACACTTACCTACTATTTGAGTATGCCAGTTGAGTATACTTTTTTTTGAAAAGCTGTTAAATTAGGCTAGCCTTACCTGCGTGGCCAAATTGAGTGTTCTCAATATCGCCAGATAAAAAGTGTAAAGGCAACTGATATAGCCTACTTATGTCCAGGTTTATATGGAGGCTATTTCTCATACTGCATGTTACTGCAGTATAGCCTACAGTAAGCAGTATGCTAGTACACAGGACGCAGTAAATTGGGCATTCACAATGCCTTCCTCTACAACACTGTTATGATCTAACAATACTATCCCCATTACTTTTTTGTGCTTTTATCACAATTCATTACTTCTTTGTATCACTTCCAGGTTCTTTACACTACTTACCACAAAATAGACTACATCACCTTCACTAGATCCTTTTATACCGCATTACCAGTTCATACCATTTCCATCTTTGATTTTCCATGTCACGCTATACCATATTACCATCTTTCTATGCCATTTCCAGCAATTGATAACACTATGAAGCAACCACACCTACAATTTCCTTAGAAATTGTTAATCTAGTTGTATCTTGTTGTCTTGTTGGATCCATGATTCCCCAAATCAAAAGACTGTGCAGCTGCAATTCTTAGAGGAGTGCTAACCGTGATGGCGACGACAGTCTGAGTTGTTTGTCCTGTTGGGAGTTTGGTTCAAGTCTGTGTGGCCTGCAAGGTCGCATTGCTCAGGCATGATTCCATCAAGTGCTCAGTGAGGAGCCATGCCAAAAGAGAGCTCATGCTTCGTGTAACACTCAAACGAACGTCTACAAGGCTCTGCTGTGAATCAAATCCGTCTTTGTTTAATAAAACACCCAGCGTTCTAATCTGTGACGTCAGAGTATTTTAAATAACTAGAAGGGAAAAGGCGCCATCAGGTAAACTCAAAAACCACCAATGTTTTGACAGATTCCAAGGTTACTGGAATATTTTGATGAAAGTGGAAACAAAATACTTTGATAAAAAAGCCCGGTAGATGATAATTAATGGCACATTGTGGTGGGGCTGATTGAATCTGCAACTTTCTGGGGTGGTTTGCTATATGACGAAAAGCTGAGTTACCAAGTTTCAGTAATTATTTTTTTGACAAATAAAAATGTTGACATTTTTTTATGTGACAACAGAAAGCTATTTAAATTGAATTGTAGTGAGATACATGGTTAAAAATATACTGCTGAGTCTCCTGTGGATAATGGATTTTCACCTTCTCAGTTGAAAAACAAGATTTTCCCATGTTAGTGTAATGGATTTTAGTGGTGGATAATCAAACGCGAAGGTCGGGGATCAGAAACAAATCACTCACACAGTGAGGACCAATAAAGGAAAAAACTAAATAAATGCAAAAAAATAAAAGACAGGAAACTAATTCCTTGTGGCTAAACAGCCAAACAAAAATCAACCCACTAAAATAGGGTGAACTTGAATAACGAGTGAAACACTAAATCTCCCGAGCTCAATACTGGAGCCAAAATGGGAAACTTAGCAAAGAAAAGAACACCTTCGGCACATAAGTTCGGACGGCCGGAAGAGTGTAAAACAAACGAAACAAACAAAGAAAACTGTCTCAGAGAGAACAGAAACGAATAAAATAAATAGCACAGAATGCTAACAGGAGGAATAATACCTATACCTGAGCTAAAAGCTAATAGCAAGTCCCCCGTGCATATAAACAGCATTTAATATCACAAGATCGCTAGTACCTGGCTATACCTGGCTCAATGCAATGTCGAATGACAAAGAAGCACCAGGGAAGCGGAAATGAGGAACTTAAATAACCCGCAGGTAGAAGCACAGGTGAAAACAATGATGAGGGAAAGCAAACCCCGGAACGTAACATGAAAAAAATCAGATAGATTCTCAATCGGAAAATAAGGATGAGAACTGCAACAGAAAAGAAAAAAAACCCAAGAACCAAGACAGTTAGGCTTTAATAATAACATGAAGAATAAAAAGGTTCAGACACGTTGAGTCTTGTTGAATGCTTGATGTACCAATGTTGCCAGAGCCCCTCCCCTTTGTCCATTTTGACTGTCCCGTTGGTTTAAATAATGATGAGGTGTACATAACCTACACCCCAAGTGACCATACTGGGAAAAGAGACTCTAGGTTCAAAGCTTTACAATGTTCGACTCTAATGTTCACTGATAAAGAGAGAATATGTTTGGGTGTCAATGAAAAATAAGGTTGTCAAAGGGCTATATAAAATATGTTATATATTCAAATATTATTGTCACATGCAGTGACAATAAAACCCTGGGAAGACACTGGGAAACCAAAGTTTGTTTGGTCATGTGACCCTTTATTCTCAGATGCAGAGAGAGAGAGTGAGAGAGAGATGTATTGACTAACACAATAAACTAACACAAAATCAGCCTTTCGGAAAAACACTCCCGGCTTTGCAGCTGCTTTCCTGGTTGCGCTCTCTCTCTCTGGGGTTTGGTGGCGACTTCACGGCTCTTCACGTGTTCCACCTACTGGGAGGTCGGAGCAGTTCTAAGATTAAATACGTAACTGGGCTCACCTGTGTTTAATTGCTACTCTGACAGTAGGTGTGGCCTTAATCAGCCCGATTCCCCTGCCCAGACCTATACCTTCCACAATTATATGTGTTAAATATTAAAAATTAAACTTATTTAACTTTTTATTAGACTTTCATTTTAATTACTGTTTGTTGCACTACGACCATGGCTGGTATACAGCAGATCTTGTTTTCAGTCTGATAAAACAGACAGACACTAGTGCTTATAGAAAATAAATATAGCTTACTACTGCAATATGAAAGACACACAGATACTATCCTGTAAACCTGGAATATCAAACTGAAAAACTTAATTTTGACATGTTCCTGCCTTTAAGTGCTTAAAGTCATTGACTGTCTGCACACACCATCATACACGTGCCCTTGAAGATTTGCAACAGGCCGTGTCCAACAGATTCACACAGTTTTGGAAAAAACAACCTGTGTTCAAGCTGTTCACAGATCTTCCTGATGACGTCCAACTGGAACTCATTGAACTGCAATGCTCCAGTGCACTGAAAAGTTGGCACAGAGAACTGAAACAGCAATTTTATCCGTCATTTATCAGTCAGGCACAGTTTCCCAAACTCTGCACTCTGTGTTGAAATTAACCTTTCTCTACAAAACACTTGAATTCATCTCGCAAAGCAAAAAATCTCCTCAAATCCATGACTCAGCCAACGCACATTTGTAGGATAACGTCACCATAAGCAGTGATCCTATCAAGGAAAGCCTGGAATTCACGGCAGTTCAGAGATCCCGTTCTTATGAAGTGGACACAACAAAGTTAATAATTTCCTTAATTTCAGATATTTTCCACACAATGGGCCACATTCATGAAACGTGAGCAGAACAAATTTGTATGTAAATTGTTCGTATTAGCAATTTTGTCCGTATTTTGTCATTCATTAAGGTTTTCTCAATCTGAAATTTGTTTGGACGAACGAATAAACTTTACACCTGCTCAGGACCATGCGTACCTCATACGTACATTCAAAATGCCACTAAATGTAGCTACTCAATATCAATTTGAACGTGAATTAATTTTTACTTTCTGTTAAATTCACATGACTAAATGTAGCCTCTGAAATGTATAATGCAAACTTAGCTAATAAATTTTGATTGTAAAGAGCAAACACTTTATGACGCCTATTAATCAATTGTAGGGTATGAACTTGTTTAATTATACAACATAATAAGTGCTCCCACGTTAAATATGCTATATTTAAAACACACATTTGACCAATGAACAAAATTTGCTTTAAATTGCTTTACAGGTCTGTAGCCAGCGTTGCAATGGCCGATCTTTCCTGTCCAATGTTATTTATGCCGTAGACTGCACACACGTACGCATCAAGGCTCCATCCGATGAGGCGTTTGCATATAGCTGTGAATCAGCAGCTCATGCGATGCGAAATGTGTGTTACTCAACGTTTTTTACAGGAGTGAATGGTTACCAATAAACAGAATGCCAAACAGTAAACAAGTATCCCTTACTTTCACACAACTTATTCCAATTGGTCAACTTCCAATTCTACTTTCTGACTGTACTTCAGATGAGGTACACACTCACACACAAAAAATTGGCTTAAGCTGTGTGTCCAAAGCCTCCTCTGTATAATGTACTTCACAAGGCAAATATAGCAAGAGAGGCACTTTGAGATGTTTACCTCGAGTGATGAAGACAAATCGATTGTTTTACCCCTCAGATATGGAACCGCGGTTTTTCAGAGAGAAGATGTGCGTCTAGAGTAAACTACATGATAAAATTCCAAAATAGAAGTATGTTCCTCCGAAAGAGCTATAAAACATTTCTGAAACTGGAGAAAATGGACAGGATCGCCGGGGAAAGAAGGCATCTGTACTAGTTATTAAGTGTTTGGTGGTTGTTACTGTAGTAACTGGGACACACTGACCTTTGTAAAAATGTGATGAAATCCAGAAAATAGACAGCGGGCTGAGCATTCATAACATTGTGGACTTTCACCCAAGAAAAGTGACTTGAAGTAACATAGTTTCATTTCCATAGTTCAAGCAATTGCATTGTAATGCATCCTGACACCACTCTTTGAGAGACCCTGCATATATCCAGTTAAGTTAGATATAAATAATACCAATAAATAAATAAGAAAATATGTGTCATCTACAAAATAATGTGTCGTCTGTAATTTATAAAATCTTTAAAACACATGTAGGTTGCACCATTATTCTTGTTACGTATTTGGTGTTGCGTGCTAGTGCGCATACGATGTAAGTAATGATGTTAACTGTGCACTGCACATTTCAGCAGTTGATCAGATCCTCAAGCAGATTAGATTTTTCACAGCACAATAACAGTCACTGTAAAGAAACACAGGCGTTGAAACAATGGTGAACATGCTGTGCTACCTGTACATGTAAAAGTAGCAATATGTGTGCAATTACTGGGTGATATCTTATTAGTTTGGATGCTTATTGGAAGGTCTGATTCTGTATTTTGCTCTGGCTGATGCTGTGGTCTCAGCTGCTAGACACAGACAATAAGAGAGCGTGGGGCGCTCACTGTGACAAGTCCTCCGCCAGAATTCATTACCACGATTCTGAAAATAAATCCCCTTTAACGAGACTGGGATTACAAATCAAAGACATCCAAAGGGTACAGATTGCATAATGTCTATGGATTGACAGTGTGGAGGACAGTAATGCTTTTTATTTATTTTTTTAAAGAGAGAGAGAAGATCTTGGGTGACAATGGCAACCGACTTGCTCTACCAAATCATTTTTAAGTGTTTGTTTATGTGTGGTTTTATTTTAAAAAAACCTGTCTTCCAAGCTTGTCTGCATTGAGGCCAGCTGGTTGCATTCTCAATACGCGGATATATAGTGGACGGAGGGAGGGAGGGAAGGAGGGAGAGAGGGAGAGAGAGAAAAAAAGAGAGAGAAAGAGAGAGGGAAAGAGATAGAGAGAGACAGATAGACAGACAGACAGACAGAGATTCTGTTTTTCACAGTGTCTTTGTCCTTGTGTAGCAGTCTCTTCACTACCTCATGTAGGGAATCTTTTCAGGAATAGGGGAGCTTCCCCCAGTGGAAAAATACAGCTTGTGGCACATAGCCTGGCTGGCAGCGCTTAGATTCTTATTTTTGCCTGAGTTTGCAATACCCTACATTACACTGGTGGAAATTCACAGTAGCTCACCAACATCTTAGCAATTTACTGAATCAAATGCTTATTTAATGCTTTCCTGTTTGATTTAATGTGATTCCACTGCATTTTGAGATGATAGGCAGATAGGCAGTTTGTCTGATTTTCAGAGTAGGCTTGCTCTTCTAAAAACGAGTGAAGCACAGACAGTACTCTACAATCTCCAGTACTCTTGTCCACAGGGATAGCTTCTGAGTATGTAGATATCATAACAAGTGGTTGAACAGTAGCCTTAGATTGGCCATCGTTTAATGACTAAACTTTCTTTTCCGTCTCAATTTGTTGTCTATGTGTGGCTGTGAGCACTACAGCCACCATTTAAAAATGTGTCTGTTGGATTCAGCAATATCATGACAGCAGATACAAGCAATTCCAAACTGCTGATGACATCACAGGCATTTTCCAGCAGACCCCTCCCCCAAAGGAGGTGTCAAGCCTGATCCATCACTGAGCCAATCACTGCTATCTCTGACAAAATATAATTTAATTAGAAAAATTTGCTTTTGTCTAAATGTTCTTTTGACTGGTTTTAATTTTTTTATTTTCTTATTTAAATATGAATAAGTGTAGTTTCAGAAACATTTTGCTTGTTTTATTGATAGTACTGTCGTGATTTTTCTGAGTTATAAGGACAATCTTTCATCAAGTTAATTTAAATATCTCAGAACATGTTCATAGACTAGAAGATGTTTTTCTTTTGGCTCAGAGTGGTGAATGGCTGGTTAGTCGTTTTTAACTACCTAGACCAATTCTGTTGCGTTTGTGCAGCATTTTGGAGCCTAATCTGAGAAGGTCGCAAAACGGATCCGATGCCATCCCCATACATGTACAGGTCCTTTCTGTACTTGGCTTCTCAGGCACGGGGACTGTTCAGTGGGAGATTTTCGACAGGTCCGTGATATTCCAGCCATCCCTGAATTGCATCAAACTGCGCAAAAGCCAGAATCAATACATCGAGATGGGTGGAAGGAATGCTAAGCCACAGGATGCTAAGCCACAGGTGGAGGTAAAGGGTGGTTTTTATAAAACTACCCAATGTTATCTGTGCCAAAGACGGCAAACATGCGCATCAAGGCTCCATCCGATGATGCATTTGTTTGTGTATATGAATAGAAAGGCCTATCATTCCATCAATGTGCAGCTCATATGTGATAGGAAATGTGTGTTGCTCAATGTTGTGGCCCGGTCGGTAGCCTGGTGGGACCCACGACAGCTTCATTCAGTGGGGAAGGTCAGTTGGCACTCGTTTGGAGAACGGCGCTGTGAGAGACGGCTGGCTTATTGATCAGGTTATATTTGTCTAATTGCTCATCCTTGGCCAACTCCTGTAGCCGAGATTCGAAGTGTTTCTTCGCCTCCAATTTAATGTCAATCAATTTTTTTTACTACTTTAACAGTTTGTGTGACAGGTGATTCTGTATTGACGGCACATGTTATCTCCTGCCAGGCCTATGACGCCGGTACTGATAATACAACTTTTTTTCTTTTTACTGAACATATGCTAATAAAACTTTGATTTCAGTGACAGAATAATTATTTAAAACAAAATTCTAGGCAATTTTGAATTTGTATGCCAATTCATAGGTATAATCAAAGAATAAAGTGGACGCGCCTGTTATTTACTATGAATCAGGATTTATGAACATATGAATATGAACAACTTTGCCTTTCCGCACGTTTGATGAATCTGGCGTAAATATTTTTTACCGTCATAAGTATAAGTACAACAACAATATAAATAAAGAAACAAATAAACAAAGAAAACCCTTCACCATTCACCCTTACATTATCCTGGCAAAGATAATAAATTAAAATAACAAAAACTAAATAAAACGAAACCCCATAACAGCGTACCAGTGGTTGTCTATCGGTTTTCATCTCTACCACGCTCTCTCTTGGTGTGCCGATTCCAATCTCAGACGCCGACTGTGAATAGAAACACACCTTTAAACCTTGGGCTGAATAGTAACAGAACCCCGTTGCGTGTGCCCACTTAAGCAGTAGGCGTGGTTTAACATTGCCCCAATTTCCCCTGCCAGACCGAGCCCTGCCACATTTAAAAAGAAGAACCAACAGTTAAACTGTCCCAACTTTTTTTATAGGACACAGGACAGTATTTGGCTATCATTTACATTTATTTTACCTTCATAAAGTATCACAAAAACATCACATGTTAAGTGTTATAAATGTTTTATAATATGTTATGCTGAGCATATTCTGTATCTCCGTGCTCTACAGATCATATTCATGAATGCATATTAAGCGCTACATAACGCATTCATTACAACCATACATAGAATTTAATATCATACAATTCAAATAATGTGTTACCTAACAATATGTTACGATCCGCTCCTGCTTCCCTTCCCTTTGTGTTTTCCTCTGTTTCCCTGAACCTGATTGTGTCATGTCTGCGTTCATTGCCTAATTGTGTCTACATTGCACATTTACTTCTCGCACCACATCTTAATTACACAATTCACATTTAATCGCTTTCACCGCATTCCTCACGTGTTTTCTAATTGTTCAATCAATTCGCTGATTTCGCACGCATTTCCCGCAAGCTGCAGTTTATCAGCTCTAATGACACTAGTTATATTTACCGTGCTGTTCCTGTGATTTGTTGTCAGAGTATTACGGTCCTTGTCTCGTTTGTACTTGCTTCCCGATTCTCTAGCTTGCTAGACTCTGGCTATACTACCCAGGTCTGGATGCCACACACCCTGGCCTTCCGGCGTGGATCCTGACTCTGCCTCCGCCTGATCCTTCACTTCGCACCTGGCTAAAGATCGCCCCTTGCTACTTCGCCTGTTCTCGGACACAGTCTGCTGTAGCCTCACCACCGCTACCGCGGTATACAGCTCCGCCCGGCTGGGCTGCTGTATCTGCTACCCGGCGCTGTGTCAGTTCGCTGTGGGTTCCACAGCGGACATGTACCTTGCCTACTGAAAATAAAGACCCTTTATTTTCAAAACTTCTGTCTCGTCGTGCATTTGGGTCCGTCCCTGCCAGTCTGTCACAGAATACTCTGACCAGACATGGACCCAGCCGACGCAGAACAATTTCGCCACGCCCTCACCTGCCAGGCTACCCAGATCGCCCAGCAAGGCAGCCGCCTGGACGAAGCACTGGAACTGTTTCGGGGCATGGCGGAACGGACAACCCACATGGGCACCATGCTAACGCAGATGGCTGCCCAGACTTCACTACTCCGTCCTGAATCGGAACATCCACCACAACCACCGGCACCATCTCCATCGCCACCTCTTCGGGAACCTCGCGCCAACCCGCCAGAAAGGTACTCAGGTGAGCTGGGGAAATGCCAGCCCTTCCTGTTGCAGTGCGAGCTGGCGTTCCGGATGCAGCCCTCCTCCTACTCTGCTGACGCCACCCGTGTGGCGTACGTCATCACCTGCCTGGGAGGAGAGGCGCGGGACTGGGCCGCCGCGCTATGGGAGAAACAACCTACCCTCTGCACCAGGTACCTGGACTTCGCTATGGAGATGCGGCGTACCTTCGATCATCCCGTGTGCGGTAGAGACGTCACCCAGCAGCTGATCGCGCTAAGGCAAGGCGAGCGTAGTGTGGCTGAGTTCGCGATCAAATTCCGGATCCTCGCGGCAGTCGGGTTGGAATGACGCCTCCCTACAGGGCGTCTTCCGCTCCGCTCTTTCCGAGGAGATGAAGGACGAGATGGCCACTCGCGATGACACCTCTACGCTCAATTACCTCATCTCCTTGGCCATCACGGTCAACAACCGCCTGCGCGCCCGCGCCCGAGAGAAGAGGGCTAACGCCTCCACTCAACAGCCTCTGGGAGCCACGCCCTCGCACCCTGCTCTTCGCCATCATGCTCCCATGCCCCTCGAACCTCCGGAACCCGTGGAACTCATGCAGCTGGGTGGTACTACGTCCGACCCTGCCGTCCGCCGCCGCCAACGCCGGGCCACCGGAGCATGCTACTATTGCGGCCGCACGGATCACCTCCTTAGCTCCTGTCCTGTACGCCCCAAAAGAGAGGGCTCATCAGCAACCCTAGGCCTACTGGCGAGCCAGACCCAAACACCTGGCCTAGCTCACAACCGCTTCCAACTCTCTGCGGTCCTCAAATGGGGCACTACTGCTTCCGCCACCGTCTCAGTTCAAGCCCTCATCGATTCAGGAGCCGACTCCAACTTTGTGGACTCCCAGTTTGTGCACGAGTCCGGGATTCCTACTGAAGAATTGGAGAGACCCATCAATGCCTATGCCCTGGACGGCCACCGCCTAGCCCACATCACCCACCGCACCATCCCCATCCAACTGCTTCTGTCCGGTAACCACCGGGAGATCATTCAACTACACATCATCAACACTCCTCACTCCCTTCTGGTCCTTGGTCAGCCCTGGCTGCACCAACACAACCCACTGCTCGACTGGATCACATCCAGCGTCACCAGCTGGAGCACCCAATGCCATGCCTTCTGTCTCCACTCTGCGGAACCTCCCTCTAGCACGGAAATCCAAACGTCCGTCCCAGAGGTCGACCTTAAGGGGGTCCCCCATTGTTACCTGTCTATGTCCCGTGTGTTCTCCAAGTCTCTTGCCTTGTCCTTACCCCCCCACAGACCCTACGGTTGTGCCATCTCCCTGCTTCCGGGTGCTCCTCTGCCCTCCGGTCGCCTGTACAGCCTGTCCGGCCCGGAAAGAGCGGCCATGGAGGATTACATCAAGGCCTCCCTCGAAGCAGGTATCATCCGCCCCTCCTCCTCGCCCATCGGAGCAGGGTTCTTTTTTGTTAAAAAGAAGGATGGCTCCCTCCGCCCCTGCATCGACTACCGGGGCCTCGATGCAATCACCATCAGAAATAAATACCCTTTACCCCTACTTAACTCTGCCTTTGAACTGCTGCAGGGTGCCCGGTTCTTTACCAAGCTGGACTTCCGTAACGCCTACCACCTGGTACGGATCCGGGAGGGGGACGAGTGGAAGACCGCCTTCAACACCCCCCTGGGTCACTTCGAGTACCGGGTGGTCCCGTTCGGCCTCACTAACGCCCCAGCCGTCTTTCAAGGCCTAGTGAACGATGTACTGAGGGATTTCCTGAACCGCTTCGTCTTCGTATATTTAGACGACATACTTATTTTCTCCCAGAATCAACGGGAACACCAAGACCATGTCTCCCTGGTCCTACAACGCTTACTTGAGAATAAGTTGTTCGTAAAAGCCGTTAAATGCCTGTTTCATGCTCCCTCAGTCTCGTTCCTAGGTTTTGTGGTGGAGAGGGGCGACATACGGCCGGACCCGGCTAAGATCCAGGCGGTTACGGAGTGGCCGATCCCCACCACTCGGAAGCACCTGCAGCAGTTCCTGGGGTTCGCCAACTTCTACAGGAGGTTTATCCGCAACTACAGCCAGGTAGCCGCACCCCTCACCGCCCTCACATCTATTAAAACCCTGTTTTCCTGGAATCCCCTGGCAGATCAAGCCTTCACCAAACTCAAGACACTGTTCACCACGGCCCCCATCCTCTGCTGTCCGGAACCCGACCGCCAATTCGTGGTGGAGGTGGACGCCTCTGACACAGGCGTAGGGGCCGTCCTGTCCCAACACTCCCCCCTCAACCACAAGCTCCACCCCTGCGCCTTCTTCTCCCGCCGCCTCTCCCCTACCCAATGCAACTACGGTGTAGGGGATCGTGAGCTGCTGGCTATCAAGCTGGCACTGGAGGAATGGAGACACTGGCTTGATGTGACCACTCAACCGTTCCTGATCCTGACTGACCACCGCAACTTACAGTACATCCAGTCCGCCAAACGACTGAACTCCAGACAGGCCCGTTGGTCATTATTTTTCTCCAGATTTAATTACTCCATCACCTTCAAACCCGGATCTAAGAACCTCAAACCCGACGCCCTCTCTCGGATCCACTCCTCTCCTGCCAACCTATCTGTCCCAGAGACCATCATTCCGGCTTCCTGCATCGTGGCTGCGGTCCGGTGGCCCATCCAGAAGATCGTACTGGACGCTCAGGTGACGCATCCCGATCCTCGCCCTAACCCCTCTTCTGCTCTGTTCGTTCCCAACCCTGTCCGCTCCCAGGTCCTGGAGTGGGCTCACTCCTCCCGACTGGCCTGCCACCCCGGAGGCAACCGCACTGTGGAGCTGGTGCGCAGGAGCTTCTGGTGGCCCACCGTCCGGCGGGACACCCTGGCCTTTGTCCACGCTTGCCCTGTCTGCGCCAGGAGTAAGGTGTCTCACTCCCCCCCTGCTGGTCTCCTCCATCCCCGGGCCGTCCTTGGAGTCACATCGGGGTCGACTTCGTTACCGGACTACCACCATCTGCCGGTAACACAGTCATTTTGACCCTGGTGGACCGGTTCTCCAAGGCGGTTCACTTTGTTCCCCTCCCCAAACTCCCCTCCGCCCTCGAGACGGCCAACCTCCTGGTGCAGCACGTGGTGCGGCTGCATGGGATCCCATCGGACGTCGTCTCCGACCGGGGCCCCCAGTTTGCCTCCGCAGTATGGAAGGCATTCTGCGCCGCCCTCGGCGCCACCGCCAGCCTCTCCTCCGGGTTCCACCCGCAGCGAACGGTCAGGCGGAGAGGGCTAACCAGGACCTGGGAGCCGCCTTACGGTGCGTGACGGCCCGCAACCCTGCCTCCTGGTCCCAGCTCCTCCCGTGGGTCGAGTACGCCCACAACACCTTGGTGTGCTCATCCACTGGGAGGTCCCCCTTTGAGGCTTCCCAGGGCTTCCAACCCCCACTGTTCCCCCCCCAGGAGGCCGAGGTGGCGGTTCCGTCAGTGGACGCCCACATCCGACGCTGCCAGCGGGTCTGGAAGGCCACCCGCAACGCTCTCCTCAAGACCTCCTCCCGGAATCGTCGCCTGGCGGATCAGCACCGGTCCGCAGCCCCTCGCTACCACCCGGGACAGAAGGTTTGGCTGTCTACCTCCACTTTCTCCCTCCCCGGCACCTCCCGCAAGCTCCAACCCCGCTTCGTCGGACCCTTCACTGTGCACTCTGTTCTCAACCCAGTCACCCTCAAGCTCCGTCTCTCTGCCTCCCTCAAAATTCACCCCACCTTCCATGTCAGTCAGGTCAAGCCAGCTGTCTCCTGCCCTCTCAGCGCTCCCACTTCTGTCCCACCACCTGTTCGGGACATTGATGGTTCTCCGGCCTATACGGTCTCCAGCATCCTCGATGTCCGGCGCCGGGGACGGGGCCAACAGTACCTGGTCGACTGGGAGGGGTATGGGCCCGAGGAACGTTCCTGGATTGCCCCTCGTCTTATCCTGGACCCTACCCTCATCCGGGACTTCCATCGCCGCCAGCCCCAGTCGACCAGAACCTGTGGTCCGCCAGGAGGCGTACCTTGACGGGGGAGTACTGTTACGATCCGCTCCTGCTTCCCTTCCCTTTGTGTTTTCCTCTGTTTCCCTGAACCTGATTGTGTCATGTCTGCGTTCATTGCCTAATTGTGTCTACATTGCACATTTACTTCTCGCACCACATCTTAATTACACAATTCACATTTAATCGCTTTCACCGCATTCCTCACGTGTTTTCTAATTGTTCAATCAATTCGCTGATTTCGCACGCATTTCCCGCAAGCTGCAGTTTATCAGCTCTAATGACACTAGTTATATTTACCGTGCTGTTCCTGTGATTTGTTGTCAGAGTATTACGGTCCTTGTCTCGTTTGTACTTGCTTCCCGATTCTCTAGCTTGCTAGACTCTAGCTATACTACCCAGGTCTGGATGCCACACACCCTGGCTTTCCGGTGTGGATCCTGACTCTGCCTCCGCCTGATCCTTCGCTTCGCACCTGGCTAAAGATCGCCCCTTGCTACTTCGCCTGTTCTCGGACACAGTCTGCTGTAGCCTCACCACCGCTACCGCGGTATACAGCTCCGCCCGGCTGGGCTGCTGTATCTGCTACCCGGCGCTGTGTCAGTTTGCTGTGGGTTCCACAGTGGACATGTACCTTGCCTACTGAAAATAAAGACCCTTTATTTTCAAAACTTCTGTCTCGTCGTGCATTTGGGTCCGTCCCTGCCAGTCTGTCACACAATATGTGCATATGCATTATATCACAACCTGGGATAACTTTGTTTCACAGACCTAAGAATGCTGCACACATAATTAATTTGTAATACATTCATATTCACTTCCAGAAAGCTTACATAATTGTTACGGAATGTGTTTATGAATATTTTTAATAGTTCTAAAGTGGTATGTATTATACTACAAAGCATTTTTGACAAAACTATGACAAAACGATGACCCATTCGTCATTATGAATTAACACCTGTATATACACAACTCTTAACTATTTCTCAGAATAATATGAAAGACCACACACATATGAGGGGGGTCTGCTTCTGGTCACACACACCTTTCACAACGTAGGAGAAAAAGACTCTTCTCAGTGATATTAGTACAGTACTTAATATCACTTTTCTTCTTTGATGACGGCATGCTGTGGTTACTGTATTGTTGGTCACTGAAAATGGTCATCCTGAGCCATGATGAACAGCAGCAGTGAGAGAGGTGTTGGAGGAGTGCAACTTTGGTTAAGAATGTAGGGTTCCTGTCTAAGGTGACCAAACACTATTACAATTATGCCTGGTATGTGACTCATTTTGAATCACTCCAGTGACAATCCAGCAATGGCAATTTATGACGGGCATTCTTCACTATGCAACTCACATATATTTAATGTAAAACAAGCATTAGCCATTTTAATCTATTTCATTCTTCCTGTGCTTTAGGAAACAACCCTGCTGATACAAAGAAAATCCACGACACTTCCAGTCAACTGGTTATTAAAGGTTCTGTATTAGCTTGCTTCAGTGTAGAAATGTGTCGCGAGAAACCATGTTACATGAATAGCTAAGGAAGTTTTCAATTCCTTCATTTGCTTCACATTTTGAATTCCAGATGCATCTATGACATTGAATGGTTCTCTCTGCAGTCAATGGCAGGGCCTATTTATACCACGAGAGGAACCAAAAAGGACAATCCAGTTGTTGTAGTTAAGGTACTGTGCCTGTTCTTTTACTCTGCTACTGCTTGTGCTCATGATACCATGCGACTTACTGAGGAACCTGTCTGTGCCATATTAATGACTGATTCACTGAGGTATTTATGCATATCAAGGAACCACACAACCGTGCCCAAATCGTTTGAGTTCACAAGAACAATAATATGTTTTCAGTTGAAGTTTCAGCCATCAGATCAGTTTTCATAAGATCTTTGCGCTAGTCTCATGCCAAATCTTTTTTTTCTCATTATTTTCCATTTGAGGCTGCACAATTCTTTTTTAAGTCAACAACAGGTCTTGGTCAAGGTATCTCCTAATACGCAAACAAACGCACACCGTTTTTTTAATTGAGCAAGTGCTGATTCAACAGCATCCATTGGAGACTTGCCCGTCATTTTACAAGATCAGAAAGAATTTCACGTCTGAAATACAATGCTGAAATAACATTATTGTGGGGGTATGTAACAGCACTGCACCGTCACGACTGGCCAGGTGGAAATGCTGCATTCGGGATTCTGGGTATTTGATCAAGGGCGTGACATGCAAAACAGCTTTATTCCCAGCCTGAGCCAAGTCTCAATTCCACCATTTGTTTACCATAATTGTTTTATAACTGATTTCCTGTCCCGCACCCTGCTGCCATACGGCATTATACTATCAGAAATGAATGTCGAAATCAGTTACTAATGTGAACACCCATTTTGTTTTGATTAGCATCAGCCCGTACCTCCCTTCCGAATGAATAAACAGGCTGAGCAGACAGTGATGGCACCATGTAGCCTTTTGCTGAAAAAACACACGTGGCAGCTGCATGCAAAGTGTGCGCAGTGTCACTGTCAGAATGAGAGCGTTCGGCCAACGCCCAATCTAAGACCTCTCTCACGCTATCGATCCCTGTGTGATGTCACACCAGAGGGTGCGACTCAAAAGAAATTCATGCGAACTCTGAGCCTCGGTGAGACTGAGAAGAAATCAGAAATGAAGTTTGTGGACAGTAGTATAACAGTGTCAAAGAAAGTATGGGTGTCAAAATTGCTTCCCATTCACCCTTAAAATCAACCTGGTATTTTTGCAGGCTGTCAGGCGTCATATCCAGCTGAAGAATGTGTCTTGGGGTTACTGACTTACTTGTGGAAGAGCTGTTACTCTGGTTGGCATTTGCAGTCTACCTGCGCCAGATGCATACTGTAGGTAATGCAGATCTCCAGTACAATGGCTGCATGTGCTGGAATGCAATGACTCAGCAAGTGGACTGGAGAGTGAAAAGAAGCAGCAGATGGCTGAACCTTCCAGAACCTTCCAACCCACAAAATATTGCCCATGTCCCAACTACAAAATGTCCCAGATTTTTTTCTAAAAGGTATTTTCTATCTACAATGGGCTCTGAAATTCATATGCATTTGTAATCTCCAATCAAGCATTAATTGAATAATGGCAATTGTTACTATGTTTGCTTCTTTATCAGCTGTAATATGTATGCAGCGCCCACCAATATCATTCACTCCAGCAAGTACCAAGACGTTCTGGGCTAAAGCCTTCCTTCCAGGAAGCACAAACCTGGCCACAGATGGATTTTTGAGCAAGACAGTTAACTCAACCTTACTTCAAAATCAACAAAAGATGGTTAATTGACCACAAAATGACTCCAGACTTGATTTTTGTTTTTAATTTGTGGCTTGAAGTAAAAACAATCCACAAGTGCAGAGAGAAGGATACAGAAAGATTTGTAATGGAGGAACAGTCAAATAACCCCCTCAGTATAATTACCAATCAAAAAAACATAATAATAACTTATTCAGTACTATTATCCATGTGAATAGAGGATTCACAGAAAACAGGTGACTTAATAATTGTGACATATCTTTCTGGAAAACCAAATATAACTTATAAATATTTTTCTTTGAGGAATTGAATTTGTATAAAAGGAATAATTTTATCATTTTTATGAGCACACAACATAACTAATCACTTGTTGTGTTCATTTTATACAGCCATTACACATTTTTATCAGGGGTCTGAATAATGTTGGAGGGGACTGTATGTATCGGGTCGCCTGCAGCATTGCTTTGAGGAGATGAGCTCACCAGGGACAGTATTGCCTATAACCACAACCTTACTCTTTCAACCTGTGAATATTGGACACACAGATGGTCCACACAATGCCTTATGATCAAGTGTAGTGTACTTCTGGCTCTTAACTGACTGATTCTGGATCAGATTCAAACCTATGAACTTATGGTTGGGGACTCAGAGTCAAGACTAGATTCCATGCACGAAGCCCTCTCCCCGTTTTCTCATGTAATGTGCTGTTATTGACTTTGATTGATTGTTGGGAAATAGCAGTAATGTAGCCAGGCAGGAATTCCATTACTGCAAGATTCACACACCCCTACGAAATTCCACAACGCCGGTGCATCGGGAACGTCAGCGGCAGGCTTGCAAAAAGAGAAAATGGGGAAAAAAAGAATGTCTGGAATCTGTATTAATTCATGTTAAAAGCACAAGGAGGAATTATTGCTCACTGTTTAGAGAAAGCGTGCCCAGGTTTAAATACCCCCACCCACACCCCCTCCACCAAAGTACATTTAGAGGTCCAAGCTATCTTTTCATAAACAAGCTTTAGTATCTCTCTTTGTTGCTATTGCCTCTCATAATGTCGATATCATTTCCCACCCTGAGTGGCAAAGTCAACGGTTACCTCGTGCTGCAGACACACTTAGGGTGATGAGGTCTCCCTGGTTCTCAGTGATCTACGCAACATGTGGAAACAAAATCTGGAACCCCACTAGGCCAAAAAAATTTGCCTAAGTGCGCGCCATAGATCGGTGCGTCATAGAGTGGCACGCTTTAAGGAGATTTGTGCTGTTTCCCTTCGGCTGTAGCCCCTATGCCCCATGAACAATCCCGTACCATGATTACTCTGGACTAGACAGTCCAAACTCATGTTCATTAAAGAAACTAAGAGTAGCAGGGCTGATCTATAGTCAGGTTGTTTTTTTCTCGCTCATGATGGATAAGGTTAGGCTATGGACAGCAGAAGTCTGATCCTAGGTCAGCACTCCTACTCTTTATGAATAGGGGCACAGGTCAGATTAAAATGTTGCGTTGTCGCTCTCAGTTTATTATAGGAATGTTCTGATAATAAGCACAGCGTAGCGCTTCACCTCTTTCCCCCCGCAGGACTCTCTAGGTTTCTGCCCCTCCAACGCAAACTGAAAAGTTACATCACCAGCGTGCTTTCACGAGCATGGAATTCGCCGTGATAAGGGAGTATCTTTTCTGCACCATTCCCACTCGCCTCAGTTCTCTTTTTTTTAATCTTTTCTACCTTTTGAAGGCCCTCAAGGTACATGCAAGCGTTCCCCTAGCACTCGGCTGACCTTATCCCCGCTCCAGTGCCTCAGTGATTTGGGTGTGGCGGCATACGAGAGGCCAGATGTTGCAGAAACAGTGCACGGTGCTACCGCGTGCATGCAGTCTCTCCTGGTGCCTGCTGCTCCCTGTTGTTTTGTACATGATTGGTGCGGATACGGAGAAGGGTGCCGTGAAAGTGAACCTTTACAGAAACCCATCCGTCTGAAACCCAATCTGCCACCATCTGCAGAGCGCGATTGCAAGGTTCTTTGTGTCGCCTGGTGAGATTTTTTTTCAGCGCTGTTATTTTAATGCAGTACTGTCAGACAGCCTGCAGCCGACCATTTCACCCCCCGCCACAGTGAGTGGAATTGGTAATGCAACAAGAATTAATTCCCCTTTTTTGTGAATGGTTTGTTCCAGTTCCAGTTGTGGAGCCATCAGCCCCTTGGGTACACAGCGAGGAGGAGAATGCCTCCTGACACTGTCAGAGCTGTCATTACGGGTTTTCCCCTGATGTGCTGCGGATTAGCTCGCAGGACGTGACGATCGGCGTGGCGTCACGCGGCCGATGGCCCTCGATCGCCGGTCGGGCTTGTTTCTCCGCCCCCGGCTGTCGCGTTCTTAGCGACTAAGGCGCAAGGTGGCTTGTGGCGAGGGGTTTTGCTGTTCACTGTTATTTGCGTAGCTAGTCGTATTCGATTACCAGCCGCCGCGAACCCCCGTTACGAGGAGAGAGATTGCTTTGTCTGCCGAGAGTGACCTCGCCTTCAAACATGACAAGGTTACCATGGAGATGTGACCGTGGAGTCGCTTTTAAAAGGCCTGCCAAGGCACTGTGACCGCAGCGTGTCGGAAACAGCGCAGAAAGGGTTACTCCTGTCACAGCGGTCGCCGGAGAGTCAGTCATTCGAGGAGATCAGCCAATGCTTTTTACAGGCTCTCAGTTTGCATGTAATGAGGTTTTCCTTAACCTGTGGGGTAGTGGACCACCCAGAATCCTCTGCAGGACTCAGTAACACTAGCACCCCTTAAACCAGTCACCTGAACCATTACCTTAGCATATTTATATGCTAATATAAAGGTTGCATTAGCATAGGAATATAAAAAATTCAAGTTTTCACCAACAAAAGGTATTAGCTACATGTATTATTATAAAACAAGCTTGTTCGTGGCTTTAAAAAAGACTTCTTCATTCCCCTGTCCCCTCTCTCCTCTTGGCTGTTGGAGTTTAATAATACTTCTGTTTTTTATCACACTGTTAATTAGATTGCTCCATTTGTTTAGGTTCTGTGAAGCACTTTGCGATCCTATGTACAACACATTCTATCCAAATAAAATGATTATTGTTATTATTATTATCATTATTATTAGCAAGTAAGCCAAGGCAGTGTCACTTCTTTTCCATTATGATTGTAAGGCTGAAAAATAGTTTGAAAAAAACACCCCACTAAAAGGCTAATTGAGTCCTTGCGCCAGGGCAATACAACAGGGCAATACAACAGGTCTAGACAATTAAGAGCCGGGAGCGAACAGGGAGGTCTGAGCATCTGAGCATGTAGGACATCAGCGGCCTTCCCCATTGTATATTTAGTAGGCTATTTTTATCTGTCATGTGGATGCGCCGTTGTCCATTGTAAGGAGTTTTGAATCATTGCCAATGCTTTGCAAACCGAACAGGCGAAAGAGAGGCAGACATATTTTGTCCAAAAGAAGTGGTTGTGAAAGCCCACCAAAGAAACGTGTGGGACAGCACCACTGGGGTTCACTGTAACAGAATCTGCCACATGCTCTGGCATTTCCCCACCATAGACCCTCACAAACCGTGTACAAACCTACTCTGAAAATAAGCCCCTCGAAAACCATTTACAAACCTACTCTGAAAATAAGCCCCTCGAAAACCATTTACAAACCTACTCTGAAAATAAGCCCCTCACAAACCATTTACAAACCTACTCTGAAAATAAGCCCCTCGCAAACCATTTACAAACCTACTCTGAAAATAAGCCCCTCGCAAACCATTTACAAACCTACTCTGAAAATAAGCGCCTCGCAAACCATTTACAAACCTACTCTGAAAATAAGCGCCTCACAAACCATTTACAAACCTACTCTGAAAATAAGCCCCTCGCAAACCATTTACAAACCTACTCTGAAAATAAGCCCCTCACAAACCATTTACAAACCTACTCTGAAAATAAGCGCCTCGCAAACCATTTACAAACCTACTCTGAAAATAAGCGCCTCACAAACCATTTACAAACCTACTCTGAAAATAAGCGCCTCGCAAACCATTTACAAACCTACTCTGAAAATAAGCGCCTCACAAACCATTTACAAACCTACTCTGAAAATAAGCGCCTCACAAACCATTTACAAACCTACTCTGAAAATAAGCCCCTCGCAAACCATTTACAAACCTACTCTGAAAATAAGCCCCTCACAAACCGTGTACAAACCTACTCTGAAAATAAGCCCCTCGCAAACCATTTACAAACCTACTCTGAAAATAAGCGCCTCACAAACCATTTACAAACCTACTCTGAAAATAAGCGCCTCACAAACCATTTACAAACCTACTCTGAAAATAAGCCCCTCGCAAACCATTTACAAACCTACTCTGAAAATAAGCCCCTCACAAACCATTTACAAACCTACTCTGAAAATAAGCCCCTCACAAACCATGTACAAACCTACTCTGAAAATAAGCCCCTCACAAACCATTTACAAACCTACTCTGAAAATAAGCCCCTCACAAACCATGTACAAACCTACTCTGAAAATAAGCCCCTCGCAAACCATTTACAAACCTACTCTGTAAATAAGCGCCTCACAAACCATTTACAAACCTACTCTGAAAATAAGCCCCTCACAAACCATTTACAAACCTACTCTGAAAATAAGCCCCTCGCAAACCATTTACAAACCTACTCTGTAAATAAGCGCCTCACAAACCATTTACAAACCTACTCTGAAAATAAGCCCCTCACAAACCATTTACAAACCTACTCTGTAAATAAGCCCCTCGCAAACCATTTACAAACCTACTCTGTAAATAAGCCCCTCGCAAACCATTTACAAACCTACTCTGAAAATAAGCCCCTCGCAAACCATTTACAAACCTACTCTGAAAATAAGCCCCTCACAAACCATTTACAAACCTACTCTGAAAATAAGCCCCTCACAAACCATTTACAAACCTACTCTGAAAATAAGCGCCTCACAAACCATTTACAAACCTACTCTGAAAATAAGCCCCTCACAAACCATTTACAAACCTACTCTGAAAATAAGCCCCTCGCAAACCATTTACAAACCTACTCTGAAAATAAGCCCCTCACAAGCCATTTACAAACCTACTCTGAAAATAAGCGCCTCACAAACCATTTACAAACCTACTCTGAAAATAAGCGCCTCACAAACCATTTACAAACCTACTCTGAAAATAAGCCCCTCACAAACCATTTACAAACCTACTCTGAAAATAAGCCCCTCACAAACCATTTACAAACCTACTCTGAAAATAAGCCCCTCGCAAACCATTTACAAACCTACTCTGAAAATAAGCCCCTCACAAACCATTTACAAACCTACTCTGTAAATAAGCCCCTCACAAACCATTTACAAACCTACTCTGAAAATAAGCGCCTCACAAACCATTTACAAACCTACTCTGAAAATAAGCCCCTCACAAACCATTTACAAACCTACTCTGAAAATAAGCGCCTCACAAACCATTTACAAACCTACTCTGTAAATAAGCCCCTCACAAGCCATTTACAAACCTACTCTGAAAATAAGCGCCTCACAAACCATTTACAAACCTACTCTGAAAATAAGCGCCTCACAAACCATTTACAAACCTACTCTGAAAATAAGCGCCTCACAAACCATTTACAAACCTACTCTGAAAATAAGCCCCTCACAAACCATTTACAAACCTACTCTGAAAATAAGCCCCTCACAAACCATTTACAAACCTACTCTGAAAATAAGCCCCTCGCAAACCATTTACAAACCTACTCTGAAAATACGTTTTTTTTACAGGAGGGGGGCAGAGAGGTTTGTCCTGTTCTTTTTAACAGTCATCTTAAAACAAATCCGTTCCTTGTTTAAATGGACAGGACAGGTCTTTTTAATATTGATTCAGCAGATCCACTTGCCTGTTCTTTTCTAAAAAATAGTCTAAATATTAACCCAAAATTTTACTTTTCTGCTAACATAGATTGCCCTTCTTTTTTCATGGGCCATTCCAATTGCTGGCTCTGCTCAGCATAAATTGGCCTCAACATAAAATGCCAGTGACCACTTCTTTCCACTCTAGATTCCTCAATTTGAGCTGCACAGTCATTGCACTGGTTATGTACACTTAATTTGCAGGTGACCCAACAGATCGGCCACTGTGAGGAAAGAGATGTGAACACAAATTGAAACCCTAGTCTTGCTGATGGCCACAATTGGTAATGGCAGTCATAATTTGATACCAGAAGATGGGGCACATTCACAGAATGGAACCCAATGTATTAGCAGGATGAGCCATCCAGCTGGCCCTATTATTATTATTATTATTATTATTATTATTATTATTAATCATCATGGCTTTTATTTGCACTGCATTTAAAAGGGAAGGTCTTTGGCCTCCAGCATACAGTAGTAAATCCACATGAACATTGTTTTAGATTTTTAAAAAAAATCTAATTTAATTTATACTGTAACACAGTGCGACACAGAGTGATGTAAAAATCATTAGTGAATACTAGGGATTCATGCAGTGCCCATCTTCCGATCATACATGTTGTTTATTATTTTAATTTGGGAGCCATTGCACAAGGCGTCCACTCAGACTGCAAAAAATAATGAACAATGTTTTTTTTAACAGAGGAATAGTAGTAACAGATATATGATCACGAGAAACATTTCTAAACTAGAAAGAATACACTCAGTAGAAAGCGCTTGAGATTTGTCCATCACAAATTGGAAGTTTGGTCTGATTGTGGCAATCCAACTGAACATGCGTTTCATATTCTGAAGTGAAAAAACTTCAGGCAACAAGCTCCCAAAACAAGCAGGTGCTGAAAATGGCTGCAGTATAGGCCTAGCAGAGCATCACCAGAGAAGATACTCAGCACCTGCTGATGTCTGTGGGTCACAAACTTCAAGCAGTTGTTGCATGTAAAGGATATGCGACAAAGTAATAAACATGACTATTTACAGAACATGAATATGTCCCAAACATTATGGCCGGTGCCCTGAAATGGGGGGCTATGTATAAAATATTCATATACAACCAAATGGCCTCATTGTAAAAGTAGCAAACTAGTAAATATGATACTTGACAAATCGATTCTAATTATTAATTCTAATTATGCAATTAGTGACCGAATAAATGAATCTGACATGAACAAACCAGCACTTCAGATAAGTGAAGTCACAAGGAAAATAATGCATGTAAAAATAAACACACAGCATTAATGAGTTATATATGTACACTTATTACGCTCCACAGAAAATGTTAAACTCTTCGTGTCCTATCCACAAAACATAAAAGAACTCCCTTAAGAGTGGCATTACTTGTTTCATTCATTCACTTTAAGTGGTATTTATTTTCACAGAAAGCTTTGAAGCCCTCCATAAACTGGAACTGGAATGAAGAAAAACCTGCTTGCCTCTATGTTTACAAAATGTGTACAACATGTTATATTAATCCTCTCTGAAATGGCAGAGAGAGGGAGAGAGAGAGAGGGAGAGAGAGAGAGAGAGAGGGAGAGAGAGAGAGGGAGAGACAGGGAGAGAGAGAGAGAGAGAGGGAGAGAGAAAGAGAGAGAGAGAGAAGAGAGAGAGAAAATAGAGAGAGAGAGAGAATAGAGAAAGAGATATGTGCATCAAGCATTGCCTGCCCCTTTCTGTCGAGTGTTCAGACATTACACACTTTAAGCTGCCACAAGCCAGTAGGTTAGCGTGGTATCTGTGGTATCTGTGTAGCAATAAATGTAAAATGAAAGCTCGGCCATCCTGTTAAGGGATGTTATTTTTGGTGCCTTGGTCAAATTGAACCGCAGAAAACATGCTCTCTATAGCCGGATGCCTAACCACCCTTCTAAATCCATACCTTCCCGACCCTGTTTGGTTCCCCAGATCGTGACTGCAAATGAGAACCAAGTTCTCAGTTGACCTACCTGGCTAAATAAAGGTGAATAATTAAAAGCAGCTGTAGCCCCAGGCAGCCATATTGGACAGCAACCAGCTTTGGTTTGATTTAATTAGTTCTAGAACATTAGGTTCTTTTGGCCTACATCCATTCAGTCCAGGCATACTTGATCTGACTATTAAATGCATCTCCTCCAGGATGTTGTGAACTGTCTAGTAGTAATATGTCTATAAGTGTGAGGTTGAAGGTTGGACGCAGACTAAAGGTCAATCAAGGCAGCGAGTCATATCATATCCAGATGCCCTTCACTGCAAGCGTTATTAGTAGTAACGGAGAAATAAGATGGAAGAGAGACGATATCACACTGAAAAGACTTTTCTCGGCTAAATTTCAGCATCGCAAGATGCACATGTAAGAGGCACCTCTGGTGGCGGATGGGATTCTGCAAGGGGAGACGCGTGCAGTGTAACCGCCCGTCTCCAAGGCAATGCCGATCTACAGCGTAACAATTTGGGAGCACCTGTGTTCTTCCCCTGGGAACATCTGCTGGCATCATAACCAATGGGGGTAAAAATGAGCAGAATAATAAGATACCTCCTGTGCACAAGGGTCACGTGTCCGTCTCCTGCTTCAGCTGCTTTGCACTGATTGTATGAGTCGGGCCCAAATAAAAATGAAAAATCAAATGAAAACAAGTTTCTTCCTGTATTTTGTCAGTGGAGTGGTGGATGTGTGTTGCTCTGGTCTTTCAGCGCATCTGTGTTCTGACAGTGTGTGCGTGTGTGTGTGTGTGTTTGTGTGTGTTTGCTTGTGTGTGCGTCTGTGCATTCACATGTGCGCGTGTGTGTGTTTGCGCATGGAGAGAGGTGCACCAGCTGTTTTCATTGCATTACAGTTCCCAGGGCTGGCAGAATGTTTACCACATATACCTGATAAGTTAATAATACTGGACCCAGCATTGGGGTGGGAGCCTGTAAACAGTACACATCCTATCACTCCTGTAGTTGTTCCAAATTTATTTATGCTCATATACAAGCTTTCATACAAGATCGGACAGCCCTGTAGTTATTAAACTAAATTATTGAGATACTACAATGAAGTGGCTTCAGAAAGTCCTGTATTGACCACTTGTTGTTGGAGGACAGAACTACAATTGAGAAACCAAAGTTAAAAACCTACATAATATGAGTGTGCTTTTAAGGTCTTCCTAACCTGGCGAATAACACAAGCTAGGTAGTCATAGTGGACATAGGTGAGTTGTACCACTCAACAAAGAGCTCATTCCTGGAGAAAGGACAGCCATGTCAGTTATGATCAATCATATTACATTGAAATAAAGAGTATCTGGGGCTGTTTGATCGCTCTTTCAGTTAAGGCACAACGATGTGGCACAAGGATGAGCCTAATAACCTCGGACCTGGACCAGTGCCGATTGGGGCTGGTAGCTCCATAGCCCAGGGAATGGGTGGGTTCAGTCGGACAAGGTTCCATTTGCATTGTATTTTCGACCCCTACTGGTTGATCGGTTGTCTGTTGATTGCAGTCAAAACTGGATATTACAGTTTCTTCCTCCAGCTCCACTCTATGCAAGCTTAGCTATAGTCTGTGGTATGAAGAAAAACAGCTGGCAACATTACATTGGAGGAGAACCGTGGATGTCTACACTTGAATTGACAGGGTTCACGCCATGTACGCGGCTGCGGTTGCAAAATTGGGGTGGGAATGGAATATGCTCAGCCCCGCATTGGGTGCCAAATTTATTTTAAAAAATATGGAGTATCTTACACAGAAAAATGTGATATAATAACTAATAACACAAATATTATTGGTATTACAAAAGTATATCATTTTCTGTGTATCAATTCTGTTATAGAATATATGCTTTTTATTAAGCTATATCTTATCTATCTGTGAGTGTGTGCACGTGTGTATGTTTATGTATTATACTATTTGCATGTGAATAAAACATTTATAAGAAGTACTTCAGATAATCCATCATAGAAAACCAAAAAATTGTAAAATGACAAAAAAAAATTCATCCAGGAACTTGTGTAATATTTATAAAATTATATAAAAAATTGTATATAGATATTCTTCCACATGTGTAATAGTATTACTTACATCATCTGGGAAATACATTAAAAGCAGAAGAGGAAGTCAAAGCGGATTATTTGAAAGTTGATAATGAAATAATTTTAGGTCATCTGTGGGAGTCTCTGAGAAGCAAGCAGCAAGTTTAAATGATCTTGATCATAAACATCTTTGTAATAATTATTTATTATAATAAAGAGTCCATAAATATATCATTTCCAAAGAGCTGCTTTGAGTAACAAGGTAACATTCCAGTTCTTCTTTCCAACAATAACTAAACACTGGTCTGTGGTAATAACATAGGTTCTGTCCAATGCAATATGTTTGTCTGATATAAATAAGACTTTGAGCATGCTTGGTTTCATTGTCGGTAAATCAGCAACGTCCTGTCCTGAGTTTGTCCATTAAACCTTCTACACACTGCGATTGTGACATCACAGAGTGGTCATGGAAACAGCAGGTGGGTTTGTCCCTGGCGCAGATCATTCAGTCTTCTGGGGAAAGAGTGAAGCTGGAGGTTACCATGGATGCAGCCACCTGGTGAAAACAGGTAATTACTGTGGCATTTGTATTATGGTGGTTCCCTTAACAACTGCACACTATTTTCAGACTTAATGTGCTCTCATAGGAAAACTGGGGATTCTCATCATTTAGTAGTACTTTTTAGTTTGTATTGATGGGGATGGCTTAAAATTATTTTTATATATATTTAATCTGTCTGTCCACTGATAAAACAGTCAATTAATCTTTTGTGATATCTGCTAACCTGTAAAAATCTGTTAGAGTGGCATGTTTCACATCACTGCAGCACCACAACCACTCTCAAGAACCAGGAATTCCCAAAATTGTTTCCTCAGAGGACAGAATGGGCGGGTAATTCAAATTTTTGTCTTCACACATAGTCCCCTTCTCTCTGCCCAGAGAAACAGGGAAGCAAATAATATACCTTCCTTTACTGGTTCGCTCTTGTGTTACCTATCCTTGCTGGTGAAACATGACCAGCACAAGCAGTTTGTTTGATGACATTTAAGAATGGAAGCTCAATGCTATCGAACCCTTGAGAATCACACTACCTCCGTCACTCCAATCTAGGTAAACTGGTCTCTCTGGCTCATTGAATGTGAGATGTAAAGCCAGGCATTGTTATTTTACCTTAGATAACAGCAATAATTAATAATAATAATAATAATAATAATAATAATAATAATTATTATTATTATTATTATTATTATTATTATTATTATTATGTTTCTTGGGTGTGGAAGTCTTAATGACTTTTTCTCCACATGGGAGAGTAAGCGATACTGACATTTATATTAAATATCAACCAAGACGCAAATTAATTATGGACAATTTGACAGCAGGACTAGTTTTCACATTTGTCATGTATCCCTTTATTATAATGTGTGCAAGCACAGCCAGAGAGACAGTAAAATAGTCTATAATGTGCGCGAGCACAGCCAGAGAGACAGTAAAATAGTCTATAATGTGAGCGAGCACAGCCAGAGAGACAGTAAAATAGTCTATAATGTGTGCGAGCACAGCCAGAGAGACAGTAAAATAGTCTATAATGTGAGCGAGCACAGCCAGAAAGACAGTAAAATAGTCTATAATGTGTGCGAGCACAGCCAGAAAGACAGTAAAATAGTCTATAATGTGTGCGAGCACAGCCAGAGAGACAGTAAAATAGTCTATAATGTGTGCGAGCACTGCCAGAGAGACAGTAAAATAGTCTATAATGTGTGCGAGCACAGCCAGAGAGACAGTAAAATAGTCTATAATGTGTGCGAGCACGACCAGAGAAACGGTAAAATAGTCTATAATGTGTGTGAGCACAGCCAGAGAAAGAGTAAAATAGTCTATAATGTGTGCGAGCACAGCCAGAGGGACAGTAAAATAGTCTATAATGTGTGCGAGCACAGCCAGAGAAAGAGTAAAATAGTCTATAATGTGTGTGAGCACAGCCAGAGAAAGAGTAAAATAGTCTATAATGTGTGCGAGCACAGCCAGAGGGACAGTAAAATAGTCTATAATGTGTGCGAGCACAGCCAGAGAAAGAGTAAAATAGTCTATAATGTGTGCGAGCACAGCCAGAGGGACAGTAAAATAGACTATAATGTGTGCGAGCACAGCCAGAGAAGGAGTAAAATAGACTATAATGTGTGTGAGCACAACCAGAGAAACAGTAAAATAGTCTGCAGTGCTTTTCTCCAGGGCACGCATCCCTAACTGCCTAACTCACCATTAGCCTGTTAGAGCAATTGTGTGCCAGAGCATGAAACCACCATGTACTGTGTAATGAACATCTTCCGCTTGTTATAGGGCCTTTTGTTGTTTCGGTAATCTGCACAAACATGTACCACCATCTGGCTCTCCACCATGTTGGTTGGTGATTCACAACTTTCCTGGTAAGTTGTCGATATAATAATGTAATAATCATAAGGAATAAAATTTGCTTGAGAACTATTATTTAATGCGCAAAACAATCAACATTACCTTGCATGTTTAGCCTCCTCACATATTTTATATTTAACCCCTTCTCTAGCACCACCTTAAAATGTTTTTTTATTTACATTTTTTTGCTGGGATAAGGATCCCGACTTTGCCATTATATGTGTCATCTGTGGATTTCAGTGGAACACATACAACGTACCGAGTCGTCATTTTAATTGAGACTGTTTTGTGTCATGTTACAAAATAAGGAGCCGTTTTCGCTATAACATTGGGATCAATATATAGTTTATAGATATAGAATCATGAGTTTTAAGACTTTCAGAGGGTATATTGTGTGACCAGATTATTTAAAAAATTCACCGTAAAAAAATGCAATGAAAGAAAATAAACGAAACCACTGCCGGGCTAGTTAAGGTGTTAAAGGCATCGTTTAGGTCCCTGCATAAACAGGGCTAGTTAAGGTGTTAAAGGCATAGTTTAGGTCCCTGTAGAAACAGGGCTAGTTAAGGTGTTAAAGGCATCGTTTAGGTCCCTGTATAAACAGGGCTAGTTAAGGTGTTAAAGGCATCGTTTAGGTCCCTGTATAAACAGGGCTAGTTAAGATGTTAAAGGCATAGTTTAGGTCCCTGTATAAACAGGGCTAGTTAAGGTGTTAAAGACATAGTTTAGGTCCCTGTATAAACAGGGCTAGTTAAGATGTTAAAGGCATAGTTTAGGTCCCTGTATAAACAGGGCTAGTTAAGGTGTTAAAGACATAGTTTATGTCCCTGTATAAACAGGGCTAGTTAAGGTGTTAAAGGCATAGTTTAGGTCCCTGTATAAACAGGGCTAGTTAAGATGTTAAAGGCATAGTTTAGGTCCCTGTATAAACAGGGCTAGTTAAGGTGTTAAAGACATAGTTTAGGTCCCTGCATAAACAGGGCTAGTTAAGGTGTTAAAGGCATCGTTTAGGTCCCTGTATAAACAGGGCTAGTTAAGGTGTTAAAGACATAGTTTAGGTCCCTGTATAAACAAAAAAATAACTTATTTGTATTTGTTCATTGCATGATGTTCATCAAAATTGTTCTCTTACTGAAAGCTTATTAACACATCCTGGTGGTGTGAAGGTGTCATTATGTAAGAGATGCACCTTCATTGTTGGACTATAAGAGATGTAGGTTAGCTATAACCATAATACCAAATTACATTACTAGCCCACGTTCAATTGAATGCTGGCATTATTTTACCTTTTAAGAGATAATTGAGTGAGCAGAGATAAAATATAATAACTGACTCCTCTTATTATAGGTTTTCAAAAACAGAACAAGTCTTTTTTTATCTTAAAAAGAGAGGGCCGATATACTGTGCTTTTTGTTATTATGCAGCAACACAGCAGAGACTGAGGAAGAACTTCAAAGTAGGCCTACTGGTAATTATGAAACGTAAAGAAAGTACAAGTACAAATTACAATCTATTATAGTTAGACATGTGTGGTCATTACTGACCGCCAACTACCAAGCTAACTATATCTAAGAAAAGGTTGGCTGGTTAATGTTAGCTGGCAAAAACATTTTTTCTAGTTGCTCAACGAGATAGCAATAGACAGATAGTAAGCCACCTTTATATAGCCCCTTTTCAAAACCAGATTATCAAACTTAACTACTTGAATGTGAAGGTGACATGTTTCCTGTCCAAGTGGCCATTCTAGTTAACGTTACAGTTGGTAAAATGCTTTTTAAAATAATTGTCTGGCTGCCAGAACGCTCTTCTAGGCTCTTCTAATGTGTGCACTCAAATAGATGGGAATTAATCAGGCACATTACCATGCTTTAAAATTTAGGTCAATTATCTGCACTAGAGCTCATGTTTAAAGAGAAAAGTGAGGGGGCTGAAAGTGGAGGGGTCATTGGCCCTCTGGCCCCCTGGTTCTGGTGACAGCAGATTGAAAGGCATAGTTCACTTAAAAAAAAAAAAAAAAACGATTTCAGTTTTAGTGTATGTTTTTGATTCGCCCAGACAGCTTTTGTGTGCAATGAAGGATCGTTCAGATGCTCGTAGAGGTTTCTCATGACCTGCCAGCTTCATAATAGCTAGTATAGGGGCATTGATGGGTTCATGATTTAGAGCAGGGGTGCAAACTTTTCAGCGATTACCCAAGGATATCAATCCATACTTTTCGCTACCCAAACTGATGTAATTTTCATTAAAACAATTAATTAACAATTCAGTGTTAAGCTGCTGACAAAAGCCATGTTTTTAATACCTAAAAACCAAATGATGGAACAAAGTTACTGAAATTATCATGCAATTATTTACAAAAAGCAATGTGAAATTAATAGAATTATATGCCCTATTCGCACCAGACTAGCTACCTGGGGACCTTATATGATTTAGGAAGTCAAAAAGAAATGTTATCTCAACAAAAACATTTTCAATGCACAAAAATGCCAAGTAACTCATGTATACAAAGCACTGTCTATAATGAAACTAGCTAAATCTAAGCCTGCCATTAAATGTATTGATATCAGAATTAGGCCAAGTTACAACAAACAAAATTGGATCACACAAATTAAAAAGGCTCCATTCCTGTAGTACTACCCAATGGTTCCTACATTATTTCATGTAACTTGGACCTGTGTTTATATACAGTATATATATATATATATATATATATATATACAGACATGCTCAAATTGGTAAAGATGAGTAAAAATGGTTATAAAAAATTCACGGTTTGGTGAATTAGCTTAATCTGACTGAAAAAATGAGAAAAATCCAACCTTTAATTGACGTTCATTTATTCTAAGAAAAAATAATAATTATTATTATTATTTTTAACAAAACCACGTTGGCCACAATTATTGGCACCCTGAATTTATATAGAGAATATAGTATTAATTTTTAATATGTGGTCGCATATCGTTTGCATACCATGACTTCCTGATGTCTGTGACCCAACAACATCAAAAGTCTCTGCATTTGAATGGATCTCTATGGGAATTGAGGGGTGGGACTAGATTTAGCTGTAAATTACACTGGAACAGTATGGAACACATGATTGTCTAAATTGATCTAAGTCATCAAGGGTCTGACGTATCAAACAAGCCTTAAACCATCACTCTGCTGCAAGATATGCAGTAGATATTAATAGATAACTTGAAGGGTTTTTTCTCCTGACTTATTTTTCTATAGAGTTCAATAGGAAAGTTTGTCAGGAAAAACAACCATTAAAGTGACCCATCCATATCTACTGCATATCTGGCAGATGAATGATGGTTTGAGGCTCGTTTGATACCTCAGACCCTTGATGACTTTCAGCCATTTTACAACCATGTATTCCATACTGTTCCAGCATAATTTACAGCTAATTCTAGTCTCACCCCCCAATTCCCATAGAGATCCATTCAAATGCAGAGACGTTATAGTATCGCTTGTAAGAGTACCAGAAAATAAGATATCAAGAGTCGTTTGATGTTGATGGGTCACAGGCTGTTACAGTCAATGCCGGCGCTAGGGTACTTTGGGCCCGGGTGCAAGATGGTGGAAATGGGCCCCCACAAAAAAACTATTTCAATATTAGCTTTTGAAACTAGTCTGTATGCAATCATCATAGGCTATTTAGTTGCTACAATATTTCTGTTCAATGTGAACCATTATTCAAGAATTTGATGACACATAAACTGTGCAAATTAAAATACAGATAGACTCACCATCACAGCTGGGCGCGGCAAACGTTGGCTGCATTAAATGGTCTCCCGAAGTAATGTCGTCGTTCTCAATTGAGGACGGGGATGGCAGTAGGTTTTTTTCGAAATAATGTTGCTTTTTCCCACACGCTATATACCCCGCACCAGTGCTCCTGGGAGCTATCCTATGACATTACTGTATTTTTAACGGCAATGACAAATTACGTGAATACATATTTCTCCATTTTTAAAATCAATATTAGCTACAGCAAGACAGCAAGCACAACAACGAGAACACAGGCTTAACATAAACCCAAAGCAACAATGCAACACCCCTCCCTATAGCGTGCGTCCGCTGGTGACAGGCACAGCTTATTATCCTGAATTAAGAAAAAATAACTGAATTAAAATCGGACGGCTGATATTTAGGCCTACACGACAAAGTCTAGGAAAAAACAAGACCATCACACTTAAAACCCCATACCATCAAGCATCAATATAGCAAGCCCTGGCACAGGCAGAAACACATCAGCTATACAATTTTAAGGCCAACAGTTTTTTGTAAAACTTTATTTATTTATTTATTTATTTATTTATTTACTTACAACACCTCTACAAGCGATGAGTGATATTAACAACCTGTTAACTTCCAAGACAGCATTTTTAGCGACCACATTATATAACATGCGGCGGGAATGAAAAATGTAGCTTAGCTATAATTCTACCTTTGCTGGCTTGTTGCGGAGGAGGCGCCAAGTCAAGTCAAGTTTAGCCGCGCTATTAATTGATGACCGGAGACGAGTTTTGCAATGACTCTTAATAGTGAATTTAAACTAGGGAAAACGTCTTGAGGGCAACTGCCCAGTGGCCTAAGCTACATCCATTATGGAAGAACAGAACAGGTTCCCGATTCAATTTTGCGGTTGAATTCAGCATCAGTCATTGATATACCATACAGCTCGCAGGGGGCCTTCAGCTGTTCTTTTCGGCCAAAAGTTTGCGAATCTTTGAGAAAGGAGACCACCGCTGGCTTAAGGCCATATGTGTCTTTTTGAAATCTTGTATTCTTTTCTGCGATCTGCGTGTCCAGAATGCTATGCCACATTTGCTTTAAATTACTGTTGTTCTTGATGCTCGATCTGCATGTCCAGAATTCTATTCCACATTTGCTTTAAATCGCAGTTGTTCTTGATGGTTGAAAATTAAAATGTAAAAAATATGTTTTCTGCCATTTGATTGGATAGGACTATGGTCAATATGAATAGGCCTAGGCATACCCAGGCCTACCCGTGGCTACGCCAATTTGCGCATATAGACTATCCAATGCATTTACCCCTTACCCCACCATTTCAATGGGCCCCTGTCAAGCTAGGGTCCTGGTGCAACTGCAGACGTTGCATGCCCTCTAGCGCCAGCCCTGGTTACAGTTAGAACACTGGATTGGACCCAAACGCAAGACTCAGAGACAGACTCTGGGAAAACTCCACAGGGAGTGAGTTTATTGGGCAAGGCAGGGAAGTGCGGGGCAGCAGACAGGCGTTGCTAGACAGGCAGGGGCTAGACAGGAACGGTCTGGACAGAAACAAGCTGGACAGGAACAAGCTGGACAGGAACCGGCTGGACAGGAATGGGCTGGGCAGGAGCTGGCCTGGGCAGGAGCAGGCCTGGGTAGGGGCAGGCTCGGGTAGGAGCAGACCTGAGTAAAAGCAGGCCTAGACAGAAGTAGCCTGGATAGGAGCAGGCTGGAAATGGGCAGGCTGGACAGGGACTGCTTGGGTAGAGGCAGGCCTGGACTGGAGCAGCCTGGGTAGAGGCAGGCTTGGGTAGGAGCAGACCTGGGTGGAAGTAGGCCTGGACTTGAGCCGCCTGGACAGGGCTGCCTGGGTAGAAGCAGGCCTGGACAAGAGCAGTCTGGGTAGGGGCTGCCTGGGTAGGAACGGCCTGGATAGAAGAAGGCTGGAAAAGGGCAAGCTGGACAGGGGCAGGCTGAGTAAGAGCAGCCTGGACAGGAACCGGACGAAGCACAGAACTGACACGGACACGAGAAGCAGGCGGGGAACAAACAGGAATCCAAACGCTGAAAAGTTTGAGACAGGCACGAAGACAGGGCACAAGCAAGACACAAGACACAAGACTTTTTTTTTTTCATAATACATTTATTTCAATTAAAGGTCGGATTTTTCCTCATTTTTTTCAGTGTGAGATTACGCTAATTTACCAAACGGTGAATTTTATGTAACCCTTTTTACTCATCTTTACCAGGGGTGCCAATAATAGTGGAGGGCACTTTATATACACTGCCTGGCCAAAAAAAAAGTTGCCGTTGCACCCGTCATGCATAGTGCCCACTGTACCAGCCTCTGGAGGCAGTGTCATGATCTGGGGTTGCTTCAATTGGTCAGGTCTTGGCTCAGCAACATTATGTAGCAATACAATTAAGTCAGCTGAGTACCTGAATGTACTGAATGACCAGGTTATCCCATCAATGGACATATTCCAGGATGACAATGCCAAGATTCATTGGGCTCAAATTGTGAAAGAGTGGTTCAGGGAGCATGAGGAATAATTTTTACACATGAATTTGCCACCAGATGGAAATAAATGTTGTGACGTTGCATAAGGTTGTTGAAACAATGCCATGACAAATGCACGCCGTAATAAAAGCTAAAGGCGGTCCAACAAAATATTAGAGTGTGCAACTTTTTTTTTGGCCAGGCAGTATATATATATATATGTGTGTAGGTTACAAATGCAGAATAGCATTAATTAATACTAACAGTTTGTTCTTATAGGCCTAATTGCATCGGAATGTTGCTGTACCCTAGACGATTCCATGACCCAATAGATCTCTCACTGCTCTCACTGGTTTAGAGCAAATAAATACACTTCAGGTAACTCCAAAACATCCATGTGTTATGAAACCAGAACCAGCAAAAGTGTAAAACAAAAAGTCAATATAATGTCATAAAATTGCACATTCAATGGGAATTGTGATCACTCTATATTTTATCTCTGGGATATCGCTGATTCCACCTGCTTCCATTTTCCCCCCTGACCATAGCTGTAAATATTTTTACCTGTACAGATGGTTAATAGCAGAAAATAAATAATTATTGGAAGGGTCAGAGGTCAGGAATGTTGGGGTGAGCTATGTATTCAGGTCCACAACAAGTCAAGCACAACACTGAACATTAAGGAAGTGAGTGTTTTATGTGCCATAGATCATGTTGACAGTCAATTTAGTACAATAGGGAGAAGAGAGCAGAGAAATCGGTAGAAAAATGGAGGACTAGAAAAAGGGAAGGGACTACTTTCTAAACTGTTTTAAAATGTAATAACTGCCAAAATAAATGTGTTATTAATAACAACAAATGTGTTATTAATATATTTTGAAAAGGCTAAAGCATTTATTTAATTCCATTAAATAATTCCACCCACATTTTTGATATGATAGCAAATTCAGGTAACAGAGGGGAGATCTAAGATAATCCAGATGTGTTGTAAGAAAGTCGTTTTAAATGGATTTACCCTGAGTTTTGGGATTTAGCCATGACCCTGAAAAACAGGTTTCAAACAATGTAGAGTCTAATTTCACGTCAAGTGCAGTGAAACCCATTTGCCTTGCAGTGCAGCTGCCTTGAGTTAAAGGGCACTTACATACCCCAATTCCAAAAAAGTTGGAACAGTAAGTAAAATGCACATAAAAGCAGAAAGCAGTGATTTGTAAAAATTATTTTACATATATTTAATTGAAAACAATACAAAGAAAATATATATAATGTTTTACCTTATCAACTTTATAGATTTTTGTAAATAAACGTTAATCCCAAATTTGATGCCTGCAACACGTTCCAAAAAAGTTGGGACAGGGGCAAAAAAAGTCTAGGATGTTCAAAAAACACCTGTTTGGAACATTCCACAGGTAAACAGGTGATACTATGATGACTAGGTATAAGAGGACATCAAAATACTCTTGATATTTTATTTTCAGGTACTCTTACAAGCGATACTGTAACCTCTTTGCATTTAAATTAATCTGGAATTGGGGAGTGGGACTAGATTAAACTGTAAATTATACGGGAATAGTATGGAACCCATGGTTGGCTAAATGGCTGTAAGTCATCAAGGGTCTGAGGTATCAAACAAGCCTCAAACCATCACTCTGCTGCCAGATATACAGTAGTATATTTTTTTAAAAGTAGTATATATGTGTCTATTTGCGGTGCTTTGGTAACCCCAAGAACCGCTCGTCTGCTTTACAATGCAGTTCAACGGCTCACGCAATCGAACCTTGAAATACCTTCTAAATGCGATTTTCCAGCAAACAAAAGCTTGATTAGTATACAGATATATTTAATAGATACCTGTGGACGTTTTGTCAACTGGTAAGTTAGCTGGCTAGCTAAGGTAAGTGAACCAACTGTCAGTGTAGCTGTCAATGGAGACCAGAAGTGAACAAGACACTACCTTGTGCATATAGTGAATTAACGTGACTCGGACAAAGAGGTTGGATAAAATGTATGATTGTTTTATGATTAAATTTCATATTTATGACCATCCTTTAGGCGCATGGACAGTGGAAAATAAGGCCAGTGTCATTTGACAGGCTATGCGATGTACTGCGCAAACTTTATGCCCAATAAGACGTTTGGAACTGTGAAAAAATATTTCAGGGAGAGTTCAAACCCAAAATCCACCCCCTTGGCTACGCCAGTGATTGTACGTCGCTTTGGATAAAAGCGTCTGCCAAGTGAATGTAATGCAACGTAATGTAATGTCATCAGTCTATAATCAAAACAGATTTACTACGAAGCTATTCTAAATGATGCATATTACTCATGCTGTGAGCCATATCATTGACGCCGTATCAGCTGTAATCATAAGTGGTACCAACACAGCCCTGTATTCTATGGCTTTCAGCGATGTCTAAAACTGTCTGACCTGCTTTAAAAGCCAGAGCTGTGCCTTCTCGTTCACTACCAGGAATAATGTCTGCAATGGAAGCTGCTTTTGTTTTTGGGAAATAGTTTGCACATGGGTCATGTATGCCCACAGTTGCAACCTGACACATTCATGGAAAGATGTGCAGTCTAATGCTTAACACATGTATTTTTCCTGTACATTGTTTCTGAAAACACTTGATTTTTCTTAGGTACATTTCTTAAATGAGTAGTAATTTCTGTTAATGAATAAACACTAGTCTGCACTGAAATTGTAGTTTATTAAAACCCTACACTTATTGGTCAACTGTTATAACATGTTATTATATAACATTTAAATTAATTGTTTCCTACCACTCAACAATGATACAAATGGCCCTTGAATAATCTGCACACCAGGCACTGATTCATTTTCATATTAGCAAATAAAGTTAAACATTTTCACATTTATGACCAGTAGCGTCCAGAGAACATAGCATATACACTCACAGTTAATTCATATGTCACAGCTGCAGGAGTTGTAGTAGTGGCATTTCACTTTAAGGGCCTCTTTACCTTGTAAAACGGCATTTGACAAATGCATTACTTCTCATTAACTGAGAGATTATAAACATTTAATAAGCAGTTAATAAACACATTAAGCACAAAGTAAACGATAAAATGTCATTTTTGGACGTTAGCATACCACCTCCATCTGAATCTGAGTGCAATTTCGCTGTTAATCCCCACAATAAAGTTGGACATTATTTCAAAACAGCACGTTAGAACCTAACTAATGTACACTGTTAGGAGTCGTGTTAGGAGGACTCACATACCATCCAGTAAAGTCCCCTCTCGGTTTGTTTTGGACACTATGCATTACCCAAGCTGGGGGTGGGGGTTTCTTCTAGGGTAATAAAGACGTTACTCTGGCGCAGAATTATACTTGTTTGAATAAAAGCCAAGACATTATAGGCTACCGTGGACACTCGCTTTGGGGCATTGAACAGTTTTTCAGTGTAGTATTTTATACACTGTTTTCTATGACCATTGTTTCAGATAAATGGTCGCATTTGGAGTGTACCCATGAGAAACGTGTGAAACAATGCCTTTTCAGTTGGATGTGGAGGTTTTATGGCCTTGTTATCCTTTCTTTAGTTTGGACGAGGCTTTGTGGCTTTGCCTTATTTTTGTTTCCGCTGACTGGTGGATCAGACTGAATGTGGCCAAACAGAATAAAATCGCAGTCAGAACAGAAGCTGTTCCATCTGTGGAGGAGCAATGCAGAATTAGTCTGAACAAAAAAAGTAGACTGCTATTTTTGGTTAGTCCTCCGTTTGTTGTTGTGCCGTTTCAACTGTCTCCTGAACGTGCCTGGATTGGGCTGGATAGTGGATTGCTCCAGATGGCGAGAGTCTATTTCTGATTATTGGGTTATAGAGCTGCCTCCTTCATCCAATAATCCACATAAACTTTTCAACCCATCCCTAACTTCACCTCCTTCAGTTCTCACAGCCTAAGACTTTGCATCACACTTTCAATATCGCATAAATCATTGACTCTTTTTAACGATACCTGGCTCCTTTGTTCTTATGCTAATAGTTTTCCAATACCTAGCCTCCCCAATCTTTCAGATCAACTCTGCTCTTATGAAATATTGTCCAGTCTTTCTTGTCATTTTGCATAGTGCAGCAACAGTATTGTCATTTAAGGGCATTTTAGAGTCGACTGCCTCCAGTCTCCTTGAGTCTTGTGCCTTATTATAGGGAGCGAGTTAGCCGTTATTAGATCCTCCCCCATTGAATCCTTCTGAATAATCCATTTGTCGTGGGTGTTGTGCCATTGAAGGGGTGTCATTTGTTTTGGGGAATGACCTAGACAGTGGTTGAGTTTGTTTGCTGTGCCCCTGTTCCCTCCAGGATACCGCCCGGCACTCCAGGACCAGGGTTGCCCTTCCCCTGGTCTACAGCAACAATTAGGTAACAAGTTCACAATTTTATCACAGCTCATTCATCTGATATATTAATCATTTGTTATTCATTTGATGTGTTCTACTATAGATGTGTGAGTCATACTATTAGCCAACCATAGTATCATATTTGTTACGACCCCGAATATGGACTGGACTCAAACGCACGACTCAGACACGGGAATGTCAATACTCAGATATTTATTTGCTTGACCAGGGAGTATTCCTGAAGCATGGGGGAAAGGCAAACAGTTAAAGTTCCAAGCCGAAACTGGACTTGCAAACAAGGTAGACAATGTTTCAAGCCGGAACTGGACTTTACAGACAAGGCAGTGATTGTTCCAAGCCGGAACTGGACTTTACGACAGACGGACTGACAGACAGAGTGGGAGTGCTAGGCATCCAATAAATTATGCTTCGACAACACCTCCTGAAGCATTGGGAGAACATACAAGACGGACAATGGGGTCAGCAGGAGAGCTGCAGAGACAGTAGTGCGGAGCCCAGGCAGGACGCAGGCGTAGCAGCAGGGCAGCGGCAGTCGACAGCACATCAGCAGCAACCGTAGCACTGGCAGAGAGCGGGCACCACCGCAGAGTGGTGAACAGGAGCTCTGGCTGTAGACACAACGTCAGATGGGTGGTGGGGAACCGCAACACAGGCAAGGATAGCAAACGACTGCAGGCTGGCAGACAGGAGCAGACAAAGTTAGTACAGAGAGACAGGGCAAATGAACAGCGGGAAATGCCGTTCCTGAAAGGAACAGACTTCAACTTAGACAGAGTAGCAGGGCGAGTAACGCCGAAACAGAACCAGACTTTAGTTTCTACAACTTGACCAGAGGTTTCAGACAAAGAGCATTAACGAACTGGCACAGGACAGAGAACACCAGGTGACTAAATACAAACATTCATTGATATCAATTAGGTGCCGCGTGCGAATGTATGCGAGGGTGATTAACAGAGCGGAGAGTGTGGAATGCATGCAATACGGGGGTGAAACAGAGTGACACGAAAGAAAAAAACCACGCCCAACCTGCAGCTAGGGAAACGGACAATGAAGAGACGAACAGGAGACAGGGGCGAGAAGGAAAACACGGGAAACAACAGGACGGGAGTGATATCATCACAATATTATGGTTGTCCTGATTACACTTGCTGATGCATTTATGTGATGCATTGCATTATTGTCCTCCAGTCAGTCAGTCAGTCAGTCAGTCCATCAGTCCTCTCTCTCTCTCTCTCTCTTTCATAATTTACAAAACCTTCTGAATAATAATTCACGACTATATAAATTGTATATGACATCGAGCCCTGTGTTTGCTGATTGATTGCCATTTTTTAAGCCTCAAACCATCACTCTGCTGCCAGATATTCAGTAGATATGGATGGATCACTTATTGAACTTTATGGAAAAATAAGTCAGGAGAAACAACCCTTCAAGTGATCCATCTACTGCATATCTGGCAGCAAAGTGATGGTTTGAGGCTTGTTTGATACCTCAGACCCTTGATGACTTACAGCCATTTAGCCAACCATGGGTTCCATACTACTCCTGTGTAATTTACAGCTTTATCTAGTCCCACCCCCCAATTCCCATAGAGACCCATTCAAATGCAGAGAGGTTATAGTATCACTTGTCCAAATACCTATGGACCTGACTGTATATTTCTTCAATAGTCGTCTGTCAAAAATGTTCTAGTGTTTGTGGCAAATGTGAATTGTCTACATTTATCTATTTATTTTATTGCAATTGCTGTATATCTGCCTTTTTTCTGTTGGGGGTCAATTGCGGTAATACAGTTGCTCATGAGAGGACAAGAAATCAGTTTGAAAAAGTAAGTCCCTGAAAAATATTCCAGGTATTTCACATACAAACTTATAAATTTTGTCATGAAAGAAAAACACAATGGAAGACATGTTAATAACCTTTTAAGATGTTCATCCCGTAATACCATTCAGCAGCCATTCCTGCAGTGTTCCTTCTGAAAAATAGCATTCAAGCGACATTGAGCAATCAGAACACATACGTGGTGTGATCGCCATAACTTTCCAGGAATGTACTGGGAGCCCAAGGAATGTCTGCTGGGTGCCTGCTGTTGCTCTCTCTCCTTTTTTTGCAGCCTGCATAGTATTCCAAATGAGGTCTGATCAAACCAGGGGCCACATTTTATGCCTGGTGTTTTCCAGGAAGGAGAAGCATGAGTTTGGAACTGGACGGTTCCTCTGCCTAACATCATCAGTCCCAGGGAGCACCATCAGGCCCTCAGAACAGGCATGTGTGCACAATGCCCTTATACTGTGATATACCGTAGGTGTTCCTTATGTTGTCCAACAACTAATTCATTTAAAATTTAAAAAGGGAAATGTCTAACCTATTGCTTTGGCTATTCTAAATTAATTCTCTTTGGGAAAACTATTCTGAGAATGGCCTCTTCCTGTCTGCAATAATAATGGACACCATAAAACTGGGCTGTAGAGAATTGAGAAGAATGGAGCCATTTCATAAATCCATCTTAAATCCATTCTGAGTTTACAACAAGGCGTTTAAGTAGGATTTCTTCAGACGAGACAAAATTGGAACTTTTTGGTGTAAATGCTAATTGATTCCTCCATCACGAAGCGACACAGCGCAAACAATCAACACCACCTCTCAGTCCTCCAGAATGGTAGCGGTGGCAAGATCATGTCATGGAGATACCTTTCAGCAGTAAGGACCGGGAGGCATGTCAGTAGTACATGTGCAAAGAGAAGAAGAGAGTGATATGTTATTAACAACTCAACCTCTGATACCTCCCTCTGGACAACATCTGGAGCGCTTCGTAATGGAGAAATCTGACCTGTCTGGAGCTTCTGGGGAGGCTCTTCAGTCGTCTTCAGTCCGGTCTGAACGTGGCCTGAGTAACGGTTAAGGTTGCTGTGCATCTGACACACAGAAAATAAAACTTTCCCATCAGAGTGGGACCAAATAGCTCCATCCTTTAAATGCACGTGTGGCCCTTATGTGAGAGTGTAAACGTAAACACCTTCACGGAGGGAGCCGTTTTCAAGTACAAGCGATTTTTTAACAAAACATGTCCCACCTACCCAACAGCTGCAGGTAAGAGCATTGCCTCACACATGCAAATTAAGTGAGGGTTAAATCCTCGGATGAGTTGTATTTCATTATCCTTGTTAGTTCCTCATTTCCTACGTTGGTGCTGATGTCATGTGTGTGGCTGATTCACACCCTCGCTCACAAAGCTCTCACACAGCTTAGATTTCAGGCAAGGCAATGGTTTTGCCAGCTTTAATATAACCGTGAACACCTGCAGCTTGCATTCACTCACTCTTTTTTCTCTCTCTCCAACATTTCAGGAAAGCTATGTCCTTACCTTGACATTCCAAGGATGCACTGACAGAGGAGGGAATGACAAGAGACTGGAATTTGTCATTACTGGAGTTTAGGACTTAGAAGAGGTCGCCTAAGTTCCAGCCATGTCCTCTTCTGCCTCAGTGATATTACTTTGTACTGCCACCTGCTGGTGAGTCACATAACTGACTACCAGCAACCTGTCCCCTTCTCTTAGATCGTTTTTTTTTTTTTACAATGGCAAAAAGTATTCTTTTTTGTTATTACTATGAAAAGTTACTGAAGCAATATAAGTAGTACAGCAAAGCGGTAGTGGCACAGCACTTGAAGAGAGAGTCATTCAGCAGTCAAAGGGTTTCCCCATTCCACTTTTATCAGAGCTCTGATCTTTGCTAGAAACAAGACTCTGCAATGAGACTCTGAAAGCCCTCTCCCTTTCAGTGACATGGGGGACCCTCAGTCAACAAGCAGCTCAGACTTGAATGAGTGATTAGACTATAGGCCTGCACACACCCTCCCGTACGTTCACTCAGAGAGTATGCCGCTTATCTGGCATTGCAGCCATTTTACAGGACTGCTGTGGACATAGAACAGCAAGAGGTATCTCTGTCAGTATGATACTGTGCTAATTCCAATCACATTTAATATATGATGTAAATTATTTAAAATAGTTGTTAATCATGTTGAAAAATGTTTCTTAGGCCAAAGCGAGGCATATTAAGTTTTCTGCCAACTGTATTTTGTCAGAGCCCTCAGAAACAAACAGGTTCACTACATTAATCAGGAAACCCAAATCAGAAGTTTATTTGAAAACAGTTGCATAAAATCTCACTAGCCCCTCAAAATGTATCATTATAAAGTTATCAAGTCATTATCAAATTCTAATATTTCCTCTGCTCCATTTTGTTTAATTCTAATGAGGTAAAAGAAAAACATGACTTTATTGTGAGTTTTAACAGCAGTATTTACGTGGGATATGTTTTTTGACAGCTCTTGGGCAGGGTTACATTCTTCTATATAACTGTACTTTATCCTGACTCAAACAAGGACCTTTTTGATTTTAAGCATATTTCTAGTATTGAAGTCTGTCAGACTTTGGAAGACAGTGGCCCACGTAGTTCTGCAGAATCTGGAAGGCAATGTATGGTCTCCCTCGACTAAATGGAGGGAACCCTTAAGATTTGAACAATTACTGCCATTTTTCTAAACTTCCGATCCTTGCCAAGGTTCAAGAATCCCAAATGAGCTCTCAACTGAAGCAATGTCCACTTGAAAATTTTTAAATGAAGCTTAGTCTGGTATTACAGCTGGCCACAGTATTGTATCAGCAAAAACGGCTGTGACAAACGACGTCATAAATTCCCTTGATAAAAAAATAGCATTGTACTGCTTTATTTGTTGATTTGTCAAAGGCATTTGACTCAGTTGACAAATTGTTGTTAACAAGACTCCGAAATACTGGCTTAAGTTTAGGGCTGTTGAGTGATTCAGGAATGATCTCACAGATAGATCCCAGTGAGCCAGTGCGGAGGGCCACAGATCAAGCTTTCTTCAGACTGCCAAAGGTGTTCCCCAAAGCTGCAGCTTGGGTCTTGTTTTGTCCTCCATTTTTATTAACGGCTTAGGCAAGAATATGCAAACTGAAAAAATATGCTGATGATACTATGTTCCTATGAGGCTAATGGTGCATTATGCTGAATTTTTTATCGACACTACAGCAAGGCTAAAAATCCTGCATCATGCATCTTTAAAGAGCTCCAGGTTGGGATCCACTCAATGCAAGCTGCTCTTTTGGTGCTGAAATAGTTTTTTAGAAAACCAAATGAACATGCAAGTTTTTCTTTTTCTTTTTTTCAGCCCATCCCAGGGCCGTATATATTGTATATATATATTGTATATATTACATTTTCACCCCAATCTGGAATGGCCAACTATCTACAGCCATCCGTGAACCACCCTCCCAATTCGGGAGAGCTGGGACATCCATAGTTCTTGTCCGAAACACGCGGTGTCAACAGCTACTTATTTTCACGTTGCAGACCGCAACTACGCTTGCACAGAGCAGTGTCGGAGGAGGGACCTTTTATATGCGTCTTTGGCATGCAGTCTTACGATGCCCTTTCTGCCAGTGGGGGTGGCCCAAGAGCGATGAAATGTAGAACCCTGTCCGACTGAACCCTCCCTTACCCTGGGCGACACAGCCAGCAAATTGTGCGTGTGGAGCTACCTGCACCGATCAGCACAGGCATGGTCCGGATTCGATCCGCGGCCATAAGGCTCATCCATGCATCACATCGTGTTGCCAGTTTTACCGAATTAGTCATCCTACAGCCCAAAGGACAGGAGCAAGTATGTTTATGTTAGAGGGTTCAGTATTGGAAGGGTGGCCTCTTACAAATATTTAGTCATATTTACAGCTGCCCTTCATGTTTTTGTTGATAATATCCTTCTTCTAAAACAAATGTTGTTTTTTGTCTGAGACCAAAAATACTGGTTCTGTCAGTCATTGATTATGGAGACATATTGTATAGCCTCTTCTGTATTAATTAAGGGGACTTTATTATTAATATTTTTTTGTGTTTTATTACCATAGAATATACCTATTCTGTGTATAGAGACGACAGCATTATTATATTTTTCAGCTATAAATCAACACTGGATAAACTGCCTTCCCACCTCTGTTGTCTCTTTTCTTTTAATGACTTTATCAGTGACTTTAATTTTAATATAAAATTTAATTTAATATTGAATATTGATATTGACTGCAGTTATAAGCTACGTTTCACAAAGTTGATGCTTTTTAATGTTTTTAATGTATTCACAGTTCTTGGAAGAATTGCATTTTTTATTATGCCCCCTGGACATGGAACAACTTACAAAAAAGCCTGACACTGGAGGCACTAGCATCCTTTAGTCATTCTAAATCTTGTTCACTGCTATTGAAGAGTATAATTGGTTTTGATTGTTGGAGGTTGTGTTCTGTGGGTTGGTTTGATTGACTGCACTGGTTTTCTCCATGTACTGTTGTGAGTGTTCTTTGATGTTAAACATTTTTACTGTATTTAATGGCTGCTATCTTTGCCTGGTCTCCCTTGAAAAAGAGATTTTATGTCATCGGACGTCCTGGGTAAATTCATTTCTAAGAAATATTCAAAACAGAGTAATACATGTTTCATGGTGTTTTTTTTAACATAAATTTGATGAACTAAGTAAGTCACTTATTCAGGACTTATATAACTTTAAACAGAATTAAGCTTGTGTGGTCTATACTACATTTAAATTTTGCCGAAGGCAATACAAGTAGTTGTAAAATGTTTAGCACCAGTGGCACTGATTAATAAACTATAGGATAAAGAAAGCACTTAGGAAAAGCCCTTATTCAGGGCCATATGCACAGGCATAAATAATGGTGGTCTTATGTGGTCTCCTCCTGAAATCTACTCATGGGCGTATATGTGCTTGTAAAAAATATTTAACACTGTTTTTTAAACAAATCCACATAACAACATTAATAAACTAAATTGTAAAATATAGACCACACAATGTATATAATATGCCCCCAAGTGCCCGTACATGAAGTTGCAAGACCTTCCACAGACATTTGGAGCCCGAATTGAGAGAGATTTAGTTTCTTGGCACTCCAGCAGGGCCGAAGTTGCCAAGCTGAGAGGTGTCCATCGACTTACATCACAGACAGACCAGGCTACCACTGCATCCAACTGCATAAAGGCTGTTACACAGTGTTTAAAACAGGGATTGTCTGCGGACCTTTGCCTTTCATCGTCAAGCGTTCCAACCACCCATTTGTAGACTACACTTCCAATCTTTTTTTGTGCTCAAATTGCAAACAACAATGGCGTCCCTCTTGGAAGATGATTACGGTAGGTAGGCTTGTAGGTGAAACAACAGGTCTGCGCGGACACAAAACAAACTGCTGCGTGGACTGCCTAGGCGGACGTCCATTTTGGGTCTGCACGAACCTAAATTACATCATAGCAGACCCAAAATGGATGTCCGTACGCATCGTTTTTTCGGCGACTATGAATTGGCCTTTAGTGTCTCGCAGCTGCATTGTCATGGCAGTGCCAGACACTCAGACCCTCAGTGGACAAACCTGGTCATGATGTCATCACCTGTTCTCCCAGCTCAGGAAGTACAGTGATTACACGTTCTCTGATTTTGTACAGGTCCACTCCAGAGCAGAAAAATCATCAAGATTTTACTTCTGAACAAAAAAAATCCAACTGCCTCAGGATGCAGTCTATGCAGCATGTGATGAGAATTGATTTTAGGTTCGTTGATCACAATTATATTTCAGAATTTCTGCACCTTGCTGGCAATCACCCTTTTATATTTGCACCTCCCAAAATAGCCATTCCTCTTTCAATCCTTGTTGCACCCATACTTGCTGTGCTACTATAACGTTCCACATTTTATAGTTTCAAACAAACCACAATCCTTCCTTTTTTACCTGCATAAGCAAACAGCAACCGTCCCACTGTCCTTTGTGTGTCAGTAAGCCAGAGAATGGACCACCTCAGCCAATCGCTCTATAATATATTTTAAATTTATGTGATTGTCAGTTAAGCTGTCAAATGTTCTTAGGTGTGAATCACTAAATCCACCAAGAGATACAGAGAAAGGAACCTAAGTAAACTATGGGTTAACCAAATGTTCAAATGACATGTCTTTCTATAATTTGTTTAAATACATGGTATACAAGGACAGTAATACATGCATGTTGCAATATTTGACCCAGGGATCAATATGCAATATTTGACCCTGGGATCAATCTATATACTCATATCATAGTGTTTAGGGGACCAGGTTTCCATATTTTTAAAATATCCTAGCTTTATGTTGTTTGTTGGGAGCAGGTCTTAGGTTTAGATGAGCTCACAAAGTCAGGTGACCTAATTGGAGCCTGCAGACGGCAGTTTGAAATCCCCTCAGTATATTTGACTGTGTCAGGTTTGGGTTGTTTGGATCACCACAGGGCCCACCCTGTCCATTCCATATTTCAGTCACAGTGATTATCCACTGAAGCAATATTAAAAATGTATACGTGTTTAGGAGAATCATTTTCAAACAAGTAAAAAAACAACTTTTTTTCTTAACATTTAAGACAGGGAGATGTACAGCCACCTAACACAGTTACCTTTAGCATGTATGAGATGGATGGGAAGTGAAATGTACCTGATTTCATGAACTCAACCACAGCTACTTTAGCAGTGCTGTCATTTTGACTGCAACAGAGTGCGAGACAATTTAATTAAAACAAGTTGCACACTCTAATATTTCGTTGGACTGCCTTTAGTTTTGATTACAGTGCGCATTCGTCGTGGCATTGTTTCGACAACCTTATGCAACATCACAACATTTATTTCGATCCAGAGTATACATTTTTTGTCGAGATCTTGTATTGACGATGGGAGACTCGAACCACTCCGTAAAGTCTTCTCCAGCACATCCCAAAGACTTGGTGGCCAATTCATGTGTGAAAATGATTCCTCATGCTCCCTGAACCATTCTTTCACAATTTGAGCCCGATGAATCTTGGCATTGTCGTCCTGGAATATGCCCATTGATGGGATAACCTGGTCATTCAGTACATTCAGGTACTCAGCTGACTTAATTTTATTGTGGCATAATGTTGCTGAGCCTAGACCTGACCAATTGAAGCAACCCCAGATCATAACACTGCCTCCAGAGGCTGGTAGAGTGGGCACTATGCGTGACGGGTGTAATGGGGACTTTTTTTTGGCCAGGCAGTGTAGTTTCTATATTTTGCCCAATAGTATGATAATCTCAAATCTGTGGTTTACTGATTCATGTTATTCAGCATTTTTTAATACTTTTCTGTTATGCTTCCCACATATCTGACAGAAACATAGCCTATTCAATGTCAAAAAGGAAAATAGGTTAAATGTGGATAAACTAATATATTAATAATAATAAATAATAAATTGACATACATAAATATTGTACAATCACCATTTTGGCATAGTACTAAAACCTGCATGCCTGCATGTATAAGGTTAGTTAGTTTTTGATATTTTTGGATATACGGTGCAGCTCAAAAAATTAGAATATCGTGAAAAAGTTCAATATTTTTTGTCACTCATTTCAGAAAGTGAAACTCATATATTATATAGATTCATTACACATAGAGTGAAATATTTCAAGCCTTTATTTCTTGTAATTTTGATGATTATGGCTTACAGCTAATGAAACCCAAAATTCAGTGTCTCAGAAAATTAGAATATTTTGCTTTAACATATTTTTAAAGTATCATATTTAATATTTGGTCGCATATCCTTTGCATGCTGATACTTCCTGAAGTCTGTGACCAATCAACATCAAAAGACTCTCGATATCTTATTTTATACTGTTACAAGCCATACTATAACCTCTCTGCATTTGAACTGATCTCTATGGGAATTTGGGGGTGAGACTAGATTCAGCTGTAAATTACACAGGTACAGTATGGAACACATGGCTGGCTAAATGGCTGTAAGTCATCAAGGGTCTAAGGCAGGGGTGGCCAATTCCAGGCCTCGCGGGCCGGTGTGTATGCAGGTTTTTGCTGCCGCCAGTTAACAATTATTGAATTAGCCCAATCGTTTACACGATCTGATATTTTAATCTACATATCCGCGATATGAAAAGCAGCTGATGAATGTTCTTGTGCCGGTATGCGTCAATGCATGTATTGTAGCATTTTATCGTTCTGTAATTTACAAGTGAATCGGTGATTGTGTGTATGACTAATTAGCTGATTGAACCGTGGTAACTGGTGGCAGTAAAAACCTGCATACACACCGGCCCGCGAGGCCTGGAATTGGCCACCCCTGCCTTAGAGCCTTGATGACGTACAGCCATTTCGCCAGTCATGTGTTCCATACTGTACCAGCGTAATTTACAGCTGAATCTAGTCTTACCCCTCAATTCTCATAGAGATCAGTTCAAATGCAGAGAGGTTATAGTATCGCTTGTAACAGTACCTGAAAATAAGATATCGAGAGTCTTTTGATGTTGATTGGTCACAGACTTCAGGAAGTAACAGCATGCAAAGGATATGCGACCAAATATTAAATATGATACTTTAAAAATATGTTAAAGCAAAATATTCTAATTTTCTGAGACACTGAATTTTGGGTTTCATTAGCTGTAAGCCAAAATCATCAAAATTACAAGAAATAAAGGCTTGAAATATTTCACTCTATGTGTAATGAATCTATATAATATATGAGTTTCACTTTCTGAAATGAGCGACAAAAAATATTGAACTTTTTCACGATATTCAAATTTTTTGAGCTACACCTGTATATGTAGTATATTTTTGACATGCATACAAAAACAAACTTGCACAAACTATGTAAAGAAATATATCATTAATTTTTTGGATGTAGTTTATGGACATGCTTTTTCAAGAGATATGCTGAATCTCTGATATTCTTTGTGTTTTTCTTATAGTGAAACGGCCCTTCTAATGTTAAGCTTGACAAGTGTAATTTATATCTATATATTACACAGTACTCCCAACCAGACTATCCCTGTGAAACAGAACTGCAGAGTTTTAATGAGTATGTGGGGACTGCAATTCGAGCTGCGGTTAACCATTCCTTATCGTGATAGGCCATATATCACCAGCTGACACAAGCAACCTGCTTGGCTTGAATGCAGATCCTTTATGTGCAAAACAGTGACAGAAATCTTGCAGATTGCTTGTAGAGTATTGGTTTTATGGTGTTTGTAGTTTGTGCAGGACATAGACATTTTATACTTGTTAAAAGTAGCTAGCACACTGTAGTTTTTAACAACCTTAGGAGATGGAATAAATTGGGGAATTGTCTCTCACTGTCTTGGGCAACTCTGCAAGTTCAAATAAAGACAATATTAATATGTTCAGTTATTTTGGTAATATTGCAAGGATGTTCAAATTCACAAAATTAATTTTGTTCATTTAACAATGAAGAGTGTAAGTTTAAATCCAATTGAAATGCATGCCTACTTGGTACTGAGTACTGCAAGACCACTTGCTACTGTATGTATAATGCCCTTGCACTCAGAAAATGCTACCGACATAGGTATGCCAAGACATTATGCAGTACTACTTGCTTTAGACCACAAAACCCTGAATTCCCTATTCCATTGTAAAGTCAACACTGTTTTAGTGCGTTATACTGGCCCCACAATCTGGTCTCGAACCCGAACCGTGCCAGTGCCGACTGTGGCCAGCTGCCCCCACAGGGCGGCACATGGGGTCGGGGGGCGGTTTAGTTGACCAGGATGACCGCGTCTCATCGCTCCAGCAATTCACACTGATAAGAAACGGAAGCTGACATCACACACTTAGGAGAACAAGGCATCTTTCTCTGTGCTCTCCCACATCAATGGCAGAGGTTAACTTGTTAACTTGTAGCTAAGTGAGTGCTGATTGGGAATTCCAAATGGGGGAAAAAGGGGGGAAATCATTTTTAAAAATAAACTGATAAATCAATAATCTAAGAAAAACAGAGAAAGAGTAATTACGCACCATAAAAAAGATTATCTGCTCACAACATGCACTCTCAAATAGCTCATCTGTGTGCCAGAAAAACTCCCCTGTTGCAGACAATCGATGGTGTTATTGTATAACCCCCAGAAGTAATGCTCCCAAGGTCTTATCGACTGTTTCTGCATCATTGATAATATAAACTTGACCTCTGCCGAGGAATCTGTGTCGACTGCATTGACGTTTTGATCATTTATGGCTTCTGGAACAAAAAAAGATATTGTGATTTTAACAGATTTACAGCGTTACTTAACCTGGCACCGTCGTATTGGAATCGGATCAACAGTTTGGACAGTGATGCTCAGATGCATGACTACACCTTACACTTGAGTCCAATGAGAGCCACATCTATCACTTCTCAAGTGAGGGGAATCATTTTAGATATTGAACAGATGAAAATATATTGTAGGATCAGAAAATACTGAGGGAATTTGAATGAAAAGTGAAGACCTGCGCACTTTTGGTAATACAGTGAATACAATTTCATCAATGTAATCTCATTAAAACTATTTTAATCAGGATTGATATACATAATAACTTTGTGCAAGTACAAAGTTTGTGTTATTTATTAATTTAGAATTTTTAACAAAACACACACAGAGGATATTTAAATGAACTTATCGTATGCCATAGTTCAAAACCTTGACATAACTCTTACTTTGATATTCTTTGGGCCAGTTATAAATCTGAGAAAATTGCACATTTACTTGGATAATGAGGTTCGTTGCTTGCAGAAGCGGTGCTACAAGGTCATAGATGAGGTAAGAATGTCCAATGTGTGTTTTTGGACTGACTTTCTTATCAGTCTGATAAATTAATGAAACAGTCCGATAGCCACTTGTTCCTCCTCTGGCATCTTAAACAACGTGTTAAACAGGCGGCCTTAAATCTTAGCATGATCACTAAAACAACAGAAGAGTCACAACCACCTCCAGCGGAACGGCCGTATAACAGCGCGACAACAACTCTCCAAATCTACAAGACAATAGAGTGAAAAACATCAAAGTGGGGGGCGACAAAGTTAAATTTCTACAAAGCAAAAATGAAAACGCCCAACTTTTCTTTTCTGTGGGTGTCGAGATATTCGAGAGGCTCGAAGTGCTGTTTTTTGTCTGTGAGAAGTACCAGGTACTTGGCAACCTCCTCTCACCTCCTACTCCAAACCATCCCACACAATACACAAGCCTCTGCTGTTGATTGCAAAGCACACATGGACTGGAACCACTAGACCCCCATTCGGAGAGCCAGGTCCTCACAGGGCAATGCAAATTGCACCAAGATGAGGTGAAAACACAGGTGTCTGTGACATTTAAACAGTCAGCTTGGGCTCTTTGATTTGGGCGGGTTGAGAGAGGATTGCCACACTTTCATTGTGTTCTGCATTTCTCCTCCCTCTTATAACCACGCCTTTCTCAGACCATTTCCAGTGTGGCCCCTTACTTACCATCCTGCCTTCCGGAAACAGCTAATTAAAGGCCGGGGACCCTTGAGATGGCACTATGCGGTACAAGGACATTGTGCGGACATGTGCGAGTACGCTGTTCTGCGTTCAAGCACGGCCTTCCTGGACCCACATGCTCAATGTTCCCTTTATGATTCATTGATATGGGATTTCATGCACTTGCATTATGAATATACAAATGGTTGCAAAACAGGGTCATGCTCAAACCTGATGTGCAGTAGCAATTCATTTGAATTTATTTGTGCCTTAATTTGAGGAAATTTATGGCTGCATTAATTGTGCATGTCTTCACAACTCGGTAGTCTGTTTCAAATTTCAGATCCAGTTCCCAGATATACACTGTGTTGTCCCAATACCCATTCACACAACATTTTGTAAAAAGAGGTAAAGTTTTGTGGGGGCTCCTGGAAAATCATATCAGTCAAGGATTCAGTACCTCAGGTATCTACCAGACTGGAAAGTTCTGACATCATTTTTCTAGGTTTTGTGTTATTTTTCTGTTTTGCATGCGCCGTTCACTCCAGTATCTCATGCCCTGATTGGTTAATCGTGCAGTAAACTTTTAATACCAGTATCTGCCTGTGGTCTATCGTCCCTCCTGTCCTAACACTAATGACTAATGACAGTGTACACAGCACTAATGGGAAAATCAATGTACTCAGCAAACGCGCATTTGATGATGCTAGATCCTCTCACTGGCTAATCTGGCACCTTTTCTTCTCATAAAGCCACTAAGCACACCCTCGTCATGTTGTCGACAGGTGCTGGAGAAGGCTTGTTACTAGCTGTGTGCTAATCTTGACAACACCTCTTGCGTCAGCCATATTTAACAAATCATGCTGAAACACTGTAGGTCTAACCTGTGCATAATCAAAAGCAGCAGGCGATTGACTGCACACAGTAGCTGTTCCTTATTACTGAAGAGAGAAGTGAATAGCAAGCGACACTCCAACCCTTGCAGACTTGCGTACGTTAAGGGTCACTAGTTGTCAGGGGTGAGGGTGCGCAGGGGTGTGCGAACAAGTTAGGCCAACACAAGTGAACCAACACAAGGCTGGTCAGCGAGTCACTGCGGTGCATAGGCCTTGATCTGTCTAGAGAAAGTAGAAGATTTGTGCCAGATATCTCACCTAAATTGTCATATAGATTAATTTAAAAAACAGCAGTTCACACAAAATGTCTTGATAAGCAATATGAGAAAGGAACAGCTTAATTTTGTAAGAAACTGAGCATTCTTTTTCTTTGCTAGCATTGCACCACGTGCACCAGACCGATGTGAGGAATAAGCTGTTGTTACAACGGGTGGTCACGGAACATCCAATAAAGTTGCAAATGATAAAACATGGACAAAAATGACCAAAAACAAGGGAGCTAAAGACAGCGTTTGTTTGTGCTGGCGGATAGTAATGCACGAAACGGAGATTGTATCATTGTAGTCTGTTCATTTAGCTGCAAATCAAGTACACCGCGCAGCCAGCCCAACCTGTTTCTTGTTATACTAAATCAGATATGAGCCATTGCTTTGGCGTTTTCCTGTCATTAAGTGACATCAGCTCTCATCGCCTTTCCCTCCAGTCATCCCAGTCATGTGACGTCAATTTCTGTGATTAGACTGTTCTGTGGGGACCCCGGGATTCTGGGCTTTCTGCTGTAGGCTATCTCTTCTCACATTAGCATCAGCACCGCAGAAACTAGCCCAGATAAAGCGCAACATTGAAGATGTGGGGCTCGTAGGGTCACAGCTTATCTTCTTTTCTTTTCCTTTTCTCTTGTGGCATGGAGCTGTTGATGTACAAATACACCACTTGGCCACTGCTCCCCTATCTCCCACACCACTGGACCTACCAGTCTATCAGAAATGCTATTATTTTGACCTTTTAAGTCATGTCTGTCATGTTCTGAAGCTAATAGCAAAAGCATCTTTATAAGGCACTATTCATGCGCTGGAACCTCACGGGGACATGCACGGCGCAGGTCGTGAATGGGTCTTTGAGACGTGGAGGGATCTCCGTGTGCTTGTCGGTCAGCCACATGGCCTCGGAATCAAAGTGAAAAAGATGCAATCGTGGACAAGCCCGAGCCCCAGCGCCAGGTTACGGAAAATGTTTGTCAGGGGCGATTTCGCGGCTAAACGTCCAGGTTCCCCAGGTTCCTCTGAATAACGTGGGCTTTGTTCCCCAGCCCAGTGTATTATGTTGTTTTCTAGCAGTGATGAATTGAGCTCAGCCTGATTGTCGCAGGAAACGGAGATCAGAGGTACGCTTTGATCAAAATGAGGTTTCAGCAGAGCTACTTCATCTCAGGACCCACAGGCATCTACAGTTTTTTTTTTTTGGGACCAGCCCCTGAGAATGCATGTGTGGGGTGGTGCACGGAAAGGTGTGCGAGGATACATCAAAAAAATAAAAAAACTGTTAAATAAATAATAATAAATAAACAAACAGATATTTATTTACCTTCAATCAGTGTTCTTTTCCCATTCCTTCCCAATTGTGAACGCCTAGGCATGTTCACGCTACGACGTTCATCACAACCTCCGTCAATTGAGTAGAGTGCACACGCGTATGCTCTCCTCTGAAGCGTGTGATGTCAGCTGCCGCTTGTTATCACACCGCAGTTCGCAAAATCTGGCCTAGCAACTCATGAGTCTGAGGAAGACGTGTCATGTGAAAGTTCGACATGCAAATTTGCAGGTGTACAATCAACTACCGGGGGGGGCACTCCTGGGTGATACTAAAGACGCTGTCATACCAGTAACACGGCCACTCCTGGGTGATGCTACAGACACTGTCATACCAGTAACACGGCCACTCCTGGGTGAGGCTACAGACACTGTCATACCAGTAACACAGCCACTCCTGGGTGATGCTACAGACACTGTCATACCAGTAACACGGCCACTCCTGGGTGATACTACAGACACTGTCATACCAGTAACACGGCCACTCCTGGGTGATGCTACAGACACTGTCATACCAGTAACACGGCCACTCCTGGGTGATACTACAGACACTGTCATACCAGTAACACGGCCACTCCTGGGTGATGCTACAGACACTGTCATACCAGTAACACGGCCACTCCTGGGTGATACTACAGACACTGTCATACCAGTAACACGGCCACTCCTGGGTGATACTACAGACACTGTCATACCAGTAACACGGCCACTCCTGGGTGATACTACAGACACTGTCATACCAGTAACACGGCCACTCCTGGGTGATGCTACAGACACTGTCATACCAGTAACACGGCAACTCCTGGGTGATACTAAAGACACTGTCATACCAGTAACACGGCCACTCCTGGGTGATACTACAGACACTGTCATACCAGTAACACGGCCACTCCTGGGTGATACTACAGACACTGTCATACCAGTAACACGGCCACTCCTGGGTGATACTACAGACACTGTCATACCAGTAACACGGCCACTCCTGGGTGATGCTACAGACACTGTCATACCAGTAACACGGCCACTCCTGGGTGATACTAAAGACACTGTCATACCAGTAACACGGCCACTCCTGGGTGATACTACAGACACTGTCATACCAGTAACATGGCCACTCCTGGGTGATGCTACAGACACTGTCATACCAGTAACACGGCCACTCCTGGGTGATACTACAGACACTGTCATACCAGTAACACGGCCACTCCTGGGTGATGCTACAGACACTGTCATACCAGTAACACGGCCACTCCTGGGTGATGCTACAGACACTGTCATACCAGTAACACAGCCACTCCTGGGTGATACTAAAGACACTGTCATACCAGTAACACAGCCACTCCTGGGTGATGTTACAGACACTGTCACACCAGTAACACGGCCACTCCTGGGTGATGCTACAGACACTGTCATACCAGTAACACGGCCACTCCTGGGTGATACTACAGACACTGTCATACCAGTAACACGGCCACTCCTGGGTGATGCTACAGACACTGTCATACCAGTAACACGGCCACTCCTGGGTGATACTACAGACACTGTCATACCAGTAACACGGCCACTCCTGGGTGATGCTACAGACACTGTCATACCAGTAACACGGCCACTCCTGGGTGATGCTACAGACACTGTCATACCAGTAACACGGTATTTGGATTTGGATTCAGTATGAAATAGTGGGGCTCATCCATGCAGTAGAACTGTGCCTAACAGGATGAGGTTGAAAGTCCAGGTTCAGAAAGTAAAACTCCACCCGAGTATTTTGTTCCAATCACCTGGTAATTTGCTAATTAGCACAATTGTTCAGCCAGGAGGTAGAACTAATTAGTGAAATCAGCTGGGTGGAAGAAACTCATGGCAGGAATTTTGCTTTCTGACTCCTGGACTTTCCATCGATGCACTCAGTAGCCTAATGGGATGGCGTACCTTAATGGGAACATTTCTGTGAAAACAGAACAACAGGCTGACGGCTCACAATACATAGTTAAAATGGCATTGCCAGTGAGCCGTGTGGTGCAGACCACAGGGCAGCCAACACGCAAGTCATATATGTCCCCCCCCCCACCCCCACGTGGGTGGGTGTTTGATTCCCCGCCTTGGCACTCTCTCAGCCATGGTCCCCTCTCTAGCTGTTACCCCTGATGAATAAAGCAAACATAAATAATAATAAAAAACTGAAAGGAGGGCAGACTGTAATGCTCTCCCTTAAAAAAATGCTTCCCATGTTTTATGGAGCTTGGAGGGTGTCTGCATGTACCGGTCTTGAACCGGCTTAAACATTCGCGCACAACGGTTACGGCTAGAATGGGGCAATTTGGGAACCATCTACTTGATCGAAGGCTGAGGCTCTGTCTCAAATGATGGAGTGGTCGTGCTCAAAGGGATTACCCGCATGGCTGTTTATGTGATTCCATTGAAGTAGCTAAAGCTTGAGGGGGAATGGGTACAAACGGCGCTCCTCTGGGGCCCGCTTCCCTGTCATCGTTCAGAGGCAGAAGAGCTACTTTAATCTAGCTTGGCCAGGCCGGACGGTTGTTGATGTTGGCATTGAGTGTTGCTTTCATGTCGATATTAGTTCAGTGCCTGAGTGCAGGCGAGTCTTTTTTAACTTTCCTCTTCAAGTTGGGAGGGTGTGAGCTAGCGTGCTCATCCTCCGAAGAGCGGTCAGCCGCCTGTCGCTGCTTTTCACTCTGTAATCCAGGAACTGTTTTATATAGTTGCCGCACAATTGATGAGGTGGTCAATCAGCCAGATGTGCTATTGAGTGATAAGACATAGGCAGCACTGCCAAAGCACGTGATTTACAGGGTTTACAGTTATACCCACAATACATATAGGAATAAGAACCAATGTGTGATTTACTTTACACAATTGGATAACAAAGTTATAGTTGTGTTGTTTTACTCATCGGAGAGCCAACGCTAGATTCTGGTTGGTCATATTGAACACGTGATGTAGCCTATCCATCAGCTAGTCGTCTCAATGTTTTTTGTCCGAGGCCGCTGAAATAAAGTTTATAGATTAGTTTTCTTGTGACGTCACACTGAATATGCGCAGACGGAGTGTCACCAGAGACAGTTTTAACACACACACACACACACACACACACACACACACACACACACACACACACACACGCACACACACACACACACTATATGTTTACATTCTATTTTCATAAATCCACATATTTACAGTATTATTCCATTTCTGTAGGAATAAGACATTCTCAGTTTCTATGCTAATGTAATTGCTGCAATAACTATTTCACTGGCTGCCACTCTCCAAAATAACACAAGCTTTCTTTAAACGGTGTGTGCTCGACTCCAACAATATACTAAACATGACTCAGAGATCCCCTGCAGGAAGCCAAGCAACTGTTTACTGTAAACCGACCTGGCCTGCCTTCATTTGGCCTTAAATAAAGCAATATCTTTGATCCACCTGCCTATCAGAAATTAAAGCATAATTAAAAGCCTGGATTCCACCTGGGCCTACGACGGGTTCTTCAGCCCATCCTCCAGCAGTGTCCGCTTCTCCATTTTACCTGAACGACAAGCGGAGGCGCACACGCAAACCAGCGGCTATGGTTTCTTCTCTAAACTGGGGCGTTCCACCTCCACGCACAATGCGTCTCAGGGGTATCGTCCCGGTGTATAGAGAAAGTGATATCTCTCTCCGCGTCGCCCGCCAGACAAATTGCCCCTTTCTGCCAGGGCGTCTTTCTCAGACTGGCCCATGTAGTTCGGGTTACTGTCGAGGGGCACACCCTGTGTCCTCACCTCCTCACTGCACTCTTTTGGCAGTCTCCACCCGGGGGAAATAACGGACGGGATGTGACTGTGCCGTGTCTTTGAGTTCAACTTGGGCGGCTAATTTTTGGCAGGTGTACCCATCCCTGCTGCTCCCCTATCTCCCTCCCCCACCCCTGTCTCAGCAGTGCACCTTGTGAGGTTTTATTTGTGTGGCCTAACCAGATTATGCATTGAAATGTCTTCACCGGAGATCGGTTTGCAGTGTTACGTGTCATTTAAATAATGACTGCGCGCTGACATCTGATCTCGGAAACCAGCAGCTTTAGAATAGAAATTATTTACCAGTACTTGGAAATAGCAAACTCGATCACGGAAGGTTTTAGGACAGTGACTTTTGGGACAGAGATTCTTTCTCATTTTCTCAATTTGTACTGACAGTTTGTTAAATAAAATAAATAAGTTGCCACCCTCCCTTTACCTGGGAGTCAGGTGTGAAGACAGTCTGGCCAATCACTAGCACTAATTGTTCAGTTATACTACCTGGGAGAAAAGAAAACCAGGACCGGATTTGGATTTGAAGGCCATATTTGAGTATCCATTCCATGCCATATGTACATAACTGTAGTGTAAAGCTCTGTTTAAAGACATGTGATCACTGTCTGTTGTCTCTATCATCTTGTTAGTTTCGGGGTTGGCGTGTAGGAGCTGAGGATCGATATAAATGGTAAATGGTAAATGGACTGCACTTATATAGCGCCTTTATCCAAAGCGCTTTACAATGGCCTCTCACTCACCCGTTCACACACAACACATTCACACACCAATGGCGGCAGCAGCCATGCAAGGTGCTAGCCTGCTCATTGGGAGCAATTTGGGGTTCAGTGTCTTGCCCAAGGACACTTCGACATGTGGATAGGAGGAGCCGGGGATCGAACCGCCAACCCTGCGATCAGCGGACGACCCGCTCTATCTCCTGAGCCACAGCCGCCCCGATATAGAGGTGCAGAGGCTTATGATGGCAAATGAGTGGGGGTAGGGGTGGGGGTGTTGGATGTTGCACAATGCAGCCCTCCTGTTCTAATCAAAAAATGAAAAACATTACCTGATTCCTCTGTTGGTCTACTGGCGCTAATCTTTCGGAGGACCCCCAAATAGACAGGCAGGCATAAGACAGCACACCTCCACTTGTGAAAAGTAAATGGGGGTGGAGGGGGGTTACGGATGGGGGCTGGTGGTGTTGGTGGTGGTGTTGGGGGGGAAGGGGGGGAGGTGGGGTCTATATTTCACAAGGCAGAGCCAGCACTCCAATCCGGCAAAGTAAACACAGCACCGTGGGGTTGGTAATTGATAGCACCATCCCCTTTCATACAGTAAATACATGTCAAACAGTGGGGACACTCAGGCCAGATTACCCAAGATTTGCAACACCGGAGGATTACCCAAGAATGCCTGCCTTTGATCTCTCACCACTTAGCCTTTGATTCCCTGTAATTATTTAAGCCGGCGAGATTTTTACCCCCCTTCGCGGGCTCATTGATTAATGATCCTAACGATTTCTTAATTGCGCCGTGCAAGGCGGCCTTATCTGGGCTCAGCCTGTAGGATCAGCGGCGAAACCACAGTAGTCACCGTGACCCCCTCAACCTCACCCCAAAAAAACCCCAGTTGAGAAAGGCACATAAATTTAAACGCGCAATTTTCATTTGACGGTGCCGCCATGATTAATGGGGTTGGCTGCTTTCTCCCCCGCGCGGAAAAAAAATGTTTACGCGTTACCTACATTTGTGGGTTTTTTCTTCCTTTGTCCATGTCAGCTGGTGGCAGGAAGATGTATTTTACCCTTGTAAAAAAGAGAGGAGAAAAAAAAACATAGAAAATGTTTCTCAAAAATGAAAAGCGTAAAATCAAGCTAAAAGCTCGAGGATAATGATAATAGCTTCATGCAAAGCGTACACAGACATCGTCTGTGTATTTTGGCGCCCTTATAAACAGAAGTACTCCAGGTGCTTGAGACCGTGACCTTCGTGTAATACCATTTTGTTCTCTTCCTTTGCCCTGTTCAAATTGTTATGTATGGTGTCTTCTACACATTTTTAACATGAGAGTAAAGGTTTTATCTTGAGCTTCCAAAGTCTCTATTATAAATGGATACTTCATTTCTTTTTTTTTTTTTGCTTTAATCCTCATCCTAAATTCACATGCACATACTTGGCGATATTAAAACGCATTTCATTAATATTGGATTCTATGTTTTATCTTTCTTGCTTCATCTCTAGCTGTAGTGGCGTTTGCTTACCATGTTAAATACAGTTGTTTAAGTCACTCCGGCTATAAGTGCGCTGCATGTACGAGCAGTGTGAATGTCCCGTTTCCTCTTTAAGGACCTGCAGACAGTGATCGACAGTAGCACGCGACCCTGGGAGATTCCGCTTTGAGATGAAAAGCCACCTGCATGCGGGACAGAGGAAGATGAGATGAAATGGGCGCAAGCACACCCGTACCGAAAACGGCTCCCTTGCCAGAGCGCAGCGGGACACGAGGGCCCAGTTACACTCTCCGCAAAGAGAGAGAGGGACCAAGAAGGAGGGAGCCGTGGCGGATTATGAGAATAATCGCGACTTCTCCAAGCCATCAAAGCCTTCTACTATCTCTCTGCAGCTCTCAGAATGTTTTTGTCCATATCGCACTCAGTCTGGGCACCAGGCAGCTAGATGCCACCCACCGGCAGAGAGGATGCCCTGATGTGGACACCTGGCATGCGTGGAGGCACGCCAGCTCTTGGGCTTGTGTTGTGCTGTTGTAGTTCTGCCTTTATTCCCGTAAACACCAGTGGATATCAGATAGGTGTGGGGCAATTAAGGGCTCTGGACTGATAAAGGCAATGTGCATTTAATTTCTGTAACAGAAAAAGGTGGCCAGGAGGGGACGGTAATGGGCGTTGTTGCCAGAGCTAAGGTTTGAAGTGTGATGTTGTAGAAATAGACTAAACAAATGAATAGTTAGATGTCTTTAGCTAGATCTTTCATGAAAGTACATTTCAGTAAATTTGTCAGTGGTTATGTGGGGCAGTTCCGGTGTAGTCTGTGTATTCAAGCCAAGTAAAACATCTCGACAATCTGAGGTCAAATGGAGTCACCTCAGCTTGTTTAGAATGAACACACTCACAGCCTGAAAGGAATGTAACATCGCCCCCTGGTGGCACGCGTCTTGATAGCGTTTTTTTGATGGTTTTTCCAGACTAATTCGCAGGGAGGGGTATGACTGCAAGGCACATTTTACCGCTATGGGTGGAGCTTTGACTGCAGGCGTCAACCCACGTGCTCAAGCACATGCGGCTTATGCAAACGACACAACTGTTTGGATCAAATCAACATCCACAGGATCACACCTGTCGCCTTTGCGTGACCTCGAGGCCCTATGACAAGAGCTCCAGCTTCATACTACACCTGTACATATTTACATTCGGCTGAAGTGTGAAGTAGGATTTTTAAATCAACAAACGTATTTGCACCATTCCAGGTAATGCAGATATTCCGTTTATTATTTGCCTTCTTCCATTTAAAAACAAAATTCTAAATACATTTTTCATGGCAAGTTGCCATGAAACCCGCGGTTCAAGCAGCATGATTTCAACAATTCTTGAAAAAACTGAACAAGAAGAATGAATGTCAAAACAGAAATTACAGGAAGAAAAAATGATCTATTTCATCATTCAATCCTGTTTTGATATCTACAGTATATGGGAATCAGAGAGATGCTTTGTTTCATTACATTTCCAATCTTTTTTTTTGCTCCAGTTTTTAACCAGGACAACCCCTGAGTATGTTACTCCTAAAAATTTTTAAAAAAAATAGACTGAAGTCACCAACACAAATACACCTCTTGTGAGAACATGCTGTGCTGTACAAGGAACGAGTTCTATCAGACGACTTACACCCGACAGCCTCCTTCTGCGTTCCTTCTCCTCAGTGCTTGCTTGGCCCCCCTCCAGCGTGGCCGGTCTTCGTCTGTGCACCGATGAAAACCAAACTTGCACTTGACGGGACCACCTCAGTGGGGGGGTCAGAGAGAGAGAAAAAAGAGACAGAGAGAGAGGGAGAGAGAGAGAGAGAGAGAGAGAGAGCGAGAGAGAGAGAGAGGACTGACTGACTGGCTGACTGACTGACTGCAGGACAATAATGCAGTGCATCGACTATGGGAAGCACCACCAACCACTCAACTAAACAGATGATAATACACTATCCTTGCGATCTATAGATCTCTCACTGCACTAAATGTAGCCTGTCACAACCTGAGGGACAGTGAGTAACCACCCAGCATGTATATCACCACTGTACAGGAAAGCAGCTTTGGCTTGATTGTTTTATTTCTTTTCATGATTTTTAGTATTTAGAGGTTAGGGGTTTTTACTCACTCCATGTGTGACACAGCTGAGTCGCCTGAGAAGTAGGCAAGCAAACGCTACTTAAATAGCATTCAAGCTTTGAAAATAAAGAAAGGTGAAGTGAAAAGTCACTGTCAATCTGAAGACACAATACGTTCTTCTGTCGCCCCCTGGTGGTAAATCTAACTAACTACACAGGAACCCTCCCAGCTGTCTCACAGCTGCTCCAAACCACCACCCCCCTTGGTCCCGCTGATCTCAAATCATTAGTCAGCAAGTGAATGCTTTCTTTGACGTGAACAGTTGGGATTTTCCATTTCGTATTGCCCTTTTAATTAGATTTTTTCATTTAAAAAAATATTTTAATATTTCCACAAGTGAAACACACAGGAAAATATGAAATAACATAATATATAAAATAAGCAAAATTATCAAAATTTTATATCAAAACATGTATGATTAAAAAAAGTTCCTAATACAGTACTTGAGAGGACTGAGTGGAGCCTACAGAAAAGTAAGAGAAACCTGGGAGCGAGTAGATTTACTTAAACCAAAAACATAGAAATTATGATTTTAAAATAATGCCTGATGTCCACAATTATTGGCACCCCTGCATTTATATATAGAATAAAGTAATAATTAAAAATATTTGGTCACTTATCCGTTGCATGCCATGATTTCTGGTACTCTTACAAGTGATACTATATCGTCTCTGCATTTGAATGGATCTCAATGGGAATTGGGGGGTGGGACTAGATTTAGCTGGAAATTTAGCTGGAACAGTATGGAATACATGGTTGGTAAAATGGCTGTAAGTCATCAAGGGTCTGAGGTATGAAACGAGCCTCAAACCATCACTCTGCTGTCAGATGTGCAGTTGATATGGATGGATCACTTTACGAGTCGTTTCTCCTGACAAATTTTCCTATTGAACTCTATGGAAAGTCAGGAGAAAAAACCCTGAAGAATCTATCTTTCCCAACCTGAAGAAGGTTTGCTACATTCAGATCCCCTGAATCTTGTATGCCACAGGTTATTTGGATATTTGAGTCAAAAACCTGCCAGTCACATCTGCATTGACCTTGCAGAACTAAGAGGTAAGACATTATATAATAATATAATATATAATAATAACTTCTTGTTGAATCAGGTTTATTTTGCGTGAAAGATAGCTGTACTTCTTATCACAGCATGCCCTTTTCAATTATGCTGTAGTTCAGATAATTATTATGTCAAAAGATTACTTCAGCTTGTCTGTATTAGGACCTAAAACAATAGGCAAATGTTTAAAAAATTAACTGCACCCCGATACCATACAATCTGCACATGAGTCAAGTTAAATTACATTTAAGATGAATGGTTGCTGATGGGTTTTCATTATTGTAGTCAAATTAAATTATTATTATCTAAATTAACTTGAACTAGTTGTATTTCATACCAGTGAACTACAATTCAAAACTCTCAAACAACAAATAGATAGCCTATGTTGTTAGAAGTATATTTATGCAACAATAAAGGAATATACACATTTTATTTGACGCTGTCAATGTACCTGCCTCCTATTTTAATACTCACTTCTAGGCCTCTGGACAATTTTGAGCAGGACCAATTAAGTGTGTATCACCTGATGTCTAGAGGGAGACACAATCTTGAAAGCTCACAGGGAATATTTCCATTGGGCTACAGCAACAACGGGCCATTGTTTTCTCAGTGAAAAAAGGAATGAAATGGACTGACACGTCGTCAGGTGAAGCAGACGTTCATATATTATGTTGGGGAGGGGGGCGGGAGTGACGACTTATTTAGGATCCACTTTTTAAGGCCCTGTGGCTCTCTGTTGGGATCATGTGAGGTCTGTGTCTCTCCCTCTCATGACTATAGCCCTACATACTCCAATATGTGGGCAACCCCAACTGTCATACGGTATCACACTATCATTATGATAATGGTGGGGGGACGTTTGGACAATGTGGTTAGCCTTCTTCAATAACCCAGCAGAACTGGAATGCCCCTTTAGGTCATATTATCATTAATGCTATTCCAGGATATAAAAAGCAGGCATGTATTTATGTGTATGTAAGTGTATGTATGTAATGTGCCATATCCAGAGCAAGACACATTTCAAAATGGTTTGATAAATTCGCTGTTGAATTCTTATTGACCGCAGTTGAAATTATAATCACTAGTATGACGTGCTGAAAATGTAACAGGCAAAAACACCTTTAAAATGCCAATCAAATTTATCATGCTCTGCTGGGCAGGTAAATTGATTTCCACAGCAAAACCGTACACCTGGAGTAACGATCTTGTTTCTATTATTATATGGATGTATGCTTTTATTATACAGATGTATGATGTGATGCCAGTCTGTATATTTGGTATAATGCTCTGTGCATTAGTCAAACCTTCATGCAGGATCAGTTTAGGCTGCATAAACTGTGCTGGCTAACATTATTTATACCATTTCTGAAAAAAATTGACATGTTATTTTCATACGTTCAACTTTTTGAAAAAGCAATCTGTAAGTTTAATAAGAAAACATACTGCAGTATAATGTGAAAAGAGATAGCAAATATCACAGTTTACTTGTACTATAGATAATAAAAAGTTAAATGAAAAAAGCCTCACTCTATGTAGTATACCAGTAAAACTTGCAGTTAGGTCGCGTTCCGGTTTGGCTCAACTGAGTTTTTACATAAATGGCGCCATCTACTGACTATATACGTTCCTGTAGAAAAGTTTAAATCACTCAAGCCACTGACAGTGAACTAAACAGTGAGCTCTCCAATTTTCTACATATAGACTTACATAGACTGAATTAAGATTTCAGCTGGGAGTCTGGGAACTTGAAAACAAAAATACAAAAGGCTATCCAAATGGGAATGCACACTGGCATCTATCATACAAAACATATTTTAGGTTGATGTGATAAATTTTTTTATTTATTATTTCTGTATAATAAGCAATAAAGATATTTATATCTAACATAAAGCACCAAATGGGACAATATGTTGTCTATCTGACATATGGATTGGGGTTATGGTGTGATGAGACACATTTGAGTTTTTGACCACACACATCAGTGATGGGTTTTGGTGTTGAAAGAAGGATTTTATGTTGAAAAATACATCTTACCTACAGTGGAATATGGTAGTGCATATTTGATGTTAGGGGGTTGTTTGGCATATACTGTGGGGCTCTTGTGAAGGTCAATAGAATCATGAATTCCATTGACCGAGACATTTGTGCCAAAAACCAATACATTTTTTTCAGTAATTATATATATAGCCTATAATGAATATAATGAAGTTTGAACGCCTGGCGCTTTCACAGGTCCAACAGAGTGTGGAGAGCATATTAGACCCTCTACAGTTCGTCTACCAACAGAACAGAGGAGTTGATGATGCTCTCCTGACACTGCTTCACCTGGTCCAATCCCATCTGGACACACCAAAGTCCTACATCAGACTGGTGTTTGTAGACTTCTCTAGTGCGTTCAACACAATCCAACCAGACCTAATGGCTCAGAAGCTGCTGAAGACGAACCTGAACCCTCATCTTATCCTCTGGGTAATGTCCTTCTTAACTCACAGACCTCAGTGGGTTAGATATAAAAACCACTGCAGCACCATCTAGACCATCTCTACTGTCTCACCACAAGGCTCTGTAGTTTCTCCAGTGTTATTCATACTCTACACGGATGACCGCCAAAGCAACTGTCCTGACTCATCCAACTCTGATGGCAAGCTTCAATCTGCTGTCAGCCAGTTCCAACAGTAGTGTGAAGTGTTTTTTTTGGACTTGAATGTGGAGAAGACTAAAGAAATTGCCATCAATTTCCGGCATGAGCCGTCCCCGCTGAGGCCCCTTACCATCGGAGCCAAAACAGTTGAAAGAGTGGAGGAGTACAGATATTTGGGTACCATCATTGATAATAAACTGTTCTTTGAGGCAAACTGTCATTGAGTGCATGCAAAGTGTCAGTCAAGGCTGTATTTCCTCTGGAAACTCAGGAATTTGGATGTGAGCCAGTCAGTACTGCAAGCATTTTACACCTGCTTCCTTGAGTCAGTGCTGACCTTTAGCCTAACAGCTTGGTTTGGCTCATTAAGTGAAATCAGGCAACTGAAGCTGGAGAGGGTGACAGTACAGGCTATTAAAATCATAGGGAACCAACAAAAACCACATCTGTATGAGGAGCGCACAATTAAAAAAGGAAAGAGGATTATGGCCCTTCTATCATATCACCTGAACTTTCTCTTTGAGACTCTTCCATCATGTCAAAGATTAAGGTCCTTGCCCCTTAAAGCAAAAAGAGCCTGAAACAGCTTTGTCTCTACAGCTGTTAAGACTGATTAATGACATTGGACATCTCAAGACAGTAAAGGCAGATAAGGAACTGTTATTGCTTTTGATGATCAATTTTTCATCATAATTAATATTTAATAAATGTAATATATTATTTTGATCATAATACTATATAATAATAACAGTAATTTAAATGATAATCACACATACCTTCACTGTAATGTGAAACATCTGATTCAATTGAATGTCTTTATTTAACATGTTTGCTTGTGGGTCTGCCCCACTGTCTATGTGTTTTTTAAAAGTTATTCTATTCTATTAATATTTTTCTATTTTTATGTAACACAGGTCATTACCTTTCACGTTTATTTTATAGCCCTTTATTGCATGAATCTTTATCAAGGATGCCTTTTGGAGGGCATCGTGTGGGGCTCCTTCACAATTCTGTTCACGTTATAGGTATGACAATGTGCAATGAACATTCGTCTATACTTATGTAAAACACACGCGCGCGACGCACACACAAGCACGCAATATAATTAGTGATGCTTTCATTTCCTCCAATAATGTCAGCACGGTTCCACGCTGCAAAAATGGGCCATCTTAATATGAAATGTCTGCTTCTTGTCAGTAGACTCTTCAAACATTTTTCAAATGCAAAGTTATTCATTCGGCTAAATTTCGAAAAGCAAATAGCAACTAAGCATTCTATTGGGACTGCCACTACGTAGCATCTCCGCGAATTGAGGGGTGAGTAGGCCTACTTCTCATCTCGTGCAGATTGCTAGGAGTTGTTATGACAACACCACACTTATCCGGAAGTGAGCCTAAAGTGCCAAAGATGGCGGCGCAGGGACCGATGGCGATAGCTATGCGGCTGAGAAACCAACTGCAGTCCGTCTATAAGCTCGACCCGTTAAGAAATGAGGTATGTCCAAGACTCTTTCTTTATTCCCACGCTCTGCTATTGTCAGTCGGATGGTCTAGAGTCGTCCGTTCCTCGTATAAATAGAAGGCAAAAGGCGGCAGCGCATGCATGTCCGTTCGTATCGGAGGGGCCATGGACCGCGGAGTTGTACCCCGTAACTGCGCAGGCGTGAGTGGTAGAGTTTCACTGCCTACTCTTCTCCCTCGATGGACTGCGAGAACTGCGCAGTGAGGTCTTCGTGTAAATTTCCAGATAGGATTTACTATTCACTTAATTGACGTTGAAACGTAGTAGCACATTATTGAATAAAAATAATTTCGCATACTTCACAGCTTATAACTATGTAAAAATGTGGTTCCGAATGTTAGCTTGCAAACTAGCGAACATTGGCAGCGCAGAGCAAGTGCACATAGTCCTTGCGAACCCCTTAGCCAGCTAGCAAGCTAGCGTTAATTAAACAAAAAAGGTGGCTGATCGTACACAACATAACTGAACGTCGTCACATTTACGAGTTTGTCATTATGGATGGATCAGCGTCCGTATTTTACTAACATGGTATTATTTGCCAGCTGGAATTTCACTAATGTAACGTTAACCTAAACACAAAAGCGAGTCTAACCTTCGCAGTCAGCGCTGTCCTTCCTTTTTTCTCTGTCTTGGTTGACAGCGCAGTCGGTCACACTGTAGCATTGCTGCGATAACGTTACAGTCGTCCGTCCGGCCAGTCCCATTCTCGTCTTTTTCCGCTGGCACAGTACTAAATTGGTTTATCTGATCAGCCACGGCAACTAACGCTAACTTAAACAATAGCATACTTGATACGATGGACATACTCTTTGCGATATACAAAGCTAACGTTAGCTAACAAAAAACGTGTGCGCTTCCCATCGACAACCCAGCCACCGCACAATTATTGGACATGATGCGCGAAGTTAGTTGTGGCTTTTCCGAAGGGCCTTTCCCCGTCAGTGTAACGGGATAACGACAATGTTAGCTCGGTCAATTGATCCTAGCCAGAAACAAAATCAGTTTCAAAACTTCTAGATGTGTCGGGCAATGTCTTGCTTGGTTTTATAAGCAGTAGTTATGTTGTAAGCTGCTCCAATGCGTGCCTTATAGATTCATTCCGGAATAACCTGGAAATGTGTCCGTTGGCTTTAAATAGGTCATACTGTGACCGTGAGGCTGGCGGGCTGTAGACTTGGATGCGCGAGGGTTCCGTTCTTGACCCGCAAGGTCTGGATCTCATTTCAGAAAGCGACCATTTTCGTGGATGCAAATGAACAGACTTTCTCGTAGTGTTACAATTTCAGGTTTATCACAAAACAGCCTTCTCTAGTTTTGTCTTTATTCAACACAAAACTACGTTTTAAGTAAGAGTAAGGGTGGACAATGTTAATCGATATTGACAACTGAGAATGTTAAGGGTAGCATTATGAGTTGTGAGTTGTACAGATTGGTTCCAACCTTGTTCCTGGAGATCTAACGTTACCGTCCTGTATGTTTCCACTTCAACCCTAACAAAGCACACCTCATTCAACAGCTAGAGATCACGTTGAGCTGCTGATTAGTAGAATCAGATGTGCCGAATTAGTCTTGAAATCGCCAGGAACAGAGTTGGGGAGCATTGGCCTACAACAATTGGTTACTCAGAAATGCAACATACACTCAGCAATAGGTATGGTATCACCAGAGTCAGGCCTCGTGTAAACGCACAATTCACATTTGACTTGACCACAAAGTGAAGTTGGCTTTTTTTTCTTCTTCTTCATGATCCTTCCTCCAGTCCTGAAATTTTAGATTTTCCCTATAGGTCAATATCTGCTTCAACCAAAACCAACATGTTTAAATTAATCACGTACTGTTCATTGCATAGTCACCAAACGGGGGAAAATGGTTATTGGTATCTTTGGGTGTGGCTATGAAAAGTTAAATATGCAATTTGTGATGGATTTGATCAATTTCCTATTCTCTTCTATTTGATTTCAAATATTTTTTATTTGATTTGACCCACCCCCCATCCCATACATTCATACATTTTATTAAATCTAGCACTAATTCACAATTTTAGCATACATTGAACTATAAAAAGCATAATAAGGATTTGTCCAAAGTAGTAACATTAGTGGTTATCAGAAGGTGAGGAAATGATGAACAATGGTACATTTGCTATGTAAGTTAAAAGCGTAATAAACTGTGTTAGAACATAATGTTGTATAGCTACCTGGCCCTGTCAAGCTCACCTTCATGACTTGCTCCAGTGGTCAGCAACTGGCTAATGAAGAATAATGTTTTTTCTCTCTCCATTCACTCCCATTGCATGGCGACAGAGGTCTCAAAAGCACACTTTTAGCACATAAAGGAAGGCAAACAACATGGATAATGCCAATATACAAAATCACAACATCTCTTTGAAACGTTTGAACCAATTTTTGATTGATTTTGATTTTGAGGAACTATTTTCTGAAAACGAACAACTGTTGCTAGCTTCTTTGCTGCTCGGTTTGTTTACTAACGCACGCTTCAGGAAGTGAGTGGAACCGTTACGGGCGCAAGAACGAAACAAGGAAGTTAATAAGCTAACGACCGGATCTTCTTCCAAACCTTTGTTTGGAAAAAGTGTAAAATATCATGAATGGAGCTTTTTATCTTTTCAAACGCCTGGATGTCGTTTTTTTTTATTATATTATACCGCGTTGTTTTTGTTGTTTATGTGCTAAAAGTGTGCTTTTTTTTGCCTGTTTCGCGCCATGCAATGGGAGATGGAGAGAGAAGAAAAAACATTTATTTTCGTTTGCCAGTTTGCTGACACTGGAGCAAGTCATAAAGGCAAACGACTCATATCGGGGCCAGGTAGCTATAAGACATTATGTTCTAAATAAGTTTACTATGCCTTTAATATTGTTTGATTGGTTGGTTTGTGGTTCTGGTGATGCCATGCTTAAGCACCTCAAGCACAGAACATAGTCCATAACTCCTTTTGTAACAGGTTTTACACTCACACATGTGCAGATACATTGCTGTTTGATCTAGCACCTAGCAGGCCGAGTTATTTTATAACTAATCTAACCCGTGCATGTGATGTTATCAGCTGTCTGCTAATCACCAGATTAATTTTTAAATATTTTTATTGTTTTAATTCAGGAAGAAGTCAAATTGAAAATCAAAGACCTGAATGAGCACATTGTTTGCTATCTATGTGCAGGCTACTTCATCGATGCCACAACCATCACAGAGTGCTTGCATACATGTAAGTGAGAAATCGGCATCATGTACTTATCCAGCAGTAAGTGCAAATCGGCCCCAGTTAGGCTAGATGCTGTCTTCCTAAACACATTTTCTGGAGAGATGTTCAAGTGTCCATCAAGGTTAATGATTCAATTTAACCATACAGTAATTTCTCTTTAACTGAAACCTAAGAAAATGTTGTTTTTGTGAGTATTGTGGCACTGCACTAACTGTTGCCCTCCGGTGGCAATATTATGAGCCTAGATGGACTCAATGGCCTGTTAACTTCATTAAAGTCTTCGAATATATCTAAATATTTCCAGTGACAAGCCCTGTTCTCTTCTCTCCCACTGCAGTCTGCAAGAGCTGCATTGTGAAATACCTCCAGACAAGCAAATACTGCCCAATGTGCAACATCAAAATCCATGAAACGCAACCCCTGTTAAATCTGAAACTGGACAGAGTGATGCAGGACATTGTCTATAAACTGGTCCCAGGATTGCAGGAGAGTAAGTACAGCCTCCCGAGCTCATCGGGTCAGTACAGGCAGCACTAGTCCTGTTGCCGGCAGTCTAGAGCCTGAAACCATCACTCTGCTGCCAGATATGCAGTAGATATGGATGGATCACTTGAAGGGTTGTTTATCCTGACATATTTTTCCATAGAGTTCAACAGGAAAATGAGTCAGGAGAAACAACCCTTAAAGTGATCCATCCATATCTACTGTATATCTGGCAGCAGAGTGATGTTTTGAGGCTTGTTTGATACCGCAGACCCTTGATGTCTTACAGCCATTTAACTAACCATGGGTTCCATACTATTCCCATACTATAATTTACAGCTTAATCTAGCCCCACCCCCCAATTCCCATAGAGATCCATTCAAATGCAGAGAAGTTATAGTATCGCTTGTCAGAGTACCTGGAAATAAGAAAATAAGATATCCTTTTGTACCCAGTCATGATCACCTGTTTACCTGTGGAATGTTCCAAACAGGTGTTTTTAGAACTTTTTTTATTTTTTTTTTTTTTTTGCCCCTGTCTTTTTTGGAATGTGGTGCAGGCATCAAATTTGGAATTAGCGTATATTTACAAAAATCAATAAAATTAATGAGGTAAAACATTACATACAGGTGCAGCTCAAAAAATTTTAATATCGTGAAAAAGTTCAATATTTTTTGTCACTCATTTCAGAAAGTGAAACTCATATATTATATAGATTCATTACACATAGTGAAATATTTCAAGCCTTTATTTCTTGTAATTTTGATGATTATGGCTTACAGCTAATGAAACCCAAAATTCAGTGTCTCAGAAAATTTGAATATTTTGCTTTAACATATTTTTAAAGTATCATATTTAATATTTGGTCGCATATCCTTTGCATGCTGTTACTTCCTGAAGTCTGTGACCAATCAACATCAAAAGACTCTCGATATCTTATTTTCAGGTACTGTTACAAGCGATACTATAAGCTCTCTGCATTTGAACTGATCTCTATGGGAATTTGGGGGTGAGACTAGATTCAGCTGTAAAGCTGCCAGATATGGAGTAGATGTGGATGGATCACTGCAAGGGTTATTTCTCCTGACTCATTTTCCTATAGAACTCTATGGGGAAAAAAGTCGAGAGAAACAACCCTTAAAGGGATCCATCCACATCTATTCCATATCTGGCCGCAGAGTGATGGTTTGGGGCTCGTTTGACACCTTAGACCCTTGATGACGTACAGCCATTTCGCCAGTCATGTGTTCCATACTGTACCAGCGTAATTTACAGCTGAATCTAGTCTTACCCCCCAATTCTCATAGAGATCAGTTCAAATGCAGAGAGGTTATAGTATCGCTTGTAACAGTACCTGAAAATAAGATATCGAGAGTCTTTTGATGTTTATTGGTCACAGACTTCAGGAAGTAACAGCATGCAAAGGATATGCGACCAAATATTAAATATGATACTTTAAAAATATGTTAAAGCAAAATATTCGAATTTTCTGAGACACTGAATTTGGGTTTTCATTAGCTGTAAACCATAATCATCAAAATTACAAGAAATAAAGGCTTGAAATATTTCACTCTATGTGTAATGAATCTATATAATATATGAGTTTCACTTTCTGAAATGAGTGACAAAAAATATTGAACTTTTTCACGATATTCAAATTTTTTGAGCTGCACCTGTATATTTTCTTTGTACTATTTTCAATTAAATATATGTAAAAGAGAATTTAAAACTTACTGCTTTCTGCTTTTACGTGCATTTTACATACTGTCCCAACATTTTTGGAATTGGGGTTTGTACTAAATGTAATGTAATATAATGTCTGGGGTCCAGACCTAGTGGGTAAATTAAGTATGAGAGATTGCTTTCTTCAAATTTGATATACCAGCATTGAGTTAACTGGTGAGGTGCCTCTTTTCACCTGTTCCCCATGACTTGTAGCTCCAGTTCGGCCTGAGTTGATATCCCCATTGCTAGCATAGGTAGATGATAAATATGGAGATTTCAGAGGACATTTTTGAGTATACTATTTCAAAGGTGATCAGTACATACTTGTTTTAAGGTACTGCAACAGCTATGTTTAAATTTTTTTTTTTTTTTTTAACTTCGACTCACAGGCAGCACAACAAACTGTACCTTTGCTTAGGCTTTACATTTCAAATGTATTTTGTATTTCAGGATACATTTCAAATGTAAAGCCTAAGAAAAGGAGCACAGTTTGTTCTTGTAATTTGACTGTTAATTCTAATTTTTTTTAAATCCCTTTTTACGATTTTGATTTGTGCATTATCATTGTTTTAAACAAGTCATATTTTACATATTGAGCACCTAATACCAATTTTTCTTTCTTCAGTGTTTCAGACACAAACATTGTTAGTTAGCCAACTAGTTTTATACATTTTGTAGCCTTTGGGTTGGCAGCGAGACGGCGACACAGGTTAGACAGGTGAATCATGTCTGAATTGCTGCCTCAAATTGGAGCTCTGCCTACTCAAGGTTATGATTAGTCGCAACTTCCAAATGGGCTGTTGGCAAAGCACAGCCTTTGGAACTTAGGTGGACTCATCTTCCATCAGCGTGTCAACCTGGTCGGGCTTAGCCAGTTAAATATAGGCTTAGGTGAGGGCAAACTGATCCTGAATCAACTGCTTTTTTCACTTATTGGTTCAGTATTGTCTTAGGCAGGACAAGCAAATCAACTGCTGGTGATGCAAGCACTTTCCATTGGATGCGTTCTTTTCTGAAGCAAATGTATAGCTCACAAATGTATACAGTGACAGTCTCAACCTTATTTTAACGTTTTCCCTCTTGAACCAGGTGAGGACAAGAGAATTAAAGAATTCTACCAGTCACGTGGCCTAGAACGAATCATCCAACCCTCTGGGGATGGTATGTAGATTTAACCTTTCTGAGACCAGCAATGCATTCAAATAATATGAAATGGGTTGGTTATGTGACCGCTTTGAGCCATTTACGATGTGATTGTGATGGATGATGCAGGTTAACACGGTGTGTGTGTGTTTCTCAGATGCAGTACCAGATGCAGCAGGCCTGCCTTACACCAGCTTTGATCACTCAAAAGCCCACTTCTACAGATATGACGAACAGGTCTCGCTCTGTCTGGAGAGACAAAGGTAACTCCACTTCTAGCGACTCGTTCTGCACTCTTGAGATCAATTATAAATAGTTTCTTGTATTAAGCTTTTTCTGTGTATTTCACTTCCATAAGAAAAATACTCATATTTTCCATACCTGTCAACATTGGGCTTTGAAAATAAGGGAGATCAGTGTTCGCGGACTCTGAACCCTCTAGGGGGGTCCGGGGGCATGCCCCCCTTGGAGAAAATTTTGTAAATTTGAAAGTTAAATGCATCAATCCTTGCATTACGACAGGGGTGCCCACACTCGGTTCTGGAGATCTACTCACCAGGTGACTTTACTGCTTTCCCTACAATCTCAGAGCAAAGAGGATTGGGTTAACTAGTTAAATTAAGGAGGTCATTACAATCGGGTGGTTAATTACCTGGTTGAAAGTAAAACGTTCAGACTACATTTATTTCAGAATAGTCACATACAGTCACATACACATACGCATAAAATAAGTTGCCTAAAGTATTTAACTCGATCCACTTTGCCCCTAGTGATGAGACGTATCCATCTCAATTACAGTATTCATGTTTGTCTGAAACGATAAACTACAGCTTTAAGAAAACTGTGAATGTTGACGCAGAATTGTTTAAAAGGGTAGCCGCTTGCGAAAACCTCAGCTTCTCCAGTTACACTACAGGGTAATACAATAAGTGGGTGCTATTCATAGCCAAAATCACGTATGACCCTTGTCTCGCCACAGCCTCAGACTTTAAAATGCACCATTTATACACGCTAAGAAAATCATGTTCAGATATAGAAACGATAATATTTTTTTAAAATGTTGTAGCCTACAAATAACATTAAGCATTCGCCCTATTCCCTTGCTTACTGTAGGCTACTATATACAGTAACGTTAGCTACCAGTACCTGATGCACTTTCAGTTTAGAAGACACCAAATTTTTTTCTCCAAAATCTCTCGTATAAACCAAGTACTTACCAGTATATTCAGCTACAGCTGTTTTCTGATTAACTCTGAAGAGTTACGTTTCGTCCCGTACAGGCAACAACTTCACGGTTCGCACAATGCAAATGTCGCAAGCACTCTGCTGCTCAAACTGACTTCTCGAGACTCGAACCAAGACAAGTATGCTACTTACTGTACTGTGCAGCATACTGCCACCTGTTGCACTGGAGTGGGTATAGCACGGCTTTACTGACAACACGGCTCTACAGAAGCATCCTGAGCAGGCCGATTCTAATTATTCAACATTCCATTGTATATAAATATATAAAAGCTAAATACGGGAGATTCAAGGGAGAAAATACCAGACAGCAGGAGAGGGAGTTTAAATACAGGAGAAACCTGGGAGGAAATATGGGAGGGTTGACAGGTATGTACTGTTCCAGTGCATGGATGAGCCCCATGGTTCTGTATTAAATCAAACCAATATCTGTGTGAACTTGACTTGTGGTCTTTACTGTGAAAAGAGTCATGCATCGCATGCTTCGGAAGAGTGCATCTGTTTGTCTGCGCTCTTCCAAATCAACAAATGAGGTCCCCATTAAACCATGTGATCCCCCACCTTATCAACGATTTAATATGGCAAATCACGATTGGGGACAGTACATTAAGAACTGGTGCACCTGGTAGTCAGTGTCCAACTAATAACATTGTTGCTGAGAACATGAATTGACTGGAAGACGGAGCTGTACTAATGCAGCTCCACAGTTGTTCCTTGTAACATCTATTAAACCAGATTATCACGACAAATCCAGAAATAGAGATTGAATTGCCGCTCAATGCCCTTTTATGCACAGGGACTTAACCACATATTGTGTATTGAATACAGACACAACTTTGTTTTTCAAGAAAATAGCTGCAACGGTAACGAAAGGCCATGTGACTTAGATATTAGTTGACATGTTTCGGTAAAATTGTAGCTAGATTGCTTTAATGGTCATCATGAATGCAAGCGGTGCAGAAACCGTTACTGCAACCATTACGCCACTGTGAAACGCATTCTTTTTTTATTGATTTGTCACAAAGATCGTGGTTGTTTCCGCTGCAACTTTTTCAACAATATTTTTGAATTGACCAGCATATGCAAAAAAGAGATGCTCCTTTTGTGTTCAAATACTTTCATGATTGACAATAAAGTACAGATCACCAAACAAGCAAGCACTGCAAACTGCAAAACTGGCCACACTTTGTAAATCAAACTGGCTTGGAAACAGTTGTTCTGGAAAGTTATGTTCATATTCTTTAACTGAGTTTAACAATGGAGGTATGACTTTTAACAATCCTTATGTTATTTCTTGTGAATTCAATAACTTTTTTGTTAATATGGGCTCCTCTCTTTTAAAAAATATTGGGAAATCTAGAGGAAATCCACTGGAATTCTTAAAAGGTAGCTTCCCTCCTCTTCTCCAGTTTGAAAAAACTGATAAAGTTGAAATGTTGGAAATAATTAGTAACTTGAAAGTATCTACAGCAGGCCATGACGATATTGGTGCTTCGTTGATTAAATCAGTGTCTTTATCTATTGTTGATCCATTAGTGTATATTTGTAACACTTCTCTGCAAACTGGGGTTGTGCCTAAAGATCTAAAAATTGCTAAAGTTATCCCACTGCATAAATCTGGGGATACTAAATCTTTTAACAATTATCGACCAATTTCTATCCTACCATGTTTTTCTAAAATTCTAGAAAAGCTGGTTTACAAAAGAATGTTATCTCATTTAGATAAATACAGTATTTTATATGAGCACCAATATGGTTTTCGAAAAAATCATTCTACGGATATGGCCCTCCTACAGTTGGTTGAAAAAATTTATACAGCCATTAATAACAATGAATATGCTTTAGGCATTTTTTTAGACTTATCCAAAGCCTTTGACACTGTCGACCATTACATTTTACTTTCTAAATTGCATCACTATGGTTTTCATGACTTATCATATAGTTGGCTAGCTAGCTATGTTCATAATCGTGAACAATTTGTGTATGCCAATGGATGTGCCTCAACGAGAGCTAAGTTAACATGTGGTGTCCCTCAGGGGTCTATACTTGGACCGTTGTTGTTCCTCATTTATATGAATGATCTTGCTACTGTGTCTTCTTCTTTACTGCCAATTCTTTTTGCGGATGATACCAATCTGATTTTGGCTCATAAAAATTTTGAGTCACTTATTAATGAAGCTAATACTGGGCTGACCAAATTCTCTGAATGGTTCCAGTTAAATAAGTTAACATTAAACATTAAAAAATCAAATTTTATTGTATTTACAGGCAAAAACAAAAACTATTGTAGATCTAGTGCTAAGATTTCAATTGGTGGTAATGATATGATCCAGACTTCATCCACTAAATTTCTTGGAATCGTGATCGATGAAAAGTTATCCTGGAAGGAGCACATACATCTAGTTAATAATAAAGTAATGAAATCTATTGGTATCATCAGAAAAATTGGTGGCTTGGTTAATCAGAATTGCCTTCGTATTCTATATTACAGTTTAATTTATCCATATCTTAGCTACGGCAACATTGTTTGGGCAAGTACTTACCCTACTAATCTACATAAATTGCTCTCTACTCAAAAGAAATTTGTTAGAATAGCCACCTCCTCCAATTACTTAGCTCCATCTGCTCCTCTGTTCAAGAAACTTCACATTTTATCTATTCACAACATTAACATTTTCCAATCATGCATATTCATCTATAAATTTAAATATCTCCCAAATAAGCTGCCAAAATCTTTCAATGATTTTTTTAAGGCTAACTCTCAAATCCATTCATATATCACAAGACATTTTGATAACTTTCATCCCCCTTTCTGCCGTACCACACATAGTCAATTCTCTTTCAGTTACAGAGGTTCCTTACTCTGGAATGCTCACCTTCACATAGCCAAAACAACATCATCTCTTAGTAATTTCAAACACGGATTGAGGGCCAGCCTAATTAACCAAGCCTCCTACTAGCTTTTTTTTAAAGATGTAATGTAGCCTCTTCCAGTTATGCACAAGCACTCACGTCACACACACCCATTTCCACGTTCACACTCACATACACACACCTACCCACATACACATTCTTACTGATTTCTTTTGACTATCTTTTCTTTTAATTTTTCATGTTGTTTTTCTGATTGTATATATTATAGCACTGTATTACTGTCTCCTGTCTATTTTATTGTATATTATTGTATTTGACTGTATGATATTCGGTGAGGTATCTTTATAAGCCCATTCGGGTTTCAAACCTCTCCGGCACCTGCTTTCTGTTTCACTTTGATATTGTTTCCTGTTTTGTGTTTTTTATTATGGTGCAAATAAATAAATAAATAAATAAATAAGAACCCAGATAGTACAAACCGCAATTCTAAAAAAAGGGACAGTATTTAAAACGCACATGAAAGCATAAAGCAGTGATTTGTAAATTCTCTTTTACATACAGTGCCCTCCACTATTATTGGCACCCCTGGTAAAGACTTGAAGGGTTTCTTCTCCTGACTTATTTTTCTATAGAGTTCAATAGGGAAATGTGTCAAGAGAAACAACCCTTAAAGTGATCCATCCATATCTACTGCATCTGGCAGCAGAGTGATGGTTTGAGGCTCGTTTGATACCTCAGACACTTGATGACTTGTAGCAATTTTATCAACCATGTATTCCATACTGTTCCAGCATAATTTACAGCTAAATCTAGTCCCACCCCCCAATTCCCTGAAATTCCATTGAAATGCAGAGACGTTATAGTATCGCTTCTAAGAGTACCAGAAAATAAGATATCAAGAGTCTTTTGATGTTGTTGGGTCACAGACATCAGCAAGTCATGGCATGCAAAGGATATGCGACCAAATATAAAAAAATATTACTTTATTCTATATATAAATGCAGGGGTGCCAATAATTGTGGCACATGTGGTTTTGTTAAAAATAATTATTTGTTGATGAGGGATTTTTTTTTCTCATAGTAAATTTATTTCAATTAAAGGTTGGATTTTTCTCATTTTTTCAGTGTGAGATTAAGCAAATTCACCAAACGGTTAATTTTTTATAACCCTTTTTACTCATCTTTACCAGGGGTGCCAATAATAGTGGAGGCACTGTATATTTAATTGAAAACAGTACAAAAAAATATATTTAATGTTTTACCTTATCAACTATTGATTTTTGTAAATATACGCTAATTCCGAATTTGAGGCCTGCAACACGTTCCAAAAAAGACGGGCAAAAATGAATAATTTTTTTTTTAAAGACAGCTGTTTGGAACATTTCACAGGTAAACAGGTGATCATGACTGGGTATAAAAGGATATCTTATTTTCTTTTCTTATTTTCAGGTACTCTTACAAGCGATTCTATAACCTTTCTGCATTAGTATGGAACACATGGTTGGCTAAATGGGTGTAAGTCATCAAGGGTCTGAGGTGTCAAACGAGCCTCAAACCATCACTCTGCTACCAGATATGCAGTAGATATACAGTAGATGGATCACTTTAAGGGTTGTTTCTCCTGACTCATTCTCTTGACTATGGAAAAAGGAAATCATGTGTTGAAATCAAGTGAGTGAGGCATGAAATGTTCCATGTGGGCAGATTTTTCAAGATGTTACACGGATATCTACAAAATTAGGAAGTTATAGGTGTAGACTTCTATCACATTATCTGCAGAGTGACCAATTCACCTTACTTTACGGCCAGACGAGGTGCAGTCATTTTGGCAGCCAACTCTCAAATGATATACAGTTCCCCCCATGCGAATTGGGGTTTGATCCGTAACAATGGCACTTTTGTTCCTTCTCTATCTGTTACCCTCTTTGCTTTCTACCTGCCTAAATAAAGCAAAAAAACAGGGGTAGATTGTCCCTCTCCACTTTTACCATAACATAAAAAGGATTTTAGAGTGAAGTTATTTTGTTTTTTAAGAGGCTAAGCTTATCTGGTGCACTGGGTGTAAATTGTTGGTTGAACAGGAAACCCTTCAGTTTGCAGGCCCCTGCCGTGAGGAACAGGGAATATAGAGAGAAGCTTCTTTGCATTCCGCCTCACTAACCAAGAGCTTCTACTACTGCCTGTAGACATTAGAATTAAGAATGACTGTGTTTATCCACTCATGAAAGCGGTTACACGAATAATCAATGGCCTGGTTTAAGTGTTTTTGACACGATTCCATGACAGTGCCTGACGGACTCCACCAACCCCCTCCACCCGCTCCTCAACCCCAGCACCGTTCTCAGTGATTACTTTCCTCATTACTTTCTGTAAACAGAAAGTGGTGCTCGCCAATCAATACCTGTAAAGAAAACAGGCCCCCGCTCGGCTATCGACTTTCCCGCCGCCGTGCAACAACGCAAGCTCATCTCTCAATCCTGCTAATGCCAGACGGTCGCACTCGAGCGAGATTAGTGGTGTTAAAAACATCAACTAAGCCAAAACCAAACATGCTGTTTGTAATGGGCTGGGTGCTCGCCACATCACTAAAATAATGGCTAGAAGTAAGCACTATAGTCATGCATACTTTTTTATTTTATTTTAAAGGCTGGTTATTGAACTGGGTTCAAAGGTATTTAATGCTTTTATCCTGTAGACTTAGTCTGGACTGCGCTACTTTTAGTGTTTTTTTTTTTTTAATGATCATGATTTGGGTCATATGACCCGTCTCCCTATTGTTCGTTACATCTCAATAGCCAAGTGATTAACGACCTGAATGGACAGTGTGCATTTAACTTTATTTTGCTGAAGTTCAATTTGTAATAGCAATCAATACTTCAGTCCCACCTCTCTGAACCGCTCCCCTTGTCAATGTCTGTTAACTCTCATAATAAAAGAAATAGATTTTTTTTCCCGTACAGACAGATGTCAGTCGTCTCTTAGCTCACTGACACGTACGTTATTCGGTTAAAGGAAAGCGAAACGGCTCGGGATTTAAATTGGGATCGATCAACTGACACCCCTAATCCAGGGAGCGATTCCACCGAGTGCAAAGTGTAACGGTATACCTCACTAGCGCTGCTGCCTCTTAACTGGAGAAATGCCAGCCAAGCCACAAACCCATATTCAGTACATGTAACATAATCACCACTATTCAAAGACAGCTTTTAATACACTCCCGTTTTGTGATTTTTTTTTACAATTATTGGGTTGGAGGATGACGATGCATATCATTTAAAAATAATAATAATAATAATGAATTATTGAATGATGCGTTCATTCTGTTTAACCACTTTTCTTTTTAATTAGGGAAAAGGGCAAGTGGGCAGAACTAATGTTGTGCTTGTGGCTTGTGTAAGCAGCCACCTGCTGTTCGCTGCGCTGGGCTGACCTGCTAATGCTTGTGCAGCTGCTCGCTGGTCACTCTTGTGCCAGTGAACACTGTCAGTGCTGCAGTTTCATTTTCGTACCATCTCCGGGTGGTGGCTGCTATAAGGCGCTTACGCTGTATTTTTCCTCTTGTTACAGTGGTTTATCTTCGTCGGCTGGGAAAGATAAGAGCAAGCTGACACTACAGGTAAGGCCTCTCTCTTCAGGCCCTTTTTCAGTCTCAGACTTGGTCCTGTGGTCACATGGTTGGCCCTAGAGTCACAGCCTTGGTCTTGTAGTCACAGGGTTGGCCCTATGGTCACAGCCTTGGTCTTGTAGTCACAGGGTTGGCCCTGTAGTCACAGCCTTGGTTCTGCGGTCACAGGACTGGCCCTGTGGTTACAAGCTTGGCCCTATGGTCACAGGCTTGAGCCTCGGCCCTGTTCATTCCTGGCAATGGCTTGAGGGTCCACAGTGGCTTTGCCCTGTCGGGTAGGCAAGGCTTGAGTCGATTTGAGTTACCACCTCCCAGAAATATGGCAGTTGCACATAGGCTAGCATCAAAAATGATCCTTATTGGCGTCCATAGCAATCACATACCATTAGTCAGCAGTTGTCAGCATGTTATTAACACTCCAAATTTCCAAAGTTTCCAGTTAAGTTAATTACTGGAGCCTTGTGTAAACCAAAACAATAGGAGCCATAATGAAAACACTACAGTACATGAACCAACTTTTGGTGTCACCTTTCTTAGCTTGTTATTTTGGTAGTGCATGCTGTGTTCTGTATTTTTATGTGTATGAATATTTGCACATGCGTGTGCATGCAGGTGTGTTTGTATGGCTGAATGGGCATGCGCATACATGCTTGCATGTAGGTTACACACAGTGAGATTTTATAAAGCACACAGGTGTAGATGCTGTTTCTGTGTAATGTGTGTCCTGTGTGTGACTATGTGCATCTTTGTCACTGTGTTGGTGTGGTCTCCAAGTATTCTATTTTTGACAGTTTTTAAAACATTTTTATAAACATCTCTCTTCCTTTGAGCTGAACATGTCGTTTCGGGTGGGTGTTGTACTTATTATAATTTTTTCCTCTTTTCTCTGCCTTGATTTGTTATCGCTAATAATGATGCTGCCACGCTCAAGGTTAAGATGTGCCTGGCAGTGTTTATACAATTAGTAGATCAAAGACGACCGGCTGCTTTGTTTGAATCCAGAATCTACGTCAGATCTGGAGCCAAATGGAATTGGCTTGTTTTGTCCTGTGATTTTGTTTCTGGTAGCAGATGTGGTGTTTTACAGATTTCAGATTTTCATATTTCACTAGCGTAACTGGGTCACGTTAGACGAGGCAAGCGACCAGGCATTCTGTAAAACTTTAAACAAAAAGCAGGGGTCTTTAAAACTGTGTTTAAATTCTGTGCACGGATCCAAGCGGGAAACGGCTCACATAATTTGAACGTACGATGATGTGCAAAAGAAGGTACGCCCAGTTGCACTTACTTTTTCCACAGAAGGCTTCTGCGTATTTTTGGATGAAAAAAAAGCACGGGAGCCCTCACGCAAAGGAGATGGTGCGTTATCTAAAGAACGATGCAATTAAACAATAGCTGGTAGACCTGTTTACTTTATTTATATTCAAACACAGTGCGCATGCAAACGTTTCGGGCTCAGCCTTCACCAGCGCATCATAAAGAAAGGGGATCAAGTCTGGATTTTATACATGCAAACATTACTGGCTGCAACATCACAAGTGTAAGGAATCACCATATCAACCAATCGGGTGGCTTCCCGATTCAGGATGTGCCGATTCAAGACGATCTTTTGAAGACATGTCTTGAAATTTTCATGACACTTTCCCAAAGGATATCGTGGAGTGAATATTTCAAGACTCACTTTCACGATGAACTTTGCGTAACACAGGCCCGACAGGTCGATGTAGAAAAGCCGATTCACACAACATCACACATCATTAACAGCCACTTTCCCAAAAGCATCGTGGTGTTATGATCATCTTTGAATATTTTTTTTCTTTGCTTTTCATTATTAATCTGATCAAACCTAATTAACTGACATAAAATAAGACTGAGACAGAGAAGAGCGAGAAAAAAAAACAAGGAAAGGAAAACAAAATGGATTATCGTAACTACATGATGCTTTTGGGAAACTGATAGGATCCGTTTATTGCTCTCTACATTTATTTAAATAATTTAGCCTATTGTGAATGTACAATACATGTCAGCAGAGGTCACAATAAGTCTTTATAAACCCTATGGTGGGATAATTTATTACACCTGCTCTAGACTAAGTACCTACTACTATTATTATTGTTATTGTTTTTTAGAGGTCTATCTATCTATCGCGTAGATTAGCGGCCTCTGTCTGCAGAGGTGGGACTTGCACGTAGTACCGCATCTCAAGACACTGTTGAGATTCCATGACTAGTTTGTTGTTGTATTGAACTCACGACACATTTCGCGATCTCTGAGTTACGAGCACTTTCGGGAAAGCGTCGTGAATGGCAAGTATATTGTCGCGACACGTTTCACGACATACTTATCGCTACGACATGCTTTGGGAAAGCCACCCCAGATTGATGGCTTAAGTCATTGAAATAACTGGAGCTGAAGGGTAACAGTCCTTACAATAATTATGAATTAGCTAATCAATCAACAGCATCAAATAACTTTTTAATTAGCCAAACATCATCATTACATTCTCAAAAGGACAAAATCTATATAAAAACGGAAATGAGAGGGCTGAAGTAGAGAATCGTAATCATTTAGAGAGAGAGCTTATGCAAGGAACACACTCAAATTGGTCATATACAGTATATATACAGTATATAGTGTATATATCCAAAATGCTTCTCGTCTCAGCAATTTATTGTCCATTTAATTTTGGGTGAATAAATAATGACAAGTAAAATCTGTAATGTGTTAGATGAGGTTCGAATTATCAACGGTTTGAACTTGGGGAGGGATCGTTATATCGTTGAGGGTTAGTTATATCGTAGTGTATAAATCCACAGGTTTGAAAAAGGGTGTACTGTCTTTTCACATCACTGTACCTTACTCGGGAAGGCTGCAAGATGATTCACAGACAGCAACAGTCTTGTGGAAAACAGTCCATGAACAAGTGTGATTTATAGAAGTCCCATTAATAATTAAGAAGTACAATTTTCCCCCAGTTTTTAAATTTTTCATGCACTGTTAAATATTTCAGCACTTTCAGTTCGGGTATAAGAAGAAGATAATCTTCACATATTTATTTTTCTATATTTTAGATTTCTGCCTATACTGTCATATCCTCCAACTGAAAACCCAGTAACAATAATAACAATAACAATAATAATAATAATAGTAATGATACATTTATTATGATTATTATTATTAACCACAACAATAATAATCATCACAATAATAATCATAATCACAATATTGATGATAATAATAATAATAATAATAATAATAATAATAATAATAGTATCTACCCTTAATTAGTTAAACAAAAACATTTGAACCTTAGTAATGGTTTTCCTTTCACTGGTTCTGAAATCATGGTGTTATCATAATGTCTGGCAGCAGAGGTCACTACCATCATTGCATCTTGTAGCCATAAAAGCACAAGTCTATTCTTCATTGTGTTTTGTATTCATAGCAACTCTAAAAGAACATGACCAGAACACTGAAGCACAACCCGGCCCTGTGAGGTTTTAGTTCTATCACAACTGTTAATGGCCGAACTGACGCAGTTCATTTGTCATCGGTAGTGCCACTTTAGGGGCCACATGTAGAAAACTGAGTAAAAGAATGCGTAAAAGAACGCTCAGGGTGAAAGTCAGAAATCTGCTTTAAAATAAAAGTTTTGCATTTTCTACCTCTGCCTTTCTGTCACGGTGTCGCCATATCACACGGACTCCAAACGTTGTGTATGTATGGTGTCCATCGTGTGCAGAGGTACGCAGATTCTCACAGCACGTGTTATATTATACATATAATGTATAATATAATACAGCTTGCGCTGCTTTCTGAGGCATTTTTCTGCTCAGCACTGTTTATACATGTGGCCCCAGGTGTCCATTTCAAATTGGACAATAGCTCTAAAACCAGCAGGACTATGATTAGCAAATCTAGGACATACTGTATTACAGCATTAGCTGAAGCCCTTATCAGGGTGAAATACACCGTTTTACTATTTAGCCATGTAATACCGCTGGCTATTCACTATGGGATTTCTGTACCTTAGTCATCTGTACTGCCCCAGTGAGGATTTGAACCATCAAGGGCAAGCTCCTTGGTCAAACCTCTGTGATTCTGCTGCATGTTAAGAATATCAGTATACAGTCAATGTAATTTATAATGGGAGTCTGTTGTGGTGCAGAAGGAGGCTTTGACTGCTAGTTCTGCATTGCTACCTGACAACAGAGAAGCTCACTCTGCAAGGCCCAATCATCTTCCCTCATCTTCTCAGGTCATTAGTTACCAAATATCTTGAACACAGGGGACCAATTAAACCTAATTATTGATCCAAGCGGGCAATTAAGGACTGTTGCGCAACGCGCCCCTGCAAATCGACTTAACGGATGAGGGGGCCTCCTTCGTCATCAGACCGACCTCGTGTCCTCGTCAGATCCATACAGGCCTCCCACCGGAACGTACCAAACGGATATCTGCACACTTCAATACTCCCGTGAACACAGGACAGCACGTCAGTCAAGTCCCGCACGCCTGCAAACAGCGAACAGTGCCCTCACAGGGGAGCCCAGGAGCAAGGGAACACAATGACTTCTCGTTGCCCTTCTTCATCAGGCCAGATTCGGGTAGCTGAAAATTGAGGAGCAGTTCGGAAAAACAATCACAATTTGATAGTCAGGGGCTTCTCAACCCTGGTCCCAGGGAGCCCATTTGTGTTCTGGCTTTCGGTCCAACTTTAATTGCAATTCCTGAACTATAAAGAGCTGGTAATTGCTTTTAATTAGACACTTTTAATGTCTATTGAGGGATGATTTACCTCCAGATCTGGATGCCCAGTTAGTAGTTACTGAAGCTAAACCATTAGTGGAAAATGAAGTAACAGGCTGCCTCACCTGCATTATGTCAATCAGTTTTAGTACAATATTATGGAACTCAAGCACGTTTTTAACCTGAGAGAAGAGACTGGTTTGAGCGAAAACCAGCATGCACCGGGGTACAAGTATTTGGATCCCCTATGACGGCCTTTTCTGTACATTTTAAACATTTAATGGTCTTATTCTTACCTTCAATAACACCTCAAATTTGGACCCAGCGTTCAATTGCTGTATATTCCGTCATAATCTAAGAGAGCAGCACAGAGTGCCAAAAGAGGCCATTGACCTTAGAGACCAGGCGATCTGTGCAGACTTTGTATCTGAGGATAAGCAGTAGGGAAACTGCCTCAAGTGTGGTTTGGAAAGTGAAGGCTAAACGGCTTTGATTTATTTGACCCTGTAAAAGTACAAACGTTGAGTTTCCTATGGAAATGTGTTTGAAGTTTCACAGACTTGCTTTTTAGCCCTTTTCAAAAACCTTGTTTTTTTTTAAAGGCACCATGGACCGTCACCTGAAGAGTCATCATCAGAATCATCCTTACCATAAGGATCATTCAGTGTCTATTTTGAATTTGACAGTTAAAATTGGGAGCATTTGGAAAATTAACCCCTCGAGGGAAAAAGATGTCGACTGTGCTCATGCTAAATCATTGGTTGGACATGGCTAGCTTGTATAAATCGGGTCAAACACTTTTCCTGTGGTTTGCCTTTATACTGAACCTCGGGTGCATAACCAGCCCACCCCTCTCTCTCCCTCTGCAGCAGAAGTTTGTTCGGTGCTCAGCACGGGCGGAGGTGCGCCACCTGAGGCGAGTTCTGTGCCAGCGGCTGAGTGTGGAGAAGAGCCAGGTCAGTACGAGAGGCGTAGCAAAAGCAACCGCACAGAAACCCGATAAGGAACTGAGGGAAAACGGCAAATTAAGACATTACACCAGACATAGGTGCAGGTAAAGGCACATGAAAATGACGCAAAATGCTTTTCAGTCAAACCGTCGCCAGCGCTATTTACAAATAAAATGAAGAGCAAAAAAAAAACTTATACGTCAGACTAAGAAGGCCTGAGCGCAGGTCCTACGTCAACCGTCTTACGTCAACCGTCAAACACTAGGTTGCGAGTGCCAGGGCCGATTGGCCAGCAGGCATGCAGGGCCACGCACGATTGGTGCTTGTGTCGCCTAGAGAAGGGAGGGTTTCAGTCACCAGGATCGATCGATCTGTCAATCAATTAATCATTATATAGCACATTTTACAAAGGATTTGTCACAACACGCTTCAGAGTTTACCCTGATCTAAAGGATGATGGCGTCTCATCGCACAGCAGCAACCCCCGTCAATGGTACACCCATTGAGCTGTACGTGAAGTGTGCTGCTCCCAGTCACGTCTGTGTGAACCCAGCTTACCAACTGCAGTGCGATAAGAAGCGGCTAACGTCACATGATCCGTGCTTACCTGTCATGCGCTCTGCGAAGTCGATAGAGGTTGCAGCAGGAAGCGCTGATCATTCCCAATTGTGGGAAAATGGGGGGAAAGCATTAAAAAATGTTCCTTGTGCACTGCCAGGGCAAAAGCAGAATACATGTGCAATGCATTCTTTTGGACATAACTCTGAGGCTGTCTTTTTTCTGGCATCTGGACTTCAATAGCAGTTAGCTTTAATGACCACTATTTTCAGATTTCCGAATCAGATTTAATTTATTGAGCTTTCTACGGGAATTTGTCTTGCATGTGAGCGTGTTGAGTCAGATGTTTAACAGAGATAACATTTAAAACATATCAGAGAACATATATAGACCGCACAACGGGAATGACAATATAACATTTCAACAGACCGATAAGCTAGGGGGCTTTATTTGAATGGCAGAAATTGACAGCATGAACGTAATATGTAACTTACTGACAAAGGGATTTTTTCAGCCAAATGGATATGCTTTTCACGTATCTGCATTGATTAGCTTCTCAGTCGACAATGAAAACGGTCCATCATATATTTAAATGTTTTTGGATGTTGGGTGTTAATGCCTTCACTGCTATGACTTGGTTATAGCAGGGGCTCTTTACCTCACTGTCCAGGCAGTGAAAATCTCCGGGACTCATTTATACAAAATGTATAATTACGGAAACGTTGTCCATCATATTTTTTTGGCATTACAATTCTGATTCAACCCAATGAGGGTTTAGTATTTTATGAATGATAAACACAACTAAGTCTGACCGTGTACAGCAAGCACTAAAGAGGTGCGGCTAATAGGGCTTAGCAGCGCTGTTTGCCTCGTCTTCAGCGTATGGCCTTTTGTTCTACTGCAGGTCCAGATGTTCTTCAACAACGAGTCCCTGCCCGATCATATGACCATGAAACAACTGTGGCTCTCCCACTGGTTTGGCAAGGTACCGTACTTGAACCCCGAGCCAGAAATTCACGGCACATTCCTGCTTAATGTGCAGGGTGGGATGAGGCAGACGTTCAGAGACTCATTTAAGCAGGTCTTGCTTTTCTTTTTCACGCATAGCATTATGGGCTCTGTTAAACAAACCTTTCCGGACACTTTCTTCTGTTTATTTTTGAGCGAATCCTCCATCCCATGCTGGTTTTATTGAGATGGCACACACCACAGCGCTGCTCATGTTTCTCTACACGTGTTCATAAGTTTTCGTAGTATAACAATGAGCGCATACACACCTTGGAATTTACATTAAATGTAAAAAAAAAAAAAACGTTGATTACCCTTGTATATGTTGCCACGTACTTGCAGAATAAATGAATAGAACTGAATAAAGGCAAAGAGGGTGAATACATTTTTCACAAAGGGACAAATGATACTGTAATAGAATATTGATGAGAATAGTTTGTTTGGTGGTGCGAGCAGTGGAGCATCGAGTGGTACCAAAACTGACTCGTAAGAAAATTCTCAAGCTGTCAACAGCGTTCCCTCTGGATACACGTGTCATCGACATCCTCAAGACTCTCAATTCAAGGAAATGCGTATTCCAGAGCGCCCAGTTAATTTAGATTTGAACTTAACTTTAAAAAGTGAGACCAAGCGACTATGCTTATCTTTTCAGTTCTGTATCGCTTTTCGTTCATTTTCACAAAGTTCAGTTGCTGAAACTCATGATGTGTTTAGCTAAGTACTAGCTGAAATAATCTTATTAAATCAATTGCTTAAAGTTAATCACTTATTCGGCTCCTGTTTGTAAAATTCTAAATTGGAATAATCATAATGGCCACTAAAACCATTTTAATGCAGCAATGTGTTGCGCTGAAATACAAACTTCCAAGCTGTCCAACAGATGGAATGTAAAACTTGCAAATATATTTTATACAACAGTTAGTTCTGACTGCACGTTGTGATTGGCCAAGAAGCCTTCCATGAGTGCTGTTATACTGTATAACATCACATGGACCTCATCACAGGCCAGGATCACTCCGCTTTCTTTACATTCTAATTCATACATTTTATATATGTTTTTTCATATGTTCTGAAGGAACTATATTTGTTGGCGGAGCCAAATGAACAACAAAATAATAGTCTGTTGTCTCAATCATTACTTGATAAACTAGTAGAAATGTTGTATAAAAGCAATATCATGCTGGAGGGGTAGTGCCGTTATACTGTATATCACTGAGTATCTTCGGATAATCTAGGACCGAATCACAGCCGTGCTGATATACAGTATAACAACACTCATGTGACGTACAGTTTGTGAATCTATGAAGTGTTCTGCAGGGTCACAGTTCTTCTTCTTTCTTTTTCTGTTTAGGCACAGCCTTTGGTCCTTCACTACACAATCAAGGACAAGCGAACAAGATAGGACCGGTACCCTTTTTTTTTTTTTAAAAAGGGTGTTTTCTGATGTACATATTTTGTATTTTATATATTCTATTTTAATGATATTTCTGTACATATAAATATACTTATTTAGTTTATTCTTTGTTCTACTTTAAAGAAAAAAATAATAAATTTTGTGATAAGTGACAAACCGCCTTTGTGGTCTATTTGATATTTGAACACTTGATCATCTGTCCAGTCTAGCCAGAGTATATATATATATATTCACAACTTTTGAGTATGACTTTTGCAAGTCTTATATTGTTGAAACAAGACTTTCTGAAATTACTCAATTCAAGGATGAATTGTGGTATATTGAGAGGTGATAGTTTAATCTCATGAAAAACCCATTTTCGAATTATGCAATTAAAGATATTGATGTAGTCACAGGCAATTCACGTCTTGTTTAAAATGAAACTGCTACCGAAGTGATTTTACGCTACTACAAAATGCAATCGAGGATAGAATGTTAAGAAACCAATGTGGATACGGTAGCATTAGCGTAGGTGTGTCAGTAACCCAGATCCTTCACTGTAAAACACTGACCGTTTTGAAATGGATTAAAGATATAATTTCAGTGTATTGTTATCATACTATTTTCCGTTCAATGTATTAAAACGTTACAGGATAAATGTGAAGGCCATATCCCAGCGTTTACAGTTGTTTGTTGGTGTATTCAGCAAGACATTTCCGAAATAAATGCACATACGTGCACTGAAGAAGGTCCACTAGGTGGCAGACTCTGCGTACAAGACCGAATGGAAACCAGTCTTTTGTATTCATAGTGAGAAAACACGTGGGGTCACCAGCCTATTTCAGTGGATTCTTAAGGATATTTTAATGCCATTGCTCTTCTTTATTAATGGGATTGTGCTGCCACAAAATACCCTATACATTCAAAACTAGGATTGACTAAAGAATGCTTAGAATTTCCATTATTTTTCCGTATTTCAAGCCTTCAAACTTCTTAATACGAAAATGTCATGAAGTTTATTATAATCAGTATTGGATTATTCAACAATATAATAAATGTTTTAAGAGGTAGGTTCAATTGATTTATTCATTTTTGATAATATTAGAATTGGTAGGATCCTATCTTTTAGAATAATTTGCATCAATAGCCTACACGAACATAAGTAGCCTAATTAAGTAATCTGTATTTAACAGTTGGAACAATACCATCAACGGCAGTATAGTAACCTTGACTACCCATAAGCAAGCCAGATCCTTACACCATAGGCGCGCTCTTTATAATTTTTAATTATGAACTCATGCCAATGATTTAATGGCAATGTTAGTATATCGCCGATTCTTTAGCCTACTAATTCTGCTTTCCGACTACATGTCTCTCCGATTGCATGTCTATTATGTTCAACCAACACCGTTTTGCGAGGCAGGAGACCTGTTAAAATCTAGAGAATAGGCCTATGCGTTTCATTAATTACAGATGCGTGTTGATTACAGAAATGGACCTACAATTACCGTGCTGCACCTTTGTGTTTAAAAAAATAATTAAAAAAGTCACATGAATACAACCTCGGTGCTACAAATATGAATTGTCACCCAATTCAGAAGGTAGCCTACATCAAGAGTGTGAGCCGTCACCGTTACCTCTTATCTTATCACAACATGACAATCATAAAAATGGTACATGCATAGGCCTATTTGTAAATAAACCCCAGTAACAGTAATAATTAGCTGTGATAGCGGGCTCCTTTGTTCAAGGTAATTTACCACACAAAATTATATATGGTATTCCTATGCATTCTTATAAGGAATACGGGTGGCAAATGATAATATAAAATAATTAAATATTATAAGGGCAATGGTCCACATAATCAAAACATTTGGAAAACATGGTACGCGGCTTTGCGACTGGATAATTAATCACTAGTTAAGCCAAATTAATGCCAATGAGAGATGATGTCAGTAAAACAGCGGTGCAATTAACCATCCAGAAAATTAGGTTTTCATATAGGAAACCAGCATTGAAGCCGCAGGTTTCACGGGTGGTAATAGTAACGATTACAGCCAAATGCTTCCGCATTGTTATTCAAGTTGCTTGACAGTATTGTGTTTTCTCTTCTTTTTCTAATGAGAAGACACGCATGCGTCTAAATGTAGTCTATATTATATGCTGATGATTGGTGGCAATGCAGAAACCAGTGAAAAATAATATGTAGGGCATCACGGTTTCAAGACTAATGAAACGAAAAGGAAATTCCAATCCGTTACAATCATTTTGAAGCATGAAGTATAGGCTACATCCTTAACAATTTGAAGTGGTAAAACAGGTGAATTACAACTAGAGAACGATCAGTATACCGTGCTTAATAGTTTATATGTGTATAATACATTATTCATTAATTAACATTTATTGTAGCGTTGATATCAACACAGCTATTGGATATTAATTAATTATGATATCATTGCAACTTGACAGATATTTTCATACATTTTCATACATATTTTCAAAAATTTGGCTGAAAAACTAAACACCGGAACGTAAATAAATAGATGATGGAGACCATTTTAACAGAAAAAAGCTATTATGTAAGGGTTAATGTTGGGTGTTCTTGTTTTATACTCCAATATAACGCATTGAAAAACAAAAGTAAGTGTATAGCATGTATCATTGTGACAAGATGACAAGCTTCAGCTTTACCACTATTGTTGTTTCTGTTCAACTTGGTGCTGCTGCTACTACTACTCCTACTACTCCTACTCCTACTACTACTACTACTACTAATAATAATAATAATAATAATAATTCCAGAGGTTTGACCACTTTGCAAAGCAGGAGTTGGCAATCTTATCAGACAAAGCAGGTTTTTTTATTTAGCCCAGCACTAAGACACCTGATTCAGCTAATTAACTGATCATGGTATTCAATTGATAATACAATCAGGTGTCTAGTGCCAGGCTAAAACAAACCCACACCGGCCCTTTTCGGATAATATTGCCCTTCTCTGTTGTAAAACTGTCTCTATCCAAAGGCCTGTATAAAAACCAAAAATCAGGGACCCACATAAAGCACATATACACAAATATATCGTGAGAAAGTTTTAAATGGCAGATATTGAGACTGTTTATTGAAATTGAAACGGTGACGGCATAGTTACCATAGTACAATTCGGATATTACAAATGATTGAAATGATTCAAATAAAGAAGCTACCAAGTTTATGGCCATACTACTTTTGCAATTTATGTAAACTAGTTTTAAACTGATGGAGCAAGGACATCCAATATTGGTGTAAATGTTGTTTGTTATTATAGGACTGTAGCCTACGTATGCTGCTTGATTAATAGCTAGGCCTTAGATTAAATAAATTTCGAAGTAAACTTGCCAAACACGTGGCATCTGTTTTTAAGTTTTGCTTTCCATTTATCAGTGCAGCAGGCAAAGCAGTTACGTGACGCGATTTTTAACTAAATATCGTATCGGTTTTTTTCTTTTTATATTTTATTTAATTAATAATTAAAATAAATACAGGCCTATTATATGAACACAATGTTGAATACGTTCGATTATGAGCAGGACATGATATTGCCCACTTGTCTTTGTGCTTGACTATAATCTGCCACAGAGAATTCTGATACAAAAGCTCGATCCGATCGAGCCTGTTGCAGGGATTTCAGTGTTTGACAACTTCATCGGCGTATGCTATGATTTGGGGGCCAAGGGTGAAGGTGTGGTGTCTGAGCATAATATCACGAGCTACAGCTGCATAATAATAATAATAATAATAATAATAATAATGATCAAAGTATTTAGGTAATTAAGTATTTGTTTTTGCTGATTTGCTGATTTAACACTGACTATTTTATTGTCTACAAAACAAACAGAAAGCATCAACAAAAAAGCGACAGCCTATGTAGCCTAAGTGTAAATCCCATCCCAGCGTTATAACGAGTGATATTGTTCTTGTTCCAACACGTGAAATACATATAAAGCAGCGAAAGTGTAGCAAAGGAGACTTACAGCTGCGCTAAAGAATGTGATATGTCCATAAAGCATACCAAGTATGTTCAGGAGGTCCTTATAAAGTAGCAAAATAGGCCAGACTTAAAATAGAGTGTTTACTATACTCTTAGAAAACAGGCATACACAACGAATCACGTTTTCAATTGAACACAAATGTTGACAGAGAATTAAATATTATTGTATCTGCTGTATGCCTGCTTGATTTCAACATGCTGTCATTATTGATTATTATAGGAGACCTGTCGTCTGCCATGTCCATAAATTGTATTTACTGAATTCGGCGAGACCGTAAAAGTGCAGTCATGTTTTTCCCAGTGTAAAACTGGTATAGGCTAATTATCAAGTGTTGCAGTTGGAAGAAAACAGGTTTTTAATAATAAAAAACGCTAACAACTGATTTTACTTCGAAATGAAACATTTTCATTAAACAGATAATCTTCGGGGAGGGGGTTAGGTTTAAGAAATAGCAACTTTCTATTTTTGCTGTAGCCTAGTGCTACACAAAGTTCCTGCGACAAGTCACTGGGCCCATTTCACAATGCAACAATAAAAATCTACTTGACTTTTCAACCCCTCGGCGATTCCAGGCGACTGCGCCAATTGTGTCCGCCACAGTCCCGTATTTCTCCCTAGCCGAAACAGCTTTCCTTGATCTGGTTAAGTGTTACAAATGGCCCGAGAGATGTGCCAGCAGACCGCTGCTTGGACAACAAGGACGCGGGGGAGAATGGCAACGACCCTCCTCTTTCGGCCAGCCTCCTATTGAGCTGTATTCATTAGTAACCCCTTGCTAATCAATTGCTATTCATGGGCGTTTTTCTTAACACAAACATTAAAAGAAGCACAGATGCGTGGCTGTATTGCTGACGGCCCAGTGAAACTGTTTAAGTACGGAGAGGCGGGTTAAACTAATCAATCACGCTGACTAGTTTGTTCTGCAGAAAATTCAGAAACCATATGGCATCGGGATGCTCACGACTTTTTTTATGCCAGTCCCGAGTCCGAACTCCCATGTGTCAATTGTGCTTTGAAAAGAAGTGAAATGAGGGAGACGAACGAGTTAAATTGCCAATTGAAGCTTCAACCACTTAACGCTTAAAGTGAATGTTTCAAGTTTCCTTTTCTTTACAGTAGCCTACGGTTTGTATGAAACGCTCAAACACTTTGTCAGCTCCAAATGTTCTTGTAAAAAATATATATGCATTCAGGAGATGATAAATCCTAAGTAGGCTATAGCATACGAAAGGGTTTCTCGAAAATAGATGATAAATTGTGCACGGGATTCGAATGATACCCTACCTGTAGGGTAATGATTTATGTTACAGCTACTTTCTCTTTACCATCACTCAGACCACGAACCAAATAAAATATAGACACAGCCAGCTAACACATCAAAATGCGCACTTAGCAAAGACAGCATAAGACGTCAAAAACATCGTGAAATATCATATTCCTTTATTTACATAGATGATGATTAAATAGAATGTTACAATAAAATTACCATAATAAGATGTCTCTAATTTTATTGAAAGTATATATACACAGCTGTTTGACGATAGGTGCTTTGTTGCAGATCTTCAATATCAATATCTGGCGATACTGTCGATCATTTTTGAGGTCAAAAACAAACACTAGTCGGTATGCAAATTCAAGGAAATAAAACCCTAAACATTTGGGGACGTTTTACACCAAAACTCCATATCGACAATCCATAATTTCAATTGTGTTTTTGTCTACACGTCCGAACATGAGAAAAATACCGATTCGGCAGACGTAGGCTATATCCTTAGCAGCTATGAAAGAAGTGAGCGTGATTAATGATTTATCAAAAAACACAAATTGCACGACTTTCCCACGAACTTTGTGAAATAAATGTCAACCTACATAGGCTATAGGTATATTTTGCGGTTTTGATCCTGTACCATAAACCACAGATACATTTTCAAAATTGTATTGAAAAAAGTCTTTTGCATTTTCATTCCTCATAGTTTGTTGCAGGTGATAAAGAAATATCTCGATATCTATAAACTTGAATCAATTTCAAGCTGTCTCAATCTGAAATAAAATGTGTTTCTTTTTAAACCATCCTTTAAATAAATAAAATTTTAAAAACAAAAGAAAATTTTCCTTCATTTTACATTGAGTTCCCCCTTGTCCATGTGCAGATGAAAAGCATCCCTCCAAAAAACGCGGTTTACTTTTAATCGTCCACTTCAATTTCTTCGTCTTCCTCTGAAAATTCGTCCGTGGTTTGGTCTCTAGATGAGCCCGGAGACTGGGGAAAGACCCCGTGACCTTGTGAGGACGGAGAAATACTGGGCGATACAGCCCCCGAACTTCCTTGGGGGTCGTCAATGTCTTCCATAGCAACCAACTTCTGGAGCGTCTGCGGGGGTATTTTCTTCAGCGACTCTACGTCCGCCTTCATCTCCTCCAAGTCTCTCTTGAGCTTGGCCCTTCTATTCTGGAACCAGGTGATGACCTGGGCATTCGTAAGGCCCAGTTGTTGCGCTATCTGGTCTCTGTCTGCGGGGGACAAGTATTTTTGGTACAAAAACCGCTTCTCCAGTTCATAGATTTGATGGTTCGTAAAGGCTGTGCGAGACTTCCTCCTCTTCTTAGAGGCCTGCCTCTGACCAAACGCATTCAGATGCTCGCGACCTTCAATGGAAACAAATGCAATAATTATGCCTCAGGAAACTGTAAGGTCGGTTGAATTCCTAAGAAATATATCACCCCAAAGTAGAAGGCTTTATTTAAAATCGTAAAAATGCTAATTCGGGTCATTATCTGCACATATAGCTACATTGTCAAAATAATCGTATAGGCCCCATTTTTCAACACAGCTGCAGAAAGCTGTTTATCAAAACTTACATTACATTTACGCGTTTACAGAAGCTTTTATACAGAGCGACACACAAGGACTAAATGCATTCAAATTCAGCCTCATAGACCAAATGGAAAAATAATTCACCAAGCACCTCGAAACAGAATAACTTTAATTTAAGTGTGCAAAGCATGCGATTGTTATTTGTTTTTATTCATTCATTTATTTTGTCTTATAAAGAATATACTTCACCGTGTCCAATGGAACAACCTGCGTCTGGTAGTGAAATTATATACTAGGCAATGCATGTGTAAACTATATTAAAACGAAATAAAAATAAAAAAACAATAATAAATGTACAAATGTACCTATTAATACCATGAAAAAATTATACACTTTCGATGGGTTTCTGCGTGTCTCCTGTTTCCACAAACAGGGTACTTAGTCTATAACTGCATTTACACAAGCTCTCAAACTATCCACGGCAATGATAACAACATAAATCTGTTCACATTTTCATACAGTGAAGAATTCAACTCAGCCCCGTAGGTGAAGAAGGTGTATACAATTACAACATAATCATTTACGTTTTTAACTAAAAGTCTAACTTTTTCCAGATAAATAAGTGTACACGTCAAAGGTGACATTAAAATTCACATAGCGTAGGCTACTCGAAAGAACTCTGCTGTGCCGACATCCCCCTCGTTAGTGAGCTCTTGTTCTCACAAATCAGTCAGATGTCTTGTTAAACATTAAATCACATGTACGTGTGCGCTTTATATCCTGATTATAAACACTCTAGGGTAGTGATGGTAATTCGAAATGATAAACACCTACCATATCCGTAATATATTGCAGTGTATGTTTACATGTAAAAGGGCCTTGATCATTTTGTGTTAATATTCTGCACAATCCATAGCAAACGAATTTACTGGCTGGACATTATATTGTAGTTAACTGTAATTGTAGGCTACGTGGACTGCAACAAAAAAAAAAAAGATTGCAACGTGAATCAAATAAGTGTGTGAGTTGAATCGAGAGTAAATTACAAATGAGTACCTTCAGCTGCTTGGATTACGCTGACTTCCAGACCTTTAAAAGTTTTGCTGGCAAGTTCCTCCAATGCGCAGAGCGGGGAGGACGGAGTGGTAATACCGTTCCTGACTGCGTTCGAGGCAGCTACTTTCTCCAAAACCCTCGGCGGACAGAGGGTGGCAACAGATTTCTTTATGGAAGGCTTGTTTAAAATATCCTCAATGCTGAACGGGGTGAGGGGCTTGTTGGAGTTAGCGGGTGGTGGAAGCTGATCCAGCGGACCCCGTCTCCGCTCCTGGCCGCTGGATTGCAACGCGGAGCCTGCCTTCATGTCTGTACTGGAGGTCATCGCAGTCCCACGAAACGTTTACCACGAATATCGACAGATTATGTTTCATTCAAAGGGTCATCGAAACTTCCAGGGTTGCTCTTGGTTTATTTTGCTTCGTTTCCCTGCCGTGTAGAACCTCACAGAGACACTTTAAAACTTATCTTGCCTGAAACGTTTTTCCAAAATAGTCATGCTGCGGCGAGGGCTGCTGTTTCATGGACGGCAGAATTGTATTCCCTTTAAGAAAGCCAAGGTCCTTCTGAGAGGCTCCATGGAGATCTTTAGAAAGTATAACGGCACTGCCCGGGGGCTGATTTGCTACAAGGAGAAAAAAACGATCTCAAGGAATAAGAAAAGCAAGGAACTGCTAACGAGTTATTGTTGATTGGGCGAAGATCAATTAGAAAAACACTACACTGCTTACTGACCCGGCGCTGAGCCTTAAAGGGCCAGACCACATTAATTAATTGGACGCGAGGATAGGAGGAGTTTCCCTCTGTTACCAAAACTTGAGAGAGAGAGGAGGGGTGTTTCAAGGCTTATGTATTTGCCTTTCCTCGCCTCACTTAGTAAAACCACGTGCTCCCCATGTTTATTTCATGTAAAGGTATCTGAAGTTTAATCTGAACTGTTCCCGTAGGCTACCACGTCATGATAGGGTTCCAGTGTATCTCGAGTAGCCATTCTACTCTTGACACACGTTTAAAACATTTACATTGGGGCTACTATCCCACTGGGGCGTGGTACCATAAAATGCACAAGTTTAAAATAAAAGTGCAAAAGTGTATTCTCCCATACAATTCGTGGTCGGCGCGTGTGTAATCTAAAGGCTATCCCGTCAGGAATATGCATGCATTAAATGCAATGGACACAAAGAACAAAACCCTATATTACAAAATGTAAACTTTGAAATTAACTACGTACATAAAGAAGGAGCACGGAAAAATATTATTATTATTATTATTATTATTATTATTATTATTATTATTATTATTATTGTTGTTGTTGTTGTTATCGCTCGGTTATTATCATCTATTTTAGCAGTGAACTCCCTGACATGAAAAGCATGTCTGAAGAAGTGTGTAAAACGCTCCATTCACAGCACAGCTGTTTTGAGCGTGTCCATCAAGCCGTCCACAGCGCAGGACAAGTGTTTCAGGCAGAAACTTTAATTTTCTCTCTCTTGAAGTCGGCTTAGGAAAGCATTTCAATAATGTTTTGCCTCTACCATCTGCGGACCGAACGAAATTGGGAAGGAGAAACTTGGGCGATTTCAACCAGATGAAACCCCAATTCTTGGCGGGTTCGTTAAATTTATTAGGTCTTCTTCTTTTTCCTAATGCACCATAAAAAAGCCAGAGAGACAACCTGGAAATGATTATCAGAGAAAGGGGAGATTTCTGTGTGGTTTTGAGTTACACGGGAGTGAAGCGCCATAAAATGTCGTACAAATAACTCACTGATATATGTTAATACAGTGTTTTCAAAAAGTACATATTTCCACTCATGTCTGAGAGCGTCCGCAGGTTAAGTAAGAAACGGGAACTCATTTTCACGGCCCTATGTCCTTCCAGCATCGCTACTGATGAAAAGTAAAATTCAAATGCGGTAGAAGGCTGTTTATAATAGCAAGTGAATGAGAGTACGGGGAAGTCAAGTTGGAGACAGAGGAGCAGGTAGGTACCTTTTTTTAAAGAGATCATATACATGACAATAATTGCATCAAAAATAAGTAAGGGACGCAATGCAAAATGTTAAACAATATTAAGTATATAGGCTGCGTAATTAACTTGCCAAGACCATCAATGTTATTGTTTAATTGCCATCAATGGCGGTATATCTACCCTGTGATAGAAGACCCTATGCTGAAAATGATGACGAAAATGATGCTGATGATGGTGATGATGATGATGACGACGATGACATATTAAACTCTGCAGGAATGTGTCACTGTCGGCCTTTAAACTAGATAAATAAATGTCATTATCAATGTATGCACCCCCTACACTTTGCGTTGATTTTAATCAGACATCATGCATTTACAGCTCTATGGTTTGCCTTACATACAAATTCTAATTAACGCATAATAAAATGTTACGGCCATGTGGGGTGTTACGGCCCACGTCCTCATTTCGTTTCTGGTCTATTTATTAGGCTACTGTTCGTGTTTTTGAAATATTAAATTGTTTCAGTAGCCTATTGGGACATAATGTCTTTCATTTACCAGAACGTCTTGGTTTTTTTGCTGCCCTAAAATTAAATAATTTGTAATAGCCTTTATGATGACAAATGTTCTAAAAAATAAATGGAATTCACAATACAAATGTAGACTATTATGGGGAAGGTATAATGCACTTAAAAAATGCGAACACACGAATACAGTGTCAGTTTATTTTTTCAGACAGGTTAGAAAATCTAAAGCATGCACCCACTTTAAAGATAATAATAATAATAATAATAATAATAATAATAATAATAATAATAATAATCCGTTACTGATTTGAATGGAGTCCACAGTTGTAGTGGAATATATAGCAGGTTCCAGAATGTGTGCTTTCTCTTATAAGTCTGAGGCGCCAACAAATCTGGTAATTGCTCGTTTACTTCATGTCAGTTTCGGGATTTTTTTAATGAATAATTCATAACATGAGCACTTCTTCTCGCGCTCTCTCGACACGTGATGGAAAGATTTAGAAATCAGGGGTGACAATATTCGGGCTTATTCTTCCCGCCTTTGTTGAGCATGTCAACCCAGTGAATTATTTAGAATTGTAGATCAGATGAAGTTCAGTTGGCTAAGGTGAGAAAAGAAAAGGATGGTGTGTGGATTTGATGTGTTTTTCTTGTGGTTTAATAATCGATCGGAATGATAGATGTCTCTTTTACACGAACCATTAGCGATGAATGGAGTCCTTACAGAAACATCACATTGTCCTTGCCAAAAACACCATATGGTGACATTCGTGTAGGGACAAAACGGGGCAAAATAGCACAGGACTTATTAAAACAGCACGAGATTCTATTACACGAGATAGAGATTCTCTAGTGTGAGTGTTACTGAGCAACCTGAAAAGGCACATGTTATCAAACAAAGGATAATTTATTCAGCACATATGTCTAACATGGTAAAGAACTCGAGCGGGTAGGAAAATCCAATGAGATTTGAAAACTGACAAAGCCTATCACAAAAAGGCAACCAATATAGAGCAGAACGTAAACAATAGTGTTAAAGCAGTAACCTAAACAAGCAACCATCTACATGAACAAAAAGATGGTATAGATAACGCTTTGCTTGTTTGAAAAAAGCATTGTCTATGTTTACGTTAAAAAAATATATAGAATATATATATATATATATATTTATATATATTTATATATTTATATATTTATATATTTATATATATATATATATGTGCTATATAATTTTTAAATATATATTTTAATAATTTTATATATATATATATATATATATATATAATTGAACCACACCTGAAGGAAATACTTAAATGAAACGAATGAATCTACTTACATCTGTTTTAAAACGCGTCTGAAATAATAATGTTGTTTCCTGCTAATATTATTAAGTATTATAAATGGAAACAAAGGCAGCGCTTTGCTGATACATGTTAAAAATATAGTATTTTAAAACGAAGGCAATTTTTTTCAATAAGTAGTCTAACCTATAACATCTCTAAAAAGAATATAATGGCATATCTCAATTTCTTAGGCCTAAAACCATAGGAGTGCTTAAATAATAAAATTAGGCTATAGGTCCTATTAGTCTACGGCAAATGCTATCAGTTACAATACATTTTGTTTGCAGTACACCTTGAGCATTGCATAATAATGGCAATATCAACCCTGAAGGCAGTGCGGATTCGCATCCAAAAGAACGCTGTCAAATCAGACCTGACTTCAAATGTAATGTAAGTCGGGAAGACACAAGAAGATAAACTATATTTTGATATGACTGAAATAATAGACTTACATTAAATCATACAGATACTTGACAAGTAGAGCTGCAGCGACACGGCAGTGCAGACCGGATGGAAACGGCGTGATATTTCTCTCAAATACAGATGGCATTAATAGTTCTGAAGCTAAAGCCACCAATATCTCTTTTCAAAATATGTTTTAAATGATCTTTACGGTCTCCAGCGGAGCGGTGCTAATTCGAAAGATCTTCTTTGGCCTAATTTAAACGTTAATTAGAAACAGAACACCTGACCTCATCAATCATCACGTCTCACGGGAGCTGCGTTTTATTTTCTGCGTCGCACTATCTCTCTCATGGCCATACGTCTCTTGTTGCACATAACTTTTCTGTCTTGTTTTGGTCGTCTAATGTATGCTATATAAATAGAGGGTGAACACTGAAAAAAAGTATCGAGACTAATCATGTTACCACTTGAAATTCGTTGTGCTTGGCACAAATTGTTAAAGTCAATGAATACGGAACTTTTAAGACGGGTAGGCAACTAGGCTACTTCGTTTTACTTATTGTACGTAGAAATAATGATCACTGTGGATGTTATACATTAATAGCTAATAGTATGACTATAATTATTATTATTACACATTTTGAAAGGGACAGGTAGGTCTACCGCATGTATTCTACATCCTAGCTCGGCTAACTTAAATTATTTTATATTTCATCGGGAATTTTCCAATTTTGTGTAGGCTAGTCTTTATCGAAGCCTACATTATCCAAAATTACTAATATAGCCTGTGTACAGAAATCATACAATTATTTTTAAAAAGAGAGAAAAGGCGAATGTTATTTCATCGTTTATTTTTGTCACACTTTCAAATCAGCGGCCTCAGGAAGATATTTGATCCGATGTTATTGTACAGCTGGACAGTCTAACCAGTCCGTTCAACACAAATGAAGTGTAAGAATCGGATCTCTCTTTCAGTACACGCGGTAGGCTACTCGGCAGTTGTTAACCTCTAGAAAAACAGCTGCACTCGTGGCAATATCGGCATGGGTGCGTGCGCATGAACGTGTATGAAGTAGGCTGATGAATGCATTCAGTAAAATATTGGGGGTTGGACATCAGTTTGTCTACTGTGATCTTCGCACTGTAGGCTAGCCTACAGCATAAATCCGGGGGCGAAACAACAGCGTCTCAGGACACAGACGGCGAAGGACATAAAGCCCAAGGAAAGACAGTTCTGTTTAAATGGCAAGATAATCTGGAGTAGGGTGTGTTTATCCCCTATCTATCATCTAAATACGTGATTGCACCCCAGTATAAACAATTTATTTTTGTCAATTAACCACCTATATGAGCAATTTACGTATTTCTCATGATCAGTAAAAATACAAACGAGTACCATAATAACCAACAAACATCTTAATCAAGATAAAACCGTGTTGGGTTTGTTTTTGGCATTGGCACAACTGGCACAACAATGGGGACGAGGGCGGGATCAGTCTAATCAGATCACGTGACATGTTTGTTTTGAGGCATTTGCAACACCTTGCAACAACTGTCATACACAAACAAAACAAAACCTCATCAGTGAAGACATGATATTATCATGTATTTACACATTTGAATAAGAGACAGACGCACATGGACCTGTGTAGGGATGGGCAGTATTGTCAATGTATGTATTTGTATTTGACTGATATATTTCTTTTACAGAGATTTCTAGTGTAGAGGCCTGAAATGAAATGTTCATTTCTGCTCTTCTCTTGGTCCCATTATTATCAGATAGTCTATCATTGCATACTGAGTGCTTATCAATAAAGTAAAAAAAACAGTTATAATGCATGTGTATATTTCCAGCAAACCACAAAAGACTTAAATGAAACACAAAATAAAATAAAATTCAGCAAAATACTACGATGCATTTCATAAGGTTCAATTACATTATTATTATTATTATTATTATTATTATTATTATACAATAACAACAAAATTGATGGAGGCTCTAAATGTAGTCAAGTCATGCAATCGAAAAAAATGTGTGTCAACTGCATTGATTCCGGCCTACGAATTTCAAGTAAAATGCAAAATTACTTTCGCTTATACAGCAATTGATCAATTATAATTATCGTACCTATAGGCTTTGAACTTTGTACGGCCTTCAGTGCAGTGTTAGCGTCTGTTCCCAGGGCATAAACAAGGGGACACCGTTTGTCATCGCAGCTTCACAACCACCCAATATGTAAGATTATTTGAGTATCTCAGACATTGCCTTTGTGTTACGTTCACAATTAGCCTATACTTTAAATTATATATCCCTGCTGTTCGAAACACGGTTCTCGAGGTCCGAGAACTTCTGGTTTTCCGCCCTCTCTTTACCTGTGAGTCAGGTGTGAAGACAGTCTGGCCAATCAGTTGCACTAATTGTTGAATTAATTACCTGGGAGAAAGAAAACCAGGGCCAGATTTGGATTCGAGGTCCAGCATAAAGCATCACTTATTAATCATCGAACAAATGTATGAATAGATACGAAACAAAATATTATTTACAATGATAAATAAAACAACCTTGTTGACTTACTGTAAGCCTATAGGCTATCTGGTGGCCGAAATACTGTTTATCTTTTCATCAAATTTTCGAAAATGCAGAGAAACCGTTTAGGCGCCATCTTAATTGCATAATTAATGTGCGGTTCCTTGGACAAATGTAACAACCAAAGAGATATGATGACATATAATACCATTAGTCTTCTAATTACTTGAATCTGACCTAATATAAACAGAATCGTTATCAGTCTAAATGAAGGACAATCTACCTGCTTGAGTCCAGACCGTGAACCTCCGATTTAGCTACTGACAAGGTTCCTTTTAACCTTCATAACAATGTATGTTATTATCATTGACAAAATAAATGGACAAAAGCTATTATTATTATTATTATTATTATTATTGTTGTTTGTTTGTTTGTTGTTGTTGTTTCAGTACATTTCAGACGTATTTCTTTGTTTTGTCTCAAATAAGGGAAACTGAAGGGACAGAACATAATCCGGATTATATTTAGTCTATTTTGTTGCCACATCATGAATAGGCTTAGGTCTATATGGAATCTAAGTATGATTACTACAGTTTTAGTGAAAGTCATCGTTAATGACACAACAAAATTGAACGTGTCCTACTCAGTAGAGTCAACATTGAAAATCTTTGGCTTTGAACGCGGTGTGAGATTCCTTATTGTGTCCAGTGGCATCACGTGTTTAGTGCCGGTTGGTTGCCCTCTTCTGGATGACAAATGTTTGTTTCCCAACAGGGCGTCAGAGCCCCCAACGACGCCAAAAGGCGTCTTGGCGATCTCACCTCTGCGGAGTTCATTTTCTCCCGCGGATCACGGAGTCTTAAACCCCTGGGGTGCAATGTTACTGAACCCTAATGCTCCTCGGGGGTCCGTTTAAGATCATAAAGGAAGATGTGATAAGCTGAATACATGTGCGGGCTGTGGATTGGATTAGAGGCTATTAGTGGGTATTCTTGTTTAAGCAAATAGGTGGCTAAATAAGCAATGTAAATACGAGAAATTGGAAATAAATCCCAGCCTATATGTTTTTGTTTTGCGCATTTTTTTTACCGACAAACGTTACAAATGGATATCGTATTTCTATGCTTCTGCTTCAATATATAATATCTTTCTTATTTATATTTTTATGTTAATAGCCTTAGTGTCGCCTTTTCAATAAATAAATAAACAAGTTTCAGAGATAACAGATATCGTTTATAAATTTGTATTGGCAATTTGTTAGGTGCTAACGGTTGGAAGAATGCTCAGTTGGAAGAATGAGTAAGAAGCTAAATAAGCATGTTCTTGTATGTGCTTGACAATCAAACCTTCGCATCGTGGCTGCAGAACGTAATCAAAACCAATGCCTTTTGTTCTTCAATTCTAAGCATGTAAACCCTGTTAACATCAGCGGTATTAATTGACAAAATCAATGCAATCATGAAACAGGTTTCAAAAGTTTTTCAAACGGTTAGTTTTCTGCAAACAGACCGCTAATTCATAATTGATGGCAATCTTCGAATTTTGCATCTTACATTTTTTTCAAGAGCAACTTGACTTTTGCAGCCACATGATAAACATACTGGCCTATATATAACCGCATATTATAATTATAAATGTTCACATCTATTTAGTAGAATAGCAGTAATAATACAGATTATAGGCTAATGCCAATTTTTGAGGTATATCCCCTGCAATATCAATCTGTTCCTTTACGATTCTTGGTCTTATAATAATAATAATAATAATAATAATAATAATAATAATAATAATATATATTTTTTAAATTATTATTATTATGTGAACACAGGATATATTGTACACGTTCTATGTAAAAACTGGATGTAGCTATTTTTTATAATTTAGAACACTTTTGTAGCCTATCTAATACTATAACTTGTATACGTTATTCATTGGAGGTTGGAAGGAAATAATGCCTTTGGACTTGTCTTTGAAGACCCCGACTTATGCTATATCAGAATTATGAAATGTAATTCTCAGTCTCTCTTTAAAATTATCTTTCTAAAGTAAGGAGTAATATAGACCATGTTTTCAATTAGGCCTACCAAAATAAAATAACAAAACAAGATTGCAGATTGCAGAAAAAGTAACGCTTTAATTAATTCGTTTCTTTAAATAATTTCTAAAATTAAACATTCTCTAAAATAATCTCTCAATCCAAAATGTATGAACATATTTCCAATATTTATTTTATAAAAGGCATTATGATTTAATAACTGGAGCTGCGGTTCATCAGACGTATGGGATTTTAGATAGTCCGACTACACGCACCAATCGAACATTGTAGGCCATACATTCGCAGATATGCTTAAGTAGGTATAGCATAAATTGTTAGACAAGTAGGCTAACCTTGTAATTGATGCCTTGTAGGCTACAATTAACATTGACAATCTATGCATTCGGCTTAATTTTCAGCATATTTAATCTAAATATATACATTAGCTACAGTTTCTTTTTTAATTTAATTTAATTAAGGCCTTATTCATGTTACCCGACACCTTCTTTTATTAACTGACGTGAAGTGCTATACTAGCCTCCGTTCGTTTATTATAGCTGTGTGTTAGCTACTCAGCATGCGCTTCTTGCCTTTATTCATTTTGCCGTATTACTTATTTTCTTCTTAAAATGACATCACGGACATCTGAGCTGATGTCATCATATTGAAATAATATTATCCTTCCTTAACAATTTTTTTTAGTTCCATTAGCAATTTAAACAAGTAGGCTAATATTTTTTTGGCGTGCCTTTCTGAAATCCTGTTATGTGGACAGCTGTTTTCCAACAGGCTCACTGACACTAGTGGAATCTAGCGCCGAGTTCAAGGTCAAGACTTCAATGTAACACTTACGTGTAATTTCACCTCACTGAGCATTCCTGTAAACACCTGACCATAGGCACTCTAGAAAGATGCTTTGTGGTAACAGGCCATCGTAGGCACGGTCTGGTCACTTTGACGTCCTCAGAAGAGTCCCTTGATGCAGTGGCGTGATACATTTTTGCATCAATGCAAAACGCCATTGTAGTTGTCCAGGACACTGGACAGTGGGAGGCCCAGAATGATCAAAGGGCACCAGTGTGCCTTCTAACCGACTGCTGGCTGTGACGAGTCGGTTATCGTGTTACTTTTTAATGTTAAACTGCAGAAGAAAATAAATTACAATTTTCAAAATTAGCACTGGAAACATTTTGACAGATTTTTTTGTTCTGCTAGAGTCTTTTCCATCGCACAAAATGCTTTGTTGGATAAATGCACACGCATCCATTAAAGGCAAGCATGGTTTCACTGTACACAAGTAATGCACCCAACGAAATTAAGAACAATATATGTAATAATATTAATAATAATAGCTTTAAGACCCTTCATCCACAGCCAAAAAAAGCCCCTTGCATATTTGGCTAAAGCCTCAACCTCGCATATAGCCTCACATAAATGAGATTCAAGTAAATAGCATGCATTAGATCTACAACAGGAAAACAAAGGAAACAGTTATCATCAAAAGGAAAGACAATCAAAGAGAGGAGAAATGATCAAGTCAGAGTTCCCAGTTTGTTGTATGGACAGTATTAAAAAAATTAGAATTTTTGACAAAAGTTTTTTTGTCAACCTCTGAAAACTGTCCTTATTAACAATACACGGGGTCAACGTCAACATTAGTTTCTTCTCTGCAGTAGATAGGTGTATTTATATAGGCACTGGGCCATAACGGGAGTAACCAATTAATAAAAATCAGACTAACTGACCATCAACTCCTACATACGTCTATGCTATGGATATTAGTTCAGCAGAGTTCTTTATCGCAAAATAGGAGGAGCTGCATGCAGCCTTTATTGGTTCTTTGCCTTGGGTTGTCTGGCCAATCACCGTTTATTAAACAGTGGCAAATCCACTGTTTCGTTTTAGAAAAACTAGCCTCTCAAACTGACACTTAATATATACAATATATTTTGTACTGCTCCAATAAAAACATTAACATTAACCACATGAAGAGATTTTAAATTTCGTGGGTGGGCACTGAATGAATGCTAATATCTTTTGATATCAATAATCTGTCTGATGCATGTAATACCGCAAAACAGATTCAATTTGGTCCAAAAAACAAACACATGAGAGGTCAGAGAACATTATAAACAAACACAACAATAAGAAAGTCAAAACAAACACCAATAAAACAGATGTGCTCTAAAACATATTGTAAAATATATGGTCATTTATACATCCATCACGCATTGGTTTCAGTTTGGGATAACTTCTTTAAAGCTCAAGTTCTGTTTGAAGGGGTGACGTTTTTGTTTTGAGAGCCTGCTCTTGGCTGTGTTCTGGAGGATGAATACCAGTGTGGGCACACAACCTTTCATGAGAATCAGTCACTGCAATTTTAAACCTCGCCACTAGTGCGCCAGGGCAAAAGCTGGCTCCCTCCTCCTATTTCTGCATGTCTGAGGTAATGGGGGAGCATTGCTGTAACAATTTACAGGGAAACCACTGCATTTCCAGAAATAAATAACCTCTTTCTCTCTCTCCGGAGACGTGCAGTTTCTGAGAACGGTGGGACGCCGGGACCGGAATACCTCTCCAACTCATGCATCAGGATTTAATTAAGCTGTGATCAATGCTGCCCCCCCCCCCCCCCCATCTCTCTCTCTCTCTCTCTCTCTCTCTCTCTCTCTCTCTCTCTCTCTCTCTCTCTCTCTCTTTCTCTCGCTCTCCTGCACCTCATTGCTTGGAATAAAGTGAGGAAATAGCTTGTCTGGCCACTGACAGACCCTGGGTTAAGCTGCAAAGATAAATGACCCAAAGTATTAAAGTTTAACACTTTGACAAAGCCCACCTGATCTGGGGTATTAATGCAATGAAAAATCCATCTGCCTGAGACTCTGAGGAGAGCAACAGCCCAGCTCAGAGAAGGTCAAACACCATTTAGGATAAGTACATATCCAGCACTGAGATGGGAGACTTTCCCAAGCCATATATATTGCGCGCACACACACACGCACGCACACACAAACACACACACACACTCACACACACACACACACACACACACACACACACACACACACACACACACACACACACACACACACACACACACACACACACACCTGACCACATAATTGGAAATGTTTTCTATATTTCTCAAACCGAATTTTAAAACAGTACTTCCCAGCAGCTGCTGAATTTGTTAATGCTGTGCAAGAGGCAAGCAGTTAATACTTCAAACTGATATGTGAAGTTTGGGAACAAGAGTACTGCAATTAGATTGAAAAAAAGGCCTATCCATTAGGTTAAAACAATATAGTATCACATACTGTAGATACTAATTATTAAAGGATCAGCATTGTTTTATATGTTTAATAATTATAAAAAATGATGATAAGGACGACCAGCTCCCTACAGATTTGTTTGGCAGTCAACCACCGATAGAGAGGAACAGGATCCTGGCTCGTGATCACAGCTTCATGTTCAAGTTCCAGAAATTAAAACTGAAGAAAATCTCCACACCGCTCTGAATGTGTTCCATAATCAAATTTTCAGACAATTTTACAATGGTTGGGAGGCCTTTTTCAGACCATGTGACTTTCCAGCAACCAATCAACACAGCTGAAAAATCATCACCTTCTGGTTGTTATTCAAACTTACTCCTTCTGGTTGTTACTCAAACCATTTACCTGGAAGTAAGTTATCTTGCATGGGAAACGGTTATTTTCTTCCTCTAGTGCAACATCCCTCACACAGCAAGGTCTCCCCATTGAGACAAACCCTCCACTCCACTTCCCTGGGATAATATAATGCAGAAAATCAGAAGGCTAATAGACCACACAAAGCAATGCATCTCTGTAATTGAAATTCAAGCTGGAGGAGCCTAATGTTACATACAATAAATAGATGCAGGTCAGAAAATACTTAGTGAGGTGAGTAAATATTGCAAGTACATTCATTTTATGCTTTGTTTTGCAAAAAGTGTGATGTTGATTTCCATGAGGTTATAGGCGTATCCTGTTTTTTGATATATATAGGTGGGAATGCAACTCTGTAGCAAGAACAACTCTTGAGTTGTTACTGATGGAAATGCTTTCAAAACAATAAGTTGTGCAACACAGAAATGATCCGTGATATGATCGCTTCTCTGTCAAAAAATGGCTGGCTCTTTCTACGGGTTCATGTCAAAGCCGGGCCAGGTCTCAGACGGGCCCTACAGTAGTACATGGCCATCTTGCTCAGAAGAATAAATTCTGCTCCATAGGAGGGGGAGGTGAGTGTGTTTTATTATTTGTTTGGCAGTCAACCCCAGTTCCCTTCTTGGTTTCATCCTTTGAGTCACTGCATAAACTATTACGCGCCCCCGTGCTCCAAGCTGTCATTTTTTTGATGTGTTCGATACCACAACTCCATCCAAAGGCCACCCTTGAAAACTGTCACGGGTGTCAGGAAATGAGATAAATTAAGTAAAAAGAAAGGGGGAACTGGGAAGAGGAGAGGGGTGCGCCCAAACATTTGGAAGTCACGGACAGACCTACAAATCAAAAAGCGGTGGGGTGTTTTTTTTCTTCTTTTTTTTAACATATTTTTTTCTGGGGGAGGGCGGTGGGGACAATTGACCCTTCGCTATTTTAATACGATGAGTCTCCCTTCCATCCAAACAGTGAAGAAAAGCTGACGGTGCAGTGTCAACTATTTGTCGGCTTTGATACTGTGCTTTTTCATCTTGTTTCTCTTCCTCCACAGTATCCTCTCAAACATATATAGGCAAGAGGGAAATAAGCTGCTCGAGTGGAGGGGAAAACCCCATCTTGGGGTGGGGGTTGGACCTGTGACTCAGAGGGGAGTAAAGACAGGAGAAGGCCTTGGGTTTAGGCCCATAACTTACAGTGTGACCGCTTATAATAAATAGTAGAAATAGGCTCGCGCTCAGTCCACAGCATAAGGGATGCCTCCTTAGAGGACCCAGGACAGAAATTTCTGTGGAACTGAACAAGGACGTCTTCAAGGAGAAGCATTCACATCTAGGGAGAAAAGGATCAAAGGAGGGAGAGACAGAGAGAGAAAAAAGAGAGGAGAAAAGAAGAAGAGAGAAAGAGACACACAGGAAAAAAGAGCTGTGGTCCATGTACATGTCTGGTTGAATAAAATGTAAAAGTAGTCAATGGTTTACAGCTTTGTTTTTTTATAATTATATGGCATTCTGATCAATGTTGGCTAACCACAGCCAAGGCTTATTTTTCAAATATTCTTGGTTTAATATAATTTAATGTATACATTCAATCTGTGCATGTTTATCTTGACAATTCACAGGTAATTCCCTTAAATACAATATTTATACAAATAGTTTCTCTCCCTTTAACTTATGCTACATGTAGCATATGTAGCCAAAATGTTTAAGTTTACATTTCCATACTTAATTGATATTTTTCATACACAGGAATTGTTGACCGAAAAGGGAAAAAAGTGTGCTTAGTTTTGAATCACTTTTTTTCCTGTCATGGTACGGGTATATGAATGTACATCTTTATTAGTGAGAGAATGAAAACTGTTAGGACCCATGCACGTGGGTTTGGTAGCCACTGTTGGTCCTAGGGACGCAATCACGTGACAGGCTTAATGTGCGTTGACATGAACACAGATTGCAAGGATGCTGTCAATTAATTTCTGGAATCAATGGACCCTTAAGCTATGCAGGCTATTTGAGTGTACTCTCCCTGCTTCATTTGAAGATTCTTAAAAATTAGCAACCCTGGCTGTAGTTCTTTATCACTGAAAAAAACATCATTGCAGTTCTTTTGAGCCAACCAAAAACTCACAGAGATGTCCAGTAGGATGTAACATGCATTTATCAAACACCCCTCCACAGACAAACTTGGCCCGTTCCAAAAGTCTATTCAAACAATTCCCATGAACGTAATTTTCACAGGCTGTGTCTTTTTACAGTGCAAACTGAGATTGAACTCCATGCAGTCAAGCAACTAAGCAAGATGACAGAAGTGAGGTGAAGCCATTATCATTTTATAAACAGTGACCCCAAATGACTTTTACGTATTTTTAAATGGTATTTATTAAATTAATTGCAGGCTATTTTTTTTTAAAAACTCAGAGTTGCAAAGGCATTCAGATACAGTGTTAGCTACCGCTGACCGCACAATGTATTTATTTTATTTCACATGCCCCCCCCCCCAAAAAAAATAAAAAAAATAACAGAGCGTTGCTTAGCCCAGCCAGCGGCTTTCACTCTCCTGCTGCAATTAGGCAGTGTGCCAACCCATAATCCCCTTTCCATGGCGAGCCTTTGAAAAAGGTCCCTTTCCCTTTACAGACTCCAGTTTGCGGCTAAGGCCTCTTCATTTGTTACCGCCGGTGACATAACAGCATTTACCGCATCAGTGAAACATTCAAACCCGCCGGGAGGCTTTCGGGCTGGAACTACTGAAGGAAGAGACAGCACAGGACCAGGGGAGAGCCGTGTCTGCAGTTTTGAAATTAGCAGTGAAGAGTTTAGGCTTTTTTAGGGGGGCAAAAATGACCAGACATCAGCACTGATTATTGGTGGGGTACATATACTCTCTTACAGCCCTGGGAAATGGTTTAGCTTTCCTTTTCCCCCCAATAATTATGAATCCCAGGGAAATTGCTTCCTTGGATGAACCAAGCATTTATAATTGGCTCAAGCAAGAAAAATGTACTTGAGGCATGCTTGATACCTCCACACACTTGCTCAATATCTTCTAGTGCTGGACCAATTGTTCTATGAGACACACAAATTATATGACACTCCAATTGATGTGTAAATGAAAAAAAAAAAACAACACAATGAACTTGTGATTATTTTCTGTGGAGAATAGCCCTGGGCACTCAGTTGAGGGGCTCCTCCTTGAAAGTGTATGCATATGGATAAGGCTGCCAAATGAAAAATTGGTAAAGCTAATGTAAAGACACTTCACAAAGCTTTCCATCAAGAGACACCAGCACGATGCTGCAGCCCCAGTTTGAATGGGAGAAAGGTTGCCCATCGGTGACCTGACACAATAGGCACCTTGTGATTTAGCAGCATACATTTACAACATCGCAAAGCCCATCGGCTGGTGGAGGATGCATGCAGCACTGTATCCATATGAGTCTAACATAAAGCTATCAGAGTGAGTGACAGCCCCATTCGACTGTCTGTTGCAGCAAAGCGTATTCCTGTCAGTAGAACAAAGACACAATTTCTGGTGTAATGTGCAATGGCTAAACAGAGGGTGGCATTTCAACACCAATTGGCTTCTTTTACTGGTTTACAAATTTGTATGGGTGCAATTTTCTTTTCAAGAAATCATTTAAAAAACCAACCAAAATACCAGAACAATGGTCGGTTCTAATATGTGTCTAATTATGGCATACATTTTACAAACTAATTGGACGAGAGACTAAAAAAAGATACAGATAATTTTGAAATAAAAGACTGCAAAATATTACTTAAACCTATAATGAGATGCAATGCACCTGACTAAATATCTAAAAATAACTTACAAAAAAACATTATAAAAAGGTATGCCGAGATATGTGCAGTAAGGTGCCCAGTGCGCATAAAGAGCGGTCAACACAAGTTTTATCTTCATAAAGTTTCAGTTAAAAGATGAGGAGTCATATAAACCACACATCCAATCACTTTTAAAGAAACCTTTACTGTAAAATGTATGCAATTCTATAGAACATGGGGAATGGTAGCAAGCATCTAACAATGAACAAGAAACTCGGTACAGAAAGGTGGTAGAGGTCACTTATTTCTATGCATATGCATAGTGGGCCGAGGGCTGGTGCCTGATGTTGTTTCCATCTTTTGAGGCCCAAAGGCTGAAAATAACCCTTGTTGCTAGCATAGATATAGAACCATAGATATGACATATGTCATGATTAGTGGCACAATTTTTGAGACCATACCCAGGTAAGACGGTGGCCAGTAACCATGGTTTTATATCTATGAGCCAATCATCAGCTATTTGGCTTCTGAGACCCGATTACGACATCACAGTGGGTTAGAAAGTACATGACACTTTGCCATAGGTTCCTATTATAGCTGTACCGAGGTAAGATGGCTGCCAAATTGTTCCATTTCAGAATTCCAAATTACTATTTCTTTACATGATATGTCTATGGTTCTATAGCTATGGCTGCTAGTCTCTTCTAGCTACTTCATGCATGCTATTTCATGATGTAAGCTACTTCATTTCCATCACTATACATAACCTCTTCCAAACCCCTCACACCCTTCCAAGGGAACACCAATTATGTGCTGGACTGCTGGCCACAATCCTATTGTGAAGGGCAGGATACATTAAAGCCCAAAAATAAAAGTGAAATATCGAGATGCAACGTGCATATGCAGAGAGACTCACAGTGGTTGCACTCATCAGCTAAAACATGGCAGGTATATAGAACCGTAGTGTAGACTGGTTTGATCAGGATTAGATGTAGTTTAGCTGGATTTATATAAATTACTAAAGAGTATCCAGCACAGTGATATAGACCAGTCCTATAGTTTTAGTTTAGAATAGATATGGATTAGCTGGACCTAGATCAATTACCGAAGGGCATCCAGCACAGTTATATAGACCAGTCCTATTTAGTTTAGATCAGTGGTGGATTAGCTGGTCCCGGATCAGTTGTCGAAGGGCTCCAGTATGGCCCTACTCCAGTCCGCACCATCAAAAACAAAAGCCCTGAGTCAGCAAGACTGCTTTAATTACAGCCAGGCCCGTCTTGGGGGGGCGGAGGGAAGGGGGGGGGGGACCACAAGACACAGCAGAAAAGTGAACAGCGTCCTCCCTGCGACCGGGGACAGGAAAAAGCAATAAAGGCAGCTCAATAGAGACCAATAAAGCGGAGCGATGGGCCGGTCCCCGTGTCACGCTGTCACAGCACACAGCAAAGCCGCTAACCCGATTAGCCCGGCCAAGAGACGGCAAACTAATATCGCAACTTTAGAGCAAAAACTTTGGAATAATCTCATTTCTCCCCTTCCCAATGACGTCCCGGTGGGACACATTTACTGCTTATGAGGCATTGGGATGAAGCGCTCTGCTTTTCTCCTGGTCTCGTTTTTTTTTCTTCCAATAACCGATTCATAAAAAATGTATTCATTAAAGAGTCAAAAGCGGGGGGCTGCGATGATTAAGTCGAGGAAGATTGCTTTTTTTCAGCGTTTTGCTACCGTGATGGAAAAGTTTGCGATCTCTGTTATTGTGTTCAGCTTTGACAATGTTCGTAAATCTGACAAGCAAATGCTGATACAGAAGGTGACTTGGCATTGAGTCAATGTAGACGACATTTGAAATCATAACGTCCTCAATAAAACTTTGATATGCCCGCCTGCCGTTTACAGTTTATTCTTCTGTTCGTCAAATGTACGACATTAATGCAATTGTTGGGTTAAAAAAATACACATATATATTTCTTTGTAAGAATTGTCTGCACTGCAAATAAGATACAGAGGCCCAGTAAAAGTGTGAAAGGGGAACATTATGGTATGAGTATTTTTTAAAATATGCAAAAAGGTCTGCCTTAACAAGTGTTTTAGACTTAAAATCTTATTTTTTTAATGTCAAGTAGAAAATATTAGCTTATTTTAAGTGAGATTGTCTAACCCCATTGGTAAATTTTGAAATAAGATTTGTTTCACATCATTGGCAATATTTTTGTCTTATTTAGCAAAAAAAGTCATATAAGCAAGATTTTAAGTAAATATAAGATTAACCCACGAGTTAAGATTTACTTATTTTTGGTTTTTGTGTTTAAATACATTTATTTTTTCTAAGCAATATTTATTTGAAATGCCTAATCATAATTGTACACTTGCTACAGCACTCTTTGTTAGTTTTGAATGAGACACACTAGAATACGTGCCCAGAAACTGTGTGGAGTCAGCGGCTGGTTCTTTTCAATCCACAGGCCGAGCTGTAGGCCTACAGTTAGCTCACTGAAGGGCTGCGCGACTCACGTACTTGACCCTGTCCGCTAAAGGAGCCTCTATTTCCAGATAAAGGGTGAAACCTGCCTTCCGAGAGCAACGCTGCATTATGAGTTGCCTTGCGTGGCTCCCTGCCTGTCTGCGCTGGCGTGGTATGGCTAGGGTGCGTCACTGTGCTGTGCAAAATGTCTCAATAGGACACTCTACTCCGAAGACCATCAATGATACATTTGTGAAGGTGTGTAAAAACCAAGTGTCAAAAAAAAGGGATATTATAATATAAATATGAGAAGGCCTTTGAAACTCAGCAGAATTTGTCAATCCACCTACTATGTAACCTTTATGTTATGTCAGGGTGTATGTAACAACACCTTAACACAAATGGCAGTAAAATGCTAACATAATAGGATGGTTAAATAACACACAATGCTCAAGCCATGTATGAGCCCCGTGCTCGATTGATGGTTCGATCCACTGCCATGGCACCTTGTGAGCTGTGATCATCTGATCTGATATCTGCATTCCCTGACTGAATAAAGCCAAATACAAAAAGAGGGTAAATTGTCTGCTTTCTTTTATTAAAAAGAACATAAATAAATATTCAACATTTTTCCAAATTTGTTAGTTGGGACCGGTTTGGTTAAATACCTTAATCACAATAATTATTACAGTACTATGTGGGTATGAATATTTTAATGTCATTTCAGCACATTTAGAAATAATTAAACCTGATTGGTTGTTTTGTCGGTTTGGGGTAAGGTTTCTGAGCCTCTGATAGGTGCATCACATGGTCACAGGAGGCGAGGGGCAACCACGATACATGCAGAGCTGTATCGGTGCTCAATTGTGTTTATCAATTATGGGACGTGCAATTCAGTGTGTGCCCTTTGTCCTGCACTTGAGGACTGCAGCTTAATGCTGTCGGCAGCCCCCTTTGAGGGAATTGGGACAGGCTTTGGATACAGCAGCCCTGCAACTCCCCCCAGCTGAAACATCTCACCTTGTGAATGGAGCACAGACTTCACCAATGACAAATAATACACCCTCCAGGCCCGCTGGGTTCACACATGATATTGGCCCAATGGCCCCAACTAACATATGTACTCATGACAAAAGGGCCTAATGGACCTCATTTGGATTTAATAACCTCCCCAATCACAGGCCCCCCTATCCCGACCTACCCCCCTCCCTATTGGAACAACATATAAATTTGACTTTATACAATTGCGGATGGCTCTTCAGTGTAACAATATTTAATGATAATTGTAATGGACTTTAGTGGCGGACAATCAAACGCGAAAGTGGGGGGATCAGAACAAGTCACTCACGCAGTGAGGACCAATAAAGGAAGTAATTCCTTGTGGCTAAACAGCCAAACTAAAATCAACCTACTAAAATAGGGTGAACTGAAATATATGAGTGAAACACAAACTAAATCTCCCGAGCTCAATACTGGAGCCAAAACGGAAAAACTTAGTAAAGAAAAGAACACCTTCAGACAGTTCAGATGGCCAGAAGAGTGTAAAACCAAAACAAAACAACAAAGAAAAACTGTCTCAGAGAGAACAGCAAAGGACAAAATAAATAGCGCAGAACGTTAACAGGAGGAATAATACCTATACCTGAAATAAAGCTAATAGCAAGTCCCTCGTGAACATAAACAGCGTTTAATATCACAAGGTCGCTAGTACCTGGCTATACCTGGCTCAATGCAATGTCGAATGACAAAAAAGCACCGGGGAAGCGGAAGTGAGGAACTTAAATACCCCGCAGGTAGAGGCACAGGTGAAATGAATAACGAGAGAGGGAAAACCAAAACTAGGAATGGAACACAGAAAAAAATCAGATAGATTCTCAATCAGAAAACCAAGACAAGAACCGCAACGGAAAAAAAAACAATAACCGAAGAACCATGACAATAATAGCTTTGGAAAAATTATACATACATGGATTTCATTATATCCCAATTTCTTACGTGATTCGCTTCTCAGAGACCAAATAGTTTGATGTTAGTTTGATTTGAGTATATAATTTGGAAAGCCATGGTAAGGCTATTAGTTATGCTAAAACATCAGTAGTACAATATTACTGTATATGCAAATAAAAAAATAGCTTCTCATGTTTCAAAATGAACACTCATAATTGAATGTGTTGTGGTGGGAGGGAGCCAGCGGACAGTCAGCCGTCATCCCCGGACTCTTGAGATGCGGCCCTGTCTCTCTCTTTTCCTCTTTGGCAGGTCCATTCGGAAGTCCCTTCCCCTGGCGTATACACTCCCCCGCCCTCTCCAAAGCCTTTATTTTTAATTAACCTTTGAAAGATACTGAGGTGTAGTTGTGTGTAACGGTGTCGGCGAGGTTAATGATTTTGCTGACCCGAGGAGGCAGCCGTGGGGATCCAGATCAATGCCGCTCTCCAGCCCTCGTGTTTTTCCTCGCGCGGTGGGCGGACCGAAGGGACGGACACGGCTCCCTCCCTCCCTCCCTCCCTCCGTCTCCGAGTCCTGTTTTTAGTTCTCGATCGAAAATCCTGCTCCGCCGACTGTGTTTGCGGAGATGTGTATGGGAAAAATTAAGTGGTTGTCCCCAAAATCTATGGCCTGCCAACGCCAACAATGGAGCTTTCTGCTTGAGTGAGCTGAAATGTGTGTTTGAGTGTGCAAAGATATGTGTTTTAGTGTTTTTGCTCATCTGTTTGTGTGTGTGTGTATGTGTGTGTGTGTATGCGTATGTGTGTGTGTGTGTGTGCTTGGTGGGGTGGGGGGCTTTAACTCATGATGTATGATGCAATTTCTCTGTCTTCAGGGTAATTCATCAATTGCCGTTTGGTTAAACTACAATAACATTAGCTGTTAAATTTTTATAGGGGGTGCCAAGTGCTTTTTACACGTTCACACTAGAAAGAGGGTGGAAATTAGATCACCTTCTGCTCTCTGCTGTAAATTAAATAAGTGTTATATGAGTGCATTCTAAAGCTTGAGTCTGTAGCTGCTGCACTTGTGATCCGTCATTGTGAAGGTGCAACACCTCTTCTATTTAACAACCAAATCTTTAGCACTTTTTGGCACCAGTAATAATTGTAGAATATGAGGATAAAAACACATCTTCCCAAACTGACTTTTAAAACCTTTATTTTTTCATGCAAATGTAAAATCTAATCCATTCTCGGGCAGCAAGTGACCTTTTTTCATATCTACTATGCCTTCGACAGTATTCTCACATATTTTTATATTTAACTCCCATATAAAAAAAAAACCGTTGAACATTATTATTTTGGAACTGAATTATGGGACATTCCTCTGGTAGCGCAAACCGAGAGGTCATGGCACATGTTTTCATAATATATCCGTTGTGTTTTATGGCATGCTGACGCCTCAGACTGTGGGTCTTTCATTTAACCTGAGTGATAAATTTAGCAACAAAGAATAAAAAAATGAGCATTAGGATAACCCTGGCCTGCATGTGAACTCAGACACATGTACGAAGCAGAAACCTTTTCCCCGTCATTTCTACTGTCGGCAAGTTAATGTCAAAAACTTGCATGTCTGGAAGAAGATCACACCATTTAAAAATAAGGGTTGGAAAGGGCTGGGGATTTCTTTGCTGAGAAATGCACAGTTTTGACCCAATCTAAATAAATTCCCATGCATGAAACGTGATGATACCTCTAAAATTGAAAACCCATGATGTATATATTCTCCAAAAAAAACAGGTTTGCAAAATTCCACTCAGCAGCCACTTCTGGAGGTGGCGAAACCCTATGCTCTCCGGATAGGCGTGGCATTCTACTCATCCGGAGAGCAGTATTTTTCTAAGGCTCATCCAGGGGAAAAGGCTCTGAGAATCCAGTAAAATAGCAATGCTACTGTAAAAAAAACTAAGAAGGTTTTAAACAAGGCCATTATCTTCATTTTGATTTAACCTATACATATGGCCAAAATAAATTGGGGGGCGTGTTACATTGCTTCATTTCATGTAGGTTTCATTTTTGACATTCTACATATTTGAGTGCATTTTTAGTAATTACACTCAAATATATTACTAAAAAACCATCTTAGTAATATTAAATAATGCATGCATAATCAGAGTCCCTTTGACAACAGTTAATCTATCTCATGGGGATGGGGCCATCCTACCTTAGAGACACTTCCACTCAGAAAGAGGCTCAGTAAATTGCACCATTTTGTTCCAAAGCCTTCCAAATGGGCCCCAGGGATGGTGCCAGATCCAGCGATTCAGCTCAATATATCCATTTGTATATTGACACGCTCATATAAATTAATTAAGCTAAAGCATGACAGGGTATTGATGACATGTGAGAGCTTTGGCAAGGTGACACCTGCATTGACGCAAGGATGGAGTAATTTAGTTTCAAATCTACTTGTTCTGCACACAAGAGACGCCCCACGTGGGTTTCCACTCACAGCAACCATTTTGTTGAGCATGGCCCAGTAAATAAGGACAAGGAGGCTCAGAGTTAGAGGTCCCAAAACTGTACTTACACTAACATTTGGCCTTTCCTGATGCTCAGTCAACCCTGTTGGCAGATGCTAGCAAGTGGCTGATTGTGGGTTTGTATAGAAAAACCTTGTTTTAATACATAATTGATATACTATGTGGCTTTTAATGGATATGCAAAGGCGATTAGAGTAGTCTGAACCTCAGGAACTGTACGGGCCTCAAACAGAAGCACCTTGCCACAGCTGCCAATGAACAAACGAGAGGCTTGTCTTTGAATTTTTTTTTTTTAAGCGGCACCCATCAGGTTTGACGTTAAACGAGGAAGATGGATTGCAGACGTGCAAGGCCTCTTTGTCCCTGCCGTGAGCGAGGTGAAGCACCCGAATGGAATGCAAAGATGTCTAGCTGAGTTTTCAGCGCTCCATGCTGCACGTCTGGTGTGCTGCCGCCAGGGCAGCGAGTGAGAGCAGGAAAGGCATTTGGTGGCGTGGCGGGGCATCACACGCTGGGCCCTCGTTTGGACTTGGACGTCTCTATCCGTGGAGCAATTTATTTTTTCCTGCAGCCCCCCCCCCTCCCCCGCGCCTCTGGCACTCCTGCATGGTATTAAAAGCATGACCAGGACTTATCAATCACCCCTGGCGGGGGGATGACATCATACGGCATTGGCCGTACTATCTGAGTGGGGCCAGCCCATTAGTTCCACAGAGAAATGGTTCTATGTAGTTATTTAAACTGCATCCTGCTCCATGTCCGCGTGAGAAACTCCGCTTTACTGCTGTGATGCTAACGGGTCCCACAAGGCAACAGGTTTGAGAAGCCAGGTGAGCTCTGACCTGTTTCTAACTACAAAAATGTATTCAAAGTAATTTTTTTTACAAAAACACATACACACTGTACATATACACATTACATACACACCCACACAAGTCTGTACGCGTATAGTTTTTGTGTAAATAGTTACACACATCTTGAGGGATCTTTTATGCTGACCATATACATGGCTTGTACTTTTTGTTCATGTTTTGACATCATTGCTTGTTATCCTGTGGATCTGTACTGACAACCATGATACATTTAGCATGTTCATTTTTGGATCACCCTTTTCTTTCTCTGGATCCTATAAAGGGCTCACAAAGCCCTCATATTATCTCCTCCTAGATAAGTGTGCATCCGATGATGACCTTATCTAAGGTCTGGGTTAAATAAAAACATAAATCGACCTGCCAGTCCTAAATGATAACTCCACAACTTTATGGCCAGATTCCACAAGGGCCAAGAAAATCCTCCGGCAGTCAAAATCATGCTTGTTTTGTAATTCTGAGACACACAATCTTTTAACTTGATAAAAAAGTTTTTTTTAACTACAGCATTGATGACCAAAGTTATTATTGATAATCCTGACCTCAAATGCCATTTAATCTCTACAGAAAGCACAATTTCAACGGCCTAATTTTGCAGATGTGTTTGTGTCTCTTACTACAATAGAGTTAGCTTAGTTCCTGCCTCATTTCCTTTTTGAGCATAGAAAATAGTAGAAATAGCTCGAGTGCTCAATGGATTGAGCTGTGACTCTAAACTGGTTGGATGCAGAGAGGCTGGCACCGATTGAATGCTTTTCTTTATTCCACCAAAGAAACACAAATGGCTTCCAGTTTTATTAATCCAGTGTGCCCTTTGGCCTCTGAATACTGCAGTGCATCCAAAGCACAAATCAGATACCCAAACAATAAACACATAGTTAAAAAAAAAATAAACTAAAGATTGGCTTTGGTGGAATAGCAGGTTCAGATATGTATGTTTATTTGCTATGGTGCTATACATTTTTTTTTAAAACATACAAAAAAAGAAAAATAAGCAGAACAGTGGTTTCCCTGTTTCACAAATGTGTTAGAAAATATGGCACCGGCTGAACCAGATGTTGTTTGCCTGCCTCGCTCAGCTCTGAGTATAAAATGGAGACGTTTGGGTACCTTTAGCCAAAAACAGCTGTGAGCCTCCTATCTGACACCACACAATATGAGAAGATGGAGTACAAAGACGTGCTGAACATGAGGGACGAGTTACGTTTGAAGGGAAGGAATCTCATTTGAATGTCTTTTTTGTACATAGTGCTCACTTTGGGTTTAGTTCGCTGCTGTTTTCGGCCGGCTTTCCTGAAGCAGCTGACTCATTTTCCCTCGAATGGGCACTTCTCTTCATCTGACATCGGAATACTGCAACCAAAATTAGAGCCACGAACAAACGGGCCCACGCTTTTTTAATCCAACACAAACCGTTCACTAAATAGCATGCAAAAAGGATACTCATGGAAACGAGGAAGACCTGCTTTCCATCATTCTTCACTCCAAAAAGGGAGGTGCCAGTCCCTTTTCTTCACCCAAATGGGGGAGACTGCCGGTGATTCACGTTTGATGCTGGGATGTCGGAAGGAGGTCTTTTATGCGTTCCTTTGGCCAAATGTAATTCATACTGTCTTTGTTGGATAGCAAAGTAGCAAAAGAAAGACATTTCTGACAGGCAAACTTTTCTACTATTTAAATTATTCTAAAAGATACATTGTTCATGTGTCTAATCTTGAGCATTAGGTAACATTTTTTACAAAACATACTATGACACACACACACATGCACGCACATGCACACATACAGACACACACACAGACACACACACACACACACACATACATACACATACTGAAAATTTCAAACTTCTTTTCTATGTTTTTAGGTTTTATAATTTTATCATTTTTTTTATGTTTCACACAAGAAGTAAAAACTATTTGGAGTGGTGTACTGCCACATCACTTAAGGGGTGAAAGTAATTAGCAAAACCCCACCCCCACCCCCACCAAACCATACTTTCAACAATGTCCATGTAGGGTAGGACATGGGGTAATAAATTACCCCCTGAAGTACGTCGCTGAGGCTTTTAGCTGTGGGATGAGGCGATGGCAAAAATGGAATGACCCTCCCCGACCTCCAAACTCTTAACCTGTGCCCCTGGCTTCTCCGCGAGCCCCCCAGTCACATGTCCATTGTGTCATCAGGAGCCTGGATTCATCCCCGTGTCTGCCCCGTGTTCTCCTCATTCACCTCTCTTATTCAACACACCTAGCTAAAGAAGACAAGGACAGATGTGGCCGCTGATTAAATTTAAATACACACAGCAGACGTTCTTTCGGACTCATATTATTCTTATTTGGGTTTTTTCCCCTCTCGTTCTGCACAGAAGGTGGGGGGGGGGCAGTGGACAAGCGAGAGATATGCTGACAGGGAGTTACTGGCGCTAAGTGGATTTGAGTTATGGGCAGTTGGACGATGTGTTTGTTTAACCATCTGGAGGTGACTCCCTCAGCGCGTGATGTACTGCATGTGGAAGAACGGAGCCCGCTGCATATGAAGATATATGCAATTGTTGACGAAAACGGGTTGTGCAATAAAACACATTGCGCATATTGAGGCGTTCGTCCAATGGCAGTTAAACTAGCAAGAAACATATTTGGCAGATAATGTTACCTCATATTACTTTGGGGACACAAACATTTCAAACATAAAAATGAAAATAGCGTTTACCTTAATAAGAAGTTATTAACTTCATGACACCTCCTCACAGCTGAGTTTAAAAAGGAGCATTGGGAATAAGAAATCCCACTAAGAATCCCATTTTTATCACTTTAACTATATGACCCTTTGTATAATTAATAAAACAGCCTTTATGTTGAATTCCAGAAAACCCCTGTCGAGTTAAATAAATCCACTGTACAACAGAGGTAAGACATTTTACAGTTTAAAAGATATGTTAAAACGTGATGAACAAATTCAAGTTACAAACATGCAACGGTGTGAGAACACTTGAATAAATGTAACACAACACAGTCTTGTATTCTTTTTTTTCTAAACTTTGTTTATTGATACTTGAAAAGGTATGCAAATTGTTTTACAAAGGTCCTACCGCAGAGGACAATTCAAGTTATACAGTTACAACTGTGTATACCTTTTAATATACCGCCCCATGTCTTCCTTTCCCATCCAATCCCAATCATCCCTACAGCCTTGTATTCTTACTATAGCTTAGGCGTACCCCCGCCTCTCTATCCACCAGGCTGGCTACGACTCTGATAGGCAAATCTTTGGTTTAAATGTGTGCGTGCATGCTTGTGTGCTTGGGCAAGTGTGTGTGTGTGTGTGTGTGTGTGTGTGTGTGTGTGTATGTGCATGTGGGATTAATTGCAAACAAATTTTCTCTGTAATTAAAGAGACTAAATTTTGCTCAAACATGTGATGATTATCATAGTGTGACAGAGACGGAATATGTGCACAATTATTATTTTTTGATATCTCGTAATGCGGAATAATGGCTGGGAAATTGTGCTCATCACGTTTTTTCATTTTGTGAAAGTAATTTAAATGCTGCAATAATTCCTAATCTCTCATATTGAATCAGGCGAATATGGAATGTCTTGAACAGGAGGCCGCTGTACTGCTTTGCACATTCAGCAGGGGCATTGCTCATTTCCACCAATTATATGTAAATCGTCTCTAAACGCATTAGGAGCCCTTATTGAAATGGCGACATGGGTTAGCGACATGCTACGAAGTAATTACACTGTCTTTTAATAAACGGCAGAGCGAATCCATTTTTTAATCTCTCTCTCCTGAATTATTAAACAGCTGTTCCTTCTCAAGCAGTGACGGCCTGCATCTGAAATGACGTACTATGCGCCCAGTGAAACCACCAGAATCCGACAAAAATTGGAGTTCGTAGAGGGCGTGAAGTCAAACAAAGATATAGTAGTCCAGGGCTGGCATAAGTCTCAACTTGTGCAATCTACAAAATTTGTTATTTTACAAAGTGGAATGGCTTTTTGGAAGTCTGTTTTCCAGTGTGCATTCTGAATTTGGTGGCACTGACTATTTTAATTCATTGACAGTTTATCTGCATAAATGCACTGAAAGTGAAAGGCATTGTAGAGTCATGGCCTACGCCAAAACACAATTGGGCTAGATTTGGGCAGAGAATTGAGGGTTTCAGTTGGGCTGGGTGATATGGACTTATCACTCACTAGCAACGCCTGCTGGTTGACTGGAGGCTTGTGGACTGTCTGTTCAGCTGTACATGAAGTGTCTTCCTCCAGCTCACATCTGAGCAAGCCTGAAGTGTAAACCACGGTGTCATAAGAAGGAGTAGCTGACATCACATGCTTCAGAACAGGAGGTTGATAGTGAAGGTTGCAGCAATGAGCACTTGTATGCGGTGTAAAGCATTAAAAAGAGTGGATATGCACACGTTTTAGTTAGAAGGACTCTGCTCCCAAAATTTGGTCAGCAGGAGTCTCATAGGGTTTAAGCCACAGTTAACACACTCCAGTGAACCGTATAAACTCTCCTGGAAATAGTTATTAGCAAAAACGTCTGTTATATTTAAATCTCCTGAAACATTCTACCCAATCTTTTTGAATAAAATAATTATGTTCTTAAATTGATAAAACCGCACTGTAAATGGTCCATAATCTGAGTTTTACTGATTTCTAAAGGGTTATTTAAAATATTTGACCCATGTCTTGTGTGGTGTATCTGTGTTTAATGTATTGTTTATGGCATAGCTGTTTATGCTTGTATATTCAAAGGGCATAATTGTATCAGCCTCAAAAACTGATCATTGTGGACAAATAAAAATCCATACAACCCAGAGAAAACAAATCTTATTGTACTTTATTAATTAGACATCTTTTCAATTTATGTTTTGACTCCCGGCATTCGACCAACACTTGGCAAGAGGAGGGCAACTGGAGGCCTGTGTAAAGCTACGGTGGCTTTTTTCGGTATTTGATATGGTGGAAATAATCAAAACCCTATTATGTTTTTTACCTGGAACAGCGCAAGGTTAGCATTAACAAACATTGAGCAATCGACCCCTTTATAAAACCTTAAAGGTTCAAATCAATAAAGACCCCTTTCTAACTAAAGTCAGTAAAGCCAAAGCTCATTATTTATAGTTTGTTCTTTTTTCATTCCCTGTGAAATGTCACGAGACCTGTAAACTGTAAAGGTCAGTCCGGCGCTAACAGCCGGGCCACGTTTTCATTCCAGATGCTCTGTTCTGTAGCAAACATTGTGTAAATACTTTGGCACCTGAACTGACACTTGGTTTGTTTTTACGCCATGCCTTGCCTCGCGCTGCCCCAACTCTTGGTAAGGTCAGAAGAAGCGATCTCAGAACCGCTCTGCTCATGTTTTTGCTACTGTGGAATTGTGCTTGTTATGTCTGGCCACACCATGGGCAAAGGCTGCTGCCATATATATATATATATATTTATTTTGAGAAGACAAACTGCTACAAAATCCTTTTTTGCTTAATCAAGCTTTACATTTTTTAAAACAAATATGAATTAAGAGCTGCATTGACAGGTTTTACAAGTACCCGGCATTGAATTTAACAAGGTAATTTGTGATCCACATAATCATTAAATTAAGAAGTCAGCACCTTGAGATGGAATGAAAGCAAGCCGCTTTCATGACCTACATGGAAATTTGCTCACCCTCCCACTAGCCCCCTATACATACACACACACTTATAAAAACTAATTTTAAACGCAATATACATATTCAGTAGCAGCTGACTTTCTTTCAGGTTCATTTCAAAGAGAAAACAAAAAGATTTCAATATCTGTGCAATAAAAAAAATGACAGACCTTTGGCCCCAGTGATTGTTTGATGGACATCATCAAACCACAAAACAGGTTAATCTGTGGACAGTCTGCATTCCGTCAACTGGTAGTGCAGTGAGGGTGAAGAAAAACAATTAGCTGAGTCAATAGAAACTCCTTCCAGGTCAGAGGTTAATGAACTATTATTTCTGCATCACAGCAGGTGGCTGTAAGTTTGAGAGGAACTCAATTTGGGAAAGTGCATTTACTCTTTTTGTTTTGCACAACATAACTGCTAATATAACAGATTAATGAAGACTGCAGACAAATATTGATTTATTTAATTTCAAATCTCATTAAAATAGTGAATGTACTTCATTAAAATGTGAATATAGAATATATCTGCTCTTTGTGTCAACACCATTATTTATGTGTATGATTTATATTATATTGATTACAAAATACTTCTGTTCTTCAAGTTAAAGCTCTAACATTTACTGACATTTAATAATGAATGTTAATATATAAATGTATCCCTACATCATGTTCACCAGAAAAGCCTGGACCAAAAGTCGATTGTGTATTGTGTACAAGCAAAGGAACCTTTGAGTGCCCGGCATCTTTGGAACGCTTTTGCAGTGAGAAACTGCGGCCGAGCATGACCCGTACCCAAATCGGTTGACCATCTTTCGACCCGAGACCCCCACGTGCGGAACGCAGTCAGACCGGAGAGCCAGAAGGGTTCAGGGGAGATCCAATTTCGCTCTCAGCCAGGTGTGGGGGTCTGTACTCCCAGCGAACCGCGCCTACGCTCGGTCTTTCCATTCAGGGCCAAGTTATTTACACCCGTGCACATCTTCAACGTCACAATAGTTTTTATTCATCAAACTGGAGGGTGAAAAGCCGGCCACCGGCTTCAGTTTCCCAGAGCAGCTGAGCGCCTGGGCCTTGGCTGTTCATCAAGAGGCTTGCCTCCTTGGCTAGTGATTGCTTTGACAGTGTCATGCTAGAACGCCATGCTGTAAGGTTGCTGGATTCTCGCATGCTATCCTCAAGCAGTAGATCTATTTTATTGAATATAAGAAGGACTTAAATATCCACTGCTGATACTGTATAGCTTTGCTAGGGTGCCAAAATCTGTCATTCCCATTGTCACTGTGGTTTAATGTGGATTTTGTATGGCAAGCGGTTATTTGTGGTCGAGGGCCCCTGACATCATAGGATCTATTTAGACTGTTGGCTTTGTAAATTGCGTATGCTTTTATTAGAATGTGTATTGGACTATTTGTTCGAATTATTGTTTCACGTTTGCCTTTTTGATGGTCGCCGCAAGTGGAACATGAATGATAATAAGGAGGAAACTTCTATTAATTCTTCCCTGGACTGCTACTTACTTTCCTGGAAGAAATATTATCTTAATTTATTATAAACAACCGCCCTGCCCCCACCCGCCCCTCCTCAACAAACACACCCTGTTCTCCTTTCTTTTTGAGGCATAAACATTTGTCTGAACCCTCAGCGGGGATTTCATTTCTCACGTACGCGGAGGACAGTTGTCCATTGGGTTAATGACTCACTGAAGTCGTGAACCGGACCAGATGAAAGAAAAGACCCTCGTTTTCCCCCATTAATCATCATTGTTTTCTTTTTGGTGATCTTTTCACCCTGCTTTAAGTACCTGTCTGTTCACCAAGGTCTCGTCCGAGGCACGCGGGGCCGGTGAGGGCCTATCCCGGTCCCGCACCATCCACTCAAGGAGTCCCCCAGGCCTGGAGTCAGGCCCTGGGTTTAATGGCTTTTGTAATGGCAAATTATAAAGCGTTACAAGGGAAAGATTAATCGGAGGTAGATTTCGCCGGATCTGGACTCTGAGGTAACCCGAGACGGCGAACGTCTCGCTAAAAAAATGCAGACTGTTGCCCTCCTGACCACGACATTGCAGACGTATAAACTCTATGGCACCGCGTTTCTCGCCAAGCTTTGCGTTCGCCCCAGGGGCCATCGGACCAAAGAAACTATTATCATTTATAAAATTAACAAATTGTTTTGTCAGTGTTTTCAGCACCATCATAATTCCTGCACTAATAGATTTTCTGTGGCTCTGCGGGATCCTAATTTCTCCCCGATGAAAGGCAGTATAGGTTATATATTCCTCGCCAGGCTGAGGCTCTCTAATTTTACTCCACAGTAAGAGGTCAAAAACAAAACTTTACTTTTTTTGAAAAGTAGATGTTAATGGTAAATGTACAAGTGAGTAACTGTAAACATGTATTACAATATGAAGCCTGTCAACCTCGTTTTACATTAAACAACTATGTAACAATTAAAACCAAGTGTGCCATTTGTTGAAATAGGATTATATGGGCATGTGCAGTTATTTTCAATACAATACATCCCATTGGGAACCTGAGAGATTCATTTAAAAAATTTTAATTGAGATCAGAAAGAAACATTTTTAATTAATATCATAATTGTGTCCCGTAGTTGGTCATTTGAGCACACAATGGACAGTGATATTGTGAGTTTTCTGTTGGTACGTTTTTTTATCACTGATCCTTATTTATTTGGAATTAGCTGTCTTTGTCATTTTGTTAAAATAATGTAATTTGTATATTCAAAAAGGTGTTTACACCTTTGGACCTGTGTCCTTTACTTTTTAATCGATGTAAATTTTTTTCTTCAGTTAATCTTTCCAGGAAATCATGCAAGACGTTTGTCTTCAGGGAATGCAATTTGCTGCCGTGATGTCAGAGCAATGGATTAATGTATGTCTTTAACACCTATCATCCTTTCATTCTTTCTGTTTTTCCATCACAATCAGGGATGCTGAAAGGTACATGTATTGAATTGCATTGCTGTAGACATCCATGGCGCTGCTGTTCTCACGTCAGAGTGATGCGCATGACCACATCCAGGCCTCTCACCTCACTTCTCTAGTGTCAGACCCATGACATCACCCTCAGGTCGAACCCAGAACCCTCTGCTAATGAGTGCCATATGAATATGCTTTCCTTATTTTGTCCTTGTCACCAGACTTCATGGCCATCGCTGTCTTTCAGCACCCGATGAAATGCGGACGAAGAAAATTTCCCATGTGTTCATCTGGGACCATCCTTAAAGAGAACTATGTTACATCGTTGTTCAGACAAAAATATATTAAATGTGGTTTGCAATAAACCTGTTATGTGTGAAAATAACAGGTCAACAGTCAGTTTGAAACTGTAAAGAAAACATTTCTGCTGGGACCGGAGGCCTGTTTAAAGGAGTACTTTGGTATCAGCCACGTGGTGATCGCCAAATGATATCAGTCCTATTTACATTGTTTCACTAACATGGCACTATTAGTAGGGGTGTGATTATTTATCAATTTGTATGGATAAATGGATGCAATTGTAACTGTTTTGTGACTGTTTCAATTGGCAAATGCATTTGCACTGACTGATATTGTGGATAATAATGGCTTTAGTGACAATGCAAACTTGGTATTGTTATCATATGTTCAATTGGGCCACTTTTTTCCTCCTGAAAATAACTTAACAGGTTTTAGTGTGAACCCCTTGTTTATACCATCATTTCATCAAGTGTTCTGATTGTCCCCAATCATTTCATATGGATGGGGTGGGATTTACTCAGTGTTTAGACCCCTTCACACAGATTCCAAATTTGGTCAATTCTAACCTATTTAGGTAGTGTTCTATTTAGAACTCCAGGTGTGAGCATCACAGAGACCTGGAAAATGGATCAAATTAAGCAAGACAGTACCGTTGCCGTGTACTATTTACAATACTAGCGTCGATTATTTTCATAATTTAGGTCAAAATAAAGTGCCACAAATGTAAATAAATCTTGGCAAACATTTGCTGGATCATACACTTCTTGTCCACAAGTGTGCAAAATCTGAGGGTGATATGTAGAACTATTAAATATCTATGAGACAAAATGTAAGCAGTGCACCCTGTTGTCCCTTAGTGTCTCCAAATCTATCCAAAATAGTTAAAGTGCACTGCTATAAATCATAAAATAATAATATTTCTAATTACAAATCAATTGCTTTGACTCATAAAACTCACTTTTGCATCATTTTCAAGTGGAAATTATGTTTCATCGGTATAGAGGATAGATATCTATGATTCCAAAAACCTATCCAAAACCTGCCATAGAATAAATAAAGTACTTTATGTCCATTATAAAGCACATATATTTGCCCCTTCTGATGGTTTAAGATGGAAACATATAACACTGGTACACACACTTAAATATGCAGCCTAATCATTCACTCTTCATTACTTCAATAAAACATCACTTTTTACAGTAATCTACAGTATGTAATCTTTTGCTGCATGCCCTGGGATGGCATTTTTCTGTAGTGTGTTTCACAAATCTTGCTATGTAAATTACTCGAAGAAAAATTTTACATTCATCTAGCACATATCAGCACACAGTAAATCTGAATGAGCATTCTCCATGTATAGCCCAAGGAAATATGAACATGCCATAGTCATTATGATAAGATTACAATAAAATGATATTCCACCATCAGGAAAATGCGGGTAAATGTTCTAGCTTCACAGAAAATCGGTACATCAAACATAAAACATGACTTAGCCACCTATAAATGCCTAAACTACAGTATGTGAAATGCACTCATTAGAGAATACCACTCAACTGCAGAGCAAACATAATATGGCACAAGGCCATGGTGGAGTGAAAAAACGAACATACATAATTGAAATATCACACGCAGTAATACTTACGGGTGACACGTGAAAAGAAAAACCCCATACAGTGGCTCTGTTATGCTCTGGGAGAAATTTTTCTGGCATTGTTTGGGTCCATTTGTCCCCTTAGAGGGAAGGGTCACTGCAAATCAATACAAAGTTATTCTGAGTGATCACCTTTATCCTATGATGAAACATTTCTATCCTGATGGGAGTGATTTCTTCCAGGAAGACAATGCCCCCATCCACAGGGCACGAGGCATCACTGAATGGTTTGATGAGTAGGAAAATTATATTACTCATATGCTATGGCCTACGCAGTCACCAGATTGCAACCCAATTGAACACCTATGGGAAATTTTGAAAGGGCGTGTTAGAGAGCGCTCTCCACCACCATCATCAAAACACCAAATGAGGGAATATTTTTGGGAAAAATGGTGCATATTCTCCAGTCAAAACAATACTATTCATTGTGTAAACCTATAGCGACATATAACGTACATTTTATATTTAGCTGTATTGGACATTATGCACAGATGTTTCAGCTACTGTAATAGCATTATACAGGGGTCAATAAATTATCACTGAATGTTGAAAGAGACATATCTATGTGTAAAACCAATGGCATAAAACTAAAATGCGGAGTTTGTTGTTTCCACTCATAGTTTGGTTGCAGGGTCAATTAGTTGAGCAATCTCATGGCGCCAGCGACATGACCACTAGGGGGTCTGCGTGAAAGGGTTAATGTGCGTTGATAGCAATGCAGAATGTAGACATCTGCTATAAATATAATACCTGTTCGCCAACATTAAGTTATATGTGTAGCACAGCAAATGTTGTTACACAGCTTGTAGTTTAGAAATGATGACGTGACAAGAGTGAGGGAAATACAGTGATTAATGGAATCGACTTATTACCAATTATAATTCACGTCATATCTTAGCACTGCTATGGATTCCCTTACTTCATCAGTACACATCCACCAGTTCAAATAAGACGATTAGTAAAATTGAAATTGCCCCAGAAATTGGTGTCCGCTTGTCTCCTAAGCAAACGAATGGTTCAATGTACAGGGAAGAGAATTAATCTTGGCACACGGACAGAGGCGGCTGGAGAGTATGAATGCTGTCCACGCAGCACACCGTGCAGTATTGGAGAGCCACGCTTTATTTTAAGATGTCCCAGTTTCTGCCTCTACGTCTAAAGGGTGGTGTCATGTTGGCTTCCTCAGCCAAGGCAAGCACATATTTTATTGCCTTGCTGAGTGCCTTCAGTGATGGCTTAATCAGGGCGCTGCAGCCAGTCAGCCAGAGCGTACCCTGAGCACTCCTGATGAGGCACGCTCGTTAAAAAAAGGCTAGATAAGATCAACCAAGGGGAGAGGATTGCAATGCCAGCCATGCAGCTCATGTTAAAGTCACACATCTTTTTCGATCGGTCAAAAATATTTCAAGTTTTTATGAGGTTTTAATACATGCATGCCTAAATAAGGATAGATTTTTTTTTTAAGCAGACATACAGTGCTAAATGAAGAATGACTAATAGATTACATGACAACAACAGTACTTGGTGTAGAATGACAATTGCCTTTAACAGATTATCTTAAAGAGACACTCATATTGAGAGTACAGATTAACTGATTTTTAAACTTCAAGAGATACACTGGTCTTTAAAGATAGTTATTTTTAAAAATACAGTATTTTTTTTAAGAAATCCACTTACAGGGTTGCACTTGCTTTTGAGAAAATCACTCATGAGTAATACTTGCCTTTGAGAGATGTAATCAGGGACGCACTCATCTTTGAGAAATGCATATCAGGAAATCCATATCACTGCAATGTTGGTGGAAAGACTGATGGAGCAGGGGAAGTGATATTTGACACATACCTTAGGTTGCATCTTTCAGAATCATTTATATTTTTGAAGCAGGGTTCTATTTGCTTTGGGACATGTATGGAGGACGTCTCAACAAATTGAGAACCCCCCCTCCAAAAAAAACAAAAAAAAAAACATGGAACGTAATGGGAGGCCTGTGGAACCCACTCATATCTCATCTACATTAACGGGTTTTAGGGCTGACCCCAGGGGTGCTCGTAAAAATTTACGCGGGGGTTTCAGTTAGAGTCTCTTTCCGAAGGAATGAAAGAAATTGGTTGGTTTATGGTTACCCTTCAGGATTTTTACGGCATGTTTTACTAAAGTTCCCATTTTTACAGACCCTGGTTCCAATTAGTCAGGCAATGGCACTGGGGCTGGACCCACGCTTTTCTTTATTATCTGGAAAAAAAAGAGGTGCAGCTGGGAACATGGGAAGGGGCAGAGGAGAGCTTAATTGACTGTTGATCTCTTAGGACACGAGGCTCTGTGTTGAGTTTAAAGTGCACGGTCCAGATTGCAAGACACTGTGGGCCACCTCAGGAATGCAAGTGAGCTACGGCTGCCATGTAAAAGGCTCTATTCTCCCCCCATACAAATACGTTGAGATCTGGAGACAGTACATCCTTCTATGTTTTTGAAGTGTCTGTCTTACCTCACCCCGTTTGAAATTCCGGGAAGGAATTCCACAGCAGTTTTTTTCCCTTACACGGCACTATATGCTTACTCTTCCTAAGCACACTATGGCTTTTATGTATATAAAAAGTATCTATGTAAAAATGTATGTAACTTAGAATTTTTGATTGAAAATGTAACCCTCTCTTTAGAGCCCAGATTTGTGCAATAAGGGTTTGGCCATGAAAAGCGCTAGGGCTCAATGTAGGCCTGTATGGAGGGTGTACTGAAAAATAAGTTTTAAAAATGGCAGGTTCCACAATCCAAAAGACAGAGAACAAGGTGGACTCACCCCAGCTGTGTAAGGAACCGTTCCTTCTGCCCACACCAGCCCAGGGTTGAGGTCACCTGGTGCTGATCTGGTGCTGATCTGGTGCTGTTTCTCTTCTGTTTATTGGAGCATTATGGCCATTTTAATATTGATAAATATGAAACGAAACAAAAAAGAAGTGGTATTTCATGTGGTTTCCAAAAAAAAAAAAAGAGGTAAGGAAATAGAGCTGAGGCCATAAGACCATCGCTTCTCTACTGTGTTTGGTAAGCAGGTGTCCAGGTTTCAGAATTGCTTTGTCGTTTTTTCCAGAAGTGCTAGCACCCACAAAAATGGATGTCCTGAAATGGCGTTCTGAGTGGATAACAACGCATGATTTCTTCGTCATTATTTTGCCGCTAAGCTGGAGCTTGAACCTTAAGCTAATTTCTGTCGATTCAAAACATAAAAGTGTCGAAAAGAATCAATAGGTAAACACATGCCAAGTTTTGAAGAGCCGGCATTACACATTTTGTGTTTCTTAAACTCTCTATCTCCATACCGCCTTCTCTTCCACAGTGTAAAGGTTGCAGCCTGTGTCATGGTATTGCAGCACATGCCCAAAAGAAAACCAAAATGAGTGTGTGTGTGTGTGTGTGTGTGTTTGAGAGAGAGAAAGATTCTTATTATAATAATAATTATTATTATTCTGATTTATTTACATCCATGTTTTAGTGTACTTCTGCATTTCTATATGTATGATTTGCCTATATTTCCAAATGTATGTCATGCCAATAAAGCATTTTGAATTAGAATTTGTGAGAGAGAGAGAAAAAGAAAGAGAGAGACCCTTAAGACATCACAGAGGAGTTTTGACACACTTGGAGTTTTACACAAATCCTGAATTAAAATAACAGGCCGCAGTGGCATAGTGGTCAGAATACTGAAAACATTCAGATTCCAGATTCAGATTCTGGGTGGGGCACTTTTTTTGGACCCTTGAACCTGAATTGCCTGAAGTGACTATATCCAGATGTGCAAATAGCCGGTATGTAAAGTGTTAGCTCAGATTTGTTCTGACAAACACCCAGCAGGGGTCGGAATATTGATCATGCTGAGGTGAATTTTTAAATAAATTCTTCATTCTTTGAGAGCTACTAGTGCAGTGTGTCAACTCTTGCCTTTAGCACAGTCATAGCCAGCATAAGGCATGAACTCAAGAAAGATGGGTGCACATGCAAATTAAAGGTTTGTGAAATTGTGACTTGAAGTTCAGTTTCTCTCAGCAGAATTGTTTATTGACCTTCTAAGGTTTCGTCATGAATGCCAACTTTGCCAGAGTCACTTTTGGTTTGCTTTGTGGGGTTTAGACTGGAATATACTATGAAGCATATTGGACAAATTCTTATTCTGACAAGTTGTAAAATGTGCTATGTAAATAAAGTGTATTTTTCTTCATTGTTTACTTAGTGTGGGGACTCTCACTTTATTGAACAGCCTAAGACAGAAAGAAGAGCAGGAAAAATGCCAGTGATAAGAAATGATGGAACAGCAAGTAAACATTCCAGTCAAGGTTCAACAAAGGTAGCCTGTAAGATAGTAAAGGATTGCTTTGGTCCTCGCAAGCCGCTGTGGCAACCAGTCTTTTTCAACTCTGGCGACCGACTGCCACTCAGAGCATCGGGTCTAACAGGCACACGACCCAGAAAGTTCTGCTCACTGCCTGGCCCGGTCCACAGGGACCAGGCAGGATGCTGCCACCCCCCCCCCCCCCCCCCTTTTCCACAGTGGAGAGAGAGCATGCAACGTTTATCGAGAAGGACAGTGACTGTGGCTATGGTTACAGCGAGAACGGATTAGACATAGGAGGCATCAATCTCCTCAGTGCACAGGAAATCCCCCTGTTGGCGCGCCATCGTGCTGCATGCTTATTTCCTGCATGTCATGGCAAAGAGGGCTCTGTCCTGGCAATGGACAAGCTGTTGGTCCTGTTCCTGCTCCGCTGAGGCAAACAGCAGCTGTCTGGCACTATTCTCTCACTGAAGCCCATTTGCCAGAATGAAAATCATTTAGGCAAAGCAAACCACTGCATGCCAAAAAATTGCTGTGTGCCATTTTGACCAGAGAACTGAAACTTCTAAAGATATTATTTTATATATACATGTATTTATAGTTATAAATGATAGCACAGTTTTTATGAAGTAGAGACATTTTGAAATCCAGAGAAAGTTATTAAAGTTATTAAAATTATTATTAAAGCTCTTATCCCTTATACATACTGCTAGATACATACATACCTCAGCCAATGGTAGAACCACAATGAGAAACAAAACTTCAGCCTTCTAGTTTAAAGTCCTGTAGTCCAACAGATGCATTATGGTCTGCATTGCATTGCGTGCTTGTTTTTTCTATCTGTTATTTTTATCTGTTTGCTATTTTGAGAACCCTACCGAGTGTCACACTAAGGGCGCTAACCCAAAAGGATCTTGCGCTTTAAGATGTTTTAGATAAATACACATTTGTCTCAAATTACTTTAAAAACTATTTACTATTTTCCCACATACACATTTTCCCTAAATAATCCCAAATACAGAATGATGTAACTACAGCCATTTGAAATGCTGTGGAGAAAAGAGTCTTTGGTTGCTATAGAGTACCTTTTCTGTCATATAATATTCGGTGTTCAGAGGAGAGCTGTCCTGGGAGAAATATGAGAGGCCTATAGTCAGTTCTATCAATGTTTTTGTGTTCAGCATAATCAGAGGAGATTAATGCATAGCTTCCATTTCCTTTCATCAACTGCCAACAGAAATAGACTGCAGCATATTTAACCCCACCCAACTGCTGGTGCTAAACACCACACTCCTAACTCGACCACCAGCACTTAACACCAACTTCAGCACCCCATCAATGATGCTAAACACCACCCTCTATACCCCTCCGATGGTATTAAACATCACATTCTGCACCCTGCCGACAGTGCTAAACACCACCATCTGCACACCACAAAACGGTGCTAAACACTACCTTCTGCCTATATGTTGCATCCTCTCTGGATGCGACCTTGAAGCACAGCCAAACACTGCTGCATCTAGTTAATTCGCATAGCTACTGGTGGAGCATGGGAAATAGAGTAAGAAAGGAAAATAGAGTAAGAAACTACTATTATGATAGGGACACAGGACCCCACCCCCAGTCCTAAATTTATTTAATTGAAAGAAGCTTGTCTTAATAAATTTCAACTTCAGATCTCCAATATAATATCCAGAACCCAAGGGGGACTGCATCAATATTGCCTTTATCATGTATCCGTGTGCTATTCACTTCAGGTCGCCATTATATTAAAGTTCTATATATCTAGGTTGAAGCGGAATATTTCTGGGTATCACTGAACATGCCCCATGGAACGCTTTAGTACTGTGAGCTGTGGTACAGGGCAGTCAGCTGTGGGCTGGCACTGCTTCGGTGGGGGCCTGCGCATCGGTTTGGACTCGGCAAACTCGTCAAACCTCTCCCTAAACACCCCCGATGCTCACATCCGCGCCGTGGGCTGTTCACAGATTACAGCTATTATTCACAACTGACAAAACAACATACTTGTTGGAAAATAAGAAGTGGAGGATTGTGAAGCCAAGCAAAGCGGAAAGAGAAATAAACCATCCCATGCAAGCACTGTCAAAATCTCAGAAACACGTGGTGTCAGCAGCCTACTTGTTTTCACACTGCAGCCCACAGCTACGCTTTCATAGTTGAGTCAGAGGAGGACTTGAGCTTTGGCATGTAGGCCACAGGTGCCTGATTGACCAGGGGGGGACAATAGAGAACGATGAGACGGGGACCCCAACCGACTGAACCCTGGAGGTACCGGCCACAGTCAGCACTGGCATGGTCTGGCTTCCATCCGAGACCGTGGGGCTCGTCAATAAACACCACAGCATGGTGCCTTAACCGAATGAGCCACCAAGCTGCCCCCCCCCAAAGTATGTCTTAGTTTAACAAATACAAAATAAAATGCTTGCTTCTTCAGGCTTGCAGACATTAGGCTGAGTTAGATGAGGTCTCAGAGAGATGTGTGTGTCAGGAATGTTGCAAGTTTCAACATTTTGTGTATCGAACTGATATGCTCAGATACTGATTTCTTCAGGGATGATTAATAACAATGGTAAAACATGTATGTGCTTATGCAATGGGGACCAAGGCCCGTGCATGATGCTTCACATGGTAACTGTGAATGAACCTGCTGCATTGCTGTCTGGCAAGTGTCAAGACCAAGAATCTCCGGGATGCAAAACCGGGCTTCCTGCGTCGCAAGTGCTGCGGGAACAGTTCACATGCCACTGCAGAAACGCGCTCGAGTGGCGGAGCGCGATGCGAAATGCGACGCCGGAACGCCGCAGAGAACCGCAGCGTGCCTCATGCGGGCCTTGGGAAATTCCGGCGTTTAGGAATGCGCCTAACCGCTTTTCTCTGTACGGGTGATAGTGTATGAAATGACTTTCATAGAAAAAATAAAAAAAACAGGCAAGGCTGGGGAGGCGAGGAAAAGACGGCAAGGTTATTAAAGTGAGACGGAACGAAGGGGAGAGGGGAAGGAGAGATGGTGAGGCCTAGCTCTATTATAACTAATATGCCTCCGTGCACTGCGAGCAGCTCAGAGGAGCTCAGAGACATAATTATATCCCCTCCCCGTGCCGTCTCCCCACATTAGCATCTCCTTCGGCTCACCGGCCGCGACAGAGACAAATGAGAGAATTTTTCCAGCGGATCATTCTCATCCGTTACTGCCAGTTCTGTGCGATAGATCATTGGAGCCGGGGCGGCAATAGATCACAGCGTAAAAGAGGCTCACTAGCGTACCCCAGCGGAGCCCGGTTACAGATCAGCGGTTGCCTAATGCACGTGTGGGTAAGAGTCAAATCCTGTTAGCCCAGGGTTTTTTTTTTTTCAACCTCCACACCGATTAAGCCAGAATAAATGGCGGCCCTGTCTGTCCGGTCAGAAGGTTGTTGGGTGCTGTGAAGGTGTGGGTGTTTAAAGCCTGTTCAAGCTCCCGTGCCCTCCCCAATTCCCCATCCCTCAATATCACACAACCGCTCATACACAGCCAAACACATATGCACTTGCACACATATCTGTGTGCGCATAGTCGCATACACTCACACACGTACTCTCACACACACACACACACAAAATCCTTAATAGGATTTTTTAAAATATGTGTAACTTGATCTGAAATGAGAGTCCTTGTGGTAGTAAGATGTTGCGTTATGAAAGGTTGAGCAGGTTGTCTGCTGATCGCAGGATTGGTTCGATCCCCGGCTCCTCCTGTCCACATGTCGAAGTGTCCTTGGGCAAGACACTGAACCCCAAATTGCTCCCAATGAGCAGGCTAGCGCCTTGCATGGTGGCTGCCGCCATTGGTGTGTGAATGTGTGTGTGAATGTGTGTGTGAACGGGTGAGTGAGAGGCCATTGTAAAGCGCTTTGGATAAAGGCGCAGATATAAGTGCAGTCCATTTTTATTTTTTTTATTTTTTTAATTTTTTTGAAAGGAAGTGACTTAAGTTTGCCATCCAATGTTAAGTTGCAAATCCTCTACAGTGTATGTCCCTTTGTGTTATTAATTCAGAATCTGGATTCATCTATTATTTTATCTAATACTGGCAAGAAAACAACTGCATGAAAAAGATGGACTATGCTGAATACTGAATGCTTCGATTTGAACAGGGTGTGATGGTAACATGAGACCAGAATTGAGCTTTTTGGCCACACAGACCAGTGGTGGAGTTGACGTCAGAAGAAGGATGCTTACGGTGAAAATAAAAGTACAGTGGTGGATCGTTGATGGGGTTATTGAGTTGTTCTGCATCTACTTATAAGACATTTTGCCAAAAAGCCTGATATCCACAACCTTACAAACATGGCTGCAATAGGACCTTTCATAAACATAATTATAAAAAGTGCACAAAATCAACCAAGAAATGGATAACTGACCACAAAATGATTGATTTGCAATGGCCATCTCAGTATCCAGACTCAAACTAAATTGAAAACAAAAAAACTGAAATGGTTTGAAATGAAGGGGGCGGTCCACATGTACACACTTAAGTATCTGAAGGACCTTGAAGGATTCTGTTTAAAGAAATGTTCAACAATCCGTCCAAACATCGCCAATGTTCTTAAAAAGGGGATGGTGCAGAATATACTAAGAAAAATACTATACATTTTGTTCAAGAAAATATTTTTCTCTGAGCGGTGTAATTTCCATTTTTTTGAGCATACAATATATACATTTACCAGTATTATTTATTATATACAACCTTGAAAGGTTATCTTTATCAAAGGTGTGAATAATTCTGGAGGTGCTGTAAAAGGCTTTGTGAAGTTGACTTGTTAACACAAGCTGACTACATTACAAATCTATACATTTTGACTGTCATTCTCGCGCCATTATTTTATTGTAACAATTATAGCAACTTTACTGCCTTTCTCACTTTAAACAGTTGCCTGCGTGTGTTGTGCAGCAGTGAAGAGAAATGTGTGCACAGCGTTGCATCTTTACCTTAACACCTGCATTACCTGAGCAAGTTGGCATTATTGCACACAACCATGGCTACAATGAATTCCATTCAGCGCAGATGCCACCTTGGATTTAGTCTAGAGCCGCTACATGCAGGAAATATAGCTGGTGTGAGACTGAATGAGACAGTGAGAATTTATTGTCCATACAAATTCACATGACATCATATTTTTAAAAGAAATTATACATAATTAGAAAGTCTTGAGAAATAGAAAAATGTATAATCAGAGTATTCTTCAGACTTCTGTATATTATTTCACATGAAGTTTCACAAATTATACCGAATAGATTCTGAATGACTAAATGGATTGGCTGATCGAAGGGGAGATAGATTTATATATCAATACATTTATATACATGGGTTTCTCATAAAGTAAATGGCTGTAGGCTCCAATGCCAAAGGTGTCAATGACCAGAACTTGGCTCGTCAAGCTGGTGACACCCTTGCCACTTAATTGTCAGTGGGCGTACACAGTTTCTGTCTGGGAATTCACTGTCAAAAATGTCCTCTGTGTTTTTAAGTGACGTACTGTTGGGGAGAGAAGGGTTGGGGGGGGTGGGGGGGTTGTCTACCTCCGGACGGTGTCCTTTTCTGTGTCCAACAACAGCTAAACAAACCAATAAATACCCACTGGGATCAAAGTGGCGAACAGACGGTAGAGATAAATGGGGGTCGAGATGCGAGCTGCCAGCTGGACCTGTCTCTGGGGTTAGTGACAAGCGGTGCGGGCAGGAACTTGGGGAGATTATGAGGGTCAAAGTTTACAGCGCCTCTGAGACAGGAAAGGGCCACCATACCAGGATGAGAATGAATTAAAGACAGGCCCGTGTCACCACAGAGCGTGCCGCTAGCCTGGTTGCTTGGGTCTGAGTCTGTGGGAACCAAGGTCAATGACTGTGTTGTGTCTGTGCTGTGATATCACTCGATTGTCTGTGTGCTGTAACTTTTTTGTAAAAAAAAAAGTATTTATATTGCTTGACACGAATGGCAGTGTGTTTTTTTTTTCAATCACTTGTTTCATTATATTGCATTACAGATCTAATACATGCTGTTGAAAATGTTTGAAGAACATCTGTCAGCATCACAAATTCATTAAAAAGTATGGAGCATTTACTTTGCAAAACAGGAATATTACTCTTAACTGATTATTTAACATAATTTCAGTCGGAAAGAGATGACACAAAGTATTCCATTTAACAACAAACATACAGTAACTAGAGTGAGTGGAACATAAAAAAAATCCATCCAGGTGCAGTTCTAACTGAAACATTGTGGTTGCCAAAGAAACAAGAATGTTTCTCTGGTGCACAGACAACCTGACACACAGTTTCAAAACAGTTTTCAAAAAGTGACACATTTCTAAACAATTCCTTCTTAGAGGGCCAAAGCTATCAGTCAAAACTGAATTATCTCACCAAGGACTGACCTAGAGTTCAGTGTTATATGCTTCTCCTACAGACAAACCTGCAGACTGACCTATTGTTCCTTGTAATGACAGCTTAACAAAACTCCTGTCCCATTACATTGACTGACTTTTCCTGCTAGTGATTAAACTTTCCTCATATGTCCAAGGCTCTGGGGACTTCATTCAGCAATTGTCATAATTCCATATTGATGAAAATAATTACTTCAAATCCAGTCACATTGGACAATGAATCATCTGTATTAACATACCACATCGTAATGGCATTGCAATTTTCTCTTATGACAGACCATGCAACCTTCTTATTAGATATGGTCTTGATGAGGCTGTCTCATTACACTATTTGTATATGACACTGATTCCGATGTTCATAGATGGGCTTGTTTCAGCAGAACTTGCCTCTACTAACCTAGAACACATCATTTTTGTTATATTAATTTTCTAAATCATGACATGTACAATTTTAAAAACGGACAAAATATCTGTTAATGGATTTAAAAAAAATCTTATCTGAATAGCAGAATCAACTGTTGCCTTTCCTACCTGATGGAAGTAATAGAAGAGCGGGATATTACGCCATGGCATATTGAGTGCCATGGTTCCCAAGCTTTGGTACACACTACCTCAACATCTCTGTGACTGCTCCAATATCTCCACCTTTAAATCACACTTAAAAACCCACCTCTTCACCCAACACTACTTCCGTCACTCTGCACTCGAGGCTTCTCCTAATTCTTCCTTCTCCTATCCTTGGTTTTGCTTGTTCATTTATTTAAAAATGTTTCTTTCTTTATTGCAGTCTTGCTTTATGTTTTATTTGTTAAATCTTGTTGTTTTTATCCTTCGCTCCGCAATGAGTCCTTTGAGGTTTGAGAAAGGCGCTATATAAATAAAAATGTATTATTATTATGTGCTATACATATGAAAAATACAGATCTTCAGGACAGAACCAGGGTAAACAAAAAGAAAGAGAAGAGGATGAGCACAGAGGGCTTCTGCTGTTATGAAGCAGCTTACACTGTGATCATGTATGCCTGTTTTTGTGTGCATGACTATAAGGATGTTCTATACCAAGTTAGTTGATTCAATGATTTTCATTATAGGCCTATATTAAGATAGAATTGGCATCCATGATGCATGTACGATCACTATTTATGTAGGTGCTTTGCAAGGTGCACAAAATGAATGAACATTTAAGGGCTGTTTGCCTGTTTAAATGCTTACTAAATAGCATACTAAGTAAGATGAAATAAAAAAACCGCATATGTTCGTAATAATAGCAAGTCATGTAAAGTGTTATGCAAAAATTTAAATGGCAAATGATTAACAACCCTGATTGTAAACATTCTGAGATTTTAATTTGTATGTGATTCTGCTGACACATTACTATTAAGCAATTTAGAAATGAGCTTTGCTAGAGGCCAATATAATTCAGTTGTGTCTAGTGTCGTAATGACACAGATGATTTTTGCCAAAAACATTTGTCTTGCACTTTGTAAAATCTTCATTCATTTGTGAACATCATCTGCCAAAATAGCACATTTTTGCTACAAAGGATATTTTATTTATTTATTAGTTTTTTCATAGGGCAAGTTTCCCTCTTCATGCATGCAGCATATTTGTCTATTATTAGTTGGTATATTCAGGGATTCCAAATAATTGTCAAATAAATATATCATTCCGAATTATGTGTTCATAATTAGGCAAAATAGAAGAGGTTGGAATAGAAAAGGTTGGATATTCCATTTTTATTCAGTTTGTTGAAAAGGATATTGTAAAGAAATAGTCACTATTCATCTTGTAAACCTGTTATTCAGAATTATTTTCAGAACTCATTCCAAATGATTGAATGTGTGAATGTGCGTAGCTGATTTGCTGAAAAGGCACATTTTCAGACATATGAATGACAGAAAAAATCTCTCTCTCACCAATCTTTGCTTATTTCAGCTTATTACTTTTTATATGAGGTTATAGCCTTGTATGGGGGAGATTTAGTAATGCTATCCTGTGTCTGATTCAAAGTTCTGGGGTTCCAGAAGTGATGTAGGATTAACTTGGCTGCCTTTTACAATAATGACATTTGACAAAATATTGCTGAAGTAAACACATTCTCACTATATTTCTGTGGCATGGAATACATCACTAGAAACAACACAACTCAGGTGAAAAAGTAGCATACTTTAGTGTAATAAAAATATAATTTAAGTATACAAAGGTTATTACAAGTATACTTTTCCTTTTTGTACATAATTTGAAGTATGTTTAAAATGTACTTTTAAAAAGTGTACTTCAAGTATAGTCTCAAACACACCGTAATACTTTTAAAGTTTGATTCAAATGCACTGGTGACATAATGAAATTGTACTGCAAGTGTATTTAAGATACCAACAAATCATACTTTTTGTTAGTGCACTTAAATATACTTAAGTACACTAAAATAGTCCCATTTTAACATACAGACATAGTGCACTTAAGTATACTAAAAATAGTCCCATTTTAACATACACAGTGCACTTGAAGTACACTTAAGTTATACTTTTGAACAACTGTAGTGCACTTAGTATACTTAAAGCACTGCCAATTTAGCACAAAGTACATAATTAGTACAAAAACTATTAAAAGTATACTTTGGAAAAGTCTATTTCAAGTATAATCTTTTTTCACCTGGGAACGTATGTCCAAACTACAGTTTATTCAGAATATATGTTTACTCATTTATATATATATATATACTGTATATTATTCACACACATATACAGCAGCAACAATAACCAATAAATCAGAACATATGCCCATGAATAGATATCAAACTGAGCAACACAGCATTGCAATGAAAAAATGAAATATGTAAAATATACTTCCGACCAATTATTCTTGAAAGCATGAGATGCTTAGACCACATGGAAAGCAAGATGGGCCACGGAACATTGGGCGTGCCATGGTTGAGCTCGGTCAATATGAGACATCAGGAACGCTGTCGGTTCCCATCCCCCAGGTGGAAAGGGTGTGTATTCTTCCCCAGGGTGTGGATTTTAAAGTGAATACCGTCTCGTCTCCGCCGCAGATAGAAAAACACCTCGATGAGGCGGCGTTTGGCCATTAAGGCCTGCAGGTGCAAGGGAAATGCTGGCAGGTCAGAGCCTTCGCGTTCGGTTGGTTAAAGACCGTGGACGGGATGCGGAGTCCATGGGAAGAGATCCAGAGCGTTAAGGGCGGTGATTTACAGCCACTGTCAGAAAACTGAGTGCACTGCATAAAATATTGCACAAGACTGTGATAAAAACAGCATTCAAGGGACAGCATCAATTAGTCCATCAAATATACATTTAAAATGAACCACTGTGACTGTTGTGATTTATTATGAGGTCATAAAAACATACTCTAACTTTGAATTTATTTTATTTATGTTTTTGTACTCATGCATTGGCAAAAATCAAGCTGTGCTTCAGTGACATTCACAAACTAAATTCACTGCTGGATGTTAAAAACCTGATTTCTTTAGCATTACACACTTCAGTGTTTACACAGTCACAAATGTAGTTGACTAGATTTTAAACAAGCCCAGTTATCCAGTCTGTTTGAATGAACACATACAGAACCAATTGTATTCTGCAAACATGGCTGGCCAGCATTCCATCCTTGAGAATATCCAATCTAGCAGTACTATATCTATGGGTAGAAATAATTTGGCACGCAGTGTCTTAATGGTTATGCCTGAGGTTTCGGAAGCCATCTGGTGCTGGGAGTGAGGAGGAAGGTGCAATATGGAATCATATTGTATGCATCAAAGCGGAGGGACGTTACGTTTCTTCACTATGGTGGAAAAAATATGTTTTTTTAATGTTTTTTTTACAGTTTCAGTTCTAAACTCTTGCTGAGGACTTTTGATATTAAACAAACATAAATAAAAGATAATTTCTCTGCCTGTTAAGTTACAATAAAGGCTACGAGAGGACATAATTCATATGCCTAAAAGACTGCGGCATTATCCTATGCCATCTCCGGACAGCGGGGGCTATTTTTAATCATGACATTTGGCTGTATTCCACTTTAATTCACTTAATTAGTTTGATTAATGCAATGAATGTCTTATTTTATATATTTGTTTGTGTGTAGTGGGTCTGCTACACTGTCTATGTCTTTTTTTGTTGTTGCTGGTGGCTACAACTGAAGTTTCCTAATGGGAAAAGAAAAGTTATTCTATTCTATTCTATTAAGAGACAAGACAAGGCCATAAGAAATACAATATAATCACCCCTTAATGATATTCTTCTCTAGTACCTATATTCTTCTCTCAGTACATATTTTTAATTTTAAACTATGAAATTGTCGACATGAAACTACATGAAATCATACCAAAACACACCAGAAAATACAAAAAATCTCACTAAAGAAAAGTAAACAAGGCATAAATTGCAGATAATGCACCTTTAGTGTCTATTGTCAGGAGGGGTAGGAGGGAGAGCTGCGCTACCATCCCAGAATGCCTTTCACTAAGCATTGTGTCACTGAGACCAGGTAGAAGCTAATTTCCCTGGCTGTTAAAATGATGGCGCCTCAAAAGCGAAGTGACATTGAGAGATGCACTCGCACTATCGTCAACCAGCCAAGCCACTGAAGAGTCAGACTGCATTGGCCAACCTCGCATCAGCTGACAGAACTAGGGTGGGGAGGGGAGCCAATCAGCACCCTCCCTGCTTCCTTGGCACCTCCCCGCAGCCCTTTCCTGCCCTGCATACACCCCCACCATCCCCCAAACTGCGGCATACGGCTGTCAGCTTCCGAAACAAGACATTGTGTCGGAGTGGGAAAATTACACAATAACGAGGCACACTTGAGATTAGGCTAATGAGAAAATCAAAACACAATTTAATTCTTGTCAGAAGCGAATCGTCTTTAAATTACCTCTTGCCGCATGCTGATTAAGAGAAATCTGCCACTCATGCTGCTCTCTCCTATAAATAGCCCGGAGGGCTTCTTGGACGACAGGTCGCTTTGTTCTTGAGAAGAGGAAACAAAGAGACTCCTCCTTCCTCACAATGTACCGCTGACCTTACATCACAGCTTATATGCCAATAGGCACATGTGTCGAGACACTCTCTGGGTATTATTAGTTTTGAAGGGAATAGTACAAACAAATTATGTGTTTGTTTGACCTTTATTACTTTCTGTCATTAGAAAAAACACATTATACATTAAATTGAAAAGCCTTATTTCTGCCCAAGTTTTTTTTATGGAGCATGCTAGATATTGCTGAACATGATAATAGTTTGTCAGAATTATCCAAACATTGTGCATTTACTATGTTATCTCATTAGATTGGCCCTTAACAGGCACAGTGATATCTAACCTGGACATGATCATTGAGCACATTTCATTATTTCAATCATTTTAAACAGCCTAAATACTAATACACATTAATACAAATTAAAACACAGGGAAAGTGTTGGTTGGGCATACCACTCACACCAAACACCAAGAAGTCTGGTTTTTAGAATTGATTAATGCATGGTTAATTCAATACGACTCTAGCCCTGAGTTCTTCAGAAAACTATTTGAAGCCTCTTTTTTGTCCACATTATTGGTTAAGAGTAATTTGTCAGAAATGTATAAGGCTATGTTATTTCCAATACACTACATTATTGGTAGGCTATCATTGAAATATATATAATGAACATGTAATTACACAAGTTATAACATTTTTGGCTGCTGTGCTCAATAGTGACTTTTTGCTCTAACCACTATACCACAGATCACATGGAAAGTGGTAGCGAGGTTGCTAAATTTAAATTTCCCAGACATCCCAAACTGTCCCATAAGACTAGATCCCCTGAAAAAGCAATGATTCAAACTAAGAATTTTAAAGCAATACAAACATGTGCAACCATTTCACCACACACAAGAAACATAGCAAGTACACAACATCAAGTCTCCCATTCTCACAGAAGTCACAAAGTCCGTTTTTATAATTGCATGAAGATACCAATATATATATAGCATATAATATATTATAGCATGACGATACCAATGAATGAAGAATGCATGCAGGTGCTCTGGAAAGGAAAACAGCAGTAAGGTGCAGCATAACGTTTTGTTTCAATTACTTGATGAGTCTTTAAGACACAAAGCCTCCAAAGTACCTGCTGTGATCATGCCACACTGACTCATTGTGAGGATGTTTAAGTCCATGCGGCTCTTGTGCGGTTTCATGCTGATAATTAGATGATGTGGGGCAACAGCTAAAGGTGACATTTAATCAGTGACAGGGTGGCAAACGGCAGTGCCAAAGGCGGTGGAGGAAGATTGATAGAGGAGTATGTGAACAACATCTTGTTCCGGTAATTCTACGAATGCCCTTGTTTTTTTTTAAAGCTTAGATTGTGCGCTCGCAGCCAGCCCTTGGTTTGGCATCCATTTTACAGTTTTTATATGCAATGCAGATCACATCAAACTAAATGCCACTGTCAGATCCCCCTTAGCCCTACCAATTACAGAACAATAAAAATCTGTGACAAGCACACCTCACTGGTTGCGAGCATCTGCGAATACATTAAATTACTGCTTAATTAGTTTTCCATTGTACAATGTGAACTTGTATAATACAGCAATACAGTAATGCATTTCAACCACTTACACAACTTTCAGAACCACTCACTTCCTAGCCAGCTCTGCGTGATTGTGTGGTTCTATAGCTACATACATTTTGCAACATGTACATATAGCACGTTCCGAATGTATATTTTATCATGATTTTATTATAATTTTCACTTCACGTGGGTAAGTCCCCAGCTTCAAACACCTGGCAGCTGTGACTCATTTTCCATTATTGATGTCACAGTGGTAATTAACTGCCAAAATATAAGTCACAACCAGCCACATTACGACTTCATCATTATTCCCAAATAACCTGCTAGCATATGGCACCAAATGTTATATTCTTCTAATAGCCCATGAGAATCATGATCTTGCCATATAGTGAGAGAGAAAGCTGTGCAAGAATACCACAGTGGAATTACCTTGGTTTACCAATTGACCGTTAAACTAGCGCTGTTCTGGCAAGCATGTTGCCAAAGGCCATGAATTCTGAGGCAGAAGAAAACAGCCCTGACTTTAAAGCTAACAGATGTCTAAGAGAGTACAAATAAAGCTTATCTGACAGTGCACACTGAGTTTTCATGGGTTCACCTTTTCCCTTTCGGAAATTGTACAGAATGTTAAAAAGGTTGTACAGGTGCTAAGGAATGTTTACAGATAATGATGCAAATGTTAATGTCTTCTCCGCTCTATTTCAATTGTCCAATTATCCAACGTGGGCAGCTGGGTTTATGTGGGATACAAATTATTCCACGCCACCTTGAACTGTGGGGGTTAGGGAATTCTTTGAATAAAAAAAGTGGTGCATGTTAGCAGTAAAATTGACTTTGTTTAGCACACACGTATGTAATTCACTTGCGTGGGTGTAGCTGGCATACTGTCAACAGCAGACAGGTCCAGTGGGAGTGAAGTTCTTAAGTGTCCTCTGAGCATCTCATAGGTGTCAAGACAGAGGCTTGATACTGTCCACGAGCTCAAACAGGCACTGCACTAATGTGCTACCAACACATTTCCAAAAGTGTAGAATGAGAAACATCAATTTACAGACTTGTTAAATAGTTTGTCTACCCAACAAGAGAAAGAGCCATTTAACATTGGAAAAGGTTGGTAAAAACGAAGACATTCAGCTCATTGCCCCTTTTTTAACAAGAGATTGCAGCCCGGAGTGGAAGCTCGAGGGAGCCCGGGATCAGATTGTTTTCCCCGTCACGTCTCGTCTCGTCACACTGCCCTGGAGAGTGACCAACCCCAAATCCGCTTGATCGCTTACATCTGACCGGTTCACCGGTGATATAGTTGCCGGCGGCGACCACTCGAGCGGATAACTTTATTTCCACATCTTCTTCTCTGACACCACCAACACCCCCCCCCCCCTTTTTTTTCCCTCTGGGTCCATATGGCTTCAGGACACGCCTCAGTGACAAAGCCACACGTGGGACTGACTTCTCATTTTTCAGATAACTTCTCAAGCGCGAGGACAAGAGCAAGGCATGCACGTCACTCCCACCCCTCCCCCACCCATGCTTTTAATAGGTGGTGCTGGAGTTGTTATCGGGTCTCTCTTTCCAAGAAATGAAAAGCCAATAAATAAACAAGGGGAAACTCTTAAATATTCCCGCACATCACGTAAAATTTTGAAAAATAAATGATATAATAAAAGCTGAGAGACCAATCTGAGATCATCCTAAAGAGACTTTGATGAGGATCTGACTCTCCAGCCTTCAGCCTTGACCATGAGACACTTTGATCAGATAATTATGTTATGATTGATATCGCCATTATTTAATCTCTCTGTGATCGGTGCGTTTAGTCGAGAGGCTTTTTTTTGGAGATCCCAGTCTCTTTGCCTTGGTGCAATACCTCTTATATTTCCGTTTATTATTTACAAATACAACTATCGCTGTATCATTTTATTAGAAGCAGAATTACAAAGTAAGCAAGGTAATATACGAAATGTCAATGTGTTCACGCAGAGTTTTTTATTGCTAGTTGATTGACTGCATGTTGAAGGTGTGATTTCATATCAAAATATTATTTTACAAAACTCTTAATCCACCTGCAAAAGAGTGCACTACCATTTAGGGGTGCACTACCATTTATTAGCCGTATGAATCAAATAACCAATGGGATAAATGTCAAGTTTATTTTTCTATGTCAAGGTAACACCTGGTTTAATGGCTGCATTTCCTACCACAGAGCAGTGCTAGCGATTCTCATCAGGTGTGGTTCCTGCTATGAAAAGTGTTATGTTTTTTCCCCCTCTGGTATTGGCATGACGGCACTGGCTGACAGCTGAGGTATGCATGACAGATGAGGGTGGAGGAGGGAGTGATTTGCGTTTTGGGGAGAGAGATGATTATGAAGATGAGGTGGTGTCCACGGAGCATCCCACAATCCCTCCCCCTCTTCTCCCCTTCCTTCCTTCTTCCTTCCAGGCATCTTCTCATCTACTTGACACAGTAATTACAGCACACGCTGATTCAGATGATGGATGGAGTCCCAGACTGGGATGTTCTCTCTCTCTCTCTCTCTCTCTCTTTTTTTCTTCTTCTTTCTTTCTCTCTCTCTCTCTCTCTCCCCCCCCATCTTTTCACCTGCTCTTTTACAATTTCACAGAATCTCTGTTTTTGATGCTTGCTGGAAAAGCACTCAAACGGTTATCTTCCAGAATCATTTGTTCTAAGTGATTAGAGAGTTGTTTTCACCGGAGGAGATTTAGCTGAGGCCAAGTTTCAGTGTTTAGACACACAAATGCGTACACAGACCTGCACTTTCACACACACACACACACACACACACACACACACACACACACACACACACACACACACACACACACACACACACACATACACACACACAAATGCACACATGCATACACAAACACACACATGCACACAAGCATGCATACACAGACACACACACGCACACACACACATACACACACACAAACACACACATGCCCACACACACACACACATGCACACATACACACACGGGGACAGGAGAGAGTGAGCAAAGTGCATCCGCCAACACGGCAGCAGATGCTCGGCCGTGTTTAATTGAGTTGTTACCGCAGCACAAAAGGAGAGGCAGATTTGATTTGGCTTCCTCCGCCCCGTCCCACCGCCCTCTATGTTTCATTAAGGGGGAGTGGGAACACCTGGCGAGAGCTCTGGGACATGACAGGGATGCCAGAGTGTGATTTCTGGATTGGGGGTACAGGGGAGGGGGGTGTTAGCCCCGCAGCGGAGAGAGAGAAGGAGGGAAGGAAAGCGCTTCGATGCTACTGCCATCCCCGCAACGGAACCAGCCACCCCTGACACATCAAAAGCTGTCAGGGGGAAATGGAGGGACAAAGGGGAGACGCGCGGAAAGCAGGAACAAAAAGAGGACGAGAGGGCACAGTCAGTCAGACGCTTGACCTTCTTTTTCATTAGGCACAATGGGGCTGTTCTGTTCAGTCCCTCCTAGGCAGGTCTGTTACAACAGGGCCAGTTGAGTAGAATTCATAAAATTAAATTAATGCAGGTGCCCCTTCAGTTGCAAATATTGTCATGAATGTGGAATAAATATTAACTATAATGAATGTTAATACAGCACAGTATATTATTATTATTATTATTATTATTATTATTATTATTATTATTATGAAAGCTTTCTTTAAATGTACCAGTTAGTTTCTGGAGACATCAAGTGGACTGCATTTATTTTATGCCTATTTTTATAATAAGCTGCTCCTTTTGAACACATCATCAGTCAGACAAAGTAAAAATTAAGTATAACATATAGGCAAGCATGAACGTTGGCAATGCCATGAGCTCACTGTAACCAGGAGTCTGCCTGTCATGGTTCGGGGGTTATTGTTTCTTTTTCCGATACGATTCTCGTCCTGTTTTCCCAATTGAGAATCTATCGGATGTTCCGGGATTTTGCTTTCCCTCACTCGTTATTCTTTTCACCTGTGCTTCTACCTGCAGGGTATTTAAGTTCCTCAGTTCTGCTTCCCCGGTGCTTCTTTGTCATTCGACATTGCATTGAGCCAGGTATAGCCAGGTACAAGTGACCTTGTGATATTAAACGCTGTTTATGTTCACGAGGGACTTGCTATTAGCTTTATTTCAGGTATAGGTTTTATTCCTCCTGTTAGCGTTCTGTGCTATTAATTTTGTTTTTTGTTGTTCTCTCTGAGACTGTGTTTGTTTCGTTTTGGTTTTACATCTTTTCAGCCGCCCAAACTTTTGTGCCGAAAGTGTTATTTTTTTTGCTAAGTTTCCTGTTTTGGCTCCAGTATTGAGCTCGGGAGATTTAGTTTGTTTTTCACTCGTTATTCGAGTTCGCCCTATTTTAGTGGGTTGATTTTCGTTTGGCTGTTTAGCCACAAGGAAGTAGTTTCCTGTCTTTTCTTTCTTTGCATTTATTATTTTGTTATTCCCTTTATTGTCCCTCACTGCGTGAGTGACTTGTTCTGATCCCCCTACCTTCGCGTTTGATCATCCGCCACAATAAATCCATTACACTGCCTTGGTGCGACCCAGCTGGCATCATACTGCTAGGCATATGGTGGGATCAAGTCTGCCAGCGCTCCTCAGTTTAACACTGCATTAGTTCAGCCCAGTGACACAGCAGGTACCCACAGCCTACCAGGGGCCTGTATCACAAAGCAGGATTACTGGGTTAGCTGGATAACTGTCCTGAGTAAAACACGGAATCCTCCAAAATCTGGAACATGGACTTAAGTAAACAGAGCGCTGTTCCAGGTTTTACCTATGTATATTGGCATTGAAATTGTTGTAATTTCAAGGCACGGAACTACAAAACTTAAATTGTTATGCTTCACAACCCCGTCTCCTTTTCACCACAGTTTGGAATACCCAATCGTTTACAGTCACGCTCCTGCTGTAATCGATTGCAGCCGATGGTGGGAGAGTGTCGACAAGCATACTCTCTCTTCCAAAGCAAGTGATCAGGGCTTGAAATTGACTTTTTCACTCACTGACCAGAGTAGCTTGTGGATTCTAAAAATCAGCAGCCATTTAAAAAAAATATTTCTACAATATGACACAACATGTGTGGTTACCTGTCATAGTGGCTGCTAGAGTAGAGAATTTTACCAGCTACAATAAAAATTTCCCAAGCATTTCACTGGTGGCGGGTGTTAATTTCACACCCTGCAAGAGCAATGAGACATAGATACTTACCAACTCACCCCTCCCTGACCCTGGGTGATTACACATTATTACACATACATATTTTAGCATTTAGCTCTTATCCAGAGCGCACTACACACATTTTTTTTTTTTTTTTTATACATAGTATTTACATACAGCTGGATATATACTGAAAGCAATTCAGGTGAAGTACCTTGCAGGGGGTACAACGGCAGTGTCCTACGTGGGACTCGAACCTGCGACCTTTCGGTTACAAACCCAGTTCCTTAACCACTGTACTACACTGCCGCCCTGATGATACCTGTGTTACCCTGTGGGGCTACCAGACACAATTGGTACTGGAACTGTTGAGATTCCATGAATCAGAGCTACTAACCCATCAGGAAAGGCAGTTGGAACTCTGAAATGTTCATAACTTTAAAACTGAAGTCTAAGATAAACTAGTTTTAATTTGAATCATTTAACGGAATAGTTGCATTACTCTAGCCTTTAATAAAATGGTTCTTGTTTTTGGCTACAAATCACTTTATAAGTTGATAACTAATAAAATAAAACAATCTGTAAGAGGACTCTCAGAATAATATTTGATCTTTTCTTCCCTAAGAATGTAGCATAATATGACACAGCATACTAATAAACTGCCTGCAGCTGCAATGAATCAGGATTGGGGCAATTAATTAAAAACTGGTACAACAGTAATCAGTGACCAGCTGAGAACATTGTAGCTGAAAATATTTATCAACTGGAGGGTTGAGCTGCACTACCATAGCTCCACAGTTACTCTTTGTAGCATTTATTAAATCAAAATATCATGAAAATTGCATGAATTAAGACCCCTCAATGCCATTTTCTGCACAGGAATCGAATCAAACAAGTATAGGTACTGACCATACGAAGCTACAACTTTGTGCAAGAAAAAGATAGCTGGAATTTAAATTAAAAGTAATGACATGTAACATGTTCCAGTAAAATTGCAGCTAGATTGCTTTATTGTTTATCACAAACTTGATTTGACATAAAATCACACTTTCTTTTCAAACCCCGGCAGAAACTGTGAAACTGTTTACTTGTTTGTTTGTTAGCCAAAAAGGTCTTGTTTCCTGCTGCAATTTTATTTTGTCCGAATCATTGAGTTGACTGTTGAAAAGTGCAGATACTCATTTTGTATTCAAATAGTTCATTGGGTCACTAAAACCAAGTGCATATTCTGGCCAATTGCTCTGAGGCTTTTAGCCAGCAAACTGGGGATCGTTTTCCACACTTGGTAAATCAAACAGACTTGGCAATATGCAGCTATATTTGCCTTCTTTAGTGAGAACCACGCTAAGTATCTACATCAGAGTGGGAAAACCAGGGAGGTATACTATGAAGCAGGTTTTCTTAGTTAGCTGGATACCTGCACCGAGTAAAACCCGGAACCACCCCAAAATCTGGAACACGGACTGAAGTAAAAAGAGTTCCCGGTTTTACTTAGTGCAGTTATCCAGCTAACTAAGTATTTCTGCTTCGTAGTATACCCCCCAGGTCCTGGAGAGCTACAGGGTCTGCTGGGTTTTTTTGTTACTCGGCACTTAACTGGTCAATTAAAGCTGTTATCTCACTTCAACTGTTTTATTGGGTCTAAAGTGATTGTATTTAAAGTGGGGGAAAAAACCAGCAGACCCCACCGCTCTTCGGGGTTGGCAACCTCTGATCTACATTGTATCATCTGGAAGTGAGAACTAAGAAGTGGAGTGTTCTAAGTGCCAGCCAATGACAACACTTTATAAAACTGCAAAGTAATTATCCTTCAATCCTGAACAAATGTAATCACACGGTTAGCAAAGGGCAGACATGCTGCCTGAGAATCGGATTGGGTTGTATATAACTCGGAGTGACTCTGGTGAACCTTGTGCCTATAGGTGGCCTGTGCCAACTGTATATCAACAGTAATCTTTGGATGCAATAGCAACTGCATAGCTCATCCAGTAAATAGTAGAGTGAACAGAAACAGTGGAGGAGAGACTCCTCTCTGCTTTTTCTAATTTAGCCAAGGCAATTTGGAGCACATTACCACAAATAGACGTTAACAAATATGAACTGGCATTCCAATTTGGGAGAAAGAGGAGAAATTGGGGATGAAGAAATAAATTAGTTGAAGAACATAAAATGGCAGAACACATTGTCTAATCAAAATGATGCTTGTAGACAGTATTGGCAATGGTCTGGTAGAGCCCCTTATGCTTTGTATTTGCTTTTCTGCAATGTAGTGAAGATTGCAACAGTTATGTCAACACTTACTTCGAGTTGAATAAATTCAGCTAAAAAAACACATTGCTTGAGAAAAACATAATAAATGTCTGTGGAAATTTTTAAATATCTGAAATAAGCCAAAAGGATTCAGTAGTGGTCACTTATAGCACTGAGTGCTGTGAAAATAACTGATTGATCGTAAACACCATAAACCCGTTCACACACGTTCACACTGGTTCGCACGAAGGTGCTCTCGCAGTTATTTGCTGGGCATCTCTTAAATTAATGTTTTCCTCCCAAAATGGGAACATTCTATTGAAAAAATAGGAAGAGATTGGGAAAGGTGCTGTTTCCAGACAGGAAGTGGGCATGGGACCACACATTGTTAGCCTTGGAGGTCTGGACATTTTATACAATGTTTTTCAGGATTTTTGGCGTTGTCCTTTCTTTTTTCAACAGTGTGTGTGTGTGTGTGTGTGTGTGTCTATGGGGCAATGTGCGGTGGGGGTACTGCATCCTACCTAGTGAGCTTCCTGTCTCTCTGGCATGGGCCTACAGAAGCCTGGCGGGGACAGTTGTAAATAAGTGAGAAAAGGAACGTCCATTCCTGACGTCAGTGACACGCTGGCTTCCCGCTCTGTGCTGACAGCTGAGGAGGGCAAAATCACTCTGCCCTTTTCCTGTTCTGTGACTCAGCAGCTGCTGTTTATGGATATGCGCGTGAAACTATTTAGCCTGTCACTTTTTTTCTCTCCAGGAAACGTCTGCACGGTTTGTGCTTTTGGATATTATTATTATTACTACTACTTCTACTACTACTACTACTACTACTACTACTAATGATAATAATAAAACCATGCCTACTGCAACACCTACTATTGAAAGTATGGATTTGTCTGGGCTTTGATTTCAGCGGATTTCTTCCCCCTATAGCACATATATAGTGTTTCACATTCTAGAACCATCTGAAAAATGCTGTACATGGATATACATCGAATTTATGTATGAGTGTAAAGACCATCGTTGCTCTGTCATAATGTGCAGTTTTGAAGATATGTACGGAAATACATTTCTGAGTAATGGTGGAAGAAAAAAAGGCCATTTTCATACTGTTATGCTTTTTATGGCACAATTCCTTTAAAACATTGCACATATCACCTGTATTATGATTTATGGTTGCTCTCCTTCACTGTGGAATATCAAATGCCAGAATTGTTGCTTATACATTTGCTGCTGCAAAAATGTACTCCCCTGAATTTGAAACAGTCCATAAGATCCACTCTCATTCTTTTTGATCCTTTCATCGGTTAAGAGCCAACAGCCAACCCAAATGTGCTTTGGATAATCAAAAGAGAGGGCCCCAGACTAATTGTATTAGCAGAGTGGCCAGAAATCACTGACCACTGTGGATGCTTGTCTCCACAGGCCTTTAGAAGTCCAGTTCCCTTGCCTCTGTGCTGAGAGAGGCCCTCTTGTTGTTAAATGGTTTGTTTACACTGTCAAGACACAATTTCCACCTATAATAGTCACTTTGATGTATAACTGATGTTTTATTTTCCATTTTAAATAGTGAGCATTAATATCACCATGGCGAAGAGATACATTATTGCAGTTAGTGAGCATGAACACAGGGTCCCATATTAAGCAATGGCAGGCATGTGTTGGCACTAAAAAAAGTTCCATAAATTTTCCCATAAGAACGGATCACACCGGAACACGAAAAGTTGAACCAATTCCAAATTTTGCACTCCACGTAAGCCAGGCTGGGCTGGGCCCCGTTTGCAAAGGAAGTGTGTCATCCACAGGAGCAACTGTTTATTTAGTGTAAAAGAAGGGACTTCAGGCTGTTGCATTTCTGACGGAAACCTTTCAATGTCATCGGGGCCACGGTGGCGCAGAAACCTGTAAACTGTTAGACCTTGGGTTTTGATGAAAAAGTGGCACATCCTGCTCAGCGCTTCCCCTCGGGAAGAGGAGAAGAATTTGGGGAATCTCACGCTGTTATAAAATGATTAGTAACAGGGGGCACTGCAGTGTTTCTCTCACAAGCTGACACAGTGTGGCCTCATAACTGTGTGTGCTTCAAACTGTGATCTAATGCCCTTATATACTTACATTTATTATGTTACAATATCCCATGCAATACATTAATAACATTGATACATTAATTAATCTAACATAACAATAACATTAATACTCAATAACAAGTATTTGGTTGTATCAGACAAGGCCGTGCACAGACCTTTTGGAGGGGCAGTGGCTCAAGCTGAAAAAAGGGTAACCCCCTGTCCGCACGCTCGCACAAGTACCGTCTCTTCAAATTGCATTTCATTTTAAGAGCACAGAAAGTGACATTTAAGAACATCTGGTAATATTCTCATTAATAAACAAATGTTTAATTTGAATTCCTGCCGGACACTCATGTTGAATTGGGTGAGTTGCATTTCCTAACCTACCCTCCCACCTGCCTTTGTCCTGCCCAACATTACCATGACATCAAACACATGCACACACACACAAACACACACTATAGTGTAGTACAGCACACCTACTACTATGTACCACGGTACTGCTGAAGAGGCTGTAGCCTACTCTTTGTATGTGTCAGGATGAGAGAAATGATGGTTAGCGATATGATAACAGTATGTGACAGTATGTGACTGCTAGCCTAGGAACAAACTGAGCTAGTTGTGACTAGGTATTAGCGGTTTTATTTTATAAACATCTCTTCATAAAATATCTCTCTGCCCATGTCATGTCCTGTTAAATATTATTATGACAAAATTGATGAAATATAGTGTGCCAACCAATGTGGTCATGCAGTAGACACCCTGGCTACAAAAGTGGGCTGATGATGTTTAGCTATCTAGTGTATAGATAACATTCTTAGATAAACACACTATAGCTGCTAATGCATTAATTTAGCTGAAATAGTATGGAGGATATTGGGCCTCATTCACCAATCACTCTACGAACAAATTTGTTCTTAAGGCATTCTTTAAAACGTTTTTACAAACATTTTGGGATTAACTGATGTTTATGTCCTGAGCTTCTGTTCTACCCAAGAAAAAATTCCAATTAAGAAAACAATTGGTGAATGCCAGCATGTTCATAAAAAAGTTTTAAAGAAAGTCTTAAGAACACATTTGTTGGTAGAATGGTTGGTGAATGAGGCCCATTGTTCTTACTAGTGGGTTCATCATGCATACATCTTTCTCTGCTGGTCAGAAAAGACAAGGCAAAAAAACTGAGCACGGCATCATTCTTCATGCGCCACGCACTGTTGAGTACGATCGTCGGTCTCAGAAATTAGGGTTGTCAGTTTGTCAGTGTAGTTCAAAGGCGCACACTGACCAACACTTCACAAGGTGTAACCACTTAGGAATGGGGAGTGGTGCCCTTAACAATAAAAAAATAAAAATAAATAAATAGCTGACTCTTTTTTTGTCGACAGCCGCCTGCCCTCTGATGAAAATAAGTTTACCAAGTAAAAAAAAAATGTTTTAAAAAAGTGGGCAAGCCTCACCTCAGGTCTATCTGTGCATGTGCAGAGCCAGCCCAAGGGTTTTGGTGGCCCTAAACAGGACAGTTGTGGTGGGGTGAATACTATACAATTAAAATGTGCTCCAAAATAATAATAATAATAATTATAATAATAATTGAATTGTATGACCCAGGGATGGTTGTGGCCCCAAAAAACTGCATAGTCTTTTTTTTTTTTTTACATCACGTGGCGCTGTAATGGCGACATGTAGTCCAGCTGTTTCTCATGTTCATGTTTGTTAATTTCAATATGTTTTGTTCATGCGCTGTGTGTCTGTACTGTACGAAGCCCCTCAAGGGACATGCAAAAAACATTTTGCATGTCCCTTTAGGGGCTCTGTAGTAGTGGAACAGGGAAGCGGGCTGGAGATTTTTCAGGGCACTCCTGCTGCTCCTTTTGATAATATTGACGAATTATCTAGCCGATATAATTTTGTTTGTGGTCATCACCATGGAGACACATTCTGAACATAATGCTCGGGAATGTCGGTTGGATCTGCAAACAGCAGCAACAAAGTTATCATCGCTCTTCACTGGAGTTGAAGATGTCGGGACTGATCCGGGAGTGCAGGCAATCTTCAAAAGGCAACCAGGGAAGGAGAACATAATGCGGGGGAGGAGTGAGGAGACGACTGGGAAGATTGACGCAGTTCGGTGCTCCGTTTCGGTGGTGTACAGAGACCACGGCGCTGCGTGTATGGAGGAGAGTCATGGAGGCGGAGTTTGTGTGTTGGACTCCTTGGTGACACTGGACATCTCGGCACAGAGGGGGCTATTTTTAATCATGGCTGTATATTGCACTTTAATTCTCTTAATTCACTTGATTGATGTAATGATTCTGTTGGATGTTTTTATTTGATATGTTTGTTTGTGTGTTGTGGGTCTGCCCCACTGTCTATGTCTTTTTTGTTGTTGCTGGGGCTACAACTGAAGTGCTTGCGGGAAATAAAAGTTATTCTATTCTATTTTATAGTGTTTATGCCAGCAGTGGTATTCTGGTTCATTGAATGATGATTAAGGAGTTAAACTTTTAGCAGATGTCATATATTGTAGTTGCAAGTATTGTAGTTTGTCTTCTGAGTGATCTTCAGAAAACACTGGAGTGCAAATTGTTTCATTTTGGCAAAAGTGTTTGTTCTGGCGCTACAAACATTCTTCATTTGTTGTCGTGCCACTTTCATCCAACCATTATCTAACCCGTTTATTCCTGGTCAGGGTTGTAGGGGGGCTGCAGCCTATCCCAGCACGCATTGGGCGAGAGGCAAACCCTGGACAGGTCTCCAATCCATCGCAGGGCACACACACCATTTACTCACACACTCATACCTATGGGCAATTTAAAATCTCAATTTAGCCTAAACTGCATGTTTTTGGACTTTGGGAGGAAACCAGAGTGCCCAGAGGAAACCCATGCAGACAGGGAGAGAACAGACAAACTCCACACAGAGAGGTCCTTCGGCTGGGATTCAAACTCCATACCTTCTTGCTGTGAGGCGACAGTGCGAACCACTGCTTCACCGTGCCGCCCGGTCATGCCACATAATAAACTTTTATTTTTTTTTTCACATTAAGTTAATCTTGAATTTGAAGAAAATATATGTAGCTTCTTTCCCTAGGTTGATTACAAGCATGCAGTGTAAAGTTAGTTTTTGATTTAGACGTAGAACATTTGTTTGCCTAACTAAAGGGGGATTTATTGTAAGTATATTCATTGGCACAGAATATGCACATATGACAGTTTAGGCTTTGAATTGCAATTTTATTGACAGATACAGATCAATTCCAAACACAACGAGTTAATTTAGTGGTACTTGTGTCAATATAATAAACATTCACAGAGCATAAGATCACATTTGCAAATACTGTACAGCATAAAATTCATATGATGATGATAACATAAAAGTATACCATGAAGTTATAGCTCTGGTTATGCAATGAACAATTTTCAGTCATACATTTTCAGTCATTTGGCCATAAAGACACAAGCATTCATTTTGTAGCTTGTCTTTTGGGTTCAATGAATCACATTTCAATGACATTTTCTACTTTTTACATGAATCACATTTTGAGTTGCATATGTTCACGTATTTAGTTAGATGGATTTTAGAGTTCTGTGCATGTTGGCTCTGGTATTTCAAACCTTGACAATACATTTTCAAAATAAATATGGACATTTAGTTGTCTTGACAGTTACTGAGATAAAATTTTGCTGAATGTACTTGACCTTGACTCTAGCTATTCCACGTAGCTCTATTGGTCACCAGCTGTCAGCCATTGTCACAAACCCAGCTCGAGCTGGTTACCAGCTTCCAACTCTAGCTGGACACCAGCTACCATCTTATCCAGCTACCAACTGTTTCACAAATTTAGCTCTAGCTGGTCACCAACTACCAGTTCTAACTGGTCACCAGCTACCAATTACCAGTGACCATGTTTCACAAACATAGCTGTTTCTGGTCACCAGCTACCAGCTCAAGCTGTTGACCAGCTGCCATGTTTCTCAAACCTAGCTCAAGTTGGTCACCAGCTAGTCTACCATGTTTCTCAAACCTAGCTCAAGTTGGTCACCAGCTAGTCTACCATGTTTCTCAAATCTAGCTCTAGCTGGTAATGCTGGTTACCAGCTGCCAGCATAAGCTGTTTTACTTCCAGCAGGGCTATGTTTGTTACAAAATTCTAAATAAAGACTATTTTAAAATAATAATATTAAAGAGTATAGCTTAGCAAAACACAATCCATGTAATGGGAGTAGGCATGTTCAGTAAGGTTTGCTATGACTAGCTTGGAAATTGTAATGAGGAATTAGGCCCAGACAAACTGGAATAATAAGAAATATTCTGTAGAAGATCAATAGTTTGGAAAAGATATACAGTATATAAGAATGCACACCCAAAAGTAAGAAAGGTGCTTATTATCGGTCCATTTAATCAGAGAAAATATATGAGAATCACACACTTATCTCCATACAAAAATAATTTTAATTCATTTTGGTGGTAACTTAAAATAAAAATAATTTTTGCATGGCGATAAGTGTGCAATTCTCATATATTTTCTTTGAAGATCAATAATTTGCCATTGGCTGAACTAGCAAGTGAAAATTAAGGATTGTTACTTTGATTACATCTGCTGTAAATGCTGTGTGTACCAATATTAAAGAGATTGAGTAAGCAAAGGGAACAGCAAATAAAACAAAAATTACAATGCCAATGTAGCAGCCAATATAATGCACAAAATCTGCTTTGTTTAATATTGAAACAAATTGTTTCAAAGCACCAAATATGAAGAGACAATGCGGCCATTGATGCTGACGCTCATGCTGAGCTGTCTGAGTTAGTCCAGTGTTTGGCTTGTTAAGAAATGGTCTGGGTACTATAAAGCAGCCATTTATCCTTTCATACTAATCTGGTGACAATGTTTATGAGATCATTTGCGGTCACAAACATGTGGGAAGAATAAGTAGATCCAGGAAGGGAGCAGTCGTTTTTGGGTTTGAATGTGTTCCACGGCAGACATCAGCGCTGTCTGACATTGGAATTTCAAGCAATGATTGACAGGCACTGTGGACGCTGAAATAATTGCATCTCATATATTTCAAAATATATGTTTTCAATTTGGCCATTTCAGAAAATTAATAGAAATTTATACATGGAAAATATCCAGAATTTTCGGATTCATTAATTTAATTTAAACTAATTTCCTAAATTGACTGAATATAAATGAATCAACCCCACCCCTGGATCCATGTTGCGTGCATAAAAGTTACTAACCTAACTGATCTGTTTTCAGCAAACGTGCACATCTGACCTCTATAGAAGCACTTAGTAAGAAGCTTACTGTACATATTGGTGTTGGGTCTATCTGCCTACATATGGTTTGAGCTTATTTATGTATATTAGGGTTGAACTATTTACCTACAGTGGACACCAAAACATGTTATCTCAAAGTTGTCTACAAAAATGTAGCTGTTTTCCAAAACTATGGTCCTATTGCAAACTACAGTACAACTAGGCTACTACAGTAGCACTACTAGTACTGCTACTGCTAAGGAGCAGTTTGATAGACAAAAAGGCCTCAAATCATGGTCCAAGGATGGGTATGGCTAAGCAGTCATAAATTGCATGGTCATAGCTGCCTGTGGTGAAAAAAATAAAAATAAAACATAAAAAATTTAAAGTTTTTTTATTTGCACAGGAACGTTAACAGACAGAGGAGTGATGGAAGTGTAGAAAGTGTCATGATAATAAGCAAATGTTTAAATGTTGTCTGCTCTACAGATGGCACTTTATAGTAACCAGCCTTCCAATAATAATAATAATAATAATAATAATAATAATAATAATAATTATTATTATTATTATTATTATTATTTTAATGGTGTTTTTCAGCCATGCATTTATAGTCTTTTGCTGCATTATTATATCATGACATAAAAATTATGGTATTGAATGGTATGGTATTTGGGTACCTCAGTTCTGGTCTTTGGGGCCTCAGTTCAAGGTCCTTGCTCCTTTTGAAGGTATTCTGCTCAAAAAAAGGTTGGTTAAAATAACACTAACGGAAAATAGATTAGTTCAAGCAGCAATGTAAACTGAGATCTAAGCATTTACCACATTGCAAAAACAGAATACCTGCCCTGAGATGTACAGTATCAAAATCAACAAAGAGATCAAGGCAAATGAAGGTGGAAGAAAGAAAGTGAACCATTAGAGAAAACAAAGTCAGAGACAGAAGAACATATTCTGATGAGTGACTGGAACATAGTCCAGATTGGAGAATCATGGGGAAGGAATGTTGGTGATGGACAGCTGGATCAAGGTTATAGAGGAGAAAGGGAATTGAAGAGACAGGACATTCATTTTGGAGGTTTTGAAGAATCAGGAGTAGGTGTAACATAAGTCAGTTTTAAAAGCAGATGTAAAATCATAAGAAAGGGTTGCTTTGAGAAATAAGATAAAATCAGACAGACAGGTATGAACGTATGTAATACAGCCCTCCTCTGCCTCATTGTACACTTCTCAACAAATTGATCACGTGTACATGTTCTTACATATTGATTGCCCGTACACAAATTATAAAACTGCACCACATGCAGTATTCATTGAATCACAAAGCATCACCCTACCTCTTCTCTGCTATTGATATTTTTTGCTCATTTGAATTGTGCCCTGCACTGTTCACAAATTGTGCTAAAGTGGGATATATTTACACAGCTCCTAAGAGACGAGGTGGACCGGGGAGGAAACGGTGAAGCTGGAATATAGCCGGAGAATGATTTATGGAGGCAGAGGAACTTACGGCCTTTGTCTAAATCGCTTCATGTGAGAACTGATGGCGAGGAAGAGACACGTAGCTAAAGGATGCAGAGTAGGCGTAGTAGCCGCTGGGTCACCAATTATTCTGCAGACTTAGACATTCTCTTTATTTTGATGGTCTTTAGAATAGCTTGTGATGGCTTGGGTACAGAGTGCAGTTATTCAGTGCCACAGCAATAAAGACATTGGCGCATCTAAGTCGCATCAGTCTGACTGTAATGTGCTCTTTTCCTTAACTTTGAATGTACAATGCTGATCACGTGTTACTTATTTTCGTTCCCTACGGGAAATACTTGTTTATATGTGTTGTTTCATTCGTTGGGCGGTTTAGATGCTAATGTGCAATATTGTGTTTTTCCGACAAGTACCATTGATAACTTCAGATGATAAATCATAAGAAAATAGTCCTACCTCAAGTGTATTTTTTTTAATGTACATGACATACATTTAAATTCACCAGCTTTCATCGCCCTGAGAGAGGAAAAGGCTTTCTTTGCCTGTATCCTCATCATTTTTATTTTTCATCTAAGCATGCCATCTCAGTTATATGCTGGATCCATGGGGAAAGAGAGGCACTTTGATGCGATAAGTGATTTACAGACGTGATGGAAGTCAACAAATGGCTCATACAGCACTAAAAAAACACTGTACAGGAAGTACCACTAACTTCAAAAGAATCTACACTAAACAATAGTCTGGGACTGATTTATTTTTATTTATATATTTCTTTCTTTTTTTGTCTTCATTGTTGTATTTACCTAGCCTTGTGATTCTGGGCAAGGGCAGATAATACAAATTGTGCAAAATAGACTGCTGTACGGGAAACAATTATTATGTTCAACACACTAGTAGTAGCACGTTGGTTTTCTTTCTCCATTTCAACAGTAACGTGCAATTTCAGTTATTCAAACTCATAGTGACTTTTGAGTACATTGCTAAGCTATACTTGTAGGCAGTGGATGTCAGTAGAGTTTCTCAGAGACGTTGTTATATAAAATGGCCACCTTTGACGTATTTAATTAGTTTCCAAACTTGAACATTTCAAAAATGTTATTGAATACTGAAGCAGAATTGACTGTAAATGAAATTATGTATATTGTTCAAATGCTGTACTTAGGTCTAAAAGCACAGTATTTTCTTTTTTTGAGAAAATATTTTGGTTGGACTAAGGAAGCATTGATAAATATGCCCTGAATGAATGTTTGGCTTGGTGTATGCTCGGCACATGATATTATTATAGCCTGAGGAATTCATTTTAAAATGCTTCTGTACTTTTTTTCTTCTTTTCATGAAAGCACCCTTGATGCCTTTTCCCCCGGCACATAATTCAGATATAAAAGACATACAATTTACAAAATGTATGATTTATTTGACCAAAAAACTTTTCTGTGATTTTATGGTGATGATATCAGTTCTGACAATAATACTATAATCAATAGAAGTAACAGTAGTAATAATGAGAAACTGTAAATCCCAATCCCTGTTGGGTTACTCCCTGATGTTTAGTCCTCAATACACCCAGGAGAAGCAGCATTCCCCTTGGCTCAACGTCCTGAAGCAGTACAAAGTGAGAAATAATCATTCATTAACCTCCGACCTGGAAGGGCTTCGGATCACCTCACTCGCGAGACATCTCCCATTGTTCCTTTCCCGCAGCTGGGGCCCCCAGTTCAATTGACAATTCCCATAATGATCTCAAATAGATTAACTGGCTTACACGGCCCCTTGGTTTTCTTTTCAATTACCCTGTGAATAATCTACATCTGACCGCGCCCGGCCGTATGCTTGGAACACGGTGACAGAGCTGATCATGAGCCACTGTAGCCACATCACTTTGAAGCACGGTTGTAAAACTGCGTGTGTGTGTGTGTATTCTCACTTATAGCTCACTTGCACGTGAAGTACATAAAATAAAAACCTACAGGCAATCTAGAGGTTTTTTTGTTGTGTGGCTGAGACAGTCAGCTAGAAAACAATCTGGCCATTCTGTGCCGACGAGACCAGACGATCCTGGGGGCAGGCCAATCGGACGCTGCAAATGCAGCTGCGGGCAGGGGGTGGGGGTTTAAGCGTTTTAATCGCAAAGGCGTATCAGTCACAGAGTGCTGTTACCACAGAACGTTTCCACGGCGGCTGCAATCCCATAACTTGATGGGGTTTTTTTTGTCTTTGAGCAGATCTACCCACCTCTTTTGTTTGTAGTGTTGTATGTGTCAAGTGGAAGAAATGTAGAATTCACTTTTCTATTCAGTAAAAAAAGTTATTCTTTCTTATTCAAACCGCAAATTTCTTATCTTTTTTGAAATTCCATTGGACTATGAAACAGGAAGAAGCACATCCAATAATGAAATTGTTGAACAACAACACTGTGCATTATCTTATGCATTTTGTTATGTTATACTTCTGCACTGTTAAATATATGATCCGCACCCGTTTTTCTCGTGGTCAGATTATCACTTTGTCACAGAAACCACAAGATATGTGGTTATTCAGGTGTTAAATCATATTGTATGTGACACGAACACTTCAATCATGCTATGTTTAGACTGCCATGATTATCTGACATAGATCTGATTTGAATCAGTTATGAAACAAAACAGCTAAAAAAGCAAAATAATAAAAAATATCAGGTAACCACATTGGTATGTAATAATCTATTCAGATTCTCCAGATGTGATATGGGTGTGGATCTGGGTTTCTCTGCATTCAAGTGCTCTTTCCTGCATTCATAACATCTCTATCTTTGCCACATGCTGTGTGTGACGTCCTGTTGTTTGGTGATCAATATCAATACTTGAGAATGAACAATACTACCTGTATTTCAACATAAAATTACAACTGCAAGTAACTCCAAAGCTGCCTGACTAGCAGTGTTATGCCTCCAGTGGTTGTATGGTAATGTATATCTATTTGTCTCTGACTGGTATCAATTTTCTAAATATTTTCTATTTGCCAGTAAGGAAGAACTTTTCCAAGCCTTTGTGCTTGGTGGAGCTACAGAAATGCATTTCATTCTGTGAAACTAGAACACTCTATATCGTAGAAATGAATAAATCACCCATTAATCATATCTGCTAGGTTTGTGTCATTTCTTGCCAAAATAACCATCTTTTGCACTTTTTTTTTTTAATTTTTTTTTAGTGATGCATGACATCACTAAGCACCAACACATTCTTCAAATTGCATAAAAAATGGCCTCTTTGATTTGTGCTGGTTTGTGCCATAAGAACCGCCATTGTCTACATTATTATTTTACATGCAACATCACATACATATCACTTTCAATAGTGTATCATAGAGGTGCAATTGACAAACATTCTTTAATTATTGGTCTTAACACAATACTTAATAAAGTTTTTGCATGTGTGTTATGTAACACATAACTTTCAAAGAGAGGTATTCCATCCATAATGAGATCATTGCATGATCTGATTCGCTTTTCCATGCAGATATCCTGATGGTTTTCTGTAATAGTATTATTGGATCTTGGCACATCACATCAAGTTCTAGTACCCAGTATTTAATTCTTGTGTGCACGCACTTTGATATCACGGGGTGATGACAGTTGGCTATTCATAAGTGATGACAACAGTTTGACATTTTGCTGCAGAGCTCTGGTTATACATGAAGTCATGGTGCTGAGGGGTTTTCAAAGCGGAAGACTGCATTTTAGTCAAATACCAATCTCTGTTAAATAACGGGGATGACCAAAATGCAGGGGAAATGTTTAGTGTCAGGAATAAATCAAACCAAATCCATCTAATGTTCTTTTGAGGGCCTGCAAAACCATCAAAGGGTTTCATCTTTACGTCCACAGATTTTATCTTGACATACCACATGCAATTTCTTTTAATCCTAAAAATCTGCTTTGTGTTTTTTTTTCTGCTCCTCAGTGCCTTAAATAAACAGTACATCCACATATTACTTTTTAGCACAAACAAGTGTTCCTTTGTTCGTGCGCTCTCAAAATCATGTGAAAATAATAACATGCACACATTTCAGATATACATTGCACGTGTGGTTCGTATGTGAGATTCCTGATAGAGTGTCTGCTATGTTTCTGCTTAAGTGTGGGGTCAGTTGGGCTTTTTAGCAAAACCTATAAAAGTGGGTAAAATACAGTGGGTATTAGTTACTGAAACATGACTATTATGGCCTGCCATTAAGCACATTCTGGGTTTTGCAGAGCTCTAGCCACACCATTGCCCTACAACAAGGGAAGGTATGTGAATACTGCATCAGGCACTGGCCATTTAACTATCTTCTTATGCCATAACCATGGGTACATTTATGTCATAAAAGTTTTGTTAACTTCAAATTGTTCTCATTTATACATATGCTGGCCATGTTGGCTGCTACCATGAGTGAGCCATGCTGATTACAAATCAATGAAACGGAGTCCATACAAGCTTCACCTTCTTCAAAGGCTGGTTTCTGAGCTATGGAGCTTGTGAGATGTGCATGGTTATTTCTCTTTCCTGTCAGTGTAAGGTTGACAGAAATTGATCACTCAATAATAGCCATTTGTGTGAACATTAAAGGGATTGATTCTATCAGCGGATGCATTATGATGTAAAAGGCAGCATATGAGGTGTGTGCAATTATCCCCGGTCTGCATAACTGCATAAGTTCATTCAAATTTGACCTTTTTACAAAATGTCACAAGTGACCATAACCAGAATGGGTCACTTCTCAGTGTGCAAAAGATAAGATGCACTTCAAGACGGTTTAGATTTTTTCCATTATTAGGTTAAAAAAGAACATTCAAAAATAAGAAAGCACAGCCAAAGACAATTAAGATATTGTACCATTGACATGATAATAATTTATTATTAAACTAACTGCGCTTGATTGCACCCCACCTGATGCTTTGTTTAAACCCCAGAACCTATACATTTTTAAAATTATAACACCTGATATGTCCCATTTCTTGAACCTTTGTTTGGTGTTAATGATACAGCATCAATATCTCAATATATAATTACAAAGCGACGTTTGAGTCAGGTATATTAACACATATTTCCTCCCTTTATCATCAAGATCTCAATGCACAATTACAAAGCTATGTTTGAGTCAGGTATACTAACACATACAGTAAATCCGCCCCCCCCCTTTGTAACTGTCATTTTTAATGTAATTTAGCATACAAAAGTCATTTGAAAATAAACATAAAACACTTAAAAATGTGTGTCTATGGACATTAGTTTCGTATTAGATTAATACCATATGTTTCCTATGCTCTATTCATTAATATGGCAGACAGTGTACAAAAAATAATGCATCTATCTTGTACTCTTCAATACTGAGATCCACACTTTTTCTACTGTACATTAAACATTAAAAAAAAGTAACAATACTATACTTTACTATATTTTACTGTTGCTTACAAACGCCTGATAGCCTCTGATGCAGTGTATAAAAAAAGGTAACTGACCATCACAGCATTTATTTTGTGACTGGCTGACAGAGGCCAGAGGGGCAGTGATTTGATAATGATGACCTATCACCACATTTTCTGCACAGGTAAGCAGGTCCACAAGGGCAGACAGAGGTCAGGAAGTAACAGGATTAAGTGTGCTAATGGAGAGCAGGTCGATATAAAAGAAGGACGATATTAATGCACTATGAGCATCTAGTGCACAGTGGTAAGTCACCTTGTCTTTGACGCAAGTCTACTACTCAAAGGTTAAAGTTAATATGAACTATAGTCTACAGTTATACAGTTTACACACTTGTATGTATATGATTACATATAGCAATGCGCCATAGTGGTCCTAGGCATAGGCAATATAGGCCCTTGCTAAGGGCAACACAGTGCGTATGGCTTGCGCTCCTCATTCAGTGAGTGTGTGTTCCTCACTTTCCATTCTCCTCTGTTGCATTTGTTTTCATTTTTGTAGCCCATGTGTTTTTGAATTAACGTTTTTTCTGAACTTGCAACACGTTCCCTTTTTAAGATTTGCTTGTTGCATACTGCATTTTGCAGTATGTTTCTTTTCTCGCAGCGCGTTTCCATTGTTGCATTTGCTTTAGCTGTTTGTTTATGATTTGAAACTTGCATTGTTTCTAGATTTGGAGAGCGTGGTGTTAAGAGACCTTTTGTTATTGGACTGTATGCTAATTGTACGTGTAAGCTTAGATTTTTCTGTTTTGTGTGCACTACATTTATTCTTAAAACAACTTTGATATGTTTAATATTTCTGATTTTTCTATATTTACTTCTATTTATAGGTTATTTATATTTTTATAATTTATATATGTTTTCCTCTATTTGCAATAATAGTTTCATATTTTTATGTCACTTGGTGGAGTCGCACCTTTTGAAATTTAGCAATTTTGCCTAGGGCACCAAATACGCTAGCACTGCCACTGGCAATGAGTAGAACTAGAAAATCAGTTTTAAAAGGCAAGTAATTGAAACTCACACATTTAAAATGTTATATATATATATATATATATATACAGTATATACATCCAAAGTTACAATCATATTTCAAATGCCAACTGGCTCAAAAGCAATCCATTGCATTGTCAAAGCCGGCTTCCAGGTGGATCATTTTCCTCATTGCGAACATACGTGGCTTTTCAGGCCCTTCCTTTCCAACCAAACACGGTCAAGCTTTTTCTGCGTCAGCTGGAACTTGAACCTTTAATCCTTGGATCTCGAAACCCACAGAGTTGCAAATCCTTTGGCAGAATTCTCAGCTTGCGATTGTGGTTGGTGAAAAGAATCCATTTAAGAGAGCTGCCATATTACTTTTTGAAACCCTTCAGCATTTTAATGTGCAGTGGAAATTTCAATGAGTGACCAAATCAATTTATAGGACAACAATATTTTGCCAACTGCAGAGCTCCATATAAACGACTATTATTTGTGAACACTCTAATACGTATGTTGGACCAGTGTTCTTGCATGGAGTAAAAATGTCATTTCACTCCCAGCTAGAGTTATGTTTACTTTTGACATAATATAATATGGCATCAAATGTCACCTCAAAATATAGCATAAGTTTTTAAGGAAACAATTGTGTGATGAATTATCATGGCTCTTAAGCAGAAATTTACTGGTTTGAGGTTTCATTACACATTTAGCACCATATTATGTTTCACAGAGAATTTATGAAACTGCTCTTGGCTTTTGCTACTTTTGCCTGTTTGCAATGTGATGTTGGAGAGTGAGGACCAAATTAGTCTCACAGTATAGTTGAGTATCTCTTTTCAACGACTTGTTCAGACAAAAAAATGAGAAGAATAAAACTGAAATTAGATCATGATGTAAAGCATGTTAGTTGAACATCATTCTCTCCTGTGGTGATATTTCTTTGGGTTCCATAATAAATAAAAGTGATAATCAAAAAAGCCGAACTCCACAGACAGCTGGCCAACTGAGGGCCTGACTTTTTTCTTCTTACAAGGGAAAAAATAAAAAATTCCAAGGATACATTTGTGGAAAGTTTTGGCCCCAAATTATTGCAAGACGAAACTCAATCTGTAACATGGAAATGCTGTACTGGGGTAATTTTAGACAGTAGAGCAGCTGTAGGGTGACATCGATCGTTCTGAAACCCACCCCCCCGGGTATGACCGGTTACCGCCCGAACACTGTCACGGTTGAACGACTTGACAAAGGTGGTACCATTGAATTTTTGCATTCGTTTCACTTAGTTTGAGCTGATTTAGCTCAGGCTATAAACAATTACGCTGCAATAAAGTAGGTGCCGCTATGTCTGTGTGACTGGAAGAAGAGAAAACCGTACGGTATTTTTTTCTCCGAAATGGATATAAAGACATGGTATGATATTTAGTATTGATTGTAGCATGAAATTTTTTTTTACATTCTATGTTATATTCCGTTGTCTAGTCGTGATCTTCACTCACTATCTGATATAGATGAAAACCTGATGGTACAAAAGAGTCAAATATATGCACACACGTCATCAAAATGAATGATGTCAAATTCTTAAACTCTTAAATACAAGATTGAAGAATGAAACTAAGAATTTCTTCAAGGTGTTGAAAATGTGACAAACAGTCTTTGATTCAATGAAACCCTATTGTTACCTCCTAATTAAAGTCACACTTCACAATGTAGTTTTTCCTCATTTAGGGTTCAATACATACACCATTTTCTGGGACTGAATCAAAAGGAACAGCCTTTTTGTTGGCAAAATAGAAAAATTGTTCTAGTGTATAATATGGCACCTTCAATAGAATCAATTTCATAGCCTAATATCACAAGCTGACTGGAATGGTGCATTGTGGCATGGGATTTCACTGTGGCTTCCCTGTCCTTAAAGTTCTTCCAATATCATTGCTATTGGTTTATTTCTATTTGCTTTCCCTGAAAGTTTGGAGAATGCACCCTGTATTCATTAGTGACAAAGAGGATCTATCGTTCCATTGTAGCTATGCCATTCTACTGCTATTATAATATCTGATATTTACCAAGGTGAGTTTGTAGGGCTGAAATAAAGTGGAATTTTCAAAGGAAATAACGACAAGGTCATCCACTATTAGTGGATACAGAAAATATGGTGATACAATGAAATAGGTTGTCATTGCTCTTCAGTTTGATGCTGTCTATCAAGTGGAATTTATTTTAGCTGTGCTCTTCCCTTAATTATGATTAACCTAATCAGCTTAATGAAGATATCTTTTTTTTCATGAACATGGGCCTGGAGTCAATTCAATTATTTAAATTATTATTATTATTCTTATATTATTTGTTCTTCATTCTATTTTTAATTTTGTTTAATAATTTGATGAACCCAGAAAAAAACTATTGCTTTTAAGTCATAGGAAAAATTTTCATTGAATAAAGGCCAATGCCTAATTGTGTATACATACATACTGTGGGCCTGATTTACTGCGACTTTTAGCGTGTGCAAAACATTTTAGCACACGCAACACTAATAACACAACCAATGATTGGTACACTGCACATGTTATTGGTTATGCATGTGCTAAAAGGTTTTTCACACGCTAAAAACATTAGTAAATCTAGCCCCGTGTGTATAACTGTACACAAGTACAGTGAAAATAAAAAATAAAACTCAGGACCACTTTATAAAGGTATGATACTGTGTGGAGTGTGTTAAAAATGTGTCCAAAAACATACTGCAAGGAAAGTGACACAAACTGTGCTAACACAAACATGTGACTGTTTTCACCCCCCAGCCCCTTGTTGTTTCCCCATATTGTCTCACTGTACTCAGAACTGGCACCAGCCCCCATTTAATGTCTGTGACCATGGCACTCCCACTCAGCCGCAAACTACAATCGGTATCATTCTTCTAATCTTGTATGTAGGACCCGACAGGGAGCTTACTTTAAAGATGGAGACAAAGCTGAGAGGATGCTGGGATATGTAATGCAGTGGGAGAGGGGGGGGGCATGGGGTGGGGGTAGGGGTTGTTAGGGAGCACGTTGTGTGAGAGACGGAGACAGAGAACAGACCCGTTTTAAATGCTACAACAACAGGCAGAATCGAAATCTATGTCAAGACAAGCCTTAAATCTCAGGTAGCGGGAGCATCAGGCTTTTGGGTCCACTTGAAATAAAATTTAATACACGTGCAGTGGTACAGACATTGGTATCATTCAGCTCAGAAACTAGGGTGACAAGAGCTGTATTAAAAGTGAAGATGGACAGGCCATTCATGGCACCAACAATATATATTTTAATTAAACTCATGCTCAGTCACTACAGTGAAAAAGTTATTATTATAATAAAACAAAAAAATACAGTCAAACTAATTCACGCTTTAAAGTAGGTATTATGAGCTTTGCTGATGTTTTTTTATTCATTTTTTATTTAAATGTACCAGCTCAGTCAGCTATAGGTCCAGGATATCACATTAAGGGATATAACAGTTAGAAAAGAGAATAATGTGCCAGCCTGATTCCATCTCTGTAATGGAAATGTAAAAAAAAAATTATATAAAAAAGACCAGACATTTGTAGTCAAGGCTACTTCTCATAAAAAACATGTTATTGCCAATAAAAAAAACATATTAATGGTGAAATATCACAATTAAGTACTTAACCTTCCTATTATGTTGGCATTTTACTGCCATTTGTGTTAAGGTGTTGTTTTTGGTCAATATATTTTTAAAAAAACATTAAAGTTCTAAATATCTTTCTTTTACACATATTTTGCACATTATTTTCACATATTTCCTAATTCTTTAGTATGTCTTAAAGGCAATTGCTGAAAAAAATCGCCAACTTGAAATTGTACAAAAAGACATTCTGAGACATACTTCTCCAAAATCAACAATTAGGAAATTTCAGGAAACCCAGCATTCGTTACCATCCCTTCCCTTGTCGTGTCCATCAGAGGACACATATCACAAACAGAATAATGGAAGACTGCTACAGTATATAACTTCAACCTTTTCAAACAGTAGATATTTTTGACGATTTTCCATGTGAGACATACTGCATACAAGCACAACGATGTTTCTAATGAACATTAGAATGTAAATCCCTTAGTTACATCGGATTCTTTCTCGTAAGCATTCACACACACACACACACACATTTTTTAAACTGCTTAATTTATTGTACAAGACTAATCCTTTTTGTGAAAATGTGATCACATGCTTCACCTCAATTTTAAATCCTAGTAGACTATAGACTAGACTATTATATATTTTTTAAAATCATGAATACCTATACAGTATACGCGTGTTTTGAGCAAATGTCACAATACATATGCTCAGGAAATAAAGAACACAAGTGTATGTGCAGTAACACTGACTCTGCACAGGTCCATGCAACAGGACCTGAATTGAGTTTGATGGCTGCGCTGCCGTAGAGCCAAGGTCACGGCTGAGGGAGAAGCTGTCAGCAGCTTGATGGAGTCAGTGGCCGTGTAGGGGTCTCGCTCCGGAGGCATGGGAGCGCGCTGGGGTTAGCCAGTCCAGCTGTTTTACGGGCGGTTTGTTTGCTTTCTGCCGTGGCGGCCGGGGCGCGTAGACCAGGCGAGCGACAGATAGAGGTCAACGCCGCGCCACTGTAAATACGCTAATGGCCGAGAAGCGCGGGGGTGTCTCTCCACTTTTGAGAGAGAACGTGGCCGGCACGGGCCGGCACTCCACCGGACGCCCCACAGCCTGCCTTCACTCAAAGGGAACAACTGGATCAAACTGTAGAGTGGGTCTAGTAAAACTGTAGAGTGGGCCTAGTAAAATTCATAGAGGGATTTATGAATCCCCCCCCCCCCCCCTTTTCTTGGAAACCTGTTTTAATTTTACTGGACAGAAATTCAAAAACAAATCAATATTTGTCTGGCAGGACCAGTTTGCCAGCCCATTTGACAAAATTGTTAAAGGTTTTCCTTTTTAAATGTATTTCTTAATATATTTTAAGAGATGGCAATGCTAAGCAATAATACACTGCCTGGCCAAAAAAAAAGTTGCACACTCTAATATTTAGTTGGGCCGCCTTCAGCTTTTGTTTTTTAATAAAAAATTAAATCATAAAACACCAACCTCAATCTACTAATGATTTTAGTGGCGGATAATCAAACGCGAAGGTAGGGGGATCAGAAACAAGTCACTCACACAGTGAGGACCAATAAAGGGAATAACAAAATAAATGCTAAGAAAGAAAAGACAGGAAACTAATTCCTTGTGGCTAAATTAAAATCAACCCACTAAAATAGGGCGAACTCAAATAACGAGTGAAACACAAACTAATTCTTCTGAGCTCAATACTGGAGCCAAAACGGAAAACTTAGCAAAGAAAAGAACACCTTTCAGAACAGTTCGGACGGCCGGAAGAGTGTAAAACAAATGAAACAAACAAAGAAAACTGTCTCAGAGAGAACAGCAAAAAATAAAATAAATAGCACAGAATGCTAACAGGAGGAATAATACCTATACCTGAACTAAAAGTGAATAGCAAGTCCCCCGTGAACATAAACAGCGTTTAATATCACAAGGTTGCTAGTACCTGGTTATACCTGGCTCAATGCAATGTCAAATGACAAAGAAGCACCGGGGAAGCGGAAGTGAGGAACTTAAATACCCCGCAGGTAGAGGCACAGGTGAAAAAAATTATGAGGGAAAGCAAACCCCGGAACGGAACGTGGAAAAAAATCCGATAGATTCTCAATCGGAAAATAAGGACGAGAACTGCAATGGAAAATAAAATAAAAACCCACGAACCATGACAACTAAATCCTGCATGTTTACAAATGTGGTTTAGAGTATAAAGACAAATGAAATGATCTTTGGACATATTGACTCCATGTCAGGAATCATTCAGTATACTGTTTTATGCCATCTGGTCAGAGCTCAAATTCGAGTTTAGAGATAGCTTATCTCTAAGCTTTGACGTTTGTGAATATCTTAATTTTGTCATATTACACTCTCTGAGAATATTGAGAACATTGAATGTGTGCAAATAGCCAAATCAAAACTCTTGACAAATCATGGGAAAACCTAGTCCTTTATCTGTTATCATATCCAAACAAATTTAATCTCCCAGATAATATTGTTAGCAAAAATGTCTGGCCCGTGAACAGCCCTGAAAGTAGGGGAAATGACAAAGTTCACATGGTTGAGAAAATAACCCTCACAGATTTTCCTTGCAGATTGTGGCTATTTCGGGTCACTGTCCAGCAGGGTGTAATTATGTCATTAACTGAGCCTGTCTGATCCCTTGCAGAACATTGGATAAACCCTGCACTGATCCTCATAACTTCTCAAATTCAAAACCTAAACACCACTGTAACTCAATTAGCTAACGTGCGATCCATGCGACTCCAAATGGGGATTGGCGAGGGGGTTAGTGAACTACCTCAATGCATTCCGGGCTCCCACCATTCAGCTCTTCTGACCAAGCAAAAGGCACACAATCTCTGTTTAGGACGTCCAGTGCATTCTACTGGAAATGCCTATCACATGCTTTGACTATTATTGTTATTAATACCTAAGTTTATCACTGACTTATGCCCTTGCAACTAGGTCCCCGAGCTGGCAAATAAGCTTTTTAGCTACCTTTAGTCTAGTGGGATGGTATAATTGGGTTTCCAAGGCATACATAAATATTTGAGCATAAAGAAGAGGGCATTCTAAAGAGATACAAATGTGGAGATGGGGCTCGGGGCAATTAATAACATGCCGTTAGACCTGACAGCCGTTCCACCTTGGATGGATATAATTGACAAGTGGTTCACCCAGGTTACTGCCGTCCACTATTTGCATGAGGCCATTATTCAATCATAACTCTTCCTCGTGTCAAATTGACAAGCTGTGTCGTAGTAGCAGTGTGTGGAATCTGGGTCTAGGAGCTGACACTGAATAAGCATACGAGGGGGGGGGGGGGACACGACTCAGTTCGCTTGAGGAGATGCAAACAGCTTTGCCATCCACATGCGCCTGTTGCATTTGGTATCACGCGAGGATGATGAAGTGGATCAAAGTTTGCAACATTCAATCAAATGCACTTTGACAGTTTGAGGGCACATGCAATTAATTCAAGCCCTCTGGATTAACCTGACGCCATATCTCAATAAACCCTTGCCTATTAAGATATGGTGACTGAACGTAAGTCACCCAATTATGCCCAATGAAAAAAAAAAGTTTTCATTGAATGATTGACACTCCTGGTTGTGGTCAACTTTTAAAATACCAGGCTTTTTATGCTAAAAGCTCTGCTTAGGTCATACTTTAGGCCATACTCAAGAATACTAAATTCAGCTGAGTGGTCTCTACAGCATGGGGACTTATCAACCCTTGGGAAAATACACTTGCCACTTCAAGATGACAAGATTTCTAAAACCATGGTAATCTAATAAAAACATGAGTTCATGAATTTTGTTTCATTGGTTTCATTGTATTACAGCAAGGACAAGGTCAACTCTGCTGGGGTTTGTTACAAATAGCCTATAGCCTAATGTTTTAATTTTCCACGGCTTAAAGACAAAGCTTGTATTGGGATTGCAGCGCTAGCGTAGTTTTATGAATGCTTTCATTTATTTACCACAGGCTATTTTGTTAACAGACCTGCAGCAGAACCCGTGCAAATGATGTTGTTGATTAGGAGATGCACAATATTATAATGGTATGAAAACATAACAAAACACCACATAGACAATCTGGTAATGTATATTTCTCCAATTGCAGTTTCATCTTCAGGAAGCCGAAGTCCTGTGGTGAACTGTTTTAACCATGCACAAGCTATAGCACATGTGCCATATGTATGAGGTCTGCTAAAAATGTAACTCCTATAGCCTCATTCAACACATCAGAATACCACCAAATACCTGCAAATGTATTCATTTATTGTATGAAATACTGGTTTGGCCATAACCTTGCAAAACAGGATAAATTAATTTAGGAGATATGGTAGCACGTACAAGTTTTTTAGTTAATATTAATTAATCTAAAATAGCCTTTTTCAACTGACTTAAGTTTCTAGAATAGGCTAGTGCATGTCCAGACTAAAGGTAAGTTTTACTAGAGTAAAAAACTCAAAAGTGTGTTATGACTACTACTAGACATAAATGCACTTAAGACTGTATCTCAGCAAACACATGACAATTTACTAAATTTATCCGCAATAAAAGTAGATGTGACAACAATTTAGAGTATTTAAAAAAAAAATCATATTGTTTACATGCCTATCAATATGCAATTGCAAAAAAAAAAAAATACTGTAAATTGTTGTCACGTCTACTTTGACAATCAGCATGTTTTATTGCTCTTGGCTAAATGCGCGGCATAATTTGATGCATTGTTTTGTCTTAGTAATGATGAAAACTTAAATTAAAAAAATAGTTATAAGCAGAGTGTTCTTCTCCTCACTGTGTTCCCCTCTCAGTCTCCTATGGCTGTCTCCGTTGGCCCTGTCTCTGTCTCACTAACAAATTCAATCTCAGATGTCTAAATCCAGAGAGATAACTGGATTTCTCAGCTCGGAATGTTCGGAGCCGCTAATGCCAGAGGGCGTAACGAGCGGCGAGCGCATAACGCCGTCCGCGTTTTTGGCAGGTTGTTTGTTTACAAGCGGCAAGATAATTAGCCTAGAAGTAATGACCACTCTCCGATGACAGCGGCTGTAATCTGATACTGCGACAGACTCTTCCTGTCACTCTCCCCTGTGCAACAACTGCGGGGGGCTCTATTTTTTAACCGGCTGCGGGGGCTCGCCTGGCGCCAGACCCCCTGGGACCAGCCGCAAGCAAGAACTGGTGTGCCCCCCGGCCCTCTCTGAGACCCGCCCCCTCGGCTCATTTGAGGACCAGCCCTGGAACCCTACACTAAGCACACTGTTGGGGAGAAGTGGGCAGTCCTAGTTCAACAGAAAGAATGGGAGAAATGTATGTGCATACGATGATACTCTGACCTCCAGGGCCCAGCTGTGCATTTGTGTGTCAGAATACTATATGCATGAGCCTATGTTCACGCAGAGTAGTGTGTGCTGCTTTACCAGAGTGATGAGGTCTATATATATTATTCCTAGGTGGGGCACTGCCGTTCAACTATTCAGCACGAGGTACTTGAATTGCTCCTGAATTTAACATAAATTGCTTTAATAAATATCCAACTGTATAAATGGAATATACAGTATAATACTGCATATATAGTCTAGGCACATGTGTGTCTAAAGCATACACGAGAGTAAATGTAAGTTTCAAAACCTGAAAATACAATTAAATATTGAAGAAATACTTTTTTTGTGTTTACACCAAATGGTATTAAATTTCAAAGAAAAGTATAGCTCCTTTTTCGACATTCAACATTTTGTTTCCCAATTATAATGTATGAATTACATTTAAAAAAACTCATCAATGTGTTATGTGCGTATCATTCAATAATATTTATCACAAGTTCATTGCCAATGTACCCGGTTGTCCACCCCCCCCCCCAACCCCCTCTGATGGTGACCTTGGATATGATAATAATATGCATCAGGCATCAAAGAGAGAATTAAAATTGACACCCAGTGGTCATGAGAATAATTGCAGCATGTTCTAACGGGCACTTTATTGTCTGCCCCAGTCCAGCACTCCAGACAAGACTGCATGGCAGATCTTACATTCGGACAGGGGAATTCACATGGCCTCAAATGTCATAAATCTGACTCCGATTGCCAATCTGTGGTTGGCTGGGATGTGATGTTATATGACACTAAACCAGGTGGTTTGGGTGAGTTTCACACATTTGTATGCTCACACAGAACCATGCTAACTATAACTATAAAAGTAACTACTGTAGGTAGCGTTCAAGAGTGGCTTAGCTGCCCAAGATACATCACTGGTTTATAGCAGACTAGTTATCTTGCATTAACTGATAGGAGGTCACAATGAGAGAGAAAGAAAATTGTATATACATGGAGAAGTTGATTCTACACAGTGCATAGATTGAGTTATTACTTTACAGGTATTAGGATACATGCATTGAGAAATATGGATGGACAGTTATGTTATTGTGTATCGTAAATATCCATATACTCAAGTTTTTGCGTTAACTATATTAACCTTTAATGCTTTAAATTATGCTATTTTTATATCTGTTAAATCCAGCACCCTGTAATACACTAGTGGATTTACCCCAGAAGCTGAAGCAGGAGTGGACATATTTGATAGCTCTTCTGCCTTCATTCTTCAGCATTTTTTTTTCAGTGGAGTAAACCCATCTAAGTCTTTTGGAACAGCTGAAAAGATACATCCCTCAATGTTGCTACACAGCTGTCCTCCAGAGGTGTTTCGGAAGTGTATAAACGCAGAAGTGTATGAAGCAGTCCTCAAGGAATATCCAGGAGTATGTCACAGCTTAGTGTGTGTCTGATCTTCCCCCAAAATCTAAAGCAAATATTGTAGGCAAGGGATGGCCAGTGTCCTATATAAAATGGATTTGGAGGAAAAACAGGTTGATTTCCTCCTGGGTGCTATAAAAACTTTACCAAGTACAAAGGCAACACAGCCTTGTCCTCTTTGCAGGGGTAAGTGGGAGGGGCAGGCTAGCGCCCATTCATTCCATCGCTGGAGTGCCAGAGCTAAATAAAAATAAAATGAAAAAATGAGGTAAAATAGTAATTGCTTTCCATGCTAATGGCTATACTCTTTTTCAGAAAGAGTAGATTTTTCAGAAGAATGCATCAGTTAGGCTTGTTTAAACTCTAGTTCTATTTATTTTAATGGTTCAGTTTGCACATATCCTAACGCCTGTTAATTTGTTCCTGATTTTTGGTGGTTTTATTATTATTATTATTATTAAAGCAGCTTATTTTTTTAAAACCATCTTCAGTTAAACATTTGGTGGAAAATATTTACAGATAGTAACTGTAACCTTGGTAATATTTCCACTACAAAATAAAGATTTTTCATCGAATAAGATTTTTACACAATTTCACTTTTGCAAAAATTTGGAAATATGAATACAGTAAGCTTGCAACATTTGATTTTGCAGTTTTGTTAATACTGCAAATACATCATTAATATTTCACAGTCAGGGAAGCTGACCTGCATTCATTAACAGCAGGGCTTTTCAATGGGGTTGAATTTTCCCCCCTCACAGAGGTGTAAAGGTTACATGCACATGAAAGGCAGACCGCAACATCTCAAAGGACTGAAGGACAGAGGCACAGCAACTCATGACCTCCAAATGGTCTTCATTCCTTGCTGGTCCAGTGTGTGAAACATTTCTGTTGACACCCGGCAATGCAGCGTTGATGAGTTAATCTGGCAGCTGAGTGTGTCCTTTAACTACCCCCGGCTCCCTGCTGTGTTTCAGCTAAAACCAAAAAAACAGAGGAACCTGGTCGTAAATCTAGGAGATACTTTTTCGAGATACTCAGCGGTCTCTTCTCATTCCATTCCATCGCATCAATTCACCACGCTCAGGTATCGCCTCTCATCAAATCTCTTTTGAATCGGTCAAAAGTTGAACCAAGTCCAAACTCCTAATCAGGTATCCACTGTGACTAAAAACAGAGTAGGACTGGCTATAAAAAAAAAAGATGTGGCATGACAGTTTTGGCCAGTAGGGGCCGTCTGAAAGCTGGGGGGTTAAGGGGATGGGGGGAGGGCAGAATAAAACTGGTGTATGGTGTGAATTTTAATAAGGAATCTTTTTTTAGCACACTCTATAAATCCAAGTTAGGAAGGTTTCCATCTGAGAGTTGCCTTTTCGCGCATCTCCCTAGTATTCCTATTACAGGCAAATGTACATGGGGAAACATTAGCGCTCAATATTACATTTTTGGACTTAGTCCAGGGATGGCTGAGATCAGAGCAGTAAAAATAGGTATATATTCAGCCATGAATGTGAAATCTACCCCAGGCTTGTGGCGTTGGCATACAGTGCATCCTATTGCTGTGCTTCTCTGTCTTACTCTCTTGTTTTCATTGTCCAGTCATAAAAAAATATGTTTATCTTTGGCCATCTAAAAATTGTAACAAGTAGCTATAATATACATATAAATGTTTGACAAAAACAATACTGATGTGTCTTTTCAGTTCTTATTATTGCCATTAGTACTGGCATTTAATTCTTGAAAACAGACCCCTCCCCTATGCTTTGGAACGTGCTGTTAAATGACTTCCTCACGCTAAATCTTAGCAAGGGATGCATCATCATTCCATTCTCACCCAAGTCATTGTAAAGGCAGTTGTTATAACAACACAGTACCACTTTGTTATCAGACCCTCCATGGAAGCACTCTGTTCTTTGAAAGTCTGTGCCTGGGTTTTGTCTCTTTTGTCAGCTCCTCCTTACAGACATGTGGGTTACAGACAAGTTACAGATGACAAGTGCTATACTATTAATATTATTTCAATTTCATGGAAATAAAATTTGAATGTTGGTGGTATTATTTAGCATTGTATTCAAATGTGAAAATTATTATTGTTTTTGTTATTATTATTTGCATAACTGCACCTAGGGGGGTATTTCACAAAGCAGGATTACTGAGCTAGCTGGATAACTGCACTAAAATGTGGAACAGCTCTTTTTTTACAGATTTGGGATGGTTCCGGGTTATACTCAGTGCAGTAATCCAGCTAACCCAGTAATCCTGCTTTGTGAAATACCCCCCCAATCTTGCCACCTGATGCCCACTCGCCATTCCGGGAGAGGCACTATTTAAGAGTAAGAGTTAAAACACTTTTTACATGGTGAAAAAAGTCACATTTGTGGCAAGTTCATAGCACATAGAATGGCAAGATTGGGACCACCACAAAGGAAATAAATACGGAGGGTGAGAGGTCTATCTATTCAAATTAAAAATACAAATAACAATCTTGCATAAATACAAGACTTTGATGGCCAGTAAGTGACAATTATTTGTAAAAATAAATATCTCCCATATTTAAGAATAATAATAATAATAATAACACAAATTATAATAATAATCATTTTCACATTTTAATACAATGCAAAATAATACCACCAAATTTTATGATTAGAATTAAATTACATATGTTATTAACAACATCTATACAACAATACAATAATAATTAATGTCCTAACATGCCCCTTTGACCTGGGAACATTGTCTAAATATGGCTTGATGGCATAATGTTAGCACAGATATATACTAGTGATTCATTCATACAAGTGATTCATTCATTTAAATCTCCTTTATCATTATGTCAATTGTTCTTAAATTTGTGGGTCCATGAAATAAACGATGACCAAGTTTGAAGGTTGTGTGTCTTCATGTTGGTTAGTATAAAAAAATATCCTAGCAATCCCATAAAAAGCATGCTGACTTCAGGGCCGTGTGGAAACATCAGCCATTCTTCACTCTCAGCAAGCATATCTGTGTGGTCTCTAGACGCACTCTCAGCCCAAGGCTAGCCATGTATTCCAAAAGCAGTAAATACGCCATTGCTAAATGTTGGGTTTGGCTGTGTGCTTGCTTTTTATATATCATCATCAATCACTTTTATCAATAAACAAAATGTTCCCAACAAGGTTATGATCATAAACTAAGACGAAAACTAGGTGTGAAAAAACATTATCGCAAACTGCAATAAAAATATAACTCAAAACGAACTAAACCTAAACTGCAATTGAAATCAGAGGTTATTCTGACAAGTTAATGTAATTAAAATCAATAGCCTATTTAGGCTTATAATTGTATTGATAAACATATTGTTGTTAATATGACATCTGCAATGACTTAAGTTGACTTTTTGACTTTATTATTGATAAATTATAAAGCATTTCAAATATAATCCTCTTCTGTGTATAATGCTTTACCTATGTTTCCAAACACATTTCGATTTTGAAATTCAGACAAAAAAAAGACTACTGCCGAAATGTTCATGGAAAGGCTCTTAAGCACAGTTTACCATCAAATCTGATCGTACATGGGTTATGTGAATGAGGCGGCCCGATGTTCCCAACTCAAATCCAGAAAGTATTTGACAGACACAAAGCTGAAGAGGTCCCAGTTTACTGGCACGCCTACACACACATTCAACAGCCAGCTGTTCATTTAGCCGAGCAGTGCAATCCTCCTCCATACTAGCAAATGTGTGTTACGCTGTCTGCAACAGAAACGGGGTACATTTATATTTCCATATTAGATTAGAATAATGTAAAATACAGCACAGATTAATTTACATAAAAATAGGTTGTATTTAAATGGTGAACACACCCCTGAGTCAGAGTCAAGACCTTTGGCTTAAATTCAACCCTTTGGTAGGCCAAACCTTTTCTTTTTCACTAGCAGAGTAGGTACATTTTTCTTCTGTTTAATTTTGGTTGGGTATAAGTTTGAGATGCAGGTCCGTGTAAAGACCGTTCTCGGTTTGATTTAGAAAGTATTCACAGTTGGATGTGGGGCTAGGTATTTTATGGATTTCTGTGCATGTAATTTATCATTACAATCCAAAATAGGATACAGAATGAAAACAGATGGACTGCAGCTGTAAATATGACATACTAGAAAGCAGCAAAGTTATGTAAAAAATGTTCTTTAAAGGTGCTCTTGGATTCAGTTGTTTTATTAAACGTAGCGACTACTAGCCTAGACTGCATAAATGCACTAAGAACTGTGACAGAAACAGTGCAGATAAAAGGCAATACAGTCTATTCTTAATTTAGGATCTATTGTTTAGATTGTACATTTAACACATTCTTCTTTAGATTCTCCAGCCATAAACTCGTTTAAAGTGAGTGATGTCTAATGCATGTGTGTATGTAAAGTATGTACGCATGCATACATTCAAATTGGTCACGGTGTTTGTTTTGCACAAATCACTGGTTGTGTTATTAGTATTGCGTGTGCTAAATGGCTTTGCATACGCTAAAGGTCTTAGTAAATCAAAGTGTTCAAAATCTCCCCTTTGAGCAAGCACAGTGCCATTAGTGTGAGTGAGGTAACAAGCAGCACTCACACAACGCTAGCCCTATCTAGCCCATCGCTTCACATTTGTTATCTGTTACTAGGATGGATAAGATAAGTCTTCCTGTCGACAGGATGATAAAACTTCCAGTCACTGGTACTGTTTCTTCAGATGTAGACTGTAAAATCTCTTAAGAGCACTTAATGAAATCCAGGAGGGAAAATGTGATGCACAATATAAGCCATAAATTAAAACAACTATTTTATACCTTAGTATTATCATGCTTGTATTTCTTTCTTCATCAAGTTATTTATATTGAATATTCATTGCCCAGAACATGCAAGTTTAGCATCCTATTGTCCGTGTTATATTATGCTCTATACTGTTCATTTGACTCCACTGGATAATAGTTTTTATTGTTATTTTTTGGTATTTACTGATTATATTAAAATATAGTGATGTCACTTGTATAATATAGCACAGATTTTTCATTTTTTAAATACAAACCACTAACGAAGATTGGGGTGTCAGGGAGGCTGAATTATACACCAATAAACATGTGCCTTCTTTCTAATAGCATGGATTTTCTCCATCAGCATGTCATAAAACATCAACCTCTTGGAATGTTCTTTATCTGTTACTGCTTAAAGTGATGAAATACAAAGGTTTTTTTCCCCCAAAAGTAACCTTTATGTTATAACCACTTCTATCATTTTCCTAGAGCATATTAAAGCTTAGACACTAGCAATGGACTAGCAACGCAGAAAACCAGGCAGAAAAAAAATATCCTGACTTACATCAATGGTGTGTACTTCAAATGGTTCAAGTTTTGCATTGTTTCCACACCAAGCAATAATTAGTTACAGGCAAGTAATGCCATGCATTTTTTGGTCTATGGTCTGATGATCAATGAAGGATTTCTACCCTAGTAGATTTATATGTTAGAAATCATTAAGCTATGTTAATAAAACCAAGCTGGATAATCACGGAGCATAGAAGCGGTTATATACCAACAGCAGGGGGCAGTGTGGAAAATGCTTCTGAATAAAAGAGTGTAAAATTGTGCTGGTTACAATTAGAACCCAGATAAGATTGTCTGTTGGATTGGGATGGCAGGTATGTCATCCGCCAAGTTACGGCTTGGTGGGGCATGCCCCATACCAATACAGAAACAAGAATTTGGCACTTTTCAGGGTTTCCTACATAAATTACTACAATGACCACATACACTCAGCCCTTAAAAACATGATCTTGTTTTTCTCTCCAATTTTCTCTTTCCAAATTTTTTTCTGCAGAATTGGTCATCACAAATGCTGCTTGCCCACAAATAATAATTCTCCCCATTGGATAACAACATCTGATCACCCAATACGGACATCTCATCAACCAATAACAAAGTGTTATCAAAGTAGTCTTTGACAACTGCATGATACACAGCCAAGATGAACGTTATGCATTATGTAATGCTTTTTTATATGTGGGATGTGAGTATGTCATGGTTTTGGATTTATAAGGACGTGCACATGTGATGCTACTTCAGCCAATAGAACATGCCATCTCTGATGCCACAGAATATATTTCAAAAACTGTCGTCGTCGACATCTTTGTTTCCTGCAGCAGCTAGCTTGTTTTAATTAAAAAAAAATTGTACTATTTATTTTACACCTGAATACTCTTTGTGGATCTGAGATGCATTCTCTATCATTTCACATACAAATCCCACAGAATATCGTTTCATGACTCAGATAGCTACTTTAATAAAAGGTAGGCCATAAAGCCTCTGCCAGAATTTGTAGCATAACCCCAGACAGCGCTCTGTCGGGTTTCGTCTGTGTGAGACATTCGTTGGGCGCTTGGAGGTAGTTTGCCCACTTGGAAAATGTTGTGGCTATGTACTCTTGGACTGAATTTGTAACTTAACAACAGACAGCGCTCTGTCTGGTTCCGTCTGTGGGAGACATTTGCTAGGAGTTAGTTTGCCCACTTGGAAAATGTTGTGGCTACGTAGCTTACTGCTGCTCTGCTAGAAAATCTGATTTGTGTCCGAAGTATCAAGCAAAACATCATTCAAAAGAACAATGCTCACTTAGGGGATCATAATGAGGGGCAAATCCACTTTTATGACAACGTTATTAACGTTAATGTTATTGTCTTTGTCATCACCGATTATGAAATTCACCAATGTAAGCTATTCTATGTTGCCCAAGCCGCAAGGTCACGTAACTAACGTTACCTTGCAAAGGTCAATTACATTAATGTAAACTAGGCTAATAGATTATTTTCTTTTAGGCTGTACAGACTTCTGAGAAATATGAGTCTGTGTTACTAATGTTAAACTTCTGTAAGCTCGTTTTGACATTTGAACGTCAGTCCACTGCTAGCTAGCAGAAAGCTCACGTTACAACAATGTACTATGAAGCAAATCAAAAGTACAGAAGGCTGCAATAAAAATGGATTCCATTGTAAAGTGAATCGCATGTCTTTTAAATGACTGAAGAGCAGACGAAGTGCCTTTTATATTCAAGAAAACTGCTGTGGAATTGTTTGCTGTTCTTGACAGAGAGGGTCAGGTAAATAAGACAAACTTCATGGCACAGGCAGCCTGATTCAATGGATGACATTACAGAGTAGCCATGTAGCCTACATGTTTTCACTTAGCAGGCTACTATGAACTTATGAACACACCTATGTCAATGCATGTGCATTTCCATGTCTTCTGTGTGCACGTCTCTCTATATGTAACTCATACATTTATATATCATCCCTTAGCTACTCTAGTGTAGCTAAAAGATGATATATAAATGTGCAAAAAGTTGTGATATCTGATCAAAAAACGTTTTCAACCTACAAAAATGCCAAGTTACTCACGCATAGCCTACAAAGCAGTGTCTAAGTCATTCATTAAAACTTGCAAAAACTAGTTCTGCCGTTAAAAGTATTGATATCAAAATGAGGCCAAGTCACAACAAACAGTATTGCCTATTGTAGCTCACACTAATTAAACTAGTTCTATTCCAAATCAATGCTACCCAATCTCTCCTAAACCATTTAATGTAATTTGGCCCTGTATCTTTTCATCTTACCATCGGAAGAGAATGTGGTCACTCAAAGTTCAGATGTCAACTAAAAAAAATTGCGTCATGGAAGGACACTTCATTTCAATGATTGTTTTACACAGTTGAGGAGAAATGACACTCCAGAAAAGATATGTTTATACTTGGTTTTCAAGCTAATTTTAGAAAAGGTTTTAAAATGTTCTATGCTGGTAGGAATTTTCCTAGCAGCATATAACATTTTAATTGACAAACAGACATTTATACTAAGGAACATCATTTACAATTGAGCAAGGGGGGATTAATAAATACAGATAGAAATTAGAAATATGTACACCTAATAAATACCCTAAATATTTTATGTAACAAACCTATCCAGACATATGTTTGACCCATGAATGTAGCCGACTGCATGTTTGTGGATCAGATGCAGCCAAATAACTAAAGTACTAATTGTTTTAACATGTTTAATAATGTATTATTATTATTATTATTATGCATTTTATGCACACTGTGTTCTCCGCCTCTTCTCCTCTTCCTTTATTCGTTTTCTTTTTTTCTATCGTTTTTTTTTTTGTTTTATTTTTCGGTTTTTTATCTTGTTTTTTGTTTTTTTTTTTTTTTTTTTTGCTTATTTCACGTCATCCTTATTATCATCCAATTATTACCTCCGCTCCCCCGCATCTTATTTATTTCCTGCTTCTCTGTTATTTCGTTAAATTCGAGTATAGGGTAAAGGGGGTAAAAAGGTGTATTGCTTGTAGACGCCGCTTTTTAGCCGCTTTGACTAGTTAGCAGGACTTGTTTTAGAAAAGAAAGCAGAAGCACTTATAGTTATCTTATTCCAGAGCAGAGGTTTTTTTTTTTTTTTTTTTTTCTCTACTCTCTAACCTTGTCTCTACTATTTTTTTTTTTTTTTTCTTTTTGTTTTTTTTTTTTTTTTTTTTGTTTCCACTCTCAAACGGGAGGAGTTAGTTAAGCTTTATGCTTTTTTTTTTTTTTGTCTCGTATCGAGCTCCTCGTTTTCATTTGTTTGTTTTGTTTTTTTTTTTTTTTGTTTCTCTATGGATCATCAATTTGTCGTTGTGGTGTTTGTCAGAACACTTTAAGATTGCCCAGCTACTGCATTTGGATCTCCAACATTCCCATCTCTGTCTCTGACAGAGATCCCTTACACACTGTGCTTTTCATACACCCAAAGCACTGCATGCAGACAATTGTTCAACTCAAACATAGCCTATACTGTACTAATTTCCTTAAATTTGTAAGTGTAACGTGAATTGCAAATTAGATCCACAATAAATACTTGCCATTTTATACTTTGATGTGCCACAAAGTTTAAACGACCACATTACCACAGATTCACAAATAGTAAGATGAAAAAACACAGGGCTAAAATTACATTCAATTATTTAGGAGAGATTGGGTAGTATTCATTTGGAATAGAGCTATAGTTTAATTAGTGTGAGCTACGATAGGCAATACTGTTTGTTGTAACTTGGCCTTACTTTGACATCACTAATTTTAACGGCAGTCCTAGTTTTTGCAAGTTTTAATTCATGACTTACAAACACTGCTTTGTAGGCTATGCGTTAGTAACTTGGCATTTTTGTATGTTGAAAACGATTTTTTGATCAGATTAGAAACACTGTCAGCGTTTGAAACTGCCAGCATTTCAAATGGCTTCCCGACAGGAGAAAGACTTTGGCAAATGTAGGCCGAGTGAGAAATACAACTGTGTGGTGTACTCAAAATGGGAAGACAACACCGCTCGGCCGATTCCTACTTTGATTTAGCCCCCATTATGTTTATGAACCCACATAGATCTGCAGAGAGGGTCTGACATCTCCCCACTGGTGCTTGTCTTCTTGCTTCTGCTCCTCATGCAGAAAGCAGATGTTGCGGGATCCAGTAGTTGTGTTCTTTGCCTCTGGGGGCTTCCCTCTGAGAAGTTGTGAATGAACGCAGACCCCAAGCCAGTGCTCCATCGTGATTACTTATTCCTGAGGCGCTGGACTGTCGAAATCCCCACCACTGATTGATCACCACCCTGTCACCAAGTTTGTTATAAATAAAGCCATCTGACACATCGACGTACCCCATCTCAGCACCTCCTCTTCTTTGGGGTGATCGGGATGTGTAAGCGCCATCTTCATTTGTTCACCAACTTCCCAGCAATGTGAGGATCACATATATATAGACATATGTCACATCTATGGTTTTATATCTATGGTGAGGATGCCCTTTTCCCAGTTCCCCTCCCACTACAGACTGGTGGGGTGGCCTGGGATGACCGTGACCCACATCAACCTGTGGAATGAACCAACTTTTGGAAAACAAAAGGTGATGGGCAGAAAGGGGGTCGGGGCATTTATTTTTGTTTATTATGACAAAGAATAACAGAATATTAGCATATGTAAATATTGTTTGTAAATGTGTTTGTTTTGACAGTACTTTTGTTTTGTTGTTTTAAAAAAAAATCAAGGCCAGGGCTTTAGAGGCCAGGTCTTTAAACTTGAGTACGACAGTCTCATTGTTGATTCTGAAGCAAAAATGTAATTTCATACATTGTAAAAGGCTTCTGTATCAATCATCAGGGCCTGTTCAAACATCAACAGCTCTCCTTTATGTAGATGAAAATGATGAATGACCCAGCACACATTGCTGGAACAAACTCTATAAATTATTAATTGCAGGCCCTATAGCCTAGATATAATTTACAAATTTAACCCTGGGCTGTGTCATTAGTCACCAATAGCTGCATTTCTACAGTCAGGCCAGCCAGGTTGAGCATGAGCTTGAGGAAGTTTATGCCGAATGCATCGGTCCAATAATTCAGACTGCTGACCTGGTTAGCGGGTCTACTTTCAGGCCTGGGAGGTACCAACGTCACTCTTAATCCTTCCCAGACAGGGCCTACTTATGTCTTGCTCTTATGAATGTGGGATTCCCAACTGGCTAGCTAGCTAATTAGCAAGCTAGCTAACAATGTAGAAATGGACACTTGCCATGAAAGTGAAAGATTTTCTGAACTGCAACACCTGGTTGCAAAAATAACAGCGCCCACCCAATTGTAAGTCAATGGAGAAAGCCAAAAAAGAGGCTAACCCAGATAGTAAGGAAGTATTGAATCAATACTGGTCACCGATGTATTAGGTTGAAATGGAAACATTGCTTCAATGTAACAATAACAACCAAAGTCATCATACTGATGAATAACATCGATTTTTGATCAGATTAATCAGATTCAGTGCACTTTCATTTTCAAATAAAAAACCGTTAGAATTATTCATTGCCTGTTTCTGCGGTCACTGCTGTACATGCTAGCCTATACGCTCGTATATGTGCATGTTATGTGGTAAGTAAATGTATCTTTTCTTGTTTAAATTGGTTTAAGTTAAAAGTTCAAGTTGCTATGACGAGAGTGACGTAGGAAAATAAACAAAAGGAGACTTAACAGCAAAGCGCATTTGTGGTTGAAGCTAATGCTAGATTTGTTTATTCATTTACAACTAGGAATCCCGATATTCGACGAGGGAAAATGTAATAAAGCGCCCTTTCAACTAGGAGTTCCATGTCGGAAATCAGGGATCAGGAAATCAACCCCTCTCTGACTAGGAAGAACTTGACATCACATCATCATGGCGGCTCACACCGCAACCCACATTGTGAACAGTAAACAAACATTATTTTTTACATGAGTTTAGCTTTTAAAACACTTCAACTTTCGTTTTTCAGCATGAAACTACGGTAACACTTTATTTTGAGTGTCCCATGTTGACACTCAACTTGATATCAACTGAATGTTGAGATACAACAAACACTCAGTTTATACTTTGCTGAGTGTCAATAGAGTGTTTCTTGAAAAGTGTGTTGAGTGTCAATACAGTGTTTCTTGACACTCACTTGTTTGTGGACAATCACCTGCCATGCAATTGACTTTAAATTAACACTGAACTGATAGTCAATTGATATCAAGTTGAGTGTCAATATGGGACACTCAAAATAAAGTGTTACCGAAACGACTACTATTGCATGTATTGTGTCCATTAAGCAGAGGTTTAAAATCAATAAAGATGTTTGCATTTTAGTAGCCTAACTCAACTTTGTTTTTTTTGACTAATTTGAGCAAGAATGGGCCATTTTCACATTGCAATATGTTAACAAGAAGTGACGGGATAAACAGGTAACAATGAATCTGGTTAGCTGATCTTCCAGCTCAAGCAGTCGATGTTAGTCGGTTCATGGGCTCGTTCTCAGTATGTAGCAAAAACGCCGGTGCTCGCTTGTCATCTTACATTTAAAAACGTAACTATTTCTACACTGAATTTAACATGCATATGAAAGCAAATACATTTTCGAGTTGTTTTGTTGTGTTGTTTGTGCGACTGGTGACAAGCTGGCAAATGTTAGCCAAACAATGCGGAACTCCGGTGCTAGTTTGTCATCTTATGTTTAAAAACGTCAAAACTATATATTTGGCATTAAGACAGAGATCATGAAAGCCATGAACTTTTTTGTAGTAAAATCACGCGAAATCCAGTACATTAGCTAGCTTGTAGCCACGTAAGAAGCTGATTTTTGGTAGTGACATTCTGGCTAACTTAGCTTCCAAATGATGCCAATCTCCAGTGCTAGCTTTTCATCTTATGTTTAAAAGCTTCAAAACTGTATTTGTACTCTGAGTTTGGCATTAAGACAAACACAAATCATAAAAGCCAAGATGTTTTTACAGTAAAATCAGGTGAATAACGTTAGCTTGTATCCGCAAAAGCAGCCGATGTTTGGTGACAAGCTGGCTATCTTCCAAACAATATGAAACTCCGGTGCTACCTTGTCATCTTACTTTTAAAAGCTTCAAACTAACATATTTTTACTCTGAAAGTGGCATTAAGACAAAGCTACAAATTATGAAAGACGATACATTTTTTGAGCACGGGGGAGAATGTTCCCACAAACCATTAGCTAGCGGATTCACCGGTGAAAATGGTTAATTTTAGATCCGTGTACTTTTTGCCTTCGTCTGCATCAGACGAGCAAGCGCATTGCCACCATCACTGTCTTTCTCGCAGCCTGGAATTAAATACAATATTATTCATATTCTAATTATCACTCAGAAGCTACATTTACCGACATTTTGAATTCACGAACATGGTACTTGTGGTCATGAGCACAGCCAAATTTGCTAATACGAACGATTTAAGTACAAATCCATTCTGCTCACGTTTCATTAATGAGGCCCATTATGTCCAAAATTCCGAACTAACCTTTAAAACCGTAAAATTCACTCGGTAGTCAGCAAACATGTAAACGACTATAAAAATGTATATTAAAACTGGTGAGCTGGGGCATCAGCTTCTTTAGCCGATTCTGCTTCCAACTCCTGAATTTTACCCCCTAGCGTGTGGATACCTTTCATCACAAGGCAGAGACCGAATAAATATTAGTGTTTCAGCACAGTAACATTAGTCCAGTAACATTTTGTCATTATGGGTATGCAGCCTGCCCTGCACCAAGCTGCTGACTGTGTGCGAGTCAAGTCGGTGTGAGAACTTTTCCAGATGTGGGCGTGTCTAAGGCAGTCAGGGCAGGCTTTCCAGCAGTCATGGACTCCACTTTTTCGCTCCAATGCGCTTGTGGTGGTTCCAAAAATGCAATGGCAGCTCCCTGTTAAGGCCAGTTTTGGGCTTCACGCCCTAATGAGCATGAACCATAGGACATGAAAGGGTGACGTCATAATCACTTCATCCATATTTTTTTATGGTCTATGGTAGCCCTATCGGTGGATTGACGTTAGTTTGCAAGTAGAGGAGCTGACATACATGTTTGTAGTTGGTAACTTAACCGTTACACAATAAATGGCTGGTGGTTCTGGTGCCTTTTCTGTTTTAGCCTAACTAAAAAGTAGGCTACATGGTTAACGATAGGCTTTAAGCATTTAGATATCAACATATAATTTCAAACAAACAGTTGTCAGCTGCTCCATTGCTGTGTGTTAAATACCCTAGGTAGGCTACCTACTGTATGTAGACTCCAAGCCTATCTGGCCAAAAATGAGAGAAAAATATTTTTTAAAGTGCAGATATACACAGTATATAATTAAAAGTGATGTACAAGGCCTTTCTGTATCCTGCCTTGAAGGACCCCAGCTGTTTGGGGACGCTCCTACTATTGTCCAAGTAAACATCCTGGTACTTGGTACTAGGGTTTGCCTTTTGAGAATGGTAATCATACAAATGTTTGCGCATATAAACTCCCCAACTTCAGTTAAAGTGCAATAAAAGGTTCCAATATCAATTCAATAGTGGTGTCTCATTCACAAACTGTCACATTTTTTCTGGTCGCGGCCCGTTCGCTGCGTAGTGTTCCTCGCAGCCTCTGGAAGGCGTCTGTGCCGTGTCTTTCCTCTGTCTCTGCGTCTTTGCGATTATTTTGCGCACCTGTTCAGGTATTCTTCTGGCTATTCTGTTGTTGCATTCTGTTTCCTGGCTCCTTTTCCTTCTCCTCCTATCCCTCGTTGGGTGGATTACCGTTGTTGCTTTTCGTTCGGTTTGTCTCGTTTTCCCCACTTGCATTTACTGTGCAGAGCTCGAGACATTCTATCGTTTATTTCTTTCTACGACTCTAGCCTACGAGTCTTTTCGCCCAATATTCTGGGTCGCTCTCATTTATCTTCCTTTTTTTTACCTCTGTTAGTACTCTCCCGTATCGAGAGTTAGAGGAAATCTTTCCTTTCTTTTCTACTACTCTTGTCTTCGAGTCTTGCCCTGTTCTCTTGGGTTGTTTTCATTTGGCTCTACGCCGGTAGTTTTTATTCCCATTTCTTTATTTTCTGCTCCGTTCGCGGACTCCTCACCCCATCTAGTGGTCCTCACGTCCGTGGGTGACTTTTTCTGACTCCCCTTCCTGTCGCATCTGGCTCTCCGAAACCGGGCCCCTTACACGAACTATCTGATTATTTTAAACAGCTCTTTGATAGGAACGATGGGAACCAAGTCTCGTAGGGGTCTGAGCTGTTCTTTTTTGCCAAGCTTTCCTTACAGTGTTTCCCATCAAAAATATTTCATACAACGCGACCATGTTTTTGGTATATTATATTTTATATTTGAGTACTTTTCCATAGCCTATGTACATTTTTGTAATGTTAACTGTCGCTGTTAAACATACACAGTGAAGTTCACAAACTCCGTTGGTTAAAATACAGTTTAAATAAATTTCCCGTAAACCCCTACGGGGTGATGACATTGTGGAATGCGTTGTTTTGATACTTGTTTTGCTTGCAAAATAAAAACGGAGAGTTTGCATTCGCTCAACTTCCACAACCTTGGGGCGGCTGTGGCTCAGGAGGTAGAGCGGGGCGTCCGCAGATCACAGGGTTGGCAGTTCGATCCCCGGATCCTCCTGTCCACATGTCGAAGTGTCCTTGGGCAAGACACTGAACTCCAAGTTGCTCCCAATGAGCAGGCTAGCACCTTGCATGGCAGCTGCCGCCATTGGTGTGTGAATGTGTGTGTGTGAACGGGTGAGTGAGAGGCCATTGTAAAGCGCTTTGGATAAAGGCGCTATATAAGTGCAATCCATTTACCATTTACATATCGACCGGAGGTTGTACGTCTTGTAAAGAAAGTGAGTGGAAAAATATGATATATATTATATTTAATACATATACAAATATGATATATATTATATTATTATATTCTAATTTAAGTGTGTGGGCCGGGGGCATTGAAAATCGTAATGAAGGGAACGTAAATATGTTAAATTTGTTTAGGAACCGATAAGCAGAATTCCTTTGGAATTGGAATTTTGGAACCGGTTCCAATTTGGAACCGGTTCTCGATGCCCAACCCTAGGTGAGAACATACAGCAGTTAATGAGAGTCTGTGGTCATTGTGGTTATTTCTGTAGGAAACCCTGAAAAATCTCTCATTGCTGTATAGGTATGGGGCATGCCCCGCCAAGCCGTTCCTTGGCAGATCGCATACCTGCTATCCCAATAAAATACATTTATGGAGAAATATATGCAGAAGCACAGCCATCATACTTCAGATTATGAAGCCGATGTTCTTCATTGGCATGTAGATATGTAAGTTATGTTAATTTGATGGGCTCCAATAAATTATAGGACATTAGCCCTACTCAGCAGACAGATCTACAGGCAGATACTGACCAAACGAAATTGGTTTGTTGATGTGAACGCTGCAATAGAATGTTAAAGTTATTCAATCTTGAGATAGGCCTTCATATTTTATAATGTCTCCATACAGCATTGTCATTTTTTTCAAATGGCCTTAAAAATGCTCTGCATCCTCTTTATGTAGCACATGGTCCATGGTTTAATTTCCCTGTCCAAACACATCGCAGCAACAGCCAACTCACAAAAATAGTTTAATAGACAGCACACAAGCTGGTGACGTTCAGCGTGGCACAAGGATGGGGGATAATTTCGCCCAGGCATACGGGTTTGGGAATGTTTGAACATGTGCCACCTGGCAGGCACCCATACCGGAGGTTGGCTATAGTCCATAACCTTACTTCCACAGGCCGGTAATGCTTGATACTATTTATACTGTAGGAACAAATGGTGGCAACAGGTTGTTTTTTTTGTTTTTTACAATGGCATTAACAAGCGCAAATTTTTAACAAAGCACATACTGGACTCCTGGAGACATTTTTTGGCATGGGCTCATGGGTGCTTGGGATGGTTGCCTTGTACTGGGAACATGGACTTGTCTGGGGGGTGGGGTCTGTTCCTTCCAATGAGATGGATCATCATGATGTCTGGTACTGCTACACCTCGCCCTGCCACAGCACAGCGTGGTGGGCACACCTTTTTCCACATCACATCCCCTCTGAAATACAGTCGTTGGGACACCTGGATATCTGGTACATTATGCCTGGGTGGTCTGTGGCTTGCTTCTCCAAGAAGGACCTCCATGAATTCTCATCCACAGCATATAGTAATTTGAAGGGCTGTTGTGGTGTCTTCTGTGACGTTCAGAAATCTGCATTCTAGTTCAGCCAAACTGCTTTGGCAAAAATGAGACTGCATATATGGGTATCTAGAGTGGTGTATGGTTCAATCTCACACTGCACTCTGGATAGAAAACAAATCAAAGCAAATAACCTTTTTTGACAGCTTACCAAGCAGTTGGCTTTGAGAGGAGTGACAGCCTCGCGACTGCAGCTATTTCTTTTATGTGTTTTGAAAATGTAATGTCACAGCAAAATTATTTTATGTATAAATAGAATGAACTCCATAACATGAACAATTATGGACAGTACTATTACAATGATATAATCCGCACAGATGTTGATGCTGTTGAACTCAATATGACAGAAAGCTTAGTTTCAGATGATTTCAAAACTAGTTCCTGAGTGTCTCAGCGGTAAATGTGCTTACTGTTAAGTCAGTCAAGGGTCCTTGGGTTATCAATGCATTACTGTAACTCCTCCCAATTACACACAACTGGCTTGCAGGCTGCCAGTCACTGATGAGCCCCTCCTCTAATTCCAGCATGTACAACAGTTGCCTGTGGTATACAAAAATGTCCCTTACTCATGGGACAGACAGATTGGTGGAGAGCACGTGCTTCAACTGCAGTGGATATAAGTGGTATAGCAGTAACTTAAGACACATAACTGAGAGCATTCAGGAGAAAGGGAGTCAAACTTTTTTAAAAACGACTTTACATTTATAATGTTTGACACAAAAGGACAGGACATGATGGCTATTTAGAGAGGGATATTGACATTTGTTAGAGAAACTATGTATGCACCATGCACATGTTTGGTGTCCATCATGTGCTAATCTGTGCCTGCCTAAATTTATTCAGAATGTTGCTAGGAAGGGATGCTTTAAATTTTACTATGAAAGACTTAGTTGGAGTCCAAAACTAAACTGTGGGATAAAGACACATTAAGTAAATGTTCTTTGGTAAAAGATAATTTCGTTTTTTCCTATGTAAGACTTTAAAATAAAATCTTAACATAACTGGCATGACAAGACCTTATTGTACATGACTAGTATTGTACATAACTAAAACACACACACACATTACTAGCACTACAATAAAAAACGGATGTAAAAGACGAAGCCGTTCCAGAAGATTGGTGAAGGCGGCAGCTATCATAAAAGTTTAAAGAAAAACGTTTAGGGCACTGGCTATTTCCATCTGGCACTTGGGCAGTGCAGACATGGCTCAGCTTTATTTTATTAAGCGGTAAACAGATTTTGACGGGTTATATATAGACTTTGCAGAATTTCATGGCTTCTGGCCAAATTGCCATGGGATACCATGACTAAATATGCTGGTTCGGAATAGCACTCGCGCTAATAAGGTGCCAAGAAAAAGGGGAAGATGAACCCATGACCCAAATTCTCTCTTAAAGTTGCCTATACCCCTGAAAATGGTTGCTGTTAAATGGAAGGGAGGGGATCCCATTGACAACAGAAACACTGGCTGCTTCCTGCCAGGGGTCAGAGACACATGCTCACCATAATGAACGGTCTTAGTATCTCTCAACAGGGGGTAAGAACAACCCAGTCCCTCCCTTTTCTCTCTGTCCAGCTTTGTTTGCCGCCTCACGTTTGCCGTCTCCAGCATTTTCTCTTTTACAAGCTCTTCACACCGTATAGGTGGCCGCAAGGGACACGTCTTTATTTTTTATGGCCTGGTGCAGACACATCATATTGAGGATATATTGGACAGGGAGGGCAGACTAGCTGATATAATTCACTTGTCATTTGGCAGTCTTTGTGCATGTATAGGAAGTTTTTTATAATATAACTAGTATAATTTTTTTATCAAATCTATGTTTCAGACAGTGTGCAACAATTGCAATAATTGGGTGAACATCATTTTTTTCCCTTTTTCTTCCCAATTCGGAATGCCAAACAGGATATATATCAGCAGTCTTTGCTGCAAACTTTGCAATTGAGTAGCTTGCAGCAGTGAGAGAGAATGCAGACAAGCATGCACAACCTTAAGGTTTACATATAGAGGCAGGTTTCAGTTGACCGGATACCCTACCACAGCGTTGAATAGTGACCCCTCTGGTTTGTGCATCTGCATTCTTCCTTCACCAGTTGGGATGTGCAGTCCAATGGCAAAGTGAAAGATGTGCATATCAGACCTGGGTTGAATATGTATTTGAAATAAATCATGGCCTTTTAAATACATTCTATTTAAATTATTTTGGGAAAGATCTTGCTCACTCACAGTTACTCAGTCTTCCCCTAGTGACGGTTAAAGGTATGGCAGGTGCTTTGCATCTATGACACTCTAGGCCCCTGGTATTCAAATCACGGTCCTCGAGTCCGAGAACTGCTGGTTTTCTACCCTCCTTTACCTCCGAGTCAGTGAAGACAGTCTAGCCCAGGGGTGGGCAACTCCAGGCCTCGCGGGCCGGTGTGTATGCAGGTTTTTGCTGCCGCCAGTTAACAATTATTGAATTAGCCCAATCGTTTACATGATCTGATATTTTAATCTACATATCCGCGATATGAACAGCAGCTGATGAATGTTCTTGTGCCGGTATGCGTGTATTGTAGCGTTTTATCGTTCTGTAATTTACGAGTGAATCGGTGATTGTGTGTATGACTAATTAGCTGATTGAGCCGTGGTAACTGGTGGCAGTAAAAACATGCATACACACCGGCCCGCGAGGCCTGGAATTGCCCACCCCTGGTCTAGCCAATCAGCAGGACTAATTGTTCAGTTAATTACCTGGGAGAAAGAAAACCAAGGCCGGATTTGGATTTGAGGTCCAGATTTGAATATCCATGCTCTATTTTTCAGAATCAATGGCATTTTCATTACCCAGAGGCGAGAAGCACATGGTGCAAGTGGAGAATGGGCTGGATTAGGCTGGATTCAGCTGGATTCAATCATAGCCAATCAAATTACCTCTTTTTCATTCCCATTAAGAGCTGTGCGCTTTGCGCCCCGCCATAATTTCAATTTCTATGGTCTACCACTGCAATGGAAGACAAGGATATACTCATCAGAAGAATCTTCTCCCCAGAAAAAAATTACATTCTTGTACGGGATATGCAGTCATTATGGAAGAATCTATGGCACCTCAAGTCGACCGCCAAGAGCAGATGATGCTAAATTAGCTAGGGAGGCGAAACTAAAGTCGTTAATACAAGTAGCTCTGGTCTTTTGAGAACCGTTGCCCAGTGTAGGAAATGGTTCAATGGCATTAGATGAATGTTCTCGGTACATCATGGCACACACATTCATTTAAAATGTTTTTAACTACGGTCACATAATTAAAATAAAAAAAATGTATCAAGTTCAACTTGCATTTATTGTCTTTATTTTCATTACTCACATTTATCATGGATGTAAGACAAAGAATGGAATACAGTACCCCTGGGACCACAGTACAGTATAAGAACAGACATACAATTAAAAACTGAAATAAATACAGGAATTGACATTATAAAAAAGACAATGAACAATAAATGCAAAAAAATGCATTTCTCTCACCATACACTGGACTGACCATAAACCTGGTCTGAGCAGGCATGAATCACAGACTACGCTGACACCAAAATTGCAGTGCACTGCTTGATCTTCACTGACACACCCCCAACAGCACCTCTAATCCCACTTTGAGTGACCAAATTGCCAAATGAGCTCAATATTTGAAAATACTTCAAATATTTCACATGAGTTTTTTAAAAATAATATATGAATTACTTGAATGATTTAAAGTACTTCAAATACTTCATATTTGCTTTCTCAAAAAAAGTATTTTCAAATGCTTCAGAAATAAATAACAATCAAAAACATATTTAAAATAAAAACTATTTAAATAGTATCTGTATTTGACCCAGGTCTGGTGCTTGTTAGTCTTAATGTTGGATACATGTATGGGATGTGCTTAGAAATGTGATTAGGGGAAAACTGACACAGGGTCAGCATGTAAATAAATGTACGCTAACTGAGGCAGTGATACAAGTGACTTAAATAACGGTGAACCCCTGACGTGAAATTAGCTCTGTCGGCATGTTACATAAGCAAATATTCTCCCCTCTCTGACATATTCAGTCAGAGAGGGGAGTCAAGTCTGGTATATCTTCCAAAATATTCAGCAATATGTTGTCTTATAAATATTCAAAAATTTAAAAAGTAAAATGTAGATTAACATACCATTTTTCCAGTTGTCTTTGTTTTTCTGGGTGGATCTGAAATTGAATTTATAAGGATGACAAACACACAGACATTATATACTGTGATGTGGAAAAAATTGACACTTATTTTACAAATTAAAATATAACTAACCTTCATCTAGTCCTCACCAAGACCTAACGGTAAATAAATCTAACTTTGTGTGACTCATAACACAAATTTCACTTTGTCATTTATTTAATCAAAAAATAAGCCAACGTGCATGTGTGCAAAAAGTAAGTGCTCCCTGACTGCTTCCATGTCAGTTAAGAAGGTAATTAGACCCAGGTGCTGCTAATGAAGTGCACACGATTAGTTGATTATCAGGAAGTGTTACCACCTGCATGTAAAAGCAGAAACTTTGACATTTTGGTCTGGAGAATTCAGGTCTGTGTTAACACAGCATGCCACGGATAAAAATATCTATGATGATCTGGGAAGGAGTATAAAGCCATTTCTAAACAATCCATCATTCCACAGTAAGAAAGGTAATTTAACATGGAGAACATCCAAGACTGTTGCCAATCTATTCAGAGCATCAAATCCCCAAGATTGGACCATATGATGCACCGAGAAATTGCAAAAAATTCTAAAGGTGCACCGAGGGATCTACAGGCCTCTGACGACATGGTACATTTAAGAGTTCATGGCTCCACCATTTGGAAAAAGACTGAAGAAATATGGCTTTGGTTTGCAAAATTGTAAGTGAATGAACAACAAGGCTTCTGGAACACTGTCCTCTGGACGGGCGAGACTATCGTGGGGTTGTTTGGCTGTAATGCACAACCCCATGTTTAGTGAAAACGAGAATCTTGAGCCAACTGTCAAGCATTGATGTGGATGGGTGATGCTTTGGGACTGTTTTGCAGCCACAAGACCTGGACACCTTACAATCATTGAGTGCACCATGAATTCCTCTCTTTACCAGTGTATTCTAGAGGAAAATGTGAGACCATCTATCCAACAGCTAGAGCTTGGCTGAAGGTGGATCACGCAACAGGACAATGACGTTAAGCACTACAGTAAATCTACAACTGAATGGCGGAAAAAGGGACCTGGCAGTGAGACGGGTGTGTGCGGGTTGGACCCGTAATGCACGACTCAGAACACAAACTTGATAATAAATACCCGCAAGGGCTTTATTATGGGGAAATCCAAAAACGTAGTCACACAAGCAAAGTCCAAAAACCAATAAATCCAGCCAGACCAAAGATACAGTACCGAGGGAGAAGGCAGTCTCGAAGTCGGTATCCATGCAAGAGTTCGTTAACCAGAGTAGCTGTCAGCGGAGCAGAAGTACAAAACAGGGAAAAAGCAAAGTTCGTAGTCAATGGCGTAGCAGGAGTCAGACCGAAGTCCTATCCGCGGGGCAGAGGTACAAACAGACAGCAGGCAAAACTCATGGTCAAAAACAGGCAGTGGAAACAATAGGCAGGCAGTAACGATGGTCAATAAACAGGCTAGATCAATAACGGTGGTCAAAACAATGGAAAACCGCTCAAGAGTGACAATAGTAAACTAAGGCAACAATTTCGCAACGAACAGACATGAACACTGAGCTTAAATGCAGGTGTAGACAGGTGCAAACATTTAGCTTGAGAGCAGCAGGAAATTCACAACAGCTTGAGAAAATGAGACACGTAACGAGGCAATTAGTAAATCGTTAGTAGTTAACCTATCCTGACCTAGCGTTAGTAAATTAGTAATCAACATGCACGAGAAACGTAAGGTAAACATGAACACATGGTTAGATAGTTAGTATTACCCAATCCTGATCTAATGTTAGTATATTAGTAACTAGACAAGGGAGAATGAAACAATTAGGGAAGCGTGAGTGACAGCAAGAGAAGAAACAGCATGAACGCAAGGCTGCGGAAAAACATGGAAATATGTATGCAAACCATGAACTGCATCGTAACATAAACAGAAAATAAACTGTGACAAACACTAAACATGAAACATGGCATAAACATGACATAAACGTAACAGGCAGGATCTTAAGAAATATGTGCATAAATGAATGCCCTCCATGTCTGTTGTAAGGAGTCATCCAATGTAATATACGAGACTGAGAAAGTCTAACTGATGACTCCAGGTTATTGCTGCTAAATTGGGTTCTACCAGCTTCTGAATCACGGGGTGCACTTACTTTTTCACACAAGGCTTCTGTATGTTGGTTATTTTTGGTTGAACAAATAATGACGAAATACAATTTGCTAAGTCTTATGTCACGTGAAGCTAGATTTATGTATGTTTGTACTTTATTTTTTACATCACTCTATGTATAGAGGGGAGGGATCATTAGAAAATGTGGGAAGTGTAAGTTTTTTTTATTGTAAGTTAAATTAAATTAAATTCAATTGTATTTGTATAGCTCTTTTTACAGATAACTGTCACAAAGACGCTGTACAGGGAAACAGCAGAAAAATATCACAAAAAAACAGGCTTTAGCCCTCAACCAGCAAAACGAGGTAAAAAACTCCCCTGTCGGGAAGAAAAAAAACTCAACGGTGGCGAGAAAAAACTCCCCAGTGGGAAGAAATTTTGGAAGGAACCTGGCTAAAGAGGGGGTGCCCATCCTTCACTGGCTGGCTTGGTTTAAACTAAAGGTGATGAAATGGATAGTCATAAAGAGTCATAAGGGATCTAATAAAACTAGCTGGTAAGTAAGAATTCCAAAGAAAAGGATGTAAAATGTTCAATTCAAAGGGGCGGGTGGTGCATCTGGGACTCGTCGGTTGCGTCAAGTCGGGAGGATAAACCAAAGGAGGGACAGGACTGGAGCAGTCTGCAAACTCAGGGCGAGGAGGGCACAGGTCGGAGTAATCTGCAGCTAATCCCCCCTCCGACATCCTTAACAATGGGATTGACTAAAGAGGTACGTTTTTAGCCTACACTTAAAGACAGAAAGTGTGTCTTAAGCCCGAACATACATGGGAAGATTATTCCATAAGAGAGGAGCTCTGTAAGAGAAGGCTCTGCCACCCATTGTAATTTTAGATATAATTGGAATTTTCAAATAGCCAGCACTTTGAGAGCGAAGTAATCTAGGAGGACAGTAAGGAATGAGTAAATCACTAAAATATTCTGGCGCCAAACCATTTAAAGTTTTAAACGCCAGAAGTAAAATCTTCTAGTCAATTCTGAATTAAGAGTTTTGAGCACTGGGCTGATATGCTCCCATTTTTTGGTTCTAGTAAGAACCCTAGCAGCTGCATTCTGTACAAGTTGGAGACGATTCAGGGCTGAGCCAGTGAGTGGGCCAGTAAGTGTGTGGGAACAGAACAGATGCTAGTGCTGTATGAAAACCTGTGTAGTTAACAAGTAGCAAATTGACTGTTATCACGTAATGGGCACATTATCACACAGTTAAACCCCACTATGACTCTATCAATTATTAAACTCAGAAGCCTGTATATATAGCCTGAAAAGAGGTGTTAATTATGTGAGAATAGTTAACCAACCACCAAGCTGCTAACAAAAAAAACAACCACTAAATCTTATTTCAAATAGTTTTCGGCATTATAAAAAGACATTTTAGCTTTTTAATAATAATACAAATTATTTATTTATTTACATGTAAAGTAATCCTCTCTTAGAATGATACTACTATTCTGCATGTTTTCAGGGGTGGAAATGAAACATGGGCTATCCTAACTTTAGTCCATAAAAAACACACACCTCCCTGAAATAGGGAATGAATGGGGAAGCTGAAAAAGAAAGTATGCTTTGATATCACTAGTGACATGTTATACTTGGACTGATGCCATCACAGGCCAGGAAACTTCAATTAGAGTGTGGTACAGTATGTGGCCCCGCATGCCTTTATTGGGGAGAATTTTGGCAGGTGAGAGAAACCAGCGTCCCCTTTCACTTTACAAGGGCCTACCTCCCAGAGATGTGGTTGTGGAAGCCTGGCGAGAGGCTGAATCTGAGCCTCTCGCTGCGAATGCTTCTCTCTGACTCCCTCATTGTTCTCTGCGAGACAGCTGTGCAGAGATTTAGATATCATAATTCAGCTGGTTGAAGGAGACAGCGAGTTGTTTCTCAGGAGACTCGGCGGAAGATAGGGGATTGGGGCGGGTCCAGGGACACATCAGCAGAGCAAACATAGTGGTGTTGCATGACTAAAACAAGAAATGTATTCATTGGGCCTAGATTGATAAAAAGCCTGTGACTGCTGTGAAAGTTTTAGGACATATGACTAACTTTCAATGTTTTTTTTGTTCTGGTACTGCTCCAGTTTGAGGGTTAGGCCAACTATTTTCTCAACCCCATGTTTTAGGGTTTGGCTGAGGACATGCAAAGTTAGTCTTTTAATAGAAATAGTAAATACAGAATGTCTGAATCTAAACTACACAACCACAATTTATTACTTGAAATTGTTCATTGGGTGGTCTCTTGACACAGCATGAAAATGTCTCAGCCATAAACAGAGGCTGATTTTATTATTCTACATATTATTGAAAATCTTCGTCTGGAAATGTATTTATCAGGCATGTTATATTGCTCGACAGTAAACATATCATATTCGAGTATCACGAACAAAAGTGAGATAGTAAAATTTCTGTCAACTTAAAAAAAAAAAAAAAATTTTTAGCTCTCTAAAACAAATCTTGATTTTTAAGGTATCTTTCAAATGGGACCACTCCAGGCCAGACAATATTGTGTCCCGCTTCCCTCCTGCCAGGCGGTTTCGCCCGGACGTGATACCACAGGGAATGTCACAAGAACAGCTTGTCAGATGAGATTCCAAATCAATTTGTCAGCAGCAGGTGAACGACTTACTATTGCCATTCGATTAACAAAATAAATAAATAAATATGTGGTCTTCTTCGGACGATTGACAAGACAGCTGTGGTCTTTTCACAGAGATTTGGGACTGGGTCCCGCTAACGGATTATTGTGCTCGCTCAGCAATCTCAAGTGTCTGAATAATCCATCAGGTTTGCCCGAAGTGGAATATGTGTACAATGAGGCTGCAGGAAGGAATTAAATTTAGCATGTTTTGGCTCCAGAGGAGATGTGCTTTTTTTCCTGTTACAACGTAATTTTTTTGTCAGTTCATTTATTATTTTGGCAAACTTTAGGTGAGCAGTAATCCATATCCAGAAAGGAAAGGTGGAGTGTATAGTGTGTTCAGTGTGTGGGTGGGTGGGTGGGTGGGTGGGTGGAGGCTTCCTTACAGCTATTTCCAATGCTGGTAAGATCAAATGGAACATGTGTGTGCTCCACCAAGGTCAATAATTAAAAGCACGTTCCTGGCAAGGCTGAAACACATTTTCAAACATGTCAATATTTTAGGAACCCTTTAAAACAACAGAGGAAGCACAAGGGATTATTAGTGTGCATGTTCTCTTAATCAGGCTTTTCTTAGGAAATGCAATTTAACAATATTATAAGGGCCAACATTTTTTTTTTTTTAAATGAAGCATTCCAATGCGATGTGGGTGTTTCAAGTCAAATGATAAAATACTTCTGAATGGTAGTGTTTATTTTCCTTCATTCAGAAATATTTAATGAAAATTCTACTGTTTTTTTTTTTTTTTCAAACACCTAGATTAAATACATAAAATCTAAAACTGTATTTTATATATTTCATATTTATTGCATTAGAAGGAGAGGTAAAAATAAACTTCTGTAATTTCTCATATCGAACAATACATTTTTTTGTTTTGCTCATAGTAGTAGATTACATTGTTAATATTCATCTCATTAGATGAAACACATATATACAGTAGTAAAATTGTGTGTAGACACTGTTTAAAAGCATATTGTTGGGCAATCCAACCTAACAAAATGTAATTTTCGAGATTCCAAAGGCACTCAGCACAAGTACAGGCTGGGTCCCACTGGGGTGCATAATCTGGCAGCCAATCCAGCACTGGATGCAAAGGGATAATTGTTTGTTAGTGTGTGCCTGTGCAGAATGGAGGCAGGGATATGTCTAGCTCATCATTCAGTTGTCTCTGATGAGGTGTGGAAACAGGCCTGAGAAACAGGAGAAACCCATCCACTGGGAAAGGAGAACATTTAACCAGTGTAGAATATTCTTTCTCGGCTTGTGTGTAGCAGCATTTTATCTTCTTCAGAACAATATCATCGTTCAGTGCATTCTTTTTGCATTACATGAATGGGACTTATCTTGTTTTATTGCATTTTGATATTATCTCTTTCTTTCCCATTCTGTGTGAAAATGTTGCAGTGTTACCAAATTTCTCAATTCAAGAGACTGTTTTCATCAAGTCATAACATTTCAATGGCATGATTATGGCCCTGTCCCATCATTACAACGTTTGCTGTCAGTTTGTGAGAGATGCTACATGTTACATACTCAAACATGTCCTCTGAACTCCACCAGCCAGTGAGCAAAATTATAGAACCAAAGGTCTATTGGCATCTAACACAGCTAGGATGAGCACATCACAGGCACCTGATTGATGAGAAGAGGAATGCCTTTTTGACTTGACCCTTCCCCTCCTGGGTGGCAGAAGGGCAGGAGGGTCCCCTCAAGGTTTGATCTGCTCAGCGGAGAGCGCAGCGTCACTTTACTATGAAAAATGAGTACTTTGTTCAGTGCATCTGATGGACATGAAACACAGTAAATCCCTCCTTTTTTCACATTCTTGAACACGGATGTTACAATACTGCCTTTTTTACTTAATATGGACTTTCTCTTTTAAAGGGTTTAAGCCAAAATACCCCTGCCATGGTTCAGTTGTTCGGTTGGCACTGCTAGTCATCTGCGTACTTCATCAAGATGGTCGTAATGTGGTGTTGGATTTGTTCTAGGACACATCCAGACACTTTCCACGATAAGAGTCCAAGGAACGCAGTGAGACAGAATGATTAATGAAAATATAATTCAGGAGATAGTATGCATAATGATGCAATAACATATCAACTCTTAAGAGTGTGAGGAAGTGACCCGTTTGTTATATTGCTATCCCTTTAAAAAATGAACACATTTTTTTATTTTTTTATTTGGTCGAAGGGAAAAAAACAACATTAAAAAGAAAACAATGTAATGGGACACACCAATATTTCTCATGATTTTCTTGGAATTCCGGTTTGAAGCTAAATTAAAGAAAGCTGTCATCATTAATATCCCTTGAACGATTTCTATGGCCTTTTTCTGAGAGGCTTGAGATCCAAGAAGCAAGTTTTTGGAAACCACAGCTAACCCCAACTCCCTCCTTTCCAGCCTCAGTGCAATGAGTCAATGATTAGCAGAATGATTAATATAGCTAGGGACAACTGTTCCGAAAAGAGCCTCGGTTGACTTCAAACAATAAGTTTGGCCTCTAATGAATACCTTTTCTGGCAGAGACCGGGTTCTGTCAGTGTATCGCAGAGAATTCCTCATCAGGCTTAATCTAGCTGGAGCCAGTACTCAGAATGAGGATTGCTTTGTCTGAAGCGTTACGATTGTGTTGGGTTTAGTAGGTTTTATAGCAAGCTGAATGTTTGGAAATTTGCTTCATGGGGAACATAAGACAAAAATGAACTCTAATTACTTAAGTCCAGGCGTAGGCATTGTTGGAACCTACAACAATAAAACATCAAGAGCAACCTAGATATTAAATCTCAGGCTTAAACCAAACTGATGGGACTACACAGGAGTAGGTCCCTGGCTCAAACCAATACCTCTATCACCGAACTGAGTCTCACTGACATCCGCAAGATAAGTCCCTTCTTTGATCATTCATTCTTCCAGTGGGAAGATTTTTAATTAAACGTAATAGTTTCAGAATATAAACAACATAGTGTCAACACCTAAACAATAAGTCATATTTATACATTTAAAAAAGGGTGCACAATCCATAGAGGCCAAAACGGTTGAAAAAAATTTATTATGTTTGCATCTTCTGCAGGTTTAAAAAAGTTTTTTGAACCAAAAGTCACGTTTTTTGTTTCAACAAACTTTTTGGAACCTGAGCATTTTACCTTTCTTTTTAATGAAAGTTAACATGCACCACTTCATTTCATATGACAACTAGTGGGGTTCAGCATACCACTAGGAGTGCATGATAAGAGATACACAAGACTTACAAATGGAAGGAGGGAACAGTGCAGTTCAAATATCCTGAGTTCCACCCAAGCCCCTAAGACCTAACTCTACAGTGTAGATATACTATGATCATTTTCTAAATGTGTAGCTGTGGCACCTGTATTTGGTTATAAAACATGAGAGAAGACACTTCCGAAAGGAAGTCTCATTTATGAACTGCTCAGAATGTCTGACCTTCCTGTCTGTCGGTACTGCATGATGATCACGCAAGAGCAAATTGGGAGGAGGCAGATGAACAGGCATTTTATCTGAAATTATATGGAATGCACTTTCCTGTGATATTGTATTTTATCAAAGGGAGGTGTGTTCCATATTTTAGAACTAATTCACTGCTTAACATTTCATTGTGAGAGGTGGTCTTTTTGATTTAAGAAACAAATGTAATGAAGATTGCCAGACCTGTAAGTCGCTAGGTTCTATAGGGAGGGGTTAAAGTCAGGTTCAGAACTCAGACGTAGGCTGTGTTTTGCAATGCGACTATGTGGAGTCAATTGGACAAGACTTGAGGAAAAAAACTAAACAAATCAACCACGAAATGACACATTTTGCATTCACATCTATCAGTGTGAATCGCAGCAGACGAGACAATGTGAGGAGAAAGTATTGTGAAGAAAGGACATGCTGAGCAATACCCACTGCTAGCCTGGAAACATCTAATCCTTTTTTATGTTTTTCATATTCAACACTGTCAATTCACTAAACTGTGATACTATTTTGAATCCTGGTACTAACTGGCAATATTGTTTCTCAAAGATAAATAACTGTAGTGGAAAACATGGGAGTGCAGAGGAAAGTACAGATTGTATAAATCACAGCAACATAAATGCACCACTGGGAATGGATCCAGCTAAAGCTGAAGGTACACGCTAACTGGTTGGGGTTCAGTCGAATGGTGATGAGGTTGTGCTTGAAGCCGAAGGTGGTGTGAGAGGTATGTTTTCTGGTGGCATGGCTGAGGAGTCAGCAGTCTTGTTTGGCCTCGTCGGTCAGTCAGTCCATCTGTCCGACCCCCTCACCTGCCTCACCTCCACTACAGAATTCAGGTCTAGTGTCAGATTCTATTTCGCCGTGCTCTACAAATGCCTAAATCCTCTCTATTTCACTCTCAAAGCCCCTTATGGTATCCAGTGAAGTGTTTGGCTCGACAACAAAATGGGGGAGAATTATGGGAAGAAGATTTATGACAAAGAATTACGATAATCATTCCTCTGCACTGGTAAATCTTCAAATGAGCAGAAACGGCATGGGTTTGCATAGGAAATGCTGGTGTGTAGTTCAAAGTCTGTATCTCTATTATATGGGGAGGCTCAATATATTAAGTTTTGAATATGATCAGCCGAACAAGACATGAAACAAGGAAAATATGTAACTAATGCCTGCTACTTTGAATTCATTTGTTTCACTTAAGGGAGTTGTAAAGACTATTTATGTGTTCACTGGCTATAGACATTTGATACTCACTGATTTTCTGCCTTGGGGTTAGGTATACCATGGATGGGGTTTCTAGGGAATAGTCCCTCCTCCAGAAGGATCCATGAGTTCACCTCTTCCAACCAGGACACACTTCCTCCTTGGCTATAGAACGCAAGAACTTAAGTTTGCCTTCATGCCTGTTTACATTACACAGTGCTGATGTCATAATGGCAGACCCAAGGCATTGATATCCCTCCTCTGGAATGTCATGCCTTTTGTGCCTCTAATATTGTAAGACGCTGAGCTGGCAGGTACAGTAGAAACATGAGCTTTATTGCCTCTGGCCCCAGAGATTACATGCTGCACAAGCAGGGACAACATTACAGAAGTGCCCCACCCTCTTGAACCTTGATGGATGGGAGTAGTAGATGGGATCCCTTTTTTCAGATGTGTAATTATTGGGCTCTGCACAGGTTTACACTGAACTCTCCCCAAGAACAATCAGATTTAGCATAGGATACCATTAGTGCACTGTATCCAGTCAATTGATCTGTTTACAGAATATGTCAACATGTGGATGAAACTCGTTGAAAGATCAGAAAATACATATAAAGGGCAGCTATCGTGAAAATATTTGTGTGCCCATTTAATTTTGACATTGATTCAGACATTTAATTGTATACTGTATGTTTTCAGATGCACAATGCAATTTTATAATATTGTACGTACGACATCACATGCTGTAGGTCCAGTCCTTACCATGCAATTATACAACTAGTAGCAGATATTAAATAACCAGAAAATGATCATTTCTTACCATCTGTTCAGATAAAGTGAACTGAGACAGTTGTTTCTGCAATATAAGCAAGTTCTATACTTTAATGTTCTTAGGAATTTGGGAATTAAAATGACATGCAGTTCATTTTTATCAATTAGTTTATATGCAGTTATTACTTTACCAATCATCACACACTTTTCTACTATGCTGTGAACACAGGTCAATAGCTCTCCTAAATACATAAATAAAAGTATTTTTATACTAGTAGAGTATACTAGTACAGTAGTGTATTTAATGGTATTGAAAAGTGTTGTGACTTTGGCTTATCCTCAAATATGTAGGCTATGGTATTTATGGAGAAAGTTTGTTCCATTTGTATGTTTAAACCTATAAAAACATACAAGTAGTATGTCTACCTAATGCACTATAGGCCTCAGTACACTGAGTCTGGTCTGGTGCTGACTGGCCAGACATCCTGTGGGTGGGAGGCTTTCACACACACACACACACACACACACACACACACGCACACGCACACGCATACACACAGACATCACACAACAGTGACTTCTCCAGGTGCTTGGTTGTCTGTGGCCTGTGTGCAGCAGCTGTGTAAAAAGTACCATCCCCTGAGAGAATGAATGCACAGCTCAGCTGGTGAACTAAAAAAATGAAAAGAAGATACTGGCTGCACACATGTAGCAGAACACACGTGTTAATATTTCACACCCTTACAAATCAAAAGAAAAGGACGTCACAATAATAGGGCGGGAAAAAAACTTGTTCCAAAAATAAAACAAATATTGAGGCGCACACGCATGCTTGTAATAAGTATGCTGATGTTTGTCACAATTATGTAAGGAAACCACATATGCATTCAGTTTTAAAAAGAGGAAGCTTACACCATATTTATCATGGCTGTCACAAGTAAGACAGGTTACAGGAGACATGCCAGGGCTTTTATTTTGGAGAGAAGGGTATTGACAGTCGTCAGATAAATTTCAGGCGTGCAGCAGACACACATGTTTGGTGTCCATCTTCAGTATAGATCGTGATTACATCCAAAGGCCCTTGGATGTCGAGCAAATAGCAGGCACGCACACAAAATCATTTCCTGCAGATATTTTATCATGTAAAGCCTTCTGAGTTCCAACGGAAGGGGCCGCGAACAATTAGAATATATGGCATTCTTGCATGATTCCACAAGGAACCCCTCTGGACCAGTCAATGAACAAATTTATCACCTACTTTACAATATCCACACGGTCATTATGGGCTGCCATAAAAACAGCTTTCAGAATGTGGTGTGGAGACACATGTGAAGCGTCTGTTTGCCGGTCTTCTCGTCTTTGAATATAAATCTCAACCATTCCAGAAAGGGCTCGACTGCTGTCAGAACATACTTTATCAATAAAAAAACAGCCTTTATTGTTTATTAATTATAATTTATTATATGTGCTGCAATAGCAGGCACACTCACCTTTTGGCTTCTCAACTTGAAATGCCTTTGAAGAGCACTCAGATACGTATGTCGTAAGTGAATTGCTATAATGTATTTTAATTTGAAATGAAAAGAAACACAAATGCTAACTTTACCTCACACGCCATTTATAATAATTAATATTTAGTGATTCCATGATATGGAAAAAATAAAATACATGGTAACACGCCATTTATAATAGTTAATATTTAGTGATTCCATGATATGGAAAAAAATAAAATACATGGTAACACGCTGAAGTAAAAGGCACATTGGTTCAAAAGCAAATGTTTCAAGAGACGTTGCCAAAAAAGTTACAATTTCATTGTACTTCAGTGGATAGTGTCAAATCCCTTTGCAGTTAATTTTTCTTTCTCTGTTGGGGAATTCCACATGGACCTTGAACATCTCTAGTGCTTCACATTATCTTTCTGACAATGGGAATTGCAATGCAAATGCCATAGTTAATCATCATTCATCACATTATAGAGCAATGGTAAAAATGTAGTTGAGCTGTTTTATTTATGAGTAAAGCACTGGGACTTAAGGTGGAGGTATTGTAAAAAGGAGTTAAAATAACAGATTATATTAACTGTTGGTGGAAAAAGGGTCATGGCCAATCAGATTGTCCACACATTTCCAACATTTTTGTTGTGGTCATTTTTGGCATGAATGATATATAATCCACATCTGAAAGGATGTGACAGGAAGACATTTCCTGGGAGGATGTTTTATGAATTTTTTTGTCAGATAAGTTCAGACACACCACTAATGGTAGAGGGTAACAACGTGCTTACATAGGCTACTCTACTGTAACAGAGGTCAGCATGTGCTTGATAGTGCTACTGATTTGATTAATGTTTTGGGAGAGTTGAATTAAATTTAAAAATAGATATTGAACAAGATGGTGACACTAGGGGAAACTAGAATGTCTCCTGGTGACTCATGACCCCTGTTAATGAACCCATTATAAACACATTCATTTTATACTGGAAAATGACCAACCTGAGAAGTAGAGAGAGGGGGAGAAAGATCAACGCTTTGGATGATCAATACGTTTGAATTTAAACTTTGTGTTGCTTTATTGAATGTCTCTCGTGGTGTAGATTTCAGCATAGTAGTATATATGTTTTTTTTAGATTAAGACCAGAAACTCAATTGTCGGGTTTTAGGAGGACATACCTGTCTTAATTGAATGCAGTATTGGCTAGTTGATTTCATTTTAGTGACCAGGTATCAACACTTTTAACAGTTTGTAGCTTACTTATTTTACCTGACAGCCTATCATTGAACCAATTTTTTTTAATTAACCTATTTCTAAAGAAATAATACACGGGATTATAGGAAATTAAAGCATTCATTGATTTGACTGACATTAACATGGGATGTTATTCTATATGTTATGCTATTCAGACATAATGTGAGTAAATGTATGTGGTCTAGTTAAGAACAATTAACAGCTGTTTGCAATTTATGGGGTGCCACTGTGGTTGGTAGGAAGTCCAGCATATACAGGGGTCCCCCAAGAGAGTTTCAATCAATAAAAATGTTTAAAAAAACAAATAAGATACTGTTTTTACCTGTGCGGAGGTTTCTATGTATGCTGAAAGGTTCACATACAGTGGGGGAGACTCCAAGGGCAGTTGAGTTTATAACCAGCAATTCAACCACCTCTATAAAATTTGATAGCAGTTGTGCCGGCAGACTGTAACTTAACCTTTTTGTTTGATGTACACCATGGATATTCAAATCTGGACCTCAAATCAAAATCCAGCCATGGTTTTCTTTCGCCCATGTAATTAACTGAACAATTAGTGTTAATGATTGGCCAGACTGTTTTCACACCTGACTCCCAGGTAAGGGGTGGAAAACCAGCAATTCTCAGACCACAAGGAGTAACAGTAAACCTCCTTTACTATTACACTGAACAGAACAAAAAAGCTGGTCTGCAAAATAAACACCAGTGTGTACATGTTTGGTTCCCTTATAATTCCACTCATGCATGTTTGCTGCTGCATATCAGATACTTTACATACATAAACTGATACTGTAATCTTTGATCGGAATCATCCGAAAAAGTAGATTTCTTTTGCGCTCACTTTTCTTGTGAATGTCTTATGGTGCACCTCGACTGTATTTTGAAGGGATATGTCTGGTGGGTAAGACTTGAAAACACTCGACGCCTTTGGTTAACAAACTGTCAAATGTTTCACGTGGTAGAACACAGCAGAGACCTCTTGTCTGGTCATCTTTGAAGATTGTTGGAGTGAATGCCTGGTGTCAGCTTAGCTAGAGAATTGACTTTGATTTATTGAGTTTTTTAAAGTTTTGACAGTTTGGCGTATTCGCTCTTTTAATAACACCAGCATGGGCAAGTCGTACATTTCATATTACATCAAATATATATTATGAAGCATTCGCTGGCACAGATTATATAGTGGCACAATTTTGTAGAGTATTGACTTGTGTTTTATTCATTAAAAAGAAAAGATACATTGGCGGAAGGAAAAATGATGATACAGCTAACCGCATTTCTTCTCCTCTGTGCAATAACAAGATTAAACGATGGATGGTTCTCCAGGGACGCAAGCTCTATTGAGGCAATTACGGACTGTCTCTTCCATACGAGCTCCTCAGAAGCAGTGTCGGATGACAATTTCATTAGCTAAGATTAGAAGCGGATATGAGAAATTACACAACATTATTGCACTTTGCTGCCTGAAAGATCCAAGTTGTCATATGAGTCTTGACAAGCTTTGACAGATGTATTAAGAAGCGTGAGACTTGGGGAGAATTATAAAGACTGCGCTCGGTCTCCACGCCAAGATGCAGGAACATTGTTGCGTGCGCGTGTGCTTGCGTGAGTGTGTCCTTTTAATCAAGAAGAGAAGGGAGGGCACATCACACATGATTGCAATTTATGAAAGCGCTGGCTTTTTGCTTCAGCCATTTGTTATACTTTTCATATTCAAATGCATTTTTCCTCTTCCCTTTCTGGCTTTCACGTTCATTTTAAAGCACCTCCCGTTTCTCATTTTTGGCCGTTTGCCTTTTGTTCATTTTTTTGATTTGATAGAAAAGGAGTATGATGATCACAGCATTCAAAAACAGCCGTGAACATGCGAAACATTGTTTTTTTAGAAGACGGGTCTTCGCTAACTAATGGAACATTTTTTAAAGGTCTGAATCCAAACTTTCTCATGATTGTTTAGAAAGGTATAGCTCTTGTCATAGCAATGTTTAATGGGTATATGAGTAGTCAGGGTCATATCTGAAAGAGAAACTGAAGCCTAATGGAGAAATTAATAATAAATCTAGAGCACATGCTCTCAGGGGAAAGCCACAACCACAGAGAATTAGGCTCTTTTAATGAGCGGTTGCATCTCACTTTGCTGTCAGCAGTCAGAAAAAGCTAATCGGAAATAATTAAAACTCAGAAGATGAGTTACCCGGCTCAATCCTGGTCAGAGAACCACGCCCTTAGGTAAAGAGCTAAGAGTATGTAGAAGTAAAAAATGTCCGAGTTTGAAGCAGTGAGGCCCTCAATAACCTTTTGTAGTAAAGCTGGTAGGCGTGTGTGTGCAGCTCAAAGTTAAGGGCAATGCGCATTGTTTGTATATTGGATCGTGCCTTTGGGGTTCTATTAAACTGGAAGAAGCTTTTATTCCACTTATTCCATATGCACTTTGTGTTTTGCATGGTATTTAAATTGTAAAGTAAAAAATTATGTGCACCTAAAAAAAAACACTTTCACCTTATTTTAGAGTTCAAAATTAAGGATGACATACATGAACCAGAAGAGCCCAGAATGAAAACAACAAATGTTTCATTGTAGATAAAGCTAAAATGTGAGGTATTTCATGAGAAATACCCATGTTCCCCTGCCCCAGCAGCACCACCATCCCTCCTCATGACACTGATGAGACTTAGTTGGGTTGACGCCATTTATAAAAGTCACCCAGGCAGTTGGTTCCCATTAAAGTCCCAAAATCTCGCCCTCCATCCTTGATAAAAAAAGATGGAAGGAAATGGGAAGAGGGCCTGCCGTGGGTTGGACAGGCATACCAAGGCTCTGGTCCCACTAACCCCCATCCCTCTCCCCCAAGGCTCTGGTCTTCATAAGCCCACACGAGCCCAGTCAAGTTCCGATAAAGACCAGGCCAAACAAGCAGGGGCGCTCCTGCAGGGAAACAGAGCAGGTGCTGAAAGAGAAGAAAAGGTCCATTTCATTTGCCGGCTCCCTTGATTTCCATGCCGCTAGCCCCCCCCCCCCCCCCCGTAACTGACAGGCCCCAGTTCCTCTGATATACATTAATGAGTGCCAGTTGTTTCTCGCTGGATCCAGCGTTTCACAATCACCGGCTGCTCTTTGGCGTCGGATCAGTCGGGCCGCGAACCGGCCTCATCCGCATCTGGGCGTCTCTCTGGGGCGAACTGCTTTCATTCGTCTCTGGATTGCATAAAGACTGCCACCCTAATGGGTTTGCAAGCCCAGGTTTTAGTGGTTAGCACTTTCTTAATTTATTTAATACATTCTTTTGCGGAAGCATTCTGTGGTGAGTTGGAGGAAATGTCTGTTGACTGTTGACAAATGAAGCATGGCAAAATCAAAAAGTGCTGCTGTCATGGGCAGTAGGTCAAAATAATGATTAGAGATGTGTGCATATTTATTAAATAGTAATACATTCCCGCATCAATAGATAAAGTAAGTGGAGGGTAATTTGTTTATGTTGTAGGGCCTAAAAATGGTTTCAGTGTAATGATTATTATTATTATTATTATTATTATTATTATTATTATTATTATTATTACGAACAATACAATTGCATAATAAATGCTCATAAATGATTGAGAAATACATTATACTCAGGATCTGGAGGCAGTTCATATGTTTGATCACCCAGGAATGTTCTGTAATGAAGAGGTAAAAATAAACAAGCTAATCACATTCTAATTCAGTATTTCAGGGTTCCGATGTGCTGCTCCTCACATTTTTTTCCAAATCCAAGTATGTGTCCCAAGTCAGAGGTGCAGATGAACTTCTTAAAAAACATTCAACATGTTGGATACTGTCAGAAATGACCTAATTTCTGTAATGTAAAGACAGGGTAGAAAGGTCAGCAATGTTCCATTGGAAGACTCCAGCATTCATCAAGATATACAAAATGACATCACATATAGTTGTATAATTTGTAAGAGCCAACATGTGTGTAATTGCAAGCTAAATGATAAGATCTATACTTATCCACAGTCTGCAAAATGGGGAGTATTCCATTTGGAAAGGAAAACAAAATGTGGGATCTCATACCACTATCCATTTTTTTAAAGTCTGCTGTTTGTACAGAAGACAACTGGTCCCTTAAAATATTATTTCTATTTCCATTAATTATTTAAAGAAAAAAACAACATGCATTGTGTCTCCAACAGAAGAAGCATGCGACCTCATGCAACTACATTTGCAAAGTTGTGGACTACCACAGGGCCCATGGTTTGCACTTGTTCTGTAAATAGAATTGCTCATCAAGTATGAGATCATTCAAAAGTTCCAGTAAACAGCAAACTATATGGTCTTTATAGGTAAGAAATATTTGGGAAGATTAGATATAGAGTAGATATAACAGTATATGTTGGTACTGTCACTTGCTGCATCAGTGGTGACATACACCTTATGCCTCTTTGGGGTAATTGACATAAGCATTTCTGAATGTCTACGTAGTGCTTTAGAAGGTGCTATGTCATGCTTATGAATGAGTTGTATAGCTCTTATGAAGGATCATTCAATTAAAGCAGTGGCAAATGTTTAATGGGTCAGTAGAGCAGAATCTCTACCCATTTTCTGCTAGAGAATGAAGACTGATCTCTTCAGACTACACCAGGGTTGTCCGAATCCTCTTCAGCTATCCTGTTTCTTAAGTTTTGAATTTTCTTAATAATATTTTAGTTATAGTTGTATAAAGATAGGTCCGCTGCAAAGCTGTGTAATGGTATTTCCTTTTTTTACAGTGTTATTTATTGGCTTGTGTGGCTAACTTTGCACTCATTGGGCCTCATTCATGAAATGTTCCCAAATATGTGTGTACCTTTATGTGCAAAACAAGTTCATAAAACTGTGGGAAAGACTGATTTGTTCGTTCATACTGTTGCGTATGTTCATACTGTACTTTCAGATTCATCGTAAATGACAGGCGCATGCACCTTATTTTGCGATTAGCATACATCCACGCCCATGAATTGCCATATATTGAAGTTGCAAATTCCATTCACATGTGCATACAAAGTCAAAATAGCCCAGAAAAAAGTTTTAAAAAGAATTATTCCGTCACTGCAATTTAAGTTGTATAAGCAGATGTTCAGTCATGGAAAAATAAATTGTTTAGTATTGTTCGTTCCAGTGTCATAGGAACTGTTAAAGTAAAACCAGGAGCGTGATCCTAAAGATGTGCTCTCTCCAAAGGACACCGTGCGGCAGCTGCTCCAACAGCACAAGATCAGCCATTGAAACGCTGCCTGAAATGGCTTACAGACCCGCATGGTCCTGAGCAAGTGTTCATTTTGTTTGTACGTACGAAGAATGAACAATAAACAATTTATGCACAAGTTCTGCTCATTCTGCTCACGCCTCATAAATGGGCCTTCTCTGCCATGTTGGTGATATCACACTTCTGAATTCCTGCGATTGTAAATTTTGCCTATTTTTCCCCAAGATGAAAATGATGCTTTTATCAGCTTAATATCAGGTTCTCTCTATCAAGGGAGAAGACAGAAGACAGAAAAGGACTGAACATTCAGTTGATTCCCATAAAAGGCACCTGTAGAAGGGACTTCAATATTCATCATTATACTGTCCTCTGGGAATCATGCTTTTGTTTCTATTTTAGGAAGCATTGGTTACAGAAGGTTTTACATTCATATCTCAGGTGGACTATTACTGCTACTGTATTCTTGCACAATGTAGAATATTGCTTCTCTAATGATCCATCTGGGAGTGATTCATGTTAGGTGTGAAATACGGTAGCAAATAAATCCTTTGGAACATACTCCATACTCAAGGCTCTTTCATTTAGGGACAGTAATCAATGTTCCATATTCACCCCTAAGTGTAGATCATTATCAGACAGGTTTTACCTTAACAGACCTGTGGTCGGACGAGCATGAGTTCCCTGTTAACCTTTCAGGTTCATTTAAACACAGTGCCAGGGTCTGCTTTCCATTTTCATGTTGATGATTTTATTAAAAACACATCCTATAACAAGAGAGAGAGAGAGAGAGAGAGATAATCTTATAGTTACACAGTTATTGGACTGTTAGACTGAAAATTGAATATTTACAGTGTAATATCACACATAATATTGTTTATATTAATAAACAATATAAATTGTATATTAATAAGAGCCTAGCAAATTACGTGACCATCCAGGTATGGCAAGCAGTGAATAAAAAGGTTCTGGGGTGCTTTCTGAAACTTTTTTAATTTTATTGTTGTTTTAAGAGCTGAGATTTAGGAATATACTGCCAGCCTATAAGCACTTGCATTATGCTGACAGAAACAGATGTCATAGCATTTGTTTCCTGGTAATATTTATTCCAGTTTTTTCTGACAGATTATACGACTGTATTTCATGGTGCAGGTGAAAATTAGCTAGGCTGCTGCATGTTGGGGCGTGAGTGTGCAATTGGAGAGTGCTTCAAAGAAATGTCCAAATGACCAAAGCCAAAGGCTTTTTTTGGCAATGACATTGTATAAAGGGAAATCTGAGGACGAGAAGCCTTTCTTAACCATGTTATGCATGCTGAAATGTGCTTTGCAGGCCCGAATCCCTCAAACCTGCCTACCGCACACTGTAACTACACCCACCCAGAATTTGGCCATTTGTAAATGTGTATAGTGGCTTGAAAAAGTATTCAGCCCCCTTAGACTTTTTCATAATTTGTCGTGTTTGCTTTTTTGCTGGTATTCAACACAAACAACCGTACAATGCCAATGTGACAAGTAAAATCTTACAAATTGTTCCAAATTATTTACAAATATAAAACAAAAAACAATAAATTCCCTAAGTATTCAGCCCCCTAGATTTAAAAAAAAAATGTTTTCTGTGTTTCTTGGTAACAAAGCCAAGACCAGGTCCCTTCAATGCATTTGAATTATTCGGATTTTTGGAAGTACAATGAACATTACATCACACTACTCAAACACAGTCTATGTGACACTGTTCATTGTGGATGTCATTTGAGAGGGGGTTTCAAAAAATGATAAATCATCACCTCTCCATCACTATATGTGCAGATGTAGAAGGTGCAAGTTCAAGGCAACTTTTAACTTTGACCAATGTTTTGCCTGTATGGCTGTTACAGTATGAAGCAAGGGGCAAGGGGCCTGAATACTTAAGGAATTTATTGTTTTCTGTTATATTTTTAGTAGATTTAGTAATTAGTAGATTTTTTTTCACATTGACATTGTAGTGTTTTTTTTTAATGTTGAATACCAGCAAATCCAGCCGGATTAAATAATTTTTTATCGAATGTTCATACACAACAACATATGAAAAAGTCTGAGGGGGCTGAATACTTTTTCAACCCACTGTACATGTACATGTACATATCATTTTTTGTATTAATGATATCTGCACCTCAGATGCATCAATCATACTGCATATTGAAAATAAATATAGACAAAAATATAGACTGATTAAATAGCGACTGTTGGGTCTACCAGAACACATGGAAATCTTTTTTGGAAGGCCTCAGTATATGTTATTTCTCTTTTCAACCACTGTGAAACTGGTCCAATCACTGTTGATAGGCCCTTATTAAGAAACTTATATTTAAATGAATGTGTTGACAAATAGCAATTTAATTACCACCATTTTATGGAAGTTGAATTGGGAGTACATAAATAGCAGGCAAAAATGTACAGATTTTGTGTGTGTGTGTGTGTGTGTGTGTGTGTGTGTGTGTGTGTGTGTGTGTGTGTGTGTGTGTGTGTGTGTGTGTGTGTGTGTATGTGTATGTGTATGTGCATGGGCATGCATGTGTGTGAATCACTAGAGGCTAGTCTGGTTGCTTAGATCAGCTGAAACATAACCTCACTCCCTCTGTGGTGTGACCCCTGAAGGATGACTGGACATCAAGGGAAATATATTATATTTTCCTTATAATATTTTTTTTTTTGGCTTTTCAAAGGCAGGAATATGTTAGTGACACCTAAATCAATTTGTTAACTAAGACTTGAATTACCGAAAGGAAATTTCTTTTCATATTTAAATGTGAATGAAAAATTAACTTCAAAGTATTTTAGTTAAATCGAATTACGATTTTATTGAAAGGTTGTTTTCCAACACTTATAATCATAGCACAACCTCACTGATTATTATTATTATTAATTATCAAGAAATGTACCTTTTAACCGCAGCTTCTCAGTGGGTTTGAACTCTATGGAAAAATAAGTCAGGAGAAACAACCCTTAAAGTGATCCATCCATATCTACTGCTTTTCTGGCAACAGAGTGATGGTTTGAGGCTTGTTTGATACTGCAGACCCTTAAGGACTTACAACCATTTAGCCAACCATGGGTTCCATAATATTCCCGTCTAATTTACAGCTTAATCTAGTCCCACCCCCCAACTCCCATAGAGATCCATTAAAATGCAGAGAGGATATACTATCGCTTGTAAGAGTAATAATAATAATGCCTTGCATTTATATAGCACCTTTCTCACCAACCGGTGACTCAAAGCGCTTTACAATGATGAGGGGAAAACTCACCTCTACCACCAATGTGTTGCACCTACCAATGTGTTGCACCAGAATGCTCACCACACATCAGCTGAGGTGGAGAGGGAGAAAAAGATTTTAGCCAATTAAACTGGGGGATGATTAGGTGGCAGATTAATTGAAGAGCCAGGTTGGGAATTTAGCCAGGACACCAGTGAAACCCCTACTCTTTACCATAAGTATCATGGGATCTTTTAATGACCACAGTGAGTCAGGACCTCGGTTTAACGTCTCATCCGAAAGACGGCATCTCTTACAGCACAGTGTCCCCATCACTGCACTGGGGCATTGGGATTTATTTGACCAGAGAGAAGATTGCCCCCTACTGGTCCACCAACACCACTTCCAGCAACAACATAGTTTTCCTAGGAGGTCTCCCATTCAAGTACTAACCAAGCCCTCACCTGCTTGGCTTCAGCAATTCAGCAGGAGCAGAGTGCATGGTGCTATGGCTGCTGGCCTGTAAATAAGATATACCTGCAAATAAGATGTCCTTTTATATCCAGTCATGATAGCATCACCTGTTTACCTGTGGAATGTTCCAAACAGGTGTTTTTTGTACGGTTTCAATTCAATATATGTCAAATAATTTACAAATCACTGCTTTCTGCTTCTATGTGCATTTTACATACTGTCCCAACTTTTTTGGAATTGGGTTTGTTGTTTTGCTTTTAAAAACTGTGATAAATGTTATTTTCGAAAATGGGAAACGCACACTATATACTACCGAAAAATGGGTTGCAAACCATGCTTTACATCAGGTTTTATTGACGTTCCTCTTCTATGGGGCTAATGGAAGTCTAGTTTACAAATGTGTGGGATGTACTGTGGCAATGGCAAGAAGTAGTTCCAGATAAAAAAGTGATATTACTGTTATTCAAAACATGTTCTGATTAAACAAAGAATAATAAAAATACGTAGAGTCGCATGAGCATACTGTGAGATTCCCGTTTTCAAAAAGGCCCCATTGGGACGTGTTGAAACTCACTGAGAACCTGAGGGTGAAGGTACATTTCTCAGTAATAAAGCAGTGAGGTTGTGCTATGCACAGTTATAAATGATGGAAAGCAATATTTCAATAGGGCCTGGGTTGAAAAAAAGTTAACTTATTCTTTAAGTAACTGAGTATGCATATTAATATTGAACTTTTTAAATATATATGTTATAATGCAATGCTACCTCAGGCTCTATATATTTACATGTTATGAGAAAAGCTCTTATTTTGAATGCTGACATATTTAACGTCGACTGCGTAATTAGAACATATAGATATTTTATTTTGGCAGGAGGGGTTGAGGGACCATAAACAGTTGTTCAACAGTTGGGAAGGGCTCACCAATGCTTTCAGGGTTTTGCCATCATGTCATGTTTATTTCATTTCATGGTCAGGCCCAATATTAATCCATGAACATACGATGTAAAAGAAAAGAGAGCAAAAAAGCTCTCTGCATGTGACCTCTGCACTGAATAGAACCAACGATGACAGCTGCAGACAGCTGTCAGGTAGGACCCTCGGTAGTAAAAAAAACTTCCCACTTGTTCTTCTCTTTTGGGCTCTGGACAAGTTGATAGAACACATCAAACACTGGTTATGGGACTGAGGTTTTCCCAGGAATGCTGGGAATGTTGGAGTGTGCTTGCCACCAAATAAATGTCCTGGAACCAAATGTATGGATGAAGCATGGTAAAAATCAGCCAGAGAAAGAACCGCAGGGCACCAAGACAATAGACAACAGTATAGGCTATAGAAATGTCCTCTCCAAGTTTTTTTTTCCAATAATTAATTTGAGATGAAAATATATTTTTCAAACGAAGCCTTGCCAAGACAGCAGTGACGAGATACAAAAACAAGTTCCATGTTCAAACAAACAGCAAGAAATACCTTTACTTTTGGTTATTGAAATACTTTCATTGATGCAAACCATTAGAAAATGAAGCATGCAAGGTGTTCAAAATGTTTGAATTGCAAGTAAGCATGTTTTTATTTTTAGACCATTACCTCTAATTTATTCAATTGCAAAAAGAATATCACCCTTCAAAGGTACAAATGTCTCTTTAGTATCTGTGTTTGATAATATACAGTGAGTCCACAGAGCATGATACCTAAGACCTAATACCCTGCTTAGCAAGACGGCATTCTTGATATTTTGACCATTCACACCGGATTGCTCAGGTCCGAAAGAACCCCACTTGTGTGTTATTTAAGTATGTGTATATTGTTGTTCATGCTCTTTGCTACATGTCACCTTTACAATTACAAAATCAGTCATCTGCACATGTGCGGGTACTATGTGCAGGAAATTCGGCAAGCTAATAGAGTGCACGTTGCCATTTCAGTGTTTCCCCTGCCCAACCCTCCTATAGTTCATTGCAAAGCCATTGTCCATAATGTCTACAAGATAGAGAGGTGGTGGGCATTGTATTAAAATGCCAAATTGGAGGCACAGTTTTGCCATGCCTGGCACAATAAAAAACACTGGTTGGATTTAAAACCATACAAAAACAAGGCAACCTTTTTGGCATTGATTACTACCACAATACACATAAGCAACAACATTAGATGCAATGAATTTTCCCTTTAAGTCACACCTATGCATTCATATAAGATACTTAACCCTTTAGTGTTCCAGCATAATACTCAAAATACATGATTTAAGAGCTGTCCATTTTCAAATGGTCTGCCCTGGATGCCAATAAATAAATGGGCACACAAACATGAAACCGGAGTACATCGGGGGTCAATCGTGGATTGAATGTCGTCGATAGATGGGGAATATGATATACAGGACCAGGTGCCTTTCTCGCCGGTCCCAAGGCCCTCCAGCAGCCTGCTTTATTGGGTTATAACAGCCGTGTCGGAATCGGGCCACGAAGCCGAGCTTTACAGAGCACGCAGCCAGACCCGACAAAGAAAATGACGGACAGATGGAAACTGGACTGGTGGGCGAGCACGAACAGGGCAGCAGCAATGCAGAGGACAGATGGAAACTGGACTGGTGGGCGCGCACGAACAGGGCGGCCGCAAAGCAGAACTTAGGAGAGGGTAAATGGTTCCTTTCTCTCTGTGTTAGCAAAGAATGCTTTTATGGCAAATGCAATAACAATAGTAACTCTGTCGTGGACGTAGCGGCCGTCCAGTGCTTTACGACGTAGCCCTGAGTCCCAGATGCAGGAGGATCGCTGCATCTCTGTGGCAACGGTGACCCTCCAAAGTCTCCCCCGCAACCCGAGTCTCCCTCCAGATTTATGGGTGTTTTCAGCTTGTTACAGCAGATTTATCTTTACAATAAAAAAGATCTGCAATCTGCAGAAGCCATTAGTTTACAAAAGAAACCCTGAACTTTACGCATTCACTTCGCTTTCAGTCAAAGCATAGATTTAAAAAAAAAAAATTTATATATCAAAATTACTTCGAAGGGTTTACAGTTTAAAGAAAATAATTAACCAGATTGTTAATGATTTCTGAGTCACTAACTGTTGCATTGCATTCGACTTGCATTAGACTGCTTTTTCACAGCAATTATAAAGTTAGGCTATTCTGCATTTTGAGAGTGTATTTACCTCGGATGGTTTATGGGAAATTATAGGATGACTGCGTAGGCATAGGTGGGCCAGGGTGGGCCAGAGCCACCTAAATAGTATCGTGGCCTACCCATTTACCTTAGCTGAACCACCACACCCAATTGTGAATGCCCACCTAGGGAGTTCTCGCCCACCTAGTTACGTATATGCAAGCCCAAAGATATTAATATTTCTTGCTATGCTGCTGTTATAAGGTAAAACAAGAATAGTGCAAAAACAAACACATCTGCAGGTAGGTAACAAAAATGGAAACAATTTGATAAATGAGTAACAGCAAGTATATGCAAATCAAAGGTTACCACACAGGTGTGGCTCATCCATTAATTCAGCAAATAACAACCCAGCATGTGATATGATTATTATTATTATTATTGTTATTATTAATCTGTACTGGGCCGTAGTGCCTTACATGCACCATGTCTTCTTGGTTTCCTTAATTTCCACATGGATACCCTAAAATGAAATTTCAGCAGAAAATGACAAATGGTCAAAAAAATAAACAGAATTCCCACCAATATAATATAAAGTAGTATGAGGAAGTTAGTGCACTTCAAAAAACACGAAAACAGTCAGTCAACTTATTAGTCAAATTAAAGCTAATACATGCACACGGTGTAATGACACGTGCACACAGTCATAATAATAATAGATTTTCTTTGTCGAGCACCTTCATTACATATCGAGGTGCTTTTCATCGGGCAAAAGAACAGTGTAACAATTCAAATCTTACACATAGGTCATGTGTAAAGGTTCTTGACAGGCCAGGTTGCCTGTAATTATGGTTATTATGGCTATAAAAGGAGACATCAGTGACTGTCAATGGGTAGCAATTGTTGGGACATATTTTGTGGAAGCTTCAGTGACCAGAATAGCTCAACTTCCTGTTTCACAAGCAGCAGCGTCTCGGGTGATTCCTGCATAAACTTCAAAAGCAAAAACATCATCCGCAGAGCAACAGTGGGAAGAAGCACCCACACAGGACCTTTTATTCCCCTGCAGTTATTCAAAGTTATTCAAAGTGGACTGTAAATTCCAACCTGGGCTGTCAACTGTGGTGATCCAATACCCTGTTAAATGACATTTTCCATCTTGAGTTTCCTTATTTTTTTGTTCACTACTTGTATTTTTCTAGCTGGCATGTATGGAAACTAGATTGAAACTGTATTATGTCATGGTCAAAGAAAGAAATGACATTGTTCCAGTGGGTATGGGACTCTTCTGTTGATGAAGAGCTAGCTCTCAACCCTGGACATCAACACTACGTGAACTACCGTCAAAGAACTTGACCTGTGCAGAAATAGAACGCTTGTGAGTCGTTATACAGTGTCAGTTGAGCTGTTTACAACTTAACGTCCATTCATTTCAAGGTATTTAAAATGAGCCTGGGGCTCGACTTTGCAGGACATCAGCAGCAAGTTCAAGATATTTGTAAATAAATACAGTAGGTATTTGACCATGAGATTTATAGCTGATATCATACTATGCCAAATGGCAATATTTCTATGGTGAATAACCTTCATAGTATGTTCACATTTTATGACTACTTTTATATTTTGGGTCAAATTGACCTCAAAAGTTTAAACTGAGACAAAACTATTGTAATACATTTTTTTTGACACTTTCTGTCTCACCTTTTGTCTGTCTCCCAATTGACTCTCCTTTCTCCCTAAACCTAAATCTGTGATCAACCATCTCATTTTAGAGCCTGAGGTAAGTGAAGTTTGTGAAGTTTAAAACCTGTGAAACTTCCACATGTGAAAGTGCCACTAGAATTACCCACAGAACATGGTACAGGACCTTTTGACAATATAGCATTATGTTTATTGTGTGTTTACTTTTTAATCCCAACAAATCCAAAAAATAATATATTGTCAAGAGGAAAAAATAAGCTTACCTGGTTTTTAAGAGACATCAAACATTGGATCGGGTCAAATTGACCCGGAACTTAATATGAAGGTTACATTACAACTTAGTCAGCATTATAAAATATATCTCACAACCATGTAATATGACTTCCTTCAGGATATTACAAGTATTACTCAGATGCTTAAAAAGTAAAAAAAAAAAAATTCTGTCAATAAATCATTCACAACATATTGGAAATAATGTTATTCATATGTTCATGGGACTCATAACTTTCCACTAAAAGGTGATTCATTCTGTTTTGCTATTTTTTGCAACAGTTCCAATCAAACCAATCAAAAAAACAAGATAGATTATGAAAATAAAAATCATGACTATCAGTTTTTCCCATAGCTTTAGAAATTTGGCATACAAAAACAACACTTTTGTCTCTCTGCTGCAGTAACTCACTGTCAGCCTTAACTCCTACTTCAGTAAAATCTTCAGGTTTGACCAGCATAGATTGATGAGGTCATTCTGTATAATTGTATTTTTTTGCTTCAGAGAAGGGCACTAGCCATGACAGGGAGAGAGTGCCTTCGTGATGAGGAGTCAGATGAATGACACTGACAACCGTACAGTGATGTGTGTATGTGCTTAGGAGGGGGGCAAAGGGGCGTGGGACAGTGAAAGAGGTGAGAGGGTGTCCCACATATTTAAGTGCAACATCTCCATTCTCCTCTGGTCACTCCTCCCCCAAATTTGGTATGGTCAAGGTTGCTGACCCACTGGGAGAGACAGATGAGTGTAAGTAGGCTTGACTGCTAAAAGTCACACACGCTGGCCATGCCCTAGAAGCAGGGATTAGGGTTTGATGCACTGCCCATTCCATACCATCCTGAACAAGGGGGGGGGGGGGGGGGGGGGGGGTTTTTTTTATTAAATATTCGCTTGTAAATAAGTCTACCAATGCCTTTGATCTGAAGAACAAAGTAGTCAGTGGCTAGAAAGATTAACAATGTTTTACAATTAACATAGAAAGGTCCAAATGAGATATTCTACAGAGAGGAAGTTTTTTTTTTCATTATTACATTTGTATGTTTCTGAGCAGGCATAATTACCCAACTTTCATAACTCACACTGTATATATTCATTTCTATAGCATAACTTAAGCTTCACTGAAACACCTCAGGTTGTATTGCATTCTTACATGTTGGGTCCGACCAAGCATTCAAGCAAAGTGCCTGCTGGTTACAAGTTAGGGCCTTACAGGGTATTCAGCAGGTTATGCTCCAACACTGTTGAAATTTCTTTAGAATTCTGTCATAAATTCTGTCTGCGGGACATTTTTGTTTAAGAAGGAAATGTATAGTTCCCTTGTTGGCAGATAATGTACACCACAGTTTGATTGTGTTTTTTTTTTTTTACACAATGCTGCTATCCTGCTTGTGCTTTGTTTCTTTTTTCATCACCTTTTTTAAAATTAAATAAATTATTTAATGATGCATTTCAAATTCCTTTCCAGTCCTGGAATACAAAGAGGACAAAAGTAGGGATGACATTCGGCCAGCAGTCATTACACAATTGACCCTCGCCGAATATTACAAGCATTTACAACATGCGCCAGCAGCAGGTGGGGAGAATGGATGCGCGGGGTGGGGAAGGCAGAAGGCACAGAGGGAGACGAGCGGGACACTGATAGTATTCTGTGACCTGGTCCCTACAACTATAGCGGCTCCCACTCTGCCACCACCTTTTCATTTTTTAAACTTACCGGCAGGATATTCACCGTGCTGAGGGACCTGGGAAATGGGAGTGATCAGCGCTTTCAGGCGTTCCGCGGTTCCAAGAGCCACCGGGGAGCATGACGCTCGAGAAAAAATATTGCTCTGCCAAAATCTCAGCGTTGCTTCTAACTAGAAGCATATGAGAGACGCCAGGCTTTTTGGCAGCCTATCGGAACAGCGCAGGTTTTTATTTTATGTGTGCATAAGCTGCATATCTGAGCAAAGGACATAGTTGCACTGACCCATGTTATCCTTGTAAAACTTTGGCTTTGCATTTTTTGTTTCCTTGGGAAACTGTTAGCTTCGAGTTGAGGTGCTGGGCTTTTTTGCATCTGATGCAAATCAAAGTAAACAAATATGCAGGTGGATAAAAACCAACAAGGGTATTCTGACATTGCTAGGCTGGAAGAGTAATAATGGATAAAGGAATGTACAGCTAATCTGTATGGCTATAAGATTTATTTTAATTATTGAATGAAAGTGGAGTGTGGATATTGTATGAACAACATAAGCAAACGTTACTGTTACTGGCATGCTATAAATGTCAGACCAACAATAAATGTTACTTTGTTAAGAAATATTACGTCTTATGATGAAATCCCTTCATTCCTAGCAATTACACTTTTTAAATGTATTTTTACTATAAAGAACTTGTTATGATTCATTAATGTGAGGCCCCGCACACCAAGCAATATTAGAATGTATGTCAAAGTAGGTGTCTATATCCAAAACAAAAGGCTAAATTGGATATTTTTTGCATCAATCAATGCGAATCCAGCATAAAATGGTATCATTGGTAGTAATTATGGATAGCCCAACAGGAAAGTAGTTCAGCCACCTTCAATGTGCACAATGCGATGCTGATGTCTTCTGCTGACCAAAAAAAAAGTTGAGCAGTAATGTATTGGTAGAGCAGCAGTTATTTACTGCAAGAGGTCAGTACTGTCTTCACACACTGATAACTGCCCATAAAATAAGGGAGACCTCTACATTAGCAGTTGCTTGGATTCAACATGCGCTGGACTTTTTTATGGCATGTTTGCTGGGATTCCAAGGTCATGGGTACTGTCATGTTAGTAAAGATCTGGGGAAGGGGGTTTGCAGACAGGCAAAAGGCCTGCCAAAATGTCCTTTCAAGGCTAGAGGTGGAGCGGTCACCTCCTGACCCCCGGCGGACACGGCAGTTGCCTAGCTGTGAAACCTTTTGGGCTAGAGTGATCGGCCATATGGGCACAGCCTCTGGCCAGCGCCCCACCATGGCAACCCTAGCAGGGTAAGAGCAGGAGTGAGAATTTACACACTCCCCGTGATCCGAAAAAACCCCACCCACACTGGCCCACTCTGAGCACATCCTGTTGCCTAGTTTTGCTTGTTTGTTTATTTGTTTTCACAGCACTGGGGCGGAGGGGGTCTTTGAGGTTGCTGGGTGGGACTGGACCTCCTCTGCAAAGATCTGGTGTCACAACGCGGTGTCAAGAGAAACAGAGATCAGGAAACAAAAGTCATGGCTACATTCCTTTCGACTGAGCGAGTGAAATTGTTCCTGGAGAACCACAATCCAGCAAGTTCTCTGGCTTTCTCCAAATGTGGAATACCAATTCCAAAGGCCCATTTTGAAAAATATTTTGTTAAATTCAACACACATACATTACACTCACACACACACACACACACACACACACACACACACACACACACACACACAGAAAGACACACACACACTTTAATACTTTTATGTATGTCCTCATACAAAAGTAACATCAAAGACATAAATCTCAGGCTCATTAAGGGTATAGGTAACAGATCTCCAGATATGGCAGCTACATATAATTGCTGACATGGAGCAATATCTTGCCAACTGCTTTGCCCGCAAGTTTTGCATTCCAGCCAGTTGCAGACCCCTAAGCACTAGTCTGTGAATGTTACCAAGGCTACCAAATATAAAAACTAGAAACCTACATTTATAGCTGAGTTGTTCCAGAGCTGATACTTCATTATCTTTGTGAGGAAGGCTTCAAGACTGGAGTTAAAAGTACAGCCTACCTGCAAGACAGACACAGCTCTACTTTCCTCTTCAACAATAACAACATCTGGAGAATTAGCAGACACATTGTGAAATATAACAGTATCATTATTGCAAAGGTTGAACATGGTAGGAGTGCTTGTGCATTCTTACAGGATATGGATATAATGGTAATAGGTCCTTCACTAACAGTTCCACAATTCTATCGTGCTTTGCTATGTACAACCCTTTATATGCATAGCAGCCATTCCCAATATGTGATAAGGATTCAGTGACTTGTTCACACATACACACACACACACACACACACACACACACACATGCAAGGCTTATATTTGGGGAAAAACAGAGCAGACAGACATAACTTATCCATTAGATTTATTTTTCACTCTTTTTTAAAGAAATTATTGTGGGAAAATACAATTATTTTGAACAATAGGAGGTAGCTTTTTAAGTTGGAAGTGATAAAACATTAATGACCTTCCTACAATAAATACTACTAAAAATAATCTAAACAATCATAACTACTACTGCTACTAAGCACTGCTTCTACCGCTACTACTACTACTAATAATGAGTATTTATTATTATTATTATTATTATTATTATTATTATTATTATTATTATTATTATTAATGTGTAACATTCACCACTTATCAGCTGCAGCAGAGATGAATTAGCTGATTAAACAAGATTTTATTTATTTAAAAAAATTCATTTTTAAAAAGAATGTATTTACTTAAAAATCTATATTATCCCCCATCTTAGAAAGATGCTGCAAACGGATATGCATTTCCCAGATAAGCATGTTAGGGAATTTTCTATTGGAGACAGCTGACACTATAACTCTGATATAACAGGAGGGGCAGTAGTAGGATACGTTGATTCTCTTAGCCAATGAGAACACAGCACTGTGAAATATTAAATCTCCTTCTAAATGGGATTTATACTGATTTATTTATCTGGGATAACAAGAGTCGTAAAGCCATTTTTAAAGAATCATATTTTCCCTTCACCCCCCCCCCCCCTCCCTCCCAATTTCCCACTGGCTGTCAAGACTGCTGTTCGGATCAAGCTGCTGATATTGGTTAGGAGGCAGTGAAAAAGTTTCACAGGAGCTGTAAATCTAACCGGCAAATATTTTCTTTGATATTTTTGTTCAGCTTCATGCAGTCATGTTGCAGCCAGCAATCTTCTATAAATGTCCTGATGACTGGGAGGTGGAGACATTTCAGAATTGCACAAAAAAAATCCATGTCAAGATGCAGACTTTGTGGTGAGACGTGTGGCACAGTCTGTAGGGCGGCCAACCCTTGAGCCCTATGCAATGCCCCACTCCCCTCTCCCCTCTGCCCACTCCCCACCCCACTCCCCTTTCCCCACTCCCTTCTCCCCTATCCACTTCCCTGTCCCCTCTCCCCTCTCCCCACTCCTCTCCCTACTCCCCACTCTCCACTTTCCACTCCCCTGTCCCCTCTCCCCTTTGCCCACTCCCTTCTCCCCTCTCCTCTCCCCACTCCTCTCCCCACTCCCCTCTTCCCTCTCCCCTCTCCCCACTCCTCTCCCTACTCCCCACTCCCCTCTTTCCACTCCCCACTCCCCTGTCCCCTCTCCCCTTTGCCCACTCCCCTCTTCCCTCTCCCCACTCCTCTCCCCACTCCCCTCTCCCCTCTCCCCACTCCTCTTCCTACTCCCCACTCCCCTCTCCCTTGGTGCTTTCTCAGCTGGCCTGTACTCTATCTGTTATCCACTCTGCATTCTACCTGTCTGAAAAAAGCAAAAAGAAAACACAAAAAGTGTGTGGACTCTCCAGGTATCCATACAAAAACATACAGGATTCAGGCTTTGGGCACTTTTGGCTACAGCTAGACATTGTGCCTCATGCTGGCTTTGGTAATAGCTGAGATCCTCCTGTGGTCAAAATGGGTGATTTGCATAGTGTGATTTGCATAGAAGTTTGTAGCCAGCTTTCATGTAGACTGTTTTTTTTTTTAAATTGCGATGCCCATGTCGAAGCATAGGTCAGGTCTGTTGATGATACAGGACTGATTAACTTAATTCAGCCACGATTAACTCTGCAAGAGTATGGTGCTCCCAAAGCAAGATGGCAGTTTAAAAGGGCAAAGATAAACTGAGAGAAAATAAATGAATAACATGCAGACACAATGGTGTCTGTGGCAGCGGGACTCAGAACCAGTCATCCACTACTCATCCTTCTTAGGCCCAGCAGTATGGAAGGTTCTGGAAGAGGTTGTCAGGGATTACTGAGGTTCCCTCAGGATTTGGGGTTCACTCTAAGGACCACATGCAAACCCTGTTTGCACAGGCAATTGCACCCCTGCCAGGGCAGCAGTAACATGAAACACTTAACAGCAGCTTGACAAAGGTCATAAACAGTCCAAGGTGTTAAACGGGTGCTGGAAGGAGTGAGCCAGGAGAGGGGGGCGTGTCCTGGTTCACCGGTTGACCCCTGACCCTTCGCCCTGAGCAGGATGGTGTAGTAATAAATTGCCGGTCGTTAAGCGGCTGGACACCTCTTGGCACCCACTTCAAAAGGGCTCAGGAGTTCTGCCTGTTAGGTCTGGATTTAGCGTGGCGGACAGCGGGTTATGGCCCAATCGAGTTTTCATGCCTCCACATCTGGCTGGCAGCACCTTAGCTGAAATTGAGACTTTGTGTCTCTTGATGTTTTTCTGTGACATCTTTATTAAAGCTTGTACGCCTGTCCACACACACACTCCCTTGCTTTGCACCCCCGCTTTACAGTTTGGACAGCAGCCTACAGCCCCCCACATCCCCCCGCCGTCCAACTCAATCCATATTCAGAAAAAAGGCCTGGCACTTCCCGCTTGGGCACCCCCCACTGTCCCCGTCTCACGGCACCGGTTCTGGCGCCATGGCACAGCCTGCTGTGCGGCCCAAACAGGTGCCGAGGCAAACCCTTCATCTGTCCAACGCAAATAAATTATATGGGCGGCTGAGCCGGCCAGCACCACTGCCGTGTTAATCTGCCAAGGGCTTTGAAGCAAAGACAAAAGAATTATGTGTCGAAACCAGATAGAAAAAATTGAGAGGGAGGGGAAAAAACCCTCCTTTAGACCCAATTCAGCTACCATCCGCATGGGGTCCATCTGGGCAGCAGGCCACTGCTATCATTGAGGTCAAGTGAGCTGTTCAAGGCTTTAGTAGAGCCAATGTTAAAAGGAATATCACAGGAATATCTGGAAGGAGGCGTTCACTTGTGAACAATTGCTTGTGGTAGGAGTAGAATTTTGAACTAATATCAGTCACTCATAATGCCAAAATGAGGAGGGGTCATGTTCTGCTGTTCATTGTCATGTGTGCTCATAAAGCCATGGGCATTCCTGATGAATGGATCTTTGTACACAGCGACTTTCCAGACATGCGCCCATAAACACTATGAAAAGAAACAATGCACATAACAATATGAGTATGATAGCTGAACCATTGAATGTATTAATATGACTGGCACTGGAGAACAAACTGTCTCGCTCTGAGAACATCATCATTCAGAGAATCCGCCTCTTTCTCGCCACCTACCTACCCAGCTCTTAGTCCAGGTGCTGGTCAATTCCGAACTACTGAAACTCCCTCCTCAGGGGTCTCCCTGCCTCTGCATAAGACCTCTCCAGCTTATCTCGAATGCTGCTGCTAATGTGATCTACAACCCCCACAGGCTCATCTATATCACTTCCCTTCTCATGTACCTCCACTGGCTGGCTACCTATAATGCCTTGCATCAACATCAACACTGTGGTTCTAAACCTATCGGGCAGCTAAAGGGACTTCTCCATTCTCATTCTATCTTTAAAAACCCTACATACATACCAGGCCTCTCCAATCTGCAAGCTCTGGTCAACTGGCACCTACCTGCTGCATGCCTGCATTTCCAGGACATGTCTCCCAGCCTTACCCATCCTCCAACAAAGACTGAAGACCCACCTCGACCCACCTCGTCAGACTGCACATCATTTGTATAGATTATTTATATAGTGGTTTTTGCCTTTTACCTTTGTTACATTAAACTATACACTTATTGATTATACATATATGGGCTTTGTGTGCCTTCTCGATGATATCATACTGTTGTATTTCTGAGACTAACACTCCATGTTCTCCATTCCGGTAAGTCTGGACAATAACATCTGCTAAGTAATTGTAATATGAAATTAATTTGAGTATGTTCTTAGTCATAAACTGTGTAATTCACAAATTCCATCCTAAACCCTATATACAACTTTATTACTTACCATTTAATATTATATATAATTGTTCAACATAAAACACAATGTTTTAATGGCGCAGACAAACACCATTCATAACATTATTTTCTCATGCGTAAACAGTTGAAAGCAGGAATAATCTAATCAAAAATCATAAAACAAATCAGACATTAGCAGCAGGTACCCGCTCTACCTCCTGAGCCACAGCCGCCCCAACATTTAAGTTAAGTTATATTGTATTGACCCCGTGATGTAATTTGTTCTCTGCATTTGACCCATGCTAACTACACTGCCTGGCCAAAAAAAAAGTTGCACACTCTAATATTTTGTTGGACCGCCTTTTGCTTTGATTACGGCGCCGCGCATTCATCATGGCCAGAGTTGCATACATTTTTGGCCGAGATCTTATATTGGCAACAGGAGAGTCAAACCACTCTGTAAAGTCTTCTCCAGCACATCCCAAAGACTTTCAATGGGGTTAAGGTCAAGACATGGCCAATTCATATGTGAAAATTATTCTTTATGCTCTCTGAACCACTCTTTCACAATTTGAGCCCGATGATTCTTGGCATTGTCATCCTGGAATATGCCCATTGATGGGATAACCTGGTCATTCAGTACATTCAGGTACTCAGCTGACTTCATTATATTGCTGCATAACATTGCTGAGCCTAGACCTGACCAATTGAAGCAACCCCAGATCATAACACTGCCTCCAGAGGCTTTTGCAGTGGGCACTATGCATGACGGGAACTTCTTTTTTGGCCAGGCAGTGTACTTAGGAGCCATGTGCAGCCACAGTGCAGTGCCCGGTGACTAACTCCCGGAGGAATCCAATGTGAAAAGAATGTAACATGTCACCCCATGTTACATTCCGTACAGAATTAAAAGACAATGGGCAAAGCATACAACAGCAAAAACGATAAGGCCAAGACAATAGTAAAGCAAATATTAGTAACAATAGCACAGCGCATGCAGAACACGCAAAGCAACAGTAAATAAAACTTACACCCTATCGGAACTCATGTAGTAAAGCTAGCAAAGATATAGTTTAACTAGAAGAGGTTTAGGTAGTTTTGAAAAAGTCAAGGACAGGAATTTCTCAAAATGACCAGCAGTACATTCCACAACCGTGGAATGCTGCAAAAGGAGGCTCTGTCACTTTGGCCATGAGTTTGCAACGGGCCTGCTGGAGGGATACAGAGCTTGCCCAGAGGAGTGAGTGGGTGGGTATGAAGGGCTTAATCAGATCGTTGCTGATCACGAATTAGGGTCATGAAGTCTATGTGTCAGCAAATAATGCAACACGTGTGGGGGAGGTGTGTCAGAATACGAGCAGCACAATTGTGCACATAGTGTACTGGAGCTCATTTCACTGGGCTTCACAGGTAAAACCAAACGATACTCCACTGGAATAATCTCTCCTGGATGGGATGAGTGCATGTATTAGCCTTTCAGCATAAGTGGTCTAACTAAAAATATTGTGAAGGTGATAAAAGGAAACTAGTGATGTTCTTTATGTGAGTAGTGACTGATGATTATCCATGCCTGGGCAAGAGGAGAGACTATGATATTGTCAGTGGTGGAATTGCGTTATTGGCTGTTATGGATGGATGAAGGTGTGCCAACTAGAATAACTCAGACTTTGATCAGTTCATCTTGAGTAAATTGTTACGTGCTTTCATGTAGTTAGTTAGTAAGGGCTGTAGAGGTTGGGTGTCATGTTTGGCCATGTGGTAATGTAGATGTGGGTATCATCTGCATAGAAGTGATATCCCAGCACAAAGGTTCTGATCATGTGCCCAAGCGGCTGTATATAGAACAGGAGAGGCCCTAAGACAAAGCCCTGGGGAAAGGCATGACAAAACTGGTGCAGAGTGGGATTTACTGCTCCACATGAGAACAGTCATCCCTCATCCCTCTTGGAGCCAGTAGTTTGGAAGTTTCTGGAAGAACGGTCTGAGAGATAGGACTTGAACCAATTGAATGCGCTACCAGATAATTCTAACAACGTTTCCATATGGTCAAGTAAGATATTGTGACTGACCGTATCAACGGCATCCCTGAGGTCTAACAGTTTAAGGATGTTAATAGGGCTGACATAAGAAGATCATCCATAACTCTGAGCTGAGCACTTTCAGTGCTGTGCCCAGCTATGAAACCAAATTGAAATGGTTCTAGGTTATGTAAAGAGAGATGTTATGTTAAGAGATGTTAACCCTTCTGTTATGTGTACTTATTATCCCCAGTGAAACTTTTAGCCTGGGTCAAATATACCTAGGATATTATTTGGATAGATAAGAAAAATGGCCTTTATCTGAATTTCAATCACACGGTTGCCATTCACCACCACATGTTCACGTTTATCAATGCAAGTGTAATTTTCTTGTGATAAAATTGTGATTTATATAAATATCACTATAATTTAGGCATGGGGGGCATAAATCATGTTTTAAAAAACATAAAACAAACACAGACAATGAACAACAAACAGAAACACAAAGCAAGAACACTGGTTTCGTCACTGGTTATGAAATGCATCTCTCAATAGTGTGATTCCTGTTTTACTAAAAAGTTTAAAATGGGTAAATTTTACCCAAACCAAACACGTGTTAAAAAGGTTGTGGAAAGAGTGTCAAGAATACAGGTTGTAGGCCTCATTTTACATGTCAGTTTAGATATGAACTCCACAGTGAGTGAGGTTAAACTGGAGAGGACAATGATAGGAAAACTGAGGGAAACTCTACCGAGTCAGTGGGAGGGAGAATAGCAGATAATGTTATTAATACTCTCTCTTCTTACTGAGATAGTTTAATGATAGCTTTTGTAACATTGCTCAGTGGAAGAGGAAGCAAGGTGTGTTTGTGAATTGTGGTAAAAGGAATGTTTATTGTGGTTAAATAAACTTTTATGATTTTGAATAATGAATGACCTAAGAATAGTATTATGATAAGCTTTGCGATCTAACTGATACTGATACATTTGTGTGTGAACAGTGAGTGCAGATGTTACCTCTCAGATGTAGATGTAGTCGGCCCTTAGCTTTAAGCCTATGTAATTCATTTGTGAATGACGGAGATGACTTGGTAAAGGAGACAGCATGTTCTTTCATTGGGTCAACATGATCTAATACAGATGTAAGCATACTGTTGTAGTGCTCAGCAGAATTAGTAACAGGGAAATCAGAAAAAGGATGATAAAGTAGGACAGGGTCTATGTTTTTAATATTCCTGTACGTAATAGTACATTTAATGGAGAGCGAGCCAATGGACCCTTTAAATCGAAGGTGCCGAGTTTATGGTCAGAGATATCCATAACTGTACCTTCAAAGTCAGCGATGTCAGCACCATTAGTTTAAACCAAATCAATGTGTGGCCTTTATTATAAGTTTTATTTTTACAAATTTAAAGTTCTGGGTCAGGTTGAAACAATCCAGAAGATCAGAGAAGCCCACTGTATAACTACAGCCAGGATTGTCTGTGTGAAGTTTGATATCTCCAGTCTGGCCCATAGCTGAGCAGGTGTGAACAGTTCAGTAAGTTCAGAAATGAACACAGGGTAGAATTTTTATGGAGAATAAATAAGCACAATTAGGACTGGAGAAGCACAGTCATAGATGACAAAAAAGGACTACAAAAAAAGAAATGTATTTATTTAAATGAACTCCAAAATAATATTAAAAGTGAAAGAAAAATCTCTCATTTCAAGGTTTATGACTTAATTTATAAACTTTTAAAAAACAAGTTGAAGAAATATTATGAAATATGAAGTCCAGACGGGGCTTAATGGGTACCCAGTCGGAGTGTAACAAAAATCGTTATGTTTGTATTGATTCAATGGTTCTGTACATTTTCGGTACGACAGATAAAATGAAATGCTAAATATTAAATTGCTTTTCATTTATTAAAATGTAACAGTGGTTAAATGGGCATAATTATTTTCTGATTAGATGCCCGAGCTACTATTTTGGTTACACAGTGGCGCAAGTGAGGGAACAGAGTGGCACGCCGCCTCTTACATTTTTTGGGGAGGACCCTGACTAAATGAAGGTTACCTTCCATGGTTCAGATTAATCTTATGGAATGTATTAAGCCATACTGACATACTAGACATACTGTATGTGTGTGTCCCTTGGTATGTCATAATAATGTCAGGAATTAACAATGTTTTGTGACAATGTTGACTGGATTCAGTGTCTACATGGCCCATGTATCAGGCTAACCCCAGTGGCGGCTGCTGAGCTGAAAATTGACAGGGTGGAAAAATTCCCCCTAAACTGACTATTGGTCTAGACCAGGGGTGGGCAACTCCAGGCCTCGCGGGCCGGTGTGTATGCAGGTTTTTGCTGCCGCCAGTTAACAATTATTGAATTAGCCCAATTGTTTACATGATCTGATATTTTAATCTACATATCCGCGATATGAACAGCAGCTGATGAATGTTCTTGTGCCGGTATGCGTGTATTGTAGTGTTTTATCGTTCTGTAATTTACGAGTGAATCGGTGATTGTGTGTATGACTAATTAGCTGATTGAGCCGTGGTAACTGGTGGCAGTAAAAACATGCATACACACCGGCCCGCGAGGCCTGGAATTGCCCACCCCTGGTCTAGACCCATTTTCAATAATTTCCCTTTATTAACAATACAGTGATTAATTGACAAGATACTCAGTACCATCAGATATAGCCAATTCTACTCAATTAAGCTGCTAGGCGACCAATACAATTATTTTTAATTGCATCGCAAAATTGTGCATTTTATTTACATTATTTAAAACTGTGGACGCTTCATTTGTGACAATTTAATTTTGTTGAGAATATTCATATCAAAGATCTGCAATCAGCAGATTTTGTCATTTAAACGAAGTACAGGTTTTGTTAGATAGCGTTTATTGCAGGTTGTGCTGAAAGCTACAACGATAGTTAACAGAGTGGTGTATCTTTTTATCTATTTTGTTAGCCTAAGTATGCTTATACAACTGATTTTTATAAATGGAATTTATCGTTTAATCTCCCTAACATGATGTGAAGAATGGAGCTGTGTGTTTTTCCTGCCAATGGATTATTCCGATTTTTGGCACACTTAACCAAGGAAAATGTATGGAAACAGGTTGAAACCAATTATCAGTATAAAGGGAAGTTTTCCTTCTATTTTCCCATCTTTGTTTATTGTGAGTGTCAAACTCTCTGACCTATTCCTGTTCCTCCCTCACAAAATATTTATTTCTCTGAATTATTTTTGTTTTATTTTAAAGTGAGATAATTCATTTAAACCACCAGCCACAACATTTTTACAGTGCCCATAAAAGCACGTTCTTCTACTTTATCACAATTCATTCTAACCTTTACAACTTAATCTACATACAATTAATACCAAGAGGGATGAAAATTGCCCACTGAATTAGCAGACTTATGAACTAGGGGTGCATACGAACCGGAATAACGTGTTTGGTTGTTTGGTAATGGACAGATAAAGTCATTGTTTTTATTTCTGAAGTTTACCGTAGACATTTGTAAGATGTTCAGCAGATGAGATTAGTGAAAAAAGCATTAAACAGAAAATTGCCCCCAAGGATACACACATTGTAATGTGTTTCTCGACACATTGACAGATGCATTGATTCAATAACAGTGCAAGACAAACAGATACACCCCCCCTGCCCTGCTATATACGTATAATTTTGTTGATTGAACAGATACAGATCTGCACACTATAACCACACATCGAATACTAGCAGCAAGTAAGACATAACTATATACAAGAATACAAGACAAAATGACCCCTGACTACACATGTGTGACATTGACACAGGCTAATCTGCTGTGGATGACAAACACCAGGTGGCTCCCTGACCTGAAATGTCTGACAGGCAGCAAAAATGCCCTATATGGTAGGACAGGGGGCGGGGAGTTGGGTAGGGCTGGCATGACAGCAAAATATTCATGGGACATTGTCTTGCCACTCTAGTACTGATGGCCAAGTCATTCCCCTGGGAGGCAGGTGTCCATCATACATTCATCCACTCAGAGAGAATGAGAAGCAGAAAGTCTGAGATGAAAATCAACAACTTAAAAACTTGTTTACCCAATCTATATATTCGTTGTTGGCTGTGCACTGGTTTATTTTGTTTTCTAAACCAGCTGTATTACCCTGCAGTATTATGCACAGAATGTGATTTCTGTTCAGTGGTAGAACATTTGAGATTGAGAAGGAGAAAGGGAGATGAGAAAGGCAGATAATGGGAATAGGAAAAGAGAGAGAAAAAAAGAAGATGAGAAGAGAGGTACTACACACAGAAAGAATGGCAGTGAAGGTAATTGTCCCAGTGCATGGGGCCAGGCTTTCACAGTGAGGGTTTCCCCGTATCAGACTGAAAATGTCTCCAAACCAGCCATCTCCTATGGGTAAGCCTCAGCTCCAAGCAAACTGAGATGAGCCGCTGTTTTACCTACACGAGCATGAGGAACAATGTTTTCAATGGTGGGATTACTATGTATTGTTTGTCTTTGTTCCATTAGACAAACAGATCACTGTTCAAAAAAACCAACGCGTGAATGCGGAAAAATACAAGGATATTATCAAAGGTGGCCGATGCTTGCGTCTCTGCACACTTTCAAATCAACTGAAACGATAATCAGATCATTGAATGGGAACAATGTGCAGAAAATCACAGATGGGCTCAGACTGACCTGTGGTAGCTGCTCGATTTGAGTTGACATTTTTTAAATACCACTTCTTATTTTTCCTGATGACCCTTCCCTCTTTTCAATAGCTCACAGAGCACCAAAAAATCCACACTTAGTTGTATACGGCGTTGTATAAGCAAAGCTCTTTTCTCTGGGAGAAATACAACAAAATAAAAAAATGAAAATAACGCATTATTAAATCTTAAAAGAGCAGGGAAAGGGAGATAATAATTTAGAAATGTGCTCTCGGGTTGGGAGGAGGGTAAAGGGTCGACTTGCTAAAAATGAAATCTGTCGCTTTCCTGTCAAACAATTGTCTCTTTTCCTTTCTTTTCTCCATTCTCTCCTCAGAAACCATCTGACGGTTTTTTTCTCCTCCTCCCTCTATTTTTTGGGTGCAGGACAGGGGGAAATTGGTGTAATGAATTTAGGGCATCCATGCTTGCTGAGGCGAGCCCTTGTGGCTGCTCGCGGCCATTAATCTTCCGCACTCTGTCAAAGCAAAATGCGCGCACAATCGGCGGAGGGGGAGCTCAAATTGACTACCAATTACGTGCCTGTGAATAAAGCAGAGGGGGGATGGCAAGGTTCAGCGGCAACGCTTATTTTAACCCAGCAAATGTGCACGAGTGCAGCCCAGGGAGAGGAGGAGAGGAGAGAGATAGAGGGAGAGAAAGGGAGTGTGACAGGGACAAAAGAAAGAGGGTGAAAGTCTACATGTCTCGTCACCAATGTATGAAATTTGCTTCAGTTTTTATGTATCTTATGCATTGAGCCATTGAGGGATGAGTGGTGGGTTCACAGAAGGACTCCATAGGTTCTTCTCTTGTGTAAGCAGAATTATGTGATGGTACTTGCTTTCAAGGTCTTGTGGTTACACACTGTCTACGTATTCTTCAGCTATTATTCTCTCGAAAAGGACCAACCTTCCTTTCCCAAAGTGAAGCAACAGTCTTTCGACTTTCAAAACAGAAACAAGCTCAGGCTGTTTTTGCTTTGTTGTTCCATCAAGCGTCCTGACTGGCTGTCATAGCATTGAATTACCGAAAGGTCAAAGGTGAGGTCCATATGAAAAACTCATGCCTGCACAAGATACTTGTGCTTACACATGAGACCTTAAACTCGTGCATCATTATTGCTGAAATGATTCTGGGTTGACCACTTGTCCTTCCAGTATGACAGACACAAACTTTTTCCACCATGAAGCAGTAACAAGTGATTGGCTTAGATAACATATTATGTTTAATAATCATGACGTATGAGCGTCTAGCTTCTGAGCTGTTTAGTGTTCCTTTGAACTGTAACCCTGCCTCCAACTGCCAGCTGCCACTGAGCTGAGAAGTCAGTTGCTAACTTCTTTTTAATTTTTGTTAGCAGAATGTGTTATTTTTATTTTCCAGCTCTGCCCAGGTCACTGCCTCTCACATGAGGTGACCACACTATAAGCACAATTGGACAATGGCAGCCTAACTCTAACCACCCACCCCATGCTAATGTGCAGTACATTAAGTGGAACTTCTTATGTAAAGCATTTTGGAGTATATTTGGACTAAAACACTGCCTACTCTAGCATTTTCTTTTGATAGATGCTCATATCAGTTCATCATGACCACTTTTAAATGATTGAGCGCACTTTATAAAGGTTTCAGTTTGGTCAGTATAATTAATAATCAATGCTAAGGGCTTATAACAAGGAAGGACTAAGGCAGGACCTGATTTTGATTCATTTTTTTAAGGAAAGCGGGCAGTGTTTTTTGTTTTGTTTTATGCAGGCAGTAAAGTAGAGGTAAAACAGATCACAACTCAGAACATGCTATGACAGGGTTTGAATCCCTGTCTGCACAGGAGGACTCGTATACAGCTTGAGAGTTGGCCTCCCTATAGACTGTGCCACATATCTTGCCTGGATCTGATTTAAAAAAAAAAACATTTTCAAGTTGTAGTTTCCTTTTTATGAAAAAAATACAATAAAAATTAAAAGAGAGCAAACCATGTATTTAAAGAATGCTTACATTAGTAGAGTATAAAAAACTTTTGTAGAGTGCAGGAGGTATAAGCTACAGGCCAACTGAAAACCAAAACCGGAGCTATAAGCATTTTGTCCAAATAATTCTTCAGGCTGAATCCATATTTTGATTTATGTTTTGCTGTTTGACCACTCTTTATATGACTTTTCATGTTGGGAACTCATAATTGAAAGAGAATTTGCTCAGATGAAACATAGAAGTCCTCAGACTTAGATGCCAAAAACTGTTTCCACAATTGTATGGAATTTGATCACCGTGACTTACTTATATTTAATAATTTGTTTGAATAAGAGTCTGAATGACAGCAGCTAGAGCATGGCGCACAATGTCCCTGTCCCATTAATGAAAGAATCATGAACAGGCTCTGATGGCACTGACTAATATTCCACGCCAACCTGCTATGGGATTTCAGAAGAGGACTGGGTAGACTTTTGTGATTGGGCACGGAATGTGAGAGGTGTAAGGCCTTTAGTGCTGTGCGTGGCCCCAGATAAGGGCATAATAAGAATGTGTTGAAAATGTCTGATGAATGGAACCAGATATTGAACCAGCAGTTATTTGATTTATTTGGCATGGAATAAGACATTCAAGAGGTTGTGTGAAAAGAACCAGCTCTACAAAAGCGCTCTGCTCACACTCTCAGCTATGCCCATGAAAAACTTTGAAGCTTCTTGGAAATCGTTTAGTTTCCATCTTGCACTGTTGCTAAATGTATACATACTGATTGGGTAATAAGAGTAATACGATATGTTTCAAACTATTCAGGTCCTAATAATTAGCAACAATTTTGCAAAAGAATTTACAGAGACCAGTTGCTGGTGCACTTTGGATGTGTTGGCAACACTAACTTAGCACAACTTCCCAGTTAATTAATCCATAACACGAATAGGACTTGCACATGTGCAGGCAGGCTAGGAATACGATCTCGAGATCAGTCGGACATGATAATTAAGTTTGACATTCAAGCAATGAGATCTCAAACAAGAGCCTTTCATAATTGTACAACATTTATAATTCCTGGGCAAACATCTACAGCTGAAATAATACTCTTCTCACACGTTTGCGGTTAGCTTGCGTCCTCATTGTGGGTATTTTTCATCACCTTCATTAAAATCGGAGCGGAATAGTTAGGATGAATTATGAGGGTGTGCACCGTGCAAAATGTCTTTCATTGATTCAAATGTCATGTTGCTAACCCTTTTACATGACTTTCCTCAATTGCTGGATGAAGACAGCGTCAACTCTGTATGGCTGGCAGTGGGCAAAGTGACAGTGTTTTAAGCAGTGACTTAAGCCGACATTGAAAGGGTGATTAGCCAGTGGGTGACTGAAGCTTTTTGAGACAAGCACCAATGACGGTTCTCTAAGACAACAAATTTCCAAGTGCATTTTGAATTGAGACTTGTAAGTACAAGTTGATTTAATTCATGAAAATTCACACAGTTATGCTGGATTTATGGTTAGTACCTACATTCATTTGAAATTGTCAAGCAAAATTCATAGAATCTTTGCTGCTGAACTTCAGACTTAGAATTATAGCCTTTAACTTATGGCTTTAATTTAAATATATACAGATGCTATCTCACTACCATGAAATATTGTACAATAATTCAGCAGCAAAGAAAAGGATTATATCTGAATCAGAGATAGAGATGCTAGTATTTATCACAGTAGGGAACCTAGAGTGTGGGCAGGCTGCGATTTGAGGGCTAGAGTGCATTACATTATGTTTTTTTGCATTACATACTAAAATATGTAGGGATTGTTACACTGCAGTAGGCTTGGTACATGATAAAATGGGCTTGTGGATAGAGCTTGGTTACCTCTGGTCTGTAATTAATAGAAAGCTCATTGACTTACTTTGTGACAGCATGACAGGTAAAATTAAAATAAGTAAATGTAAATGTTTTATTTCAGCTGTATTAGTCAGACACAATTAAATAAAAATAAAAATAATAGTTTGATGCAAGAAATCTAAAATAATTCAAATTGAGATTAACTGTTTTCTCAGAGTCAGCTTGTGAAGATACAAAAGTTTGGTGATAAATTGGCTCTACCTGGAACCAATCCTTAGTTATTTTAATATAAATAAGGGTTGGTTACTACTACTAATACTCTTCAGTTAGCAAAAACCTAATTTAATTCAGTTCCACCTCTATAGGGTGTTCCATGAGTACATTACCCTGGTAAGGTAATTGGCAGCGACATGACAGAAATTAAACCAAACTGTGGGAGAAAGTCACATGGTAGCAGTCAGGGTCAAATGGAAGACACTACTTATTTTGAACCTGGTGGAAATCATGCACTAGGGTACAAGCGTGTTAGTATTGTACCCCTTTAAACTTTTAATGGGTAGCCTCAATGAAAAATAATGTGACACAAAAACAAAGTAGGCCAGTTGGATCTCATTGTCAGGTAAGAGGAGAGAGGGGTCAGTTGGGTGTGCAGTCAGGGTCAGGCAGAGGACAAGTATGACAGCAAAACAGTCATAATTTATCAGTTCATAATTTTTTTGTTGTAAAATTAAGTCGTTTCTGCATTTTTTACCTACACACAGAACAGCTGTTGCTGAATTGACAACAGTGTGTAAAAAAATGTAGGAAGAAGACTTGATAATTTGGCTTAGTTCACTGGGCCACATTCAAGGCCCAAGGGAAGAAAACTGAAAGAAGCCAAAGTGTTAATTCTGTGATTCGTCTGAAATTTGATCATACGTTATTGACCATGTGTGGGCGTGTGTGTGCGTGTATGTGCATGCGTTTTTGTGAGTACATGCATTGATGCATATGGTACCTGAGTGAGTGTGTGTGTATGTATGTATATGTTCATGAGTATATGTGTATGTGTCAATGCATATGGTACCAGAGTGTATGTGTGTGTGTGTGTGTGTGTACACAAGCCTAAAAACCAGGTAAAATCTTCAGTTATCATTTTCATCCCAGCAGCATTTTCTGCAAACTCAATATGTCCACCATTCCAGTCCTCACGTGTGGGTTCAGGCTGTTTTGTTTCAGATTATAAGGTGGACCTGTTCATTTAATAGAGGGATAGCATTATTGAATCACACAGTGGCCAGGCTGTGACTTTCACTTGAGTAGGATGAGTTATAGAGGTATAAGCTAGCTCATCTTCTTTTTTTGGGAAGGGGGGGGGGGGTTGTTTTCTTATGAGCTAGACCACACTGCCACCTATTGAGGCAGCACAATTTTGTAACAGCAGATTTCCATTACGTATAAATAACTTTGTTTTTTTGCTATACATATTTCCTGTGTTGCAGCCCGAAGAATGGGAGTTAATGAAAATCAATACGTCAAAGCCGTATTGAAATGAAAACAGCGCTTGTTCTCTCCGCAAACAGCGCATATTCGCTGGTGGTGCTCTATTGCAAATTTATATTGTGAAGCAACTTAAAGTTAATTAGATTTGATTTTTGCCAGATGAACAAGGTAAAGGCAGGACCCTTTTTTCTCCAGCTCATATTGAAATCCAAAGGGAGAAGCCCTTCACTCTCTGTGAATATAAACAAACAATCAATTGGGCTAAAGGTCAGGGCCCTGTGTTTTCCCAAGCCCATCAATTATGAAACTCATTTACTGCTGTTATTACACCATCACGGCTGTGGACGGGAGCCAGCATAAGTGCTACTACGGGATTAAATAAGGCAATTACCCTCAATACATCCTCCTGAGGTCAGAATGATGCAATCTTTCAACTCTTTAATTGGAAGATAAAGCGGTGTGAAGCTCAGGGCCAAAGTCCCGCTGCAGGCTCTATTCTGAAGGGGGGGGGGGCTTGTGGATGAGCTGGGCGGGGGCAAATCCCACAGGAGCATGTCAGAGCATCATTGGTTAGGCTACTGGGTGTACTATCGCCCTGACGAAGGCTCGTAGCCGAAACGCGTTGGCATTTTAAAGTGTTCTATAATAAATGTGTTTTTTACTTCTATTACTCTACAAGAGTGGCTGAAGATTATGTGTTCAGAAGCATGTCAGAGACAAGGGCTGTGCCTCAAACGGCATACTTCCACGCTCCGAGCACGTATCCATGTGAATCCAAACCGAAGTACGGTAGTTCAGGGTCTTCAGGGGTAAGATTCTACACGCACATTCAAGGCCCAAGCTGCTCATCCAGAGAAGATAATGGAGCTGAGAGACTGACCCTAAGAAACACACCAGCCTCTATCCCATTATTCCCATACATGTAGTGTATCTGGCCTGTGTGGCTGTGGGGTGATGGCCAAAATGAAGCATCCCCCTTGCTGCCGCCAAGATTGAACCTCTCGTGCCGCTACCTGGGCGTGTGTGTGTCTGTTTGTGTGTGTATAGCCCTTGTCACACAGGCAGCCTTACGCAGAAATGTTCCAGAACATTTACCATTTATTTACCACGTGAATGAGTGCCAGAGTCAGCATTCCTGAAAGGTTTCTTTGGCAATATGCAGGCTCAAAACCTAGTAACATTTACAGAACTGTTCCATTTTGATGATATTGTGATCAAAACCTTAACATTACCAGGTGAAACATGCAAAATTTCACTTGATTCACTAAGACATCCATCCATCTACGTAGAACTGACACCCATCCAAGTCTTAAAGTTACACAAAAGTTTCTAAAGTTCCCGTAGGTATACCTGCACATTAAAATGGGACGTTAGCGGTTATGACTCGCTTTTTCTTCGTATGCGAGTTACTTTAGCATCATCTTTTAACAAAATCACACCTCCTTGTCCGGACATATTCAGACAACAATTACTGGCACTGTTTTGTTTGAATGCTACCAAACTGGTATGATGCAGAATAGGCATTGGTTGTGTGAACAAGAGAAGCCAGAACAGTTAATGTGGCAATGTTCCATGTTCTACGCATAAAAGCAGCTTATGTGTGTGTGTGTGTGTGTGTGTGTGTGTGTGTGTGCGTGTGTGTGTGTGTGTTTGGGGGGGAAGTAGTATGAGAAAGGGAAGGGGAAATAAATCGTACATTAATCCCTTTAAGTGTGAACAGGCCCTTGTGGTTGTGGCCTGTGGGACTGGGGCAAAGACTGTCTGTATGAAGAAATTGGGAGGAGTGGGGGGAGGCGGAGCCCCTACAATGAGCTCGCCACGGTCCTGCTGGGCCCCGTCAGCTGGCCAGATGGCTGCAGCATCAACCCGACAATAGCAATCTAATTAGATGAACACTAGAAGCTGCAGGGGTGTGGTGGGGGTGTGCTGGCATGGAGAAAAGAGGAAGACGGTGTGAGAGGGGTGGGAGCGAGCTTGCACACAAAGCTCCCCTTCGAACCCCCCCCCCCTTGTGCTAATAAAAGGGACTATGACTTTATTACCCCTCATTACCACAAATTAGACCACTTGAGCCCTTGAATGGAAGTGACAAGTTGAATTAAGTGTTTGAAAACAAATCAATCCCTGCCCCGCCCCTACCGACCCACTCACATATTGCGTTAACATCTAGGGGGGTAGGGGTTCACTGTTTACAAAGGCCTAGCTACTAGTCTTTGGGGAGCTGGCTGATGCATTCAGTGCCTGGTACTCGGAAGAGTTGTCTGTATTCATCTTCTAGTGAGGAATTGGCAGATGTCTGAGGTTATGCTATTTTATACTCACGTGACTTCTAATCCTTATTTTTGTGAAAAAATATTATATATGTTACATTTCAGTAAGGCAAATATTGGTACTAGAATATGGATTTAGAGAATGGAATCGTGATGCATAACCTCAGTATGGGGTGAATTAAATTTGTGAGCATAATGGATACAAAAATGTAATGGAGATTGATTTGTAATCTAAAAATAAATAGTTCAAATTTAGCTCCAATGTGATCTTTTTTAACCTCTGCCTTCGACACTATTCAATTATAGCGAGAAAAACAAAAAGTAAAGTACTTTCATAATGGAGTGAAATCTATATTGTAGCCTGAAAATATATACATATCATTGGTACTGGGTGTAGGTCAAGACGGAGAACATTTAAAATCTTGTTAGTGTGAATGTTGAGCCACGGTGTATGTTATTTCACTTATATGCCAACACTACAACTGCGCACAGAGGAGGATTGTCAAGTTGATATAAAGTGAGACCTCAAATTGTAGTCAGCACAGTGCAGTTTGCAATGAAGTTGTCATAAATATCTGCACAGAAAAAACAGCGGTGAACTGACAGGATAATAATAAAGTCAAATAAAATACATAGGCTGGGATTCAATCAGCATGCGTCCCTAACTTTGACTAACAATTAAAAGCAAGATTTGTATTTTTTTTTACAAACAGTTTGGCGAGTTTAAAAATTACTCAACATAACTCACCAAACTGAGTTTGCGAAGAAAAGGTATAATAATTTAGTTTGCTTCCAAGTAAAAATTAAGAAAAAATGTTGATTGAATACATGCCATAGCCAGCATCACTGATAAAAGCATTGTGACAGTCAAGCGAAAAGCAAAGCAAGGTTATTACACTACGTCAAAGCCATAACAGAATGCATTGGGTTTAATTAGTTTAATTAGTGTAATTTCATCCCACAGCAGGGACGGGCCAGACCCCCTCCAGGCTCTACTACAGGAACCCATCCACCCCTCAGTAGTATTAGTTTGGGTATAGCGGTCACATTAGTGGGCTTGTAATGAGATGCTTAGAGGATCAAATCATTTGTGTGGTATTCCTTTTTAAATCAGAATTTGCCATGTGTAAATTGAACAGTTTTCATCCAAATGTAAGTCTCGGAACAGAAGAGTTTTTGCTTTTGGTCTGCAAGTCAGACCCAAGTCACATTAGCATAGCCAAGTACCTATTGTGCCTTGGTAATGCTGTTATTTGCCCTTATTGAAGCCTGTCATCAACTGCAAATTCTGATGGGGCAGTCATGAGAGTTATAATTTGGATTGTTCAGGACAAAAGGGGTCGTCCAATCAGCATGAAAACCAACCCCATAATTATAACACAACAGAACTACCGAGTTTGAACGATCATTTCTAGTCATTTGCAGCTCGCTAGCAGTATCATCAGTCTAATTTGCTTTAATTATCAAGCAAATTTTATTCATTCATTTGTCGTTATGGGTTTATTTGAGAGCATTTAAAAAGGGAACGAGTTAGCCACAAACAAATAAAGCATGTTAAAACCAAATAACTTCTTCAGTAACATCACCTTTTCATGCCTGATTCTGTTGCAAACTGATGTTGAGTTTAGGGGGCCCCGTAGCTATAATAATAATAATAATAATACCTTGTATTTATATAGCGCCTTTCTCGACACTCAAAGCGCTTTACAGTGATGAGGGGGAAACCTCACCACCACCACACCATGTGTAGCACCCACATGTGTTGCATGGGCGGCCATTTTGCGCCTCACCAATCACCACACCACAATCAGAGTGGAGAGAGGGAGAGAATGATTTTTTGAAAATTAAACTGGGGATGATTAGGTGGCAGAGGGAAGAGAGCAGGGCCCAGGAATTTGGGGGGGGGGGGGGGCCCCTTCTACTTATTATAAGTGGATGGGTCATGACCACACAAATGCAGTTAACGTCTAGGACCTTCTTTTACATCATCATCACGGCACATCCTCTCCAGCAGCCACCCATCACCATCACGGGCATGGGGCATTTTTTTTTTTTTTTGGGGAAGATTGCCCCACCCCCCAACCCCCCCACCACCCACCCTTTTTCCAGCAACTTAGTTTTTCCCAGGAGGTCTCCCTCCCCACCCAACCAAGCCCAAAGCTGCTTAGCTTCAGCAGGAGCAGAGAGAGCAGGAGAGCAGTATGCAGCTGGTGTTATGGCTGCTGTGTCTGTGTGGGGGTGTGTGTGTGTGTGTGTGTGTGTGTGTGTGTGTGTGTGTGTGTGGTGTGTGTGTGTGTGTGTGTGTGTGGTGTGTGTGTGGTGTGTGTGTGTGTGTGTGTGTGTGTGTGTGTGTGTGTGTGTGTGTGTGTGTGTGTGTGTGTGTGTGTGTGTGTGTGTGTGTGTGTGTGTGTGTGTGTGTGTGTGTGTGTGTGTGTGTGTGGGGGGTTATCTTAGATAACAAGTGATAAATAAAATAAGAAATTAGGCAGGGGTACTATTACTGTATTATTATTATTATTATTATTATTATTAGTAGTAGTAGTAGTAGTAGTAGTAGTAGTAGTAGTAGTAGTAGTAGTAGTAGTAGTAGTGCACTCAATTGTGAACCAACATAGCACTACATACAAATGCTATTTCTGCTGAAAAATGTTTCAATTCCTATTTGAGCCATGTTTTCCATATATCCATATAGACATGCTGTTTCACCTATTTTCAAGAGGAGACTCCAAAGAACAAATTAGTAAAATTTGTATGTTGATGGGATAAACAGTCTCCAAAGGCTTGAAAACCTATTAAAAATGGCAAGCCACAAGGGTCAAGAGCACAAATATTCAGCATGTAGAGATATATGAAAGGTACGATGATTTATGGTATGTTTTTGTTAGGCTCAAATATTTTAAATTAAATAACTGTATAGCACCACCATGTGGGCAGAACAGTGCAATGGTACATTGTGAGCTTTTGTGAGTTTGTGGAAGCAATACAGATGTTTTTATTATTATTATTATTATTATTATTATTATTATTATTACATTAACTACTTTTATGAAAACTTTAAACAGTAGCACCATAAAAAGCAAACATTCACAAGATTATACGCGTCTTTATTCTCCTGGTGAGAAATCTCCTTCTCCCTTTCCGGAGCAAAGTTAAAAACAGTTTATAGATTTATACATATCCTTGCTTGCCGTTGTTGATGTTCCAGTCACCAATTATAATTCAGTATATTGGCCACAATGCTGTTTTCAGATGTCTTTATTAGGCTAGATCAGTTACAAGTTGGCCTCAAAACCAATGCAATAACTCTTTAATTATGTGCTGACTTACATCCAGGTCTGCTACTGCATGTAAAAATACTAGGGCTGTAAATTTGAGTTAGCAAGATTACGTTAGAAGATGCTTTGTGCTGTGGAACAACATAATTACATTGCAAGGTGGAAAATGTCTGTTGTACTCATGAACTTTAATTGCTTTAGTCAATAAATGCATGCCTGTTCAAAATGACAATATGTAAAGTCATAGACAGGCACAACTGCAATTCACGTATCTAGCTAGACAGGGTGGGTATTCATACATTTGAAAAATGTCTGTTCTCTCATTGTTCAGAAAACATTTACATTTTAGGCATTTAGCTTAAGCTCTTAACGTTATTTAGAGCAACTTACAATTAGTGCAGAAAGAAATGCATTCCCTCTCAGAAATAATGGTATTTATAAACATTTATAAACATTTTTAGATTTTATTTATTTTCAAATGCATCCATTTTTGTTATTTAAGAAACACATTTCCCAAATGTACCCTGAAAGTACAATAATGTTCTGAGTACTAATAAGTACCTTTTCAAGCAAAAAGGTAGAGATTAATTATGTATTGCTGGCTAGGGGTACAATTGTATGTACCTAGGGTATAGGGTACCACCCCAGTGACAAAATCGTACCATTTTTTTCTGAGAGTGTAGCAATTAATGAGTGTAATCAGGCCATAATAAACCTGCTATACAGTACATACTGTCTGGATGGATGGAAACACCAGGTGCAATTAATCTGATACAAAGATCATTTTTAGTTTAGTTTTTTCATAAAATATCACAAGTTGGACACCCAGTTCACCTACACATTCACCTTGACTGTTCATAACGGTGCCACCTTGTGGTAAAAGTTGTGTAATAGGAAACCCAATATTGATATTTTTGGCTGTTTTTTCACGACACTAAACAAATTAGTTGATTATTTTACTTTTTTATCTTTACAATTAATTGCTCATATTCTGTTACTATGTAAGTAACATTTTAGATGAGATTAGAAAACTTTATTGTCCTCAATGAGGCAATTTGGGTCACAGCACAATAAAAACATGAACATAAGACAATTAATAGAGCCATTTTATGCTGATTTACCATACAGTGTTTGTACAATTTTGCCATTAGTAAATGCTTTTGAGAATATGGAATTTGCATTGGAACAAAAACAACATTTTTAGATTTTATTTATTTTCAAATGCATCCATTTTTTTTGTGGAATGAGATAATCATGACCAAAACATAATATACGTTAAATTATTTTCTAAATCCTCATTTGTGAGAATTATATGTAAACGTGATTCATTTATGTATTTATTTTCACATGGTCTCTTGCCTTGAGAACAAATGAGCACTGAGTAATTTAACATTATCTGGTTGAGTATCTGCATTCAAACAATATGTTGCCTCATTCCAGACAATGGGTTATTACAACAAATGAACCAACAAATGGATATGAGCTGCTCCAAATGTCCTTTCGCCAAACTTAATGAACCTCAGAATTGCTTCTTCGCCGAAATGATTACTTGCTCCGTGTCCAAGCTTGTGCAAGACTGCCATCTTGTGGAAATGCAAGAATAGAGCAGTTCAAGAATGCAGTTCAAATGAGAATGTTAGACAAATGCAAACATAGCAAATTGACAAAAGAATAACCACCATACATTTCAATCCTTGTGCTTTCTTATTGTTTAGATAGTCTATTTACAATTTTTCTTTTTAGCTTGGAAAGCCCAGGCATGATTGTGTTGGCCAGTACCCTCACTGCAACAACCTCCAACAATTCAGATGGTTGCACAATGGCATGCTGATCTTCCATGCAACCAAATGTTGCTTCTTGTCACCTCACAATGTACTGCATTGCTACTGTGCAGTGTCATGTTAAGAAGCGTTTAGCAGGGTTTGTGGGGGTGACTGACACCTTCCCTCCTCAGGTTTTACTACAGCCAGTCATGCACCCTTAGTGCAAGACACCCTGCCACAGTTGGCACTGGCACAGGCGGGGTTCAGTCCAGAAAAAAACTAGAAAACTAGTCCTTAGAAAACTAAACTGGATACCTTACTTGGGGGCCTCACCCCTTTAAACCATTTGATCTCACGGGTGCTGAAAGGACATAATAGCAAGGACATTGAAAAAGAACCAGTGCACCTCATCTGTTGTTATTGAATAAGTCTTTGGAATATACTGCTACATGGAAAAGATTAAAAATGGGTTTGAAATCCATTGTTAATTGTTTACATTTTAATATGAAGATTTAGTCTAACTGATCTTGATCATGATATAATAGAGGATGAATATGCGTGTGCACTTGTGTGTCGGAGTGCACTCCTTTCAAGAAGCTAAACAAATGGGGCACAATAGGTGATTAACTTCTAGTAGTTTGAATGCTTAACTATCTCAGGATAGAGCATAAGGTTAGTAGCTACAGGGTGGTATAGGTATCAACTTGAGTGCCCATGGGAGAAGCACAGTGTAATGGTTTCAGTAGCGGTGAATCAAATGCGATGGGAAGGGGAATCAGAACAAGTCACCCACAAAGATGAGGACCACTAAGGGAGCATAAACCTCTAATGGATAGAAAAGAAAAAGTAAAAATCCTAGTAGCTAACCAGCCAAATAATAATCAACCCAGGAAAATAGGGCGAACTCGAAAACACAAGTGAGAGCACAAAACAAGTCTCCCTAGCACAATACTAAAGCTTAAATGGAAAAACCGGAAAGAAAAGAAACACCTTCGGCACGTAACTGTAATAGATTTTAGTGGCGGATAATCAAACGTGAAGGTAGGGGGATCCGAAACAAGTCAGTCATGCAGTGAGGACCAATAAAGGGAATAACAAAATAAATACAAAGAAAGAAAAGACAGGAAACTAATTCCTTGTGGCTAAACAGCCAAACAAAAATCAACCCACTAAAATAGGGCGAACTCAAATAACGAGTGAAACACAAACTAATTCTTCTGAGCTCAATACTGGAGCCAAAACGGGAAAACTAGCAAAGAAAAGAACACCTTCGGCACATAAGTTCGGACGGCCGGAAGAGTGTAAAACAAACTAAACAAACAAAGAAAACTGTCTCAGAGAGAACAGCAAAAAATAAAAGAAATAGCACAGAACGCTAGCAGGCGGAATAATACCTATACCTGAACTAAAAGCTAATAGCAAGTCCCTCGTGAACATAAACAGCATTTAATATCACAAGATCGCTAGTACCTGGCTCTGGCTCAATGCAATGTTGAATGACAAAAAAGCACTGAGGAAGTGGAAGTGAGGAACTTAAATACCCCGCAGGTAGAAGCACAGGTGAAAACAATGATGAGGAAAAGCAAACCCCGGAACGCAATGTGAAAAAAATCTGATAGATTCTCAATGGGGAAATAAAGACGAGAACCGCAATGGAAAAAAAAATTTAAACCCACAAACCATGACAGTAACACTAAAACGGCCGGTAAAAAAACAAACAAAGGAGACTGTCTCAGTGAGAACAGAACGGAGTAAATCGAACAGTATAGCTTCACCGAGAAATATTCTTTTACGTAAATCCTAATACTAAGAAGCAAGTTCCTTGTGAACATAAAACAAAGCTTTAATATCACAAGGTCCCTTGTACCTAGCTATACCTGGCTCCAATGTAAGTCGGAATGACAAAGAAGCACCGGGGAAGTGGAAGTGAGAAGTTTAAATAACCCGCAGGCAGTAGCACAGGTGAAACGAATAATAGGCGAAGTGAAGCAAAACCCAGGAATGGAACGTGGAAAAAATCCGATAGATTCTCAACCGGAGAAAAAGGACGAGAACCGCAATGGAAAAGAAAAAAATAACCCTCGGACCATGACACGCAGTGTGGTAATAAAAGGTAACGTGGGCTGTGGAACCTTGTGGGCCTGCTGTGGGAAATTCCTTTAAAATTTTATTTGTATGGTTTATTTTGCAAGCTAACAGTGTAAACTGCTGTTTGCAATTTGAAGGAGTCAGTCATGCATCAATTTGTGTAACATTATTTGTAGTGTGGTTGCGGTGACGTGTATGTTTGCGTAGCCAAAACACAGCTGGCAGCAGCATACGCACAGCCGACTATTGCAAAGGTAGGCAATTATGATTGACTGTTGCCAATTCAGCCAAAACCACTTATGTCTTATTTTACAAGATCCAGCAGGGCCATTGCTAAAATGATAGCCACTGTTTTCTCACACTATTTATTCCCCCTAAGTTTGGTTTTGGTTGCAACTTAGGCTACATGTTAAAACCCAAATTTTGCCCTTCAATATATCAGTCGTTTTATTTAGCCGTTTTTTTTTTGTTTTTATAAGTGTGTATATTTGTGTTGTTTGTTTCCAATATAAATAAAAGCATCAGAAATATGCATTTCATACATATTTTATACAGGTCAAGTAAGGCTACAGAGTCAAAGAGGACTATGGTTTAGATGAGATGCTAGCTTACTGAGATGACAACTGTTGCAACTTACAATAATTCACTATAACAGCAATAATGATTCACCTCAGGAAAGTTGTAGTGGGCTATTTGAATGCTTCATTGAACACAGGTCATTGATTTTAGACACGTGTTTCTTTATCCCTTGCTGCAAATTTACTGCAGTATTATTTTACTGCATGGTATTATTGTTGTATCTGAACAGAAAGTGCAAGTGCAGTGTTAGAATCTATACAATTAAAAAAATGTAAGCTCAATTCATTATTTAACCCAAGGGCTTGTTTATTTTTTTGATTAGACTTGTTACTAACTTGTAGCACAATTTTCATAGAACTATTGTCTATAGAAAAACATGGCAGTCAAAGTTAAAAAACATTTTTTAATGGCTGATGTAGTATGACATTACGTGCCTTGTAATTGGCTGTGAACAGATGCGGTTTATGGGAAAGCAAAAATGGACCACCGTGGCCATCACTGAAATGTTGTGAAGTCACGTCACACCCCATTTTGGGGTAAGGCATTCAAACTTGGTCCACACACTTATGTCTGCAGAAATCATTTTCTAACAGGTAAAATAATCTTGCACAATATAGATAATGATAACTACACAAAGCTTTTTCAGCATGACTGAATAAACTAAAACCAGTAGAAATACTCTTAAGACAATACTATATGACTCAATGACAATTAATGTCCTTAATAATATAAATACAGACCCCATCACTGTTCCACAAAGTACTCCGCAGACTAGATGATGTCACATCACGAGGATAAAATGCATATATGCATTTTTCTGATCAATAAAATGTCAATATATTTTATATCAATGCTGTAATGCAGCAATACTTTGACAACTTATTCCTGGAACCCACTTTCTTTTTAACAGTACTATTTTTACGTACTATTTATAGTGAATGAAATGGTACCATACACCCTCTCAAATTAAAATCTCAAATTTTATTGCTGCTGATGTTTCAGGTCAAGACCTTCATGACTGTAGAAATATAATATTGGTGGTGGAAGTGCTACATGCAGGCTCACAAGAGGCAGACACTATCTGTCTATGTACTTTCGATGTTCTATATGTCTATTTATTGTGTTTTAATGCATTGCATTGTATGTGCATTTAAAAGCTATGCCTTCTGAAAATATGCATCGCTAATATGTATTATTCAGCCATTATTGGCATGTATGCAGACATGACTATGGACATGGACACAGTCACAATTTCTGATGCATGTTAATAATGCTGTTCTCTTTGCGACTTTAAAGGTCCAAGTGTACTGTCTATGAAGGAATTTGAATAGCTCTGCTGTACTGCATTTTTTAAAGTGCCAGTTTGTATGTTTGAAAATACCTGACCAAGAGGGGTTTAGTCTAGACATGCATCTATAAGTAAAAATGTGTATATTTATCCATGCCTGAATATACATCAGCTTTGGATTGAAGTGCCAATAGTGTTGGATATATTGTGTTTTGTTTTGAATTAACAGAGTTCCACTGAAGCAGTTACAGAGTTTATGTCACAGGTTGTCATTCAAGTGTTCTTTTTCACGTTGGTTAGGTTTCTTCTAGTTTTTTAATCTTATGTGAACTTTTTTAAAGGGTAACAAAGCACGCTGGTTTAGCAAGACACCACCCCCTTTTGAAATTTGAAAAATGACAAAATCTGGGCGTGATAAGGTAATAATATAGGAGCTGAGCTCCAAGTATCAAACCACACCTCAGCTATTTTTTTATAGTAGTCAAAAGCCCATTCTGCTCTGGACAGCACTCTGCAGCTGCCTTGTTCCACTCTCTCTCTCTCGCTACCTCTCTTACTCACACACAAACATACACGCTAGCTCCAGCTACTGCCGAGCCCCAAGTAGCTAGCCGCTGCCAAGGCAGAAGCAATGGTGGAGAATGCGGCATGCATAGCCTTGTTTGGGCTTATAATGATGCGGCCAGCAAACAACAAATCACATGCTGTACAAATAGTTACCCATGTAATGTAGGCTACTCTTTTTCCACAGGCTGTAGGCAATCACACGAACATTTCCTGCAAGATATTGTCGTAAAATAAATATTCCTTTCACCGCCCTGTCGGGAGGGGTCAGGACCTTCCAATACACGTAATTCAAACTTTCTCCCAAATAGACACTGCATTCCAGAGTCTGATATAACTTGATTTATTATGGAAAGATTTGCATGAATACAAGTACCCAGGCTGATCAACTAAGCACACGTATATTAAGTACATTCTCAATCACACGGTCCAGTCTAAGTTAGTCAACTCCATGCACTACCACAAGACGTTAAGCAAGCACAGTGACGGAGACAAAAGACATAGCAGCAATGAAAGTTCAGATAACTCTTTCTTTTATCCTTTCTTTAAACCCTGCCCTCTGTCGACTTAAAGTCGTTCTCCGCCCCCTGGGAGATGTTTTTTCATGGTCAACAGCGGCTTCTGCTGGTTTAAATTAAGCATTACATATGACATTAATTTATATAGTAGTTTTGATGAAATGCTATGATTTAATTATATTGGAAACGGCCTGGCTATGGTTTGACCACAGTAGTTCAATACATAATAATACAGTGATCTAATCACTTAAATAATACTAACTATAAACTTGTCAAATGTTATTTCCACAGACTACTGTGCTCATGTGGGTGCTTTATGAACTAAAAGATAACATTTTCCTCTATAATATGAGAGATTATTTTGAAGTAATATAATCCTTAATACTGATGTACACTGCTCAAATAAATTAAGGGAACACTTAATCAACACAGTATAACACTAAGTCAATTCAACTTCTGGGATAACGGTCTGTCCAGTTAGGAAGCGTAAACGATTGTGAATCAATTTCACCTGCTTTGGTGCAAATGAAAGTGACAACAGATGGACAGGAGAGGCAACAGCAAGACAACCCCAAAAAAGTAAATGTTTTTGCAGGTGGTGGCCACAGACCATTTCTCTCTCGTTATCCTTCCTGACTGATTTTTCTCTAGTTTTACATTTTGCTGGTGCCCTTGTCACTACTAGTAGCATGAGGCGGTACCTGCAGCTCATACAGGTTGCACAGGTAGTCCAGCTCCTCCAAGATGGCACATCCATATGTGCCATCGCAAGAAGGTTTGCTGTGTCTCCCAGCACAGTCTCAAGAGCGTGGAGGAGATACCGGGAGACAGGCCATTACACGAGGAGAGCTGGACAGGGGCGTAAAAGGGCACCAACCCAGCGGCAAGACCAGTATCTGCTCCTTTGTGCGAGAAGAAACAGGAAGAGCACTGCCAGAGCCCTACAAAATGACCTCCAGCGGGCTAATCGTGTGCATGTTTCTGACCAAACTGTCAGAAACAGACTCCATGAGGGTGGCATGAGGGCCTAACGTCCTGTAGTGGGACCTGTGCTCACAGCCCAGCACTGTGCAGCTCAATTGGAATTTGCCAGAAAACACCAGAATTCTAAAGCTCACCCTCTTTTCGTTTGCATAGTCATTTTTGAACAAGCTGGTCCCTTGGAATGTTAAAGGGAGGCGATCATCTTATCTTTTCAGAAGAGTTAGAAACAACGAAGTGTGTGTTCATCTGGTTGCCTGTGTGTGTGCGTGTCCTTGACTGTAAGGCCACAGATGTGTGATGTGTGCGTGTTTGTTCTGGTTCAAGAGGGACATTAGAACTGTTTTTGCAAGTCATCCTAACACAGAAAAACATCTTCTTATTAACACAATTGTTTCCCATGGTAGGCTATACAGTGGTTTGTAATGATATATAAAAATGTATAATCTATGTTTTTGATACCACAATATCAACAGTATTGGTTTCCATTTCAATGGGTGCACATGTAGTCACTCCACTGAACTCTCTCAAAGAAAGAATATCTGTTGTAGGGACGTTGCAAAGGTAAACGTGTATCATACTTATAATACAACTCCTGGCTCAACTATGCTTTTTTATGCTAGATTTTGCTCATGACTATACTTGCACATGGTTTTTATACGTAGGTTGCTCTTGTCCTTTAATTCGTTTGATACTGTTATTTATTAGATTATTGACTTTGCTGTTCCCTATAGCTGCTCCCGGGTGGCCTATAGCTACGGACGTGCTAATTGAGCCAGTCTGATCTGGTTACATTGAGTGACGTCGCTGGCAACTCAACGTAACTATAGCGGCCTATTTAAAGGAGGAATAGAGTAAACCAACTGGTATTTACGTAGCTACTAGCTTTGTACTAGTCTTTTAAAAGTGGTAACTACTTCGAGTAAAGGGCGACGGGGTGCAGCAAAGACCTGTGTCCCGTGATCTGCCTGAGGACCGTGGGGAGTCTAAATTCTCGTTGGAAACCACTAAGGACGACAACAAACTGTCCTGTTGTGTGTTTGGTGTGTGTGTGGATTATTTTGGCTGGACGGCTTGTGTTTATGTTTGTATTTTTATATTTCTTAAATTGTGGCAGTCCTCCCAGGATTGCTGTGTGGGTAGGACTCCACAACCATTATTTTTTTGTGTTTAATGTTACCTGTTTGTGGTGTGGACTAACACATCCCTCTGCCCTGCCAGGTCTTCCTTCTGCTGGAGTGGCAAGTTGTTCTTGACTCAACAGCCTTCAGTCAATTTAAGATCAGTAAAACACAACATTAAAACAAAAAAAAAACCTTTTTTATTGTGTACAGGAATAGGAAAGTGGACAGGGGCAGGATGTGTAATTGGTCGGGACCAATGTTCGGAGTCTCCACCACACGTTTTTTAAATATTGACTATATTAAGTACATTTTTTAATGACCAGATACACTGTCCTAACCCACCTTGCATTAGCTTAGCAGCTATCAAGCTGGCATGCTTCCGTGGCCAACAATTGTATTATTTATCAATTGATTGTATTCTAATTTACTGATTGATCAAACCAATTTACATTGATAGGTTCCAATAATACATACTTTATCTGAGCATGTCGTAGGTTATATCCCTGTAATAAGCACCTCACATGTGTCAAAATGAGACCTGATAATGTATTTCAACGGACTGGCTAGGCTTCTACGTGTAATATTAATATATCGTCATTTGACGTTACACCAAAACTAGCTACACAGCGTAGCTAGCTATCGATACTTTCTCTAATGTTTACAACCGATGCTAGCCAACGTTAGTATCGATAGCTAAGTAATGCTAGGATTAGATGCAAGCTAGCTAGCTACTGTTCAACACTTTAACATTAAGTAACTATTACATGATCTATCATTATCGAGTTGGTTGATTTAATGTTAGTGAAGTGCTGAAGATTTTGGATTGTGCTGTTGGCATACATCCTTCCCGTTTGACAGCTACAATCCTGGCTTCCCGTTATACTATCTTGTTTTGAGGAAAGTGGAATGCTTTTTTTAAATTTAGAGTAGCTATCTAGCTATGGATGCTAGCTCTGCTGAATTTTTTTATCAAAACAACCGGATATTGGTATGGGCTAGTCACGCCACCCTGCAGCTCAGGAACATAAATGTTAAAACATATATAGGGTGTTTGGTGTGGAAGTTCTTAAAGGGATTCCCTATTCTGGTTTCTAATTTGGAAAAAAAGATTGATGTGGGCTGTGATCCGCTGGATGGATCCTCTCACCCTGTAAGGCAGTTGGAGGCCTTTCACCAGTGGTCAGGGCTTAGTGCGAGGGAATGTTCTTGCACTCTGTGATGCCAGGTTACACAGGGCTGGTTGTGCTCCCCAACCTATTAGCAGTTCAGCCACTCCACACTCCTGGAGGGTTGGTGATGGTCCAAAGACCAAAGACCCTTTTTAGAAGAAGTATGAATCTACTGTTGGTGGTGGTGTTCTGGAGACCATATGCCATGCTCTCTGCCCTGGCTGTGGAGTGGGTGGCTGTCTCTGCAGAAAAAGGGAATAGACCTTCCAGAGAGTAGGGCCCAGGAGACAGCAGGGGTCACAGTGAGACCACACTCCTGCTTTGCCCTGGGCCAAACCGTTGCATTAAAAGATGGCTGCAGCTGAGCCACTTACTGAATCTATTAAATGACCACAATCCTTGCCAGAAAGTAAAGTGGAATTAAAGGGAAGCAAAGGCAGGGAAATAAGTCTGATACATGAATAAAAGACATGAAAGAAGGGAGAACAACATGCACTCAGTCACAACCCCCAAATTTCCCATTATCAAGAAGGATTACCACTGAGGATTTAATAAGTTTGCACATAATAAAAAAACTCAAGAAAACGGGCTACAAATAACACTATTCATACGTAGAGGACAGTGCCCTACATCATCCATCCAAAAAATATGGATGTACATAGGAAAATACATGGAGATGAAGGTGTGCAATGTACCGCTTGACTAATACAGTAACTACACTGTAAAACAAAAGTCAGGTTTCACTAAAATGGTTTCAAGTAGTTTCAAGTGTTCAAGTATGCACTTGTCTTAAGTTAAACTAATTTATAAATCATTTTAAGTTATAACAACTTATTAAATTTTAAGTTGAGACTAGGCCTACTCAATGCATTTGGTAAAATTGCACTTAGGTTTTAGAGTGTAGCAAAACTAATCCTGAACCCCAAAAGCACAAGAAAAAGGCATTTTGTATGTACAAAGATGTAGGGACGTGTATTTTCAGTAACAAGGCTAACTGTCCTCATTTTTATAACTTAACTTAAAATACAGCACACTTTGACAAGGTGTGAGAGCCAACCTGCAATTCCAGCAGAATCCATAGAGTGGCAGTATGGAAACACAATGCAACTGAAGCTAACCATTGGTTATGATGCTGCAGTGTCATAGGCTGTAAAGCAGAGGGCTTCAAAGACCAGCCAGGATGTGAAGGTGATCAGTACCATACAGAAAAATTAGCCTCCTGGAAAACCAAAAATCATAATTACAATCATGTGCCCATTCCATTTGTACTGCTCTCCACCAGGACTCATTCACTGCAAAACAATAGCCTAAATGTGTTACTTTCATTTTTTTTTAATTCCACAAAAGCTGACAATTCCGTATCTCAAGTTTTCTCATGTTACAAAAGCAATTTGTAAAGTCCTAAAGTCCTTTTTCTGAAGCTTGATTAGGATTGGATTTGTTTTGTTGTTCCATGGAAACATATAATCTTTATGTGCTGAATAATCTACAGCAGCATCGAAAAAAAATCACTGTACCTCCCCTCAAAAATCACTGGTCAACAAGCAAGGGCAAAGACATGGATATAGTAAGCAGAGACCAGGATAATACTTTGAAAGGAAAACTGTCTGGCAGCACGGAGAAGCTTGAGCTTTCTAGACACCTCAGTAGCAGTCTATGCCATAATTTGGTACAAATCAGGCCAAGATCACGTGAAGTGAGGAAAAAGCCAGTTTAATGTGAGAAATGGCAATATGGTTAATGGTAGGGATCTTGATCTGGTTTGAACAGAATGACGATGCTTCATCAGATTTTAAAACTGTGAAGGCTGTGGATTGAAGACTATGGTGAGAGCTCCAGCTCTCGTCTGCACCGACACAGGATGAAAACACTGCTATATTACCACCAATGTGTTCGTCCAAATGTTCTGCAATTCTTCGCAACAGCCATGAATATGTCTACTCCCGTTTGGTGGCTGTGTCAGGTTTGAAGTCAGAAGCAACTACTGACAGATTTAAGCAATGGTGCTTTTGATGTTGGTACACAATCCAAATACACCATCTGGATATCCAATACAACACCCTTTATGGAAAAGTTTCTTCATGCCCATTATACAACCGAAATATACGTTTATTCCTATATATGGAGATAAAATATACTGGTGTTTTTGTCAGTTCTGTGACAGGGATAAATATATTTGTATAATGTTTTCTGAATTTAAAAACACATACCAATAATTTGTTTAGAAAATGTATTTCAAATTGTATAGAAATACATTTTTAATTTCTACTTTGGTGTCATTTGGATATATCAGCATATAAGCATAATGCATGGTTAGAAAAAATCACAGTATATTGGTATGTACTGAGAGAATACATACTAAATTTGAAGTGCCTCATTATTCAACGGATTACAATACATTTTTAAATATATGGCAATATATTTCCAATGTGAAAAGGGAACACAGCCGCATTCAGTCACAGGGTACCAGGTGAAATTTGTAAGGGGTGTCACGTGAATGACAAGTTGAGACTGGCCTTTTTATTTATTTTATTCACAGGCCCTGCTTCAGTGTCTGCAGGGATCATACATTAAAAAATCAAGAGTCTGCTGTAATAGTGTCTTTATTAAGGTTGTAAATATCAATACAGAGCTGTGAAACCACAAACAAAATGAATATGAAAGAACAAAAGATTTAGAAATTTGACAGAATAAGGCAAACAACTCAGGCTAGGGGGCATACTTGTGCCTGAATGCATTGTCTCCCTCCTTCCTCTGACCGGTCTTATTCTCTGGCCCTCCTCCATACATGTCTCTCCCTATTTTCTGAGGATAGACCTTTATTTTGGTGGGTCTTGGAGGGGAGATTTGGGTGTTATTTGAAAGGATCCTGGTACCTTGTTGTTTTTCATTATTTCGCCAGACTTCAGGAATGCATTATCTTTCTATCACACACCTCCTTTCACTAGGCCTCAAATACTGTGCAACAAGAACCTGGGAAATCAGCCTTGCCATCTACTGCTAGAGGCTACAAGATTTGTATTCTGAGTACTATTTAAAAAGCAATAGCAAAGTGTTTTCTTTCCATATGTTTTGATGGTGACATTCATTGCCGTCCATCACAGAGAGTGTGGTGATCTCGTTTATTTGACTGAGTGACGATTAATACTGTCAGCTTTGCACTAAACATCAAAGGGAGAGTAGGCAACGCTGCAACCAAAAAAAAAGGTAATCAAAGGCTTATGATCCATCTCATGGGTGACATCATCAGAAGGGGACACCTGCTTGTATGCAGGGATCAGTTCAGTGTGTCCACTGTCCATGTAATATACAAATCTGTGCCCACTTTTAGCCCAGTCAGATGATATAAAGGTCAGTGGATCTGTGTCTGCTCTGAGCTAATGCCCATGGACAAGATGTTTCACACATCTGCATGTGATGCTATAAGATGCAATACTACTCTCCAGACTTAGCTGGCCTACATCAGACCTGATGACAATGTGGAAAGATTATCAAGATAGTACCATGGACAAGAATAATTTCATAGCTTCACCTCTGCAGTCTATAGGGAAATCTGAATTCTTATCAGGAAGTCTCATTATGAGAAGACAAGTACAGCAAGGTGAGACCGTACTTCCTCCTCTTAACTGAGACGAAAATGTGAAACCATAACATTAATTATAACCTCACCCTTTAATTGCTACTTGACAGAAGACATGCTGTAAACTTAAGCTGCAGTTGAACAGGCTGATATCCATCGGTGATCATTAGCTTCCTGGCACTGTTGAGTCACCTTTTTTTTTGTTGTGAATTTGTTCTGTTCTTGGTTGAATTGTGCCGTACACAAAACACTGGAGATGTGGCGAATTAAGCTCGTCCTCAGAGATACAATTCTGTTGACATTACTGGGGTCACCAGTTTTCCAAAGCAGTTTCTCACCTGAATTTCAGTCATCCCTCAGAATGAGATCATTAGAGCCTTCTTTGATTACAAGTGTTAGACAATTATCACATTACACCTCCCCAGTCATCCATGTTGATAAGGGAATTGTCGCTTAATGACGTCAATTGCCACTGTCACATGCTGCATTCAGTGTGGTTATTAGAATCACAGAACCATGTGACGGTAGCATATTTTTATAGTGCTGTTCTATATGATTGTTTTTAATCTGTGAGAAGAGCCTGCACATGTAGACAGTGCAGTTATATCACGTGCACAAAAAATATATAAATAGAAGGAAATGCATAACAATGAACTGGTTTGCAGCAAAGGCAGGCTAATAAATAATTAAATTGATTAAAAATAGATGGATAAAATTCTATGAAAATGCAAGGTTTAAACTTGATTGTGATTGGATTTAATCATGGCCAGTTTTTTTTTGTCCAGTATCCTCTGTCATTGCTTGACGATGCTTTGGTGTAAACTTGTTCATATGAAGACGCGTATCTTTTTGAGTTGCCTGGAACAAGCAAGTGCTGATTTCTTATGCAAATAATTTGTGAGTCGTGTCTCGGTGGGGTAGCCTGTAAGAGCACCATCCACATGTTCATTGCAAGCCGTGGCATCAGTGGTTCGTATCCGGTGGCGCGACCTTTGTCGGATGTCTCTCCCTCTCTCTCGCTCCCATTCTTTCTGTCTCTCCACACTGCTGTACAATAAAGCTGAAAAGCCCTAAAATGTATATGTTAAAAAATAATAAAATGTAACTGATATATTTGGAAGAACAATTGTTAAATCCTAGAATCGAGTCCAGAGGGAGTGTTGCCATGTCAGGTGTGCAGACTTGCTTGGGCTCAAACGGCCTCAGGAGATTTGTGGCTCGATGAAAGAAATGTGATTTATTTTGGAGTGCATCAGAGTTGTAATATTTTGTCAGACTCTACAACATATCTGAATGATTTGATACATTGGCTATTCATTGTTTTGACCGCGCTGTGCATCTGCTGAACAGTGTTTGTATTCATTCTTTAGTTGTTCAGTCGTACAGTATTTTTCATATTTGGATTCCTCTACTCCAGCAGATCATTTCAATGAGGCTCTCACCAAGGTTCACGATTCACATGAGCTGTTCATTCACACCTAATTTCTAAATCTTTGTAGCACAACAGCTCCCCAAGGTGGGCCAGCACAGCAGTATTTTGTGTGATGTCAATCTCCAGGTCCACAAATCCAGGATATAAATTGTAGTATTTGAAATGGGACGACACAGCATAATACCAACTGCCCCATCTCGTTTCACTTGGCTCAGGTGGGAGTTTCGTTAGTAGATTCTCAAACAGCGCTGTGTAGTGCCACATTCTGCTAGGACAATGCTTAAAAGCCATTTTTAACAATTCACACAAGTTTGTCAACAAACCATAATTGTCTGTGCCATCTGTTGACTCTTCTGTGACCACAGACATGCTGTTGACTCTTCTGTGACCACAGACATGCTGTTGACTCTTCTGCGACCACAGACATGCTGCTGACTCTGCTGTGACCACAGACTTAAGCTGCAGTTGAACAGGCTGATATCCATTGGTGATCATTAGCTTCCTGGCACTGTTGGCTCTTCTGTGACCATAGACATGCTGTTGACTCTTCTGTGACCATAGACATGCTGTTGGCTCTTCTGTGACCATAGACATGCTGTTGGCTCTTCTGTGACCATAGACATGCTGCTGGCTCTTCTGTGACCACATACATGCTGTTGACTCTTCTGTGACCATAGACATGCTGTTGGCTCTTCTGTGACCATAGACATGCTGCTGGCTCTTCTGTGACCACATACATGCTGTTGACTCTTCTGTGACCATAGACATGCTGTTGGCTCTTCTGTGACCATAGACATGCTGTTGGCTCTTCTGTGACCACAGACATGCTGTTGGCTCTTCTGTGACCACATACATGCTGTTGACTCTTCTGTGACCATAGACATGCTGTTGGCTCTTCTGTGACCATAGACATGCTGCTGGCTCTTCTGTGACCACATACATGCTGTTGACTCTTCTGTGACCATAGACATGCTGTTGGCTCTTCTGTGACCATAGACATGCTGTTGGCTCTTCTGTGACCACAGACATGCTGTTGGCTCTTCTGTGACCACAGACATGCTGTTGGCTCTTCTGTGACCACAGACATGCTGTTGGCTCTTCTGTGACCATAGACATGCTGCTGGCTCTTCTGTGACCACATACATGCTGTTGACTCTTCTGTGACCATAGACATGCTGTTGGCTCTTCTGTGACCATAGACATGCTGTTGGCTCTTCTGTGACCATAGACATGCTGTTGGCTCTTCTGTGACCACAGACATGCTGGTGGCTCTTCTGTGACCATAGACATGCTGTTGACTCGTCTGTGACCACAGACATGCTGCTGGCTTTTCTGTGACCATAGACATGCTGTTGGCAGGCTTGATCAGGATTAGTTTTGTTTGCATATATTTCAGTGCATCGGCAGCCTGTGACACATACTTATGCTTAAGCTGTTTTGCAGAGGGGATTTCCTCACCATTGATGATATGCTTATTGTGAAAAGCATACAATTTGGGATTATCCAGTTTTTCTAGTTGACTGTTTGCAGTCAAACATGCATTTACAAATTGATGACAAAGGAATGACAGCTATCTGCTGCTCAAAGTTCTGTTGTGCTCCACTGACAGATTATTCCCCCTTGTTGTTGGTCTCTGTACAACAAGACAATAGATAGTTTTTTTTTTTATGATTAGACATGTATATTGAATCTGTGTGTGCAATGTACCAGACCGATACTTGTGCACTTAGCCACTCAAATATATATTTTTTGTGTTTTTTTAAAATGCCATTCCATCCCTGTTTACTTTCCTTACTCTCCGTGTGATAAGAAAACACACTGCTTTTATGATGGTCACAATTAACAACTAATTGGATCAAGTACCTATGGGGACCCCACAAGGCTAACAATTGCAATGCAAGTTAAATCCCTGTGTGCCACATATTTAAAAAAACTTGTTAGCCTAGTAATTACTTAGGTCACATATCCTTATTTAATTGCTTAGAGGCCTTCATCAAAGGCCACTGTAAATTTCACACCCGTTCATAAACCTAGATATTTACTGAGACAGTTCAGCATACACATGTATGGGGTACGATGGCAGCTAACAGTCTATTGAGTAGCCTGTTTTCAGGTCTAGTGCATTAATCGCTACACCATGCTGTCGCCCCAGTTTATAGACATGCATTATTGTTTTTTTCCCATTCCCTCCATCACAGCATCCCAAAGGATCACCGGCACTGTTTATAAAAAGACAGGCAAATTTCTCTATTTCAGCATCTAACATGGTCTCTGAGATTAGACTGCTCAGAGAGAGCTGAACTCAAATAAAAGCTGTCCACTTGTATTGTGTGGATGCTGAATTCAAGCCCTGGACAGAGTGGATTTTCTACACAAGGTGGTGAGCTATGGTGTTTCCTGGTCAGGTCTGCTGTCTGTTCTGGTTCCCCTCCCCAGTGGTGGAATGAGCTTGGCACTGTGGCCCTACCTGAAACCCTACCTATCTTCCAGTCCCAGACAGGTCTGTTCAGACTGCACAATGGCGCTCTTCACTCTTTTAACCATCCTTTTTTTTTGGATTTCCTTTTGGCATAATGTTGTAGGTATAGCTGCGTAGGTACACTGTATAGGGGTATGTACTGTTGTTTACAAAAGTAATTGTTCATTTGTTCAGTTCATTTTATACTTCTTGATTATAAAAAGGCCTTCTGTTTTGTGCCTTCTTTGCATTATCACACATTTTGTATTGATGAGACTAACACTAACAAACATGTTTTCTTTCGTGAATTATGCGAATTGACTGTAAAGTAATATAAATGTTTGAGAATGCTGGAACTACTTTATTTTTTAAGCTTTTCTCTGGAAATCCCAATCCCAATTCATCATCAGCATGCATTCATGAAATCTGCTGTATTGATTTGAGAGAGTGCAGACAAGCTCTCCTCCATGTGCTGCTTATAGCTTCCGATCAGGCCAAAGGCTGTGTCTCAATCAGTGCTCTTCCATACTATTGAGTATGCTTGTTGAGTACACTGGATGAGAAAGTTAAGAAGGCAAAATGTTTTCTAAATGTAGTGGACTTAAAATCTCCAGATTACATAATTTCTGGGTTTTCTCTGATAATAGTATGGAGGATTTGTGTTGCATACTGTATGTCACTAAACATTATGCAGTAAGCAGTACACAGTATGCTAGTACACAGGACACAGTAGATAGGGCTCTGATTCTGAGATGCTGACAATGCAGGTGACTGAAACCCTCCCTTACCTGGTCAACACCAGCACCAACTGTGTGTCTCCTTGAGGAGCTGCCGGCTATAGTCGACTCGGATGGACTGTGGGGCCCATCCAAGCACTAGGACAGTGCTTTAACATCCAGTGCTTTAACACCCTGAGCCACCCAGCAGCCACAAATAATTTAGTTTTTAAGAGCCAATTTAAGGCCTGATTTATTAAGACCGTTAGCGTATGCAAAACCTTTAGCACATGCAAAAGTAATAACACAACAAATTATTGTTGCAAAACAAATACAATAACCAATCATTGGTCATGTTATTGGTTTTGCGCATGCAAATATTTTGCACATGCTAAAAGCCTTAGTAAATCAAGCCCTTCTTTTATTTCAACTTTGGGGAGAAACCACACAACCAATTTAAATGTGTGCAGAATGTGCTGTCAGAGACTGGGAGAACAGAACAGGCAAGTTAAACCAGGTCAACTATGTCTCGTGTTTTCAGACTCATTATTACCTTTTTCACTTTTTGTCCGTACCCTCAATAGTCACACCTGTGAATACTGCCATGAGCTCTAATATGGCATTTTGAAAATTATGAAACCAGGTAATTTTCTCTCCGGCTTAGCCATTGCTCAAAATGAGAATGGCATTTTAATTCTGTCAATCATTTGTCCCTCTGGCCATCTACTTCTCTGCAATATCTCGAGACAGAAACAGAAAAGGGCAATTTACTTCAGGTTACCAGCATATAAACAAATTAGCTTGGCTGTTCTAACAAAGCCTCCAGGTGATTATTTTTAATGGGCATTTCTACCACTTTTTCTTGAGTTCAATTACAGTGCCATACATGAATATGGCCTTCCTCCATGCATTTTCAGTGACACCACCTTAGTTATGTGTATATATACAGTCTGGGAGTAGTACTACATGTACATCTAGTAGTCAAACTAGTAGGGATACATGCACATGAATTTCTCCTGGCAGCTACAACATTGGTTGCATACACCCAAAATATATTTCATGCACTTTTTTGTTTGTTCTTAGCTGTAGACACCCAGTTTGGATCACAGTGTTTAACTTTCTCAGGCCCTTACAGTACTATAATAATCCTTATTTACCCAGCATGCACTTAGTTCCTGTTGGCTGTTGCATGTGTATGACATCAGATTAAGGAAGTGCAAAATCAATTGCAAAAGCCTGTTGCAAAATCCAAGCACTATTCTGTAATATTAGCAAATGTTATGAAGTACTGCATTTGGGAATAACAGAAATGTGGTATATATATACAGTATACAGTCAAGCCGGAAGGTCTGAATACCCCTTTCACCTTCTCCATGCTTTATTACATTACAGACATATTCTATAATAGATTGAGTTCATTTTTGTCTCAAAATTCTACACAAAATAGCTCATAATGACAAAGTGAAAACATGTTTTTAGAAATTTTTGCAAATGTATTAAAAATCGAAAACTGAAATTTCTTATTTACATAAGTATTCATACCCTTTGCTTTAACATATTTTTAAAGTATCATATTTAATATTTGGTCACATATCCTTTGCATGCTGTTACTTCCTGAAGTCTGTGACCAATCAACATCAAAAGACTCTCGATATCTTATTTCCAGGTACTGTTACAAGCGATACTATAACCTCTCTGCATTTGAACTGATCTCTATGAGAATTGGGGGGTGAGACTAGATTCATCTGTAAATTACGCTGGTACAGTATGGAACACATGACTGGCGAAATGGTTGTACATCATCAAGGGTCATCACTCTGCGGTCAGATATGGAGTAGATGTGGATGGATCCCTTTAAGGGTTGTTTCTCCTGACTTTTTTCCCTATAGAGTTCTATAGGAAAATGAGTCAGGAGAAATAACCCTTGCAGTGATCCATCCACATGTACTCCATATCTGGCAACAGAGCGATGGTTTGGGGCTCGTTCGATAGCTCTGACCCTTGATGACTTACAACCATTTAGCCAGAATCTAGTCTCACCCCCCAATTCCCATAGAGATCCATTCAAATGCAGAGAGCTTATAGTATTGCTTGTAACAGCACCTGGAAATAAGATATCGAGAGTCTTTTGATGTTGATGGGTCACAGACTTCAGCAAGTAACAGCATGCAAAGGATATGCGACCAAATATTAAATATGATACTTTAAAAATATGTTAAAGCAAAGGGTATGAATACTTATGTAAACGAAAAATTTCAGTTTTCGATTTTTTATATATTTGCAAAAATTTCTAAAAACATGTTTTGTCATTATGGGCTATTTTGTGAAGAATTTTGAGACAAAAAATGAAGTCAATCTATTGTAGAATATGTCTGTAATGTAATAAAACGTGGAGAAGGTGTTCAGACTTTCGGGTTTGACTGTATATATATAAATATATATATATATATATATATATATATATATATATATATACAGTGAGCACCATAATTCATTGGACAGTGATACATTTTTTGTTATTTTGGTTCTGTAATCTAGCACTTTGAAAGAATACAATGAAAATGAGGTTGAAGTGCAGACTGTCAGCTTTAATTTGAGGGTATTGTCATCTATATCGGATTAACCGTTTAAAAATTATAGAACCTTTCGTACTCCCCCCCCTTTTCGGGTATCAAAAAATATTGGACAATTTCACATATTGGACTGTTTGAGGGGATCTCTATGGGAATTTGGGGTGGGACTAGATTTAGCTGTAAATTATGCTGGAACAGTATGGAATACATTGTTAGCAAAATGGCTGTAAGTCATCAAAGGTCTGTGGTATCAAACGAGCCACAAACCATCACTATGCTGCCAGATGTACAGTAGATATGGATGGATCACTTTAAAGGTTGTTTCTCCTGACAAATTTTCCTATTGAACTCTATGGAAAAATAAGTCAGGAGAAGAAACCCTTCAAATTATCCATCCATATCTACTGCATATCTGGCAGCAGAGCGATGGTTTAAAGCTTGTTTGATAAGTCACACCCTTGATGACTTAGGGCCATTTAGCCAACCATGTGTTCCATAATGTTCCAATGTAATTTACAGCTAAATCTAGTCCCTCCCCCCAATTCCCATAAAGATCCATTCAAATGCAGAGACACTATAGTATCGCTTGTAGGTGCTAGAGTACAGAAAAGTGCTAGAGTACAGAACCAAAATAACAAAAAATGTGTCACTTATGATGCTCACTGTATATATATAAATCTGTGATAAGGACAAACACAGTAATAGTGTCCTATTAAGAACCATATGTAAGTGTGTCCCCATAAATGTTTGTCAAATGGTGTAGGCAAACAAATCCATTTGGAAAGACATATTGAATCTCATTATGTAAGATGCTCTGAAAAATTTGATCTGTGAAACTGCACTGACAACAAATGTATTGAATTTCATTTTGAATAGAGTTCAGCTTTGTGTACCATTACGAAGGCCTCCCAGCTGTTCTCCATTATAAGAGTTAAGCAATGCCACTTGCTGACCACCTTTCCCCGTTTGATCAATGCAGTGTGGAACCATGGACCTGAACAAAATGCCTTTTTACATTTCTAAAGTATTTTATAACTGCAGTATTTTTTCAATTGGCTGCATGGTATTTAGTAAGGAGAGACAGCCATAATCCATCATAAAAGTCATGCAAGATTTAACATGGTGTAAATAACTGAGCTTGTAGAAATTCCCTCAGCAGCCCCTGCTAACGGTGAGTGGTGGGAAAGCACAGGGGCCCATTTGTTAGCTGCCCGGGCATGCTTGAACTGATATCCGCCAGGCTCTTTCACCATTCTAAACATCATTAGCTGTCTCGTTTAGTATCCATCCATTATTCATGCCAATTCGTGGCCGGGGAGAGAGCAGAGGTGTGGCCCGCTGAAACTCTGGAGGTGGGGTGGGTGGGGGGACCCTGTGGTGGATCAGCATCGGGCTCAACCCGCCTCCTTTTAGCCCCAGCCCTTTTCTCCTGGTTGAAAAGTTAATGATATGCAGCCACATTTATGACTGGCTAGGCTGTTGGTTGTTAGTTTTATAGGCTTGACCTGGAAAATGGTCTGTCTAAGTGAGAGTGAGGTATTCTCAAGTGGTCAGCATTCAAATGATGGACAATGATCAAGAGGATGGAGAAACATATTTTTCTCTCAAGGTTTCCTGTCAAGTAACTTGGCTTTTCGGGGGGGCGGGTCCCATTTCTATGCAAACAGCATTACTATAGGCCACAGCATTTAAGAAACAACAGGAAGAGAAAATGTTGTGGCATTCTGCCAAAACTACTCTGACATTACGCATAATTTATACAGCACAGACTGGATTACTGTTATGTCCTCACTTTTTCACCCCATTGAGGCATTGACTCAATCAAGCAAACAACTTCAGAATGATTTAAAATATTTGATAAGCTGTTTATTTCTGTAGTGAATTTATTGTTTGCATTCTGCGCTGCAGCATACAGAGAATAGTGACAAAATATAAATAACAAAATTCAACAGTGTTTCTTGTTTCTCTTTTAATTAAAAACGTCAATTAAAACTGGCAAATTTGGATATTGCCTTAAACATAATCCATTCTCTCTTGTTTACACTCTCCAAAAAACAGTGAAACATCAAGACGACACAACTTCAAAGAACGCATGAATATTATTATTTACAACTCTTGCCTTTTGGCAAACAATGCTTCGAGCTTATCGGAAATTGACTTTCAAATGTATAATGCAACAAAAGAAATATACAATTATGTAATACAAAGATCCAAAAAATACTATTAAAAACCCTTATTATAAATGGCAGCACTATATTTATAAACTGCAAATGTTGACATTTTACATATAAGTACAAATTTGTAATTATTTGAAAATTCTGTTGAGGTAGTACCCTCTTAAGTCTGTTATTATAATGTTAAAATACTGAATAAACAATACACACTTTGTATATACAATACAGAAAATCTATTACTTTTTTTTCCTTATTTCATTAAAGTTACTGTATTCCTTTGGTAAACATAACTGTCAGAAATGTGCAGTCTCCAAGTGTCAGGTTTCACTTTATTTTACATTCACAACATTTTTGCATCTTTTTGGATTCATTCTCGTAAATAATGCAAAAAGGGATAGTACATTGTACAGAAAAAGCTTCTTTAATGACATTCATTCGTGCTATAAGACTTCAGCATTTCACAAGAAAAGTCTTACTGCATTTGTTCCCGTACTTTTACTGTGTTTCGTGAAGCGCTCCGCGCATCTCCCCCATCTTGTTTTAAATATTAGGTGGGAACTGTTTGTAAAACTCGTGAATGGCAAGGGTTTATGGAGGGAAAATAACTAGGCTATATGGATTCGATATTCTTCAAAAGACACGAACATCCAGTGTTTTACCCACTATCGGGTTTGTAAACATATAAGTACCTCCACACTTTCGTTCTTCATTATTATCTACTTTACAGCCATAGCAATGTAGACCGTTATGAGTGTAATGATTTTGATGTAATTTGGCAATGCAGTTGTCATTTGAAGTTACTCTAAGCACAACAGAGTAGCCTTTGTTTTAGGTGGATATTTGTTTATCCTTTAGCAGATGTTGCATGTAATGGCCTTTCTGCTTCAGAACATGGGTGGGATCGCCTTATGGAGTGAGGAGGTGATTAAAGGAGGTTGCTTAAAGAACAACGCCCACATCCCCGGGAAGTGACGGGGATTGACATCCAGCTTCAGTATAAAATGCAGAATGGAAACATTCGTTCTCTTTTTAAAAAATCGAACTAAACTTTGGTTCATAAGACAAGCAACAATAAAGTTTCGAATACAATAAAAAAAAAAATGCATCCGGGGGAAACAAATACAGGCTACTACCTACTCCGTACGCAAATAGCCATATTCCCCTCCATAAAAAACTAGCGTTTATTCACAAAACGTGATAATGAATGAAGGTATGAACAGTGCGACAACTGTGCCCCTTAAATACTTTTCGTGAAGGAAAATAAATCAACCACGCAAATAAATCATTCTCAACTGACAATGACATTTTGAAGGCTGATACACGGGGTATGTTTCTGATATTTATCTTTGTGTCAAATTGGATGTTGTAGTAGCTAGTTATGACCAGGGAAAACCACAATCGAAACAGTCGTCTGGAAAATGTTCAGTGCAATTCTTAGATTGAGTTTGCTTCTCTGTAATTGTCACGATGTAGTCTATTTAGAATATTTTGAGCCTCTTACCCCCCACCGCTCTCCCTCCCTTTAGTGGCCGTTGTGCGGGCTGATCTTTGGAAAGCGGACAGTATTTTATGGTATGGGCATTGTCCCCGTTGGCGCTGCATAGGGGACAAGTATAAGCCCTGAGAATGGGACAAACGACCCTCCCGTCCGGCGTTTTCAGTACATGGGATCCGTACACCTCCTCAGGCGCTCCATTATTCCTACAGAAGACGCAGATCTTGGGTTCCTGCTTATTCCTCGGCGTCGGCTTGCGCATCTTTCGCTCCATGCCGAAAAGGTCGAACCCGGCGAAGCTCCCTCCAAAACCGGATTCTCTGTCCTGCTGTGGCACGGCGCTTTGGTTCTGGAAAGGGCTAAAGATGGAGAAGCGCTCTTTCAAGTCGAGGATGGAGGTAGGCGGAGGACTTGAGGACGGGCAGCAGCATTCCAAGTGTCCACCTTCACTGCTGCCCCCGATAACGCACGAGCACGCCGGGGAGTCATCCAAGCCCAGAGTCGCTTTCAGAGACTCCGTGATGGAATTGGGACTTTGGGGCGCGCTGTTCTTGTTCTTCGTGACCAATGTTGAGAGACCCAAATAGTCGTTCCAGAAATTGAATGTGTAGTCGTAAGGGGAGCGAGCGCTCAAATAGTTGTGATTTAGAAAATCCATGCTTATTTTTATGAAGTGTCGTCTTTCTTTGCAAATAATTACTTGTAGATTCCGCCAGAATTTTCAGTCAGTTGAGTTCGATTTCTGCATTAGAAGAGACAAAGTATAGTTCTTCCCTGCGTTTTCCTTGTTCTAATCGCCTGACTGGAAAGCTGCTGTTTTAAAGCAGTCGTAGAACAAGCACCAGAGGGAGGGCGGGGCTCTCTTTTCAAACCAAGTTTATGATCAGGTTGAAAGCACATTTTTTTGCTAGAGATGGTATGTTCTATTTAAGGCACGGAGCGGAGCTCTGAGCAATGCGGACGGGACGGCGACTCTGAAGACAAAAAAATACATGAGAAATTAACTCGTTTATTTGGGGTGTCAGTGTCATTACGTCACCACGATTTAGTTCGGTCAGATTGCAGTTTTAAATGTCCTAATTCAGTGTTATACATTTTTTGAAGCGCAACCCATTGTTTACTTACTGATACAAATGGTACTAAGATTACTACGCAGTGTAATATTGGGATCAAAATTATGGTAAAACATTGTTTATGTTGTTTATTACTTAATTAATCATGAGCCACGCCTGTATGTTTTCAATGTTTTCTGGATCTGAATGTAACGAACAGAGAAAGTCAACCTAGACTTTACGACGCCAGTAGGACCTACGGGGGATGGGCCAACAAATTCGCTCTCAGATCTACCTCCACGTAAAATACCTTGCGCTTTCCCCCTGATTCATGGGGAAGGAAGAAACTACAACATATGTTCGCTCAATTCGCCCACACACAAATAACTCAGGACCGAAAACTTTGTGAGTTGTGTAGGACTAGACTATTTGTTTATCACACGAGTCCTGCATGCTTGTTGTCAGCAAATAACATGTTTGGAAGTGGGTATAGGCTATAAATATAGGTATGCAGTTTTTTTTTCTTTGGCGGACGCGGGTGTTTACGCGCGGTGTGATTCTATGCTTTCGTGCAATACAGCCTTAATTCCGCCGCTCTATATTCATAAATACAGTCGTGTAGTCTACACCGTTTCCTTTGTTCACAAGAAAATGTTTCACCATCCAACGGGTTAATTGTCAAGCACTACGTCGCGCTTTCAAATGAAATTCCCTCAATTTATATTTGTTTACAGCAGTCATTCAGGAGTACATATAGTTTAGTTAGTAGCCTATTTCGGCATAAATTCCCCCTGTTGACGTTCTCTTCTGGATTTGACCACTGTGCTACCAGCCGTGCTAATGGAACGCGGTTGTTTTGTTTTTAACTGTGCAGTGCCCTGTGACACGATGTTACGAAGAGCGCTGCATGAAAATTAACCATATTGATACACGCATTTCCTCGTACAATTTTGACATACTAAACGTAAACACAAGCCACACGAATTCCCGACCTTAGGAACAAAAATAAAGAAATAATGTACCCTATAATATGTGGCATGTTTAATGGAACAGTTATAGTTATACAATATCTAGGCTACTACATTTCGCGGACTAATATATTCTGTTTATTTTATAGGACACTCAGTTTAGTGATTACCGTTGGTCAGCATTAGCTTACACTTGTATGCGGTGTATGATGTCTAAATGAGCTAGATCGTAATGTTCTTTAATGGATGCGTTGCTGAAGTTTTGACATCCTTTAAGTATGTTTTTATATATAATTGCGTTTGAACTTGTCTATGAAGGCGAACTGGTGCGCTTTGCAACCGTGTGCATGTGGTGGTGCTCTACAGTGATACGGTGCCTCAGGATATGAAGCTGTAGACAATAACCATTGGACTTAGGTATATCAAGTCCCGCACAAAAGGGAAATGTGCATGTGCGTATTTACCACAGTAGAGCGCGTGCCTTTGGGAAAATGCAGCCAGTAGCCTACTGGCAGTCATGGGTGATCTTTCTCCTTTTCTAACTTTGACAAGAGCTGACATGGTGCGGAGGAGCTTCTGTGTTCCACCACTGAGTGTCTGTGTGTGCTAAGCAGAGATCGCAGGACAAAGCGTTACATCATCAAGGTCCGTGTTATTCCAGCTGCTCTCAGTGATATGGTGGTCACTCTCTTGCTGCCAATATACCTGAGTGAAACTACTGTAGCATTTATTTACGTATTTATATATGGACAGACATGGAGTTTTCTACTCTAATTTTAAAGGCAAGCATATGTAAACCTTGCATTAGCTATGGACAGAAGCAGTGGTATCCTAATAGGAAATACGCAAGGGTAAGTGTTTGGTTAGAAATTTGGTTAGAAGTAACAGCCATTCAGAATGATCCCTGTATGGGTCATCGAAGGTGAAAGAATGTTGGTTCTGAATTTTACAAAAACAGAACACAACTGGCCTATACCATCTGCTTTGCCTCAAAGTGAAGGTGTGTGAAATTTTACTTCTCTCATTATACATCTTATAAAAAAGAAACTCCTCTGATCAGTCAGGTGGCAACAGTCTACCTGCACCAGCTGCCTGCATATGCAGCATAGCCATCCATTGCAATGACTGTGAAGCTTAGTTGGTGGAATATGAAAAGTGGTGGGTGTGACAATAGGCAACTTGCCCTTCACAGGCAGAGATGATTCGCTTTTTACGGAGGACTGTATGGTTAGCTAGACACAAACACCAAATGGCAGTGTTCCTGGAGACTTAACTTTTAACAGACCATACAAAGGCAATGATCAACACATGAATGGATTACTCATCAGCCTCAGGTGAGCATGCCTGTGAGTGAGGCCGCTGCTGTCCAAGGTCCTGTAGGCCCTGGCTGTGTGGGCCCTCTTTCTCCTCCTTCCAGTCCTCTACACACACACACACACACACACACACACATGCACATATAAGAAAGTATTTTTCACTTCTGTCAACCATGTGTGAATTTTCAGATTTTGGCGGTAGATTTTCTAGATACTCATATCTGGCACTCGAGGTCAGTAGTGACGTTGGATTTCTTAAAAGTTCATTCATTGATTAATGTCACTGATTGGCCAGAGATCTCACCTAGTGTTCCATGTGTGAAAGAGTCCTGGATTGGAAGGGAAAAATTTAAATGAGCAGCACTACTGGCCTCGAGGGCAGCATTTGAGTATCCCTGCTCTATGCCATGGGTGATACAGGCCATACTGATACCTGCTCTATGCCATGGGTGATACAGGCTATGCTGATACCTGCTCTATGCCATGGGTGATACAGGCTATGCTGATATCTGCTCTATGCCATGGGTGATACAGGCCATGCTGATACCTGCTCTATGCCATGGGTGATACAGGCCATGCTGATACCTGCTCTATGCCATGGGTGATACAGGCCATACTGATACCTGCTCTATGCCATGGGTGATACAGGCTATGCTGATACCTGCTCTATGCCATGGGTGATACAGGCTATGCTGATATCTGCTCTATGCCATGGGTGATACAGGCCATGCTGATACCTGCTCTATGCCATGGGTGATACAGGCCATGCTGATACCTGCTCTATGCCATGGGTGATACAGGCCATGCTGATATCTGCTCTATGCCATGGGTGATACAGGCCATGCTGATACCTGCTCTATGCCATGGGTGATACAGGCCATGCTGATACCTGCTCTATGCCATGGGTGATACAGGCCATGCTGATACCTGCTCTATGCCATGGGTGATACAGGCCATGCTGATACCTGCTCTATGCCATGGGTGATACAGGCCATGCTGATACCTGCTCTATGCCATGGGTAATACAGGCCATGCTGATACCTGCTCTATGCCATGGGTGATACAGGCCATGCTGATATCTGCTCTATGCCATGGGTGATACAGGCCATGCTGATACCTGCTCTATGCCATGGGTAATACAGGCCATGCTGATACCTGCTCTATGCCATGGGTGATACAGGCCATGCTGATACCTGCTCTATGCCATGGGTGATACAGGCCATGCTGATATCTGCTCTATGCCATGGGTGATACAGGCCATGCTGATACCTGCTCTATGCCATGGGTGATACAGGCCATGCTGATATCTGCTCTATGCCATGGGTGATACAGGCCATGCTGATACCTGCTCTATGCCATGGGTGATACAGGCCATGCTGATATCTGCTCTATGCCATGGGTGATACAGGCCATGCTGATATCTGCTCTATGCCATGGGTGATACAGGCCATGCTGATACCTGCTCTATGCCATGGGTGATACAGGCCATGCTGATATCTGCTCTATGCCATGGGTGATACAGGCCATGCTGATATCTGCTCTATGCCATGGGTGATACAGGCCATGCTGATACCTGCTCTATGCTATGGGTGATACAGGCCATGCTGATATCTGCTCTATGCCATGGGTGATACAGGCCATGCTGATATCTGCTCTATGCCATGGGTGATACAGGCCATGCTGATACCTGCTCTCTGCCATGGGTGATACAGGCCATGCTGATACCTGCTCTATGCCATGGGTGATACAGGCCATGCTGATACCTGCTCTATGCCATGGGTGATACAGGCCATGCTGATATCTGCTCTATGCCATGGGTGATACAGGCCATGCTGATATCTGCTCTATGCCATGGGTGATACAGGCCATACTGGCTACATATTGTGGCCCAGCACCATATGATGTGACTTAACATTGTTCACTGCTTTGCATTCAGTAAAGTGTACACCTACCTAAAATAGAACATAATACCACATTCATATCAAAGCAACGACCCATGTAAAACCCGTGTTTGCCGTTGGTGTGACTGTGAATGGGTCAACCCCCGTTATCTGACCCTCTGACCCAGGTCCGTGACCCTGCTCACAACCAGAGATTTACGTGTGACGGACTCGGCTTGGCTAAAAGGGGGAAAGCGGAATACTCTATGCAGCATGCTTATCTCACCAACCCCCAATCTTGTCATGTAATTTACTTGTGCAGAAACGATGTTCCAAAACCTTTATATAAATAATGGAGACCATAGGCTATTCATGTGAATGTATATTTGAAATGAACAACTCTAGCATTTATCTTCATTTTCACTAGCTAGATTCACAGCTTGATTCAGGCAAGTACCAAATAATACTTTGCTTAATATGTTTTGTGACAGTTTTTACATAAAAGCATTTGCAGGATTTGGAGCACATCACTGGGCTATCGATTTTGGAGTTAACATACTGGGTTATGCCAGTGTAATGGCAAACTACATTGTAAACACTAGCTGGGTCAAACCCGTGTTTCAATATCCCATATCAATCCCAGGTTTTGTGTGTGTAAGGGGTATTTGAGTATACACTAAGAATGAGGTATGCCAGTAACTATTATCTGAGAAGAAAACAGTCCCTCCCTTGTGATAAGGAGTAAAATGGAAATCTCTGGACAAAGCCCCCTCCCCCATCTCCATTTTTTTCTTTTTACATCAGAACTTTATTGAGGTACACATATAGCGATTTATTGATTTTGTAAAGTACCATATTGATTGTGCCAGTATCTTTTGGTTTTTTCACCTCACCAAGCTGTGGCCCACAAACTGTTCACAGTGATTGCTTTTTTAATATGTCACTCGCACGTCTGAGCTGGAGGGAAATTCATGCCATAATTCTCTAACAAGACATGAGAGAAAGAGAAGGCTGTTGATCTGTGATATAACAAATGGAAATAGAGCGTAAATAGGAAACACAAGAAGACAGGATTGTGTTGTTTCTCTTGTATTGCTCAATTTGTTTAATGTGTTTTGGCAACACACATTTATATTTGTTGTTATAAAAAAGTTAATAGAACTAAACAGTGAGCGAATTAATCTGTTGCATCAATAAGGCATCTGCAACTGAAATGAATTGACAGGGGAGAGGGAGCAGGGTGAGGGAGACAGAGAGAGCAATGGAAGAGATTGGGTAGAGAGATGAGTGAGATGTGTGGTGCCTCTGCATTAATGTAAGGTTTTTCAACGGAAGGCTGTCACTCACTCTTGTCCAGATGACAGTGCAGCCAGATTTCTGGGCGTGGCTGAGAAGGAGGATTGATGGATCGATTCAGCCCCTGAACAGAGTGTTTCCTTGCTAAATAGTGGCCAGCAACTGCTTGGCAAAATACAACTGACATCAATACCATTGATATTCAAATGATGGCCAGTTTAGCTCTTAATGAGACTTGCATACTAATGTCAGGTTTGGCATCACAGAGACCTAGACTGCAGCTGCTCATGAGCTGTGTTGGAAGGGGGACGCTGTATGATAGGAGCCCATTGTATGATTTGTGAACTTCCACAATTTTCCCCTTGATGATCCAATGAGCATCCAAACTCTTTACTTGTCCAGGCATTATTAATTGACACTGCTCTCGCCTGGTTAAAATCTCACACTGTGTACAGTTTAGACAAAAGTAAACATAAATCTAATCAAAACTGCCAGTTGACTTATGTATACCCGGAATACACTGGGTCAAGGGATTTATGTAGTTAGCCTTGAAAGCATTTTCCTTGGATAATTTTAGAAGATAATTGTGTAATGTCTGGGTAAGTCTTAATTAATTTTGTGTAGCAGTCAACAAACAACAACATGTTAGATGGATAGTTTAATGAAAACAGAATTTTATTGTTCCTGAAAAACATCATCCAAGAATAAATGGCCGTGATCAGATGCATTCTTGACCAGTTTTGTTGACCACTGAAAGCAGTGTCTAATAAGGTGAGAGGTGAGGTGGCAGTCGTACTGTCTCCAAACATGGGAACAAAGCCCATATTGACAGGTTTGTAAGCTTACACTGACATCCTGCTTCCCGTGTCCAAGCTAATAAACTAGTGGATGTACAAGTACTACAAGTTCTGTTGCGATGCAGTCTCATTCTGCAATAAAGAAAGAACAGTTTGACAACCATCATTATTTTGGTGGAACTTTGTGTTCCATGATTCGTTTCAGCCTTGTTCAAATTTCTTTATTAGAATTTTTAAAATAAACTTTGACCTGATTGCTTTTTTTGGTATTGTTGCACAATATTTTGCATTTGTAATGCTTAAATGTGTCAAAAATAGTGAGGCAAGAGGATATAGGGCAATTGAAGTTCAGTTTCCCAATTCTAGATCCCAGTCCATTGTGAATAGGAAAAAAAATATTTCTCCATGGAAAACGTGTTTTTTTTTTAACAACCGTCATTGTTATTGTGTGGTCAATGCCAGATTAGTGTCATCAGTCAGAAATGTGAGAGCTATCTCAGATTTTTCATGATAGGTTACCACTGATCCATAGCGATATACTTTGGTTGAGGGTTTTCTCCAGCCAAATCTGAATTTCCACAATCTATTCTACACCACCTGTTGTCTAAAGTTTGTAGTTTTGTCCACCGTGGATATGCACAGGTCGCTTGCTCTTTTCTCCCTTGATGTGAAACACCTGGGATTGTATGCTCTGTGAGTTTAAATATCCAGGGAAATATGAAAATAAAGTTACATTTCAGGGGATATTTTTTCACTTAAAATGGAGAGGGGCCCAGTTCAGTTGATCTCAAGACGTATACCTAGTGCACACATTGACATGGTTTAATATCAATCCAGCTAGCGGGCCCTGGAGCTTTAAACCCTCAACCAACAGAAAGGAACTAAACAGATCCATGTGCTCTTTATTAAATTATCGGCAACTGCCTCGAAGAAAAATAAAGGTCCTTTTAAACCAGACGTTTTGAAATCCTGCATATTGGTCTTCATGCTTGCATGGATAAATTATTTGTGTATTTTTTTAGTTTTTAGTGTTCTCTAAAAAAAAGACTATCTTCCTTCTCTAGTTAAAAGCAGCTTGATAGCTTACACAACAAACTAGCTAACATTAGGTTTATATTCTGCATGATACCCCCTCCCCAAAGAAAGTAACAACACTAAACATTTGAAGCACATTTTCTCTTAATATACAATGTCTAAAAATCTGAGTCAATTCAATAGCGAGCCAGATCCTTTATAGATGATACATTTACAGTATATGCTAAAATATAATGCAATGTTATTTTAACATTGCAATTATTTGGTATAAATCATACAAGACAGGATGTTTGCAGTGAATTATAGGCAACATTTAACTCGTAATCTGAAGTTGAGATTTGTTTTCTCAACAACAGTGGACAATTATGGGGCGACATAGTATGCAACCTACTTCAATAGGCTAGCTGGATCTGCTCATAGAATGTTGATGAGCGTGTCTCTGGGTCTCAAATGGGATTCCCATAAGTGGAGTTTGTGAGGGAGGATCAGCCCCAGTTCAGCTTTGAAGACAGGCTGAGTATTCATAGTTCAGTAAATGTAATCCACTTGTTATGTGATGGGCTTGGTATGGTAACAATTACAATCTTTCATTGATTTTTTTAGCACATTTTAAAATGTATTGAACTCTGGACTGAAATGGACATCCATTTTTTCTGCTTTTGTGCAAGTACAACAGGTCATAACTTAATTGTCCCATAGTTATCTTAAACCTGATATACTCTGTGGTCATGTGGAAAGAGAGTTACAGTGTGTGTGTGTGTGTGTGTGTGTGTGTGTGTGAGAGAGAGAGAGTGCAGAGAGAGAGAAAGAGAGAGATGGCTCTTTGTTGGTACAGAATTGGCTGGGGTGAAGATATTGGCCTCAAGTTTTGCTGGCAGTTGACCTCAGTGGTAAGCTCCCTTTAAGACCAGAAAGCTCCCTGTAAGTCCAGTTCATGGGGACTAGGTCCCCATGAACTGGACTTACAGTAGAAACTGTTTTGTTTATCTACTCTACCTTTGATGCAATCATTGTAGAATGTAGATAATTGAAAACGTGCACGTGAATGTATAAACACATGCCCGTGATTGTATACACACATTTTGTCTGAAATTGGTTTGACTTTTTTCCTTTGCCTTTGTGCAAGTTAATATTTTTGGAATCTGCATTATCGATAACTCTTAGCAACCCATTCTATCCTGAAGCACTTATTGTTGTGTGCTTAATATCCTCCACCCTCAGTGAACATGTTTCTAGCGCTTCTGAACCTTTGTTCTTGTTTTTCCTGTAGCTCTTGTGGTATGCAGTGTATATAATGTGTATTATAATGGCACTGTAGACAGGATTGTATATCATGCTGGATGTGAGTTTCTTTAAAGTGCAAAAATTAATAATAATGATGTGTCTTGCTGTGAGCACTGTGGGCCAATTATAGTGAATTTAGCAGTGAACTTCAGTCTTGAGTTTCTAACTGGGATAGAATGGGCCCTCCAGTTATTATCCAGTCTGGTCTATTGGCCTAAACCAGGGGTGGCCAATTCCAGGCCTCGCGGGCCGGTGTGTATGCAGGTTTTTGCTGCCGCCAGTTAACAATTATTTAATTAGCCCAATCGTTTACACGATCTGATATTTTAATCTACATATCCGCGATATGAAAAGCAGCTGATGAATGTTCTTGTGCCGGTATGCGTCAATGCGTGTATTGTAGCATTTTATCGTTCTGTAATTTACAAGTGAATCGGTGATTGTGTGTATGACTAATTAGCTGATTGAACCGTGGTAACTGGTGGCAGTAAAAACCTGCATACACACCGGCCCGCGAGGCCTGGAATTGGCCACCCCGGCCTAAACTCAAGGTTTGAGTTGGCTCTGGGAGCTAATATCAGGTGATTGAGTGTCCCACTGTTAGTCTACAAAGAGGCCAGAAAAATGTATCTGAGACAATACACTTTATCCTTTGATCGTAATACCATGAATATGTTTGGAAATTAAGTGAAATCCAATTATTGAATACAAATTGATTGAAATAAAAATAAAAAACAAGGTGAAGTATGCGATTGAATATAACATACACACTACCAGTTAGATGGATCAAAATAAAATGAAGATGTTAATATCCCTTTATTTATCAATGGTGCAGTGATTAATTGAGTAGCATATTCCTGAAAGTATATATCGAGGCATATTGAAGACACTGATTGGCTTTGTTATTACAGTAGAAAATAAGTGCAATTTACTGTGAGATGACTCCAATGACGTCTTTATCTCTGAGAATAGAATCTCTTAGCACTATCTCTGATGGTCTTTATGAGGCAGTTTGATGAATGTTTGCCATGTCCAAACAATCATTTTCCCCAGGGACATTTTTTTCCCAGACAAGGAGGTGATCAATCATCAATACATCCAAGGAGAGTCAAGGGACTGTGTACATTTTTTGTTACTGAGAGAACAGTTCTGGGGCATGGTTAGTATAGCTCAACTAATGAATTAAACAATTATATAATTGTTTTAATTAATCAATTAGTTACTGAGATAAAACTATTTCAAATGCTTTCAAAGATCACAGTCAAGTGTCTAATCATACAATTGAGTTTCTAATTGAGATATTTATAAAAACAATTATTTGATCTAATATAGGGAGTCAGAAGAAGGAAGGTGAACATGGATGGAAGTTTAAATGCTATAAAAGCATGCCTGGTACACTGCATACTGACAGACTTAATCAACTTTGCACAACGTGCAATAAATTACACAAAGATAACAATAGGCCCACATTTAAAAACTAAGAAACATCACAGAAGAGTCTGTTCAACAACTTGCCATGATACAATATAATCACAGAGTTTTCATTTCACCTTGACATTCGCCACGTTTTTTAATTTATCATGTTTGATTTAATATGATTCCACTGCAAACTATTTTCCAATTACTCGTACAATGAATACATTTATTTAGCTTTTTTTGTGCTAGTTAAATGTTATATAACTTCACATTTCCCACTTACTCTAACACAAACTAACACGCTCCTGTCGTACAAGGTGGCCCTAATTATGGCAGACTACCGAGTCGTTATATTGATGTTCAGTTTGTCCATACATCGATCAAAAGACAAGAACATGGATTAAGTGAGGTTATGATTCACATTTGATGTTTGAAGAATTCACGCTGAGAAATACATGAAGGCCAAGGAGAGGTTTTGAGAAATTGAGTCATAGTGAGAGTTAAGTTAAATGTAGGGTGAAGGAGATGGATTACCCACAATAAATCTCAAATGTTTCATAGAAGGCCATCTTCTACGCAACAAGATGCTAAGTGTTAATTCAACTCTAACCAAGTTCTTGTGAGTTAAATAAGAACTAAATGCTGGTTACTCTGTTACATTTAAAAGCATTTATAATGTGTTTTTTTGTCTTTGTGAAACTATTTTGTCATTTTTTAAAATTTGATTGCTGAGTAAATTGAATAGCATGAATGCATTTTTATTTTTTTCAGCTAAAGTGAATCATCCAACTGCGCTTAACTAAATTAACCTACACTAGGGTAGCTACAGTTTAGATAAGCATTCACTTTTTTTATTGTAGGAGCAATACACCTACTGTAGCTCTAGGTAAATCTGCCACAAACAAAATCTTGCCTGATTGAATCAATATTTTTTTATAGGCATATCCCATTTGGAGACCAGTTCTTCTCTTATTGGGGACATTTTAGCAGTAATTCTCTGCTAAAGTAAGTCCCCAGCTCTCCGAAGTCTAAACATACTCTCAAATTGTCAGTGAGTCCTAATTTATGGTCAATTCAACATTTTTTCATTGTTAAGATCGAAAAGGCTTTATGAATTGACTTGTTATCTTTAATCTTACAAATTGCATCACCATATTTGACAAAGTCTGTAAGAAAACAAACTGATTCATAAATAGTATGTTACAGTTTAGTTTCCGTGGCTTTAACTCTTCAGGGCCAAATATGTTGACTGTAGCTGAAGAGAAGAATGTGACAGGACACTGGTAGGCTACGTAACACAGTGTCCTCATTCAGGGCAACACATGCCTTAGAATCGCATTGATTGCTGGCTGTCAGAATGAACCGATGTTTAAAAGATGTCCTCTCTTTTCCCTAAAGTACTGCATTGCTGCATGAACCCGAGTGACAGATGAAGATGTAACACTGTGGCCACAGCTCCTGGGGCTGATCTCTTCTCATCCCATGCTAGCTTGACTGCAATATTAATGACAGCAGTATTACTTAATTTTGTTGTGACTACAGTTAATTAATTGATATTTCTCCATTAAGCACAGCTAATTCTTCAGAGGGAGGGAGGGAGGGAGAGAGGGCTACATTGGAGTGGAAAATGAGATTAAGGAGTTGAGTAATCTATTACAGCAGCACTGCTGCTGTTGCTGTAAATTGATTTAGGGTCCTGAACTGAGAGTGATCATTATGCGAAAGGGTGCTGACCCAAGGAAAGATCTGGACCTTAATTTAATATTTTTCAAAGTGTAATATGTGTGAAAAGCAATGAAAGGTGTAACTTGCGCATAATTCAGTTTTGTACTTTTTTGCATCTGGTGTTCGCCATGATTTGTAAATCCATTTGTTAAAGGAGTCCATTTGCTTTATTACTTGTGGGTGTGTTTTTGTGAGAGTTTTTTATTTTACAGTGAACGGCATGATTTGGGTCCATATTCTGGGAGGCGTTTTCCCTCCATGTTGTTTTAACGTGGCTGTTATGAACCGTTTGGTTACATTGTAGATGGTGTTTCCGCATCGCACCGACGCCCCGCCGACACAGAAGGACTGCAGCACATTTGGCATTACGAAAACCGGGCTCTCAGCACGAAAGGTTTATGAATTGCCCATTACAGATGAGTGTTTGCCACAAACGAGGTACTCTGCACTCATCTAAATGGCTGACGGGTCGAGAGATATAGTGGGCCATCGAGGCCATTGTTGGAGAGCCGTGCGTGTGGCAGAGTGCGATTAAACTTATCTCCCGGCTGCCTCATGAACCGCCTGATTGCGAAGAGGCCCTGTAAGGGAAAAATCCCAATATATCTCAGCTGGGTCCTGGTTCATAACATCTTGAGCAGCCTCCAACAACGTGCTCTCTCAGAGGGCTCTCAGAGGAAAAGAAAGGTAGCCCTGTGTTACGAGGTCCTTATTGAAAACCACTTCAGACGAGGACAATTGTTCTGGTAATAACCTGACAAAGAGGAGTGAGTTATTGCCTTCAGTTGAAATTTTTATATATACCCAGTAGAAATGTGAGATGACTTTCGCCCACAGAAAGTGTTTAGTTGGGCGTACTGTAATAAGCATGCATTGAGTAGATTGCCTATGTATTGCTTGTGTATAAATGCTTGACTTCCAACCCTATCACTGTTATATTTTGCTTATATTTCATTTTAAACAGAACTGTGACTGTGCACGGTTAGCTGCATGCCAAACTGATATTCTGCACTGTTTATTTCAATTAATGCACGAAGTACTCATCAAAATTCTCTTCAACAATATCACTGTGTATATTTTACCTTTTTTGTGCAAGGTTTCATAGTAATAAACAAGAATGAGTTTTCATAAATTGCAAGTGTAGTGTTATCAGCCTTATTGATTACTTCAATGGAGATTTAACCCAAATCCATTTTGTATGGATATGATTTCCCTCTTCTGCACCTGGCCTCTGTTCCGCAGGCCTCAGAGCTCTTTGTTCATGGCAGGCTGTTCCGCTGCTCCTTTGTTTGAGATCCAACCAGCGGGCAACCGTTTGTCATCATTAATATGCATTAAACCACTGTTTGCACCCATGCAAATGAGGGGCACGTTCACAAATTCCATTATGGAGTCGATTTGATTTTGGCTTAATGGATCGCTGTAGATTTTTGTTCTTTTAATCACAGATCGTACATTTGACATGTACAGTTTTGCAAAATATGTTTTTGGATAGCCTGTGCTCAGTGTGATATTGTATTTTTTATCCATTTTCCTAACATTCGGACTGGTCCTTGATTAATGTTCTATTCACCCACACACACAGTCCATGCCTATGTGTGTCACGAGTCCCCTTTTTATACAGAACCATATTAAAATTGAGGCTTTCTGTCGGCTTATTAACTCTCAAGAATACATCTCTGAAATGAGCTCCTGTTGCAAAACATCTCATTGCTTTCATTCAAAGCAGATTATATCACCAGGCTATAACAGCAGACCCAGGAAGACATTGCCAGTAGAGAAAGTAACCACACAGATATTCGGCAGAGAGGAAATATTACACAAACAATGGCCCCAGTCACATTCTTGCAGAGAGAAAAAACCTTTTAGTTTAACAATTTAGAAAGCAATACTGCCATGGTAATTCAAGAAATAATGGAAAAGATAGTCAATCACTTGGCATCGAACAAGTTCATTTAGACCTCTGTCGTTGCATTCAAAATGTGTTATGTCTGCTGCTTGAACTCTGCCTGAAGGGTGATTTAACAGCAGAGATGAGAAGATCTAACCAATTTTCTCCCCTCTCAAATGGTTTAACACCAATGATTCAAGCCACCAAAGATGGGTCTTTAGATTACTATCTTTGTTCAGGACCACAAATGACCAGGAAAGAAATCACACTTTTATTTCTAGAATTGGTCAGGTAGAGAAATTGAAAAATGTACCTTAGGTTAGTTTTTTTTGTGCTTTTATTTTTAAAGAAGTACAACAACTGAAGTACAGTCAAGGGTTTGGTTCTATCTCTCGACCTTGATATCTCTGTGCCGACTAACAGGTCTTTGTTTATCCATCATTTATAATGCATGGGGGATCAGACCATTGCTTTTGCAGTTATGCAGCTGTACAGAAGCCCTAGGTCCCCTGTAGGGGGAGCGATTTGAATCGTTGTTTTGATTCTGCCGGTGACGTCACTCTGCTGGTCGCGCTCACTGAACTCTGCGGCATTCGCTCCAAAGGATGTCAGCCGTCAGCTGACAAGTCTTCCTTTGTGCTGTGCAAATCGATCTGCCAAAGTGTATTTTTAGCAGGCCGGTTTGAGCAGGACTGCCCATTTTAGTAGAAAAATCAAGGCTGTAAGTTTGCAGTTTTGTTCTGGTTTCCCAAGGTGACCTGAACGGCAGCTCTCCAGCCCCCACCCGATCCGTAAATCACCCAACAATATCTCGCTGTGCCATAAAAAGCTCTTCTTATTTGTTTCGCTAGGGCTGTCATTCCCCGTCTCCCCCGCGTGACGTGTTATATTTAATAACTCAATAAAGGCCTCTTACCCTCCCATGGCACCGTGATGGAACTCATTTACTGGTAATGAAGATGCTATTAATATCCCACTATCACTGGGAAGCAAAATCCCAGAATCCCTTGCAGTGGCAGGAGGAGGATAGTTGCTGATTACCTCTCCAGGTAATGAGCTGGAAGGGGAGGCATTAATTAAAAAGCCCATGATGGCTCTGTCTCAGAGGCCACTTCTCTGTTCCATAGTGAACTATTGCTATTTGTTATGGATTGCTTGTCCTAAGCTTGAAAGTGCCAATATGAGAAGAACTCAAGGTGGTCGAACAGGTTATTTTGAGGTTAAAAAAGGAAACACAATTGCATATTTAAAATAACCTTATTTAATTCTGGCTTTCTCAAGTTGATCATTTCTCATCTTGATCATAAATATAGCCCCCAACAGCATGGATATTTCTGCTTTATCTGCATTTTTTCTATTTCGTCTGCGGTCAGGTTCTGACATACCCTGGAACACCATATCAAGGTAAGTACACATTCACTGTCTGGGGAGGCTATTTATTTTATCTAATTGAACTTCATTGTGAACTGATATTTGCTCATAATTAGCTCATAATGTGTGTGAACACGCACATTGGACATGCTAATTAGCACATAATTACTCCTAAGAATCACGTTAAGATAACTTTTAAGACTTCATGAAAAAGCGTGTTATATACATGCTCATAGGTTTATACTTTAGGCCAAGAGTGTGCCTGTTAATTAGAAGTGGCTTTCAGATGGTCTTTGAGGTGCCATAAATGACAAACCGTGAATCAACAGGCTACTTGTGGTTTTCATCAAGAACACAGAAAACAATAATACAGTCTGCATCAAAGCCTATGCACACTCAGACCGCAGTGTCTGTCTTTTAATATCTTCATCAACACATGGAGGGACAATGCACAGGCATATACCATCAGTGACTCTGACAACTTCACGGAGGCTGATGTGACTGGAAGATTCCTGTAACTGCATGATTTGCCTGACCTACCCATGTTGCGCTGTTGATCTCTAATCATTGGAATAACATAGATAACTAGGTATCCTTTTTGTGTGAAATTGCGTTAAATGAGTCCAATTTTGAACTGTAACTAGTCAATACGAGCTGCCAACTGCTGCGCTGCTGCCTTGCCTTGATAAACTAAAATGTTTAAAACTAAAAATAAAACTAAAGTAGTGTCTAGCTAATATTGCCTATATAAAATATGCGTTAGCTTGTCATGCTAGGTCATGGTAGGTATATTTGCAGGCTGTTAACTAATATATCAAGGCGAGGCTGCGGCGCAGCAGTTCACGGCCCGTCATAGGCTACAGCCTATGGTCAAAAGCAGTTTGTGAAAATTAAGATTTGTTCGGTTATACTCATTTGAGCATCACAGGGCATTTTTTGTAAAATGTTTTCCTCACGATACATCGTTGAGCTAACTGAAAGTCAGCTGTTTTCCCATAGTAATACAATGAGCAGCCGTCACGTCACGACTGCAGTTGGTCCAAAATGGCTGCGCCCTAGTGGAAATAAAACAAACTTTAACTTTTTCCAGCAAATACGGGTTGGTTAGAGTATTGAACGCATTGATAAATATCTAATTAAAGGTAAAAAGCTAACAAACCCGAGCCACTTTACCGAGTGCTTTATGTCCCCTTTAACAAAAGTGAAACAATGTATTTGTTAAAGATGGTTTTTAATGTGAATAATTATTCTGTCATGGATTTTTTTCACCATATTTTATGCACATTTTACCACATTTTCTCATTGTGTATTGCCATCATTATGTTGTTTTTGTTTTTTTGCCATCACTTTTATTTGTTTCTTTATTTTATTGTCCTTTCTGTAATTCATTATTTTTTATGTGAAGCACTTTGGGTTATATGAAATGTGCTATAAATCTATTGATTTATTTACATATTTATTTATTTTGTTTAAAGAACTAAACTTGCCAACAGATTGTTGCAACATTTTAAATCAATATAAAACAGTTATATTATTGCACTTATAGCATCTAAGAAAAGAAGATGCTTCCCAACTGATGTCAGATCGACTGCACCTGAAAATAGAAGCCTGTCAGAGATGGATGCTAGTCTTTTCATGATGGAAAACCCTGTCAGCTCTCTGTATGCGAGTTGAAAGGAGAGTCAGCGTGTGTACAGAGTGAGAAACCAAGATAGCTAATGCCCAGAGACAGCACTGGAGCATTGCCCGCAACAGACCAAAGGCGATAAACGCCACTCTGTATCCGAAGAGTGACTCAGCCTGCCTCCAGCATCTGCGTGCAGAGAACGAGGCATCAGCCTTTAGTGGGGAAAAGGGGTAATGTCCCGTAGAAAGCCAGAAACGAGTGCTATTCATCAATGCCATGTTGAATGGGGAAATGAACACATCTACTAATTGAAGGTTTTCCTTTCCGTGCCATGTGCCAGCTATGATGCCCAGGAGATGCCAGGCACCAGCCCCTGCCCACCCCCCAGACCCCCTGGCTGTAATCTTTAATTGCATAATGCCTGACTCTGCAGCTGCTACTTTTTGGATCATGTCACTGACAAAGGGGCTCCATCTTCTACCCCTGGGCATCAGGGAGGGAATGCTTGCATGGTGGGGTGGTGGCTGTTTCCAAACCGTGTCTCCATCTGCTCCAACTCCTCCACTAATGGCATACACCACTGTGAATGTCAGTGTCTCTCATACTCACTATCGCTTTGTCTCATAGACACACATACAGACACATGGCAAGTGTGTATACCACACACTCACACACATGTACATCATGTCCTCCATATCTTTCTTCTGAAGTTACTGATACTTACTATTATCATTAATATTGTGAAAAGTATTTCCTCTTTTTATGCTTAATCTGTTTTCCATATAATCTATCTGGGGAACATAATGATATTAGTCTGTGATTTTAACCCATAATACAACATGGAGCTTTAAGGGGATTTAAAAATGAGTACAATATGTGAAAACTTTATAATTTAGAGTCTATTCAAAAGACACAATTATGTGCTGAAATGTACATTCCACATATTCCAAACATTCTACGAACATGAATTGCCATTCTATACATTTCTATTTTAAATGTACTTAAATCTGGAATGGTAAAGCCATTTGTTGTGACATGTTCAGCTGCAACACTCTATTTAGATTTAATATAAAAAGAAAGCAAGCTGTGTACGTTGCTCTGGATGTAAGACTAAATGTATTTATGGCAGACTAAATGTATTTATTGTCAGACAGGATACATTACATACAGTATGATATCACTACAATAAAACAGACACAAGTAAACAGCGCATGCACTACATTATGCAGGACCATTGGTTAGCAATAATGGGCACTCACAAAGTGCAAATTCCATTGTCCTTTGTGATTTATATTATTTATATAACGTAATCGTCTCTCGTCATGAGCTCATTGGTAACAAAGCAACTCTCAATGCCCTATTACTGAAGCAATAGTAAAAGTGTATTAACATATAACTGTATAACTGCAGTTATAAAATACATGCACTTTATAAATATGTGTCTATAGCTACTGAAAAACAAGTCAATTCAATAATGTTTTAAATAATTCTAAACAAATTGCAAACAATATGAACAATGAATCGATGTTTATATTAGGCACTGCTAAATATGTGATACATTGTAATGTTCATACATTTTATTAATGGTTCATTATCAATGTTAATACAAAGGGTCAATTTTCCAAGTCCTAGCCCGGATTGGACCTGCGACCCTCTGGTACCCAATTGCCTGAATTCATGCAAATTTAATACTGGGCTTTTACATTACATTGCATTTATTTAGCAGATGGTTTTACCCAGAGCAACCTACAATGTAGGCAAAATAATTTCCCGGCATACCAACATTTCCTGCCCAGCAAAGTGCTATGGGGTGGGGATGAGAAGGGAACCAAGATACAGTCTGAAAAGGAGGGTCTTCAGTCGGCAATGAAAGATGACCAATGATTATCCTATGCTGACCACCAATTCTGCCACCCCTGGAGCCAGTTCAGTGAGGCATTGCGACCAGAAGAAGGCACCATGCAGGAAGGGGGATAGCCAGTTGCCTCACGGATGTTGAACGGAGAGATCAGACAGAGGTGTAGGGTTTGAAGATCCCCCTTTTTTATTCCCTAATATAGAAAACTGAGTTGCAATTTTACAGGCCCATACTATATAAACACAAAATCTGACAGAGTACAAACCAGCACACATCTCCACTAAAATGCACACATACAGATACACCTGTCACATCATTGCAGATGACTGAACTACTCAAACAGCTGATGGAGACAGGCTGCCAGTGCCCAAATGTCCAGGGATACCCTACCCAGCAAAATCCTTCATCCCAGGACAGTACCATGCCAAGTTATGCACACTTTGTGAGACTACCAGCCATAGTCTACGCTGAAACGAAAGACTTTAAGGGATAGATCATTTTGTGGTTTTTTAAAAATATAATTTCAGGTTTAGTTTATGTTTTGGTTTGGCCCAGGTGGTTTTTTTGTAAAATGAAGGTTATTTTAGATATTGAGAGTAATTTCTAATGACTTTACAATGACTGGTATATGGGCATGAGGAGCTTTGTAGCCTAAATCAAGAAAATAAACTTCAAGTAACTCAAAAGCTTGCCTCCATTGCCGCCCAACCCATGTTGACACAAACGATTAATTATAGACCATGGAACTACCAAGTCAGGCAGAGGCTAAACATGTTCCTTTTGCACAGAACAAAAGGAGAAATTTAATTCCTACCCTGGGACATTTGTGCTGCCCTTGCCAAAAAATAGGGCCTAGAGTGTCAAATGATATTTCATCACTTCAAAAATTTCTCATGCTGATCTTGCTCATTTTTGATGCAGGCTGGTGCTTTTCAACAGTATATATGCACTCAGTATATACTTAACTTCCCATTTTTGGCCCCCATAGAACTGAAAACCATAAGGTTTTGGATCTGCTCATAAAGTGTCACATAGGTATCAATTGTATATAAACCTGTACAAGTTTATAACGTGAAATAAGGGGAAAGAACCCTGTTGGTTGTACCATGCACTATGCCAAGGCAATTTAAAATATATATTTTCAACCAAACACAAGTGCCTGTTCCCTGAGAATTTTTTCTTCACTTAAGCCATCAAGTTCCCTTCAAATAAATAAATATATAGGATTTTGCAGTTCTCAGCTTAAATGTTTGCCAGTAATGAGCCTGCATGTGTGCAACAAACATTTTGTGAGTGCTGTACAGATGAGCTGTACAGATGTGTCAGATCCTTTCTATAATTGTGACAGTTTTAATGTTTAATTTGTGTGTGGAGGAGGCTGGTCCAGACAGGAAGGTGTCGTTCATGTTTAATCTGACTCCCAACACAACAGCCTCTTTGTTACCAAGGCTCATTCGTGTGTGTGTGTGTGTGTGTGTGTGTGTGTGTGTGTGTGTGTGTGTGTGTCTTTGGGGGGGTTGTTCCTTATTGTGACTGATATTAAAGGAAGGGTAGTCATTGGAGGTACGCATAGGGTAGATGGGGCTTCAATTAACTGTTACATCACCACAAAGACTGAAAGGCTTTGCAAAGATACCCTCTTTCGATAATAAAGCCGATTAACTTGAGCCTGTTCAGTATGTCTAGTTCAGGCATTATTTTTCAGACATACCAACACTCTGAAGCTACATTGTTTATTTATCACAGTACGTCATGGTGCCCACCTTATCCACCCTCCAAACAAAATAATGTGACACAAAGCAGATGAAGCTATAGCAATTACATAATTCTTGTTTATGAGTCTTATAAATTAATTACAAATAGTTAATAATGCATTCACAGTTATGTTTTGAAATATACAGTCTAATAGTCTACCATTTTAGAACCATTAAAAACCTTCATAAAACCTTATCGTATATACTATATAAATGTTTTGGAGTGCTCATAGATGTATTATGAATACATTATGTGTGTAGCATTCTTAGGTGTGTGATCCTCTGGTCAGGTCTGGTCAAAATGGTGGAATAACGCATACAAACCTTATGTATACGCATAGTGTGTTTGAAATTAATATATTATAATTATCACAGTACGCATTAATGAAACTGCTCTGTAGTCCATGACATAACAGGCATCCTGATGTGACTAAAACATATTATAACGCTTCTATGACACTTTGTGTAATGCATTTGTGATGCTCATGAAAGCATCTTGAATGGTAGAGTTAAGGTAAATCCTTACCAGGGATATAATATCTCAATGACACATTTGTGTCATGCCCCAGGTTTTTACAGCCATTTTGTTTTCTGTTGCATTAAAAACAGATGAGTCAGTCACACGGCAGAAGGGGGAAGGCCCAGACGGGTCAACGGTTGCAAGTCATTGACCTACCAGTGCTCTGCACAATGCATTTCCTAGGGAGACTTGCCCTTGACAATGGAGGTCACGCGCTGTCTTTTGGCTTGATCCCCTCTGGATTTCCAGGGCCTCTAAATGTCTCCCATGTCTCAACCCCATGCCTAACTCATGAATGCATGTATATGTAAACATGTATTAATTTCTTTAGATTTGAAGTGGGCTGTACTGATATTTTCATTCTAATCTGTATGTTGTTTGTAGTTGTAACGTGCATGTGTAAGTTTAATATGTGTTTTCAATTTGTATTAAAACATATGTAACATGGGAGGGATACTCACCGAGAGAATGATTTGGAATAGAGCAGCTGGAGGAGGCAGAATATCTTGGCAGTATTGGGAATTAATGGTAGCCAGAAATTCTGCCAAATTACTCGGACACCATAGTGTGGATGGTGATGGTCCATTTGAACTGTAAAAAATGCTGGGATTTGGAGTTCAGCCATGACTGACAGCACTGGACACAGAGCTTCTGCAGAGCTCCACTAATTCTTAACAACCACCAATCTGTTTTTCATGGCCCAAGCAATACTGCCTCCATGACAGATGGTTTGTCTTCAATTAACAGTGATAAAAATTATATTACAAACAATAATAAATAATATGGAGAAGATTAGTTGCAGTAAAAGTAATAGTAATGAGACCAGTTGGAGGGATGGTCAGTTCAAAAGAGCGACAGAAAGCGAAAGAGGGAGAGGCAGAGAGATGTGGGCACTAAACCAAAAGGCAAAACACTGTCTCACTCTATTTACAAACATTGGACTGGAAATGAGTTTGTCACAGTGGGGTGTGACACGCTGAATTGCTACTGGACTGTGGCTGTGACTGCAATGACAGTGTGACTCCCTGCTGGTATACTGTACAGAGATGGGACTTATTCACTTATTATTTCCTTCCCTATTTGGTTTGGACAGGGCCAGTTCAGACGTTCTCAGTTTTATGAGGATGCATGTTTTTCTAAAAAAAGTTATATGTTATGTGTTAACCCTTTGGATTTCACTGTATTATCTTCCATCTATTGATTAACTTGATTGTCCAACTATGAGAGCTGATGTGTATTCAATTGCTTGTCTTAGGAGCTGCTAGAGTGTCCTTCAGATTGCTTTTTCAGATGAATCAAGGTTTGCTTTTTAATACAGATAATTCATTAATTTCTTGAGCTCACTGAACTCAGCAGTGTTGATGAAGATAAACTCAAATGTGTTAAATACAACTAAAATAGGAGTTAATTGTGAGTCAAAGTTAAGGGTAAAAGTTGATTAAATGCAAGCCACAGATTTCTTGATTTCTGATTAGAATTGACTGTCAAAAGTCCATGCCATCTATTCAGATTTTAATGGCCAAGTCGTTCTATTACCGTTTCCCTATAGACTGAACATAAATTGTCTAAATTGTTTACATCATACACAAGTTCTGGAAAAGAAGACAGACACTCCACTGTGTGAGCCGACCAGAAGTCAGAGGTGATTATCAGCAGTTTACTCACAACAGTTGGTTAACATCAGTGAAATGGCCTTCAAGTGCTCTCTATGACAGGAATTCAGCATTTCACAAACCATGTATTTACAGTATATATATATATATATATATATACTTTTTTTTTGGCCTACCAACTCAAAGACCCATACATGACAGATGTATAAATGATTTGCATGTCAAATCAAATGCTTTGGATTCAGTTTTCACAGAACGACCAAAGGTACCTTTCATGGGGGACCAAGCATTGTGAACTAAACAGAGACCTGCTGGGATTTCTGTCTGAAGTCCAAGGCTGTGATCCACAGTGGCCTGTAGAAAAGGCACCCATGCGTGCTCGCTGGGCATGAGAGTCATTGAAATTGGTTCTTTACCAGGAAGGAATGTGGGAGGATATGAAAGGGAACAGAGGGTGCCTAAAGTGCAGCTGCTGTCTTAATCAGAGAGCATTCTTGCTGCTCTGCTCTCCCTGCCCACAATCACAAGCAGGCTTTGAGGAGGAATGTGCCCAGGTCCTTTCAAGGGCTGTTTTCCACCCCCCTCAAACATTATAAATGCAGAGTTATGGTTTGCACGTGTGTGTGTGTATGTGTGTGTGTGTGTGTGTTTGTGTGTGTGCGTGCGTGCATGTGAGTGTACTGTACATGTATATCATTTGTGCTTTTTAATTAGTGTTTTCAAATGTTTGTGAGTTCATCTGTCTATATGTATTTCTATATGTATGTTTTTTTATGTGCCTATACAGTGTGTGTGTGTGTGTTTGTGCATGTGTGTGTGTGCGTGTGTGTGTATTGTGTGAAAATAGTATTTTCAGAATGAAAAAATAATTTAAAAATGAGGTACTCTTCAGCTTGTGTTACATCAGCTCCATCCAAGAAGAACATTATTAGGACACAAAGAATAAGGAGAGCAAATCAAAGAAGAAAGGAGTATCAGGTCACTAAGACCAAATTGTGCAGTTTTCTAATATAACAGCACAAGGAAAGTAGTTCTCTTTCTGGTATCAGTGTTCTATTATTCCAGGCAAACATTTGATACTTACAGACATTCCGCTCTTAGCTGTGTGTTGTAGTGAGCCTGTCAGGCAGGTTTGATGAGCTACTGGCTCAGACAACAGTCCCACGTGTGCCAACTCCCCCCCCCCATGTCATGAGGCAAATAATCAAATAATCAGACAGTCATCTACTTAATCTCTTCTTCCATGTGTATACTGGGGATAGTTCACCCAAAAAGTGAATGTTATTCATTCTTTTGCATTGATAATCCAATACAAATGATCCACAAGGCCTCTTATTAAAACAAATACAACCTATGAATGATGAGGATCCAGCTAAGGAATTGCTTTATAATCACTTTGAAATACCAAAAAGAATTTTAAAAAGCAATGCTATTATTTGTGAAAATAAGATATTGGCAGCCTTTTTGATAGGCTTATCAAATCTTCAAGAAGATGTGAGTTTTATGGCAAACAATTTCTTTAATTTGCCTGTTTATGTAAACCTTAATTTTCCCATGAACACATACCTTGTGAATACATGAATTCTGGATATTCTCTATGAAGATGCGGTCCGCATGGATATCATAAAACCAATTTGTGTCCATAAAGGTGCTGAATGTTCCATACCAGCATATTACATACATTATGTGTATTTTTATAATCAAAAAATACCACAGCTTGTGTGTGTTATTTATACACAGACATTGTAAACAACCTGAGGCATGGCATACCAGAACTGAGTTCAATTCCTGTTGGAACAGCCAGGGTTTAAGACACACACTTTACAGTTAACCAACACTCTAGAGGCCTTTCTTATGAAGCCAAAAATGGCCAAGGGGGATTTTCAGAAAACTTTGCTAAAATCAAAAGGCTTTTTGTGTCGAACATATTCATTATGTGTAATTTTCTTTGTGTCATGTTGTTTTTGAGACAAAATAGATACACAGATATGAAAGCAATACATTTTAAAGTCATGCATTTCTTACATATTCCAAACCGCAGAACCAAATGAAGATTGTGGACTGATGTTTATGATGTTTTTCTCTTCCTAGCATTCCAACAGAAACAGTTCACTGCGAGGCCTAAAGCCTTGAATAGGCTTGTCTTTTAATGCAGGTTTCTTACACATCAGCTCAATCATTTGGTAGAATTGCTTATCTGAAAATACTAATGTAATCTAGGAAATCAGATCCAAGTTGTTTTTCTGCAAAGGTATCATTTACATGGTGCATTAGCAGTTTTCATAGAATAAACAAGGTAGGAAATTTGCACACAAAGCAAGCTACTAAGAGCTGACATCTCTTATTTTCGATTTGCTGAACTAAAAAGGGTATTTCATTGCCTGAAAGAGCTGCATTTGTCTTTTCAGGCAATGGAATTCTTAGTGAATTTTACAATATATATATATATATATATACTTTTATATATTATCAGATCTTTTTACTCGATGTCATATAACATAAGTATATCCTAAATTGTGGACGGCAGTCTTAGCAGCCTTGCAGTCATAACCTCATGTACATGTTATAGCTATACTGCAAGACAATGTTTAAAGGCTACACAATGCACGTAATGCATTAATTCTAATTTTGACTGAGTGACCATCAAGGATAATGCATGTCTTAAAGAGGGGTTTCTATAGCTGACATTTATACAAAAAAAGATGACAGAGGGGAGGATTCCTAGTTTCCAGTGCCATTAACCACCCCTAATTTCTATACTACACTAGGGGGATATGCACCGCTTCAGGGGCTGTGCAAATAAATGAGCTGCTGGGTGGCTCATTCGGTTAAGGTAGAGTCCCTTGATAGAGAGAGTAGCGACAACTCACGATTTGACGCCATTTTGAGTCCATTCAATGCGGAGCCGCCGTATGGCGCTAGTGCATTGAACCGTGTATTCCATTATGTTCTCTATGTATGAGAGATGGGAATGGTCTTTTCCATGTTGATAATGAACAAATTATATGAAGATGACAAAATAGAAGATTTATGACAACTAAGAGCCATATGATAAAGAAGAAAATCACAGAGCTGGTTGTGATTTAACAGTCACAGACATTTAGAACCATGACAAAGAAGGAATTAACTAGACAGGTACTCGAAATGAACCTGCGAATTACAAATAGGAACACGTTGGATATTTTTTTCATGCTAAACTAGATGCCGTGCATGCCAAAGGGGGAAAATAAATCTTTGGTATAACTAGGGATGTTCCTAACGACTAATTTCCCTGACGGTTAAACGGAAATTTTAACTTAGACTAGTCGACGAAAAAATATTGCGTATATTATAAGAGCCATTTGAAACCGTTAATCACATACTTCAATAACCAAATCGTATTTTAAATGCGGCTGAAATGTGTGGCACTTTGCGCCTTGCATTATGAACATTGCACATTATCCTACAAAACATGACAACAACTCACTAAATATAAGTTAACAAATAACATTTATTGAAAACAATATTCAACGTAACAAAACATTTTTAGGAAACGTGCCTGATTATTACAACGGCATTTTCATTGGGTGAACGCGATCGCATAGCAAATACAGTAAAAAATAATAATCGGTCATCAGAAAAACTACCAATAATAGGCCCACAAAAAAATTACAATTAGGCCTACTGATCGACTTGACATTAGATTAGTTTTATTGGCCTATTCAACAACGCGATAGGCCTACTTACTCTTTCCATCTCGTTTGTTTAACTTGCAGGGCGAACAGGCTAATGCGTTTTGTTTATTTCCTTCGTTTAAAAATTTTGTTTAATCGGGCGTTGTTAACATTAGTAACGGATGCTCGTTTTTTTTTATAAAGCAACATTTGACCAGGAAAACATGACATTTCAGTGCAAATTATGTCAATATGTAATTTAAATGTGTACATTAATAAAAATAATGTTTAACCGACTAGTATTTCTGGTGCCGACTTGCGAGGGTAGCAACGTTTAATCGACTAGTCGACTAAACGCGCACGTCCCTAGGTATAACCTACTCTTATTTATTTATTTATTGCATTTCTTTACCCAGGGTATGCCCAAACAGTTAAAAACTGGTTTCCATTGGGGCCCTGCATTCATTTAAATACTACATACGTACTGTACTACATGCAATTAAAAATAAAAACCAAATTTAAATTTAACAAACACTCAAGCCGTCAAGGCATTACAAATATGTCCATAATTTTCTTAATTACGCATGGAAAGGTAGAGGGTGTTTTCTCTTGTCTTAAACCATACTCCATAATAATGACATCACAAAAGTACAAATATGTGCATGTTAATTCAATACGCATATGGGACCATTACCACTGACCTGGCAGAGAACTGAGGAAGAAGTTGCTTTCCATCCAACACGACTGACTCTGTTCTCCCAGATTTCCCGTCTTTTTGCATCTGATGGAAATCTATATACCTTGAATCCCTTCTCCGTTCTATTTGTGCACCCACAAGCGCTACAACCTGTCATTTTGTCGTAAAATCGATATGCGTCCGATCCCGATCCTGTCCGCGATGGACTCAAAATGGCTCCACGCAATCACGTGACTAGATTTTTCCGGACCCTCTATGTCGCTACTCTCTCTATCAAGGGACTCTAGGTTAAGGCACCAGTGCTGAGGCTTCATAGGGCGATGTTCAATTGGCGATCAACCAACATGACCCCACTGGTCAAATTGTCTACAAGCTGAGCTGTAGTCTGTGGTGTGAAAAGAAGCAGACTGGCGAAGGCATATGTTGCACCAACAGGGCTTACGCCTGGTCGTAAGCTAAATTGGTCGTAACTTTCTGGGCGCAACTTTAAGACCGTTGCACCAACTGGTCGTAAACACTATTTTCACTAAGACCGGGCGTAAATTTTACGCCTATCCAAGAGCAGGCGTAAGTGTCATTTTAGAACGTTTCTACGGTAAGGTAGGGTAGATATCGCGGGGCGACTTGTTCGCACCCGCATAATAAACACACTAGCCTTAATGAGGTGCAAACTACCCCATTCATCAGCTGTTTGGCTGTGCTTAAAAATAAAATGATCAGCTGTTTGGGAAATAATCTAAATTGTAGCCAATACTGCACACGTATCTAGCCAGTTATTTTCATAATGTATTAATATTAACGTTACGAAATAAGTTTTTCAAAAAATTACTTAATATATCATTTAGGATATTTTGTAAAGGGGAATCTGCGCACTTTCGAGGTCTATCATACTTTCAATTAAAGTGTCATCGCTTATTAGAGTAAGGTCAGTGGCAAGATCCCCCTCTGCAATCTGTAGGCAGTCACTGCTGTCCACTACAGCAATTCAGCGAAAGTAACATTAATGTTAGGGGAATCCTCACTAAACACATCAACAATGATGTCAATGCATTGATATTTTCGGTGAGGGACCCCCGCCCGTTGGATGACTTTTACAGATTGACACGTCCTTTCTCGCTTTACTGAAAAGGTCCTTCCACTTTTTTCTCACGTCCTGACTACGGTAGCTACGGTGTCCCCCCAAGCTAAGTTTATTGATGGAATCTGTTATAATTTTCCATGTTGACTTTTTCATTAGTGATAACGCTGCAATTGCTGCATGTTTTGTAATCAGTGTCGATTTATGCTGGCTATACAGTTCACTATCACTGAAGTAACCTTTTCGTCTTTTTTGGTCCATTTCTAATGTAAATTAGCGAGTTAGCAAATTGGCTTATTCTGGCTAGTGGTAGTTGACTAGTGTAGGCTACTCGCGCATAGCAATGCGAACAATTTTGCTTAGCAACACACACTACTTAGCAACCAATATGCTTCCACAGGAACGCGCACTACTAAAGACTGGTCGTAGCTGTGCCTAGGTGTAACTTTGGTTGGTGCAACAGGCACACAACAGGGTACCCCCTCTCTGAAAATAGGTCTTAGCTATGACCTTTCTGACATTTAAGACTGTCTTAGTTAAGACCTGTTAGTGCACCCGGACCCTGGGGAGGCTGCTGCTATTTGTTAGAGTGCAGTGTGGAGTCATATATTGACCAACCTGTTGATTACGAAAAGTAAAACAACTCGACTATAACTTGATTGATTCTTATTCTTATATGTATTATGGGTATAACTGGGTTGAAAATATGACTAAACTTTTAGTTTGGTAGAAATATATATATATTTTATCCCTCTCCCAATCTTTCTATTTGTATCCATCCCTCCGTGGTGCTAGCTAGTGACATTAGCTTGCTCCATGCACAGCTCAGCATGGAAACAAACTAATCACTCGCGCGTCGTTTTTACTTGGTGAACTGATCATTCGTCAGATAATATATCGAAAATAATAGAAAGTTAAGATTTTGCCAAATAAATCATGCCTTGGAAATGGTTTTGTCGTATTATTCAGTGGCTGGTTACAGTAACACATATGACGAGAAAAGAACCATTATCCACCGAAGTAGCTACTTAGTTGCCATGCATGTAATTTTAGTTCGATTAGCAAACAAAATTTAAAAATGGGCCTTTACATAAATGTAAAAAACTCGATAAAACCTATCATTATTTAATGATTTGTGTGGAACATGCATGTCGTGAAACGTTGCCTTGCAATTTAGTGTCATGATCCCACTTGTTTGTGCACATTTGTTCATGTTTTCTGCGATCTCGCATTCTCTCTTTCTTTCTGTCTCCAGTTTCGCTTCCTTCTTGATTATTGTTAACTAATCTACTAATTTACTAATGCTAGTCAGATAATTACTAACACACTAATCTGCTAACCATGTCTCATGTGATTTACTAATTAACTAATTTAATAACGCTAGGATGGGATAATTACTAACAGACTAATTGACTAATGATCTTCGTCTCGTTTTCCCAAGCTGTTCCTAATTTATCTCTGTTCTCAAGCTAAGCGTTTGCACCTGTCTACACCTGCATTTAAGCCAGTGTTTTCCTGTCGTCCTCGTGAAATTGTTGCCTTGACTTGCACTTTTGAGCGTTTAGTCCCAACCCTGATTCCTGTTATTACCCACGCCTGTACATTGACTACTGTTAGTGACTACTTAGTCCCCCTAAACAATCATGCAAAAATGGTTTGTGTTTATCTTACACACTTGTTTGTTTGACACAATTATGTTTTATTATGGGCCCCCCATATGTGTTTTTGGACACCCCTTGGCAACCCCATTAAAAAAATCCTGCACACGCCCCTGGCCGCAAATACGTATGCTCTCGGGAATATCCACAACAGGTGTCGATAATTTCCAATCAAGACTCAGGTGAGCCGAAGGAAACTCGTTAGCATACAAAATAATGAAAGGGGCACACTCATGAGGCGGCATAGGGATGTAACACATTTGTTCAGTCTTCTGCAGTGTTCTCAGTGTTTTCTTAAAATATTAAAAACAATATGGGATAAATTTCATATTTATTATTTGTGTTATTGCGAGACAACACAGAGAGATCGAGAGAGGGCATTTTGAGAGGTCAAGCGAGAGAGCATACATTTTGACCAGACTACTTGGCTACGCAGAGTGTGGAGAGCTATATTCAAGTGTGAAACAGCAGTCAGTATAAATAATGGCCACTCGACTAATACATTACTAATGAATTGAGTATTCAACAAAGTCGTGATATCAGAATAATGCAGTCTCAGTTCTATTTTGTATTTTTTTAAATGCATTACATTTACATGTCATATACTATTGACAACATTTATTACTATTAACATTCATTAACATTTAATGTAACTATTATTAAATGTTTTGGAGCTTATAGATTATTACTGCACCATCTCTGGCTTAATTTCAGACAAAACATATTCAACATTCCGATAGATGCACAATATTTCCCCAAAACCCAACTAGCAAATATTTTTTTGGACTACTGACTTTGAGTGGTTCCAAAATAGCGGTACAAGGGTAATAGAAAACTATCGGACCTGAACAACATTATTAAAATTTTTGTTTCACCGCAGACATTGTACTTGCAGACCATTATATGTCTAAGCTATACAAAACTTGTAATAAGGTGAGTTGGTGATATACTTTAGGTTTTTGTTATTTAACTAAGCCTCTTTTCTTTGACCAGGGTGATTAAATATTTATGCAGAACACTAGAAGATATTCAATACATGTTAACCAGTATTTTGTACATTTTGACGAATTTGCTTATGCGTATTTTGTATGAAAATACATTCTGATGTGTGTTTGCCTTGGGGTTGATTGCCTTAAAATTCATGTTTGTTTAAAATTCTGTGTGGCATCTCTGTGTTTCAAATGTATGGGTACAGGTTTGCCATCCAGAGGAGGTTTGTGTGCGTGCGCATGTATGTAGACATGAAATAAATTGGTATGGATGGATGGATGTTTATCACAGCATTTTCTTATCCAAGTGTATGACATTTCCTGAACGTTGAAAGGAAAAGATCATGCTGTGGCACAACGCACACTTATAAACCTGATGGTCCTGCCTTCGTTTCTGCCATCATCACACAACATGTCTGCGATGATGGTGTCATTACTAACTGGTATCATTAAATCAAGGTGCTAGGTAGGGTACTGTAATGAAGGTTTGTATTTTTCCAGTTGGGCACCTCCAGGTGTACCTGTGAGCAAAGTACCAAATTAATTTAGTAACTATATAGCTGTCTAAATAGAAAATAGTTCAAAAAATGAAAACGATAATGGTTCTGGTTGTTTTTGAGTCACACTCACTGGAGTGAATACAGTTCCATTGATGAATGTGATGTCACATTTTAAAAAGTGAGCCATGACCAACTGTCAACCTCTACAACATTATCACCAGCTGGCGGGTTGTAGCAGCTGGGCTCCCAAGTGCTGAGTTGCACACACGTCAATGTCATTAAAAAAAAGCTACGGCCATTACGTTTCCTCGATCACATGCGTTTCAGACTTCGTTCATCCACGGGTGCAAACCGTGGCTATGTTGGCACCCTAATTACCAGGAGTGACATCACCACGCATTCTCAAGACACCACTCAGAGTGCGTATTGAGCTAATTAGCAGGGGTAATTATCTAATTCTGAGGGCTTTCCAGCCGAACGAGTAGCGATTCATTTAGCGCCTTGAGAGAGCATATCAATACCTTCCTCTTGCTTGAATGCCACTACATTCATCAGAGCAGCATTACCTGCAGCGCTGCCTTTCAGGTGTTATTTGGCAAAGTGGTGTTGATGAAAGTTAGGTGACCAGCCAGTGGAGGTCAACAGAGTGACAGATGCGGGCGCTCCCTGGACCCGCCAAAAGCGCTGCCTCTTCTGGCTCTAATGAGTGTTTTTTTCCAGGTGAACGGACCGCTGCTCATCCGGACGAGACCAGCTGGGATTCCTGTGCACTCGGGGTGAATTGACACAGCCTTTCCATAAGGCAAGAGGGGCAAAACTCACAAAACCGGCTTGCGTGCCCAGAGCTTTGTGACTCGCACTTCACCCTGCACTCTCGACTCCGTTGTTAATGCAAGACCTGTGTCTGTTTGGTTTAGATGGGCATCGGCATGCCTTTAAAGTGCACAGCAGGCAAAATACAAGCACGTCATTGCTTTTGGCCTTCTTCACATTATTGCGGGCTTTAGGAGATTATGGACCGACAAATGAAAAGAGAAAAGTTGTTTATACACTCTCTGTATACCCTTGATTTTTTTGTAGGTCATGGAAATGTAGCCCTTGGCTAAAAGCGCATACTGCAGGTATAAGTAAAGAATTGTTAGGATGTGTTATTTATGTGTATATTAATGGACAGTCAGCTACTGCCAAACATGCCAGAATATAAGCACTGCAAAAAACAAATCTTAACATGAATGTAATCTTATATTTAGACTTCTTATTTCTGTTACTTTTTTGCAAAATAATACAAAAAAATTGCCAGTGGAGGGAGATAGTTTTACTCATTTCAAGATTTTATAAATGGGGCAAAAAGTAGCTTAAAACAACTAATATTTTCCACTTTAGAAGAAAAAAAAAAAGATTTTATGACTCATTACAAGACTTAAACACTTGTTAAGACAGACATTTTTTTAGCAGTGTGCGTACTTTATGTTCCCCGTGTTTTTCTTACTGCACGATCATCGTTATTATTTAGACAGAGCAGCAATACGTTTAACAATACATACCAATTATACAACAATGAGATTCGAGCGAGTAACGTGATTGGCCGAGACGCGTTCCACCAGTGCCGGTATTTAGTATAACCTCACTGCCATTGCGTAGACGCGTTCTAGTATAGAGTGTTGCCTAGGAAGTATAAACAACAAAAATAGCAACGGCAACAGGGTGCTAGCAATTTGGTGAATCCAAAATAAAGAATCAGTTCATCAAAAGTTATTGTTTCAATATTTTTTCATTCCTTACTAAATGTTTATGTTAACATTGTTGTTTAAAAGCAATAAATCACTCAAGGATTTGTGCGTTATTGGATATAATCACTGCGGAGAGTACTCTGCAACTCGACCTTCGGTCACGTTGCTGCGACCTCACCACATTGATTATATTTCCATTAACGCACTCCCTCTCGTGATCTATTAAGCATAAATGAATGGTTTCACAATATAGGCCAGGTTTATTGGTGCAATATAGCCAAGGGTGGCAAGTGAAAGTTGACTAGTTTTGATACTTTGCATTTACTGGCAGAAACTGGAAGAATAACAGAATAATAGGATTGTTTTTTAATCTTGACCTTGGTTTCATCAATGTGATATGCATTAATTTCAATGGTATCTTGAGGGAAATTGTAAGTCTTTACCAGTCCCAGCCTGATTCCCAGTCTATTGAAATAGCCTGAACCCAGGTCTATTGGAGCAAATCTTGTCACATAAAGTGAGGTTGCCAAAAGACTGGGCTCATTTCAGTTCCATACCCTGCAGCCTTTTAATAATAATAATAATAATAATAATAATAATAATAATAGTAATACGCACTCTGTTGTGTGCACACAGTATTGTGATTAAGTGAATAATGGCCAAAGAAATTTGAATTATCAGGACTACACTGTGGCTGTAAAATAAATGTTGTATTGTGTCTTGTTTTTCGGACTTGAGATTCTTTGAATAAGATATCAGATGCAATATGGAAACCGGGTTAACTCTACTTTCATATCAGGATATTTGATATTTTGTGTACAGCTGGTCCAGATTTGACTTCTTTGTGCATACTCTTATGTAGTGCATCACATTACAAACATGCAGTTGAATTACCAGGAGTCTGTTATTTCTTATTATCTGCAAGTCCCTTATCCCTTCATAAACTAAGATCAGCATAAACACTTTTGTGAAAATCTTTTGAATTTGTTTAATTTAACTCACCACACAAGGGCGGTACTGTTTATCTAGACAAGCCAATTTGGCGTTAACAATTTAGAATTTAAATGAAAATTATGCATTTTGTCTGGCGTAGTATTCAGCCTGCAACAAATTGATATAGAGCAGTCTTGGATAGAATGGCATATTTCTGCTTGTTCATGCAAATTATACATTGGAATGTATTAACTGACGGCTTTGTAATTGCTTTAACAGCACATACTAGTTGGCTGATACATTTATGTGACTGCTGTTTCAAGATTACGGTATGCTCATGCATGTATCTGCTCATGTTGCATTGGTGGAAATTTAAATGCAACTATAATGCAGACATCAAATAATTAGACCCTTGTTTTAATAAAAATGCAGGCCCAGGACAACTAGAGGTATAATAACAGTTATGTTCTGGACAAACATTTCAAAAAGGACAGAAAAATGTTCTGGAATAGCTCATAGTCCCCATCACAAGTTAAACTAGGTCCTGTGGTTGCAGGTTTGAACCTCAGCCTCATTGATGTCAAAAATCAATGATGACTAGGACTGTGTAGTTGTGGCCTGGCAAGGGAAGAATGGATTTAAGTCAGCTATGGTTTCTACAGTTATAGCTACATTACTTCATCCCATTGACATAGCAGGTGCCAAAAAGCTACCAAGTGAGAGATGTGCAGAGGGGATTTTTAAAATATTTTTTTTCTTTGTGGTTTTATGACATTTTATCACAATTTTCATTTGCACCCCAATGTGGCATGTCCAATTTCAATTGTAGGTCTGACTTGTCCTGCCCTATATCATGCATGGCCACCAAAATGTATGCCAGTAGTCAGTGCTTCTTTCAATCAGCACTGTGCTGGTATTGTGTTGGATAAATGTTTAATTTCCATAGCAGGCCCATTCAACCACAGCCACCACTACTGTGCAATCCCCTGCTGACTGAAACCCTCCCTTCCTGGGTGATGCTATGGGCCATTATGCATTGCCCTGCAGTGCTCTTGACCACAATATGCACTAACATGGTTAGGATTCATTCTGGACCACAGAGTGCATCACTACACTGAGAGTTATCACTTAAACTGTCTGTGCTACCCAGAAGTCATGGAAAATACCACGCGCAGACTGAGAGAAAATAGTCAAATAAAAAACTAACAACAAAAATCAGAACAAATACAGAATGGCAATAACCAGCATCAAATCAGGCTTTTTGTCACAAAAAATACCAGTGGCATAAATGACAAAGCAGGGCCTGCCTCTCCTGCATTGGTTAATAGACCAGAGCGGCAAGCAGACAGGGGAGCATTGGGAGGGGGAAAATCTATCTGCTGGGTTGTTGCGAGTAGGATTCCCTGATGGCTTTCTAGCTTTGTGAAAAGCAGCTGTGTTTTCCGGCTGAGGGGTTTTCAAAGCCTTTTCTCGCTGAAGTCCCGTCTCTTCACCAAAGCCACCTGTCTGGCTCAACCAAGTCTCTCAACCTGAAAGTTCGCCACAGGCTTCCACTCAATCAGTTTTTTTTGCACCAACAGCAATGCCCTGATGACAGACTTACTAAATAAATTGCAGTCATTATGGTTACATTACAGTTCCATAAAATAGGTTTCTAATAGGGATTATACAACAATGAGATTCAAGCGAGTAACGTGATTGGCCGAGACGTTCCACCAGTGCTGGTATTTAGTATAACCTCACTGCCATTGCGTATAGGTTCGCGTTCTATAGAGCGTTGCCTAGGAAGCATTTCAACAACAATGGCAATGGCAACAGGGTGCTAGCAATTTGGCGAATCCGAAATAAATAATGAGTTCATCAAAAGTTATTGTTTCAATATGTTTTTATTACTTACTAAACGTTTATGGTAACATTGTTGTATAACAGCAATAGATCACTAGAGGATTTGTGTGTTATTGGATATAATCACTGCGGAGAGTACTCCGCAACTCGACCTTCGGTCTCGTTGCTGCAACGTCACCGGGTGATTATATTTCCAATAACGCACTCCCTCGCGTGATCTATTGCTTAATTATACTGGAAAAGTCCAATGGCTTAGTTTTATGGAGAGAATGATGGATAATATCAGTCACTGGGCTTTGTGACCTTCAATATGCCTTTGATAAATCAAGAAGGAAACTAAACCAATGGGTTGTGGGGTCATGTCCTAAGTGGGACTTAGGGCAGATTTATCTTTTAGTACTGTATAATATGTGTTGGGCTGTGTTGCTTTTAGGCCATCTTTGGACAAATAGCACAGACTATATCTTAATTTTGGCAGAAATTAGTGCAAGTTTGTTGAATGTGTCATGACGTTATGCATTAAAAACCGAGAATAGCAGTGCACATTGGCAGCATCTACTCTGCATCTTGGTTTAATAATTTATGCTATTTAGGGTCTGTTATAATTGAATGAATATTTAGCCTCTGTCTAGCTCAACAAGCAGCTAGCTATTTCATCATCTTCGAGGTACAATCAAATCAATCAACATACCCGTGACTAAAAACAGCGGCGAGCTCAGGCTAACTAGTGCTACGGTACTTTACAGCTACGTGACAAAGTAGCGCCTCCTACAGGAGTAAAAAGATAGGAGGATGATAAAAAAGTTAACTGGGGTCGAATTCAGAAATATTATAAAACTGTACTTCTTATACGACTTAAGTCGTAAAAAATATATATTATTTGACCACAAGTTGAACAAAGAGCTTTGATCACAAGTTTGGAAGAGTCACACTGCTATGCAGACTTCACCCAATCCCATTACCTTGTTAATAGACTGTGCCCTTCCAATCTGTTGAAAGCTGTCATAAAACTAATGAAGGGAGCGACGTTTACGTCGGCGCGCACCTCAGAGCCAGTTCTCAAAGCACTAAGCCCATTTCCAAGCCGCATTCTTTTCACCGCGCGCTCATTGCTCATGCAGTGCTGATTGTATTATGACATTTGAGCATTTAATTAAAGAGCGCAAGCATAGCGTAATTGAATTGCGGTGAGATTGACAGTTGTCTTAATTGGTTTAATCTGTCTCTTCCGAAAACAAAACTCTCAGTGCGGCCCAAGGTCTCCACATGACACAGCTGTTGACGCAGTGCTCCGATTCTCAGCTCAGAGTGTGGGTGACTCCACACTGAGGTGATAAAAAAGGCACAGTCATACTTGATGTCTCCTTGCATATTTTTTAAGAGCCATGTGAATGAGACACCACCACTCAGATTAAGTTATTTTCAGATTAAGTCTTTACAAGTTTACTGAGATTCAGTCAAACAAACATTATGCCCATTAGAACCCACCTTAATGCTTATAAATCCAAACAACAAGAAAAGTTGTGGCCTGAATATTTTGGTGGCCAGGGCTGGAGGTGGGGGCCTTTTTAAGGGAGCTACTGATTTTAGCCAATGCAAATAATCTGTCTATCTGATTTATTTCAAAAGTAAAACAATTAAATTATGTAGTTTTTCACCCACAGTTGTGCCTGTATTATTTGGGGCAAATGATAATGTTAAGCACATTTTACAATTCATCCATTGATACCTTTGTGTAAACCACTGTTGATTATATATACAGTATACTGTATATTACCAGTAGTGCAAAGACATGCATTTGTTTAATGTTCACATGTCAGGAGGCTGCTGAACTGACACTCCGTCACCCAACAGTACCAGGTTTTTTTCTTCACTTTCAGGAATCCACCTGCCACAGGCCAAGGTAAGTAAAATATAATTGAAACACAGTTAATAAAATAAGAACAGACAACCCAAAAAACACTAACCCCCAGTTCTGTCTGCTTCCTCCTCCCTCTCTCTCTTATTCTATGGAATTAAAAAAAATATGCAGCTGATCGTAAGTCAACCTCTTGTGCCACAGGCACACGACCATCTCTGTTCATGAAATTACTGTACTTAAAGGGTAAGTACACCCTAGATCACTTTTTTTCCCACTGTAAACATGTTTGTATGGCTACTTTATAATGAAACGTATTCATGCATTCCGTTATTTCAACAATTCAGAAATAATATTTGATATCATAAGAAACTGGTAGAAAAGCGTCTTTGTGCTGCCCTTTAATGGTTGAAATTTTCTTTCTGCTCCCCACACTGCCCCAGCCCCAATCGTGATGTCAGAGTACCTCTTTCGAGGTTCTTCTACATCATATTGTTACGTTTCTGTCATGTTTATGTCACGTTTCATGTTTAGTGTTTGTCACAGTTTATTTTCTGTTCATGTCATGCTTGTGTTCTGTTTATGTTACGATGCAGTTCATTGTTTGCATACTCATTTCTGTGTTTTTCCGCAGCCTTGCATTCATGCTGTTTCTCTTGCTGTCGCTCACGCTTCCCTAATTGTTTAATTCTCCCGTGTCTATTTACTAATCGACTAACATTAGATCAGGATTGGGTAATACTAACTCTCTAACAATGTGTTCATGTTTACCTTACGTTTCTCGTGCATGTCAGTTACTAATTTACTAATGTCAGGGCTAGGATAGGATAACTACTAATGATTTACTAATCGCCTTGTTACGTGTCTCATTTTCTCAAGCTGTTTTCCATTTCCTGCTGCTCTCAAGCTAAGTGTCTGCACCTGTCTACACCTGCATATAAGATCAGTGTTCATGTCATGTCTTTGCGAAATTGTTGCCTTTAGTTTACTACTGTCACTTTTGAGCGTTATCCATTGTCTGACTACCGTTATTGATCTAGCCTGTTTACTGACCATCGTTACTGCCTGCCTATTGTTTCCACTGCCTGTTTTTGACCATGAGTTTTGCCTGCTGTCTGTTTTGTACCTCTGCCCCGCGGATAGGACTTCAGTCTGACTCCTGCTACGCCCCACGACTACGAACTTTGCTTTACCCCTGTATTGTACTTCTGCTCCGCTGACAGCTACTCTGGTTAATGAACTTGTGCACGGATACCGATTTCGAGACTGCCTTCTCCCTCGGTCCTGTATCTTTGGTCTAGCTGGATTTATTGGTTTTTGGACTTTGCTTGTGTGACTACGATTTTGGATTTCCCCATAATAAAGCCCTTGCGGGTATTTATTATTAGGTCAGTGTTCTGGTCCAACCCGTACACATCCGTCTCACATATGGATAATTGTTTTCGCCCACAACGGAAACTGCTGGCACCTGATTGGTTAGACCCACTACGTTACTTTCAGCTCCACTTTTTTAAACAGGAACAACGTGGCGTCCTGTTCAACTCTCTTATTCCACCTAAATAGTCTACTAAAATATGTTTCTGAACATATTTGAGGTGAGAAATAGGCCATGCAGTTGATGAATCTTGATTCATATTTGATGTGCAACGTCTATTTTTACAGCTTGATCCGAGTTATTCAAAATAATTTGTACAATGTATGTTAATTTATGCAAATGACGATGGACACAGCTCCTCTGTCCCCACCCCTCTCCTTCGCTCACCCCACAAAGTATTTTTCAAAATTGTGTAGTAGGCGGAGACAGGCTGAGACAGTGGGTGTACTTACTCTTTAAGTTGTACACACTAAGTCTCCACCATTCTAAGTTGGCTATGCCTTTTTACAATTTAATGCAAAATTTGGGTCATAAGTGCATTAGATTGAATTCCACCCAGTGTCTGTTGCTCTCTCTAAATCTCTGCTATTGTTAAAAAATATCAGTACTCCAGCTGATTCTGTGGAATCCCTCAGCAACAGTGTTGATGTCTATTGCATCTATAAAAGGGGCACAGTTAATGAATGTGCAGATTACTTCAGAATTGTCATCCAAGTGCTAACAGTGCACTTTTTGTTTTGTCACCCCTATGCTGATCCAGGCATGTTCCGTAAAGGAATGTAGAGATGCATTTTATGGGAAGTTTCTAGACTGATCCTTTTCAGACTCAGCTGTCTTGAGCCTGGGGGGAAGGCGTCGCACCACACATTGCATGATTCCAATAGAATGTAACATGCTTTATAATGGCATGTGTGACCACACATCGCCACAGGAAAAGCTGGAACAATGGGAACAGTGTTTTGACCATTATCACCTGGCTCTTGTTTACTTGGAATTTGCTGTTTTCTGTTTCCTAATATCTCTGGAATTACCTTCTTGCTTATGTGAGTAAAGTCGAGCCAGGACTCATGCTGCGTTTTCACATCGAGCAACTTCGGTCGCCCAATTGCCAGAAGTGCATTCATTTTCTATGAAGCTGAGTGATGGTCAGCGACCTGAGCAACTAGGTAACTGAGCGACCAAAATCGGCTGATAAATGTTGCCCGCAGTTTAACTTTTTAGCGACCATCGGCCTCAACAGCCAATCAGAGTTCCACCCTTCATATTTCTCCAACCGACACAAAACCATTTTGTGAATAATTGTTCCGCCCGATTTCACTCAAATTGTAGCAATGGAGGAGCAGCTAATAATAATGGTCCAAACCTACCCCGTCCTGTTCAATATATTCCAAAAGGAATACCAGGATAAGCGCCTAAAAATTTTAACTTGGAGGGCAATTGCGAGTGCCCTTGGTATCGATGATAAAGTCATCGTTTTATTTATTTTATTGTGTGAATAAAACGTTCATGTATCTAGATAGATAAAGATCGCTAGCTCGCGACGAAGATAGATATAGCCTATCACTAGCTAGCGAGAACACATAATTATCAGTGTCATGACATAAAACAAACTGGACCTCAAACATGCACATATTTACACAAACTATGACACGTGCATAAGCACTTTTAGAAACTGTGGCGACTCCAATGGCGAAATAGTGAAATACAGATAAAATGACCTACAAAGCCATTTCACTCAATTATTTTCACTTCATATCAAAGTACACAACCTTCTAATAATCATATCTCTTGTCAGAGGGACATACAGGCCTAAGTAGTTTCTGTCTTTTTGGTGTTAGTCTGAAAGTCCATATTTAAGCACTTAGACCGAAAAATGATAATATCGCCAGTAACACCTCCCATGTTTTACATCTCCCATCAGAGAAGTGTCATCCAAACAGTACAGATGCATACGATTCAAATGCTTTTTATCCCAGAGTGCATTCAAATGCTGAATGCGAGATCCAACAATGCAATTTTAATTTGATAGTGAGGGGTTTAATCGGGGAGATATTTACATGGATGTGATATCTGTATGTTTTTTTGTGGAACGCATCTGTCTTTCATGTTTGTAATTGTACTGCTTTAAGATACCTGTTAACCATTCACCTGTTAACAACCAACATGGTGAGTAGAGTCATTTGTACCAACAGCACTCCTGAAAAGTCCTATCTCAAAGCATTCAGTACAAATACAGTAGACATATTGATCAGAGCAAAATGAAAACATGTAGCTATAGGTATGAATGTAAAATTTATAGTTTCAAGTACAGACATATAGAAGTTAACTTTTCTCACAGCAAAAACATTGACTGCCTCTTTATATATTTTTTTCACAACTCCCTAGCAACAGCATCATTATACTCCCTAATCATTATACTTCACTCATACAAGGCTGAAATATTCAGGAAAGGTTCAGTAAACTATACACTGAATAAGGGCTTCTGCTGAGAAATACATTCATTAATGATGTTAACCAAGAGTGAGTACATGGTGTGAACTGTGAGTTTGAAGCAAGCTAGGAGATTATGGCTTGTTTCCAGTTAATCATCAACTTGTTTTGAGCAAATCACAAGTTATTTACTGTAGAAACATATGATTTCCATGACTTCCCAACAACAAAAAATAGATAAAATCTACAGAAAATCTTTTAGGGAACAAAAAAAATATCTGCAAACAATGGCAAACAGGGTTTTAGGGAATTCAATCAAATACTTTTTTGATTTTGATTTGCTTAGGCTAATGCACAGTGTTTTTTGTTACTTTAATTAAGATTCCCTCTGCTTGGTGGCACAATTACATTAGATTAAAATGCAGTACACTTTTATAAATAAAAAAACAGCTCAACAGGAAATTGTACAAGGCAAGTATAAGGTAAGCAGAAGTGTGGCATGCATGGAGTACTGCATGCATATAGTTGGGAAATTTAAAGAACATTTGTTCAGGTATTCAGATTATCATATGCCCGTTATTTCATGAAGGGGAGGGGATTTGGCAGTTAAATTACCTAGCTACAAGGTTTAACCTGCTTGTATTAGAGGATATGGAGGTTACCAGGTTCACCGAGCCTATAGTTACCATCTTATAGTCAAATCAATATGCCATTGTTCTTGGTGAACCCCTAATTTTAAACTTAATAACTTGGTGACTTCTGAGCTGACATTAAACATATTTTTTTTAAATGGAGAAGGGAAAGGGAGGAGCAAAATATTATATGTCCACAAGATTATACATCCACATTCTGTTTGGGCCCCTCAGCCCAGTCACAGTCCTTCCACACACCACGTAGTGGACACAATTTAGGTTGTAAAAAACCATCCTACAACCATTTGCAGAGTGTCTTTCTCACTTGTTACTGTAGGATGCAAGCATTGAGGTGTTTCATTGAGAAACATAGCAGCCTACAGTTAAGTTTTACTAAGCTTATGTAATATGGACATAAAAGTGCATTCATTTACGTATGTATTCTGGATTAATTTTTAAGAACTTGCCAAAAACATGGAGATGGACGTTTTATAATGATCAAATACATAATGCAACTGCCATTTCCCGTAACAAACATTGAATATAAACAGGGTTAAGTAACATAACTGCAAATTACCTTAATTATCTTTGAGGTTCATTCTGTTTTTCTTAAACAAAATCCATTTTAAAAAACATAGGTTTTTCAGTTTTTTCCCATAATTTCACTTGTCACAAACATTAGGGAGCAGTATAACAGAAAGCCAATTTGGAAAGCTTATGTAAACATAGACACAGCAAAATATATTTCTGCCACGCCATCTTTATCCCAACATCGATAACACTACTTGATAGTCTCTTTGTCCTAGACTCTGCCTCTCACTGACCCACTGTGTGACTGTGACTCACTGTACAATATACTGTATCTAATTTGTGATTGACAGTCAGGTCCCAAGACCAATTGAATTCTGGCTGTGGCAGTAAAAACCGGGCCAGTTAAATCAAACTTTATTGTCTTTTGAGGCTTACTATGTAGATGTAGGGCAGAATTCATTAAAGGTCTTCCCTTTCTTTATTCTACCTGGCTCTGGCTACTGCTGTCAGATGTGATTAATCTCTAAATGCCTGCGTGCAATTTTCCAAGTGGCCTCATCGGGGCAACTGTTGTGACGGATGTCAGGAGCGACTATTTAGCCACTTCATGCATATGCATGACCCCCCTGAATTTACCAGCCTCGTTGCAGTTAATGCCTCTCATTAGGTGGATTTTTGAATAAATATGGCAGTGTTTTATTTTGTAGAAGAGGCAGTACAAAGTGGAATAGTCCATTATGGTTCAGCCACCTGCTTCTCATTTCCAGCAAATTAACATGCCAGAAATAATGGTGGTGGCTTGTGAATTGCATGAAATAGTGGTGGCTTGTGAATTACATGGAATAATGGTGGCTTGTGGATTGCATTAAATAGTATATTTTCTGCAGAATACCCGGTAGTGGTCTTAGTCGTAAAAAGGCAGGTTAGCTCAAATGATGCCAGCTTCAGTCTCTTTAAGTATTTCCCAGTGAGTGTGATAGGTGCAAATTGTGATTGCCCCATCAGTGTAATCAATTTAAGTGCATGCTGACAACCTCACGAGACAAGAGTTTTGTTTCACCCTTTGCTTTAGTATGTTTGAGCTTAGTAAAAGTGAAAATATAACTGATCCATTTAGTTGCATTTCCAGGAGCTTTTAAAGTAAACTATGCTGTGACCCCAGTAGTCTAAACTATTGCCTTTGAGAATGACAGGTAGTCACACAATCTTCTCACTTAAAACATGCATTAATATAAATTTTTTGACCATTTGCTTGAAATGCTGGTTTACTTTTCTTCCTATTTGAAGATCTTAGATTTAGCCTACGTTTTCTTTATACCAGCCATTTGTAACTGTTGTTAGTATTACTATTATTGCATAATGCAACTGATGGTTTTTAAAAACCTAAAAAATATGAATAAAAACAGTTGGCAAATGGCACGAAAACAATAGCAAATAATTCACAAAGTATGATTCATACAGTATTGGAAAATAGAAATGTTACCCAGCTGTTTGTTACTTAGTTTTAAATAGAGATATTATTCTTCAGATCCACTTGTGGTATTGACAAAATGACTTTGATAGCAAATGCAGTAGAAAATCTGATGATGCCAGGATCCATTTAACACCAGAGGCTGATTTATCAAAGTTCTTTATTATAGTCGTTAGTTTGAGGCACACTGGAGAAGTAATGTAATTTTGGGATTAGAGCTGGTAGATTGCTCCTGTCAGGTCATTCAAGATCTGTGCACCACCTTTCTCATACTTTTCCACAAGAGGCAGGAGAAAAAAGTTTCTATGCAGAATAAAATCTAATTATTTGCTACGTCTCGGCTCCTTAGGCAGAGTAATCTGACAAGGCATCTCAGGAAAAAAATTATAATCATTTTTTTTTTTGTTGAAAACTTGCCGATTCGTTGGATGTTGAGAACTGGGGGTAAAAAAGCTCCTCAGAGCACAGCAGGAGAGGGAAAGGAGAAAAGTCAGAAGCGGTTCTTCATATTTGTCTCATTGCCTTTCCCGTCGCTCAGAATTATCCATAAATAAACCGTGGGCTTACACCTCACTTTGGACATGATGGGGTTTGCTGAGTCCAGTTACCCTTCCCTCACTGCCTGGGTTTATTAACTAACTTTATTAACTAAAACACAATGCGGTTCTGCCAGTTCTAGTTCATCCAGTCCACACTCACACGTGGAAGGCCTCTACTTCACACATGAATTAAATTATGTTATCTTAACTCATTCAGTGCCACAGGCGACATAAGTCGACAAAGATACGAATGGTCTAAAGTGCCGAGGGCGATACATTGCTATACCAGTAAAGAATTCCAGATTTGAGTCAGAAAAAACTAAACAATGACTAATTTACACTGATGTTCTTTAACCGCCTTTTACACGGATTTGCTTCTTTTTTTTTTTACATGGTTCTAGATGGAAATATTTGAAGTGCTATCTAGCCTATATGTTTTAAACTTAATCTAGAATAGACCAGACCACCTAAACCAACATCGGGCCATGGGAATAACAACTAGTACAAACATTTCCCTCGCCACGTTACCTTTTGCCTCAGGATAACTGTTTTCTTGATACAATGTAACTCACATGTGGACAGCTCATTTTTACATACAAATTACCAGTGATTATGTTTATTGTTCATTTTTACATATCTATAGATATGCAAGAGCTGCTTTTTATGGAAAAATTATGTTTTCATTATTGCATAATCACCAATGTAAGAGTCCTGTTATCAAAACTGAAAAGCACAAAAAATAAATAATTAATATTCCCATCAATATTGTTTGACATTGTTCTAAGAGTGAACTGAACCAGCAGGTGTGCCATCTATCTTCATCAACAAATAATTATGTTCAATAAGTAAAATAATGAGTTTTATTAGAGGTTTGCACATTGACAGGGTAAATCTAAAAATTTTGAATGTCCGCAGCCATATTGGCTAGGCACTCCTGAGGCTTAGTGTTCCAGAACACTCTAGCATTGAATGAGTTAAAGGCTTAAAAATATATTTCAGAAGTAAACCATGCAGGGTGAAAGCCAAAATAAGACTATCCCATATTTGACTAGCATGTTTGTTTTATGTTTGAATTTTCATTATGATATATCATATATTTATTCTAGGAATTATGGATGCACATTTGTTAGTGTTCACGGCATAAATGCAATTACTGTCATAACAGGTGCTTTCTAATATACTAAATGGCTTTGCTGCTGAAAACATAAAACACAAATTAACTTTAAATATAGAGAGTAAAACCTGATGAAATAAGGCTTCTAAATTATGTGATCACCCTCAATCTTGACCACAGAAATTTAATCCCAAAAATATTTTGATTTTATGATCTGTTTTGCAGTACAAAAAGTACCTACACCTGAATTGCCAGGTAGACTCGTGATGGACCCTGTGAAAATCTGAGGACACATCATTTCTGACAGGAGTGAGAGAACCTTTCATTCTGAGTTACCAAAACTAAAACCTTAGAGATTCTGTTGGTTCATGGGTGATTTATTTTCAGGCTGAATTTAATTGCCAATTTTGAGAATGGACAATGTACAGTTGAAATTACTTGAATGTGAGTCCTTTTTGATTTATCAACTCGATAGAGTAGCTCATGTCCTTCCTTTATTTCTAACCCTAACCCTAATCCTCACTGGACTGAACTGGATGGAATTTGTCATTTATTTTAATATGTACGATGGATACATTTATTTAATTATCTTTCAATGGTGGACCAACCTGCCCTAATTGGCCAGGAATGTAGATTCAGTATTCAACACATCTTTATAGACTACATCTCAATGTTTCTATTTTTAAAAAGTCATGAGCCATGCACCTTGACAGTGGCACCTGTATGACTCTGCCAATCCGCAGTTCTAGTGGTATTTGCCTACCACGTGAAATACACTTTTGTAAGTCCTTTAGGTGGAAAGAATGTGCCAAGCAACTACTTTGTAAATTGTACAAGAAAATAAAATGTTCAGTATTATGCATTATTCAGATCTCTACTATTTTAATTCTCTGAAATTAACATCTTTCTTGGTCTTGAACTGGTGTATTTGCCAGAGGAAGACTACAAGGGTCATCATCAAGAAACAGTTTTTATCCCCATTATACTTTGTTCATCGTGTTAGCATGAAGCAATTGTTCAACCTTCGACAACACTTAGCATAACCACATTCATTATGGTTAATTTATGTTCCGGTCACGTTTCATGTATCCCCGCAGCTAAAAATGTGAAAATGCTCTCACTGAGTGAACTGAGTGGAGAACACATGGCCAAGATTGGATGAAACTGGCAATCCACAGACTCCAGCCTTTCAGGCCTGCTGAAGGTGAATTCTCGCCAAAACCAGGCCGAGATATCTACTGCCAGACTAACTTGTCGTCAAATGTGATAGATGCCTTTGAGTGTATGGCAAATTTCAGTAATGTTTTTGCTGTCACTGTCACTGCTAGCCTGGGCATGCACTGACTGGATTGGTATTTGTGTCTGGATGTATTTTCGTATGATAAAAATGAGTAATTGTACCACACCAATGGCCAGCCAACTTTTGAGTCCAACAGCCGGTCGCATACAAGGGCCGACAACTAAATACGTTAGGTCTGCTCTGACTCGCCTAGACTAAAACCAGCTACTTCTCCAGAATAGACAATGCACTACTGCCTTACAGTTTCTCTGAGTATGCAGGTGGACAAAAAAAACTTTCCCTTGGCCATGATGGACTCATGAAGTCACAAAAGGGCATGGCAGTCAAGTTTAATTTGTGGTTCATAGATACATACCAGCTAAAGTGCCTTGCAAGCAAGCATTTTGATTTGTCTAAGTCAAGACATTGGCAGCACACAGGTGCTCTACCCATTAAGTGATTTGTGAAAACTAATTTCCCCATCAGAATTCTAAGGACAGCACTGAATTTAATAAAGAAATACAGCCAGCCTGCTCTGAATGAAAACAGCCATGCCTAAAAGAGGAAACGTACTGTAAAGATTCTGTAGATTTAGTAATGTGATGTGTGTTAAAACAGAAAATAGTATGTGCATATGGTTGTGCTAGAAATGTGCATACATGTGTGGTGCACAGTATGGTCATTCAGACATTTTTAATGGTTATTTATCTATTACATTTTGACCTGTGATTGGCTAACCAGAGATCATAATAAATGAAGTACACAATGTTACGTAAATCTGTGTTACCTAATATAAATTTATATCAACCAAGACATGTATGTGAGGTTAGGTATACTCCTGCCATTGCCCTTGACCAAGGCACTGGCCTCAGAACTGGAGTTGGTCCCCTGGCTCTGCACTGTGACTGACCACTGCCCCTAAGTAGCTAGGATGGGTCAAATGTAATCAATTCCCCCACGGGGTTAATACAGTATATCTTATCTATGTTAACTTACAGTATCTACACTAATATGGTCTGGATTTTTGTTTAGAAAATAACAAGCACATGTTGCATCAGACAAATCTACACATATTTTATATACTGTATATATTTTTTATATTTTGTTGAACCTTCGTCAAAAATAAAATAGTATGAATTAAGAAAAAGGCCCACACACTATGGTACCATTTCCACCATGTATTAGTAGCATTTCATTGTGGATCTTCATCAGATCAAACAAAACAAAATCCACTTCCACATGTACCCAGTCACATGGCTACAAATGTGAACATGGAGAAAGTTGTTTCAGGCTATGAAAAATACAGTACAAAATTTTCAGTTATGTGAATACATTTGAATACAATTTGTTCACATGATGTTATGTCGAATTCCTGATTGGAGCCTAAAATAGTAGCCACATAAGTTGCTCTGAAAGAGTCAAAATGTAGCCTATTCAGTGAAGTGGCTTTTGTATAATGGAGAACATTTCAAGCACTGATTATTCTACATCTATGTACTAAAGTGGCAGCTCCATTTGTTTAAATTTGTCCCAGTCGTTGAATGGTTGCATGATTTATTTTAACCCACTGATTGGAAAACTAACTGTGAAATTGATTGTAAGTGCACAAAACAATGTCTAAACTGATTGCATCCTTAGAATCAGCATAACTGTGGACATTCTCTGTGAGATAAACAAAACTCTAGGGAAAAGTTCACATGAACATACTAAGCATTAATAAAACAACATGGAAAGAACTGCCTACCCATTTAAAAAATTCAGGGTTAATTTTCAGATATTTCCAAGCTACATTCAGTATTTCAGGTAACCTGCGGATATACGTGAAATATTATTTTTGTGGTGAAAAGTTGGTGAAACCCTGGCTTGTTCAGTTTAACAGTAGCCTATAACTACACTTTTTAAAAATACCATAAAAAATGGCAGCAATGTTTCCAGTGAAAAACCATTTAATGAAGGGGGAAACTGTATGATTCATGTTATTTTGCTGTATAAATTCTGTTATTTTATGGGATGACATTCATGAGCTCTTGCTGTTATTCTGCATGACTTCGACAGTGTTTTGGAAGAGAAAAAAACTGTGAAATCCTGTAACGGTTTTTTTGTTTTGTTTTGTTTTGTTTTACAGTATTTTAAGTTTTAATAATTTTTCAATTAAAATGTTTGTAAAAAAAATTCAAAACACTGTCAAAGTCAGGTCGAATAATAATAAATAAAAACTCATTATTTAATGGTTAATAATAATTTAATCCCCTAAAATAACTTTTTTCATTCATTAAATGGTTTTTCACTGGCAACATTGCTACCAGTCTTTTCACCATTTTCTTACGAGATATCACAGTGTAACTATTCCAGCGATCTTAGTAAATCAACCCCTAAATGTAAAAACACGGTTTATATTATGTGGTGGATATATTCATCTTTAGCTCCAATCTCTATTACTGAAAACCTTACAGTTGAACACATCACACAAGAGCGCAGTAAGCTTATGTGGTGCAGTTTTTATTTAGTTGGATGCTCGTATGGATGCCTGATAGACTTCTTCAGCAACAAGGCCTCCACTCTATCTCCAACAGGCTACATTTAGAGGGGTGGCACTGACCCAGCCAGGAGTCAGCTGTCATCGAGCCATCGCACATTAACAGATGGAAAAGGGGTGGGAGGCATGGACAGAAACAGTCCTTTCACAAGGCGAGTGATCTCCCTACGTGTGACTAACAGGTCAATGTTTTGTACACACAGCCACCCTTGCCAGGCCTGTAAAGGCCGTAGAGTTCACTCAAAGAACTGCAAATTTCTCCTTCTCCCTGGCCTGTCATACCTGACGCATGGGTCGCTGGATGAAAAGAGTGATGAGCCATTTACTTCCATGTTATTTATAGCAGCAACATTGATGAGATGTGTTCAACAACTACTATATCTTACAATATCGTCCCTGTGGCCACATTTTACAAACCTAATATTTTACCCTTTAGATTGTGAGGGGACAGAAGAAAGACTGTGAGTATGTCTTTGTTATAGTATCGTTTCATGTAAGATCACAGATGGATTCTTATTCTTATATGTATTATTGGTATAACTTAGTTGGAAATATTACGGTAAACCCCGTAGTTTGGTAAAAAATGGCAGGGGTTTCTCCATTATAGCCTATGGGGAAATTGAGAGTTGCAGTGCCATGGGACACCATTGGTTGCTGCAATTTCTGTCTCCTCCTGCCTCTCCAAGCCTTAAAGTGTTGCTCTTTCCCATTTGTGCCGTTTTTCATTCTGAAGATAGTTCAATAAGTTTTTGGAAAATGTATATTTGGAAATCTAAAATTTGTTATTTTCTACTGAGTCTGCAGAAGACAAAAACTAAACATCTAAGACAAAATGTACATAAAAAAATCTATGGTGCCTAAGACTTTTCCACAGCACATCACAGAATTAGGAAGGGGGTTTAGCCTGGAGGGGTTGCTGCTTTTGATCTTGGGGACACAGCTGACCCCTCACCCAAGCGGGGTTTATCGTCAAAGTCAAGGGCATGGTCAGTGGGACTGGTCAACTATCAGAATGGGCAGTCCAACATTACCATAACAGATGCAGGACTTTTTCCATGGGGAGTGGAGGAAGAGGAGGGGCAAAGCATTTTGTTCTTCTTTTTGTCATATTGCTGCTTCCTGCCATGTTAATGACATCACATCTGTTGGTGAATTTAAAACCCTCGCAGATGAGACTGTCTTTCTTCTTCTGGGGGACCTGATCCTGGACCCCTGCCTCTCACTGATACAAAACAAAACTGTGTCAGTCCCACATGGAGCTGTGCCTTGGGGCAGGTGGGTGTACCAGGCTTAAAAGCACCTGCGACACTGCTGCTGATCCTTTTAGTCAAAGCTGGACTCTTATTTTTGGAAAAACAACTCTGGGGCATGTGCAGGCATTTGTCTGTGTAGAGTGCCATTTCATCTAGCAGATGATCTCCAGCAATATAAATTTTACACAGTCAAGTCATTTAGAATTAAATTTCAGTGCATGGTTAGAGGGAGAAATGCAGTGCTGCTGCGTGTATACATTCTGAAAGCCCTCTGGGCCTGTCGTTAAAGCCGCAGTTAAAGGTTAACACTGCATGATAGACGTTGCTAAATGCCAGAAGCACACCAAAAGCACACTTCATTTAGAAATCTACTTTTAACTAATTAGAGCCTCACATCGCAAGCACAAGAATCACACCTACACACATGCATGGATCAATGTGCTCACACATACTTACCCGTCGATAGAACCGTCTGGCTTTGAACCTTTTGTGGATTCCAAATTCAAGCAAGACTTTATTTCTGCAGAGAGGAGGCTGCGAGGGAAAGAAAAGGAGCTGATATTTGAAATGTTGTGTTGTTTTGCTTCACTTTTAGGAGGCTAGAGGAATGCACCAAACTTAATCTCTCCTAGTGAAGTTGGAAGGTTTTTAAATCGAGGGAATTTTCTCGCAAAAATTTGTATGCATCTTGAAATTGACATTGTCATTACAATGAATATACTTTTAAATCTATCTATTACTTTAATGACTTTGAAGGTCAAAAAAATTCAAATACTTTGTTAAAATAATGAATGTTTCTGAAGCAGGTTAATGTAATCACCTTCATTATATTCAATGTTCATGAATGTTAATTCACGCAACACTATTGAGTCAAAATTAATTCTCCCTTCAAAATGTGCAAAATACATTTCATACATATATTTGAAATTAATCATGCATGACCCGATGCCGGTATGACTGACAGCTGCAAGACCGACAGGGATGGCTTTCATTTACTATTTTTTGTTAGAGCACCTTCATGCATTGCACATTGAATGTCACATCTGTGCGTTTTAATTAATCAGGTCTCCTAAGCCGCTATTTGCATATGGTAATTTTTAAAAAAAGAGAGTGTGTGAGAGAGAGAGACAGAGAGAGAGAGAGAGAGATTCAGCGACAGCCAAAGGTGGGTGATGAATAATTATAATTTATGTATATTTTCTTGTTTGTAAACTCGAGAATCATTAATTGTTCTGGGATCCTTTCTGGTGCACACTGGGTAATCAAAGACATAATTAAAAATTTGGCTACAAATGTAATGTGATTCACGTTTCTATTAGAATAATTATACAAACTGTGCAATCTGCCTACATTTATTTGCACTAGAGGACTGCTTCTAAAAACGAACAATGCTCTGCTTCTGTATTGAACAACTTTAACTCACCATACATAATTTCAGTAATTTTAAAAATGGGATATCCATCAGCTGAGTGGGGAACTGTAGGAATCATGCAAACAGTGTACAGTGCCTGCTGTAATACAAGGGTCTTAGATTGAAGGATGTTCACTTTGGTTAAGAGAAGGTACTTAATCTGTGAATACTACCAATGAGGCCCACGGAGCACATACCATCATCAAGCTTATTCATTGGTTTATGTGGGATGCAGACTGTAATGTTCGAGATGTGCAAGTAATGGACCATATATTCAGTTGAAAACAAGTAAAACGTTCCAATACATCTCACCACTCTCAGTAATACAAGAAATAAAAACAATTAGACTTATAATAAAAATCACAATGAAATAAACAGTTACATGGAGTTTACCTGGTAACTGAATTCTACATTACAGTATACTGCATGTGTATATTCTACTGAAGGTTCTTTAGCAAGTACTATGTAGTGCTAAGACACACAGTATTTTCCAGTGTTTTCTTTCTGACTTACATTTTATGAATCCACAGTTTTGCACTGCTGGCTGCCATTACTGACTTATGACCTTATCCCAATACCTTTGTTCATTGTTTTTCATGAGGTGTGATACTGGCAAGGTTTTGTGGAATGACAGGAGTGTCCAGCCTGTTCCCTGGTGGTTTTTCAGCTTTTTAACACGGACACAGTAAATAGTGGGCAACACCTAAGGGAGCCTTAAGTTCCAGAGAGTGGTACAGTGTGTGGAAACATCCGGACTGCAGCACCCCAGGTGTAGAGCCACCAAACTGTAAAAGTACAAACTATACACATTGTTGCAGCACATTTTTAGAAATGTTAAACAATGTTTGTCCACTGCAATAATGATACTTGATGAGATAGACTAATACAGATAAATCAAGAAAATGATTGTAGCCAAATCTTCTTGTTAAAAAGGAAAATGCTACGCTGTTTGCTCAAATTTTCAGAGCTGACACGTGCTGGTTTCAGAATCCTTTCCCCCTATCCGGGATCCCCAGTGTTTATCTTTGTCTGTTAGTGTCATGCAACAGGCTTAATGACACTCTTCAGTGTTAGCTTTGAAAATCCATCGCTAACGGGCCAGTTTTATGTGCTTCCCTGTTCCCTCATGGCCTCTTTGTTTGCTGTTTTGTGGTGTTGCTATGGTGACCGAGCCAATGCCTAGGCAGTAGGCCCCATCTGAGGGAGAAAGAGAGGCTGACAGAGAAATTCAGACACAGAGATAGAGATGGAGAGGAGGGGAAGCGGGAAGGCAGGACTCCTTGGCCACTGTCACTTCAGAAAGGTGCATTAATTATCAATCATAACAATACGGCTGCATCTGAGCCATTGTAAAAGTGGGAGTGCAGAGCTTAGCCAATGGGCTCATGCTTTTATACATAATATATGAATGCAGGTACAATGCCAAACTTAAGGGAAGAGTTGACTGATTACCCCTCCCCCAATAATATAATATCTATCGTTGACAACTGTTAGCAAAACAAAGATTTAATTCTCAAAAAAAAGTTTAAATATAAAGTAACGGGGTACATTTTGTAATTCAAAATGTCATTAAGAATATACTTGTGTTTATTACAGAGAAACTGGAAACCATTGTCCATAAAACAAGCTAGATAGAAGGTTAGCTAATATTGAGTTGAAAGCAAGCAATGGATGCTTTTCTGTAATTAAAAGACGTAGCATTAGTGAGGGAACATTAAAAAGACAGCGATCTGCTGATGAGAAGACGGCATTCTAAGAGTTAACTCTTAAACTGCTTCTAGCACTGTTCATTAAAAAGGCATCCAACTATTTGCAGCAACACCTTAAAATGTTTGATGTACATGAGCTAACACTGTTGCTCATAATGCCACTCCTTCCGAAGCTTGCCACTAACTGGCTGATTTTAGATGTGTTACGATCGGTGGAACAGGGACCCAGTAGCAGGCAGGAGTGCAAAAAAAAACAACCTATGTTTATTGTCCAAGGCAACGGTACAAAATCAAGATCCAATGGGAAGTCAAAACAGGCAGGGGTCGATATCGGGAAGGCTCAGCAGAGGTACAAAACGGAATCCAGACACAGGGTCACGAGAACACGGACTGCGGTCAAGGCCAGGAAATCAACAACTCGAAACAAGACTAAGAAACAAACAGAAACAAAAACCTAACTACAACACGAAACACTGACTCGGGGAAAAAACACAGATAAAGCTTACTTGGGGAAAACCAGGCAACAGACTATGCTTAGCAATTTAGTGTGACGAACTCGCAACGAGGGACTAAGACTGCTGGTTTAAATGCATGTGTAGACAGGTGCAAACACTTAGCTTGAGAATAGTAGGAAATGGAAAACAGCTTGAGAGAACTGAGACACGTAACAAGGCGATTAGTAATTCGTTAGTAGTTATCCTATCCTAGCCCTGACGTTAGTAGTTAGTTAACAAGACAATGACTGGATACGTAAGGAAACATTAAACAGCTGTGGAAACATGATGAGAACTAGATTGTTAGATTGTGTTAGTAATAATTCTATTTAACCCTGACGTTAGTAGATTAGTTAACCACACCCGTGTTTAGCCAGTTAGTAATCATGCAAGTCCTATATAAGAATTAGTAGTTGTGGCATCGACAAATGCGATGCGAACATCCGATGCATCGATGCAAAGATCGAATCGATTCGCAATCGATCATAAAGATATATATCTTAATTTAAATTAAAAATATATTTTAAAATATATATATTTAAAATTTAATATATTTTTAAATTTTAATTTATATTTTTCTGAATTTTTTTTGCTTTTCAATCCATGTTTCTGCCCAAACCATGCTAAGCGTCCAACGTAACGAGAAGTTGAAGAATGAAAGCTAGACGGACAGAGCGAGCGAAATGGCTGCGTGCTCGCTGAGTGCAAAAAAAGAAGAAGCGACTCCGAATTTGCGAACGATCGATCGAACAACAAAGCAGTGGTATTTTTTTTTTTCGGGAAGAAAGAGAAGGGAGAAAAAACCAAAACAAATGCAAAATGCAAGATCTGCCAAGTAGAATCAGAAATCAGATAACACCACAACACCACAAACATGATAAGCCGATTGATACAGCAATGACGTGAAACAAGCAAGCGCGCAAGCAGCAAGCTAGCAAAGCAAAGCAAGGAAGGGAGAGATTGATGGAGTTTTTGTTTTTTTTTTGGGGTTTTTTTTTTTTTTTTTTTTTTTTTTTTTTTTTATTTTTTTTTTTTTACGTTTTTATAAACATTTGTTTAATTTTTTTTTTAAAATTTTTATTAAATTTATTTATTAAAAAAATTCAAAATCAAAAATTAAAAAAAAAAAAAAAAAAAAAAACTAAAAACTAAAATTAATTTTTCAATTTTTAAATTAAAATTTTTTTTTTTTTATTTATTCCGATTCACCAAAATGAATGTCGTGATAGACGTTAATACTAGATTGAAAAAATTATTATTTGAAAAGAAAAATGCCTGTATGACTGAAATGAAAGAGTGAAGAAAAAGAAAAACAAAAAAAACGAAAAAAGCTACGGAGAGCTTTAACTATGGGATGGGATGCATGACGAAGTTCTGCTCCACCGAAAGATTAGAGAAGTTTTAGGAAAGTACTATGCTACCTACTAACACTTACTATTTTCTTTTATTTTTTTTTTTTTTTTTTAGTTGTTTTATATTTTTTCATTTTTTTTTTTTTAAAAAAAAAAAAAAATGTAGATAGAGTACCATGTCTGACACTGAAAAAAAATAAAAAAAATAAAATAACTTAAATAAAAAACACTGTGTGTTAGTCATGTTTATTGCTTATTATATTTGCTGCATGCAAAAAAAATGTATATGCTAACTTAACAATATACATAATGCTGTGAACTTTGTGTAGGTTCTAAATGAAATTTTTAATTTGCTGCTGTATGTATATATATCAAATCATTAGCATACCTATTTAAAGTATCTATTAATAAAACGAACCGAAGAATCGAATCGAAATCGTGGTCAAAAAAAAAGATATATGATATGCATCGAACCTGCCCCCTAAGAATCGGAAACGAATCGAATCGTGATGGGGTTGAATCGTCCCACCCCTAATTAGTAGTGCAGGGTAATACGAACGAAGTGTACAGGAACGAAAGTAAAACTCTGTGAGAGGAAGCGAGAGAGACAGCACAGAACGCAAGGCTGCGGAAAACATGGAAAAATTTATGCTTCAGAAACCACAATTAATCAGAAAAATACCTAAATGACAATGAATACAACACACACAGACTCAGAACATAACAAGATGGCCCCAACATGCAGTAATAGAAGCAGAGGTGTTTGTATCAATGGAATGTGTGATTCACTTGACTCAGTTTGATACTCACTTTTACAATGATAACAGTAAGGAAAAGCTATGTATTGCATAAGCTGAAGCTGACAATGTTTTTTTCTTCTTTTTCTAATTGTATATGCTACTTCAGGGGTCATACCCTGTTTGGTTGACAAAGCAATCCCTAACTCTGAAGTTCTACTCTATTTATGTATTCCATGGCTTGTGCAAAAATTGTTTCAATATTGTTATTTTTTGCTAAAAACATTTGTATACAGAGAACACAGGCAAAACTCCTGCTGCCTCAAACTGTCTATCACTCCCTGAGGTGTTCAATAAAATATTAATGTTTTTTTTTATATTTATACTTTTGTAAATATGCCAATCTTCTTTTAAGGATGCTTTGCCTCCAAGCTTCAAATAAAAAAAACAGCAGCTAAGAGCATACCATCAGTGAAGCCTTCCTTTTCTACAAAACATGGCTCCTGTTAGACTCATAGATATTGGAATATGGTGACTGGCAAGCAGCCGACACCTTCCTTGCAGTTTGATTTTTCATTCAGGTTTCTAACACCGCTGCTGTTGCTTACCAAAAACAACATACACCACAGTGTTTTGTGGTGTGTTTAATGTCTAACAGCAAGGGATGTTGTTATCACAGCCAGACACTGAAATTTTGCCTGTAAACAAATATTATAGTATGCATTACGTGCACATACTTTATAATAAGTGGACAGGGAGCAGTAGAACACCACCACAAATTATGTTTTGCCATTGTATCAGTGAAAGTCTGGATTAGTAATAAAACTCCACAGTCTTGGCCAATAGAAACAGGATCAGAGGGTTATAGTCAATGTAGCAGTGGACCTCTGTCTTTTGTCTTCATTATACCGTAGGCCCATCAGGAACACTAAACTTCAGTCCAACCTGATGGAGTCCTACAGCTCTTTCAAATGACCAGGGATAAGATACTTACCTGGCCACATTTCAAGTGTAAAGGGCAACTGCATACACCCACCAAAAATGGGTTTGGCCTGTGTTCATTTGAAGCTATAGCTTTTAATATTATTTGCACTACTCTTCTTTTTAAATCCCAAGGGGCCAGCCTAAATGCTAAAGTCTCAATGTGTGTGCTTAACTGTCATGGGGAATGAAGCAGTGACCTTTAGTGACTCGGGGGAAAAGGAAAGAGAACAAAAGAAGACGATTTGATCTAAATGGGTAAAGAAGAAGAAAAATGGCCTTTCCAGTGCAGAGAACTGCACACTCTCTATGGGCAGGTGACACACTCTAAAGACCGGGGATTAAGGACCCAGATGGGATCAGTCTTTGCTCTGCGGCTCAGCGAGATGTCACGGTGATAGAATAAATCTAATCTCAAGCTCCCTTCTCTGGCAATGTCACTCACTCCGGCTCCGTTGCTGTTGATTTTCCGATGACCCCCATTTTATTTTTAGCCTCTCATCCTGGCTCCAGTCTGATGAAACTCCACAGAGAGTATCCTGGAAAGAAAAGATAATAGGGGTGTCACGCCAAGATGGAGAAAACCTAGTGCATGCTGGGATATTTCAAACAACTACCCAATCGATGTCTCGTTTGAGCCAATTAATTCTAACCACACTTAAAAGATGGAAACAGCTACAAAGCAATAAAAAATATATCCTTCCTATATTTTTGTATAATTTCAAATGGGTGATTTTATTCAGCAATTGCCTTTAAGACATCCTACAGAATCAGGAAATATGTGTAAAAACGATATTTGGAAATTTAATGTTTTTTTTTCTTTCATGTTGACCCGTAACAACACCTTAATACAAAGTAAAAATGCTAACATAATGGGAAGGTTAAGATGGTATTACATTCGTCACAATAAGAATCATTGTGCAATGTCAATGTGAATACCATCCTCCCTGGGTGATGCCATAGTGAATTATGGGCCACCCAGGGCTCCCCGCTTAGTGAGAGTTTGATTCCACACCAGTAGGTGTATCACATGGTATTGTCATGTTCAGTACAGTGCTTGATTGGCTGTGTTTTTCCACTATACTTTATTTGACACACTTGATAGGCTTACATTTGCACAGAACAGAATGATAAAAATGAGGGAGCGGGTTGTTTTTTTGGATTCCACTGACCTTCCCTTAATTTTTGGAATTTATAATTTGAGTCTTTCTTCTGCTAAAAATTGGCATACCCTGTGTGTTATTAGTGCTGAACCAGCAGGCCTATTCACATTCAGTGGGGCTTTTTCTCTGCAAAAAGATTCATTTTAACTCTTTGAGCACAAATTAAAATATTGTGTGGCAAATTCATCTAGGATGGCTCATTTACTGCTGCATGGTGATCGCTCTTCGCCTTTTCTGAAGCGTGTAGACAAATTGGAGCAATGCCGTTTCTTTTGAGAAGTGCTCATGAATAAAACAAAAATTTAACAGCAAAATGGAATTATCTGTTGAGCAGGAAGGTGTATAAACTGTGTCGGTAGTCATGGGAGACAGTGACTCATCCCCTACAACCCCCCACCCCCCACAGATAGAGACCCATATCCCCCACTTTCTACCCAGGTCTTCTCCCCGCCTTCTCTCTGGAAATGCTAATATGTGAAATTGATTGACAGTTGGGCCTCTGAGAATGTGCAGTTTGCCAGCCCTGCACGCCCGTGCTGGTGTCACTTTGCATTTCATGACGTGATTACACAGTATCCTGCCAGCCTCTAGATTGCCTTACCTAAGGTCTCCTGGGGAAACCATTTGCGGTTTGGGCTTAGGCCTAAATAATGCATTAAATTACATAATGTAGTCTCTATCCCTTTCTCTACCCCTTTATTTCTCTTTCTCTCTCTTTGCCTTTCCCCCCATCTCTCTCAGTACATCATTTTTTCTTTCTCTCACTCTTTCTCTTTTTCTGTCTCCCGCTCTCCTTCTCTTTCACTGTCTCTCTCCCTTTCTTTTTCTTTCTCTCTCTGTCAATTTCTCCCACACCTCACCCTCTCTGATAGACAAATGGTTGAATCAAGGCAATCCAGTTTACAGAGTTTTCACTGCAGAAATGATCCATGATATTTTACCAGCTGCATTTGAAAGTGATGAGGCAAGCACCATTCCTTTGTCTAACCACCACAGGTGTGGTGTGGTGCAATTTGGCATGAGCGTTCTGTTCTGAATGCTCATCCCAAAATGTTCTTCCAGTTAAACCACTGCAGTGGTCTCAATTCATCATTGTACATGGTTTAATTGATACAATGATTCATTCCTTTTTTTATGTTGAAATAACAGAACAGTTTTTAAATGAAAATTCCAAATAATGACTGTAATTCTCCATGCAATTAAGAGTCCGGAAGAAAATTTTTACAACAATGCAATTTGCTCCATAATTTAGAAAGCTATGTGATACCAGAGATTTTTGATACCACAGTTATTTGTATGACTTATTAAGCATGTGCTAGTTTCTTATATAAATGTTTTGTTACCATACCAGCCTTGTATGCTAACATAGATTTGCTTAATTCCACTGGAGCATTTTTGAGGTAAATTGATCTAACTTTTGTAACTGGAACATCTATATATTTGTATTAAACTGTACATTCATATTTTGTTTTGTATATATTTTTTTTAGAGAGATTGAGAAAATTGTATTTATTTATTTATTTATTTTTATTTATTTTGAAAATGTTGTACACCCTTTAGAGCAGGAAACCCCTTCAGATTTGGGACTAAAAGAACCGAGGAGCATCTTAGCCCAAAATATTTATTTAGTTGGATTTTCTAGTAGATAAAGCCTTACAGAAACACCTGTAAATAGAATTTTCAACTTTCATCTCTGGCAATTCATGGGCATGGATGTATGCTAATTGCAAAATAAGGTGCACACGCCTGTCATTTACGATGAATTGGAATCTATGAACATACACACATGAATGCAAACAAATCTGCCTTTCCATGCAGTTTAATGAATCAGGTGCAAATGTTTCGTACAAAACACGTGCGTACCTAAATACATGTACATGCACATATTTAGGAACGTTTCACGAATGACGTTCCTATGTGTTCCACGGAAATCCACAGACGACACGAATAACGATAAAGTCGGTATCCATATCCAGGGAAAAATGAAATAAATAAATATTTTAGGCAAAAAAACACACTTCCACTGTGTTTGAGCTTCTGTTGCTTTGTCTTAGTAATACTTAGACTAATTAACAGTAACCAGTTCATTTTTGTGCTTGTGTTCAAAAAAGGTGGTGCTAGAGAAGGCATTTGTAAGAACATTATGTAAATACTAAACTGATATTCAAATATGTTCTAATATAGAAGTAAACCAACAGTGTTCTTGACGGGGGCATCTTCCCCCATCTTACTCTATACTTTATAAGCAACATATAATGAATAGTTATCATGTGTGTCATCAGTTATGCGATTCTTGAAATTAACCTGGGTATCATTAAAATAACTCTCAATACATTAGAATCTTTGATCTTTTTGCAATCACTGAGAGGCAGGCTTTTATTAATATTTCAAGGCTGTGGAATGGACATCATTAAAATTTGAATTTGTAATTACAGATTTATCACAGTAATTATCTCCATTGCCATCGCATTCATCACACGGCTGGCCGTGAGTGATTTCAAGCAGTGTTATATACAATCCGGTTGCATATCTGTGATTGCTACCCTACAGGTTTACTGCAGCATCCTTGTGTCCTTTTGGAAAGGGTCTGTTTTGCTATAGGCAAAGATATACTGATGATGAGGTTATACATCCCATTTTCAGTAACTCTCGAGTCTAAAATCATGCGCACGATGCATTCAATTATGCTTATCTGAACCAGGTAGATTTTGTTTGTTTTAGTTTTTTTGGGTGGGGTAATTATTGGACCTACAGGGTGGCTGGTGTGTTAACCATAAGCTGCATGTGCATCAAACCTGTGTGCTTTTCTTGCCAAAAGTGTATCTTGTTGCATTTCAACAGACATGAGCAAGCAGAGATAGCAGGTGTACTGGAGGTATAGATCATCAGGCTTCATGTCTTTCTATGCTGGTGGTTCCAAAACTCCGTTCTGGGGGACCCCTGTGTATGCTGGTGTTCTTTCCAACCACAATTGCAATTCCAGAATTCTAACAAGCTGTTCATTTTTCTTAATTAGGTGCTTTTTATGTTTAGAGGGATTATTTATCCTCTTAAGCCATATTATGTCAGAAATAATAAATAAATCAAATTGCAGGTTTGGCTCATTGTTATTTTCGTTGTCTTAGTGGTCTGACTTAGTGGCCAGGTGTCCACACTTTCAACAATTAGCAAGCTATTGATTTATCTCAGTCTTTAAATTGATCAGTTAAAACATTTTGTTACCTTGTTTATGTAATTGTTTTTAATACAATTAAGATTAAGAAAAATGAACAGCTTGTTAAAATTGTGAGATTGTCATTGTGGTTGGAATGAAAACCAGCACAGGGGTCCCTCATGATGTCACTAGGCCTTGAACATGGTTTTCACCTGCAATGCCGTTCACTACTGATAGGAATTCAATTAAATAAAAATTGTATAACTGTGGCCACAGAGGGTTAGAATGCATTGTGTTTGAGGGGCAGCTGAATGCTATGTGAATGGTACCATTGTTATCCATGGTTTCATACCTGGGGATGAGAGTGGAATTGATCAGATTCAGAGGTACGACAGTGCAGAAATACAGTAGGCTCCTTTGCCAATGTGCTCCTTAGCCACCATAGCCAATTAGTGACACGCAGTAAGCACTGAAGTACAGAAATGTGACAAACCATGTGATACTATGACTGCAGGACTACAGTGCCTCTTACAGTGGAGGAGGCACAGGTTGACCCAGCCGAAACTCAAGGGGCACAACTGGCTTTTCGAAAGTAGAGAAAAAAGGTTTGGGGGGGGGTTGCTCAAATAAGAATAAATCTTGGCTGCAACCCTCCACAGACTCCCTAGGCTGCATAATATTCTTCTCAGAGAATGTGACCTTCAGAGCATTTCAATTTCAGCGCTCCTGTTACCTGCAGCCTGGGCCTTAATAAGAACTAACAGCTCTGTGAATTTATTTATTTATTTATATATGTATTTTTTTCATTCACATTCAGAAAATGTAGCCCCAGCATTTTTTTCATATATATATATATAGCATATAAATGTAGTGATTCATGGGCCATTGGATCTCAGGCTTAATGCTGGGGTCCAGGAACATTAGAGTATTAGCCAGCACTGCCAGAAGGTCCCTGAATATAAATTGAGAGCCAGAGAAAAGTGAGGAACCTGAAAGTGAAACTCTGGGATTTCCATTTGCACTCCTAATATAACTGATATAAGGAAAATTAGGGGCCTGCCACTTTGACACATATTTTTCTGTCCCAGCTTTTCATCAAGGCAAGATGTATTGGGATGGGAAACGGCTCACGCAGCACTGATACAAATTCCTGCTTGCTCTTCATGCTGCATGTATAAATGTTTTTGTTGCAGTTGTTGTTTCAGTGAAATGGGTTCTTTATATTTCATCTTACTTCTCAAGCTGGAAAAGGTAATGCTTTTTAACATTTCCAGAATTTGAGTCTTTTTTATCAGATAAGAAAATGATCTGATACAACAGGATTTTTTTGGATTGCTTTGTTTCTCTTCACATTCAGATCCTCGACAGCAGTTACATAAATAAATAAAATTATTAAATTATTATCTTACGTGCCCGTGAGATTGTGTCTCATTTTGTTATGATCATGCAGTGTGTGGTGGTATAATTTAAAGTAGTACATGCGATATGGTGACATCAGTATCTTGATACATGCAAATACCAGTTCACTGAAAGGTGCACAAACGGCATTTCAGAATACCTCAGTGTAGTTTCACAACACATTCTGTAATGTTTACAATATGCACAGTATTCATTACCTTATTGTGAGGGTTTGTGCAGAATAACGATGAGCCAAATGTGACAAAGTAAAAAGGGATATAAAGTCCCTGGCCGTAGCCAAACAATAACACACCCCTATAAAACGGGCTAGCCTCGTAAACACAGGCAGAGAGGAGACTCTGAATAGCCACCACTAAATAAAATAGCGAGAAAAGGAAAGTAAAAACAAGGCACCTTCAGAGCTTGACTATAACGCCCGATAATTGGTGAAATCAACACAATAAAAATAAAACTTACACCCCTAGAAACGAGAGAGTGGAAGCGTAGAGAGGAAAGAGAAAAGGGAACAGAAAAACGAATTTCCTTGGCTTCAAGGCCAGAAAATCTCAAGCTGCGACAAACAAAGAAAATTAACTTTTTCTGTAAACTGCAGCGAGACAAAAATGACTAACCCTGACTTCGTAAAGGCACAAAATGATAACGAAGCATCCGGAAGCGGAAGCGAGGGTAGGGAACAGGTGAAATTAATAATTAGCAGGGAAGAGCAAAACCCCGAGACGGAACACGGAAAAGATCCGATAGATTGCTAACCAGCGCAGAGAGGAAGAAAACCATAGCAAACGAGAGACACTTATGTGTAGAAAGGTAGTATTAATTCCTATTTAAAAGGATTGTTTTCAAGTTCTGAGGCAACAAAATGGTCAAGAGGCTGAATACTTCTGAATTCTTTACCCACTGTACAAACAAATATATCTGTGAAAATACAAATAATTTCTACATCTCTGGTAAAGAACATGTATTTTCATGTATGTCTTTAATTTTACATTTGGCATTTATTTATTTATTTATTTTTTCTACAAGGGAAGGATGCGATTGGGAAAGACTGAAATATTCAGTGCTTCAAAGCTGTTACTCAAAGAATAATGTTTTATGAATCATTCATATAAGCATTCACACCAGAATATGATAAACTGCTTGTCAGCTGTAGAATAAAGGCGGAGGACAAGATCTATTTAAAAATATATATTTCCTGTGAAATAGCCAATTAAAGTGTGAGAATACCTCATTTTCATGTTTTAATTTTTGATCTCAACTGTGTCCACAGAGCTGCTGGAACACACGTGGGGCCCACAGGCAGGATGAAAAGGTTTGTGTCGTGGTAATATCCTTGTAATTTGATTTCTGTTTGGTCCTGTCTTGTTTTTATTATTTTGTGCGGAGGAATGCATTGCATATATGCTGGCAGATTCAAGAAACCCAGATAATTGGATTCACAGGGTTCAGCTTGTGCTTGGTGTGCCTACTACCTCTCGACATCACTGACAGCCCAACTGTCCTCAGCCATGTTAGATAAAATATGTCTACAAAAACAAGTGGCAGACATACATCCACTTTATGTTAAATGAATGGATCTGACTCTGTCAGTGTTTTATGTTATGAATCTCCTTTGAATAGCATTACCCTTAGATTTACTAACTATCCTAAACCTGACAATAAACTAAAAGTGGTCCTGAAACGTCCTCCATTCTTAACTTTTCTGGCTTATGCTTCCTATAATCTTATAATATTTGGTTGGTTGGGCTGGTTTTTACATTTCATGCATCCACCCTGCCCACACTTCTGCCAAAGTGTACTTTCATAGTGATCTTCTCCACTTAGCATCAGTAGATGATAATATCCTTGTGCTTCTCTAATTTGGAGATTTTAGATGTTTTTGAACCTTCTGTTGCAATTTTTTGCCTTGTTTAATTTAGCCATATTTAATTAGGCTTGTCAGGTGGAGCATGATTATGGTAGCTGAATAGTTGTAAACCTTGCAGGTGTGGATAGTGTATACATCAGAGAATGATCCGTCTTTGAATTGTTACCTGCAATTGGAATCCTGCCAACACAAGATGACATTCATGATTTGCTTCTGCTTCTGAAGACGATTCATCAGAAATTGAAACAGGCCGTTAGTTTATTTGCAAAGCACATCCCCAGAGTAGGTTGGATTACATCACACTGAAGAGAGGAGTTAGTCAGGCTCACATTATTAGCCTAAGTGAAGCTAAGTCAATCCTAACATGCATGTGTCCATGTGAGTGTAATTTATGGAAACACAAACACAATTTTGCGCACCATGGGAGGCGGCTATACAGCCGGCCTACCAGGAACAACACTTTAAAGAGGAGAAGAGCAAATAGGATCCTCAATCGCTCAGTTGCTGCAACACTTTGGTGGTCAGGACTGGTCATGTGTAATGTCTCTCATGACAGCAGTCTCTGGATCAATGTCCTTGGTGTCTGTGTACTGTACCATATTATTATATTCAGGGAAAGTTATACGTGGGTATGTTAAAAAAAAAATTCTATGGTTTTACTAAATAGGGAAAAATGAACCCTCATGTAGCCCTAACAGTCCACCTCATGTGACAAATAAAATTTTGGAATTATTTACTCAACCAAAAATAAGGCAACATGCGGTAGTCCTCTGCATGATTCTCCAGCAATATATTATTAAATATATTGAATAAAGGATTGCATCTCATTAAAATATGAGACACTCTTGAAATGGTCCCATCCTCGTGGTGGCAATGTGTGCAATGGACAGGAATGGTTACAGGGCCAATCCCAGGTAGTGCAGTGGTGTTGCAATCCAACAAAGCAACAGCATACCTTGAGTTGCTTCAATAAACAGGAAGTGGTATAAAAGGCTGATACATATTTCGTGTCAGGTGCAAAACATCTAAGCACACGAATACAAACAAAATGACTAATAAAGAATAATTATTATTTGTCGTTAATTATGTGTGTATGTGTGTGCTTAGATGTTGCACCTACACATATTGCATGGTATTATATATCACAAGGTCCTCACAAGGACTCGCAGCAATTACAGAAATAATAATGCAGCTTTCAAAATGCAGCAGCCAAGAAACGGCTGAGCCAGCAGCATTCAACCCCCAACCCCTCAGCACCCCACCCCCATTTCATTCCACCAAATGTTTAAATCATGAGAACTCCTTTGTCAGTCATCTTCAGCAAGATAGATGCCTGTGCTTCGTGTTTACATGCCCTACAGCAGCAAATGTGTTTCATCGAGTTTCCTAGAAGGATACAAAGAGGGGGAAAAATATATATATATATTTTTGAAAATTTGTGAGAAATACATATTTCATCTGAAGAAATACAAGCTCAAGGACTCCCTTCCTGTTGTCTCCTCCTGTTGTTCCTTTTAAAGCTCATTTATTCATGGGTACATGCCAGCAATTATAAATAGATGCGTTTTTTTTGTGAGGTCTAGCCTAATTTCTCTGGTTAAAAATAAGCGCATGAGTTATCTCGTGGGTGAGGCTTGCAAAATGCTCAGGAAGCAAGGACAGCAGGGATAAACTGCCGGTCAGTGCAGATGAGGATGACATTATTTGCGCTTCTGGAATCCCACAATCCCTCTCTGTGGTGGGGCGATGGGATCCCATCAAGTATGATGAACAATAATTTAGTGGTGAGCTACTTCTTCAGAATGAAAGCCAATTTCCTATTGCCAGCCCCACCGCAAAAATAATTTCAATACCTGAGCTTGATCCCAGCAGTCCTACTTTAATCTCCTGTGCCTCACAGCACCTGAGAGATCATCTTACCATACAGTGTGCCAGCTTAATGGTAGAGAATATTAACATCAGTCTTTTACCTGATGTTGAAGGGCTTTCAGAAGGGCAAGAGATTGATGTCAGTTCTGACCAAAACCCAAAGATTTGCATTGGAAAATGTGGCATTGTACATACTGTAGATCCTATTTCAGAACCTTCCACCAGGAATACCAAATGACTCCAACTGACAAGCAACAGTGCCCAACCTCAATTCATATGAGCATAAGTGCAGTATTACATTCAGTTCATTGTTTATCAAATGTGTTCTGTTATCAGAAAATTTAGAAAATTATATAGTTTAATTGTGATACCTGTGATCAGTGGGAAAACACATCTGTATTTCAAAGTAATTTTTATTTTGAAGATTTGTCACAATTATATTGGCATCTCAGTATTTAGTACATTGTGTCCCCTCCCTTTCCTAATATAACAGCACTGAGTCTTCCTCTGTAATGTTTGATGAGGTTGAAGAACAAGGGATTTGGGACCATTCCTCCATAAAGATTCTCTCCAGATCCTTCAGAGACATTGCTCCTCACTTGTTGACTGTTTTTAATTCACCCCACAGGTTTTCAATGGGACTGGGATGACCATTACAAAACCTTGATTCTGTGGTCAGTGAACCATATTTGTGTAGATTTTGAGGTATGCTCTGGATCATTGTCCTGCTGGAAGATCTGACCATGAACCACGTTTAGCATTCTGGCAGAGGCAGCTAGATTTTGGTTAAAAATGTTCTTGTATTAGATGGAGTCCATGATGCCATGTATCCTAACAAGGTTCCCAAAGCTTTAGGAGGAAAAACAGCCCCACAACATCACAGATCTACCGCTATACTTCACAGTGGAGATAATACTTTTTTCTGCATAACTATGCCTCTTATTACGCCAAACCCACCTTGGTATTTATTTCCCAAAAAAAAAAAAATGTATCTTGTGTAACAAGTTCTCGATTACAATCTAAAATCCGGTAACATTTAGGAAACTCCATGCACTTACGTTTGTGGTATGATGACAGCAGAGGCTTTCTTCTGGCAAGCCTTCTAAATAGCTTGTTAGCATAGAGGTGCCGTCTAATTGTACTTTCGGAGACTTGGTGACCCCAGGATGCAACCAACTTCTGCAATTATCAAACTGTGATCCTTGGAGAAATGTTTGCCTCTCGAACCATCCTCCTGACTATGCGTGGGGGCAAATTACACTTGTATCCTCTACCAGGCAGGTTCATCACAGCTCCAGTTGCTTTAATCTTCTTCATTATTGCCCAAATAGTAAAAATAGGTAGGTTCAGACATGAGTAGTTTTTTTTATAGCATTTCCTGATTTATGAAGGTCAACAACCTTTTGTCTCATTTCCGTTGTGTGTTCTCTGATCTTCCCTATGTTGATGGATGACTAAGGGGTTTTGGCCTTTTGGCCTGTGTGTCACCTTATGTTTATACCCCAGTGAAGCAGGAAGTTCACAATGATTAACTAATAGGTCCTAAAGCTAGCTAATAGTTCCTACCTATTTGTATCTATTTATAGTCTATTTTATAACACTTTTTTGAGTGAGAAATTGTTTATTTAAATTAATGGTGATATACAACAAAAACATTTTTTATAGCTTTTTTTGATCTTTTTTTCCAGGGTTCCCAATAATTCTGGTGGGCACTGTGAGCTATTCAGTAAATTTTCTCTGCAAATATATTAATTTGCTAATCATGAATCCTTATATACAGAAGTCTTATTTTGTTTGGGTTGCTGAAACAATTTAGGTATTCTGTCTCTCAGGGACACAACAACAGTCTCTGACCTTGGAATCAAAAAAATCTTAGTACATTTATCCCACCCCATGTTGCAGTGACTGAAGGTTGCTTCTGTCATTATATGGTTGGAAAGCCCCATTGTACCCTTGACCCTATGCTATCTGCTCATTATTTTCTTCATTCAATACTTCAACTTTCTGAAAAAAATATTTTGTGCTCAAACATACTTATAAACATTTAAAAAATATATTGGTGTTTCTGAACTGGCGTCACCATGTTCCAGTTGAACATATATTGCGGGATATTGGGTGTGTAAAATAAAAATGGTACTGTATAAGGCTGGTTAACACATCCATGCTTTGCCTTCATTATCATAACAGGTGGTCCTTTGTTCACATACAATGCGCAGTGTGTGCCACTTTTCCCAGCACTTGAGCCAAAAAATTCAAAAAATGATCAGACCTGGCATTTCTCAGACCCACCTGTCCTGGACTGCTTTGATTCCTCGGTAGTCTATCTATCCCTCAGTATCCCCCTAAATTCCATTCCGCTAATATGCAGGTGCGGCACAAGGCCAGGTGTCCTGAACACTATCATGGAATGTAACCTAGGGTAGAGTGCAGACTGCAACATCTTTCAAGGACCACTGTTATTTTAACTCACTAGAGCAAGAACCCTCTGTCAGCCATTTTTACGTGCCACTGTATTTGTCTGCTGAGCAGATGCATTCCATACATTTTTCTTTTACATATTATCAATGTGAACAGCTCTGTAGCTACTGTATATTTACATTTTTCTTTTAATTGCTTAAAACACAAACTGTGTCCATGGTCAATGTGGCTTATTATTCCTACTGCACTATATTGGCTGGGAACACATTTTATCTGAATGTCAACTATCCAAAAAATGTGGCTCTTAGCACAAACACACAGAAAAATGCTTATCTTGGCTTATCTCGTTACAGCAGTATTTTAGTACATGGACGGGCCTCATGGTCCGACACGGCATCTTTACCATGCCATTGCAGACTGTGGCGAGGCATAATTAGAGGCAGTGTCAGTTAGGGATGGTTCAGGTGGCCAGGATCCACATCCCAGCGCTATCTAGTGACCCCCCTCTGGACGATTGGGCACCCGCGGTCTGCCTGCTAAAGTTGCGCAAGGGTCTTCTTCTGACTCATGTATATGTAAGCTTAGCTTGGGCTGTGGTGACAAAAAGCAGCTGTCATTATCACTTGCATCAGAGGAGTGTGCGCTTGTCTACACTTTCCCTCATTGACTGCGGTGATTTCAGCACAACTGATTGATTGTGGTCAGGTCGCTTAAGAATCATATTCAAGAAGTTAATTATTATTATTATTATTATTATTATTATTATTATTATTATTATTATTATTATTAAAGGGATTGTCAACTCTGCTGAAAAAGTGGTTTTCTTTATTTGACATTACTCCTCGTTATTAAAATAATTATCCACCAAGATTTCAGCCTTTAAAAAAAGTCTACAGCTGAAAAAAATTAAGATTGAATAGTGTCACTATCTGCCGACTACGCCATTCTCAGGACTGGGTTGGCGTGAAGGCTAGTTAATAACCAGGCCACACCCAAGAGCCTCTAGGCAACTTATGTGCAGACTTGGAAATGCAAACACCGTTTAGCAAAACAAACGATAGCTAAATAGCCTAAAAAAGAAAGTGTGTGGTTCTAATTGCAGCCTTACCATATGTTTGAGCCACTGAACTAAAGAAGATCTGTTCACATAATAATACTAACGTTAAGCTCAGAGACCAACGTCTTTCAAATAGTAACATCGTAGCATGCGTATTAGCTAACCTCCTTTCAGCAGTCAATCGGGAATAATGTAATGACTTCAGCTTCGAAACATACCTCACGGAAATACGCGAACGTGGACGCCTCGAGCTACGCAAACAATTTTGCTTTTGCCATGACATTTGTGAAAGACAAACCAGAGGAAAGCACACATTGGACAAGACAGTTGTTTACTGTTGTAGCCTGCTAAAGCATCCCTCGCTGCAACGCTCTGGTGACGGGAAGGGCGTAAAGAATTTCCAGATAGTTAATCATTGGTTGATAGGATTTTGGTGACGTCCCGAAGTCCATTTTAATCCCGCCCGCTCAAAACCTTGCCTGATCAATTACAGCCAATGGTGAAAAAAAAGGAAGGCACATCTTAATTTAGGCACATCACTTAGTACTGATATTTGGGTTATGTTTATTCCACCACAGGATGACCACAATTAACCATTGAGAAGCTGAATCATCAATTTAAGTTGGAAGTCCCTTTAATAAATATTGACATTTTATTTAATGAAAGTATTTTTTTATTTGCTTCCATTTACAGATAGTGAAATGTACTTTTTGTTCTCTGTACACAAATTAATGGAATATATGATGTAAAGATGAAATAGATGAACATGATAAAATCAAGAGAATATTAGGATCTCAAGATTATTCAGTAACATTCAAGTAACATGGATGGAATTAGCTTATGAGCAATGATCAGTACAAAGAGAACATGTCTGCCTTCTCCAATGTAAAACCATGAGCCACTCCTGATGTATAATCTGTCTGTTATGTTGATATATATATATATATATATATATATGAGATATTGCAAACTTTGAGATGGAACTGTTAAAAGTTAGCACAACACCGATGTAGGCAACGGCATGGGTTTCATTTTTAAATTAGGGGGGTTCAAAACAGTTAATGTTAAGGTGACTACCAGTGTTAAATGATAGACTTGTCAATGCAATGCCGCTGTAATGTCGGTGTTAAAATGAGTCAAAAAATGTTTCTATTTAAAATGAATGTATATTTAAGTTATCCATTTTTATTGTCAAGAAAATTGACAAGGTTTTACCATTAAAGTTACATTTAGTCTGTGAAAAATTACTTTCACATGGTTTTGCACCAGCTAGTGAGTTTGGGATGCTGCATGCATGTCTGTACAGTATCAACATATTTTCATAGCTCACTGTCAGTAAATATTCGATATATCAGTAAATATTGGTCGACAAGAGAGCTGCAAGCCTGCATGGTAGAGATATTTAGAGTGCTTAATGAATGTGGTTACAGTAATTGTGCAGGGATGGGGGTGGCCCAATGTGAGATCTTTTCATGGGGCCCAAAATTCCTGGCTGCATAGCCCCTGCATGTAGCTAGCTGTACCTTGCCTTCAGTCAGAAGCACTCCTTTGGCTAGCAGTGGCTGCAACGTCCGACGTTCAACTTCCATTTTTTTCTGAGCCTCTTTTCCCACTTCAAGCCAATCAGATTACTCGGTTTTTGGAGAGTAGCAACATATTGTTTTTGACAAGATCATAACCCTTTAAAGTGCAGATACAAATCACGTAACCTTTTCGGAATGGACAGTGATTTGAGGTGGGACAATTTAACACTCTCATAACATTGAGGGGGACAGGACCCCCATCCCCCATTAAATCTACACCTATCGATAGCCATTTAAATAGAAGCAGTAGTAGAGCCACGCCTTGAATTAGATGTCCATATATATATATATATATACACAGTATATAACTAACCCAGGTGCTCTGACCTGCTTGTGTTCTCTGTATAAGTGTGTGTTTTAGTGCACTGTGTTTTTTGCACTAAAGGAAAGTCTGATGGACTGAAACATTTGCTGCTGCACTTGCACCTTGCACCTTTTTTTTGTTTGTTTTTTGCACTTCAGTCCTGCTAGTAGTAATAATAGTATATAAAGAACATTTTTCTAATAATATTGGCTTTTCAGTCATTTGCAAATCCCAGTGTGCGGGTCCTACTGTGCTTTGAACAGGCCATTTAAAGCCATTAACCAAAACCAAAGGTCTACAATTCCAGCCACTTAAAAAATAAAAATCCCCCATAGGCAGACAGAATGAACAGAACAAGAGTTTGTGTTTTCTTGGAGTAATAGCCATTGCATATTTGGTTTGCCTTCTTTTAAATCATTTTTTAAAATTAAATTATTTAAATAATTTTTAAACAGTCTTCCCTCTGAATATTCTTCTATCTATTCCACTATCTTTATTTACTTTCACTTTTTACCAGTAATACAACTTGTCCATGCTGATATATGATGCAAACAGTGTTAACAGTGCATTATGTTAAAGCATAGTCTGTGTTTAATTGCTAAATATACTTAAAATTATTTGTACTAATATGTAAACACTTGGGACCAAGGTCAATAAAAGTCATTATGTGTTAGAAAATTCAACCCAGGACAAAAACAGGATCACAGGGTCCTTGCATATCTTACTGATAGCTTGGCTTATCCAACCAAGGCATGTATATGAGTTGGATTTTTGGTGTGCATTGATTTATTTTTACCATTTTCAAATAATGTTTAAGAAAAATTTGAAAGCTTAATCTTCACCAAACATGTGTGCAGAGCTCCACTTCGACAGCAAATTAGCTAAATTGCTCAGCAGAAACTGCAGTAAGGCTTACATGGTGGCAAATATACTGTTCCTAGAACAGTCAAGATGGAATTGATCAAATCCCCTGAGCCCTAAGTAGAAGCATAAACTTTGACCATTAGCCCCAGGCTCAATATTCCCAGTGATTCAGGCATACAGCCTTCTTACTATATTGAACCACTGGGATCCAAATGTCAGTGTTTAAGATAAGATATACTTTATTGTCCCGATAGGGAAATTTGTCTTGTACTCACTCATTGCAGCATTACAGAAGACATAACTGCAGACATATATGACAAATCTCATACACATTTTGCATACATATATAATATTGCCAATAAAAAACATTGACATTGAGGGCCACAGGACCAAGCATTCATGGACAGTAGAGTATTTATAGTTAGTAATTGACCGAGACCCCTCAGTAAATTCAGCCTCAGATAGCCATCGTCGAAATAAAGAAGGCACCAGGGAACAAGCTGTAACCCCCAGAAGGGAAAACAAATGAATTGTCTGGAAGTGGTTATATACTTGTGATTTCCTGTTAACCAGGTGTTTTTGATTTGTTCAGTTATTATCTATAGCACGTCAAAGCCTACCGATTATTTTGTTAATTATTTATCCCCTGCATGATAATAATGGCACATGCTTTTATTGTGCAGGCATTTTGTTTTACATTTCCTCTGACGCATTACCAGGAGTACACAAAAGTTCTGCTTCATTTGAAGAAAATATTTCCAAATGGACCATTATTATTATCAAATGTTCTTGCCTGATTTATTTCTCATTCTCTCAGCATTAGGATTCATGCAGCATGATGAGAAACATTAATTCATAGTTCATATGCCCTGTGATACCAGATCATTTCAACATGCCATTTTTGTCACAAGTGTACTGTACAGCTCTTGCTGTTGATATACAAACACATTTGATTTATTTTCTGTCTCTCTCGTTTCTGTTAGCACCTTTTTGATTCCATAGTATCCCCGTGTGCTTTCACTCTGGGACATTATTTTATAGCATGTCACAAAAGAAATCTGGGATGAAGCGCTAACCCAGCAATGTAGAAATGGAAATTTGTCTCTAGTAGATGCAGACCAAATGCATTTTTCAAGGTTCATTGCCAGCCTCTTTATCAGCCAGAACTGTACATTCCAGATTTTACCTTTTGACTATAAAAAGACAACATGGCTACTGGCCACATTTGGCCATAAAGTCATTCAGAAATGCATGGTTTCAATTGGCAGGGTAAGTAATTCCTACCTCATTGGACATAAAAACTGCACTGGCCAATGGGGCAACTGCTTCTGGGGTGCAGTCTTCTGGAAAATGACTGTCCTACCTGGCAAACTTCAGGGTGAAAACAGTTTTCAGCAGAAACACAAACAAGTCTCCACTTTCCAGAAATGTATTGATGAGTTGAAAATACAACCAAGCCTTGTAAATATAAAATAAAATACAGTTTACAAAATATACATATGTGTTTTTAGGGTCACTGACAGACAGTGAAATTACCCACTTGAATGAATATGAGAGTCCTGATCCACTATGTGAGAGCCTGTTTTTGAAGTCGTAAGGTCTCCTGCCAAGAAACTGCTATGCGATTTGTCAAAGTTGTGTTTGATCACAAAGTGAACTACACCGATTTCACAGATACCTTGTGAGAACTTACAATGACCACCAGACTAAGACATTACCCAGAATCTACCAAAAAAACTATTTGGGTGTGAAGGAATTTCTAAAAATGGCTATTGCAGCTACAGCATTCAGAGATTAAAACAGAATAATACTGTCATTTTAAAACTAGCTATTTTTTTCAGAACTCAATGTTTGAAATATAGTGAAAGAGACATGTTGGAGATTAAGTATTAGTTGCAATGCTGCTTTAAGTCCCAATGGATTTTGTAAACCTATCCTTGACATACACCAACAGGAAAAAAATGTATTCGGTGCGCCTGAGCTCATATCTCATTGTACACACGTTTGTTCTGCCTCAGTGCCAGTGGTGAACCTTACAGCGCATGTTGGCTTTCAGTTTTGAGCACACAATGAGACCCTGATGAAAGATTGCAATGTTCACACTTATCCAGCATCTCTGTTCTGCTACAGCAGTTGTATGTACAGTGCCCTCCATAACATTTAGGACAGACATTTTTTCTTGATTTTGGCTTTGTATTCTACAATTTTAGAGTTTTAATCAAGAAATTCAAATGTGGTTAAAGTGTAAAGTGCAGATTCTCATAATTTATTAAAGGGTATTTTTATGCATTTTGTTTTCACCATGTAGAAATGACAGCACTTTTCAAACATACATCCTACAACAAGACAATGATCCCAAATACACTGCTAAAGCAAAAAAATAGTTTTTCAAAGCCAAAAACTGGAAAATTCTTGATTGGCCAAGTCAGTCACCAGATATGAATCCAATTGAACAAGTGTTTCATATGCTGAAGATTAAGGCAAGTCGCCCCCATAACAAACAGGAGCTGAAGATGGCTGCAGTACAGGCCTGGCAGAGCATCACCTGAGAAACACCTGGTGATGTCTATGGGTCACAGAGTTAAAGCAGTCTGTGGGTAACTATAAAAAGTGCTGTAATTTCTACATGGTGAAACCTACATGCAACAAAGCCACAGATTTGTTAAGAGAATGTTTTTAGCTGGCAGGCAGGCAATCACATGACGTTGCTTGTGATATTTTGATATACTTGCTGTATGTCTACAATGATTTTGTATTACTTTGAAACTAAAATAATGTTTTTCTCAAGGTGTGACAGTAGCAGTCTGCACTGGTGATTGGGTGACAGAACTGGAGCCAGGTTATGGGCTCCAGCCTCAATGATCTACAGTTAAAAGATGAAACGCACTGTAACGAGTGAACACACTGCAAATGAGAAGACACTTATCTCTGCAGTCACTTTTAAGGACGGAATAAGTACACTGTACCTCCAGTGCCGTCACCAATTTCACAAAGGTACAGCATTTCACAGACTCCACCCACGGGGGCACTCACCAAACACGAATGGCATTCATTTGTCTGTCGAGAGGATTCCAATGAAAGGGAAATGGCAGATTGCCATGGCCTGCCTGCTCACCTATATTAAAGCCAGCTGCTTTAATGAGAAGGGAGGTGCAGAATTTTGTGTTCTGTTTTAAGTCACCCACCCAGTCCCACTACCTACCAGGGGTTGTGCAAAATTCTTAATCTTAATCCCCCCCATACAATTCATGAGTTGGAATTTGAATTGAAAACGCCCCACAGGATGTTGAATTTGAATTATAATTGGAATTGGAATGACAGAAAGTTTAATTCATTTCAATTCAAAGAAATTCCACCCATTCACACAACAGAATAATTTTATTAAATCTAATATATATTTTGCTGCAAAATATAAATAATTACATAAAGTCCATGAACATGTTGTCCTCTTATCTGTAGAATAATGAATAATTAGTTTTTCTTTCAACCTTAGCACTCATACGAAAGTCATGGTAAATGCATTTATCATTTATTCCAATCGACAACTCATTGTTCAACATTGTTACATTTAATTGTCCAGCTCTAACCATCAAATTTAGTAGACCCTCTCAAACAAACACTGTTAGGCCACCTCATCTTGTTTGGCTTTATTTTGAAGACTTTGGGGTAAAGTAAAGCATTCTGGGAAATTAAGTGTTCTTCCACCATGTTCTATAAGATGAAAGTTAAATTAAATTAAATATGATGATTATTTTATAGATGGTACTTAATGATTCATTGTTGGGAGAAAAACATTTGTTGTTAATAAAATCTAATGTTTAGAAGCATACCATATGTTGTTTGTATGATAACATGTTTAATGTACAAATCATATTGAGATATAAATTCTTACTGTTAAAAGCTACACCTAAAGTATGTAGTATATTCATTTCTTAGAATTTCATAGGGCCAGATTAAGAGTTGAGATGAACACGCGCAAATGGGACTCCGGAAATTCCCCATAGCTTAAGCTATTTGTGATTCAGACATTTGACTTATCCACTGTTTTAAGTGTCTCTCCAGTATATGCGTGCCATTACGCGTGCGGGGTGGAGATTTGATGAAAATAATTTTAAATAATTTTTTAATAGAAAGTTGGCAACCCAGGAGGCCGATACAAGAAACAGGTCATTAGAATTTCATGCACTGTGCCACCCACATTTTGAGAAAGGCACCCGTGTAGCGGAGGTTAGAATATGGCGTTAAATCCGCACAGGAGAGGCACTTAAGCACATGACTTATGTTGGCCATCTATGAATGCGGCTTAGAATAAAAATTCTACTTCCTTTAATTAAAATTTGAATTGTAATGATGCATCCTGAGGATGAACCTTCTTCAAAATAATTTTCAATATGCTAGTGAACAAATTTCAATGGCTAGACTCTTTCACCTTGTGCTTTTTTCCAGCACCACCACATTGTCATCATTGCTATCACCATCAATGAGTTTTGAGAAAAAACCCCATGGCACTGATTGTTTGCTATTCATAATTTGTTAGTTTATGTCCTAAGCTGCCAGGAGCTCATGTCCTTGACATGGTCACTGACACATGGATGCTCAGAACTGGATGACCACTCCTAGCAAGATTATATTTAGTTTCCAGCCATTTGCCAGGCCTTCAGTAAGTGGAATGTATGTCACAGTGACAACCACGTGTCTAACAGAGATAATAATGGATCGACCACACATACTTATAGAAAGGAGAATTGCTTGTTACCTACTTGTTTCTTCCTTGTTACAATAAGAAGCTCCAACATTTGTAACCCAGATGTGCCGTGAAGCCCAGCACACAAGGAGAAGGAGACAAACTCCAGTCAGACCTCTGACACTGTGAGAGAAGCTGTGGTACTCTTTGGATAATCGGTCACTATCAATCTCTGCCTGACTGTGCTCATTTTAGCCAAGTCGAGCTTCACCTCTCATTACTCTGCAGTAACTCAATGCAGGGTCCTATAGTGACTGAAATTGCATTAATGTCCATGAACACTGAAACTGAAATTAGATTATAATTGATATCAGACTCCTGTTAATTTGCACTTGATATGGTAATTGACTTAATCCAAGTTTACCAAACCGTATACATCTTGCAGGGACCCATGGTTGGGGGCCAAGAATGCCGATGCCCCAAGAAATGGACAGGTTACATATCAAAGCCAAAAGCATTGTACCAAGACCCCACCATAATCTGCAATGTCATTAAAGAACAGTTAATTTGTCGATTTTTTTAACTACATTGAGAAATAACTGCAGGTTCCACCCTCCTCCTTTCCTTTGTTGTGAAACTATTTTTTCTTCAAGGAAGTGAAATTGAGATTCATCGGCCTCACCCATGAGTGCTTTGTCTTGATTTATTTCTTTAGCGTACTATTTATTGTGTATGCTGAAATCCTTTTTCTTTTTCAAACCGGTAGATCCATGGCAGCATTGTTATGAAACTCTCAGCAAAAACAGCAGTATGATGAGTAATCTTATTTAGTGTTTTTTATTGTATTATTATTTTACATTATTTTGAGAACAGGCAGCAAAAGCACCATCACTCATATACAGGCAGCATATGAGGAATATCTTATTGTCTTCGTATCTGCTTTTATATTAATATTCATGATTTTAATTTTTTTCTACTGCTATGCTATATGTTATGATACTGTTATGATAATCTGCAGTTTGATAAAAGTTAATTGTGCTCTTTGATATAAAGAACATGAATACAGCCTAAGTCAAAAAGGTTTAAAAAGAGCAATCATATAGTATATATTTAAAGTGTCCATAAATGCTATGAATAAAATATATCCAATTATGTATTTGCACCACTCTATTTCATCTTTTCAAGAAAGATTGTGGATATTTTCCATTTGCACCTGTCGGACATTACATTTTCACCCGGTGCCAGACCCGGGTGGTAATTATGGGAGCTTGTGTGAGACTCGCTGTTCCTCAATTATTCTAGTACCACAGTGTTTTTCTGCTTCACACTGCCAATCAAGGGTGAACCGTATTCAAACAAAGCGTAAAGCATGTTACAGAGGATCCAATGAAATGCTTCCCCAGATTGCCACGTGTCTCTGGCTGGGAGCAAAATGGAGAAATTCAACGGTGTGCTCCGGCCTCAGAGGAGGAAAATTGTCTGCAAAAAAAAAAAAAAGCTGTGAGAGTCTCAATCAGATAGGCATTCAAGTTGAGCTGCCCACAGTTCAACTGCAATAATATGTTCAGCCAAGCACTCAGAAATCAGAAAATAAAGCTGTTCTCCCCCCCCCTTTTTTTGCTTTAACGGCAGCACTTCAAATCATGCTGCTTTCTCATAATTCCAAGCGAATATTACATAAAGGTTTAATAAAACGGTTATAGTTTATACTGGACGTTGAGATATATTTTCATAATTAGTATTTTATCCATAAACACTTATTAGAGGATGATAATCTTTCATCGGAATCTAAAATTTTAGGCAAAAATCCCATTCTGAATGCAAATATGAACACGCTTGTCTGTCTATCTGTGTGCGTGTGTGTGTGTGTGTGTGTGTGTGTGTGAACTCACCTATGTGGGGGCTTGTGTGTGTCTACTGTGTGCCTAACATGTCAAGCTTTTATGGCAATTCATCTAGGCTCTTTATACTCCACCAGCATCATATTAAGTCAATTTGCCCCTGTAGTCATCTCACCATTTGGATGTCTGCGTAATGCTGCAGACAATAGGTAATTTCATTAATGCCCTTAAAGGGAACAGTGTGACAATGGGCATCTCAGGGATAGTGGGATATCATCGCCATAGGTGAAAGTGAATACTAATCCTATGGGACATTTCTCCTGGGATCCTACAACAACTGCTATCTTCACGTGGTAACAGTGTCCCCTCACATTGAACTGGAGGTTAGGCATATGCTAACTGATCCTGGGTCAGTGAATGTAGGCACTTCCATATTACATATGCACTCCAAATATGGCAGTACATATCCATGAATTGTTTTCTGTGCTGCTGGAAGCCTGATGACTTATGACCGCTAACTGTATGCTGACAGAAATAGCAAAAATTCCCCATGGTGAAAATATATGATTGTGACTGAAAATGTCAAACCATAATCTAGATATGTCATATAAATGCTACCTTTAACAGAGTTTCTAATCTTCCAAGTTGCTAAACTCAGGGCTTAGTGAGAGCTTTCGTGCAGCTTCACATATAAAAAACCCTTTGACAAAGGAAATAGAGGGTGATATTTGTGTTTATATTGGTAAATTCAATCCATTCATCTCTTCATCTGTAGATAAACAGACCTTATGTTTAGGTCAAACAGAGTTCACCCAGTGAGAGTCTGAGAATGTTTCTTTTTTTTTGAGAAATTCTCAAAATATGGTTTTTGATTTCTCCTGGATCAATTACCGTACATTTCAATGAGGCAATCCAAAATCACAGAATGATCTTTATAGACTTTTTGTGGCAAACCTTTCAACATAAGTTTGTCATGCAGTCCATTTCCAAATAACTTGTTTTTGCTATCTTTAAATTGGTTTAATGTCATTTGTCTTGGAGCTAAAATCACTACGAAAGACATTAAATTAATTAAAAACAAGAAAAACCTAAATTAAGATTAGGGGTGTTTCCACACCAAAGGTCGAGTCTGTTTTTTTACACTGTGCTATTTATTATAATTCCAGACTTAATTGAATGTTTTAATTATGCGGCCATTTTAATTAAAAATGTCAGTTTATTAATGATGTAAGGGGTATGTTTGATGATCACTTGATGCTGCCTCATCCTGCAGTCTTATTAACATTGATTAAATGGTCAAACTGGATAGAATTGAAAAACCAAAACATGTATTATTCATACTTTCGCACTTTATGTACTGTGTATTTAAGGTCTGGTTTTTGCGTCCAAGATTTTTAAACAAAAAACATTTATTTAGATAATATTCCATAAAAAGTTTGGTCAAATCAAAGACAATACATGCCCTTTGAGACTTCAAAAAGTCCTCCCCAGGTTTTTTTTCCAATCATTTGGATTTGCTAACTAGCACAACTCTTCAACCAGGAGGTATAACTAATTAGTAAAATCAGCTGGCTGCTGGCTGGTGTGGAAGAAACACACGGGCTTTGTCCGAATCAGAGCTCTATCTACTGCTCCCAGTCTCCTGCGTACAGTGCACTGGCAGAACTGTTCAGCAGTCCGCGAAAAATATCCGCCATACTATTTTCCAACCGTACTGCGGAAGCAGGGACGGACTGGGACTAAAAAATGGCCCTGTACTTTTTTACCCAGACCAGCCCACCACAACCAGTGTGCAGATACTCCACCACCCCCGTCCCATCGACGCGCATACAAACACACCAGCCCTTAATACCACCACTTATAAGCATAATGGATGGATACTCTAGGCTACTGTAACACTAATACAGAGCTATTTTAAGAGCAAGTGAAAGGTTTGTCGCCAGCAGCCAGGCCACCATTGTGAGGATACCATGAGATTCACGCTACTATATTGTGCAGTCAGCACTGACACACACAACCGCTACAGTATACAGAGTAGGCACCTCAATAAAACTCCTTTCTGCCCTGCCTCTCTCCACTGCCTGCACAAGTGGCAGAGCATCCATACAACAGTCTGAATTGTATAATTCTGTGAATTGAAATGGCATTACAAATGTAATTTGGCTTCATCAATATGACTACTTAAAAATATCAGACATCAGAAAATAAGACACCAGAAAATAATGAAAAAGGACGTGAGAAGAGAAGATAAATTATCAGTTTAACGTTATGTAAAAAAAAGATGATAATATCATTGTTTAACCGCTGCTCTGTGATTGGGACATTTAGGCGTTTCATTATCTAATGAAGATTAACGCAAACTTTACTTATGAGTTAGTTACGCTCCTAGGCGTGTTTCCTAAACTGCACCGTAACGTTTGTGTTGGTTTCTGTATCATCAGAACAGCTTCCACTGTCACCATTCTCCCCCATCTCATTTAGGCTTAGCTTATACGTTTAGCTACATGGAATAAATATGAGATCTTTAACGTTACCTGACCATTTTTTGGAGGCAAGCTCCTCGCTGAAGTCGAGATGACGAAGATTGAAAATTATAATTTAGCTAATTTAGGTTAGTTATTCGCTTTCCAAATCAACTCATCTGTGCATGGCCAAGCAGTGAAGTAATCTACCGCCAATCAAAACACTGTAGTTTACACTTGGGAGTTGCTACCGAGGGAAGTCCACACACTCCACAAATCTGTTGAGTAGTTGATCATTTCCGAAGACGGATCACATGGAGAGCTTATGCGAACACATTTTCTATTGATTTTATAATGATAGTAAAGACGTTTCCAATATTGTTTGACATGGTGGCGTATTGTAGGCTATGGGAAACAATGGTTTGCTAACGTTAGAAATCAGTTTACGTCATTTTGTCATTTGCGTGAGCAACACACACCCCCACACCCGTACGTCATAGCGTAGGCTACACACGCTGCGTAGCCAGGGTGAATATCATGTACATGTCATATTTATGTGACCAAAATGTTTGTGTACTTCTTGAAGTGTGCTCCCGAATGTACTCAGCGAAACCCCGGAAGTAAGTGTGCCATCCGGGTGTTTCAAGTATACTGCAATTTGAAAAAATTTCGCCTACTCAACGACTTTCTCGTCCTATCTACTCACCAGGGCTACTCAATAGTGTGGACGAGGGCTGATCCGGACACGCCCATGGAAAGACTTTTTCATTTCTGACCTCTGAACTTTTCACCTCTGCATACTATTGACAGAGGTGTAAGTCCAGGGGTCAGAAAGTAAAAGTCCTACCATGAGTTTCTTCCACCCATAGACTCAGCCAGCTGATTTCACTAATTAGTTCTACCTCCTCGCTGAAGAATTATGTTAATGAGCAAATCCAGGTGATTGGAGCAAAATACTGGGGAGGACTTTTACTTTATGTCCCCTGGATTTCCACCTCTGACTATTGATATATTTTAATATTAACAGTGTAGCCAATTTACCTTTTTTGAATTTCACAAGCTAATTACAGCCATTCCTGTTGCAGCCGCATTCAACATCAGCAAAGATGAGATAGGGCATGGATATTCCAATCTGGACCTCAAATCCAAACCCAACCCTGGTTTTCCTTCTCCCAGGTAAATAGCTCAACAATTAGTGCTACTGATTGGCTAGACTGTCTTCATACTTGACTCCTAGGTAAAGGGAGGGTGTAAAACCAGCAGTTCAGGGACTTAGGTGATTTGAATACCAGGGATATCAGGCTTACTTACTTTTCCATCCACAACTCTGGGGAAAACTATCAAAATAAACATTTTTAAAAACATTCAACACTTTCTTCCTTATGGCCCTGTCACACTATTGCGTATCGTACTAGCGTATGCCAGCGTATGAAAAATATCACTCATATGCTGACATACGCTAGGGGTACGTTAGGCATAGGTTGTATACGTTTCAAGCACGGTCGCATACGCTGGCATACGGCGAGGCACAAAAAGTTTTTTAAGCATGCTTAAAAATGTTGTGTGTATTCGGACGTATGGTTTATACGCTAAGCATACGCTAGGCATACGCTGGCCATACGTTATTTTCAAGGGCTTTTTGTGCGTATAAAAATTATTTTATGAATTTACATACGCAACTCATACGTTTCTCTCATACGCAGTAGTGTGACAGGGCCATTACATTGTGTGTAAGTGAAAAAAGCTATATGCTTGAAAGCATGTTTTCACTTGGGGAGTTGTTCGGAGGGGCTTTTTAAAATTATGACACGTTATGTAACTTGTGTTCCACAGTTCTCTAAATAGTCTACTTCACCCATTGTTTCAACGTTGGCTGATAGTCAGTATAGTGGAAAACACCCTTTTTTTCCAAAACGACTCAAAATACATTGAGGTAAAACTGCGTCCTTTTGTGTATTAAACATTGTGAAAGTGGTTTATCAAGTAAGACATTGTTTTCATGCTTTTGAAAAACTGTGCCAATGCTATGTGCTATTTTAACTGTGTACTTTACCTTATCCTTTAACTATGTATTTTGATTTCTCCTTTTTCTATTATTTCTCCTTCATAAAAAAGTATTGTTTTCTAACACAGTCATTACTCCAAACTTTCAAAAAAAGTAGCAATGTTTGTCCTTCCTCCTACCCCGCGAGGAGGGGGCCTTTATGTCACCTCCAATTACCTTGTGGTCTCATCAGTTGTTGCTCCCCAAAATGACTCCTTTCAGAGTTTTGAGTAGGGTGGCAGAAATGGCCACCTTTTCCGGTTTGATTTAGCCGTCCTCTCCACAGGCTGGACGGGGTCCACCCTGTTTCAGAAGCTTGTTTATTTTAAGATAGATTATTGCTGACCCTTGCGTCTTCAAGCCAAACTGTGGGCCTGTGTAAAACAGCTTCCTCCACACTGCACATTTCACACATTGCTGTCCCTATTATAATGCACTGAGAGCCCCTTTCTTCCATTCACATAGCCTAAACACACAAAGGACTAAGTCTGTCTGTATTGACACAGGTCAGCATTTGGACGGTGTGCGACTGACCCCCGTCTGCACGCTCCTGCCATCCCTCTGCCATGGGCTTGGGCATTCTGGGAGAGAAGCTACTACCATGTGCCAAAGGGGTAGCGCCATAGGTTCTTACGCCATCATCAAACATGCATTCTGGAGTCCTACGCTAACACGGGTGTAAGTTGTTTGCCAAGGAACTTGTGGTTGTTTGTTCTATGTCTGCAGAAACAGGGGTCGGTGTGAATGTGCAAGGTTTTTAAATTCTCCCATCTGTGTAAACTGGAAACATTTAACAGGCATGCAATGCACCAGCAGGAATACATCAAAATGGCTTCAGGAAGCCATTTGAATGTTCAAACATTTAACTGAAAGTTTGCAATGGCAGGTTAAAGAGCTTGCGTTACGTACCAGTAATTATGTATGTTTAGTTTCACGAAGCTGGCTTTGATGCTTAATGAAACGCAGGTGGGGTTTCACGAAAGGGACACGGTTCACATGGTCACTGCTCAAAATGTACAGTACATTTCCTTAAGCAGTTCTGACTTCCCTGAAATGCAATACTGGAACTTAAGATAATGACTGTTTCCTTTTGTTCCTACAAATACAAAATATGCCAAACTTAATTCCTATCAAGATGAACCTTTCAATTGGGGTTTTACCAATAACTGATGGTAATGAGAGTGGGATGTTACTTTTTAGTTTTAGGTACTGTATGTTTAAATTTTTCAACAAACATTATTGTCTGATTGTTCATTTTCTTATTTCATGTGGACATAACGGTAACATTAGTATAACATGCAATATGCAACAAGCACCAGAGTGTTTAGTGTTTATAGCGAGATGCTAGTTCACAACACTTGTCTCCATGAGACTTTAAAATATTTGCCAACCACTTTTGTTCAGAGAAACTGAACATTTGTACATGTCAGTTTCAAACGATGCGTAAAACACCCGTTACAAATAGCATTTACATTAAAGGGATACTTCCCTTTCTTAAACACCCGTTACAAATAGCATTTACATTAAAGGGATACTTCACTTTCTTGGTTTTTCTGAAATTATCTCAGGTTTATTGTATGTTTTCAATCGGTCTGTACAGTTTTTTGTGAGCGATGAAGAATATATTAGATATTTTCGATACTTACAGAAGTTCCTGATATCCCACCAGCTTTGTAATGGTATGTTGGGATTTGTGGTCCAAAGAAAGAAAAGGCACTTTAATTAACTCCAAAACAGCTCGTACAATGATGTTATTGTCTCCAGAGGTTGTATATGCGTATATTACCAGATTGTTCTTCAAAAAATGAGTTAATTTTCAGTTGAAACTTTCCTAATGGGGCATACATGCTGAAACTGCTGCACTCAAGGAAAAAAGTACTGACACAATATAAAAACTGATATGTATGTTAATAATTGTGAATAAACAAATTTATGTCTACTGCCTCATAATGTTACTGTACTAGCTGATTTGGAGTTTAAGTGTATTCTCTTGCTTTAGACCATGAAGCCCCAAATGCCCAAACACCAGCCATTGTAAAGCTGGCTGGTCACCAGAAACTTCTAAAATATCCCTCATTGCATGTAAAAACTGCAAAACATACTCTAAAACCATAATAATATTTTTTTTAAATCACAAAAAGTGAACTAGCCCCTTTCTATAGTACCCCACTCATAATTATGAAATCATGTGGGTATCAGATAATTAATAATGATATCCAAATGTCCACCAGGGGTTTGTTCTCACATGGAAAAACTAATCAAAAATAGTTTGTGTTTATCAGAGCATAGTTATAAACAACCTTTACTTTATAGCAGCTTTAGATCTTTGATTTACCCTCTGAATTTATTTAGAGAAATCCTGACTTGTCAGCCATGTAACCCTGTTGCTAGTTCAGTGGATTTTGTATCTGCTATAGCATAAATACATAAGAACATTTAAAAATATGGGGTGGGTGTACTGCATGAGGGTCTCAGGAGCAAAGACAGAGGTTGTTTTGGTTATCATTAAAAATATCCGCAAGAAACTACATTTGGCCCTGGTAATCTGGTGTGGAGGGTGAATAGTAAGGGGCCAAGTTTCTGTTGAGAGTAGAGATTTGAGAATCACATCAGAGTATTGCTTAGTGTCTCTTGATCAACAAGAATAAACCGCTAGATTGGAGGACAAAAAAGCCCCCGTTCACACTTGCATTTTCGGGCTCGACAACAGAGTTATTAGCTCATGTTCTGTGTCCGTACACACACGCATACTTAGAAGACCGAGAACACTTACAAAGTTGTTACAAGTAAAAACGAGCAACAGGACTCACTCCTGTATTTACAACGCAGTCAAGTTATAGCGTGATAGCTTGTAATAGCACAACATTTGCTCTAAGACTCTTAAGTGCATTTGCATAGTCGGTACCTGTTCCGAACAGGACTCGTTACCACTGGTTGTTGCTCTCGTTCATAACCGTACGTTCATAATCATAACCAAGTGTGAACTTGACCGGATTAAGCACTAAAATGAGGAGCGACAACTGTATTTAGCTGTAGTGTGAGCGGGGCCTAAGACACCCATGTGGATCCCCTTAGAGGGGAAAAGGGCACATGGTGACATCTGAAAACCTCATATAATTGTCCCATTGGAAGAAATACCTCCAGCGCATGCTGTGGTCGGAACATGCAGAGCAGTGTGCCCTTTCACAATGATCCAGTGACACTGCACAGTGAGACAGGGCTTCAGTTCAGAGTCTTGTGTCTGCTTTTTGGTCCTTTGATTTTGAACACATGGCAGAGTATTCTTACAGGGAGCTCAAATCTATTGCAATATTGCATCCATGCTTCTCCAAGTGCTACAACTATTTTTCATCGGAAGCAGCATTTATGGTCCCTGCCTTTTTGCCATTTAATATTAAAGTTTTTTATCTACAAAAAACTTTGGGAAAAAAGGACAGTAGGCCCACACAAATCAGCCAATTCAGATTTCTCACCCAAGCCAGAATTCCTCAAATTCCAAAATCTGCACAGCATAAGAAGTGCTGGCCAAACCTGAATAGGGACCCAGTCACATTTCAAATATCTTTTGATGAAAAATATGCCTGCTTTGCAGTGAGTGACTAGAGGAGAGCACCACAAAGACCGCCTTTCAATGTCGAGCGAGGAAGGGACGGCTCTTTTCTGCTGCATACTTAGTGGAAAAGAGAAAGAGAGAGCGCGGATTGGAGGGGGTGGGGTAGCTTGCTGGCATCTCTGAGAATCCCTCGTAAAGGCGAGGTCTCACAAAGGAACAGGTGTTCAGCAGTTTAAAGTTTCAGGCAAAAAGGGCATGATGGGATACCAGGATGTTGACATTGAATCGTGACAAAGAAGGAACTGTTCTAGTGCATTCCGGCCTTGGTTTACACATATTTCCATGGCAAATCTGTGGTTATTTTTTTAAGGAAACAGATGCCCAAGCAATGGAAAAGCTGCACAAACTCTAGAGAATGGGTAATGTGTGTGTGTAAGTTTGAATGTGTCTGCCTGAACATGTGTGAGTTTGTGTGACAGAAGAGATGTCTCGTGATCCACTTTTCCTAAGTGTAAGACTCAGTATTAGTCAAAAGAGAAAGTTTGGGAATTTGTCCAGGTTGGCGTGACGTATGACATAGGGATGTGCCGATCAGAATTTTTGGGGGCCGATACCAATCACCAATCTTTTTTTTACAATTATTATTATTCTTTATATAATACAAGGAGAATATTTAAGAATTATAATGATTTTTTGAGACATCCACTCTAAATTTAAAAAGTCAAATGAACAATCAAACTAATTTTCTGTATCTGAGCTAATAGTAACAACAAAGCTTTAGAACATTACGTTTAGTTTATTAGTTTAAACAGGGACAATGCAAATGAATTAACATTACTGTAAATGTTTTAGCCAGCTGAATGGCCAACACCATTCAAAACGTCATTCTGAAACGTGAGCAGAACGAATTTGTACATAAATCGTTCGTATTAGCAAGTTTGGAAGTATTTTGGCATTCATCAATGTTGTCGCATCTGGGATTTGTTCGCACGTAGGCCTACTTAATTTTATACCTGCTCGGGACCATGTGGACAGCGTTTGTGAATGCAGAATTCAGAATGCCGCTTAATGTAGCTTCGGAGTGATAATTAGAATATTAATTCATGTTTCTGTTCTGTTAAATTCACAAGACTAAATGTAGCCTTTGAAATACACATTGCAAACATAATAAATTATGATCGTAAAAAGCAAAAACTTTAGATTACACCTATTAATCAATTGTAGACTATATGAAGCTGTTTAATTAGACCCATAACATAGGCAGAAACTGAAGACGGGACAAGACTAGAGCAGACGGACAAAACAACTAACAAGTACAATAACAAGCATGACAATAACAAAAAACAAACTCGCAAGACGTGACAAGAAGCGACAAGAACATGATGAGAACACTAGGAGATCACAAAGAACGCAAGACGGTCCGGCCCTGAACACAGAATCGGGGCAAACTAAATACATAACATGACGAGGACACAACGAGCAACAGGTGGGGGAAGGCTAATGAGGACACGAGAGGGAAACACAATGCAGGTGCGGGGAGTGAGAAACACAAGAGGAAGGAAAGAGGGAGAGACTGTGAGACGAGGGGAAAGCCAGAGACGGAACACAGGGACCTCACAGTAGATGCACAGCTATTGGATGCATTTTTTTATTTTACTACTTTAACTGTTCATGTGAAGGGGGATCCTGCATTCATGATACATGTTTTCTCCTGCTGGGCCAGTTCATGACACCGTTACTGACAATATTAAACTTTTTTTTTTCGTTGATTGAACATCTGCTAATAAACCTTGATTTCAGTGTAGGAATAATTATTTCCTTTGCTTTTTCTGGGCCATTTTAACTAAGTATGGACCTTTAAATGGAAGTGATAGCCTCCATATAAAGACATTTCTGGGCGTGAATTTATGCTAATCACAAAATAAAGTGGATGCGCTTCGTACGTGAATACAAAAAAATCTGCCTTTTTGATGAATCCGGCGTAAACTTGTTTCATACATAAATGTACGTGCATATTTAGGGACACTTCTTGAATAAGGCCCAATGATACCATCTGTCTCTGCTTTTTTTTAAATGTGTTTTTAAAGGCACAGGTTATCAAAAAGTGACGAGATTAGACGCAGCTGCAGCTAAACTAAAAATGATATTGTGCTAGCAGCATTGCGAGGAAGAATATTAAGTTTGCATGCAAGATATTGAGATTTTTTACTTAACAAGGCATATAGTTAGTTCTGGGCCGATCGATTGGCTCCATTCCTAGTATGGCATAATGGCTTATATGTCCAAGAGGGTGTGGCCGATCACTATGGAACTCACTATGGTCATTTTACACTTCATTTGGAATTTATATGTCAAATATGTTTAATGCACCCCTCTAGTTCTACATTGTAAAATCACAAACTGAGAGTGCAAACCAAAATATATTTTGATTATATCTTCCCTCGATAGTTGATAAGCATGTACAATGTTCTCACAAGTAATTTCTCAAGGGGATATGCACATTGCCTAATTTGTGAGCTAACGCTGTATATACTCATCCATAAACCTCTCTCTTTTTTTTTGTGTTCAGCACTTCACTTCTGGTCTTCTTGGCTAGAGGTGGGGGGAAGTATCGGTGCAAAATTTTATTTCATTAGCTCATCACAAAGGGCTCTATCTTGATGATCATAGCGCATGGTCTAAAACGCATGGCGCAAGTGCATTCAGGGCGTGTCCAAGTCCACTTTTGGTAGTTAGACGGTGTGTTATTTGAGCAGTAAGTACGGCGCAAGGTGCAACTGGGCTGAACTTAGTCTCTTCATTAGTTATAGTTGTGTCTTGGGCGTAACATTCAATAAACTAATAAAAATGTCATATCCCATTCCTTTTAAAAGCTATTTGCATCTTGGCGAATTGCTAATATGATGGCTGACAGAAAGATTATGAAACAATGATTTAGCGTACAAAAATTATAAATTATAGTTTTTCCTCATTGTTATGTGATGCAACATGTATGCGGCTGCCTAAGGGGGGAAACTTGCGGGGTTCCCAGAGAAATTGCGCTACGCCAGTACAGCTGTATATTCTTTTACTAGATTTGTCCATTTTGAAATTGTTTGTGCATGCATTTTTACTTTCTCAATGTGTATGTGTAACACATAATCCGCATCATTTCATTATTTGCACTGATGAACATCTCTTAATTAATCCAGTTTTATTAGTCACGTGTCTATGCTTATTGCAAAACGATTGTTAAACTTGAAGTGCCTAAAGAGACAGATGGAGGATAGCTAATTAAATTCAGGTTGACATCTCAGAAGGTCACTAGCTCAATTATTTTCCCAGGCCCTACCTATAACTGTCCGTAGCACCGCCCAGGGATTTTAGGTCAGCTGGTTTTTGCAAATCCCTTGTTATGGTTGATCAAGTCCTTAGGCTCCATGCGATGTCGCTCCGTCGGTCCTGTGGCACAGTAGCTGCAGTGGCTTAGCTGGCAGATTGCAGAGTCCTCACTCTCCAGATCAGCAGGGGACCTTGTAGCAATGGGATTATTTTACAGCTGTGATTCCACGATTTCAAACATGTCAGTTACATGTCAAGTTGTTCCATGGTAATGCATGCTAGGATAACACATTGTTTTGGATTACTGGCTTTTCCATGGGCAGTTCAAAATAATACATTGGAGTTTCTCATAGGATTTGGAGCTGAGAAATATTGTTTTGAAACACAGCCATGATGGACAGTATTCATCTGCTTGGGATTTAAACATGTACTTAACCATGTTCCTTTATAAGGGCAATATGAAATGAAAGCAGTTTCAAAAATAGTAACATAATAACAAAAACCACAATAACAATAATAGAGATGTTTTTGACTAAGATCATAGACCAGAGACCATACAATAAAACTTAAAAACTATACAGGATTTAAAAGCAAAAATATCCATTTATGCATTTTTTATTATATTAATCTTTTTTTAAAGCATATTTTAGCATTGCAAACTGTAGGCTAGCTGTGTAGCCATGCAGAGAATGGCATCAAAATTAATTCTGAATTAATTGTTTCATGTGCTGCAAATTTGTTTTTGTTTCTAATTAGTTTTGTTCAGTTATGGAATAACAAGTGAAATCAGCGGGGTTTTAATAAGCTGAGAGTATAGAAACCTTGTCACTGTAATTTTAAAAATATGAAGGACGAAGAATAAGATAAAAATTCAGTGAACATGGTGACATTTATTTCAGTTTTTTAACCATAGGCGAAAAAACCTTATGCACCCGCTGTAGCCTATAGGCTATTTGAAAAACAATAAATGCAATATTCACTGGACACAGTTTTTCAGTCAAAACCATTCCATTTACTTACAGGCTGTAGGCCTTTGTGCATTAGGCTTGATATAGGTGTTATCAGAAAAGTTTTCAATAGATAGCCATTGTCCCGTAACAGAATATTGTCCCCCCAAGAAGATTAGGCTACAAGAACTATTGGCAAATAGAGCTTGATCCAGGATAATTGAGAATAGTCTATACATGTAACATTACACGTACCATCGCACATCGCCTGGACTGAAAGCAATGTAATGCGGCATTCCCCTTTGCTGAGGGACAGGTATGTGGTCTTTGACCTATGGAAGCTTTTATTATTATACATTTTTTGATATAGCCTATACAATGATAATATTTCACATTGTAATCTTGATATTTTTAGTCATGTTTGTGCGCGCCCCTATGTGTAACAAACAGGAGGGTGTACGCGCGTTGTGCACACGCCTATGTAGACGCACTTATATGCGCCTTTAAAATAACACGTAAACAACTGCGACATGACTGTAGACCAGGTTTGTGGTGGTTTTAGCTAAAGCGATTTCTGCTGGCTCAAGATAGCAATACGCCAAAATTAATCCTGGCCACGACTCATTTTAAAACCCACCCACATAGTTCACTTGCTATGGGTGCAAAAGCACTCTGTATTTAAACGACGTGAGCGTTAGGGGCTATAATGAACCCTGTGCCGGGTGTAAGATAGCAAAGACACTTGCGTTTGGGTTAGCCCCGCTTAGTGCCAGGTGTAAGATAGGGTCCTGTGTGTTAGGCTACTGCGCAAGGAGCTGCGCTTACAGCGTGTTGATACAATGTCAACAAAGAGCACGTGTTCTGTAGTGACACACTGGCTGACTGGAAACAGCCGTGCCGTCCTCAACAAACCGTGCAGTACAAAGCATGTGGAGTTTTGTGAGCAACCGGGTCATTATTTGGAAATAATGCAGTCAACTGGTTGCAGTCAAGTTTTTCGAATGTGTTTTTTTTTTGGCGCTTTGAGCAAACATTCGCCCCGTTGATGTTCATTCTATTGGAGTGAGCAGCAGCAAACAACAAGAAATATTGTCAAATCAGACAGAAAGTATCTGGATGGATGTACATCCCGGGTAAGTGAGGAAATAGGTTTCAATGTGTTTTAGGGTGAACTGCCCATTTAAGCAATCTGCCCAGTGGTGACTACATGTTATTTGAAGCACAATACATTTACAGAGCTGTAGCCGTTGTCAAAGCTTTGTGCTGATACCTTGATGGAGATCAGGCTGATGTTAAAGTGTCAAATGTTTAAATCATATAACTCATATACAGTGCCCTCTACTATTATTGGCACCCCTAGTACAGATGAGTAAAAAGGGTTTGGTGAATTAGCTTAATCACACACTGAAAAAATGAAATAAAAAATAAAATTTATTATGAGTAAAAATTTATTATCATCCAGAAGTATATATTTTTAACAAAACCACGTGTGCCACAATTATTGGCACCCCTTATATATAGAATAATGTAATCTTTTAAAAAATATTTGGTCGCATATCCTGTGCATGCCATGCCTTCCTGATGTCTGTGACCCAACAACATCAAAAGACTCTTGATATCATATTTTCTGGTACTATTCCTAGGGATGCTATAATGTCTCTGCATTTGAATGGATCTCTATGGGAATTGGGGGGTGGGACTAGATTTTGCTGTAAATTATGCTGAAACAGTATGGAATACATGTTTGGCGAAATGGCTGTAAGTCATCAAGTGTGACTGGCTGCTACTGTCAGTATGCCTAACTGCCTATCTGCTGCCTACGCACCGGTGCTAGGCATAACTGTCTCCCATTGTTATCATGTTCCTTTAGAACGTTGTCATTATTCAAACTCTGAGAAGCTATAGCCTGAGTTATAAGTTAGAATTTTGTCTCTCCCATGTTAAGTCTATGGACAGTTCATTGTCAGAATTTCATAAACGTGAGGTCATAGTCAAACTTAAAGGGTTATGAAACCTTCGATTACATTCTCTCTCCGCCCACACCACAAATTCGAAAAATGCAATTAAATGGGCGTGGAAAGCAGCAGCAGAGGGGGAGGGGCGAGGAGAGAGGCTATCGCCATCTGAAGACACGCCCACTTGGGAAAAGTTGGAGAGTGAAACAGAGTCTGTATCAATCACTGACTAATTCTGCGGTATCACTCAATGGCTCTTTCGAGGTGGAGGACTTCTCCCCTCCGGAATCCTCTGGGCTTTCCACCGACCAGGAGAAGTTACTGAGTGGTAGTCTCGCTAATTATCTTTTATCCCACTTGTGAACTCGACTATCTCCTATTGCTGAAAATCGATGTTATAGCCTACAGCCATGTAAGAATAAAAAGCATGTATGTCTAAAAATTACTAACAGAATGAGGGGTCAGTCTTGGGTCGGGGTGTCCACAAAAATTTACGAGTTTTTTTTTATGTATACCAAAATGAGTATTTGAAGAGCCCATGGCATCGAGGCTGCTTTTGAAATGATGGAGATCTTAAGGTTCAAAAATTGATGTTTTATATTGGAGAACTGACCAACATAAACATACCCGTGACATCTCTGCTGTGCAACCAGGGCTGATCCTAGTTGGCTGTTCTTGATCAATGTGGGGCTGTCCAGTGGAGAAAATCGGGTGTGTGCCTTCCCTCTGCTGCAGCTGATATCCCCATTATTTCCTCTACCCACATGGAGGATGTCTGGATCACCTCAGCAAACGGACAAAAGCAACGCCCCCAGCAACACTGTCTGAACTCTCTGGAAGCAACAGGTTTGAGGCTCTCTTAGTTGTCCTCAAGCAAATTTATATTATTAATAATAATAATAATGATAATAGCAGTCATGAAGAAATTCATCTGTATTTTCCACCATTTCTTTCCTCCCACCTGCATAATTATGATAATCTGCCATTGTGGGCCCATGAAAAGCCTCTTGTCCACATCATTACGCCTGTAAACATTAGTCACGCCTCGCTGCCTGTCTCCTCGCTCGAGAGAGCATTCTGGTGCTCAGGCAAAAGCAATCGCCCCTCGTTCGCAGTCCTGTTTCACATCTCACCACAAAACAGCTATCAGCCACATTTAATCTTTGCTCCCAGTTGGAGGCAAATTTTAACACCTGCTTCTTATTTACATTTTTATATATAGTTACGTTTTTTTTTTCATGTATATTAAAATTGTTTTTCTGATACTTTTCCAAGATTGAGAAACTTTTCAATTAGGCCTTTCAACATAATATGGGGTATGCCATACACTACATACTTGCCATGATGTAGTTTTTCACCCTGCTAAATCTTGCAAAACATACAGCATGCAAAACATTTAATTTATGAAAGTGGGAGTGATTTCTGCACATGTAATGTAAGACATAGTTTTGCTTTAAAATGTGTTCTGATTTTACTTGTAGGCCTTGGGCCTAAAGCCTCAAGCGTTGCTTCCCCACCACCGGGTCTTTAGCATCATGGCATTACGCTAAATCCCCCCCACCAACTACCACCATTCTAATGACAATTTTGTTTTCCGCAACACGCTGACTACCGTCTTGCCGTTGTTATTAACAATAATAATTTTGGGAACATCGTGCAGGTTGTAGCCCAGAAATGGTTTGGTTCCTGTTTTTGAACATCGCGAACGGACTTGTGACTGACCTGGGAAGAGAAGACCCCTACCATTGACGTGGGTCTGGACCTGCATGCTGGCTGTCCGGTGAGACCTTGCAGCCTGTTTTTGTCTTGTGAAGACTTTCATGTTTTAAGTAGAGAATAACTTACTTATGTGTTTATATTAATAAACATCCATTTACCCTTTGTTATACCACTGTGTGCTTCACTGGTCTTCCTTTTTGGTTGTGGTTATCGTTTAACGTGGCTTAGTGTTACGTCCAGTACTGTACACCTGGTTATTGCAACACAGGTGGATTTTGGGATGTCAGCAGATAGTATGTTAGCAACTTAGCACTCAGCCAGGGGCCACATGTATAAAAGTATGGAACACATTAAAAAATGCGTAAAAGAACGCTCAGGGTGAAAGTCTTAAATCTGCTTTTAAAAAGTTTGGCTCTTTCTACCTCTGCCTTTCGGTCATTATGTCACCATATCACACTGACACCAAACATTGCGTACATATGGTGTCCAGCATCTGCAGAGGTATGCAGATGATCACAGCACGTGTTATTTTATACATCTAAATTTCTGCGTGGAAACTCCCTTATGCGGCCTTCTGAGGGCATTGTTCTGCTCAGCACTGTTTATACATGTTTAGGGTAGATGGAATAGAGCTAGCTATTACAGTTAATGTAAACTACAACTTAATTTAATCACAACTTTCTTGCAATATTGTAATGTTACTTGTATTTAGCCGACTAGATAGCTAGCTTATAGTTACATCGCAAAACAACTGACTAGGTGATGAATAACTTAATTCGCGTTTCCATCTAAGCTAGCTAACGTTCAATAGCTATCGATAGGGAGATAGAAGTTAGCTGTGCTCTCAAGCGAACACATGCTAGTATTAATGTCAGCTAACGTTAGCACTCAGACAAGTTCGTGCGCTGAATACCCAGTTTGGATAATTCAACAAATAAATACTTCATCACGTCCTCGTTTCTACAAACTCGAACTGACGCTGGAATAAAGGAATAAATAAATTCCTACACAGGAATAAAGATGGCTGCAGGGGGTCATCTGATATAAAGGTCAGCTAAGCCTGTGATAGCCCCACCCTTGACCATGGCCGCGCCTCTAGACCCAACTGGCCCTACAAGGACCAAGATAATCGGGCGGCCAAAGTTCCTGGTCGTAAGGCCTGATGAAGCCCAGACAAACCCACAACGAAGCCCCGGAAGTGTCAGTGGAAAGCCACTTGGACCTGGCACACACTGTCTTGCCCGACAATGGAAATGCGGCTAGTGATCTCAAGGGTGATTTGCCCCTGAGCAACACCATGTGGCAGGTAGCAGGCAATAATGCCTCAGTGGCATGATACACTTTATTTTGTTTGGGAAACGGTACTGAATCCTGTGCTCTGAATGGCGGATGTGAGGGGTTGGTTGAAAGGACCAGCTCTCTCTGTTCTCACTTGAGTGAGTCATGAGCTGCCAATTAAGATGATTTAACATTCCTGGTGCAGCCCTTCAGTTCTCCGGAGGTAATCAGTGTTTTGTGTGCGTGCGTGCGCATGTGTGTAGGCTATATGTATGAGCGTACGCGCCTGCACAGGTGCGTATGCTTGATACACGGCTGTGTGGCAGTCCTGGGCTGGATTAAAAAGGAGACAGATCAGGCGGGTGTCTCCAGTTACCAGGGATACCAACTCACTGCGACTCACTCCGGCCAAGCCACCCAAACTCTTAAGAGGGAGGGACAGTGGAGCAGGTTGTCAGGTAATACAAATTATGGGTAATTTATACAATAGTAGTGCTGGCCGTCTGCCGGGGCACCAGCTGACAGGCGGGCAGTCCTGCCACACTGCTGCTCACATTAACAATGGCACAGAACCCCATTTTAGGCCCCAGTGCTGTTTGCTACGGGTTTCTAATTTTATTTGCATAATGAAAAAGAGTGCCTTGTAAAAGGACAAGAGAGAAGAAAGCAGAACACTGCCCCTCTGGCAACTGGCAGAGTGCATCTCAAGGTTAGGTTAATCCCAGCTAGGACACTTTGGTTGGACTCTTGCATAGGAGAATACTGTACAAACAGGTTTCACAAAGAGGAAAAACTGCAGGCGTACATAAAGTTTCCACAGACATAATGCATCTTATGTACCTTCTAAGCAAACAAACACTGTTGTAGTTATTAAAACTGGCTTGATTTTTGTTAAAATGTACATATGCCTTTGAATTTTAAAATTATGCAAAAGCAATTGATTGTGTGCAGCTGTGGGAGCAGAAGATGCAGTCTCCATCTTGCTTGCTCCCTGCTTCGTCGGCGGTTAATGTCAATGTTGACGGTATCTCCCGCTGAAGTAGATTGCACACCAGCTGGTGGCTCATTATCCTAATTACCCTCAGTTTGGAAGCCTTGTCAAGATGCTTGCAATATTTCAGATAAAACAAATGGTGTATGTGGTGTTTTTTTATTATAGTGTCATTATGGAAGACTTTTGTCCGAGTTCTCAGTGTTGGAGTTTGTCCCGGGTTCTGAGGGGTGAAACAGCCCACCCTAGCCAGTCTGTTGCAGGGCCCTTACCTACAATTCATCTTTCTAATGTTGTATGCCCACCAGAGACAGTACACATGTAGTTAATTGGTCTTCTGCTGTTCATTTTGGTGTCTCAGCTGGAGATTGAGCTCAATGACCTTCTGGATGCTTGAAACCCAAGGCCATGTAACTGGTTTATGGCTATCATGAGAATGCCTAACTGAATATTATCTATGGCAACAAATTCGGGAATACTGCCCAACTTGTGTTTTTAGAATGTTATTTTACTTCACTTGCAGATTTTTTGGGGCTTCATGTTAAAATTTCCCAATTTTAACATTATTCGGTAACATGTTTTGTGACAGCTTCTCTCTAAAAAATCAAGATACAAATAAAACTGAATTCAACTTAATTTAATATTATCAAAACCATTAATCTGAGCCTCTGGTTGTTTTCTGTTGCTAAGAAACACGAGCCACGTTTACGCAGAGAATATTTTATCATTCCGAATACATTCAATTTGATTGAAGATTCCAAAAGAACTGTTTACATGCTGAATAATTTGATTGGTTAAGGCATGATCGGTTATGATTAAGGTGTGCATTTACATGCCACAAGCATGTAATCAAAAGCTCCAAGATCTAGCAATAACTGTTTTAATGTGCTGAATCTCGCATTCAAGTAGCCTACACAATAAACATTCCTAATATAAATAGACCTGTCTCCAAATATGCATTGTGTGGGGCGGCAAACCTAGAGCTGCGCCTAATTTGGAATGTACAATTAGCTACTTGCAACCGCATCGACGTTCACATGCCGATTCAGGAGTGTAGACATACGCAGTTATCCTCCTTCACAGGAGTTTTTGCCATTTTTTTTTTCTGAATAAAAAGTGTGTGAAATGGCAAAAATATTGTATCCATCAATATCGTGTTGAAAAAAAAACCTTCCTCCTTCATTCACTCAGATTTCATAAGTGAGTATTTCATATCGTGCTCAACAAATCAGGAAAGACAGAGGCACAATTTATTTTGATAATCTAGTCTAAGGTCTAAATAATCAGTTCAATGGGTATTCTGGGAAATGTATCCCTATAAATTGCATTAATTTATAACTTGAATTAATCAGTACATTTTTTTAATTAAAAATGGCATTTAGAAGAGCGCCTTAGAGCAATTTACACAGACTACATTTTTACATACAATCCATTAATACAGCTGGATATTTCTACTGAAGCAATTCAATTTAAAAAATACCTTGCTCAATGGTATTGGCATATCCACATATATTTTGGGGGGGTCATGTCCCCCCTAATGTTGGACAATACCCCCCAATATTCTCATTATTTTGAATAAAATGCTAAAGGCGAACTCTAGTTATTTGGGTTCTCACTCACTAGGAAATGTACGTATATGCCCTTGGTAAATGGTACAACAACCCAGCTGTGAACCAAACCTAGAACCTTTGTATTATAAAACCAGTTCTATAACCATTAGACTACACTGTTCCCCTATATGTCCACTTAATCTGCCTACATACTGTATGTGCACACAACTATCAGGTTTTCCCCAGGTAACTAGTCTTTGATGTTCCTGATACAGAAACAGAATGCTGTCTCACCTTCAATTGTTTGAAAAGTAATGTATCATTTTGTGTTACAACTGTAGCAAGTTTGGCAGATATTAAATACATGTGAGCTTTCACTAAACTCAAACTTGCTTTCATATACTTGATTCCTGTGGTCTTATGAACAGGCACAATTGCTTCAACATATAACTACATGTTACTTTTCTCCTGAGAGTCTACAATAAACGAGTCCAAACCATCTATGATGAATTTCCATAGACCAAGGCTTAGTTCATTCATTTTCACTTCATGAAGCCATTCATTATAAGAAGGTAAAAATAACAAAAGTCCCCCGGTGCAAATTGACCTGGCCCTGAAGGCCGAGATGCCTCTCTCACTCTGCGTACAAAACCCATCAGCGGTGAACTTATACTTTGCATTTCAGGAAGGGAAGCCAATGTCTTTTATCTCTGTAACACAAACACGCTTCCCCCATCTGAAAAGTGCACACAGCAGACATACTGATATTTAATGTTCTTCAGATGGCATTTACTTGAGGGTGATATATCTTTGCATTCTATATCACCTACTATGAATGAGAACAATAGCTCAACTGTAAAAAAATCAGAAATTCTTAAGTCAGTCATGGATGTAACAAGCTCTGAAACTTGTTCAAGGGGAGGGGACAATCCGGCGGAAGTGGCCCCAGTGTGAAACATATTTAATCATAGCGTCTCCAGGAGGGATCAAAGCAGTCAGAAGACACCATTACAAATCACAGATGGGGGGAGATTACATGTGGATCTACCCCCTATTCCCACTTTGAGCACACAGGTTTTACACAAAGTATCATATACGGTGGTGTCTAAAACACAGAAGGCAAGACCAGAGAGTTGGCAGGTACAGCGATCATGTGCGAGCCAGTTTGGGCTTTATCTTTTTTTCCATGTCCAGGAAACAAAGAAAGTCTGGTGTGAAAATCTGTGCTCATCTCCAGCTAATGGTACACTGCAATCAACACAAAGAGTCAGCAGAATCATCAATATTTAATTAAATCAATATTTATTTATACAACGCATTTCACAACTAGTTGTTACAATGCACTTCACAGAAAAACCCAGCCTAAACCTGACAAGAGCAAGCCAAAGGCCACAGTGGCAAGGAAAAACTCTCTGGTGTAACTAGGAAGAAACCTTAGGAGGAACCAGACTCAAGGGGGGAACCCATCCTCCTCTGGTCAGCTCAGGGTCTTGGTCTAAATGACCAGAATGATCAAAACAGCCAATATCTAGGAAGCCGGACAGCAGTGGTGAGGGAGTTCAGTTGACAGCAACTCTCAAGATGCCGGCAGAATGTAGAAAAAACTGAAAGAAACAGTTAGGGAAAGTCTAATAGAGCAGCAGGGGCACCAACAGGGGAAGTGCCCCCTGCAGGAGTAATCTATAGCTACATAGCTATGAAGACAGAGTTTGAGAACCCATGCATTCATGAGAGGTAAAACATTCTACCCACCTATCAAGACCCAGCCCAGGAAGATGGAGTCACAGCTGTTGACAGGTGACAGTAAGGAGAGGATGCCACCCCACATTACTCTATGGCTAAAGGCTTCTCTGGCCCAGTCTCCAGACTACGACTCATTATAAGCCTGATCATAGAGGTGTGTTTTTAATCTAGACTTAAATATTGAGACTCTGTAGGAGAAAGCTCTACCACCCATCAAGTTTTTAGATATTCTAGGGACTACTAAGTAGCCTGCGTCTTGGGAACAAAGTGATCTTTTGTCTTATAGGGTAAAAGCAGATTACATATATACTCTGGCGCAAGTCGATTTAAAGCTTCAAAGGTCAGAAGCAAAACTTTAAAGTCTATCCTATACTTAATTGGTAGCCAATTAAGCGATGCTAGCACTGGGTTAATATGCTCATACTTCTTAGTTCTAGTCAAAATGTGAGCGGCTGCATTCTGCACAAACTGGAGATTATTTAGCAAGGATTTAGGGCAGCCAGATAGTAGGGCATTACAGGGTAGGACATTACAGTAATCTATCTTAGACCAGAGTCACAAAAAATGAACGTCCCTGTAATATCTATTTTGCAATGTACAACCTCCCAGAAACATAGAACTGAAATGTCAGATGTTGTCGCCAAGACGTCGGGTAACAAACATTGTCAGAACATCACCACAACTTTCCAGCAGCGTCTTGCCTATTTTTTTTACGTTTCAGCAAAGTTGCAGCACGTTAAATTGTAGCACAGGACAATATGGTGAGTATTTGAGGCTAAAGTAAACTTCTTGTGGTTATTTCATTGCTTAAATTTAGTTGTATTACTTGTGTAGGTATTTTAGTTTTAGCCTGGGTTTCATAGTATACTATATATTATTTTTATACATTTAACTAAATATTTAGCTAAATTTTTCATACATTTATTTAAATGTTTCATACATTGAGCTAAATGTTTTATACATTTAACTAAATATTTTGCTAAATGTTTCATACATTTAATTAAATATTTTGCTAAATGTTTTATACATTTAGTTAAACTATTATACATTTAGCTAAATGTTAAAAACCACTAAATAATACATTTAGCTCATATACAGGTGCAGCTCAAAAAATTAGAATATCGTGAAAAAGTTCAATATTTTTTGTCACTCATGTCAGAAAGTGAAACTTATATAGATTCATTACACATAGAGTGAAATATTTCAAGCCTTTATTTCTTGTAATTTTGATGATTATGGCTTACAGCTAATGAAAACCCAAATTCAGTGTCTCAGAAAATTAGAATATTACATAAGATCAATAAAAAAGGATATTTTAAACAGAAATTTCTATGCACTCAATACTTGATTGGGGCTCCTTTTGCATGAATTACTGCATGAATTACTGCATCAATGCGGTGTGGCATGGAGGCGATCAGCCTGTGGCACTGCTGAGGTGTAATGGAAGCCCAGGTTGCTTTGATAGCGGCCTTCAGGTTGTCTGCATTGTTGGGTCTGGTGTCTCTCATCTTCCTCTTGACAATACCCCATAGATTCTCTATGGGGTTCAGGTCAGGCGAGTTTGCTGGCCAATCAAGCACAGTAATACCATGGTCATTGAACCAGCTTTTGGTACTTTTGGCAGTGTGGGCAGGTGCCAAGTCCTGCTGAAAAATGAAACCAGCATCTCCATAAAGCTTGTCATCAGAAGGAAGCATGAAATGCTCTAAAATTTCCTGGTAGATGGCTGCATTGACTGTGGACTTCAGAAAACACAGTGGACCAACACCAGCAGATGACATGGCACCCCAAATCATCACTGACTGTGGAAACTTCACACTAGACTTCAAGCAACGTGGATTCTGTGCCTCTCCACTCTTTCTCCAGACTCTGGGACCTTGATTTCCAAATTAAATGCAAAATTTACTTTCATCTGAAAAGAGGACTTTGGACCACTGAGCAACAGTCCAGTTCTTTTTCTCCTTAGCCCAGGTAAGACGCTTCTGACGTTGTCTCTGGTTCAGGAGTGGCTTGACACGAGGAATGCGACATTTGTAGCCCATGTCCTGGATTCGTCTGTGCGTGGTGGCTCTTGATGCACTGACTCCAGCCTCAGTCCACTCTTGTGAAGCTCCCCCAAATTCTTGAATGGATTTAGCTTGACAATCCTCTCAAGGCTGCGGTTATCCCTGTTGCTTGTGCACCTTTTCCTACCACACTTTTTCCTTCCACTCAACTTTCTATGAATATGCTTGGATACAGCACTCTGTGAACAACCAGCTTCTTTAGCAATGACCTTTTGTGGCTTACCCTCCTTGTGGAGGGTGTCAATGACTGTCTTCTGGACATCTGTCAAGTCAGCAGTCTTCCCCATGATTGTGTAGCCTACTGAACCAGACTGAGAGACCATTTAAAGGCTCAGGAAACTTTTGTAGGTGTTTTGAGTTAATTAGCTGATTAGAGTGTGACACCATGAGTTTCCAATATTTAACTATTTCACAATATTCTAATTTTCTGAGACACTGAATTTGGGTTTTCTTTAGATGTAAGCCATAATCATCAAAATTACAAGAAATAAAGGCTTGAAATATTTCACTCTATGTGTAATGAATCTATATAATATATGAGTTTCACTTTCTGAAATGAGTGACAAAAAATATTGAACTTTTTCACGATATTCTAATTTTTTGAGTTGCACCTGTATATAATTTTGGGATTGTACATTTAATATTTACACCACTTTTTTCAAAGATCATATATGTAGGAAAAGGGTACACGTGAGAAAAAAAGCAATATTTCCATTAAATTTGGGGAAAAATGCATGGTAAAATCATAGCGTTTAATGTTGCATTTGGCTCCCCATAAAATATGGTGGTGGATTTTTGATGTAATGAGGCAGTTTTACATTTAAGGTCAATTGAATCATGAACAGCATGTTAGCTGGTATCCCCCCACCAGGAAGCTCAAACTTGAGTGGCTAACTGACCACAAAATGACACAAAGGGGTCGATTTACTAAAATCCCAAATAAGGGGTGTTATTTTGCAGGTGCAGCCAAAATATTTGCACGTGTTAACATTTCACACTTTGCAGGTGCTCAAGAGTCATTATGTAAATGACTCCAGCCGCAAACAGCCATATTTCAATGAGAGATGTTGCATGTTTGAAATGGTTATAGGCCTACTGTAAGAAAACAGTGAAAAGACTGTCAACCAATTTAGAAGTTTTAATGATTTTTTTAGTGTAGGGTAGGCTATAGGCTACTGTTACACTGAACGAGATGGCGGTTTATTACAAACTGTTTCACTGGATGTCTCTTAGTTTCTGCTGGGAGTTACAGATGTTTGTCAAGACTGAAATTATCATAACTATGCATACTAGCACCAAGCTTACTCACACATTTCCATTTGATTGTAGGTTTTTATTTTTATAAAGTTTTGATTTGCATGTTATTCACTGTTTGTTATAATGGATGTTGTATTGCTTGTTTGATTCAAATACTAGTTACCTCTGTATTCTGTAATACGATTTTTGAGCGTGAGCTAGAATGGGCCAGTTAATTGTTCCCTATTGTTACACAATCATTCAGAATGTTCAGTTATGGATATTCCAAACACACCCGTACTGTCTTGCCACAATGACAGCCGTCATTTTATTGTTTCCGTGCTGTCTTGTAATACCTGCTTTCCATTTGTACTAAAATGCAACTTCCTTTTGGGTTTAGTAAATCACTTTACACGTAAAGTAATCTATTTGCATGAACACCTTCCACTATTTTGCAAAATAACGCAAGAACGCCCATTTTTGCATATTCATTCAGGCAAAAATGAGAAATTAACATCTTTCCATTTTAGCACGCACAATACTCTTTACATCTCATTAGTTGATAACCTCTGACAATTTTTTGTGGGTGGTAACAATTTTACACATGTTTTTGCACATGCAAACCGCACAAGTAAATCAACCCCAAAATCTTTTGCATTGGCCAATTCAGTATCCAGAAAATTGTGGTTTAATTAAAGAGAGCAGCTCACAGACCAAAGGGACCTTAAAAGAGTGCCGAATTATCCTCATAAAACACTATAGGAAACAACTCAGTAGTTTATCCTTGTGAAGGGACGATGTGACAAACCCTAAATAGTGGTAATGCTGATGCCACCTGCCAGCTAATATTTAACCTGACATGCAAGCTAGTAGATTGTACCAGGACCACATATTAAGCCTGTACAAGCCAGAGGCAGTTAAGTCCACTGGTTGATTTTCAGGTAACTACCAAGGAAAGCAGACAGACAGAAAATCAGACAAGAAAACATCATCAATATTGTTATCGGTCTTGCCTATTTGAGTCCTACTGGTATTGTCAGTGGCACATGTTGTTAGAAAATGGCTAGAGACAGCTGGTACAATTAGTGATGATATAATTGAAGAGAAACACACAAAAAAAGGAAAAAGGCAAAATACTACAGAGCTACTGTAGCTCAAATCCTGTGTAAAAGCCAAAAACACAATGATAATCAATGGGCACATGCAAGACGAATTAAGTTAAGTAAAATACAATCTGCAGTACTTACAATGGGCTACAATTTCAGATGACAGACTTCACAGCCCTACCACATTTCATGTATTATTTTTTAGCTAAGTGCCCTTAACTGCATTGCCTCATAAATATAAGTAGTAGCTGGCTTTTTTATTTATTTACTGAAATAAATTCAGTAGCTGGCTTTTTCTTAATGTACTTCCTTTCAACTTCCTTTCAACTAAACATTTTCTTGTTTGAATTTATCACATTGCAGTTGCTTTTAAACAACTGAACTTTTGTCTTTTCACAGTCCAATTTGTAACATTACACATTCGTATAATATAGATTAATGCCCCCTGAGATATTAAGAAAACATTTGTCTCATCATGCAATAACTTCAGACTTGAAGAGGTACAAAACATTCTCTGCGGCACAAAGGGGCATGCAACATTTTCTATTTGCTTACCAAATGCCATAGGAATTCTGACGTAACGCAGAGCAAAATACTTTTCTCTATGGGGAAAATGAATGGAGTTTCACATAATCGTCCCTGTCGCCGACGGTTAAGCTGGCGTTGAAAACATTTTTTTTTTTTTTATCTACCCACATTTTACACATGATGTCAAACTCAAGAAGATAAAACCCTTTGGCTGCGATTGTTTTGGCATATCCCAAGAGACAGGCCTGCCGAGGATGGATAACGTAATCCTAGTTGTATTTGACCGTTCACTCGTAACTACCACATTTCTTAAAATGTAATGAAAAGCTGCATATCGACCATTTGCTGATGATGTGAAGCCTTGTAATTTTGTGGTTACAGAATGATTCAATGCTTCCTCTGCTTATATGAAAATGTCACTGTTGCCATCTGAAAAAATGCACTAGCATAGTATCTGGCAGTATACTGGAAAAGGCTTTCAACGGTACTTGAAGGCTGGCAGGCTGGCAGGCTTGCGAGAAGGGAGTTGCAGTAGTCCAGGTGTGAGGTGTATCACTTGTAAGAGCACCAGAAAATAAGATATCAAAAGTTTTTTGATGTTGTTGGGTCACAGACATCAGGAAGTCATGGCGTGCAAAAGATATGCAACCAAATATGAATATGATGACTTTATTTAAGTTTATGTTAATGACTTGTTTGTCCCCTAAAATGGGGGGGGGGGGCTGTGTAAACAAAAAGGCTACAATTGCTACACGGATCACCCAATATGGATGTAAAAACCCTCTAATTAAAGATGAAAGTCTGCACTTTAACCGCACTGGTCCATTTCAAATCCAATGTTCTGGAGTACAGAGCCAAAACAACAAACATTGTGTCACTGCCCGAATACTTTCCGTCCCCACTGTAAAACAAACATCCAAATGTTATACATTCTTTTGAAGGAATTAGGAACACCCAATTCATTCCTCCCATATGCCATACATTTTTGCATCCGGAAGTCTCGAAAATACTAATCTGAAGGAAATGATGACACTACTTCTGAGGCCTATAGTGCACTGTGTTTTAGTCTGGTAATTAGACTTAACATCTTATTTTTCTTCTATAAAGTATTAGCTTGTTTTAATTTACTTCTTACGTGACGAGTGAAATGATCTTACCCCACTGGCAAATCTTGAGTAAAATTTTAAAAAAATTAGTGAAACTATCTCACCTCATTGTCAATTTTTTTGTCTTACTTAGCAAAAGAGTAATAGAAATAAGATTTCTATCAGTAAATACAAGACTAGAATGCTTGTTAAGACTGACATATTATTTTATTTTTTTGCAGTATGCAAAGCAATTTAATATCTTACATTTTCATTTTCATAACTGGATATTTACCAAAACAATCTGTGTCAAATGCCATTCTCAAGATGGTCCAACAGCTGTACCTGACTGAAAAGTGACGATCCAAACCAAGGATGATCACAAAAGGCAGTAAGATTACTTATCCATTCCAAAACATTGTAAGTGATTTATTCAGAAATAGTAAAAGCACACTGGGGGAGAGAATGATATCACTTCTGAAAATCCAATACCATTTATATGAGTATGATATTAGAAAACAAACTGTAGGTATTTATTTCATTATAGTTTAATATGATATGGATATCATGTGCAATTATCACTCATGAAAAGTGGTCGTTAGAGCTATACGTATGTAATAGGAAAGGCATTGTGCATGTTTGGAAGTGGATTAGTGGGTTCCATCTTCAGGTTTGGTGTCAGGTCATGGAAAATAATTGTGCAAAATCACATATGTAAATTGTAAGTGGTACAGGAAGCGCAGAGGCTGTGGCGTTAGTCGTTTGCAGACACTGCATGTGGGCACCAGTCTTGCCATTTCCAGCGTGTGCCTTGTCAGCTGCGCTGCGTGTGCGGGCGGTCGGTTATCCAAATTTAGAAGCTCAGTCTTGCTAGTGCAGATGGTGGCTCTAAACATAGGAAATAACAGTTTAGACCCATTTTGCTACATGATAACGGTAATATTAAACACATTATGCAAAGAGGTATAATTGAAATAAGAATGAATTGAAATAAGAAAAAAAATCTGTTCAGACAAGAGAGGAGACCAGCACTTCTTCTACCCATTCCTCTTAGTTGAGAATATTATGCATATTCTTTAATCACACATTCCCCATATAAACAGCCAGCACAACCCTCAGGCTGAAGACACACGATCAATGACAGAACAACACTGCCACCTCAAAATGTGCAGCCAAGAAAAATTGCTTGCTCGCTTTCCTCCGCCATCGACTGTCAAAGACAATTTAGAGCACACAGGTGCACTTGTGTGTGCACCACTGAAACAACATTGGACCCTTCTGTTGTTTTGAAACATGGAAGAAAAAAAAACACAAAAAGAGCAGTGGATAGATCATGCAAACTCGCTTCAGAATTATCTTTGGAGCATTTGCCAGGAACAAGGACAATGTTTCCCCGTGCTGGAAACAGCCTATCTCCTTCCCCCACCTGAAAGAACATCTTTCAGTCTCAGCCCTTTCATGTTTGTAGATTACAAGTTACAATGCTGGAAGCAATTGACAAATTATATCCTATAAAATCACATATCATCTAAGGTGCAGATGCTTAGTTATTGTTCAGCAGTATTTCAGTTTCAAATTTGACTGACAGCTTATTATTGAGTTACTGTAGACTAAAGCAATTGGAAGAAGGAAACTTTACACAAGATATAAACTCTTCCAACAATTCTGGCAAAGACCACGTTGCCACGAGGGAAAGAAAAAAAAAACTTATAAACTTAATAGTTTATAAAATTATAGATAACTCCCTCAAACTGTATAAAGATTTTTTTGACAGCTTCTTATCCCCATTTTTTCTTATTTCCCCAATTTGGAATGCCTATTCGCAATTTTAATTCTGATTAAAATTCTGATCGCTGTAACATTGTCTATTCATTCAGGGGAGTAAAGGTTTACACAGGTGACTAAAAATGCATACAGGCCCCTGCCACTTTTCACTTTGAAATTTACCACCTGCGTAGTTATTGTGCCAGGGGTCTACATAACTGATGCAGCTGGTTCAGGAAGATTGCAGGTGTACAATCCACTGAGCTATTTTGTGTTGAAGCTGGATGACTGAAACCATCCTTCACTATGGTCAGTTATGTGACTATTAACAACCCTGGCACAGATAGGATTCCTTCTGGACTGTTGGTTACATCACGACTGGGAGACAAACAACTTTTAATATTGTGAAAACTGATGTAGTTGCACGGCTGCTCAAACCCCCCCCCCCCAAACAAAATCACATTTCCATCATTTTAGTGATGTATCAGCCCGATACCAATGAGTAGTGTGAGAGCACCTCTACCAATCGCCCTTTCGCACAGTATATGTTTATTTTTTGCAGGAATCGGCATGATACAGAAGCCCTGAAAGGCCTACGTAGGAGATATTATCTCGTACGTACGAGATAAACTATTTTTTTTCACCTTGCCTTTCGGGGCTTCTGTACCATGCCAATGGCCCACGACCTACACAAATTATTTTCATCCCACCAAAAACAGACTGAAGAGAAAATGTTTATCTCCAGTTTGTGGGCCCAGAAGTGGCTCACTAACTGAGGAAATGGAAACTCTCACACATTAACCCTAATATTAAGTTAAATTTGATCCAAAAACAAAATGTTCTCAGAAGTTGCGTTATTGGTTTGGAAAAACATGCAATGTCACAGTAGGGAATTCAAATTGTGTAACAAACTGCTGCTGCTTAAAACATATATTTCTAACCATGCAGGGTACTGCTATATGGGTGTGATTGGGCCCTTACAGCCACCCCTGGGTCAGTTGATCTGAGTCAGCAATTAACATTTATATTTATTAAATACATTGCCTCAATGATAATATATGCATGCACCTACTGATCATTAATTTTCAGATTTTTCACAGAATTTGAGTTCGCTAAGAAAAATGATGTGTCTCTCCATAACATTCCATGATAACGTTCCATCATTCTAGCAAACAAGCACAATGATCTCCAACTGTTTCCTAACAATCTAACTACTGACAATTATGGCCATACCCAGATAAGAAAGACCGATAACCACATAGGAATATAACTTAATGATGTGTTCTTGTTGTGAGCATATTTTGTCCGAAATTAAGCCTTATACAGTAAACCATAATTTATTTTGAAAAGCAGTGTGTTTGGAAAACATTGTTATGACATATGTAAGTAACAGTGGCATGGTGCTTTAATTAATTTTTCCACTTTTGGTCAACTCTTGCTAACTTTTATGGGAAGAAAAAAATAAATATTCTGATAACCAAAAATATTTGGAGAAAAACAGGTTGTGAAAAAAATTGTTTCAACTGTGGCTAAACATAACTAAACATAAGTTGATGAGAAATATGGTATTTCTTTAATAATTTAATATCTTAAATTAAGAGTTTACTGTTTTTTTTTAAATGAATGAAGCTGAAAATGGACAGCAAAAAAAGAAGAAAGCTGGTGGGCTAAGTTAAAGGCAGCATGTATGGGGCTTTAGGATGATCAGAATGTTGTGAAATCAAGTAGGGTTCCAACACTCACCATAGAAACCAGTTTCCATAGAGACCGGTGAAGGCCGTGGCCCAGAAATGCAGGTGTTAACACTCTGGATGTCCCATGAAGTAGAGCAGAATTAATGTGTGATATCAGCAGGTACACTGCTGGAAAACAGTTAACAGATAACAGGCAGGGGCATGCATTTTATTTGCAATTTAGAGCAAAGGCTATTTTTCAAACCTGTATGTGGCTAATATTATAATGTTTGAGTGAGTCGAAGTGCAGATGACATGACTGCATGTGTACACACAGTATTGCTGAATAGCCAGAGGGGACTGTGTAGTCAGCCAGATTATAGCAACCAAATGCTAATTTCATTTGCATCCATGTTGCGTCCCTTGCTAATGTGCCTTTTGTACAATAAATGCAGGATTTTCTGATTAAAAGGTGGGTGGAGTTCAATCCTTTCTGAAACTCAGTGCAATTCAACCCTGTTGCTAGGTAGAGCTTCTGTTCCAATATGGCAACAGCTGCTGCTGTAACTCAGTGGAGGGAAACGGACACCCTCCTAAGGCCTCCTGTTTTCCCCAGGTCTGAATGTCTACGGCATAAGGCTTGCTTTAGACACACTTTGTCACAGTGTGTGGATGTGGGGGCTTCTTCTGTTCCAAAAGAATACCCAACTGCTCATCTCAGCTGGTGATTGTTTTACTGTATGTGTGTTGGTTATGCTAATTAGTAGGGTGTGCACATTTTGTTTGAAGCAGCCTATTTTTTTGTCGCTTTCAAGCTGATCGTGATCGTAGGAATGTTTTTTCTATGTAGTCCCTTCATAAGGTGGAGTGGCAGCTGTACATTATTGGTAAAATATTCCCATATTTAATTTTTTTTAAAGTACACCTGAGTCTTTCGAAACTCTTATGTGGTCATTCTCAACTTCCTGTTTCACCACGCCATTGATATGAGGTGACACACAGGCCAAAACCCAATAGTCATCCATCATGGGGAAGATCAAAAAACATAAAAATTAATTGAGACAAAAGGTTATTGATCTTCATGAATCATGGCTATAGAAAAATAGCTTATTATCTGAGACTACCTATTTCCACCACTAGGACAATAATTAAGACATTTAAAGCAACTGGAGCTGTGATTTATCTGCCTGGAAGAGGATGCAAGGGTAGTTTGCCCACACCCACAATGAAGAGGATGGTTTAATAAACAAAAAATTCTCCAAGGGTTACAGTTGCCCTTCTCACACTCAAAACTCTGCTAGACAAGCTATCACTTTTGACTGAATAAACAACACCTAATTTAATATATAGGCTAGCTGCTGTAAATCTTTTGTTTCCCTAGCTAGCTAGAAAGTAGGCTAGCTAGCATTAAGTTAATTCATATTATAACACTATATAGGTACTAAATTAACATTCTTAGCCAAAAACCTAGCAAATAATTTGTGCGGTAACCATCTAACGTTAGCCAGCTAAGTTCACGGATTGGTGGCTCGCAAACCATTCCACAACCGTCCTGGTCACCAACAATTTCAAAGAAACATGCTTATATGTGACAATATCGGTAGTGAGATTGAGAAATTAACTAACCTAGACAAGTTGGGACAATTATGTACATGCATATGGTATATTAACAATAAAATGGGGGTGAAAAAATTACAAAAAAAGATTGGATTAGTAAAACAAGATGGCAGGTGGATTTGGGCAAGTGCATTTCCAGATAATTCTTTGGCAGTAATGTTGCAGCTGAAAAAAATTTGCAAGTGATAGGACGTAGTTTTGAGTGTGAGCAGAAAACAGCGGTAAATGAGTCGGAAAAAACAAGCTGAAGTGCCCTAGGACACAATACTTGTCCATGGAAACTCACTCAGCAGAGCCCATCCCAAGCCCTTTGCACCGAGCCACACGCGCAGTCATGCAAACCATATTTTGAGTGTGAGAAGAGAAAATCCATAACACAAGCAAGGGGAATTCAAAGTCATTTCTTGCCTGCGTAGACTTTTGGCATTAAAGTGACGCCATACATTAGGGTAGTTTTGTTCTTATTTGTACAACTTAGTTATCTTAGTAATGTTCCATAGGGTAGTTGACAAGTTGTCAATCAAGTCTGCAATTTTTGCACTTTCTGTCTCTCTTGGGATTATACTTTCCCCTTCTAGGGAATTACTGCACTTTGATCCCTGAGCTTTGATCTTTGTTTTTGTACTGTAAATTGCTCGCCATAACAGAATATAATATCTCAACGTTTTCAACTTTAAAAAATGCCAAGTTACTCACACATAGCCTACAAAGCACTGTCTAAGTAAAAAACTAAGCCTGACCATAAAAGTATTGATATCAAAATGAGGTGAAGTTATAACAAACAATATGGCCTATCATAACTCACACTAATTAGACTCGTTCTATTCCAAAGCAATGCTACCCAATCTTTCAACAAAAAAAATTCATGTATTATTTTTCTGTTTTTTCATCTTACCATATGAAGACAATGTGGTCATTCAAACTTTAAATGTCAAATAAAAAAAATTGCCTCATGGAAGAACATTTCAATGGCCTGAATCAATGTGTGTTTCTCCATAGATGGATATGGCCCATTCCGCCGAATCGGTGCCTTTTCCGTCCCCACAATGTCACATGCATAAATATGCATGAAAAGTATCAGTATAATACATTATATTATCAAGCAAAGTGTCCTGCACTTTGTCCCAATTGCAATTTGAAGATCCATCATGTAAAACCTTAATAAAAACCTAGAACACTGAAAAAATAGGATTTTAGCCGTCCCCGCTCTCTAACACGACACTTCACCATGAAATATAATGATGAGAATCTTTCAGAAATCTTTTTTTTTTTGTCAATTTAGACATAAAATACATTTTCTCATTGGGAATTCATAATATGTTAGTTACAATACACATTTTAGTCCTGTCCCCAGGTTTTCACTCAGTCCTGTTACCCTGACACATTCCCCCCTCTAAAAACTCACATGATCAACAGGAAGTAGCATCATTAGACATTTCTGAAGGCCATGGGAAGACCAAAAATAAGTTCTCTCACTCTATTTTCTGTATTTTTGATCATATTGTAAGTATTGAGAATGTCAATCTAAATGTACAGTCCTGTTACTTAAATTATTTCTTAGATGTTATTATGGTTTTAAAAAAAAATGTTTTGGTAAACCACTTGAAGGTGCTAAGTGTTCTCATACTATTAGCATTGATGCCATGTGGCTACATTTTATGTATTTGCTAATGCTATGCTAAAAACTCAGTCCTGTTACTCATATGAAGGGTAACAGGACTAAATAAGAATAACAGCAGTGAGAAGTTTGAATGAAATAGCCATTGTAAATGTGTATCTGATATATCCATTGATTCATTAAAATACTATTCTCTTGATTTTAAGTTTTACAGTTGGAATTACTAAAGGTGTTTTCAGTTTTACAATGTGAACACATTACTTACAGGGAGCCAATCGATTAAGTGCTGCAGACAAACGAGACAAATGTTACCATAACAACAGAGGCAGTGACACGGTCAAAGTTGAATTTATTTTTTGTCTCAGCGTCATCTTCAGCGACCGTCGCAGTGACCACAGGAAGACAGTCGCCCGAAGTATAAACCAAATGTTACTGCGACCAGCGACATTCATGGCACGTCGTCGGTCGCAGCGACACTCTGTTGCTGGACTATAAACTGGCCTTAAAATCCTTTTTGCCAAATACAGTGGTGCTGGTGCTAGAAAGTATTCATACCCCTTCACTTTTTGCACAATTTATTGTGTTTAATTAATTTTAAATGGATAAAAATTGCCATTTTTTCCCATCAATCTACACTCAATGACCCATAATGACCTTAAAGTGATCCATCCACATCTACTCCATATCAGGCAACAGAGTGATGGTTTGGGGCTCGATACCCTTGATGACTTACAGCCATTTAACCAGTCATGTGTTCCATACTGTACCAGCGTAATGTACAGCTGAATCTAGTCTCACCCCCCAATTCCCATTGAGATCAATTCAAATGCAGAGAGGTTATAGTATAGCTTGCAACAGTACCTGAGAATAAGATATCGAGATATGCGACCAAATATGAAATATGATACCTTAAAAATACATTAAAGCAAAGGGTATGAATACTTATGTACATGAGAAATTAAAGTTTTAGATTTTTAATACATACAAAACTTATTTTCACTTTGTCATTATGGGTTATTGAGTGTAGATTGATGGGCAAAATGGCAATTTTATTAATTTAAAATTAAATCTACAACACAATAAAGTGTGCAAAAAGTGAAGGGTATGAATACTTTCTAGCACCACTGTATAATAACCTGTTTTATTTTTGTTTAATTGAAGGAAGTTCTGTGACATCCAGTTGTTCTCACACACACAAGCACTCATTCCTGTTACTCAGTGCTCATTCCAGTTACTTAATTGTTTTTTATAAAAAAAATAAAGATAAACCACTTATTTTTCAATCATGTTTGGTCCATCATTTAAACAACTGTTTGATAAATCACATGATAGATTTTTGATACAATTGAGGTCGGGGTCTCCCTTAAAAATAAAAAATGGCTTTGTGTCTGTGATTCACACCTCTCACCAACGTAATACAGGTAGAATCTTAGTGTCAAAACGGTAAACACACCTACATACGTTATTTCTGATGGTGGCACTTCTGTTCTTATTCAAAACCCCACAAGCCTTTAGTGTTTATTTAAAAATATAGAACTCAATGACTTTGCCTCCTAACATTTTTGGGCATAATAATAAAGACGTTGAGGCATGTTGAAAGCATGTACATATACAAATAGGCTTCCATCGCTACCAGACCCAGTAACAGAGTAAGGACAGGACCCAACAGGCAGAGGCTCATGTCTGAGTGTTATCTAATTAATAGGCTCAGATGGTTCTTGACTTACAGGCCAGGGGTATTTATGAATGTCTATTCAGCTTCATGACTTGCAAAAATAAACAGAGTGCCAGGCGTGTTGGAAACTGCTGACATGCAAAATACTTTCCAGGTCAGGATAAAACAGGCTGAAGTGCCCCAGGATACAATGCTTGTCCACAGAAGCTCACTCGGCAGAGTCTGTCCCCGAGTCCTTTTCAGCGAGCCAGAGCCACAGAGTCCTTTACAGCGAGCCGCAGGCGCAGAGTCCTTTACAGCGAGCCACAGAGTCCTTTACAGCGAGCCGCAGGCGCAGAGTCCTTTACAGCGAGCCGCAGAGTCCTTTACAGCGAGCCACAGGCGCAAAGTCCTTTACAGCGAGCCGCAGGCGCAGAGTCCTTGACAGCGAGCCGCAGAGTCCTTTACAGCGAGCCACAGGCGCAAAGTCCTTTACAGCGAGCCGCAGGCGCAGAGTACTTTACAGCGAGCCGCAGGCGCAGAGTCCTTTACAGCGAGCCGCAGAGTCCTTTACAGCGAGCCGCAGGTGCAGAGTCCTTTACAGCGAGCCACAGGCGCAAAGTCCTTTACAGCGAGCCGCAGGCACAGAGTCCTTTACAGCGAGCCACAGCTGCAGAGTCATTTACAGCGAGCCGCAGGCGCAGAGTCCTTTACAGCGAGCCGCAGGCGCAGAGTCCTTTACAGCGAGCCGCAGGCGCAGAGTCCTTTACAGCGAGCCGCAGAGTCCTTTACAGCGAGCCGCAGGCGCAGAGTCCTTTACAGCGAGCCGCAGGCGCAGAGTCCTTTACAGCGAGCCGCAGGCACAGAGTCCTTTACAGCGAGCCACAGGCACAGAGTCCTTCACAGCGAGCCGCAGGCGCAGAGTACTTTACAGCGAGCCGCAGGCGCAGAGTCCTTTACAGCGAGCCACAGGCGCAAAGTCCTTTACAGCGAGCCGCAGGCGCAGAGTACTTTACAGCGAGCCGCAGGCGCAGAGTCCTTTACAGCGAGCCGCAGAGTCCTTTACAGCGAGCCGCAGGTGCAGAGTCCTTTACAGCGAGCCACAGGCGCAAAGTCCTTTACAGCGAGCCACAGGCACAGAGTCCTTTACAGCGAGCCACAGGCACAGAGTCCTTTACAGCGAGCCGCAGGCGCAGAGTCCTTTACAGCGAGCCGCAGAGTCCTTTACAGCGAGCCGCAGGTGCAGAGTCCTTTACAGCGAGCCACAGGCGCAAAGTCCTTTACAGCGAGCCGCAGGCACAGAGTCCTTTACAGCGAGCCACAGCTGCAGAGTCCTTTACAGCGAGCCGCAGGCACAGAGTCCTTTACAGCGAGCCGCAGGCGCAGAGTCCTTTACAGCGAGCCGCAGGCGCAGAGTCCTTTACAGCGAGCCGCAGAGTCCTTTACAGCGAGCCGCAGGCGCAGAGTCCTTTACAGCGAGCCGCAGGCGCAGAGTCCTTTACAGCGAGCCGCAGGCACAGAGTCCTTTACAGCGAGCCACAGGCACAGAGTCCTTTACAGCGAGCCGCAGGCGCAGAGTCCTTTACAGCGAGCCACAGGCGCAGAGTCCTTTACAGCGAGCCACAGGCGCAAAGTCCTTTACAGCGAGCCGCAGGCGCAGAGTACTTTACAGCGAGCCGCAGGCGCAGAGTCCTTTACAGCGAGCCGCAGAGTCCTTTACAGCGAGCCGCAGGTGCAGAGTCCTTTACAGCGAGCCACAGGCGCAAAGTCCTTTACAGCGAGCCACAGGCACAGAGTCCTTTACAGCGAGCCACAGGCACAGAGTCCTTTACAGCGAGCCGCAGGCGCAGAGTCCTTTACAGCGAGCCGCAGAGTCCTTTACAGCGAGCCGCAGGTGCAGAGTCCTTTACAGCGAGCCACAGGCGCAAAGTCCTTTACAGCGAGCCGCAGGCACAGAGTCCTTTACAGCGAGCCACAGCTGCAGAGTCCTTTACAGCGAGCCGCAGGCACAGAGTCCTTTACAGCGAGCCGCAGGCGCAGAGTCCTTTACAGCGAGCCGCAGGCGCAGAGTCCTTTACAGCGAGCCGCAGAGTCCTTTACAGCGAGCCGCAGGCGCAGAGTCCTTTACAGCGAGCCGCAGGCGCAGAGTCCTTTACAGCGAGCCGCAGGCACAGAGTCCTTTACAGCGAGCCACAGGCACAGAGTCCTTCACAGCGAGCCGCAGGCGCAGTCGTTTGCAGAACAAACCATGGCGTCAGCGCTGTAAGAGTAAGAATAAAAAGAAGAAGGTTTGGTGGTCATAAAAAAGAAAAATTAAATGAACAGACAGAGAAACACTTGGGGGTGGACTATTACATCAGTATTACTTTGACACCCGTGGAATAGCATTTTTTCTAGCCCACATTGAAAATGCTATAGGCAAGTGGTGGCCTCCTGACAGAAGCCTTTTCGCTCACTTGTGTTGCAGTCGCAAAAATTTTGCCTCAGTCAGTCGGTTGACAAACATGCAGGCCTAGCAGAGTGCATCTATGTCAGGGCTGACCATGCACTTTCACAGTATGAGCAAATAGAACAATGTGCTCGTATGGTCATAGCTGGCTTGCGAGTTATGGCCCTTGAAGTACCTAGGGGTAGCTCAAATTCTGGCTGTTTTTATTTTGCATCAAGTTTTCAGTCATTTTTGAGCACCCATAGCTTCATAATTAAAGGTGCTAGCCCACATCAGGGCTCAAAGCTGAGTTGAACTGCAATCGGATCTATTTTACTTGCATAACACCAAAATCTCAAATTCGTTCAGCTCAATTTTTTATACAACCAACTTTGGCCACCTACATCATGGGATATATCATAATAACAGTGTTCAAACTGCATCAGTGTAATGTCTGTGACCTAGACTAATACAAGCAGGCATGGGTAGCTTGTATACATAAGTTTTCTGAGAAATCGTCATAGAAATCTTGAAAAATAATTTTTTGTAGGATAGTTAGTTGGTGAAAACAAATTATGCCAAGTGAAAGAAATGTTTCCCTACATTTTTATGTTTCCTTGACATTATTCAAAATTTCTAAATAAATGTCAAACATAGGCATATTTTGACACTCACAAATATACAAACCCCAATTCCAATGTAAAATACACATTTAAGCAGAAAGCAGTGATTTGTAACTTCTCTTTTACATATATTCAATTGAAAACAGTACAAATAAAATATATTTAATGTTTTACCTTATCACTTTTATTGATTTTCGTAAATATTATATGCTCATTTCGAATTTGATGCCTGCAACATGTTCCAAAAAAGTTGGGACAGGGGCAAAAAAAAGACTGGGAAGTTCAAAAAACACCTGTTTGTAACATTCCACAGGTAATCACGTGATGCTATCATGACTGGGTATAAAAGGATATCAAAAGACTCTTGATATTTTATTTTCAGAAATTGGGGGGTGGGACTAGATTACACTGTAAATTAAATGGGGATCGTATGGAACCCATGGTTCGCTAAATGGCTGTAAGTCATCAAGGGTCTGCGGTATCAAACAAGCCTCAAACCGTCACTTTGCTGCCAGATATGCAGTAGATACGGATGGATCACTTGAAGGTTTGTTTCTCCTGACTTTTTACTCCTGATTTTTCCATAGAGTTCAATAGGAAAATGAGTCAGGAGAAACAACCCTTTAAGAGATCCATCCATATCTACTGCATATCTGGCAGCAAAGTGATGGTTTGAGGCTCATTTCATACCTCAGACCATTGATGAGATATACAGTGCCATCCACAATTATTGGTACCCCTGGTAAAGATGAGTAAAAAGTGTTTCGTGAATTAGCTTAATCTCACACAGAAAAAATGAGAAAAATCCAACCTTTAAATTGAAGTAAATTATTGACACCCCTGCATTTAATACTTTGTACAACGTCCTTTTGCCAATAAAACAGTACTGAGTCTTCGCCACTAACATCTAATAAGGTTGGAGAATACAGAGCAAAGAATCTGAGACCATTCCTCTTTACAGAATCTCTCCAGATCATCCAGAGTCCTAGCCCACAGGTTTTCAATGGGGTTTAGGTCAGGGGACTGAGATGGCCATGGCAGAAGCTTGATTTTGTGTTCAGTTAATCATTTTTGTGTTGATTTGGATGTATTTTTTGGATAATTGTCCTGCTGGAAAATCCAATGACAACCCAGTTTTAGTTTTCTGGCAGAGGCAGCCAGATTCAGATTTAAAATGTTCTGGTATTTTATGGAGTTCATGATGCCATGTACCCTAACAAGGTTCCCAGGGCCTTTGGAGGAAAAACAGCCCCACAACATCACGGAGCCTCCACCATACTTAACAGTGGGGATCAGGTTATTTTTGGTATAGCCATTCTTCTTTTTTCGCCAAACCCACCTTGAGTGTTGGTTGCCGAAAAGCAAAATTTTTGTTTCATCTGACCATAGAACACGGTTCCAGTAAAAGTTCCAGTAGCGTTTAGCAAACTGCAGGCGCTTACGTTTGTGGTGAAATCAAAAGAAAGGCTTTTTATTATTTTCCAAATTATTTGTTGGCATGGAGGTGATGTCTAATGGTAGTTTTGGAGACTTGATCACCCCAAGATGCTACTTTTCTCTGTAATTCTCCAACAGTGATCATTGGGGATTTGTTTGCCTCTCTTAACATCCTCCTCACTGTGCGTGGGGGCAAAATAAACTTGAGTCTTCTTCCAGGCAACTTTGTAACAGTTCCAGTTGCTTTGAACTTTTAAAGTATTGCTCTAATGGTAGAAATGGGCCTTTTCAGGTGGGTAGCTATCTTTGTATAGCCATTCCCTGACTTATGAAGCTCAACACACTTTTCCCTCATTTGATTTGTGGGTTTTCTTATCTTTCCCATGTTGATGTATGAATAAGGAAATATGGTCTCTGTGTCACCTCATATGTGTACCCCAGTGAAACAGGAAGTCATGTATTACTGCTTTAAAGTTTCTAAACACTCTGATCAACTTTAAAAAGTAAAATAGAAATGAAAAAAATGCTTCGGTTACATTTTGTTCATAAGAATTTCCAGGGGTGCCAATAATTGTGGAGGGCACTGTATATGCAGTCATTTTTAAGCCCTCATAGCCCTTTCTAACTATTGGGTGATGGAAGGTGTGGCAGAGGCTCAGACAAGGACTGGCTTATCTACTATCTGACAAATGTACTTATTCAACTGATCTTATGTTCTTGGAAGCAGGACTAAGCACCATGATATTATTATCTAAAATATTGAGAGTTTTAACCTCTGTTTAACAAGAGTATAACTTCATGAGTATGTTAGGAGGTCATTCTGCTCTGCTATTGAGAGTTTTAACCTCTGTTTAACAAGAGTATAACTTCATGAGTATGTTAGGAGGTCATTCTGCTCTGCTATTGAGAGTTTTAACCTCTGTTTAACAAGAGTATAACTTCATGAGTATGTTAGGAGGTAATTCTGCTCTGCTATTGAGAGTTTTAACCTCTGTTTAACAAGAGTATAACTTCATGAGTATGTTAGGAGGTCATTCTGCTCTGCTATTGAGAGTTTTAACCTCTGTTTAACAAGAGTATAACTTCAAGAGTATGTTAGGAGGTCATTCTGCTCTGCTATTGAGAGTTTTAACCTCTGTTTAACAAGAGTATAACTTCAAGAGTATGTTAGGAGGTCATTCTGCTCTGCTATTGAGAGTTTTAACCTCTGTTTAACAAGAGTATAACTTCATGAGTATGTTAGGAGGTCATTCTGCTCTGCTATTGAGAGTTTTAACCTCTGTTTAACAAGAGTATAACTTCATGAGTATGTTAGGAGGTCATTCTGCTCTGCTATTGAATATCTCCTCAAAGTGGACATTTACTTCTACTTTTAACAACAGAAGTGTTGTTTGTGGGCCGTAATTGTCAAGTCCAGTCATAGCGCAATCTCCACCTTTCAGGCAGAATATTGTCATAACACGCTGACCGCTTGAAACTGGAGCTGCCTTTACAAATGTAAATTCAGACCTGGCATTCATAATAACCACTACCTACATCGACACAAGACTTTCAATTGAATGTAACAGCTTGGCATTCGAACCTAAAATTGAAAAGGAAACCATGTTGCCATGTGGTTGCATACTTTGGCCATGCTGGGCCCTGACCCTGTGAATGGCTTTTTGTTCTGATGTTTCGCCTCAACAGGAGACAAGACACCATGACCGTTTTAAGATTTATATCTATCGATAAGCCAGCGCCTGAAAGTGACTTGCCTCTTTTGTGTCTGTGGAGTGGAGAGGGAGAGAGAATGGCAGATCCTAAGTCTGGTCATCTAGAGCGGGCATCTTGATAACAAAGTACTATTGAGTGGACTATGAGCAAGTTTGCCATATCAGATTATACTCTCTCTATCAAATCCCATAATCTAAAAGCTATATACCTGACTATATACGTATATGTAGTACATAACAAAAACAGAAAATTATGTTTTTTTAGGCAAAGTTTAGAGCTTCAATTTAGTTTTAGTTTTGGACCAGTGTATTTCTTATTTTTATTGCAATTAATAAACGTTTTTCCATCCCAGTTTTCGGTTAAGTTTCAGTGTTCATTTACTATAATAAGTTTGGTGCACTTTTATCACCATTTACCACAGTAAACAAAAATGTGAACATCATCCTTTTCTGTGATAGCTCAGCTGGGATTGGAAATGGATGTGCTTTATTTTAACTGATACCTGCTTTTTCATTCTATTTTATTTATTAAGAAATTCAAGTACCAATTCAAAAGCAAACATTTCATGTATTTAATGGGGCTTGCTCCTGTTCTGTAATAATTAAACCATTTGCAGTTTGAATGGCTTTGACCATTATAGATTGGATAAAAGCACATTCCTTACATAGTGCCATGCCACTCAGAATCTCTTGTTCTGTTTCAAAGGCTTATTGTACTTGGACCATCTCAGGTGAATAAGGATTACTACCTGGGGCTTTAAATCTGGGGAATTTAATTTCTGCGGTGGAAGCCATGACCTTTTAAAGGGAGAGCCCTCCTTTATGCATATCGTCATTGTTTGTCCCATCCATGGTGAGGTTAATCAACTCTCAGAAACCTGTAGTGGAGGATGTGCTCACAGTTGACATTCAATCCTGGCTAACACTCCTCTCCTCCCTCCCAATTCCTCTCCCTCTCTCATCTTCTCTGCATCAAACCCACAATCATCGGATCCCCTTTTTATCCTCTGCTCTGAACAGTGAAGTAATTTAAAAATAAAGTGAATATGCAGCTTGCTTGTGTTGTCTGAATGACCTCATCTCCGGACTCCAGACATGTAAATATATCTGGAATGCAAAAGAAGTATTCTATAGAATGTAATGGCATACTCTTAATGCAAACTTGACCTGAACTCTCATAGATTAGAAAAATTCAGAGCTTTCTAAACTACACAATTATTTTTTGATGGTTTTCAATGTCAAAGGATAACCTGAAGTAATTTTCTCAGAAAAAAGTGTGGACCTGATACAGAATACAAGAGCATACAATGTAGCCTGATACGACAAAATATTTGTCCAAAAGTGGTGTAATAACATTAAAGCTCAAAATGCATCCCTAAGGGTACCTTTTGAATCCTCTGTTTTCAATAATCCTGGGCCTTTTTTTCAGGACAAATGCAACATGTAAGCTAATATCAGTGGTATGCGATCATTTTCTCTTTGTATCTATCTCTCTCTCTGTTTTACAGCATGTCATGAAATCGGTTTTGTTCCCCAAACACATCTTTGAAATTGCATGCATAAAATAAAATTACAAAATAAGGTGATCCATCCATCCATTATCTCACCAAGAGTGATTATGTGATCCATCTATCCATTATCTAACTGACTGTAATTCCTGGTCAGAGTCATGAGTGGGCTGGAGCGTATCCCAGCATGCATTGGGCGAGAGGCAGCAATACACCCTGGCCAGGTTGTCAGTCCATCACAGGGCACGCACACCATTCATTCACACACTACCTACAAGCAATTTAGAGTCTCCAATTAGCCTAACCTGCATGTCTTTGGACTGTGGAAAGAAACCAGACTACATGGAAGATACTCACACAAACGAGGGGAGAACATGCAAAGTCCACACAGAAAGGCCCCACCAGCCAGGATTTGAATCTGGGACCTCCTTGCAGTGAGGCAACAGTTATTCAATTATATATTATTATTGAGCATTGTTGCTTCTATAAACCCCCCACCTACAATCACCACAGTGTACATTTAAAGGGCACATGAAGCACTCGGTAAAATGGCTCTGGTTCATTAGCTTTTTACCTTAACTCTTGTGTGGTGTTCAATGCAATGAAAACAGGTCCCACAAACCCGAACGCCACACAAGGGTTAAATTAGATATGACCGTGTGTTCAAATCTCAAACCGACCCGTATTTGCTGGAAAAATAAGTTAAAGTTAGCTTTTTTTCACTAGGGCGCAGCCATTTTGGTTGTGACGTCACTAGGTTGGTTGGTCAATGTATTACTGTGGGAAAATGGCTGACTTTCAGTGAGCTCAACGATGTATTGTGAAGAAAAAATAAAACAAAAAATGCACAGATGGTCCTTTTGTATTCCCCCGAGATGCTAAAATGAGTATTACCAAACAAAACTTAAGTTAGAACTTAATTTCCACAAACTGCTTCTGACCATATTATCTAATGCGGCCTCTGAAGAGCCGCAAACTGCTGTGCCGCTGCATTGCCTTGATGTATTAGATATATTAGTTAACAGTCCCCTTGAACCTCCCCCTCTATTTAGCACAGCATCAAAGGGTGTGGTGCAATTGAAGAGTGAAAACCTCACTAAATCCTGTTTTGATAAACCATGCTTTTCATGGTGGGTGTAATTTGGTAAAATGGTTAGATTGCTTTATTTTTACATTATTATTCTTAGGGATTTAAGTATTAAAATGTGATTTTTCATACAAAAACTCCACCAATTTAAAATAAACCAAAATTATGAAAAACACTCTTTAATTGTATTCCCCAATGCACCCCGTAAGATTGCAATTCCAATTGTAGAAGAAGACTAAAAATATACACAGCTGTTTGGCAGGTGGTATTCGTTCTTTAAATCTAGAAATGTACAAAGGCCATCATCCTCAAATATAGTAGCAGATGTGTGCAAAATGAGGTTTGTCAAAGATATACAAAGTTCATATACAGAGTTGATATTAAACTGAAAATTCTAAAATGCTCAAAAAATATTTAGGTGACGTGTTGAATCCCAGTATCCATCTAAGCACAACAGAAGCATAGCCCTTACTGAAGGATAAACATAATTTTTATACCTGGAGCCATGCAGGCAGTTACTGACAAATGAACAACAACCATTTATATTCAGCTGATTTTAATTCAGGCAATAAATTCAACACCTAAACAGCATTATCAATATCATTTGTCCCACCCCCCACACACACGCATGCACACACACACGCACACACACACACACACACACGCACACACACACACACACACACACACACACACACACACACACACACACACATTCTGCTTGACTGCCTTTCCAGAGCTGCAGTAATATATCAGAGTTTGCTGACAGTTTTGTGGGGACCATATACTGAATATGTATGATACATTTTTTTCTCTGGGAATGCGTTTATTCTGGATGGCCAGAAGCTATGTGAGAGGGGCTGTTTTTGTTCTGCTTTGGGACTACGATTTAGCAAGGAAGAGGGAGGGCAGTCAGTGTTCAGCTGAGTTGTTTACTCAATGCTGAATCATGAAGTTTACAAACATCTTCCAGACCTTTTCAACAGAAAGATAAAGCTATTTTCAGATTTAATAGTTGTCTTAGAACAAAAACATAATAATAATAATAATAATAATAATAATAATAATAATAATAATAAAAATATATTTATTTCAATCAAACATTGACTTAAACTTTTTCAGACTGAAAAAATCCAAAGAATAGGAAAGGATATGGCAAGTGTATTTACTCTTTGCAAATAATGTATTTGCCTTTCACCAACAGTCTTCATAGCTTCAATACAATTAATAAAATCAAAGACATGTAAAAAATAATTTTGTGAAATTAAGAGTATGATCATAGTCAATTCATGCAACATTTTAACCAATAAAGCTATTAAATAATGTAGTCCCCAATTTTGCCTTTTACATATGCATATGATAATATTAACATTGGTAAGTCAAGCAAAGTTATTCAGAGTAAAAGCTATTTCAACTGCTAACAGTAGATGCATAACTATAGATTATGCAGGAGGCTCTCATCTGGAAGTTAGAGGCATTCTCTTGGGATTTAACACAAGGGGAGGTGGACTACAAAAAACAACTCCCCAAGAGTCTACCATTGTGACACACTTCTTGTACCCCGAGGGCAATAAACACACATCTGCCACTCAGCTATGCACCCAGTATATGGATAAATAATAGATGAAATGGATATTCATTTGATGGTATTCTGATGCGTGAATGATGGCAGACATCAGAAGTCGTGTATATATCAATAAGCTCCTTACCACAGTACATAAGATTGCCAATGTATGAGTAGTTTTAAATCTCATTTTAAGACTTTCCTTTTCACTATGGCTTTTACCCAACTACTAATCATTGTATTTACTTAAATTGTATTATGCTTTTATTACTAGTCTTTTATTTTACTTTATATTTACTTATATATTTTGTATCTCACATTTAATGCTCTATATATTTCTTCGATTTTAACTTGTATTACACAGTTGGATTGCTCCATTTGTCTTACTTTTATGTTCTATGAAGCACATTGTGATGCATCCTATGTACAAAATGTGCTCAACAAATAGGTATTATTATTATTATTATTATTATTATTATTATTATTATTATTATTATTATTAAAACGGACCAGTTAAAATGCACACCAGAGTGCAGGTTGCTTCTGGCTAAATCATTCGTTCTTTATTTCTCGCACCACAACTTTGCTTTCTTTCATGCATGCATAATTGCAAATTGCATACCTTATGTAACCAAACAATCTATAGGAATGCATTGAAAACGGGTCCCACAGACCCGAACACCACACAAGGGTTAACAAGTGTTTTAGTCTTGTAATGAGACTTAAAATCTCAATTTTTTCTCAAAAGTGGAAAACAATAGCTTGTTTTAAATTACTTATACTTGACAAGTGAAATTATCTTAACCCACTGGAAAATCTTGAAATGAGTAAAAAATATCTCACCCCACTGGCAGATAGTTTGTTTTATATAGCAAAAACATTATAATGTCTAAATATGAGATTAAAATGCTTGTTAAGATTTGTTGTTTTGCAGTGTGGAAACTCATTCTTCCTTCTGCCATAGCCTACTTAGGCACTACAAGGAAAGTACCCTTTATTGATGTAAGGCACTGGATGGTATTATTGTTATTGTTATTATTGTTATTATTGTTATTGTTGTTATTGTTGTTATTGTTATTGTTGTTATTGTTATTGCTATTATTATTATTAGTAGTAATAGTATTATTATTATTATTATTATTATTATTATTATTATTATTATTATTATTATTATTATTATGCCAGTAAGCTACCAAAATACATGCTTTCAATCTGAGATATGTTATAATCTATTTGCTACAATAAAATAATAGCAACAGACGTGAAGTAACATGAGATTAGGCAATAAGAAAAGAAAAGGCCCTCGGCTCTTTCAGTGTTAGAACAAAGTAAACATGTGGTGCCAGATGCCTGCATGCTAATATAATGAAGCTCTGAAATTAAAACTCTGTCCACCACAGGTGGGCAATTTCTCAGAATTTGTGGGTTCATATATTGACACAGGTATTGCTCAGCTCCCATCAGAGTTCCTCGGGGAAGCTTTTGGTTTATTTCCCAGGAGCTGGCGATTATTGTTCGGAGAGGACCACCAGGATGAGACACGGCAGGGAGAGACGGTGAAATCTGCAGTCCCTCGGGGAGCCGTATCTGAAGCAAATCAGCTCTTCGAAGGATCACCTTTCATGGCTGTCGTCTCACAAAAGCCCCATCTTATCTAAGAGATCTAGCTCCAGGAACCTATTTACAGATGGAAAAAGGTCATGTTCTCCAGCTGTGAGTTGGAGTGATGGAAGAGAGAGAGGGAGAGGGGCGCTAATGGAAAGAAAAAAAGATGAATATACAGAGGAAAATTAACTGCGTGTATCTGTTAATTATCACCCTCATCACTCCTTTAATTCTAGCATGTTTATATAGAGCACATGAAAAGATTAAATTATTGTATTTTAAAATGTGAAATCAAATATTTGCTTGTAATTGTCGCAGGTTGGGGGTAACTTTGTGGTAAAATACTTGCATTCTTATTTGAGAAAATGTTTAGCTGGACGATCTGCCTTCTCAAGGGTCATTTTTTGTGTGCTTGTACACTGGCTTTCACTGAATTCATTATATGAATTCACTGAAAGTTATTGACTGTTGCTGGGAAATGTCCACAAAAATACATTTCAACCTGAAAATAAATTGAAAAGGTAAACAGATTTTTTTTTTAATTCTCCCAAATATTGGCAAGGGGCAAATGTGTCCTTATTGTCCTCAGTGTACTGCAAGGACTGCAGACCCCTGATAATTTATTTAAAACAAATTTTGCAGTCTCCCTCCCCTTCTCTTACAAGTCCCAAGTGAACACATTTCAGCCTCTAAATGCTGGATAAAAATTCTCAAAACCCAATGCATAGAACCGCTGGAGGGGGCTGAAGTAAACAAGCTCTAAAGGCTTCATTTCACTACTCTTCCACCTGATATTGAACCTTGTTCATGTTGTCAGAAACAAACAGTCGTGTTGAAAACCACTTTACTTGCAGAACTGTAAATGGTCCCCCAGGCAGCTTGGATCCCATTGCTTGATTGTTTGCAGAACATGACCCAGAAGCATTGTGAGCAGCAAGAAAAGTGTCCGCTTTCTGGCTGCCTCAATACCATATGCAGCCGTAGTGCTTCTTCTTGGCGCAGGGATACACCCATAATCCAAAATCTCACCCTGACTCGACCATGCCAGTGATGACTGTGGCCAGGAGTCGCGCGTAGAGATTGTTATCATTACCGTGGCCGAGGAAGGGCGGATTGCAATCAGCAGGGTTATGCCCTTCTCGTCGGGGTTGGGCAGTTGCCTGCTGTTTGCCTGCATCAGGTGCGCAGAATAGGCACATCAGTTTACAGCAGTGAAAGGAAGCAGCAGCTGGTTGCATGTTGAGGATGAGAAGGCTGGTCTGTACCTTCCCATATTCATAGACAATTGCAGCTATGGCACAAGCTAGCCATTGTGACTGGACATTCCAAATATAATGTTGCAAATGTAGAAATGCTTTAAATGTACTGCAGTGTAACATATGTTAATATTGGGGCCAAGGTCAGTTCCTTATGAAAAGTCCTACGATATAATTGAGACATGATCATCTAATCACAGGCTTACTATGAATGTAAGAGGTAAAATAAACCCCCATAATTAGTGAAATGTCTTTAAAAATTTAACTGAATTTTGTATCTTGCTGTGAATAGTACATAATGGACATGATCAACATTTTTAGAATAACACTATCTGTTTCAAGATCATGTTAGTGCTTTATAACTATGTATGAAACAACATGTGATGGATTATGTGAACAATTATACCGTGGCGTTTATGTTCCCTCCTCTGTGTTCACAACCTCACAGCATATACATTTTGAGACATATATAAGAACATTGACAGTAATAATATGAGCTTTATGTCTGTATCCAAACTACTGTTGAATGCTTACGTGTTAATTTATTACAGTAAATTATTTCCTCTGGAAGGATACTAAAGGAGTGAATGAGTTGCACATAAAGACATGTTAAATTATCTCTTATTTTTTCCTAAAAATTTATACATATTGGGGCATTGACCTTAATTACATGGTGCCTGAAGTGATTTTTTCCAACATTATAACTACAAAATAGAAACGGGATGAGACACATTCAGAGGTTTTTATGTATATATATGCGTCATAACCAATTCATGAACATGGCAATTTTATTACATTAATTTAGCATACACTCTCGTTCCAGAACGATTTACAATAAAGGACAAACTTAAGTGCATTCACATGATTAATGATGCTACATCACCAAAGCAAGAGACAGAGTATCTTTTATTTTTATCAACTGCTTAGAGTCTCATCTTCTTTGCCTTAAAACTCTCTGGACTCTTTTCAAAGGATCGAATTAACACATTGAAGTCAAACTGACAGTGAAAATGTCATACTTTCTTTTTTTGCTGCCGCCATGGTGACAGTAAGTGACAGTCTGTTCTGGGTCCCTCAACCCAAACTGGGAGACATTGTCCCAGGGCCACGCTAAATCCTGATCAGAGCACATGCCACATTGAATCTTTGAATGTGCGTCTCTGTTAAAAATACTTGGGGAAAAATATTATTATTCATTTTATTTTTCCTGTGGCCTATGACAGCCAATCTCTGGCAGAAGGGCCATTCAATAATCTACATCCAGATAAGTGTGTTTTTTGTACGTGTGCAAAGGTAGGCATGCTGGCACTTAGCTGTCACTCAACAGAAAAGTGAATCAATTTCATAAACAAAGTCTTTGACAATAATTTTTATCTTTCCTGTCTTGGTAGTCTGTCATGTAAACAGTCGCAATCAAGACAATCTACTCAGTCCAGACCCACAAAGATAAAAATGTACTTTTTTTTCCATCAAGCTTACCTTGTCCCTCAGAAGGCCTGAATCATTAAAGTTCTTATCTGTGCTTTTTTAAAACTCTGAGTGATGGGTCGGCTTGGTATAAAGCCCCACCCCAAAACAGAATTGCGTCTTTAAAAAAAGAAAAGATCAGTTTGTAGTCTAGGGATGGTGTTTGTGGTTGTGAACATGAACAGGCTTTGTGGTAGGCTCATGTGTTTTTTTGGTCAGTGCTAGTTTAGCTGATATGAAGTTTGTTCAAGTAAATACATTTAAGCACTTTCTGGTGCTCTTTAGGCTGTCTGAAAATGCTTGAATTAGTTGTTTTCATTAGGACAGAATTTTTTAAATTTCTTTCCATCCTGGTAAGTGCTATACCTGCTGCTGTTGCTGCTTCCGTGCTATACCTGCTGCTGTTGCTGCTTCCGTGCTATACCTGCTGCTGTTGCTGCTTCCGTGCTATACCTGCTGCTGTTGCTGCTTCCGTGCTATACCTGCTGCTGTTGCTGCTTCCGTGCTATACCTGCTGCTGTTCCTGTGCTATACCTGCTGCTGTTGCTGCTTCCGTGCTATACTTGCTGCTGTTGATGCTTCCATGCTATACCTGCTGCTGTTGCTGCTTTCGTGCTATACCTGCTGCTGTTGCTGCTTCCGTGCTATACCTGCTGCTGTTGCTGCTTCCGTGCTATACCTGCTGCTGTTGCTGCTTCCGTGCTATACCTGCTGCTGTTGCTGCTTCCGTGCCATACCTGCTGCTGTTGCTGCTTCCGTGCTATACCTGCTGCTGTTGCTGCTTCCGTGCTATACCTGCTGCTGTTGCTGCTTCCGTGCTATACCTGCTGCTGTTGCTGCTTCCGTGCTATACCTGCTGCTGTTCCTGTGCTATACCTGCTGCTGTTGCTGCTTCCGTGCTATACTTGCTGCTGTTGATGCTTCCGTGCTATACCTGCTGCTGTTGCTGCTTCCGTGCTATACCTGCTGCTGTTGCTGCTTCCGTGCTATACCTGCTGCTGTTGCTGCTTCCGTGCTATACCTGCTGCTGTTGCTGCTTCCGTGCTATACCTGCTGCTGTTGCTGCTTCTGTGCTATACCTGCTGCTATTGCTGCTTCCGTGCTATACCTGCTGCTGTTGCTGCTTCTGTGCTATACCTGCTGCTGTTGCTGCTTCCGTGCTATGCCTGCTGCTGTTGCTACCCATACTTGCTACACATAGAATGTATTTCTCTGACTCATGTCTGTGTGAGCCCGCGTGACTACAGTGTAATACGATGCTGAATAAGCGGCATCACATGCATCAGATGAGAGAAAGTACATCAGTTGGTGTAACATTTTCCAAATGGAAGGTTGTATGTAAAGTATTGTTATCCGGAGCTTGTACATAATCAACACGAGTATGGATATCTTGGAATGGGGTATGACTTGGAAAACAAATGGAAGAAAAATGTTGATTACAGTTTTTTGCAATTGCTAAGACACAATTTCTGAAACTAGAGCCCTCTTTGTCGAAACTCTACACACAAAAACCAAAAACTCATACACAAAATACTAAATATCTTACATCTCTTGCAAAAGCAAACACTTAATTCAAAACTATATAAACACTGCCAAAAATTGTATTTTTGCATCACAACTTTACACACAAACACCAAATAAATAGCTCTTTCCACATGCCAACCACACACTGGTTGCTAAGCATAAAACACTATTATCTAGAGTCTTTGGCATTTTAATTTGTAGCATGCTGTAAATATAGACTATGGACACAAATGCAATGGGGAAACAAACAAATTTGTTTATTCTCAATAACAGTATCAGACAAAATTATTTTAACTGAAGATTACAAGATCATTGAACTGTACACAGTAATACAGTATATTGAAATTAAAGTCCATCCTGTCTTCGATGTGCATCTGGCCACAGCGCCTCAACAACATCGCAAGCGATGTCCTCTCTTGCCAAACATCGGGGGAAGTACCGTCTTGAGTGGCGTATCCAGCCTTGGCATGCCTCCACATCAATGTCGCCACAGGCCTCTTCCATTGCCTGGAGGAGAGTTGCACTTTGGTAGGGTCGGCGGTCATACACCTTCCAACGCCACGCCGAAAATAATTCCTCAATAGGGTTCAGGAAAGGTGAGTACGGTGGAAGGGGGAGAACTTGAAATAGTGGGTGATTGTCAAACCAATTATGGACCACAGCAGACCGGTGGAAACTTACGTTGTCCCATATGACAACATATCTGGAGTGCCCTGGCACATTCCTCTGGTCATTGGGAATGAGGATGTCATGCAGGGAGTCAAGGAATGCAATAATATGGGCTGTGTTATATGGGCCAAGAGTGGCATGGTGGTGAAAGACACCATTCTGACCAATTGCAGCACACATTGTGATGTTTCCACCACGCTGCCCAGGAACATGAACAATGGCACGTTGCTCGATGATGTTTCTTCCCCGGCGTCTGGTTTTGGCTAGATTGAAGCCAACCTCATCGATATATATATAAACATGCTGGTGTTCAGCAGCATCTAGCTCCATGACTCTCTGAAACAGTCAGGAAAAATCATATTGAATGATCATATTGTCCATATAGTGTAGCACAGTAATACAGTAAACTGGAATACAGTACCAATATTGTAATAGGCTAATATATAAAATGTAACTTACTTGTACATATTCATAGCGCAGTTGTTGCACTCCTCCTCGTCCTCCTCCTCTTCCTTGTCTTCCTTCTCTTTCTTCTCTTCCTAGTCCTCATCCTCTTCTTACACAAACACCTCTTCCTCTAGCTCTCTCTCCAAAATTGGCCTCCATTGTTGTGCACACCGAAGAGAAAATCTGAATCCTATTTATAGTGTTCAAGCTCTGATTTCTAAGTGATCTCTTTGGTTACTGGTGTTTTCACATGTGCATTCTGTGTGCAGGTGATTGATAATTGAGTGTGGTATTTCAATGGCAGTGTTTAGCAAACAACACACACAGTCTTTTAAATTTGAATGATGTGTCTAATGTAGATAACCGTGTGTAGTTATTTGCAAAAAGTGTGTTTTAGAATTTCAAACTTAGTGTAAAGCAGACAATGTGCTTATGGTTTAGCATACCTGGTCAATTGATAGGCTACATGAGTTAGTGGTTTCAATAATTGTGCCAGAAGTACCAGTTTTTGTGTCTTAGCAATTACAAAAAACTGTAAAGCGATCCATGAGATGTGATGGTTGTTGCATGAACATTATTTGAACATTATTTGTTTAATTAAATTATTTATATTATTTAAAACGTAATTTGCAGTTGTCTATAATGGTCTTCAGTAGTTGTCTTGCTTGTATTCCGTTAAGTTTTGCAATTTCTGGGACATAGATTTAGCCCAAGATTTATCCCTCTCTCTGTTTGTATAGGAATGTTTACTGGAGGAAAGATTCTACCCTTCATTTTCAGCGCCATCCATGGGGCATGTTTGTCAAGTAGTCACATGGGTCCTGTAGGGTTGGGGTCTGAATCTGGCACCAATACTAATTTATAGAAATGGCATCATGAGTAAATATTTAGATTTGTAAAAAAAAATATTTTATTAAACTTTGGCAGTGACTTGGCCATCTTGATCTTCCAAACATATTATATGAACGATCATTAAACAGTCAGACTGGCAAAATGCCATAATGTACTGTTCTGTGTGTCTAAGATCCAGTCTAACAAAGAATGATGGTTGGTTTTATGGTTGATTCCTGATGTTTTATCAACTGATTAAGATTTGTACTCACAATTATGTTTATATCTTTTGCAGATGACTTATCCAACCACATTTCTCCTAAAATGAATTAAATCCACCATTCCATTAAATCTTAGGTAGCAGTAATACAGTTGATGAATTCTACAAGAGTGCTTTGGAGTTGGCTTGTAGATGTTTGCTATAATCATGAATTTGTTTTTATTGAAGGGATAGTTCACATTCTGGCATTTAAAAATATTATTTTAGTTTTATTGTATGTCATCAATTGGTCCATCAGTTTTTTTTTACGTGCACTGAAGGGTATTTTAGATATCTACAAAGGTTTCTGATGCCCAGGTAACAAAAAAATACACTCTGCCAGATACATTTACAAGCAAATTCAGTGTTACTGCTCATATTGTAGTTACTGCACATACTGTAACATGTATGTGAAGATAAAGTTTTTTTATACACCGGGTTAGCTGGAGTCAATATCAATTATTTAAATGTTTAATTGACATTCTTTGGCTGAACAGAACTGTTGTCATGCTCCCTCCCAATGCAACCTGATGGACATTAATCCATCAACATATTTGACACTGATGGAATAGTGTGTAGGCGCCATAAATCAGGCCTTAAAGCCTTTGCACACCAAGGGGTCGATTTACTAAGATCCCAAATAAGGGTTGTTATTTTGCGGGCACAGCCAAAGTATGTTCACAAGTTATCATTTCACACTTCAGGGTGATCAAGTAAGAGTAATTATGTAAATTACTCCAGCTACAAACAGCCATATTTACATGAGAGATTTTGAACGTTTTGAATGGTTACACTGTAAAAAATATCTTTATACTGGCAGCAATGTTGCAAGTGAAGAACCGTTCAAACATCATTTAGGTCACAGATGTTTGTTAACGCTACTGGTTTTATGCTCAGAAATTTACACGTTAAGAGTTAATTTAGCTACACATTTTTCCAGTTGATGTCAGGAGAGAAGTGTTCCATGGAGTTCTATAGGAAAATGAGTCAGGAAAAGCCACCCTTAAAGTGATCCATCCATATCTACTGCATGTCTGGCAGTGATGGTTTGAGGCTAGTTTGATACCTCAGGCCGTTGATGACTTACAGCCATTTAGACAATCATGGGTTTCCTACAATTCATGTGTAATTGACAACTTAATCTAGTTCCACTCCCCAATTCCCATAGAGATCCTTTCAAATGCAGAGAGGTTATAGTATCGCTTGTAAGAGTACCTGAAAATAAGATATGTGTATATATATATATATATATATATCAAACGAGCCCCAAACCATCACTCTGCGGCCAGATATGGAGTAGATGTGGATGGATCCCTTTAAAGGAAAATGAGTCAGGAGAAATAACCCCATCTACTCCATATCTGGCAACAGAGTGATGGTTTGGGGCTCGTTCGATAGCTCAGACCCTTGATGACTTACGGCCATTTAGCCAGCCATGTGTTCCATACTGTACCAGTGTAATTTACAGCTGAATCTAGTCTCACCCCCCAATTCCCATAAAGATCTATTCAAATGCAGAGAGCTTATAGTATCGCTTGTAACAGTACCTGGAAATAAGATATTGAGTGTCTTTTGATGTTGATGGGTCACAGACTTCAGGAAGTAACAGCATGCAAAGGATATGCGACCAAATATTAAATATGATACTTTAAAAATATGTTAAAGCAAAGGGTATGAATACTTATGTAAATTAAAGATTTCAGTTTTCGATCAATATCGAATTTGACATTTGCAAAAATTTCTAAAAACATGTTTTCACTTTGTCATTATGGGCTATTTTGTGTAAAATTTAGAACAAAAAATGAACTCAATATATTGTAGAATATGTCTGTAATGTAATAAAACGTGGAGTAGGTGAAAGGGGTGTGCAGACTTTCCGGCTTGACTGTATATATATATATATATATATACATCACTTACAGATGCATTCCATTTTTTAAGGCATTTTTTATTGTGTTGTTGAAAAGGCTTTCTGAAAGTTACTATGGCTGTAATGATCAATAATCCAATTATAACTCTCAGAATTATAGGAATATACATACTATTTTAAATGCCATTGAAATTGTAATGTTTTCTTGGGGTAGGTGGGGGAGGGGGAATTTGATTATTCAATAATTCAAATATCCAAAAATCTTTAACAAGCATTAACTATTTTAATACAATTTTATTCTGTCATGCAGTACCCTTGACAAAACCTGCTTGAATCTGATGGCCTGTAATGTTTTCATTTAATTTTTAATTTTACTTTTAAAAATATATACAAAAAAATCATATTAAAAGTAGATAGATTGTTATAATTGAAAAGTTTGTACTTTTTATTATACACATACATGTCTACAGTAGTGCAGTCACTCTTGAAGTGCCATTATTTTCTTTGATTTCAGGAAACAGGCCTCAGTGACATTCCAGGCAGGAAAGATGCACAAACTGTCAGGTGGAGCTTTATAATAAAAATGAAACGAGCATGTGGGTAACACTATTGGGAATTCAGCCTTCGCATTGTCTCTGCCTTCTCCATTCATTTGACTGACACAGTTTTGGCCCATATCCTCAGCTCATTTTAAAGCCATGCAGGTCACATCTGCGCAAACCGATGCACGTCTCTTCTCAGAATGTTTATATTTTTTCTCCATCTACTTCCTCACCCTGTAAGACCCAGAATATTTACAATTCCGGGTTTCTCTCTCCAGATATCCAAACTGGGCATCAGACGAGGAGCCGGGCAATTGCCGTGAGATTTTGCTTCAGTGACCTCTGACCCTTTTCCTCAGCATGTCAAAGATAAACTTTAATTTTGATCCCTTTCACCACCTGATGATAAGTATGTATCACAGTTACTTTGGCCTGTATTCAATCAACATTTCCCCTTCATTTAGAATGAAGTAAATGCAAATACACTTTGTCTTAACCAACTGTTTGGTGAGTTAGTTAAGAACATAAGAACACATAATGACAAGAACAGGCCATTCAGCCCATCACCATTTACCAACATTTTTTGTGAATTCTGAACACAACAAACTGTATTTTCTCATCCAAATCATTTACACATGCAATTATTTTTTCAGACATGTTTTTAAATGTGGGCATATGCATTGAAAAGAAAAAAAACATTACATTCACGGTGGTGTTTGAGGTTCATAATCGTGAACATTTGAGACATCCAGCATCCAGTCTTGGATGGCCTGCTTGAAGTTGATCACGGCTGCTTTGTATGTTTTTGCTGTCCCTACCGCCTGTGTAAATGATGTGAGAAAGTCTTCACACAGAATTCAGCTTGAGGGCTTTGGGATTCATCATTGCATGGGTCTGGCTCGGTTTTAAACAAATGCTCACATGTCCCTTCATGGGCGTCCACATTTCAGCAGGACAGGGAAGGCACATGGCTTGGGGAATGAATGGAGCTGCTGGGGACATGCCTTTCTACTGGAACTCCTGTGCCTCTGACAGAGAAGGAGAGTCGGTCTGCAAATCCCACGGTGCGTTAGCTTATCTCTGTAGGCCGTGACTGTGCAGCCTTCAATGTAAACAATACCCCCTACCCCCCCATCTTCCCCCAAAGGTTGTCATTGTTCCTGGAATTAAAATGTGTTTCTGAGAAAAGCCTTCTGTGTCCCTCAGTTTCTCTTTCCATGTCCATTCCTTAACATACAGTTTTTATGAGGAATGCCATGCATGTGTTTTAACACCTGTAACATTAAACCAAACCCACATGTGTATGTTCTGCACTACCCAGGGAAGGCTCCAGATGAATCATGGTTAAGGTGAGTTTCCCCATTTCACTGTAAACCATTTTGAGATCCTGAAATGAAAAGCAATGTATATATTGCCAGCAGCCATATGACCCTGTACCCTTTCATGTCAAATTGATGAAGCTAAGCAGGTGTAGGCTACATTAGGACTTGGATATCAGACCTCTGGGTAATGGTAAGTTACTGATGAAAGGGGTGTTGCAGGTTAAGTAGGGGGCAGTCTTTCCTTAGGGCCAAAAAGAACTCCAGTGCCCCAGAATAGCAATTGGAGCACGGTGGAGCATTAGAAGGTATGTCAGATGAGATGTTAAACCAAGGTCCTGACTGGTCATTAAAGATCCCATGGTGCTTTTTCAATGAGAAGGGGTGTTAACCCGGCGTCCTGGTCAGTCTGTCTGCCTGATTGGTACACGTTCACCTGCATTTTCTCCACAATTTGATTCCCCAGGTCATCACAACTAAAAAGAACAAAGTTCGCAGTTGACCTATTTGGTTAAATAAAGTCCATCAGTCCATCATTATCACATAGGTGAATGTAAATAATTTCTGTGTTCACTTTCAAATAGCTTTTACTTTCAGATGATCATCCATTAAAGTTATTATGTTTATGATTAGTAAATATAGAAAATATGATCTGTGTACATTTTCTTGTACAACAGCTCCCAAATGAAGGCCTAGCACATAGATTTGCTAAATACTCTAACAAATATATTTGCATACTGTAATATTATAGATAATTTTTCTGAATGAGCTATAATGTTAGAAGTTACAATTTATATTTAGCAAATTAGAATAAGGGTATAACCTGCTTTCAATGGAAAGGTTTGCGGAAATAACTGCCATAGATTGAATTCACACAAACCAATTTGGAATTCATGGCAAAATCTATATTTCCAAAAATGATTTAAAAAGAAACAGCAGTGGACCCTTCCCACCTACACAATGGAATTATTGAGTTTTGATTTCATAACCCACAAAGCCGATATCAGGCTGAGAGACCTAAGTCATGCCCCAGTGATTTAAGCTGTCATGCCGAGCCTAACATTGTCCCTGTGCTAATTTTTAACCTTTGTTGGTCTTGAACAGGCTCTATTTTGGCTCATAGCTGGGCTCTGGAGCCATCACAGTGACAGCCTGCCAGTAACATTGCTGAGAGCACACCAACAGTGAAACAGCAATATGTAGTGGGACCTAAATAGAAACTACACTCTGGTGAGAGATCATCTTGACCGGAGATTAATGCTATTTTAGCATGTTCATGTTGGTGCTGGTGCTATCTGCTCTAGTCAAAACCTCTCAATGATTAATGTGATATTGATGGTGCATTCATTCAGTCCTATTAATACTGGAGTGAAATTAATGTGAAGACTATGTGTAGTCCAAAATGATGGATGGAAATGCAATATGTTTAGTATATTAATAAAAAAAACTTTTTTTTTCATCAGACAAAAGAAATGTGTTTGTATGAATCCATACCCCTGTTTGTTATGGATGAATGTCAGCTTACTGTGTCATGTTCCGTGAGTTATTTTTCCTTTTTCTCCAGTTGAGAATCTATCGGATTTTTTCCACGTTCCATTCCGGGGTTTTGCTTCACCTCACCTATTATTCGTTTCACCTGTGCTATCAGTGCTCAGTTCGCTCAGTTGGTGATCAGTCACGTGTTCCGTAACCACGGATTGCCTCAAGACGTAGTAACAGACCGCGGCCCTCAATTTATTGCCAAATTTTGACGTTCCTCTTGCGCGCAGCTGGGCGCGTCGGTTAGTCTGTCCTACGGCTTTCACCCACAGACTACCAGGCAAATGGAGCAGACCAACCAAACGCTGGAGAACACCCTTCGCTGCTTGGCAGCCGTAATCCTACGTCATGGAGCCGTTATCTTCTCTGGGCTGAGTATGCCCATAACACTCTGCGTAATGCCTCTCTCCCTTCGTGGCCCAAGTAGGTTATCTGCCCCCGCTCTTCCCTGAGCTGGAAAAAAATGTGGAGGTTCCTTCTGCTGGCTCTTTTGTCCGGAGGTGCCGTGCGGTGTGGAAACGAGTTCGCCTTTCACCTTTGGGAGCTTCGGCGACCCAAAAAGCTTCTGCCGACAGACATCGTCGGGCAGCCCCCTCTTATTGGGTGGGTCAGCGGGTCTGGCTCTCTTCACGAGATCTACCTCTGCGGGTAGAGTCTCGCAAACCCGCCCCACATTACGTGGGACCGTTCAAAATCGTACAAAAAATCTACCCGGTGACGTAATGTTAAGAACAAATCTACAATCTACTCAGCTGTTGGTTGTCCAACGCAAAAATGGTTTTAACCTCTCAGTTAGTACCAGTTGATTACAAAGTCCAGGGGTGACTATACCACTCAGTTGCAGGCTTGAGATTATTCTCGGTGTGATTACAGTGAAAATAGCCACGATGTGCAGAGACCCCTCAGGCCAGCCCACTTACTACAATAAACATTTTCATTTTTGGCCTGCTGCAGAATGACACTGTGCCTCTTATTGGTGTCTGTCAATTTTAGACATGAATGAATAAAACAGATACACATAATACTCACACAGGATGAGAAGATTATGCATAAGGTGAGCAAAATCAACCAAAAGCCAGTCTAGACGTACATAATACATTACTATTTATAATTTTTAAACATAACATTTATTAGCTCTGTGAGCTGTGGTCTAATCTGACAATATCATACAGCACAGATCTTTGGCTATTTAGACACATTTTGCAAATAGTGCTTTCCACTTTGTGTTGTAAATGACCATGTACTGTATATAAGAGATTTTTCTGAAGGCAGACCAATATCTGTTTATGTTGTCTACAAGGAGAACAGTCTGTTTCTGGGCAGTAAAGAATAAGGTTTTCTGTGGGGTTAGATGCCATGCATTTCATATGCTATTTCATAACATATATGATTTTTAAACTAATACAATGAACAATGTCATTCTGTGCCTTTCACAAGAAACCAGGTTTTTAAATTCTTCATCTATATACCTGATAGTGTGGGGAAAAAATGCTTTTTTCTAAGTATGTCTCAACAACATCATTGTATTTTAGAATTCAATATATTCAATATATTACACTGTATGATCATGGTTGGTATACACCAAATTACATATTTTTCTTTACTTCATTCATATGTTTATTTAATGTGGACATCATGTAGAATTAGTAGAATAGTATAGAATAACTTTTATTTTCCCATTATGGAACTTCAGTTGTAGCCACCAGCAACAACAAAAAAGACATAGACAGTGGGGCAGACCCACAACACACAAACAAACACATGAAATAAAGACATTCAATAGAATCATTGCATTAATAAAACTAATTAAGTGACAGCCAAACGTCATGATTAAAAATAGCCCCTGCTGTCCCGAGATGTCCAGTGTCATCAAGCAGTCCAACACACAAATTCCGCCTCCACGACTGTCCTCCATACACGCAGTGTTGTGGTCTCTGTCCACTGTCAAAACGAAGCACTGAACTGCATCAATCTTCCCAGTCGTTGCCTCACTCCTCCCTTAGAGTCCCTTGATAGAGAGAGTAGCGACATAGAGGGTCCGGAAAAATCTAGTCACGTGATTGCGTGGAGCCATTTTGAGTCCATCGCGGACAGGATCGGGATCGGACGCATATCGATTTTACGACAAAATGACAGGTTGTAGCGCTTGTGGGTGCACAAATAGAACGGAGAAGGGATTCAAGGTATATAGATTTCCATCAGATGCAAAAAGACGGGAAATCTGGGAGAACAGAGTCAGTCGTGTTGGATGGAAAGCAACTTCTTCCTCAGTTCTCTGCCAGGTCAGTGGTAATGGTCCCATATGCGTATTGAATTAACATGCACATATTTGTACTTTTGTGATGTCATTTTTATGGAGTATGGTTTAAGACAAGAGAAAACACCCTCTACCTTTCCATGCCTAATTAAGAAAATTATGGACATATTTGTAATGCCTTGACGGCTTGAGTGTTTGTTAAATTTAAATTTGGTTTTTATTTTTAATTGCATGTAGTACAGTACGTATGTAGTATTTAAATGAATGCAGGGCCCCAATGGAAACCAGTTTTTAACTGTTTGGGCATACCCTGGGTAAAGAAATGCAATAAATAAATAAATAAATAAACCCTAGCTTTTAAGAGTAGGTTATACCAAAGATTTATTTTCCCCCTTTGGCATGCACGGCATCTAGTTTAGCATGAAAAAAATATCACATTGCACCACTATCCAACGTGTTCCTATTTGTAATTCGCAGGTTCATTCCGAGTACCTGTCTAGTTAATTCCTTCTTTGTCATGGTTCTAAATGTCTGTGACTGTTAAATCACAACCAGCTCTGTGATTTCCTTCTTTATCATATGGCTCTTAGTTGTCATAAATCTTCTATTTTGTCATCTTCACATAATTTGTTCATTATCAACATGGAAAAGACCATTCCCATCTCTCATACATAGAGAACATAATGGAATACACGGTTCAATGCACTAGCGCCATACGGTGGCTCCACACTGAATGGACTCAAAATGGCGTCAAATCGTGAGTTGTCGCTACTCTCTCTATCAAGGGACTCTATCCTCCCTCACATTATCTTCTCTTTCCCTTCCCTGGTGGCCTTTTGAAGATTGCCTGCAGTTCTGGATCAGTCCCGACATCTTCAAATCTGGTGAAGAGCGATGGTAAACTTTTTGTAGCTGCAGATCCAACAGACATTCCCGAGAATATGTTGCAAAAGTGTCTCCGTGGTGACGACCACAAACAAAATTATCCCGTCTAAACAATTTGTCAATATTATCAAAACGAGCAGCAGGAGTGCACTGAAAAATCTCCAGCCCGCTTCCCCATCCCACAACAGACACACAGCGCATGAAAAAAACAAAAGACAAAAGCCGGACACAACAAAACACATTCAAATTAACAAACACGAACATGAGAGACAGCTGGACTACATGCCACCATTACAGCGCCACGTAATGTCAATGCACAACATAGTACAACATGCAATTTGCAGCAGGCACAAGATGCACTGTGGTGTTTTGAAAAACATTCAAATCTTGTACGCGTCGTACGCCGTGAAAATGCTTTCTCCAAAGGAGGTTTTAAACATTGTATTTAGTTTATTCGACATATCAATTTAAAATACATGTCAGTGCAAGTCATGCATCAAAACAGTGTCAAGGATAGCACAAAAAGTCATAGACTTATTTCCGTTGTGGTCCTTGGTCTTAACATATTCATACGTACAACATTTAAAAACACATAACACATAAACACATAAAACTACATAATACATCATGTACACATCCTAACAATCCCTCCCTCCCCTACCTGTCTATTCTTGGACTTTGGCTAATAGCCATTTCCTAACATTCACCTTAAAACTGTGTGGGTTCGTGCTCTGTTTGATAGTCAAAGGCAGTTCATTCCACTCCTGTGCTCCTGTGTAGGCAAATGTGCATTGCCCCATTTTGGTTCTACACCTCGGGGGGTGCAGGTTGGCTAAGCTGGACCTAGTCCTGTGGTTGTGTAACATGACATTCATAATTTTTGAGGCCTGTTTGCTGATTTTGGTAGTGTTTTGCTATCTTATTTTAACAAACATGTACATTTTAACAATATGGTGTAAACCTACAAGCAAATGCACATATGAACATATATACATGCACTCACACAAACATCATTCTTTTATCTTCAACTTGCATTCAGTGCAGACATTTGATGAACAACACATGCTTCTACTGTGTTGTTTACACTCTGAAGTGCAAGATATTTGCTATGTTTTCTCTGCAGCCCCACAGGATGTGGCCAATAGAGACAGTAAAGAAAATATGACCTTCTATCAATCTCAGGCACACCTGTCAGAACTGCCCCATAAAAAACAAAGTGTAAATAATCCCATGATGGAGATAGGCATGGGTGCTGCTTGCAGCTGAGGTTGTGCCAATAAAACCATGGCTGTTTCACTATATCTCTCCCACACCAGTTTTGCACATTTACCTCCAATCTTTAAGGGATGGGTGAGAGGTGCAGGGATATCTTGAGGAATCATAAATTATACCTGCCGGGGGCACACAAAGAGATATTCAGCTATAATTGGACAATCCTATAAAACAGCATAGGCCATATTGGTTAATCCCAACAGAGTAATGCACCAGCCACCCAAGGAGCCATGCCCCACATTTAGAAACATTCCCTTCAAAACTTTCTAAAGAGGTGATATCTGATAGAGGAATGTGCATGTAATGAATAAATCTAATGGCTCCCTTCATTTATCTTTCATTTTAGCCAAGAAAAGATGCGGGCCATTGCCTTGTGGGACATCCTCATATTTCAATTCAAGACATTCTGTGTTTCTGTATTTTTTATACAATGCGGCTAACACTTGCTCACTGGATTTGGAGCGCTTTAAAACCTGTTCTTTCAATAGTTATCATTAGAAAATGTACATAATTATATTTTTCTCTTACTATTATTTTTTTTTAAAAGAGATATATACTTTTTAAAAATGTCATAACCACCTTATTTTTCCTCCCTTGGTCAGAATCAGAGACTGGACACTTGAGTCACCCAGAGCTGGTTCTAGGCATAAACGACAAAGGCGGTCATTTAGGTGGCCATCTGTCTGGCGTGGCGTGGGGTAGGGTGGTCTGGTTCAATGCGTTACGTCCATTATAGTTGGCGGCCACCACCACCCCAGTCAGAAATCGCTCCACATTCATGCTTAGGGCAGCAGAAAGGCTAGAGCCGTGTCTAGAGCCACCACTGAGCCATGAAGACATTAAGAGGAATAGTGCACCTGAAGCACGCACTGTGAGGAAGCCTTTGTCCCTCTAAACCAGGGTTGGAGTGGATCAGTTCTTATCCTGCATTTGGAGGACAAACAGCTCCAGGTCCATTTTTAGTCATTTCTGTTCTCGTTTCTCTCTCTCAGGGCACAGTGCAAGGATGCCCCTCCACCATGTCTTGATGACACAGCGATTCACCTGAGATATCTAATCACAGCTCAGCTGTTTCTTGAGAGATGTATCTTGCCGGGTCGATTTCTTTGTTGCCTTCATCGATCGCGTAATCAACAGCAATCCTCAAAATCAAACAAGACTAACTGAGCATCTTGCAAAACACCAATCCCCTACTGTTTGGCACAACCAATACAGTAATCTCCTAATGGCTGCATATCTGATAATTGCATAATTTCTACTACTGTGTAGTGAGTAATTGATCTTATTTCATTCCACTTTCCTTTCAGTAGCTGAGTGTGTGAGTCCAGTCATAGCAAGTGCATAATGTTGTCACAGTGCCAATCATTGACAATTATACAGGGTTGTAATAGAAAAAGAGGCATGTCTGGTTCATTGAAGTGCATTGTCATGTGGGTTATGTGCGACCAGTGCATTGTGGCATATACTTCAGGTTATCAATCATGAATATTTTTTGTGATGGACTGACATGAACTCTGTATTACTAGTGCTGTACTCATCAACAATCATTTATTGTGAAAAGATAATGTTCATCAGTAAGATAAAATGTTATTTGTACCCCATTCCCCCATACCCACATTCTATTCCACCAAATTAGAAATGAAGCACAGTGCATTTAGGGAGCTGTCTAGTGCCCCATCGCTGTCAGTGGAAAGTGCAGTGAAAGATGAATTTGCAGATTGATATTCGCTACTGACGGCGATGACAGGGAGAAAAAGGGGGGTGGTCTGGGGGGAGAACGTTGGTACAAAATCAATAGGACTGCAATCAACTGTATTAATGAACTGAGGGTCACAGTATTATTTTGCTTTTGATGGTGTGACATCAAATACATTCCCACTTTTCCCCTGTAGTATCACCCCCAGATAATTCCCCTAAAATTTGAAATATGCATGTGGATGATGTCTTTGCCACTCCTTTCAAGCCAGTCCTTGGAAAAAACTCCAATATCAGATTTTCTTTCCTACAGCTGGCTTCATAATTCTAGGCTGATCATTTGGTTGTAAAAAAAAAAAATTTCATTGATTTTATGTGTTTGTCTTTTTAAGAAATGGTGCCTTCTTGTACAGAAACACTTTCCATTGACAACTGCTCATTAGAATTCTAAGCCAACATTGGCAGTGAATGAATATTGGTATACTAAAACATTTTACATTGGTGACTATGGAGAGCAAGTCTTAGTCACTGTAAGACCCGCCTCATAGCGAAGAAGATTAAACTGATTGGTTTAAAGTGTGTTGTTTCCCAAACTGCAGCTAACCAGTATAGACATTGTGGTGATTATGATATTATGAGTTTTGGCTTTGAAATTCAATGTCAAATTTGTCTCACATATACAGTAAAAAATAAACCAAAATTACTCGACTCAATGTCCCCACAATTTGTGTGATCTGGAAAAAACACTTGAAAAACCCACTGGAGCAAATTTTGTTAAATATATGATGTCCTGGTAGGTTTTGGTGCTGTGGTAGTTTAAGGGAACTCTATGAGGGTAAACAGAACTCAGTGAGATAAATCTCATATCTATGACTTCAGTAATCAACAAAACAATTAAAAGGAAGCAGCTCTTGCTTAATTGTACAGCAGCAGCACTTCATATGGTATACAAACCAGTATTATGTAACTAACGCTTCCTCTGTTTCATAAGACAATCCTAGACAATATATTATAAGAGACGATATTAAGATAAACAAAATCTTCATTAAGGTCCATTAAGCTTTGAAATGTATTGCTATGATTTCCCTAAAGAAGATTAAAATTTAATTTAGTCACAGGTTTTAGGGTGTAAAAAATCACCTGGATGCCAGAACTGTTGCTCTTTATTTTAGATGATAAAATAGCAGTACTACCGCCACATTTTTCCAGCTGTTTAAATAAAAAGACCCATATCCACATCGCATTTGTATGTTGTAGTTCCACCAGCAAGTTACTGGGAAACTGACTACGTTTAACCAAAAAAATGACCTTCATTTTAAAGCCATTAAAGCAGGAAGTCCCAGCATTCACCTCTAACTATGTTACGACCAGCATGCACTGCTTTGCTGAATGGTACAGCAGCATATGCGGTTTAATTTCAAAGGCTGCATTTCATATTTACCCCTTTGGTCTGGTTCCCACTTGACTGTTCAGTGGGGTGTCGCGCTGCGGATTCTATTGTTCTCTCAAACAGTCCAACGCATTACGAGCAGATCTTGTTTTTTGTGTTGTTTCTTTTGCTTCAGTGTTTTTGGTCTGAAACTACAGGCTATGAAAACACTCAATGATTTAGACCAGAGGAATTACATTAATCCCTTGTGCGAGGCTAAGAAATAATTACCAAACATGTCTTCTAATGAGCTCCAGCGTGAGGCTTCCTGCTAATATTCACTTGAAGGAAATTTTTCTTTTACAAATGCAAGGGTCTCTATGATGCCTTCATCAGTTAAAATGTTTAACTTTCACTCTGTGGTCTCAGTTTCTGAGCAATTCCACTATTAGTAACTATTGCCAAGGTACATTTGCACTTCCAGTATTACCAAAATGGATGGGCCCCATTATGTTTCTTGCTTACAGTATCGTGCTATTTGGCAGGGGTTTTTTTTTTTTTTTTTTTTTTTTTTTTTTTATTCACATTTTTCTTTTTTTTTTTTTTTTTTTTTTTTTTTTTGTTTTTTTTTTTTGTTTGTTAAAAAAAAAAAAAAAATTTAAAAGTGTTTATTTTTTCAATTTTTAAAAATTTGTTTACAAAAGAAAAATAAAAAATAATTAAATAATATTTTTAAAATATATTTAAAAATTAAAAAAATAAATTTTTTTTTTTTTTTTTTTTTTTTTTTTTTTTTTTTTTTGCTGTTAACTTGTGTGTGAAACAAAAAGAAAAAATTTTTTTTTTTTTTTTTTTTTTCAAAAGTACTGGTGTACTACTGGTATGTGTTTAAGGAAATTTAAGCAAGAGCTTTATGATTCCTGTAATAAAAACAATCAAAATTAATTTTTTTTTTTTATTTTACATTATTACATTACAGTATTATATATTAGAGACACAGTAGTATATGAAAGAAAAAAGCAGCATTCACCCTTTATTAAGAACAATAGTAGTGCACCTGAAAAAGTCACACAAAACAAAAACAGTTATGCACATTAACTGTGCTAACCAAGAATTAAAGTTCAAAACCTGAATATAGGTATAGATAACATACATAATTAACTATAAAAACAAAAGGAAAAACAAAAAAACATATAAATGCAATTAATACATAAGGATACAAGCGCTAGGGGATGGGTATGGGAGGGGAACCAAGATGCACTCTAAATTGTCAGTCTAAGTTGGAAGATGACAACTGATTTTGCTGTCCTGACTACCGTAGGAATTCCATTCAATCAATGGGCCAGTTTAGACAGGTGTTGTGACTGGGAGGGGGAGCGGATAGTCAGTCAGCTGCCCTGAGGTTATAAAATGGAGAGATCGGGCTGCGGTGTAGGGTTTGAAGAATGATTGGAGTTATGGTGGAGCTGTTCCTGTAACTACCCTGTAGGCTAGTGCCAAGGTTTTAAATGTGATGCAAGCAGGGACAGGTAGCCAGTGAAGTGATGAGATGTGGAGGGTGTGACATGAGCATGAATGTTTGAAACCAGCTGTGTGGAAATTAATTTGTTCAATAATTTATTTGTGAATCTGTTTTTTAATTTTCTCACTTGTTTGTTTGTTTCAGGTGATAATGGGTTCTTGCATATCCTATCATTTTGTGTGAAAGATTTTTCCACCTTTGTAAGGTCACCCAACATTTCTCATCATCAGTTGCCCAGTCAATGTCATCTCATGTTTTTATACATTTCTTGTTGGGATTACAATGCCAGTCAGGTTTTCATTTACAATCAGGGTTGGAATATTTTTCTTGGAGAGATATTTGACGTGTGGGACAGTATTACCAAAACAGACAGCTGAACAGCAGGCCTTGAAGGTCAGTCCCCAAGTCAGATGCCAGTCTGGCGATTACATAAAAGGGGATGTTTTACACTGGGTATGGAAAATTCTCTCACACACACACACACACACACGCACACACACGCACACACACACACACACACACACACACACACACACACACACACACATTCTGTTGCCAGTTTGCATGCTGTGTTTTCTTGCTTCCAAGGACAAAGATAGATGCATATAAATACAGAAGAATGTAAACACATTTTCAAAACAAGGAAAAATAGACCCAAAAACAAAACAAGGTATTTTTTTACCATCTGCAGATGGTAAAGCAAACACCCAGAACATTATGTTTAATATTTCATTTTGTAAGATTTTAATGCTGCCTTCCAGATACCTCGGAAACTTGTAAAACCAGGAAAGATACACTGGAATGGCATGTTACCTCAGTCAGAAAGTTGGGTATCATTTCACAGCTCTGGGTTGCCGAGTAAGAGGAAAGTGACGTCATTCAAAATGGATTAATCTATATTTTCATGGGAAATACTTAACAAGAGCTTTAAACCAAATTTCATTTAGTGGTAGTTTCAATGTTTATGAATGCCCACATCCTTCATTTGACAATGTGCATAAGAAATATAGACAAGTTACAGGGATATAAACAGTTTGCATAAGTAAAATATGGAAATAGGCTACATTTTTTAAATAGACCTATTATACAGAAATATATGTAGGCTATTCAACACTGGCTTGCCTTATGTGTTTTTCTCATCCTTGTTGAGTGTATGAGACAAAATAGCTCTGAAGCTTTTGGTGCTCAGAAAGTATTAGAGCTAGTGACAGCTTCTTGCCTACAGCCATGGTTGCTATGAAGTGACCACTGGAATACTCCAAGCTCCCATGTCGGAGCTACCAGTTGCCGAGTTCATAAGGAATGCAACATAAAAGTTGGGCAGAACACTCCTGTTTAATATGAAAAGTACATGTAAATCTCTTTCCTTCATGCTCTCTGCAACTATATTTTTTATTTTGTTTTGCAGTTTTCAAAAACACTTTGATCTGTGTATACGTACATGTTCAACTAGTTGTCTGCATCAATCGAGCAATTTGTTGTGTCAATAATAGGTTAATCTCTTTTAATCTATTACTTGAAATATGTGTTGCCCTTGCCTTAATCCCCCATAGGTAATTGAACATAGTTTTTCTATAATGTCTCCTAGATGTTGGTAAAACAATTTATGGTAACTGTATTGCAATGCTACATTGTAAGAGCAGATTAAAGTACAATTAAGTTATGTATATATATAGCAACCAACATATAGATTTCTACCACAATAAATAGATGTAACTTAATGATACAATGCCCACAAAAATTATTCACACCCTTGATAAAGATGAGCAAAGAAGGCAGAAAATTTGAAAATAAAAAGGTATCTGAACCAGTGAAAAATAAATAATACAGGTAGTCAGGTTCATGTACTTGGGATCATTGTCTTTCTGTAAATTCAATTTATATAGAAGCTTTCTGGCAGAATTAACCAGGTTTTTTGACAAAATGTCCAAATGGTACTTGCTGGAGGTCATGGTTCCATAGACCTGAACAATATTTTCACGTGTCCTTCTTCTGGACACAACAAAATATCCCTATAGTCCTCTACCCCCTACTCAATCGACAGAACTAATCTGTCGACTGCTTCCTTCTGGTATTGTAGTTCCACAGGACAGCCAATTCCTTGTTTTTGAACAAATGCTAGATCTTCTTTTTTGTTTTTTATTTGTAGTGCATTTAGAAAAATGCCTGCAGTCTCTCTTCACAGTTGAATACAAGTAGAGCAGAAACACACTGAGTAAACTAAAGCATACTGCACTCTGGATATTTTTTTATTGCAAGAAAATAAATGAATGAACAGTGCTGGAGTAGTAGAGGACTCAGAACATATCAGTGTGTAAAGGTAGTAGAGGACTCGGAACACATCAGTGTGTAAAGGTAGTAGAGGACTCGGAACACATCAGTGCGTAAAGGTAGTAGAGGACTCGGAACACATCAGTGTGTAAAGGTAGTAGAGGACTCGGAACACATCAGTGTGTAAAGGTAGTAGAGGACTCGGAACACATCAGTGTGTAAAGGTAGTAGAGGACTCGGAACACATCAGTGTCTAAAGGTAGTAGAGGACTCGGAACACATCAGTGTGTAAAGGTAGTAGAGGACTCGGAACACATCAGTGCGGCTAAAAAACACGCCCCCCTACCACAAAAGGTAGTAGAGGACTCGGAACACATCAGTGTGTAAAGGTAGTAGAGGACTCGGAACACATCAGTGTGTAAAGGTAGTAGAGGACTCGGAACACATCAGTGTCTAAAGGTAGTAGAGGACTCGGAACACATCTGTGTGTAAAGGTAGTAGAGGACTCGGAACACATCAGTGCGTAAAGGTAGTAGAGGACTCGGAACATATCAGTGCGTAAAGGTAGTAGAGGACTCGGAACACATCAGTGTGTAAAGGTAGTAGAGGACTCGGAACACATCAGTGCATAAAGGTAGTAGAGGACTCGGAACACATCAGTGCGTAAAGGTAGTAGAGGACTCGGAACATATCAGTGCGTAAAGGTAGTAGAGGACTCGGAACACATCAGTGTGTAAAGGTAGTAGAGGACTCGGAACACATCAGTGCATAAAGGTAGTAGAGGACTCGGAGCACATCAGTGTGTAAAGGTAGTAGAGGACTCGGAACACATCAGTGTGTAAAGGTAGTAGAGGACATGTTGTGACTATTTTTTTTTCTTGCATTGGCTTTCTGAATGCCCTCCCAAAGCCATGAACACCAGCATTAACAAAGGTTTAATGAAAAGTTGCTTGTAATGGTAATCACAGTAAATGTCCTGGTGAAAGAATCAAACAGCTGAGCAAATAAGTGTGGTAATATCTTTAAAATAAATTATGCATATCATTTAGCTGCTTGTGAACCTTTTCATTTATGTTTGATTTATTTTTCTATGATACTGCACACACTTTACTGATTGTTTGACAAAACACAAGGCATAGAGAGCAGAGGATATTTCTTGCATCATCAAGTACCCAAAAAAGCCTCTAATTACTGTTTCAAATCTTTACCACATACATTTTGTCCTCATGTTTTACCATAAACAACCCAATTGGATCCTTTTCACTGAGATGTTTGACTGCAGATGAGGGTGAGAGCCCACCTTTTCTTACTGTCCACCTTTACACTGCTCCTCGCCTCACCCAGACCAAGCATGGATGTGAAGTCTTCACTTTTGTATGCAACAATAAACAAATTGGAATCGTGTAGCTACAGGGATAGTCTGATTATTATTGCAAACAAAAAAAAAATAACTTGTGATTTGAATATCTTTCATTGCTATTTGAGATCATAGGAGGGAGCCAAAGCGGGTCGGCTGAGTGTCAGAATATGTTCATTTTATGACAGTAATATTTGCTGATGTGTATTTATGGGGATATTCTATTTAGGCCAAAATATTAAGTTAATTTAGGCCTACTTATATAATGTAAGCTACTCTCATTCTCAGTTCTTGCAGCAAAAAACCTAGATTTTTATTTAAGTTTTATTTATTTTTTATTTGGCTTGGTATAAACATAAGAGAGTCGTCAAAATGTTGTCAGGATTATGATAAACTATGGTAAAAGCATCATATCTGTCAGTGGATGTTTAATAATGCTAGACTGCATGGAATATGATGCATTTCATCGATAACTGTGGCTCCAAACTTTAACAATAATGTAACTTTTTATTGCATTAGGCTATAGGATAGGCTACAGCTAGTTACATGTATATGAAAAATAAATAAAACCTAAATAACATTTTTTTTTTTTTGCTGCAAGAACTGAGAATGAGAGTAGCCTACATTATATAAGTAGGCCTAAGCAAATATTACTGTAGCCTACATGTAAACCATTAAAATGAGGGAAGTTTACCCGTAGCTGAGTTGGTAAGAAAAGCGAGGGTAGCGAAACGTGCAAAAAGCCACGTAGAATACTTGCATCTTGCTCTAAGAATTGTAGCTCATTTTGTAATTATAGCCGGGCTACATTACTGCACATTATCTCTATAATAGATGCATCACTCATCCAATACACAACGCAGTTAAAAACGCAGATGACAATCTTGTTTTTGAGCAACGTTAGTCTATATTTTAAAGTGTTTTGCCTCCACTCCCCATGTTCAAATGACAAACGTAGTAGCCTACACAAGCAAGGACTCAAAAATGGCTTTAATTGCACTTAAAATGCACTGTGAAATCAGTTCAGAGTTATATCTAGTACAAACGTCATACTATCTCGAATATACACGATAATAACTCGTATAAACGAGATACTATCTCGTATAAACGAGAAATCTCGAATAAACGAGATAATAACTTGTAAAAACAAGATAATATCTCGAATAAACGAGATACTATCTCGTAAAACGACTTAATAAGTCGTATAAACGAGATAATAACTTGTATTAACGACTTACTATCTCGTATAAACGAGATAGCTCTTAAAAATAAATAAATCACCATGCGCTTCAGGGCTTCCGTAGGTCTGAGCCCAAAAAACGTAAACAAGAAAAAACACCACCTTTGCATCTTTAGATTCACGCGAGTGGTTTAAATGGCCTCTTTGATCTACAAGAAACCCTGAGTTCAGGAAACCAGCTGCTTAAAGCTCTCTGGCTCACTGCACACTCGTTAGACGCCCACAAAATACAGGGTTGTGTTAATCCATCTACACTGCTGGGGTTTGAGAACAGTAAATGAGCCATTCTGCCACAAAGTACTTCTCGTGCAGATCAAAAGCAAACATTTACGCCTTTCTAAGTGTTATTTACTTCGAAATGCGTTTCAGATTGCCAGTGTAAATGGGTCATACGATGTAAACAGATTTAATCTGGTGTCTGACAAACTAAGAACAATTTCTGCGGACAATAACAATCTAATTTACAAGCAGTTTATGTCTTCTTTTTTCGTTGGGGCTTTTTCCTCCACTTTGGAATGCCATCTTTTGCATGATCTGGTTGGGTTATACCCTGTGGGTAAGAATCCTCCCACCCTGGATGACTGCCCTTAAGCCTCCTCTGCAGGGCTGCTGAGACAGTCAGTACTTGGCACAGTCAGTATTCAGTAGCACAATTATCACTTGACATGCATATCTAATTTGAGTTTGAAAATCAATTATTCAAGCTCCTTGGAAATCTCAATAAGCATTTGAAAGTGAACCAATTGTTAGGTGTTTAATTGGATGAACGATGCACACGGCAAGTAAATGGATGTTAATCTCGGATTTATGAATGCTTGCCATGTCAAACCAAGCTCCTCTCTCAAATAAGCACCCCAGTGCCATTTGGGAAACTGCAATGTGCCTCAAAGCAAGTAAGTACTTCTAAAATTTGAGGCCTCATCCTGCACAGCAGAGATCATTTATTCTCTGCTGGCATGCCAGCATAGCACATAATGGCCCTGTCAATCATGCTCACAAGAGGCTGGGTGGGGACGCTGGCTAGGCCTGTCTCCGCAGGATTGTTGGATGGTGGGCTTAGCGCTGCAGCACGTCTGCTTATCAGAAGCCTTGAATGGTAGGCCTCTCAAAATGTCTGGGAGTGCGTTGGTGTCAGGGGTACGTTGTGGCATCTGAAGAGCGGCAGAACTATGGCTGGCGGCTACCGGACTCAGAGCGAAGTGTCCCTGCCAACCTTTTCATCTTTACAGCAAACAAAGCACGACGGGATATCTGCTTCGGAGGCCTCGGACGCCTTTATATGCGGAATGCGGAGAGGGGGTGACCCGCTGCGAGGAGGCAGCCACGTTCTATAGGCTAAAATCGGTCAATGCAGGACAGGGATTGTGGGTAAACAAGTGCCAACCATGGCGCTTATTTCTGTGAGGCCCTTTATGCTGGGAATTCCTGGGGGTCGCATCGCAGGTGAGCCAGTCGTTATTAACAGATTTTCTCTACATCCTCAACTCGCATAACACATCTATAAAGGATTTTGCTGAAAACAGATCGAACAAAAAAGACTTCTACCAAGATATAATGGCATGGCTGGAGTGTGCTTACTGGTGTATTGAGCTATAATTATCTCAGCGTTATTGATATAATGCAGTGTGCAGACAACACATTGTTTCCTCTTCTGTTTTGTAAGGACTCTTAGGCTCTGATTCAACTTCAATGAGCTTTTCCCTAAATGTCTTTCTTATACGCAATGCAACATCAACATAACTTAATTAATACAAAATGTTGTATATGAGCTAAAAATAACTTTAATGCTTGCTTAATTACTTAAATCCATTACTTTAGGTTAAGGGCACTGCCCTTTGTTATTACATTGAGCCTTATGAGTGTGCAGGTGCTGCAAAAGATATTGTCTAAAGAGCACTCACATATTAAATGTTCAGCTCAGTATGTGGTGTAGTGGATAGTGTATTGTAATCTAAAACTGAGGGTTATAATTGTGGATTCTTTATCATTACAGCCATAGTAACTTTCAGAAAGCCTTTTCAACAACACAAAATGAAAAATGGTTTAAAAAAAAACAGAATGTATCTGAATATGAGATGCCCTGAGATTTCAAAAACTCTGATTCCATTTTTAAGTCATTATATGTTATTTTAGCAAGTACATTTTTTTCTACCTTTGCTGTGATGTGCTTTTCCAATTAATTCAACCATGCATTTGTCTTTATCGTACAATAAAGCTGGGCCTAACTCATAATCTGATACTGTTGCCACCTGGTGGTTAGGAATTGTAATTGACAACATTCATTCAACATTTCAACATTCACACAAAATGTGTCATACCGCGACACCGAATATAAAAGCAGTTTCATACAATTAAATCTAATTGTTTTTATCCAGACGGGGTCACCATTAAAAAAAGTAGCTTAAAATTGCAGAAACGGGTATTCTCTAGGTGGTCTATGAATTTCAATTGAAACATAATTGGTCTCTGTGTACCTAATTATAGCATTTGCTTTCTAATTAAAATTAAGAAATGTGGCAAGGAATAGACAACTGCTATGACTGATACTGATGTATTTAATTTTAGGCAGCCTTATTTTAGGAAATATAATGTTCCTAACATTGTTTCTGCTCAGTTTGGTAAAATGAGCAAAAATGTATAGAGAAAAAGAATGCTGACACAAAACTCGGACCACTCTTATAATTTAGGGCTGATCCATCCCCTGAATGTTGTGTCTCTCCTATGGCAAAAGTTCTCATTCCATACTCCGCTCCCAAATGCTCTGTTAAAGTAAGATGCATGTTTAACCTTCTGACCACGTGTAGAGTGTTCTCCCTATTGGCAGAAGTTGCAGAGACATTTGACAGTCAAGACAGATGGACCAATTGCTAATGACCTACAGCAAAGATGTTCTGGTTTAGTGAGCTTCTATCAGAGCTGGTGCCGTAAAATAAAGTCAATGAAATGTTCCAATTTAATTTACACAAATTAATTTACTGTGTTTTGACAAAACAGAAAAGCCTTCTGATGATGTTGCAGATAATGTGGGAAGCAGGAGGTGGGACAAGGAACATCATCTTGTGTGATGTGTAGTGGGCTGTAGCCATTTTAGATAGCGATAAAGTGGGGTGTACATCTTTCCGAATAAATTTTTGAGGAGGGCTGTTGTCGGTTTCAGTTAATGATGTTGCGAGGTGTAGGCCATTTTAGAGGATGATGCTGTAGAACATACTATGTTTTTGTAGCATATGGTAAGAAGGGCTGCAGGCCATTTCAAATTACGGTGAACTGGGGAATTAGGCCATTGCCAATGATGGTGCTTTGGGGTTATAGGCCATTTTCATTGAGTGTGTTGTATCGTCAGACATACTGGGACCCACTTGGGCCCCACATAATGCATGCCACACGTCTTCTGCATCTTTTGGATGAACTTTTTGTGCATGTCAGAGGAAGGCATTGCTTTGTGTATGAAAACTTTGCGTGGATCCAAACTACTTGGTGTATCATTTAAGCTTATTAAAAATATGTGTTTAAAGTTCATTGCTACTCATTAATTTATGTTTGTAATGTAAGCATCTTGAATTATTCAAACTTAATTTAACGCATTTATCATAAGACTTTTTTTGATCTTATTGTTTGTTCAAGTTATTAAGCAGTAATGCTGGTACTTTATTTTTCAGTTATGTAACTAATACTTTCATCAAATTTAATTGCATAGGCCTATACAGCAAGAATGCACTGGTGACCTCAGCAATAGCAAACAACCTGGTAGACCACAAAAACCAATGCAGTGGATGTAGTAGAATAATACTTTAAATTGTGAATAAAAACCCCCCTTTCAATAAGACTTTCCAGGATGTAGTCATAGATGTTTCAAATATTACCACAAAGAGAAGACTACTCCTGGGGTTCCAATCGCTTATTTTCACTCTTTGCATCCTTTCTTCGTAGCTCCACCCAGTTAGGCGATGTCAGTTACTAATGACGTGTTGGCAACACGGTGTTGCACAGCTGTCTCACCTGTCAGTGGGCTTGTAACCGATTGGTCTGTACCTTATCGTTGACTCAAAGCTTGTTTTTGCAAGATTTACTGTATTATTGGACAATGTATTTCTGACGTGAAATATGTATGGTATATGATGCAAATAGTAAAGCTATTAGGTAAGACAGCAAATGTACATAAATAGACTGTATGAACATAGGCTAAATGTGACATATTGCACATTCGGCAAAATTAAGTATTGTTTTGAAAGGACAGCAGATAACGTTAAGCACTGAAGGTTGCGTTTCCTATGCAGTAACAAACTGAATGATATGGGAAACAATAACATCAGAAATATTATGCTTACATGCTTATAATGTTTTTTAGCCTTTTCTTTCATGGATAAACGTGGCTTCTGTCAGTCATATGGAGTGAGTACCATTATTGATTAAAGCACTCTATAATAAATGGAAAGGAACGGTTAGATTGGATTTGTGTAGGGCCGTACCCGCCATGTAGCAGATGTGGAGAGGTGGGTCATTTATATGCGTCACGTGTTTCAAGAATAGACGTCCGCAAAGGCTACACTTGTGTTTTCTTACTCATGCATCCTCCGGAAAACTCCTCATTCCTCGATTTTCACTCCTCCAAGGAGCATTTAGCGGTTTGAAATGTCCTTAAAGATGGCGAACCTCGATCAATTTCCAAGTCAGGTGAGAACCAAGTATACGAGGACAGATCAAATAAGCATTTAGAATGAATCCCTGCATAACCTCAGAGGGTTCCCAGCAAGATGCCAATCACTTTTTGTAATGGGTTTATAATAGTTTGGAGATTCAAATACGAAGGTGGGGGAATCAAAACAAGTCAGCTCACAACCGTGAGGACCAATAACAGGGAGAGAAAATAATAAAAGAAAAGAAAGAAAATACAGGAACTAATTCCTTAAGACTAACAGCCAAAAACTAAAATCAACCCACTAAAACGGGCGAGCTAGAAACATAGTGAAATACCAAATAAATCTCCCGAGCTCACATAATGAGCAGAACGGGAAAACTAGCAAACAAAAAAACACCTTCGACTACCTTAGCTCAGAGCGGGAAAAGTGTAAAACCAAAAACAAATGTACAAAATAAACAGCACAGAACACTTAACAGGATGAAACAATCCTATACCTGACTCAAAGCTAATAGCAAGTCCCTCATGAACATAAACAATGTTTAATATCAGGAGGTCGCTAGTACCTGGCTCGAATGCAATGTCAAAAAACAAACAAGCACCGGAGAATCGGAAGTGAAGAATTTAAATACCCTGCAGGTGGAAGCCCAGGTGAAAACAATAATGAGGACTGCAAACCACAAAATGGAACGTGGAAAAAATCTAATTGATTCACAATCGTGAAACTAGAATGAGAACCGCAAAAGAAGACAACAGCCACAAACCACTACACTTTTCCCTTGCTGAAGACAAGTCTGAAGACAAAAAGCCCCCGAAACAAACAGGAAATGAAGATGTCTGCTGTACAGGCCTGGCAGAGCACAGGCCTGTATATTCACATATGTATATTCAGTGTTTTTGTTACGTTTCTGTCATGTTTATGCCACGTTTCATGTTTAGTGTTTGTCACAGTTTATTTTCTGTTCATGTCATGCTTGTGTTCTGTTTATGTTACGATGCAGTTCATTGTTAGCATACACATTTCCATGTTTTTCCGCAGCCTTGCGTTCATGCTGTTTCTTTCTCTTTCTGTCGCTCACGCTTCCCTAATTGTTTCATTCTCCCGTGTCTATTTACTAATCGACTAACATTAGATCAGGATTGGGTAATACTAACTCTCAAACCATGTGTTCATGTTTACCTTACGTTTCTCGTGCATGTCAGTTACTAATTTACTAATGTCAGGGCTAGGATAGGATAACTACTAATGATTTACTAATCGCCTCGTTACGTGTCTCATTTTCTCAAGCTGTTTTCCATTTCCTGCTGCTCTCAAGCTAAGTGTCTGCACCTGTCTACACCTGCATATAAGATCAGTGTTCATGTCATGTCTTTGCAAAATTGTTGCCTGTTAGTTTACTACTGTCACTTTTGAGCGTTATCCATTGTCTGACTACCATTATAGATCTAGCCTGTTTACTGACCATCGTTACTGCCAGCCTATCGTTTCTACTGCCTGTTTTTGACCACAAGTTTTGCCTGCTGTCTGTTTTGTTCCTCTGCCCCGCGGATAGGACTTCGGTCTGACTCCTGCAACGCCCCACGACCAACGAACTCTGCGTTACCCCTGTATTGTACTTCTGCTCCGCTGACAGCTACTGTGGTTACTGAACTTGTGCATGGATACCGATTTTGAGACTGCCTTCTCCCTCGGTACTGTATTTTTGGTTATTGGCTGGATTTATTGGTTTTTGGACTTTGCTTGTGTGACTACGATTTTTGGATTTCCCCATAATAAAGCCCTTGCGGGTATTTATTACGTCGGTGTTCTGAGTCGTGCATTACGGGTCCAACCCGCACACACCTGTCTCAGTTTTAGTAGTTCCATTTGGATATTGGGCAGCTACAGAGTAGAGCACAGCACAGGAGGGCCATGCTGTGGCCCCAGTCCACCGTTTACTTGAGGCCATCAGGGCTTGGCTTGGGACCAGGGAATAATCGTGACACTGCATTACCATAGACCGAACTCAGACAGAGCAGCCAGCTGTACGCAGGGCAAAGTATTAGGTGACATCAGCGTGGCATTAGTGTGCCTAGGGGAGAGGAACAATGTGTCCTTCTGAGACTGCTCTCCAGTGCTTTTACTGATAGAGTGCAACAGCAAAGGATGGAAACACAAAAATAGAAGCTATTTTAATGTAATGTTTTATTTTTCCAAGATATAACTTTTTTTTCCCCATGTGTTTATATTTATATAGTAAATATTTATTTGAGCATGTTTGTAACCATGAAAGAATACTTGTGGCAAATTGTAAAGATGAGAGAGAGCCCAAAGTGATCTGTGGGACATCGTGGTCACTGTGTGTGTGTGTGTTACTTCAGAACATTAACAACACTCTTCCATTCCATTAATGGCTAGCAGCCCCAGGCACCACAAGCATGTTTGCAAACAATGGGGGAGCCATATGACTGAGGAACAACTGAATATATCCGTCTTTCCAAATGTTATTTAAGATTTTAATAGTAGAAAATACAAACCTCATAATTTATATAGTGAAACTTTGACATAAGTACTATTTAGTAAACAAACAATTTTATACACTGTAAAACATGCACAATTAGGCTGAGGTAATTTCTTATCTTTTTTTATTATTATCAGTGCTCCAAAAGTAGTCATAATAAAATGATTTATAAGAAAATACAACCAAAATTTAGGTAAAATACATTTTGTTGGCACAAAGTGGCACAGGTCTACACATGGATGCCATGGAACAATACTCAGACTACAGTGTCTTGAAGTTTATTACCTTGAAATGCCAACACAAATAGTTAGACCATAGTTTTGGTTTTTGTTTGATTTGTTGAGAGCTCTCCAAACAACAGAGGTTAAGTAGCCTGTTGCTTGTTAGCTAATCTTTTATGTTTGGGGATCTCAGTCAGGGCAGCAGAGTCCCTCCCAACCTTCCAGTGGAACCTGAAGACCCATCTATTTACAAAATACATCTCTTCTTCTCACCCTGATTCCCATTGCCCTCTTCCACATATTCTCCTATCTATCTGTGGGGGATCTCTATGCCTGAGACACAGGAAATATTGGAGGTCCAGATGCGACAGATGAGAAATCTTAGTGTTCAATTGAACACCACTAAAAATGGACAATAATCCGTAGTGGACGGGGAAAATAAGGAGAACACAAATAACCTCGCGATAAAAAACGAGGAACTCAATTTCCGAGCAAAACAAAATAAATAAGCAGTCACGCTTGTCTAACTCCCGTTGTGGAGTGAACAAAAAAATAATAATAATAAAACTTAGGCTGAGAGCACTCGTAGGTTTGTGTGAAAAACAAAGAAACCAAAACCTCTGCTCTGAAATAAAAGAGCAAAAGAGCGCACTATCCTTTTTTCTTTTATAAATTGTACTGCTAACAAATCCCGCGTTGAGAAGCAAAGCAGTCGATAGCAGCACAACTTCCGATACCTTTACCGACTAGAATGTTACATGAAATAACATGGAAGCGACGAGAAAAGGAGGAAGCGGGGTATAACTAGTGAGCGGAAATGCAGGACAGGTGAACTCACTAATTACCGAGACGAAAGCAAAACCCGTAGCGGAACACAGAAAAATCCAATAGATTACCGGTAAAAGAAAAAAATAATACAAAACATGGAGATAAGGAAAGAAAGGCATGATCCATGATACTATCCCATTAAAAAACTCCCTCCCACGTTATTTCTTGTGAAAAAGGATTACCTATCGCAGCCATTACCCTCTCTCATTAATTGCTTGGAATGTTGGTGATTTACAAATCTTTGTATTTTCTTTCTGCACTAATTGCATAATTGTAAGTCGCTCTGTATAAAGGCGTCAGCTAAATGGCTTAAATGTAAAATATAAGTAGGCTGCTGCATGTTGCTCGATTTCATCCTACTTTTATATATGTATAACAACATACATAACATAACAACTAACAAATAAAATGCATAAAATACAGGTAAAAGTATGAATAATATTTCATAAAGTGTAATATTTCATGGTGTCTTTTGGTATTTGTAGCTGTGTAGCTTCCTAGCCTAACTTGGCAGCTACCCTGAAAGACCTCTGGATGACCTCTGGAAATGACACATTGTAGCATGAAAATCTGAATTAACACTCCAGGAAAGTGTATAATACGTTAAATGAGTGGGATTATTCAATACTATCTTAGAAAGACTTTTTCAGGCTGTACTAGTTAACCACAAAAGGATAGAGTGAAGGTGAATGTGAAGGGCAACCAGAAAATTTTAAGTTAAGAATTTAAACTTATTTTAAAGTTTCACTTTGAACTGATCTTATTCTAGAATGGGGTGAAATATTTTTGCAATATATTTTACTTGTCTCTGATTCTGCTGTGGATATAGAAAACAAAGCCAAACGGTTCAGTTTTTATTTTTATTTTAAGGAGCTTTTCTATCTGGCACTGACTGCCAGCTCTAATACTTCTCTCAACAGGTGCCTCCATCACATGGCCCAGCTGTGCAGCCCACCATTGGCCAAGATCCGTCTCCATGGTGACGGTGGCCTGGTAGGCCTTCCTGGAAAAATATAAACAGTGCGGGAACAGCGAGGATTCATGCGAACTGTTTTCTAATCTTGTTACTTCCCATTTCCGTGTCGCAGTGGGAGAGAAGTGGTGAATGGCATATGCTGCTAGAGTGTGAGGTTGCAAAAAAAAACTGGGAGAAATGTTTTTTGTAATAAAACTCATTTTCCTACCATGACGTCTTGCTGGGTGCATAAAAAATAAAAATCACCAGTTGAATGGCCAGTGATAATGTGGTTGGTATGATTGAGACATTCTTCTCTCTACTCTTCCCATGCAGAAGAAGGGGATGGTCACCATTCCAGTTCTCCCCCTCTCTAGATAAATGTCACCTCTTCATGCTGTTTTCCCCGATTGCTCTTGACCTTGATGAGGTAATGCCAACAGATTAGCTTTGATTAAATGAATACATGAGGCACAAATAAAACATCCCACATCAATGATTTGCTTGGGCAGCATGCTCCTACACTCTTGACAAACTTGTGGTCCCTTCATCAGGAAAGTAGACCTTTAATGGATAATGTAGGAGTTTGAATCAGTCGTAAGGCCACAATGATTTATTTCAGTTCGTACAGTAGCAGCTGTAGTAGCTGTGTTTCTGAAGAGAAAACATAGGGCAACTAGCCCCCAAAACAAGCAGAGGCTGAAGGTGACTGCCGTACAGGAGCATGACCAGAGAAGATGGTAATGTCTATGAGTCATAGACTTCAAGCAGTCTGCAAAGGATATACTAAACATGACTACTTTCATTCACGTTACATTACTATGTCCCAAGATTATGGTGCTCTGAAATGGAGGGCTACATATTGTGGCACCCGGCGGGGACAGAACCACGGAGAGGTGATAGATGGAAGGTATGTACGGCTGATGTGGAAAGACGGCATGCCCATATTAGGAGTTCCGGGGAAGTCAGTGTCGCAACAAGGAAATACACGGCACCTGGAAAAGACGCCAGGCCAGTCAGCTGTGGCGAATCACCGGGCTAATCGGTTCCCTAGAAAAGGGATTGACAAACAACCGGAAAAGGGAGTAGCATATGCGAAACCAAGGTGGAGTAGAGAGAGAGGATTGTATTGTTGGAGAGAGAAAGTAAAGTACCGTGTTTGATTTGTGTTTGTCAGGAGAAGTCTGCTGTGTCCCCGATCCCTGGACCGAATGAGAACCCGCCCCGTTACCGACCACCGTCTGTCTGACAACCCTCCTCCTGCATTAGCCCTGGACCGTAAGAGAACCCGTCTATGTGTACCGAACCCTGCAATCGTACACCGACTATTCTCCCGGATTACGGACTGGCTGACACTTCCCTGCAATTCTACTTCTCGTTTCCCCAAAACAGCAATAAAACGTCAAGTTAAATTGAATTGTCGCGGTGTGGACATTGAAGTTATTGTTTTTAGTTGCGTGACAACTCCAACCACCTCGGAATTTGCCACAATATAAAAAGTGCTGGAATTTCTTCATGGTGACACTAAAATGTGTAATGTGTAAGAATACCCTTTAATCTTCACTTTAGCCACATATTAATTTTTGATTACAAATTTAATATTGTATCAAGAAATTTTTTTTGTCCCAAACATTATGGAGAGCGCTGTATATTAGTTGGTTTTAAATAGGAAGGAGGGTTGTTTGCATTGGTAGCCATCGCGTTCTAATGAGGTGGTTAATTTTCGCTTTAATTTAATACTGAAAAATGTAGTATTCATTTGTGCTGCAGTGCTAGGCTGCTAACTAGCTATCTAGCATCATCTTGGTTAATCATGAAAGGCTGTTAATTAATTTAATTAAGCAGATCTCATTCAGTGGACATTGGTCTCTCTTTTTTATACTCCAGCTGTTGTTTGATAACATGTTGTGGGATATATTTTTCTTTGAAAAGGAGGAAATTACAGTGTCCTTTGCTTGTTATTATAGTGCCATTTGTTGAGTTTACATTATTGTAAATACATTCTATTTTCTTTTGACAGTTTTCAGTAAGATGGCAGCTTTCAGACCAGGGCAGAGATAATGAGAGACTGCTTCTTGTATCCAGAGTGAGGATATTTGTTCACTTAAAGGCATACTGAACATTGTTAGAACATAATGTTGTATAGCTACCTGGCTCCAATATGAGTTGTAATATTCAAACTCACCTTCATGACTTGCTCCAGTGGTCAGCAACTGGCCAACGAAGAATGACGTTTTTTCTCTCTCCATTCACTCCCATTGCATTGCGAAACAGGTCTCAAAAGCATACTTTTAGCACATAAACGAATGCAAACAACGCAGATTATGCCAATATACAAATCACGATATCAGCTGCCATAATTGATCTATAAGTAGCTGCTCTTGGGCCTCCAATCCCCCAACATATTCCTCGGGGCTCTCATCCCCCGGCTGATCTCCCTTGGAAGACCTCGCTGATTTATCCATGATATGGCTTCTTTGTACTGTAATGGATCTTAGTGGCGGATAATCAAATGCGAAGGTAGGGGGATCAGAAACAAGTCACTCACGGGAATAACAAAATAAATGCAAAGAAAGAAAAGACTGGAAACTAATTTCTTGTGGCTAAACAGCCAAACGAAAATCAACCCACTAAAATAGGGCAAACTCGAATAACGAGAGAAACACAAACTAAATCTCCCGAGCTCAATACTGGAGCCAAAACAGGAAAGAAAAGAACACCTTCAGCACATAAGTTCGGACGGCCGGAAGAGTGTTAAAACAAACTAAACAAACAAAGAAAACTGTCTCAGAGAGAACAGCAAAGAATAAAATAAATAGTACAGAACGCAAACAGGAGGAATAATACCTATACCTGAACTAAAAGCTAATAGCAAGTCCCCCGTGAACATAAACAGTGTTTAATATCACAAGGTCGCTAGTACCTGGCTATGACCTCCACTGGCTACCAGTGATGGCTCGCATCAAATTCAAAACATTGGCGCTCGCCTTCCAGGCAGTCCGAGGATCTGCCCCTCCATACCTCCAAAAGCTCATCAGACCCTACACACCTGCCAGATCCCTGCGTTCCGCCTCCTCAGGACGACTGGTAACCCCCTCTTCATACTAGCACCCGGTCTCGACGTCTGTCTGTCCTGGCCCCACGGTGGTGGAATGAGCTCCCCATGGAGGTCAGAACAGCAGAAAGTCTGACTGCCTTCAAGCGCAGAATGAAGATTCACCTCTTCAAGCTGCACCTCTCTCCACCCCTCCCTACCTCCTTGTGACTATTGTTATCAATATTGTGTGGTTACCCCCCCCAAATTTTTTTTATAAAAATAAATAAAAATAAAAAACCCAATCATACTGACTGCGCCTAGTACTTAGATTTGTATTGACCTTTTTAGGGTTGTTTTTAACGCACTTGTTCCTAGTTCGGAAATGTACTATGTACGTCGCTCTGGATAAGAGCATCTGCTAAATGTCTATAATGTAATGTAATGCATACCTGGCTCAATGCAATGTCGAATGACAAAGAAGCACGGGGAAGCGGAAGTGAGGAACTTAAATACCCCGCAGGTAGAGGCACAGGTGAAAACAATGATGATGGAAAGCACACCCCGGAACGGAACGTGAAAAAAATCCGATAGATTCTCAATTGGGAAATAAGGACGAGAACCGCAATGGGAAAAAAAATAAAAACCCAAGAACCATGACAGTGCCTCTACCTGCGGGGTACTTAAGTTCCGCTGTTATTTTGTGTTTCACTCATTATTCAAGTTCGCCCTATTTTAGTGGGTTGATTTTCCTTTGGCTGTTTAGCCACAAGAAATTTGTTTCCTGTCTTTTCTTTCTTTGCATTTATTTTGTTATTCCCTTAATTAGTCCTCACTGTGTGAGTGATTTGTTTCTGATCCTCCTACCTTCTCGTTTGATTATCCGCCACTAAAATCCATTTCAATAACACTGCCTCCAGAGGCCTGTACAGTGGGCACTATGCATGACGGGTGCAACAGCGACTTTTTTTTTGGCCAGGCAGTGTACTTTTGCACCCCACTGTATTTAGTTAAATTGCAGAAAGATGAACATAGAACACTCTTTATTTCAACACAGAGGTTACCAACATTTAACTGCAAAAATGGCACATACAGCAGCCCTCAAATTGCTCACAACAAACCAGTGTGAATAATGAAAGGTTTTATCGCTTGAATTCACAAAGAATAATTACTGCATAGTGTTTTTGAACCATTTAAATTCCTGGTATTGATTCTGTCTGCAATTTTCACGGTTCAGAGTTTGGAATTGTCTAATTTGATAGTTTGGAAACAGTCCCTGCAGTAGAGGTCAGGGCTGTCTGTCTCATTGAATTACTGTGTGGGGCACATGTCTGGGACTAGGTATTGGGCAGGCAAATACAAGTGGCTAACGTGTATGGGGAGCAGACCAGTTTTATAAGCTACTTTCTTGAAAATAATGATCTTTTAAAATTTGAACTGTTTCCCAATTTCTGCAAATAATGTCTCAAATAAACTTAAAGTTCAAATTTTAAAACATTTAACATTTTACTTAATCTGTTATGAACAATTAAGTAAAGTTAGGTGAACACTGTCTCTGAGCTATTTGTGGAAAAAAAGTGAACCATACTTAATAAGTAGTAACATGTTCATGAAATCTTTCTAAAATATTAACAGATGCTTAAAATAAAGCATGACGCTCTGGGGAAGGAACTCATTGCAGTTGGCTCCTCCAGACTGTGGATCAGGTGTTCCATCAATGCCTTTTTCCCACAGATAAAAACCCTCCCACCCCCAAACACCCCTTTCCCATTCAATGTTCTGGTGAGGGCAAGCGGGCCTCAGAGCCAATTTCATCCCAGCAGTTTACCATGGTGCCTACCATGCTGCACCTTCATCAAACCTTCTTTTACTGTTGTTTAGTTTCCCTTGCAGTTTAACATCTCCTCAACAGCTTTGCTTGGGAGGGGAATGGTGGATGTTGGGTATAGGGATAGAGCACAGTTAAGGTAATCTGCATGTAAATTCCACGATGGTGCTTTGAGACTTGACAGGGATCCTTGCACAAAAGATGAAAGCCACAGGCAGAGAGTCTGCATTGGCGGAGAAATCGTATGTTTGTACGGGGAGGTCTCCCCAAAAACTATTTTCTGAGGCTAGGTGCGTTTATTCAATATAAATCCGTTTGACACTGACAACCTTTGTGGAACAGTGGGATGATGGCAAAAACACATCCGGCAAATGCTGAGTTATGAGGAACATGTAGCCAGACCAAGGAAATCTCTGGCCAAACACTGAATCCATCATGTATAACGCTAGAGCAGCTCATTAGAAAACTAGTCCGAAGGTGTAAAATTTCACAGCGCAGTGAAACATTGCCGTCCCAGGGAGAGAAAAATGATTCACCGTGACAGTGCTGATGGCTTACTTTAAAAAACAGCAGGTAGAGGGGAACTCGCAGACAGGTGTATTGCCGCACAAGCACAGAAAAACATGTGACAGGATTGTTCTTATTGCCGTGTTATTCCACTATGACATGCACACGCCACAATTTATTGCACTCGCTTCTTGAAAGGAAAACATAACAATAGGTCCTATACAATTTCTATAAAAAAGTCAGATTTCAAAAGTGAAATGCTGTCATGTTTACATTTTAAAACAGCATTTATTTCATTCAAAATGTATGAAAAGTTGTGGGTGCCCACAGTCTATGTTGTAGCCTCCCATGGAAATATTACTGTGTAAGTATTATGCATATCCCAGACTGTATAACAGTGGAACAACTTTCCAACTGGAAAACTAATAATAATAATAATAATAATAATAATAATAATAATACATTCTATTTCTATAGCGCTTTTCAAGGTACTCAAAGTGGCTTTACATTAAGGCTTTTTTTAAGGATGGCATGGTGTGTGCCTTTTGGATATGGCTGGAAAGAGCATTCCAGAGGGAGGGGGCAGCTGCAGCGAAGGCCCTGTCACCCCAGGTCCGGTGCTTTGTCCTGGTGGTTTGGAATAAGTTTGCATCTGCGGACCTGAGGTGACGGGTAGGGGTGTGGTGGTGGAAGAGGTCAGAGAGGTGGGGGGGGGGGGGGGGGTTGTTGATGGCTTTGAAGGTGATGAGTAGTAACTTGAAATCTATCCTGTATTTGATTGGGAGCCAGTGGAGGTCATGGAGGACATGGGTGATGTGATCAGTGTGGCGGGTGGAGGTGAGCAGGCGGGCAGCGGAGTTTTGTACACATAGGAATTACACATAGGAGGATTTTGTTTGATGAACCATATAAGTTGCTGTTACAATAATGGAGCTTGGATGTTATGAAAGCATGTGTCAAAGTTTCAGCAGAAGAGAAAGATAGAGAGGGTCGGAGGCGGCAGGGGCGGGGCCAGTAGGGGGCCAGGGGTGGCACTGGCCCCCACTGGAATCTGATTGGCCACCCCTGGTGCCCCCCCTACCAGAACCGGAATATGATAGGCCATTGTCTTGTCAGTATCGATGAAAGAAGCCTCTGTAGCCCAATGGGAATGGACATAAATTGCGTCAGCCCACAGGCCTATTGTTGCGTCAACACGCGTTTCCCAAAATAGTTTTTAAAGCGCGAACGCGCACTCAACTCATAAGCACTACTTAACTGTGGTCTGTGGTGCTGCAGACACGGTTAAAAAAATGTATGTGCAATTTAATTTAGGCAGACGTTCCTGAATAAGCGTGGCGTTAGTGATTCATGTAGGTGTTTTAATTCAGATTTATTTACCATGGTATAACGTTACGATAGTTATGCTGTCTTCTAGATATGTTACGAGTCATAACGTTAAGTATAACGTTAACTGTCTGCATGGTTAACGTTAACGTACTTGGTGTAACGTTAACGTTAGCTGGCTAAGTTGGAGGCTGTAGGCTACGTATGAAATATATATATTAGTCTATATGTACATCATAAACATATTTTTGTTGTAGAAAATCGTGGTTGTGCATAAACAAGCTTCGTGCCTGCGAGTTAGCTAACGTTAGCCTATCTTGCCTGCCGGACCAGTGGCATTCGCTGCCGCATTCATTGCTCATTATGCCGCGTAACTTTAACGCGAAGTGTCAGGGGTTTTATAGCTGTTTTGTTAGCGAACTTGGTATCTTTCTACCTGCTTTCTCTAGCTGTAAACAGCTTCAGATTTATTTATCATAGTTGGCCTATACGGTAGTTATGATGTCTTCTATTAGAGTCATAACGTTATACGTTAACTATCTAGTCATCTAGTCTAGCTGGCTAAGTTGAATGCTGTATGGCATAGATAGCTGATCTGTAAAGAGATAAAAACGTATCTGTTGTCACTTCATTCGGGACCATCAGAAGCGAGAGATGGAGAAAGTTGAACGCAACTTCGTTCACCATTGTGATCTCCAACGATAGCGTGCTAACAAAATGTTACCGCTAGCTTAACGTTATGTTATCTGGAATATCTGCTCGTAGCATAGCAAGCAGAGATAACTCGTCATGTAGTGATAGCTGGCTAGCTAAGTAACAAGCAGGCTTCTTTGCTCACTGTCTAAATGGACAATAAGAGTAATGTTAATGTGAGTAATAAAATACAAGAACTTTCCTCTGCAGACAAGGAAGAAACACTGAATTGCTATAACGTTTTCAGTCATGTAAGTTAAAGTCAATAGTTTAGCTAATGCGAGCTGGCGAGTTGATTGTTTAACCTAAGTTCACTAACATCGACACCTGTTGAGTTAAGTTAGCTAGTAATTGTGAGCTGGCGAGTTGGCAAGCTTGCTAGCCAGCCACTTCTGCTTGTGATGTTTTCCGTCAAACCATTAAAACCAACATTTAAGTCCTACCTTCCGTCTTTACAGGTAAGCATTTTCAACCATTCTGAAAGGTAACGTTATTTGTCGTTAAATGTTTTGCTAAGTTAACAAGTTACGTTTTATTTAATAATTTAGCAGCCCACTAGCTGGACAGCTGACGTTAACGTTATACACTTTGGTAGCTAATGTTATGTCGTAACTTGCCAGTCGAACGTTTATTTCATAAAACTCAAAAGTAAGCAATTCAATTTACAAGCAATGACTGATGGGTCGCAAGTGTGCTTTCTCTGGGTGCAAGAGCATCCGCGGATTAACGTTAACAGTTACACTATGCCCAGGTTGAATTGGGGTATGCCAGCCAAAGGAATGCGGAAACGTTACCAAGCCCGACTGATATTTCTGTCCCTCCAAATGCGGTAAGTTAAATTAAGTGCAGCCTACGGCGTCTTGTTGGCTTGCTAACGTGATGGTTATCTTGTAGCCTCAAAGATATTTACTTGAGTTGTTTTCGTATCGTTAACCATAGTTAACTGGCCGGTGATATTTCACTGCCTTTTGCGTATAAGCTATAACGTTAGGTTTGATAGCTACTGCGTTGTCGATCTTACTGGCCTGAGGATTGAAGCAGGAGGTACGGAGTTACGTTTGATGGATAACCGTTAACTGCACTATCTGGAACTCCCCATGGCTGGAACATGTATTTACTTTTGGAGAGAACTCTTCATGAGTTGCTACACTGTATAGACTACGACAAGTTTATTTTAATAATGTCAAAGTAGAGAAAAAAATACACCCATTGCTGTAAAGGCTTAAAAATAAGCTCTGGTGTATCCAATAGTGAAATAATCAAAACATTTTACTCCACTTTGACATTATAGAGCACTTTGTGTAGATGAGTAACAAAAAGCCCATTGAAACATATCTTAATTTGAGCTGTCAAACAGCAAAATTTGAAAGAGTGTTCATACGAAAGCACTGTATATGATTACTGTTAGGCTAGGGTTAAGGCTAGGGCTAAGGTTTGGTCGGATAAATACACGTGTGTCTGCTGTACGCGGCAAAAAAAAAAAAAGGTAAGCCTTGATGGCTGGCCCCCCTCCTCTGGGTCTGTGCCCCAGCCTGGCCCCCCCATTCAAAATGTTCTAGACACGCCCCTGGGAGGCGGGCTGTGATCTTGGAATTAATCAAGTTAAACTTTTTTCACATGTATGGCATACAGTATATCCTCAAAAATTTATTGTGGAATATGTTTTTCATATCAGATGTGGGGAAAAGGCGTTCTTCTTGTCACTGGGCAATACTACATTTATTAACAGAAATAATTAATTAAAAAGGAGATATTTCAATGTATTTTGAACGTTATTGTTTACAAAAGACACAAGTAGAATTTATGTGAAGGTATCAGATATCTTGCTCCAACACAGATTTTATTTTGAACACTGAAGCTTCATAGAAAAAAATGAAGGGATCTAGTTTTAATTCAACCCACTCAACGTGATGCTAAAACAATGATGGATGGATGAAAATAGCAGCTGATGTAAGTATTATTTTTTGCTGTTACACCACTCCAGAATAGTATTTTTTTATATGCCTGAATGTGTTTGTACTGTGTGAGCCATTAGAGTAGGACAGGCATGTCCAATCTTATCTCAGAAGAGCTGGTGTGGGTGTAGTTTTTTATTCTAGCCCAGCACTGATTTAACTAATCAACCTGTTTCGGTAATTGTGGTCTTCAAACAAGGTATTAATTTGCTGAATCACATGTTTTAGTTAGTTTGGCCTGTACCCACTCCAGCCCTTCTCTGGTAAGATTGAACACCCTTAGAACAGGGCCTTGATTACCTTCATATGATTCAAGCAAGGGTCTCACCTCTTGGCATTAGCAAAATTGTCTCATTATCGAGCAGAAAACTCTTGAGCAAGATTTAGAGGATCCCTAGCTCTTTAACTTCAAACTGTGCCATTGGACTATTTTATATAATACGGCTGCAACTTTAAACAGTTTTTGTATGCTACATGGAACATGTGGAAACTCAGCAGTAGCAGAAACAAAAAATTGGACCCATGCAAATTGAAATTGGATTTAATTTTTATTCCTCTTCAAAAGTTGGAACAACCAATTATATTTGCAGGCCTGTCTCACTACAAATGTGTGCGCAGGGTAGCATGAACCTGATGCAAAGTCAAGCTGCACTGCTCTTTCGGGACCATAGAGCACGTCACTGCACTAAGGACTAGTGCTGTTGCTGGGCACACCAATTAGCAGGCCAATTCCACTTCTTTCATGAGGACATGGTTTGGAGAAGTATTTGCATGGCTAAGCAATGGGAACTGAATCCTGTGGGAAACATTCAGTTATATTCAGTCATATTAATAAACATTATATTTTAGTTTTTACTTGCACAGTATTTTTTCTAGTTTTCTATATTTATACAGAAGCTGCAGGAAACTTATAATAATGATTAAATAATACATGCATGCTCAAATTGAACACCAAATTAATTCATTAAATATTAAATGTGCAAGAATCAAATCTAATATGCAGTAAAAAACATTAACATGTTCCACTATCTAAAAACAAATATTAGGACATAAATGAACTTTTTCTCTTTAATTTATGGGCTGATTTAAAATAAAACACACTTAATGGAATTGCCAGACAGGTTGGGATTCACTGAATGATTCCCCTTGCTACAACCATCCACATCCAGTGTGATTTAGCTGTGAAACAGTGGCAGTACAACACAGCTTACTCTTAGCAATATGTAACATTAAATAAATACATAAAAGGCTAAATTAAGCAAATAAAAACACCTTCAGGGACTGAGCCAAGAAAAAGCTGTATTTTTATAACATTGGGAGGGAATGATTTAGTGCATACTATAATTCTAGATCAAAACCTGGATTTGCCGTGAGAATATTAGAATGGAATATGAAATGACGTAATTCAAACATTGCAGTATTAATGACTCTTCCCATGGGATTTCCCCATAAAGTGTTCCTGACATCTATCCTTTTACTGAATAATTAATCAAAGTTGTTTGTGTGTGATGTAAAAACACAGCTATTTTTAGTGGTTTGCGGCTGTTTGTTTTCTTTTCTTTTGCGGCTCTCGTCCTGCTTTCACGATTGTTAATCAATCAGATTTTTTCCACGTTCCGTTTCGTGGTTTGCCTGCCTCATTATTGTTTTCACCTGGGCTTCTACCTGCAGGGTATTTAAGTTTTTCACCTCCGCTTCTCCGGTGCTTGATTGTCTCACGACATTGGATTTGAGCCAGGTATAGTCAGGTACTAGCGACCTCCTGATATTAAAGTCTGTTTATGTTCAGGGGGGGACTTGCTATAGCTACTTAATCGGGTATAGGATTGTTTTCCGCCTGGTAGCGTTTCATGCTATCTATTTTGTACTTTACTGTTCTCTCGGAGACAGTTTTCTTTGTACTTTCGTTTTGGTTTTACACTCTTCTGGCTTTGAGCTACGGTAGCCGAGAGCGTTCTTTTGTTTTTCTAAGTTTCCCGTTTTTAGCTCATTACGTGAGCTTGGGAGATTTAGTTGGTATTCTACTAGTTTTAGTAGTTCGCCAGTTTTGTGGGTTGATTTTCGTTTTGGCTGTTAGCCGTAAGGAATTTGTTTCCTGTCTTGTCTTTCTTATTATATTATTTTCTCCCCCTAATTAATGGTCCTCACGTTTGTGAGCTGACTTGTTCTGATCTCCCCACCTTTGCGTTTGAATCTCCGAACTAAACCCATTACACTATCTGGTGGTATCAGTCAGTTCACAAGCTACATAACAATGAACCAAAAGTACAATGTACATTGCTTTTTGTGTAGAATAGTGCAATGCCAATAGTGCAATGTATGGTATAATTGAAGTAGGGTAGGGTAATAGTATATTTTCAAACAAAATTTTATTTTCAATTTCCTGCTCTCCCTAAATGCAATGGCCATAGGCCTGTCTCATCAAAGAAACACAGACAGGCATGCACTGTCCTCCAAAGAACATTTTTTAGCTATAAACACACTTTCACTATATTGCTTATTCACTATAACACCTATAGAATGACATTGAACGTTAACTCATTTAGTGTATAGTTTTGTATCATAACTTCTCTGATATATTGTAAAATTTTTATTAGATTTACTAAAGGTTTGAGTGTACAAAATGACGTGTAAAACTGTTACCACCCGCAAAAGAAATTGTCTTGATCAACTAATGACGAGCAATGAGGATTGCGGGTGTTAAAATGGAAAGATACATGCATTTTGTTTTTGCATGTTAGCCTGAATGAATATGCAAAATTGGGCATGCCTACGTTATTTTGCAAAATAGTGGGAGGAGGTCATGCAAATAGATTGCTTTAGCATGTGTAAAGTGATTTACTAAGGTATTTATGGGTGCATTTTAGTACAAATGGAAAGCAGGTATTCAAAAACACATAATCGATAAGATGACGGCTATCTTTGTAGCAAAACACGTATGCATGTGTTTAGCTAATGCTGTAAACACACAAAAATTATTTGTGGATACATACAGTGCCCTCCACTATTATTGGCACCCCTGGTAAAGATGAGTAAAAAGGGTTATAACAAATTCAACGTTTGGTGAATTAGCTTAATCTCACACTGAAAAAATGAGGAAAATCCAACCTTTAATTGAAGTAAATTTATTATGAGAAAATAAATCCCTCATCAAGAATTAATTATTTTTAACAAAACCACATGTGCCACAATTATTGACACCCCTGCATTTATATATAGAATAAAGTAATTTTTAATATTTGGTCACCTTTGCATGCCATGACTTCATGATGTCTGTGACCCAACAACATCAAAAGACTCTTGATATCTTATTTTCTGGTCCTCTTACAAGCGATACTATAACGTCTCAGCATTTGAATTTATCTCTATGGGAATTGGGGGGTGGGACTAGATTTAGCTGTAAATTACACTGGAACAGTATGGAACACATGGCTGGATAAATGGCTCTAAGTCATAAAGGGTCTGACGTTTCAAACAAGCTTTAGACCATCACTCTGCTGCCAGAAATACAATAGATATGAATGGATAACTTGAAGGGTTTCTTCTCCTGACTTATTTTTCCATAGAGTTCAATAGGATAATTTGTCAGGAGAAACGACTCTTATAGTGATCCATCCATATTGACTGCATATCTGGCAGCAGAGTGATGGTTTGGGGCTCATTTAAATATGGCTGTTTGTGGCTGGAGTAATGTACATAATGTTAGATGATCACTTACAGTGTAGTAAGTGTGAAATCACAACACATTTACGATCGAATAGCTTGTTTGTTCACTTACAGTATGAGTAGGCTACAATTACCTTTAATGTTATTCAGCAAGGCTGTTGAAGTTTAACAAGTTGAAGGACACATAATAAATAGGCCACATGAGACATTTTGGGAATTACAGAAATAAAATTTCAAATGCATTATTATCACAATTGTATATCAAATGTAAATCTGTTGTCTTGCTTGATTATGAAAGTCTTTACATTTCCTATCAACAGTGCTGGTTAGTGAGGTGCATTTTATGTATACACTTACATTGCAGTCTACAGCAACAGCTGTTCTACAATAAGGATAAGAGCTGACTTATGCTGAAAGAAATTGAATGCACATATCACTAATTGAGGTTGAACAGCGTGCAATATATGTATTCAAATAAATAAAAAGTGTTGCTATTACATAAGACCATGAACCATAATGCAAGTTCTGTTTGAAATTCCAATATTCTGTCATTCTTAAAAATGCTCGTCTATTATAGATACAGTCACCTGATCAAAGGACATTTAAAACAAGTGTACAATGTCACATCATTGAAGTTTTGTAATCCTGTCACATGGGTGTCACATGTCACATCATCACAAATTTGCATCAGACCTAATCAGTAACTGCACAGACAGATACATTCGCTATGTCCATGTATAGGCTTGAAAACCAACCCAGGGCAGTGTAGTAAGACTGAGCGATTGTAGGAAATCCAGCGGAAGAAACTCATTCCTGTGTTAGAAGGCTCAGGATACAGAAAGCCTAATTTAACACTTGCGTTTTCGCAACCCATTCTCCGCACCAAGTTTTCCCTCACTGACCTTGAAATGCTTAATTGAGTCGCCTGTCACCCTTTTTCAGTTTCTCTGTCTTCCAGAAGACTGTAGTTAGTGCTGCTTCAAAGCTTGCATTGGTCTGTCAGCTGAACAACTCACTTCAGACCTGGTGCTTTGTGACAGCTTCCTTTTGTACAAAGAAAGCTTTTCCACACAAAAGCAATCAGCTGGAGTAAAGCTGGAGTATAGCTGTATGTGTGTGGGGGGGATCCATTTGCAATTATGGTGAAATGACACAGAGCGGGGGGGGGGGGGTGGATTTGGGGTTGTCACTAGAGTCATAATGAATGGGGAGAGAATTCTCATCTAAAAGAGGAAGATAATCAGGTACGCCTATACACACATTTAATCACATTTTTCATTATTAGTTGTAATGGGTAAATCTGAGTTGTGTGGTTGTGTTTCATCCTCACAACCATATAAGTCATCAAAATTCAAATCTGGACCTGAAATCCAAATCCAGCTGTGGCTTTCTGAACAATTAGTGCTACTGATAGGCCAGGCTGTCTAATGAAAAGGCACATTTTAGTTGCACGCCATTGTTTGTTGTGTTGTTTATAAGATGGTTTGGGGGGGAGTGGGTAGTGAATGGGAACAGAGGGTCAGTGGGCCTCCAATTGCTTTTTCAAATGGACCCCCAAATGGCAAAGGCTGTCTATGGTCCTCGTATCTCATCCTTGCATCTCTTCCTCACATCCTCTGTTGGGTGGCGCTAAGGAGTGATGAAAGGACATGAGGAAGAGATGCAGGGAGTGAAAATAAGTGATTCATATTCATAGTTACTTTTGCTCAATTAGCTATCTTATTATTTTAGCTATTCACCTCACTCCCGTCCGCAATCGCTCTACTCCCGGTTTGTTTGGGCTTGTTTTTGACAGATGTGCCACACAGGTTGACATATTGGTATGGTCGGATGCTGCAGCAGGTGCTCCGCAATTCATATTTAGTAAAAATTTCTGTTCGCCCTGGTATTTTTGAGACGTAACTCAAAATTATCACAAAAAATCATCTTAGGGTGCACAAACTCGTTCAAACGGATCTCAACATAGATAGCTACCGTTTGCTTAGCTATGAGAGATAATCCGTGTAACGCTAGCTAGTGGATTATTTAAATTGAGTTGCTGCAATAATATTATGTAAGATTACGGAGGTAACGTTCGGCCCTATCAATACAATGATCATGAACATATAGTAATGTTACTATTGACAGTGCAAACAAGTGACATACAGTGACATTGCAGTTCCACAAGAAACATTATATTATATAATTGGAGTGCACATCAATTTTAGGAATCAACACATGTCACATTCACGTGACCCTGGACTGAATTTCCAGAAAGACTACATAAACCAACATGCATCACTGTAATGTGATCCTGAGCGGAACTCCCAGAACAAGTGACTAGTGGGACTTGATATAATATGTCACTTCCTGTCCAGCCTCTCGTTCTCTCTTACTCTTGGCATTTGACTTTTGTCTTAGTTTCATTATGAACATGGGTCTCCAGTCCAAGTTCCTGGCTGGGGAAGGGATGAGACTAGGCTGACAGAATCAAGGAACACGCGGGGAGTATCCCTCGGTCTCTCCAGTTATGTCACAATGGCTGCTCTCCCCAGCTATCAGTTAGCATGTTCGTGTTTTGTTAGCGTATATATACCTCATATATATTATAAGGGAAACACTGCATATGGAAAACAAAGTTCAATTACTTTCTTATTTGACAGGCATATGAAAACAAACTCTTGGATTGCAAACAAGACTTTTTTTCTATGATTGACAGGACATAATCGGACCTGTTTTTAACATCATTGAGCGATCCGATGGTGCAAATTTTAACGGCCGATATCGACCGTTGGCCGATATATCAGTGCATCTCTGCTATAATGTAAAAGTTTGAAAGAAGGCCGAACACGAGATATGAATCGGTAGCTACACTAGAGCAAGGATGCAAAGTTTTTGATGTAATGACGTGTAATTATTCCGACAACCATTGTAGTTTGAATATAGCAACTTGTTAGCGACTTACCAGCAAATATACCAGCTTACAAATTCACGTTTGCAATATTAATGTGTGTGATTTATGTTAAAAAAAAAGTGAAACTCTCTATAAGCGTATATTAACCACAGACTTTATTTTCCGCTAAAATTAAATACCCTCTGGAAAAAAGTTAATTTAGTGAGGGAATCCATGGCTCAAAAATGCTACCTCACTTGCAGGTTTTAGGACTACAAATTGAAACACTCGAGTGTACCTGAAGCCGAATACCTTATTGGGAACCACATGAATAATGGACCCTAAACAGATAACAAATCTATCCAAACATCAAAGCTTAGATCTGTTATTAGTTTTTCCACATATTACAATGCCAAATCAGAAAACTGGTTTTACTGAGCACAAGCAAATTGTACATCCTTTGTTTTAAAGCTTATAAAAATTAATTACACTATAAATAATTACAACCACAATAAAAATAAATGATAATATGCATTCACCAACATTCCCCCCCTCAATAGAGAAATATCACGACTATATTCCTATAGGATGGCTATATCCCATCAATTAAATGAGTCTTTCATATTAAATAAACCTTGTCTTGTTCAAACCTTGTGATCATCATAATATTTACATTTTATTACATAACTACATGTCACTTATAAGTCCATAATATAATTTGGTCATACTTTCACCATGTATTAGCATGCTAAAACCCCACTGTACGACATCCCGTAGTTGGTGACAAAGGTGCCAAATGTTCACCATTTTATTAAGGGACTTGTCCTCAGCCACAAAGCATTTTAGGGAGTTTTCAAGACGAAAAACATGTTTGGGAACCCCTGAACCAATACATAGTTTGGACTGCTCATTTCAATATATCCAATGATTAAAGTAAACTTATAACTTAAGTGATGAGTATTTTCTATTATTAATTTGGAGATTTTCTTGAGGGAAACGTAATAAGCATTTGAAGTTGAACCTCAAAAAATACTTCAGTCAATTGCTTTTACAATGTAGGTAGGTAACTGCTTGGAATGTCCACCTCTGCTTGCATCTGTTAATGCAGCTGCAAAATCATTCAGTTATGTATTTTCCAGTAATATACTTTGAGGTATTTCTATTGAGTTGGGGAATGTATGATTAATGGATCATGTCAAATACGTACCAGTCTGTGGAGAACGTTTGGTTTTATATAATTTATCAAATACTCCCTCAAACCAAAGGAAACACTTCACAGAACAACAGAACAGAAGCAGTCAGATTGAGGACAGAAACAAAGTGACTAATACCATCTGGGATTTAAGGATTAAATTGTCAGCTGTAGTTTTGAAAAGTTTTATGTTTCACACATATCCAGTCATTTTACCTTTTGAACAATTTTCAAAATAAAGCAACTTGGCTGAACTAGTGAAGTTGACATAAACAATTTGTATTCTTCTGCAAGGACTTGGCATATATTCACAAGAGTAAAAAAAAAAGACAAAAACCCAGTACAAATATCTGACAGGAAAGTACAAAGAAAGAATAATTTGAATATAAACTTTATACTTTTGACAGCAAAAATGTTTTCTGCTTACACAAATGCTCCTTTACAGTACAGTCATGATTGAAAGTTGTGTTTTTAATCCTCGATTTGATATATACTATAGTTATTTAATCTTAAATGCTGGGTTTGACCAGATTTGAACAATTAGGGCAAATATTCATGGCAAAACCATGCAAATTTGAAAAAAGGCCGACCATGGACATGCCACATGCCACAGTAATATGCACAAGACAGGTTGAGGCTTGAGTGAAACAGTAAATGCTAGCAAAATGCTATCTGTACTGTGCAGATGTACTGATTTTATGTTTATAATAGTGAATAAACACATGAAATTCACACATCCAGACCCTGGAGACATAATGTTGGTGTTGAAGCTGCTTTGGAGTCTCTTGAAGTGTATATTCTTGCTTTAGACCACAAACCTCCAAATGCCCCCATATCAGCCATTATAAAGCCAGCTGGTCATCAGACATTTTTTTAAGCATCTAAAATATTCTCCACAGAAAGTCTGCCTGAGCCAATCAAAAACATTCAGTAAAACTGAAATAATATGTTTTAAACACCTCAGAGAGAGAGAACTGTTCCCATTAAATTATTCACAATACTATCACATATTTGTATGACTGATCTGAATAAAAATTACTTACTAGTGATGCTTGGGTCTTTTAATTTCCGGACAACTTTGTGTGCATGTCAATTCATTTTATTTTTTATTATTATTAATTGTGTTAAACAAACATATGCACACAAACTTACTTTCATACTTGATAATATTACAGTTTGTGTATTTAGATTTGCATTCATCTGCCATGGTGGAGTGAGGTGGCAACAAGACAAGATCCTAAATCTACCATGAGAAAACTTCTTTACCATTGAAATATTTTGGTTGCTTAAACAGCTGTGGATAAAATGCACTTTTGTTCCCTGCGATCTTCCCTCGATCTTCCCCCACCATCCCTCTCCAAACTTGTTAATATTCAAACGGTTCAACAGCGTGAAAAGTAATGCCAGCCTCATTAAGCAAATTCACCCTCCCTGGTTTTTGGTATTTCTTAAGTATTTCTGTTGGCTGATGAGGGGCCTTTTAATCAGAGGTTGAAATCCTTAGAGATAAAAAAAGGAGAGTCAGGAGTGCCCCATGATGGCTTTGGATCCCCAAACCAAGTCAATGAATCAAATCACTCAGTCAATCATGTACATTCAAGCTAGGCTGAGATTGCTGTGGCTGGCTTCATTACGTCTACCTGCACTTAGGGCCAACCACAACAATCTCAGCCTTGAATGTACATGATTGACTGATTGATTTGATTAATTGATTTGCTTATTGGTAAATGTCTTGTGTCCGTAGAGATGCCCATCCCACATGGGCTTTTGACACTACAATTTATAGTATGTGTTTACTCATTTAATACCATTATTTCTAGAAAAAACATTTCAAACATTTCAAAGCATATTTTGCCTTCTTTTCAGGTCTTATGAACTTTTTCATTTCATAAAATTCCATAAATGTTTTTTCTAAAGAGAATCTTTATCTCTCTATCTGTCTTTTCATCCTCTGACCAAAATAAACTAGAGTTTCTTTTATTGTTTTTTTCCCCTTAAAAATAGGTATATCTGACGTTGCCACATGTAAAGCAGGCAAGCACCTTTCTCTTCCTTTGTTAATTATTAGTTACACCAAAAAAGTAATTTATTTTTGCATGAGAGAAATAAACAATAAGCGACTCGTCCAATACACCTGACTGGTTCAACACTCATCTGTCATGCAAGAAATGCAAATTGTTCCAGTTCCCCAAAGTTTTGATGCGAAAATCAATTATGATGAATTACATTAAAATGTGACTGTTCATTTACATGTAAATTTAAACAAGGACTTAACCCTGCCTCGCAATTATGAAACACAGCTATTTTGCACACTGCATGGTCATCCATCATGATAAATACTGTTTATTAACACACAGAGACAAAATCATATGGGTTTCACGGTAACAAGAGTTGATTAATTACAAAATGAATGTGCATATTAATTCTGAGCGAGAAAATAGCAGGCCTGATGCAGCAAATGAACTGTCTCCGCTCCCTTTGTTTGTGTTCTGTGCCTGTGTGTGGAAATGAGACTTGCTTATTGCTTTGTTTGCACACATTGGTCTGGCTGATACACTGTATTTGTACATTACTAAAAGTTCCAGTGCTTAGCCTGTAAGACAATTATCTGTTTAAAAGAAAACGCCTGTCCTGTCACACTGACAAACATATTCACGGAGCCCATAAACACAACTTTTCGACTCCATCTTCTCTCATTGTATTAGTTACCACTCCATTTTCGGTTTCATATTATTTAAGCTAAATAAATTGGCTTGGTTGTACTGTTGAGGCCCTGACAAGCTACCAACCACAAAGGGTCTGGCAGTATATACAGTAAAACAAACTGTGTACTACAAACCATTTGTTCTGTGTAGGGATCCCTGTGTAGGACACAGTGAAGTGACAATGATTCCTGTGGCAGCTTTTTATCAGTTATTAAGGTGGCAGGTGATGTAAAACACTTTCAGAAATAAAGGTACAGTGGAGGTACATGTTTCTTTTTTAAGGCACAAATTTCCGAAATGTACCCTCAAAGTACAATAATGTTCTATATGGGTACTAATTTGTACCTTATCAAGCAAAAAAAAGTACAAATTAAATATGTATTGCTGGCTAGTGGTAATTTCGTGTAGCTATAGGGTACCACCCGAGTGACAAGCGTTTGTACCTTTTTAGGTAAATTTTGTGAGCTATATAGCTCATCCAAAATGCTGCTACTCGCCTGATCCATAACCTTCCAAAACACTCCAATGTCACTCCCCTCCTCACTGCCCATCACCACTTCAATGAAATTTAAAACCTTAGTGTTGCCAGGCTACCAAGAAAACTGCCCCTTCATACCTTCAGAAGATCATCACGACCACCAGCAGACAGGCTCCTCTTGTTCTGCAACATCGGAAAGTCTGGCTCCTTTCCGTCTTCAACCCTGCACTTCCTGGACATGTCTGTTGTTGGTTCTGGCCATGTGATTACATGTAAATTATTAGTTTTTGTCACAGCTTCTGGCTCTTTACTGTTGTTCATTAATGTAGTTTAATGCTAATTTGGGTAGAGTTGTTCGTATTTGTATAACTGCGTTTAAAGTTGTAGTTGACAAGTTGTAGATTGAGTCTGCACTTCTTGAGTCTGCACGTCTTCCTCTTTTGGGATTATACGTTCCACTTGTAGGATATTACTGTACTCTGTAGGGAATTGCCTGTGTCCATTATGAATGGTGTTCATTTCATTTTCTACTTTTCCAGTCTTATATTTGCCAAGGCATGTCATGAACATTTGCCTTAAATAAACAGATGTACTGGTTCAATATAAGCAAAGAAAAAAAAATGCTTCCATTTATGGGTTATAGAACTTCTCCCCAAAGACAACCTATTCATGGGTCTTTAATTGAAAAACAGAGCCATTGCTGTCATGGCATTAGGATAATTTCTGCCGTTGCTGTCACTCTCAAAGGCATCAACGGGGGAACTAAATCTGAATTCCAATTAAAAAGCAAACAGGCTCTCACAGCTTTGAGCTCTTTGTCCCCCTCTCTGCTGGCGTGTATTTAATTGATCTTTCTGTAAATATGCATAATTAAAAAAAGATTGTGAAGCCACCCCTCCAATTACAGGGAACACAATAACAGGCAAGCCTGTTTTGGGCCCCACTCATGAAGAAATCCTTTCGTCACTTTTAATTGGTTGTCATGGCTCCTCATGAGAGATTGTGTATCTAGCTGATGAAAAGGACAAAGAAAAAACCTGGCAGCGCTTTTGCTGCAGTCAATAGCTGTGACACAATAGGTGGGCTATTCTTTCTGTGGAAAAAACTTGAATAGCTTCATAACTAACTAAAATAAAAAATATTTTCATATTTAGTTGATATTTGCACCCGTTTTATTTATTTGTTTGTTTGTTTTTTTTGTTTTTACTGACATTTAGGACAATGAGTTGTTCAAAGGAATAAGCAATTCCATGATTCGTATTCCAGAGCTTTCACAGTTTAACATGATCTGAATCAGCTAAAATAATCCCAAGATATTTTACAAACATCATGCAATGGGGTATGATTCGTTATATCCTCCCCCTACTTCCTGGAAAGTTTCTTAACAGTCTGAATAGAATGTTAAGATAATAACTGACCAAGAACTACTATTCTCTACTATACAGATTCAAAGCATTGGATCAAAACCAAAATGTTTCTGTTTTCTGTTGATGGACGGTGCTCTGGTGGTTGTCATGGTATGCATGGGAGAAGAAGAATGTGGCATATTGTGTTACCATTAGAGCCTTGCAAATAGATAAATAGGTCATGTGAGCTACAGGTGTTGAACCACACAAATAAAATATATTCTTGGTGCATTTCAAAGGCTCTTTAATCTGTTATTTAACTTGTTTTTTTTAAATATTTAATTAAAGATCTTTACATATAGCAAAGTAAAAAGAAAACATTGCATACAGTTATCACATAATTTTTTCAGTGGAATTATAGAAAAGGGAGATGAGACACTCAGAGAAGTGGGACGTATTCCATATAGAGTTGGTTCTACATATTCTCACCATTTGTAAAATGGAAACCATTTCTCTGAACCTGGTACGAAAGCATGGAGGCCTGACAGAGCCACTGCCATTCCAAACATCACAGCAAGGAGCTCTTCAAATGGCAAATTGAGATTAAATATGGACTGCAATCATTTCTATTTTAGGGACAGAGTAAAAATCCCTTTGATACATATGAGCATAGCACTGGAAAAGTATACGCCCAGAATTTATACAGGCTATTATTTAAGCTGCTTTACTGCTCTTTCACCTTGTAACACTTGGTGTGAGTGTCAGCATAATGACCATCCATGCAATTTAAACATTTTTGGCAGTTTTTCTCTGCTTTTTTAAAGAGTGCAATTTAGCAGTGTGAGAGTAGACAAAAACAGAGCATTAATGGGTCAGACTCCAATCATTGTAAAATGTGCCTTTCTTCATCATCATCATCATCATCATCAGAGAATATATCTGTAAAGAGCACAATCTCTCAGACTCTGCTTTTTCAGGAAATAATTGTGTAGCTGCCATTATCCATTTATCCTCCTTATTCAACATTTGCTTTGTGAAAAAAGACCAAATGGTCTCACCTTCTCATCGATTAAGCTTTCCCATCCTGTAAATACAATGATAATCTCAGCAGTTAGAGCTTCAAGATATCACTGATTATGTTTACTTGCACATGTCATGGATCTTGCCTTCCTTCCCTTATCTCCACGTTCTCGTTATTCTTTTTTGTCGTTACCGGTAATCTATCGGATTTTCCTTTGTTCCGTGACGGGGTTTTGCTTTCGCCTCGTCATTAGTAAATTCACCTGTTATGAATTTCCGTTGACTATTTATACTTCGCTTCCTGCCTCTCTCGTTGCTTCCATGTTATTCCACTTAACATTCGAGCTGGTAAAGAGGTATAGGAAATTAGTAGAAAGCTAGTTTAAAAAGACAGGGTTTAGAAAGAAAAGCAAGTTTCTTTTCGCTCTCATATCAGAGCAGAGGCTTTCTCATTTTCTTTCGTTTTATACTCGGACTTACGAGTGCTCTTACCCAAGAAGTTCGGGTTTTATGAGTTCTCGGTTTTCTTTCGTTTCACTCCTCGAACGTTGCTAGATAAGCGTGTCCTCTTATTTCCTTTGTTCTTTTACAAGCGCTCTAACTGCTCTGATTCCAGTTAAAGGAATCTTAATAGTTTTATTTTCTTTGTTCGTTCGCTCCTCGAACGTTGTTAGATAAGCGTTTCCGCTTATTTCCTTTGTTCTTGCACGAGCGCTCTAACTGTCCTGGTTCCAGTTAAAGGAATCTTAAAGATTGAACACTTAAAGATTCCATATCTGTCGCAACTGGACCTCCAATATTCCCTCTGTGTCTCTGGCACAGAGAACCCTCATAGCACATTAATGTTCCAATAGTAACCCAAATATTCAAGTATTCTGATTGTAATATGAGTCAAGAAAACACTTTATTCTAAAAACCAAATAATCCAATTCCAGTAAGCCAGTATCCCAGTAATGAGTAGCCGGTGCAAAATATGCACTGCAAAGTTTGTATGCACAAGTTATATCAACTTACGTTTTCAAGTACAAAGGACTTAAAACATCAGTTCTAACACACATTAATAAGTTTTACTAAATTGATATTTTGAGTTAATCAACTTTGTGTCCAGAAGTTCAGTTTACTCAAAACTTTGTTTGCAGAATGTTTACTTTTTTTTCATGTTGAAGTCAACGACAATTTGTTATAGTGTGGGATAGCCAACAACTATCCCTAGTTCTACCAACAACTGCAAGCGCAAGTACAGAAGACCCCAAGGAGAGACATCCAGATAATCATGGGAGATATGAATGCCAAGGTTGGAAGGGACAACAGGCACGGGAAAAACACCATGGGAACAGAAGGTCTCGGAGAAAGGAACGAAAATGGAACCCTCTTTGTGGACTTCTGCACTTTTAATGAACTAATCATCGGAGGGACTTTATTTCCACACAAGCCCACACACAAAGCTACGTGGATCTCTCCTGATCTAAACATAGAAAACCAGATCGACCATATAGCAGTAACAGGAAAATGGAGAAAACTACTCTTAGATGTGAGGGTAAAGAGGGGAGCAGACATTGACTCTGACCACCACCTGCTGATAGGAGAGTTTAGACTCAAACTAGCTGTAAGGAAAAGGGAAGAAAATAGGGCACAGAGAAGATTCAACATCAGAAAACTAAGGGATCACCAGGTTAGACAGGAAGCAGGGCTTACACTTAAAAACAGATTTCAAGTACTAGCAGAAACAGGAGATGTTGAGGAACAGTGGGGAAGCTGCAAGAAGGCCCTCATTGACACTTGTGAACAGGTTTTGGGCTATAGGAAAGGTGAAAGAAAAGACTGGATTGCAGATGACACCTGGCAAGACATAGAGGAAAGGAAGAACCTTAAAAACAAGTGCAATAGGGAACCAGATATGACAAAGAAAGAAAAATGGAGGCAAGAATACCAACAAAAGAGCAGGGTAGTGAAGAAGAAGACGAGAAGGGACAAGAGGAGATATGTTGACAACCTAGCATGTGAGGCAGAAGTAGCAGCCGGACAGAGGAACATGAAAGATCTTTACAGAATCACAAGACAACTAGCGGGGAAGAACAGAACCACTAGCCGACCAGTGAAAAATAAACAGGGACAACTCATCATACAGGAAGCCCAACAGCTGGATCGCTGGAGGGAACACTTCCAAGAGCTCCTAAATAGACCTCCCCCAGAAATAACACCAGAGATCAGCAGTGTACCATCAGAAACCCTGAAGGTCAACTGTGGGAGGATCTCTAAGGATGAAATAACCAGAGCGATCAAAAAGATGAAGACTGGAAAAGCACCAGGAGTTGACAACATCCCCCCTGATATTCTGAAAGCTGATCCCAAAGCGACCACAGAGGTTCTGTACCACCTCCTCAACAAGATCTGGGATACAGAGGTAATCCCAATAGAATGGAAAACAGGCTTAATGGTCACTATTCCTAAAAGAGGAAACCTCAGTGAATGCAGCAATTGGAGAGGCATAATGCTCCTGTCCATCCCTAGCAAGGTTCTCTGTAGGATTATCCTAGATAGGATACAAGCAGCCTTAGACGACCAGTTGAGGAAAGAGCAAGCAGGTTTTAGGAAGGATAAGTCATGCACAGACCATATTGCTACTTTAAGAATTATCATTGAGCAGTGTGTCGAGTGGCAAAACTCCCTGTACATAAATTTTGTAGACTTTGAAAAAGCCTTTGACAGCCTAGATAGGGAAGTACTTTGGAAACTCCTAGGTCACTATGGCCTACCCTCTAAGATCATCAACCTAATAAAGCACATGTACCAGGATTTCAATGGCCGGGTGATCTGCAAGGGCAAACTGTCAGACACCTTTGCCATCACAACAGGGGTGCGGCAGGGTTGTCTTCTCTCTCCTTTGATTTTCCTCATTGCCATTGACTGGATAATGAGAAGAACAACTGAAAATCAACGGACAGGAATCCAGTGGACCTTGTTTACTCAGCTCGAGGACCTGGATTTCGCAGACGACCTTGCACTAGTCTCTGAAAACCACACACACATGCAACAGAAGACAGATGGGTTACAAACTAACAGTGACCAGCTTGGACTCAAGATCAACACCGGAAAAACCAAGACCATGAGGTTAAATCCGAAAACACATGATCCAATCACACTCAGGGGAGAGGCTATAGAGGACGTGGAGCACTTCACCTACCTAGGGAGTAACATCAGCAGGGATGGAGGAGCAGACAGGGACATAGAGGCACGCATCAGCAAAGCACAGGTAGCATTCAAGATACTCAGGCCAATCTGGTTGTCCAAGCAACTCTCCAACAACACCAAGCTACGGATCTTCAATACCAATGTGAAGACTGTCCTGCTCTACGGCTCTGAAATGTGGAAGACTACCGAGGGCCTCACAAGCAAGATCCAGGTGTTTGTCAACAAATGCCTGCGCTACATCCTCAAGCTGTGGTGGCCCATCAAAACCACAAATGAAGAGCTGTGGAGGATAACAAACCAGGACAGCATAGCTACCACCATCAAAAGGAGAAAGTGGAACTGGATAGGGCATACCCTTAGGAAGGACTCAAACAACATCACTAGACAGGCCTTGGACTACAACCCGCAGGGGAAGAGGAAAGCCGGTAGGCCGAGAAACACCTGGAGACGTTCCACACTCCAAGACCTAAAGAACATCGGAGTGAGCTGGCAAGAAGCAAAGGCCCTGGCCCAGAAGAGAGTGAGATGGAGAGCTCTGGTGGACGCCCTATGCCCCTCAACGGGGTGAAGAGGATTAAGTCAAAGCAAGTGGGATAGCCATGCTAATACCTTAGTCAGAATATATCCCCAACCCATAAATAAAATAAAGTGTAAATTATATTTTGCAAGAAATCTTGGGTAATAATTCATTTGCTTGCTTGTATTCATGGAAACCCTAAAAGGCCAATTTTTTTTGCAACAGGGAGATGTATCTCTGTCTCTTAGTAATACATAAATATAATGCAATTTCTGGATGGAAGAAAGTACCCCATCAGCAATGTCTTTAAAGACGTTGCTGAGAAAACCGAGGATACTGATGAGAACTATAGCTCAGTATAAACAATTTAGCAAAAGTGCAATAAAAAACATAGGGTAGCACAAAAACAAGTATTTTTCCCAGTGCCTGGATAAATTTGTGCATGTCCTACAAGGCTTGTTTGGGATACTCTGATTGGAATATATAAAGAAAAAACAGCTGCTGTCCTGTTTTATGGGTCATGTAAAAAGCCGATTCACAATACTACCATAACAAAGAAAACTAGATTAAAGGGGAACGAAGCACTGAAACAACTTTTTTTAGTTGATAAGTTACGTATTGGACCACACCAAAATGTTAGTGGTTGACTGTAATCCCAATCTCGAATGTTCAATACAAATGTTAATGTTTCTCATTTTGCAATGAAAATGACCAGAATCCTTCCCTTTATGGGTTGAACAATATAAGAAAAATATGTGACGTGTCAATGGGAACCACGCCTCTCTGGTACTTCGTTTCGTCATAGTTTGGTAAGGCCCTTTTATCAGGACATATAAAAAAAGAGAAGTTCAAGACGTCGTGGATACGTAGTGTTGAGCGGTTCGGATTTTTGCACAGTCCAAGTGATTTCATTCTGAGACATCTAATGAACCTTTCGAACTTTTCGAGTTTTGATTAGGCGTCAGTTTGATCCATGATAGCCTACTCAGTATTCGTAGTAGCTAGCCTACATGCACGTTCAACAGTGCTGCCAGTGCCCGCCCCACTAAACTTGCATTTACTAATAACAACATATATGTTTACATTAATAAATATCAGTTACTTGATTTTATACATGAATCCTGCATTAACTTGTAGGCTAGGCAATGTAAGCTCAATGTGCGAATTTACAGACCGACTGCACCGCTTTGTCGTTTTTTTTGACGGCAGTAACAGACGTTCGAGTTCGGAAGAGCAGTTCATTCAATCTCATTCAGTTTAGCTGGCTACTCTGTCTCTTTCAATTTGTTGTCCCGCTTCAGTGACGCCAGATGGGAAATATAAAATTATCGTAGGCCTACGGAGGTCTTAAAATTATATATTTTTTTTTTAAATTGTTGTGCATAGACAAATGAAGAGACATTATAGGTGTAAGTATGTGCTATTTGTGTTTGTTCAATTATACCAATCATATTATTTGGGAAATCCCAACACAGCAATAATTAACGGGTCCTCCATGACAGAGCTAGGAATGGGGAAATAAAATTAGAAAAGGAGGACAATTTATACGTGAAATATTTAATCTGATTGGTTATCACGCCACGTTCCCCATCTCTTCTGGTCACTTCGCCTGCTTGCCGACCTCGCATCGTCATCCAAAAATGCCTTGGGAAGGAAGGGGGATACTCTTTTTGATGAGCGAGGGTAACGTATGGGAAGGGGCGTGGTAGCCAGCCATAGTCCAGGCCCTTTTTTTCTGTCGCTGGATGCATTCTTTGAAATAACGAGAGGCGTGGTCTAGTTAAACTCGGGGCTTGGTTCCAGAATTGAAGAATTGTAGGTGTGGTTGCTTCGCAGTGGTATCAATTGCTGGAAATTGTATAAAAATATGGTAATATGGTATAGTGTGACTAAAAGGGGGAAATGGTATGAAGTGGTAATGCAGTATAAAGAGATCTAAAGAAGGTGAAAGTGTTAAAATGTATTTGGTGATAAGTAGTCCAAAGAACCTGGAAGTGATACAAAAAAATTATGAATTGTGATGAAAGCACAAAAAGGTAATGTCAAATCATCTGGGATAGTATTGTTAGGACATAACAGTGTTGTAGAAGAAGGCATTGTGATGTCATAAGCAGTGTAATATGTTACAGCATCCACATTCTATTGCATCGGTTTTCAAAATGTGCCCATTGACTCCATTCATTTTTTTGGTGGTAAAAGGTAAATTATCTATCACAACCACACCTATAGCTATTCACCATACTTATTATTATTATTCACAATAATATGATGTTTTTAAGCCTCTGTGAGCTTTCCAGTAACTTGCTAGTAAGCTGACATAGTGTAATGAACAAACGTAAACACTCATCTCACGTGACATTATCCTGCCTTCGAAGTGTGTCCCAAATGTGTTGCCTTTTGAGGTACCTTCAGAGAGAGCAATGCAGCAATGCAGCAAGACAGCAAGGCAGCGAGTCAGCAAGGCAGCGAGTCAGCTGCCTTCGGTTTGACACACAGACATAGACACACCAAAGGTGAAAGTAGCAAACATCTATTTTTTTTACAATAGGAAAAAGAGTAAAATATCAGAAATACTGTCCTTAGAGTTACAAACTGTTGAGTAAACCGATGCTTACCACCCCAAGATCAAAAAGTACAGACATCCACACCAGGGATTAGGTCATCAGGAATGCAAATATCCAGGTCCTCAAGAAGAACCTCACAATTATACCTACATGAGCATGGAGATTTTAGTCGACAGTTTGAGAAACAGACTGGACCCTACTGCTATTTATCGAACAGTTTCTCCATTTCCCTTCTTGTCCAAAAGCCTGGAACATGCAGCATCTAATAACCAGCCTAACTTTGTCACAGAATAACCTTGTGAACTATTCAGGTCTAGCTTCAGAGCTGGTCACTCCTCTGAGACTGCCATCCTCTTCATCATTGAAGCACTTCAGTCAACTGCAGCATGTACCATCTCTTCTGTTCTAATCCTACAGAACCTTTCTGCAGCTTTTGACACCAAAAACCACACACTCCTCCTCTCCACCCTGACCACACTCAGGATCTTAGGCACCACGCTTAAGTCGACAAAATCCTACATCTCTGGATGGCCCTTTTGGGTTTCCTGAGATGGTGACTAATTTGTGTGACCAGGACCTTCCTGTCCCCCAAGGCTCTGTACTTGACCTTTTACATGCAATCTCTTGGGCCCGTCTTTTCCTCCCATGGTTTCTTATATCACTTCTATGTTGAAAATACTCAGCTTAGTCTTCCATCCATCCATCCATCCATCCATTTTCTAACCGCTTTATCCAAGTCAGAGATGCGGTGGCAAGAGGGCAAACAGAGTGGGCCCAGACATCCCTCACCAGTCTTTAATTCCTACATCCTAGTCAGATCTGTGTGTGTATGTACACATGTGTTTGTTATTCTGGGGCAGGGGAGAGTGGCTCTAATGGAGTGAGAGATGAAGTGTGTGCATTTTCCATTTTATATATTCCACAATATAATAATATAGCATGAGTATAGTGTGCAGGGGACCACAGATTTGGAACATGCTCGATGGTTTTATTAAAATGTCCCAGTCTTTCCTGGCTTTTAAAAAAAATGTAAAGTATAAACTGTTGTCCTTTTATACTTGATGTTACAACTCAAACAGGTGATTAGCGAGTGGGGTGTATGTTTATGTGTTTTCAGTGTGTATGAGTCTGAGATTCAAGTATCGAGTGTGTCTGGGGTGAGGTGATGGATGTGTGTATGGGGAGGGAGGGTAGTTCTTGGGTCCCCGTTACAAGCATTTCTTGCTTACTGGGGTTTCCTTTTCATGCTGCTAGTTGTGTTGTTGCCACTATGTGCTGGATGTACTGTATGTATGTTGTTGTGTTCTTTGTATTGTCCTTGTCCACGATAGCATAGCATGAAATAAATAAATAAATAAATAAAATAAATATAATATTTATATACAGCTCTTCACTCTCCACTATCCAGTATGAAAGTGTTAGACGCAGATGCCACCATGATGCCTCTGCAGTCAATAGCCAATACACCAGACACTGACCCTGGACCAGCTCCATCTTATGCAAAAAAAGACACAATCACAACAAAGACTGGGTGCACTGAACCTGGATCAGGGCCTAATTCACTCTGGGAGACTTCCTTAATCAGGTTAAGGTATTCAGAATCTGCTGTGAGTCGGGCTGCGAGTCATCCTTTATATTTCCATCGATGTTTATTCACAAAAAGCATTATGCAAATGTGTGCAGGCTAATATATGACCACTGAGATGGAATGTATTAGAAATCCAATCTAAATTTAAATGGAAATATTTCAAATGTCTGATTCATAGGCAGCTGATTGCTCTAAAGCATATTTCAGGTTGATAATTGCGAGTTAATGGTTGGGTAAAAGACCATAATGCTGGGAAATGATGTGCTTGTGGGCTATGATTGCAGAGACTGAAATGTGCTGTTCTCCTCCTATGAGGAACAAATGTCAGCAAGGCTGTGATTTGATCTGACATCCTAGTCGCTGCCACAGATGAGTTCAGCCTGAACGACTACAGAGAAAACACATTTTGTGCAATCTCAACACTGGAAAAAACAAGCTTTTATTATTTCTTGTCAGAGAAAATCTCTAACCATCAGGGCCAGGAATGCAATGATGCAGGCAATTTAACTCGGATGAAGCCTACCCCATTTTGGAAATAACCGTATATGAAGACAAATTTCTGAAATTAACTTTAAATTTGTACCTCATTGTTGTTTTTCTATCAGAAAAGCTTTTACAGGTTAATGTTTGGGGTGATGTTTGTGTTGCAAACTTACAAGGCACTTTTAAGACTATTCAGCATTTTTTTCCATTTACAGGAATGAGCTTTGTTCAGGTTTTTTCCCCTTAGCTGTTAGCCAGTCCACCATTTATTTTGTTTGCTTCTTGCTTTGACGTCTTTTCATTTTCTGATGATTGTCTTTGTTCCTAAATCTCTTTTCATATGGTTAGCGATGCTTTAATGTTGCTGTAGTGAACCTGTATGAGCTCACGTAATGAGCTACAAGTGTTTTTCTGAGATATTATAACATATGCCACTTATAAAAATGTAAAACAGGTCAGCAGCTTCCATGACCTTGTCATTGCTGTAGGACTTTGAATCCAATCCGTCTCTTTCAAGTCAAGCTACAAAGTGTAAGCATGGCTATGTGCAAACACAGTGATGCAATCCGTTCTGAGTAGGAGAAAAGCCACTGTCTTCAGGCACCGATATGCACAGTTGAGCTGCTTGAAGCAGAACAATGGTGATAATAGCTGAGCACACACCCCATTTAAGCTCCATGTCATTGTTTCCATCACTGTTTATGTTAACTAGATCATATCAAGAAAGACCTTTGTAAACAAATAAAGGGTTTTCTTGTCTACAACACAAAAACGATCTAGCTTTTCTGGAAAGCTGTGGTAAAATAATTTCAAGTAAAATGCTGAGGCTCTGAAGATGATGATTTGACTTGGTTTTTTTTAAAGGAATCTCCCCGGCTTATCTTTATTACAAACCATAGTTGATTACCTGTAGTAGCTATGCAGTGAACAACTTGGCAATCAGCTGTGGCAACAATATGCTTATTTGTCAGAATGATTTTCTGCAACACTTTTTGATTTCACAGAGCATCAAAGGTTCTGCATATTTACTAGATTTCAGAAAGCTATTTGATTTCTTGGAATGTCTTGACTGCAGTGGAAACATAACAGATATGTGTGAATATGCCCAGCTGCAGTGTACTAGAAGATGCTTTGTTTGTCTGTTGTATACCATGTCTTCATGGACATGCACAGACATTTTGGGGAGACAAATAAGAAACAATAACATCCTAATTTGGCTAATTAGTTGACCAAGTAACTTTTCTGTAAATGGAGGACGGTGGACATACACGATAACGTTGTGGTTTGGTTAGTAACTATGGAATTGTAGTTTGCAACTAGAATGAAACACAGAGAGATGTCTTCACCCACTTATGACTGGGCAATGCACTGTACTCTATGTTATGGAAAGGGTGTAACCGCTTCTATTACTGAAGTTGCAGCATCCAATATGGTGTCCAGCACCTTTTTTATTTTCCCATAGTCTATAATGGAGAAACCCCTGCCTTTTTCTAAGGGGTTTCCAGTTATATTCTCAGCCCAATTATACCTACAGTAAAAATAGGAATCATTGCATGATTTTACATGACACGATTTGATATAATATAAAGTTATAATCGTGTTGTGTCACTCATCAGAGTCAACATTAGGCTCTGCTTGGTCATATTGAACATGGGATGATGAGTAGCTGATGGATAGCCAACAAAGCCATTGTGAAAAGGTTAAAAAAAATGTAATTATAACACCACATAAATTAGTTTGAGCAAGAAATGATTAGTGTCTGTCAATCCAATCTATTCAGCTCAATGTTTTTGCCTGAGGCCACATAAATAAAGTTTATGAATATAATTTCCAAAGGCAGTGTATTGTTTAACATATCATTCACAATGTGTCATTTGTATACTTGGTTTGTGGGTTTTGAATGAGGTAGAAGAAAAAAAAAAAACGGTTGCAATTAAACCTCAAAATCGACCGGAATCCTTATAATGCTGTTAGCTAACACTGGTTAATAGGCTATATTTTGCATTCTATTGCACAATCTTTCCAAAAATAAAGCATCAACATCACCAGAAAGTATACCTACAGCTCTGTCTGTGAATTCTATGCAATTTGAGGTTTGGCTGATCAGAACGAGGACTCGAACGAACGTAATTTGACTGGAATTCAGAGCAGGGTTTCAAAAAGATGGAGTGTCTGTCTTTTCCCCCGCTCCAATTTCACCCCAGTACCACTCACAAAACTCTGCCCAGTAGGTCTACACTGCTTCCCCCTTTCACCAACTCCGACCCTGTAGAAAGTAATACATTTGCTAACCATAAAATTTTTAGGTCACACTTTAAACAAAGTATCCATATAAAACCTTATATAAAGCCTTCATAAATGTGACATAATGGCTTCATAAATCATTCATAAGCAAATGTCATGCTTCATAAAGGGTGACATAACACCTTCTTATGTAAGGTGTTTATTGATGGTTCAGAGATTGAAATGCAAAGGTGGGGAGATAAGAACAAGTCAGCTCACAACCGTGAGGACTAATAATTGGGGGGAGAAAATAATAAAGGAAGAAAGAAAAGACAGGAAACTAATTCCTTAAGTCTAACAGCCAAAACGAAAATCAACCTATTAAACGGGCGAACTACTAAAACTAGTAGAATACCAACTAAATCTCCCGAGCTCACGTAATGAGCTAAAAATGGGAAACTTAGTAAAACAAAAGAACGCTCTCGGCTACCGTAGCTCAAAGCCGGTAGAGTGTAAAACCAAAATGAAAGTACAAAAAAAAACTGTCTCCGAGAGAACAGCAAAGTACAAAATAGATAGCACCAAATGCTACCAGGCGGAAAACAATCCGATACCCGATTAAGTAGCTATAGCAAGTCCCCCCTGAACATAAACAGAGTTTAATATCAGGAGGTCGCTAGTACCTGACTATACCTGGCTCGAATGCAATGTCGTGAGACAAACGAGCACCGGAGAAGCGGAAGTGAGGAACTTAAATATCCTGCATGTAGAAGCCCAGGTGAAAACAATAATGAGACTGCAAACTATGAAATGGAACGAGGAAAAAATTAGATAGATTCACAATCGTGAAAGCCAGAACAAAAAAAACAACAGCCACGAACCACTACATCTTATGCAACATGTTATGCCAAATTTGGCTAATGGCTAAAAATTATACAGGGTGACATAAAACATGCTTATGTAGGATGCTTGGTTAACTGTGACACATTTGGGATAATATGTTGCATAAGTTTGCAAAAATATAATATTCTGAGAAGCCACATATGTGCATTTAAAAGGATAGCCTTTTAAATGCAACTTAACCAACTTAAAAATAGTAATCAAATGTAAAGCTATGTTGGACTGAAGTGACAGAACAAAGCTAGCATTAGCTAGCTCTAGCTGTTATGTAGCTTTGCTTTGTGTTGGAGCAGGAGGAATGCAATACCATTCTTCCACACAAAGGTAATCAACTCACAGTCGATTAATGGAAATAGATAGTGCTGATTCGGGCATTGTTCCAGAACATACCATACATTCCCGATTTTGTGACTGAGAAAGCAGTGACATATGAATAATGTCGGTGTCATGCTCCTCAAACCACTGGGAAACTACTGGTGCTCTGTGGAGTAAGATATTGTCTTTAAAGACACCCAATGATGAAGGGAATGCATTCTTTAACATGGGGTGAAAATGATCACTCAGTACCATTAAGTAACAAATCTGACATTGACCTATCTTTCTAAAAGTATGACGGCATCGGAACCATGCCAAACCCAAGTCCCATACTATTACAGAAGGATCAGAACCATTCATCTTATTAAAAATGTATTAAGGGTGTGAATAATTGTGACATATAAACATATACTTTATGAAAACAATTTGTGTTAAACAAAATTGTTTTCTCTGAGCAATTGTACTGTCATAAATCCTTTTCTTTATCAACGGCATGAATTCAAGTGTTGTTCCAAAACTCCGTTTTTTTTTAACATAAAAAATCACATTATTCTACTTAAATCACAAAGTGTAAAAGTAAAACTGCAAGTATCTAAAAAACTGAAAACTTTTTCTGAAAACTTATACCCACCTTGAAAGATATGGTTTATCAAAACTGAACTTAGTGAGATTTGGAAAAACACTCTTCAATATTTTTATAATGAATGGTTTTGTACAATACACAGTCTGTTTGTGACTTTTATGAATCAATAAAAATTTAAACAATGATAAAATCTATGCTCTGACAAGTCAGTGTTGCTTAGTATTTTGGCTGTTGTTATGAACCCCCCATTGAATTTAATATATGTTTCATGATCATTTGTCAAAAAAAAAATTCAAACACTGCCATTCAGTTTGTGATAACTGCCACTGTGTTTGGTGATACAGTTGAAAATGTCTATGCCTAGAATGGTCAATTTACCTTCTATGAAACACATGGCTATTTGAGGAACTGTCAAATAAGCATGATGACACATGTCTTACTTTAAATGCAGGCAAAACTACTGGGACATATATTCCTTGCAAAACATAATGGAATAAATAATCCTGGCATTTATGTGGGGCTAAAAATCAATATTGTTAGAGGACTGAAATGTCTAGGCATAAATATTTTTCAGTTTCTACTTTAACCTTAAAAGCAGTGTCAAACACCGGAAACGTCAGGAAAAGTTTATGTAAACAGTATTTATGGACTTTACAACATTATTTTCTCCTGCCACATTTGTCAACAAGCTTGTTTTAGCCTAGGGCTGTGTCCGAATCAGCACCCTTCCATACTATTGAGTATGCTTGTTGAGTACATTGAATGCAAAAGTTGTTAAGTAGGTGAATTTTTTTACCCCCGGATGATGTACTTACTTCTGCGGCTTCGCTGAGTATATTTCCAAGAAGTAAATTAACATTTTGTTCCCATAAATATGACGCGTAGCTTCGCTTTAAAAATTAGGCACAGCTTTGCTGGCGTTTTCCTTCAAAAACAACAATAGCAATGGTAATGTGCAAAGGTGGGATGTCTTACAACACTTCTAGCAGGGTGCATATAAACAATTTGCCTGCATCGAGTAATCAGGGTTTGCCATTTGGCGCTTGCAGGAGTGCACAAATGTGGTTATTAGTATTATTGTTATTATTATTATTATTATTATTATTATGATACAGCCATCAGCAAAACAGATATTACCATTATAAGCCTACCCTACGTAATCTGGTAAAAAAATTGTGAGGAATTTGTATGGGAGTTTTTTTAGAGGGAATTAATTCAGACATCTGGCAACATTGAGACAGAGCTGAAGATCTCACTGATTCCACAAATTGTCTATCCACTAATTAAGTTTTGAGTTAAAGTGGCTTGCTAAGGCATTAAACAGTTGCGGTCGTTAAAAGTTAGCAGCACAGGAAAAAAGTATTAAACATCGATTGTGGGCCCCATGAACGATTAATCAAATATTAAAATACACTAATTCATCCATAGACACTTCCACAGTACGGTTGGGAAATAGTATGGAGGATATTTTTACACACTGCATGGTGTGTAATCAACAGTATTAACTCTGCTAGTACATGGTACACAGGACAAGATGCAGTAGATAGGGCTCTGATTCGGAAACAGTCTATATTCTATAGTGGACTCATTCATTGGCCCCAAATATTATGCAGGGGAAACCCTGCCAAACAAAATCCTCCCTCCCTGAGTTGTGTATGGCCAATATTAAGCATGCAGAACCTTTGCGGGACTACCAGAAACGTTTAGGTTCACTAACATTACTATTAGCTAGCTTGTGAGTTAGCAAATCGTCACGCAATATCCTAATGTATCTACCATCTAGTATCTAACAGTACCTGCCAACTGGCTATGAAAGACTGTACATTCACATTTTGAAATGAGCCACCAAAAGCGTATTGAATTATGCACTGTATTTCACTAAGCACGTAAGTATAGGTATTGAAGGTGCTTGCTATACCCATAAAACTATGGAAATTATAATAAAGTCATTGCTACTGGACTTGTGTATAAACATTTCACACCATTGAAAATGGCTGAGAGGGTGTTTTCAATTGTGTGTTTTCTACTACTACTACTACTAATAATAATAATAATAATGATAATACTAATAATAGTTTTAGCACTGTTTTTAGGAACTGGGGCCAGTAAGCGATAGATCCACCTGTGACACTCCACCGGAGCTAAGGAGCACTGAGGACCAGATGCCAGTGCGTTACCCTCCTACCAGGGGAGCCGATTTCGGCCACAGACTTTCCAAAGCTCCCTGCCATCTGGTGTTTGTTATTTATTGAGCAGGGTCCTGTTTACTGCACTGCAGTGCCAACACAGAGGAAGTAGTTACTGCACCAGGCTGCTGGTCTGAAGGCACAAACAGGTGTGTGGCCAAGCTTTCACACAGGGCCGAAAGCCCAATTTCTATCCTTGTTTTCTATCGTTCATGTGGAAGTTTCACTATTATGACATTTCATAAATCCCCCCCAATGCACACACAGTAGATACACATGTACGAACACATACATGAGTGATGTGAGCGAAAACAAAACATCCCCATCTCTAGGCCAATTTTCTAGAATATTGAATTGTAGGGAAGTACAAGATATATTGGGATGGATGTCATTAACACTTTCTGTTGACTGGGAGAACATCTAAATATGTGCTCCATGTGGAATTCAATATATGCAATACAAGCAATACAATACTTTTCTTCAGTAAAACTCCCACCCATTTAACAGTAGTTTTGGTGCATGTAGTCAGCATTTCCTACTTAGAAATCTGCCTTGGTTAACATTTCTCCAGTGTTTTTTGAAAGTAGGCATACTTATCTAAGACACTGAAAAAGTTAATGGGAAGAAAAGCCTTCAAAAGCATGGCAGGTATCATAAAGGGAATAACTTTGTTTTGCATAAAGCAGTACTCCACACTGTTTTATGCAAAAAGGGGGAAGAAACTCCATAATAGTCTTGTGAGTCTTCTTCATGTGATTGTTCGACTCTAAAATAGAACCACAGATATTGTAAATCTCAGTGTACAGCAGACGTGTTCTTCATATTCCAAGGCAATAATTGTGCAATACATTCTGTCTTTTAGCATTACATTAGTGCAGATGAATTCTCCCTGAATTCTGAATTGCACTTCTGAAAAGCACCGCACCCCTACAGCCATACCCCCCAACCCCCCACCCCATAAAATTACCTTTGGCTATCGCTAACCCACTTGGGTGCCATTGTTTATACATGCATGAAGTGATACGAGCTTACATGCATATTCAGCTAAATGATTGATTATGGCTACTTAATGGGGCTCATTTCAGAATAATGTTGCACTGTATACTGCACGAGGAGAGTTTTATGAGCATGTATAAAATATGCACTGGCATGTGAATATTTATATGCAATGCTGCCGTGCATTCTCCAGAGTCCTATAAGTCATTTGCTTGGGCGACATGGGCAGAGCTAAGAAGAGTCTCATTTTATAGCTATGAGATGGGGGAAATTATTTTTGCACTACATTATTTTTAAAGGGGGTGAAAATGACTTGTTTTATACATACACACAGATACACACACGAGAGAGAGAGAGAGAGAGAGAGAGAGAGAGAGAGAGAGAGAGAGAGAGAGAAGGAGCGAGAGAGAGAGAGAGAGAGAGAGAAAACAAGGCTGCTGTAATTTTTTGTTTTTCTTCTGCAGTTTAATGCCTTTGTGTATTTGTGTATTACCTTATGTTTCGCTCTTCTGTTTCTTGCTTTGCAGTAAGATCCAAAGTTCTGTGTTTATTGACAATGCAAGTGATTTACTGGCTTAATTTACCCTTTATGCTCAGTAGAATGTTTACAGTACAATGACTTTGGGTTATAAGATCTATTCAGTTTCAGGTCTGAGAAATTTGAAAACTAAACATCTTTTTGTACTCCTACTGTGTTTTTCAGATTAACTTTTAAGGTTTTTACTTTTTTAATTACTAACAGAGAGTTAATCACTGTATTTGTGTGCCTCTGTGATAGCTGCACTCTAAAGAGAACAAAGGATGGAATTATAATTTTCACAGCAGTTTCAGCAAATGTACATTTTCTATAATGAGACAAATTAATCTCTTTTGTTAGGGAAATGTTCCACAACCAGAAGCACTTTTATTCAGCTGTTTAGCAAATAGTCACAAAATATTCTTATCAGCGCTAGGAAGGAATGCAGGGTGCATAGAGTCTTTGAAAACCAAAACAACACTCTTCATTTTATTTGTCTGCTTAGTATGCACCCTTGTCCAGGGACAATGTACAATTATTTTTAAATATATGCTTGTGATTTATGCGATTTAGGTTAAGTACTTTGCTCAAACTCAATCTGCAACCTTGATAGTTTCAGTTCAAATATACTGTGCTACATTTCAGATAGGCAGTTTCAGAGGAATCTCCCCCCAACATCATGTGTTAATGTAATGCTGTCTCCATCCTTCAACTTATAAACTGCATCTTCCATCCACACCGCCACTAGTCCGCATATTCCATAGTTGAAAAGATTTGTTTTATTTTATTGTTGTTTAACATCAAACCAGCCTCCACTCTGGTCGGTACTGGCTGGGGAAATAAAATGTTGAGCAACTTCGGCCAGGAATGTCCACTTGTGCTACCGTAGACTCATCTGCAGGGTTTCAGACATGGAGGTCAAAGAGATCAGATCTCTTAAAAAATATCTCCTCAATTCTGCCAGGGTAGGGCATCGTGCCTAGATCTGGCTTTATAGCCAGTTAGTATTATTAAACCATCAGCAGATGCCCTGAATAGAGATGACTTTTGAATATATGTCTCTCTCTCTCTCTCTCTCTCTCTATATATATATATATATATATAGATATATATATATATATATATATATGTTTTTTCTATATTTTTATTTTATTTATTTTTTTTGAATATAAAATTTGCATATTACCAACTTATTGTGGTTGATATTTACTGATACCAAAGCAATTCTAGTTAAGAACATTGGTGAAGGAAAGCAAAAAGCAATGACTAGCCAAAGACACAAAAACATATTTTTTAAGAACCACTCATGCACAGTAATTTACTATGCTTTATTTGTTTAGAGCTGGACACACCCAAAACATAGACTACAATGGAAGCTACACACTTAATCATCTGGCATTGAGGTTAATATATGTTAATGTGGCAATCTCCATTGCTTTCAAAAGAGGCACAATATTAGGAGTGGCACAGGAAGGCTCTGTGGTTCTGCTTGCCACTGCACAGAAGGCAAAATTTGTCACCTAAATGGGCTAAATAACCTGTTCTCCTCATCAATCATTGTTTTTTTTTAGTTCAGGAACAACACACATTGTTCAAAGTGACACTATATGATTGCAAATCATGACCAAAATGATGTGTTGGTGTCCTGCTCTGTCCCCAGGAAAGGAGAACACATTTGTTTGATAATTTGTCTTGATCCCTATACCAATCTCTGCTCTTGACCTGCTCCTGCACACTGCAACAAGCCCAACACTCAGAGGCTGCTGGTCCCCATTGTGTAATCCATGCTTTCCATAGCCCATTGTCCACACTTTTGTCTTACCCTGAGAATACAGCACACTGTGCATCAGCCATTAATGTAATCACGGTACAGCGCAGGCTGTGTAAGGACAGTATGCGTTACACCTGGGATTAAATCTTGCTAATTATTAAGGAGCCTGTGTAAGCAGATTTTCCGCCTGCATGCACATGAGAACGATAGCGGTTCACAGGGTGCGATTTATCATGGTGGCGTGATCTATTAACGGCACCTTCCCACGATGGAAAAAGATGCACTGCGGCTTGTGTCGGGCGCTGTATCGAGTGCCCCTTAAAGCCAGCGGGGTGGAAATGATGTCAGCTGCAGTGCTGCAACCGTTCACTTTTATGGCGCTTTGCGTGGACCACGGTAGGTGAATCTGCACACCAGGGAAGACAAATGGCTGCAATTCCATGCCTGCACCTGAAGGAAGGTCTTAACTAAATAGAGCGGTTGTGTTAATTTGACATAGATGGAACCTCATTATGTTGTTGTTGATCTAATAATAGATAAATAAATAAATAACACTGGATATAATGGCTAACTGAATCTCTCACAACAGAACCAGTGATTCTAACATTTTTGTGTTTTTTTGCATCAAGACTTAACCTTGACATTTTCACAGTTAAATCTTTTTTTTTTGGAAAACTCTAAAGAAAACTTGATGCCTTTCAGAATATCCCAATCTAAAAAAAACATATTTGCATAATGCATGTCAAGGGGCTGCCCAGGAAGAATGCTCTGCCCTGGGCAGGAGTAATTTACATTGCTTGGTTATCCCTTTCTCAGCCAGAAATAATGGACGATGTCATTTCCTAATCATACCAAAACAGGAAGTTGCCCTGAAGTGCAACCTTTGCTCCCTCCTTGTTTGCATGAGGTGGAGAAACTGGAGTGTGCTGTGCAAAATGCTTGGGTAACTTACAGACAACAAAAAACAGCACTTAAACTGACACTAGATGTTTACAAACCGGAACATTATTTATACATATATATATATATGCCCTTAGCAGGGTTGCCTACAAGACCTTAGAAGGTTTGCAATGTGAACTGTTCAAAATTGAGAGGGATTAGCAAGATGTGAATGGCCCACATTAGTTACAGAGAGCTAAACTTTCCATTTCCTAGGCAATCATTTAACATTATAATATACATATTTTTCCAAATAGGGATGCACTTATCATCCTCCTAATGGATGCATAAATGGATGCCTTCACATCTTACAATGGTTTTAACTCAGTTGATAAATAACTTTACTGAAATGAGTTATTTATCCACTTAACAAAGTCTTTCAACAGTCATGTCCGGTTTGTTTCTAACCCTCTTCAGGCATATTAGCAAGAAGTGCACTGATCTGTTATACCAGGGTCATGATGATATATCCAGGCACTTCAAGAAAAATGTTTTGTCCTAATAGTTTGGAACACTATTTGATATAGCTTTACATTATTGATTTGTTATGCATGCCCTTATACAAGATTGAGAAAACTTAAAAATAAAATACTGTCTGTTAACTGTATACAGTTGGAAAAAGCAGTTTATTATCCTACCCAACAACAGTGCCCAGCCAGGAATTCCAACCTGCAACCTGTAGTTCCATAACCACTACTAGATAGGACCACCATTTTGTGCCATTTAAGCAGACAAAGAGATGCTGGCCACCATGGAGAAGTATCCAAACACTTCATTATCTCACACGTGACAGATGGGGCACAGAGAGACGGACACGCAAAGCACTTCTTCGCGCGTCTGGCAGGCTCTTTCGTTTCGCCGCAGTTGGTCCTGGCGGCTGTCTCCGTGATTTACTGTAATTACCTCAACGGTGGAAGGAGCCTTAGATTAACGAGCCCACGGTTAAAAAAAAAAAAACATAACAAATACCATGCTTTCGGTAATTAATCGCTCCTGAAATGAGCTGGCCCCTCCGTGTCGCGAGGGCGTCCTCCCCTGCGGATTTCATTAACAAAAGACAAATGGATGCACGTTGGTGAGCTCCTGAGCTGGAGTTCAGGGGGGGAGGGGTTACTTGCAGTGGCGCAACAAGAGGAGGCAATTACCTGAATCCACGGGAGTTTATCCGTAGGTGGCCCGGGCACAACTCAAATTAAAAACACTGCGACAACAAACGCCCAAGCAACGGTGACGGACGGTGCGCTGTGGGCTGGGCCCTCCGCACGATGGGCACTCACCCTCGGCCTCAAATGACAACAAGTCCTTGGCCACGATGCAACCGCCAAGGGACACGGGCCCCGATCCTTCACTCTCGTCTCTCTCGATGCGCAAAGTGCGAATGGGTCAACAACCAAAAATGCAGCTTGCCATCAACAACACCTACTCAGCCTCATCATTCTGACAATGAACCAGATTTGTTCTTGAATTTTCCTCTTTTTTGCTAATTACACAATGTGGAGAGGACTCTGACTGACCCTGCAACTGTGCCATCTGATTCACCGAGTGAGGCTGACTGAAAGATTTAGCTGCAGACAGGGTTTATATTGGGATCAGGGATGCGGTGAAAATCCTGTGGGCTTTTATCATTGTCAGCAAAGATTATTTTAATATGATCACCTGTGAGTTTTTAGATTTGTATTCCAAGTCAGAAGCAAGTTCCAATTGTTGAGTTCCTCAGGCAATATGGATCTACGTTGTGACCTGGTAAAGGCTGATATATAGGCTGCATCAAAGCCACTTCATCAGCGAGGATGGGGTCAAATTTGATGAACCTGGTCTCTATTTGTAACATTGTTCGGACTCATACCGTGCAATATTACCTCTGTTGAACCAATTAATCCGCCTGAGGCTTGCACAGCAGGAGCTTAACTGTCAAGTATTCCCATAGACCATAGAAAAAATAGGACAAAATTATGATGATGCCACCCATTCATGTCCTATGGCTCGTGCTCACTGGCAAATTAAGCCAAAACCAGGGCCAACTTTTAGCTAAATATGGAGATAAGTCGCTTGAAGAATGTATATTGCTTGGGGATGCAATATTATGTTTATGTGACCTTATTGAGATTTTAGGTCAAGCACTAACAGGAGCATGGTTCTACCAGTCTCGCTTCAAGTGTGCCCTTACAAAAATGTAGTATATAAATGTATTTAAGTATATGTTATGTACTTGATATACAGACGTGCTCAAATTTGTTGGTACCCCTGGTAAAGATGAGTAAAAAGGGTTATAAAAAATTCACAGTTTGGCGAATTAGCTTAATCTCACACTGAAAAAATGAGAAAAATACATTCTTCAATTGACATTCATTTATTATCAGAATTTTTTTTTACAGCTAAATCGAGTCCCACTCCCCAATTCCCATAGAGATCCATTCAAATGCAGAGACGTTATAGTATCGCTTGTAAGAGTACCAGAAAAAAAGAGTCTTTTGATGTTGTTGGGTCACAGACATCAGGAAGTAATGGCATGCAATGGATATGCGACCAAATATTTAAAATGATTACTTCATTCTATATATAAATGCAGGAGTGCCAATAATTGTGGCGCACGTGGTTTTGTTAAAAATAATAATTTCTTGATGAGGGATTTTTTTTATCATAATAAATTTACTTCAATTAAAGGTTGGATTTTTCCCATTTTTTTGAGTGAGATTAAGCTAATTCACCAATTGGTGAATTTTTTATAACCCTTTTTACTCATCTTTACCAGGGGTGCCAATAATAGTGGAGGGCACTGTATGTACTTAAATCTACTTCTATCCTCAACATTTTTTTATTTATTTATAAGTAGCTAAGTCATTTTTGGTCCTACATACCTTGCGATCATGGCTCCCGACACCCGTGGCCAACCCACGTAGAGCAATGGAGCGCTACAATGTTGTGCACAAACACAAACTTTGCGACATGCGTTTGTGGCTTACAACATGAAACGATCCAAAAAGAGCAGAAAAAATCTATCGCATCTTGCAGATCTCAGCTGGCACGTCGCCACCTTTGTGAAATGAGCCCATACAAAGATTAAAAACTCACTTCTGATCTCTTTCTTCTAATAAAAAAAATCATACAATTCATGTAAATTACTCAAAAGTAATGGTCTCATATTAAATGCCATCAACTAAAAGGGAAATCAACCATTGATGGATGATTCTCAATGAAATTGACATGCTTTGAGCAGAGCCTTTAGCACCCTTTATTCAAATTTCAGCCCAATCCACTGATTCAAGATAAAAACAGCTTAGCATCAGTGGCTGTACACATGTATACCGTTCTACTATCAGTCTTCAGGCTTCTCTAATGCTGTGATCATCAGTCATTCCTGTGTTTGAAAAGCCCTATTCAGACTGACAAGATTTATACACTCGTTTCAGCATTTATGGCTAAAATTAAGTCACAAATGTTTTCATATCAGGTATTCAGCCCTACCCCACTTGCAAACCTGCTTATTTCTGATATTGGTAGATTCCTTGCATGCACGAGAGTACATACACTTTCTCAGCTTTCGCACACGCACAGAAGAAAAAAAAAAAGTAATTTCCTCAAACTGTAATTTCACTCAAACTGCATTTCTAAGTATCTCCGACTCCTCTAGACACAGGGGAGGACTTTAATTATGAAAAACTATGAAATTAAAGCAGGACAGTACGTATAAGTCTTAATTGCGTATCTGGGTGTGGGTGTCTGCTTAGTAAAAATTTACCAATGAACCAAGGCTGCTGGAAGTCAGAGTCATCAAGACAGAAAGAAGAATCCATGTGACCTACTTGGACTGAGCTTTTTTTTCCACATACAAAGGATGGATGGCCTGCAGAAAGAGTCTGGACAGAAACTCCCTGGCCCCCAAGAGCAGGGTGCTAAAAATTTAAGAGGAAAGAATGTCCCTTTTCACCTGTGCTATTTTTCACTCTGACACCTGTGTAACCAAAAATATCCCTGGAACATTCAGGAAATAAATTTGGCTAATTATAACATATAATAAAACCTTTAAAGCAATGGTCAAGTCGCACAGTAATGTCATACCTATTACCTTTTTGCATTACAGATGTAACACAGTTTGCCAGCAACAACCTTAGGCCTAACCCACTCAGACAAATATGCCATTGTATACATGTGGTGGCATCCAAAATATTTCAATCAACATAAGTCAATCTGTTTTAATATCACAAGAGAAGGAATTACCTCATCTCTGGAATATGTATTTGGTCTACAGTTATTCCTGTCAAGCACCGCTCTCCAATTACAAAACACAACCAAATAGATGAAATCATTGGTAATCACGGCAGACATCAAGGTCACTTGGCATTGCTGGCATTTTTTAGGGATCTAATAGGAAGATGGGATGTGGGTCTGTTACCTAAAATGTATGAGCATGCACTTCACTTCCAAAGGGACCAAAGCAAGCAGTGTTGTGATATGATAACAATGAAAGAGTTGGATGAGAACACTGTAAAAACACAAATAAAACCATTTTTTAATATATTTATATATTGGAATTGTTTTGGAAGTAAACTAAATCAGGTGTAGCAACCGTGGTTGGCCAATTACAAATGTTTTTTTGTGTTCCCTCAAATACCAAATGAAACCATGCCTTTTGCGCCTCACCAGAGATGTTTTTTTTTTTGTGATTCCCACAGACATGAGAACAAATGATATCCCAAAGCAGAGGAAGTGCTGATCCTTGGCTTTTGTAACTAATTACGCTGCAAGGAACATGTTTCCAGCAGGATGATAATTAGTGGGGCAATTTTTGGCAGAAGATGAACTTCACAGCCTGTCAGCAGATGTTACAGCTTAGGGTGTTCTAGTTCTTGTTCCCTCTTCTTAATTTGTTATTACTTCATCCCCTACACCTTACGGAATTCGTTTATTTCTCACTTATGGCTTGGTGCCCAGCACAAATAAGATTGATCGGTGCTTTAATCTGAATTCTGATAGTAGCATCCAGCTGTCTCCATCACTCTCGAAGGGCCCGGGAAATGTTCATTTTCAAGCTTTTATGACATAAAAGAAGCCATGAAGGATTGCATGTTACAGGTTAGAATCCTAGGCTAGGCAATGGCTAGGGCCAGCAGTTTGTTTCCACCACGTAACCTGCAGGGATTTAAACTTGTATTTCAATGGTTATCCTCCAGGGGTCCCCATAGCCACTCTAACAGGACAGTCAAGTGACTAATCATACAATTGAGTTTCTAATTGAGACGTTTATAAAAACAACTTGTTGATCTAATATGGGGAGAGTCAGAGGAGGGAAAGTGAACGTGGCTAGAAGTATAAATGCTATGTAAAGAATTAATTTGTGTGAATTAGTGATGGTACACTGATGGTACAATGAGTTTGGTATGCGGTATCCACCTGGTACACTGCATACCAAATTTATTTTGTGATTATAGACAATAGACTGGCATTGTAAAACTAAAAAACAACTCAAAAGAGACAAAGTTAAACAGCTGAATATAATAACAGTTTTCATTCGAACTTTGTGCATTACATTCACCACTTTTATTTCATTATAATATTTTTTTTAATATTCCTCAGCTACAAAAATTTCTCCCACTACAAATACAATCTATTTTTAAATTTTACTTTTTGTTGCAAGTTAAATGTTATATAACTGCTCTAATTTGTAATGTGGGAATTTTCCACTGCTTCTAACAAAAAAAAAAAGTGTATAACTGTGTATAACATTTAAAAATACTGCAGTATGTCCACGGTAGCAATATAAACTAATAAAATAAAACAGAATTTAACATGTGAGTGTTGCTTGCAAATATTACCCCGTTAATCATGGTCTGTGCTTAATTAGTGGAAATTACTTTATCAACTTAGATGATTGAGGTGGTGTAAATGAGACAATTGTTTGAGAAGTGGCTTGACAAAGAGGCTATTTGAAAGGTACATGGATGTTTAATTTTTGCGGGTAAGCCTGCAATAACTATGAAAAATTGGGCATCCCTTATTATTTTGTGAAATAGTGGGAGGAGGTCACGCAAGTAGATTATTTTAGCATGTGTAATGTGATGTACTAAACCAGAAAGCTATTTTGGAAAAGGTCGTTGCATGTGCATTGTAGAACGAATGGGAAGCAGGTATTAATCAATAAGAATCAATCAATGCAATCAATAAGATGCTGGCTGCATTGCAGCAAGAAGGAGATGTTGTAACAGTCAAAGCCCACAATGTAGAGATCAGGTACACACAAACAAAATAAATATAAAAAATAATTTGTGGATTCATACATCATGAAGAGTAAGAATAAATATACTTTTAATTATGAAGCAAATAATTTTACACAATACAAGACCAACTAGTATTTGAATCAAATAAGCAATACAATGTCTATTATAACAAACAGTAAATAACAAAGCTAAAAATTTTATCAAAATAAAATGCATCATCAGATGGAAATGTGATTTTAAGTGACACTAACTGCACGAGTATGGCTAGTAAGTATAGTTACGATCATTTCAGTCCTGACAAACATCTTACAAGAACTAAGAGACATCCAGTGAAACAGTTCATAGTAAACTACCAGCTTGTTCAGTGTATCAGTAGCCTATACCTAACCATTCCAAACACAAAAAAACTCATTTAAATATGGCTGTTTGCAGCTGGAGTCATTCAAATAAGGCCTCTTTGTTGATCACCTGCAAAAAAGTGAAGTGATCACACATGCAAATAACACCCCTTATTTGGGATCTTAGTAAATAGACCCCTTAATCTGCATCTTTTCAGTAAAATATAAGACAGAATAAAACATATTTACCCTTTCAGTCTAATCATTGTTTCACTCTAGATACATCTTTCTGGTAAGCAAATAAAAAGTGTCATGACATAACAAATAGTGTTGTGCTAAAAAACAAAGTATCCCCTTTTCTTGGAATCCCAAGGTCATTGAGACAGAATAGTGGACAATAACATGGCTGCCAGTATGCCCAGGCTGGTTCAGAGGCCTTACAATAAACAGACCAGGTATGGCTGTTGAGAAACTCTGTTGATTGAGCAATTATAGCAGTTACAAATAAATATGATGGCAATAAATCTATTTAGCATCCAAATAAGCATATTTTAATAGAGCAATGAGCTATTTACCATAATGAAAAAGTAATATAGTTTATCAATTAAAATGAAAGAATGATAATGTGTCCAGTGGTCAATAGAAGAATTTGTCAGGAGAACCAGCCCTTAAAGGGATCCATCAAGATTTACTGCATATCTGGCAGCAGATTGATGGCTTGAGACTCGTTTGATACCTCAGACCCTTGATGACTTACAGCCATTTAGCCAACCATGTGTTCCATGCTGTTTCAGCGTAAATTATAGCTTAGTCCCTCCTCCAATTTCCATAGAGATCCATTCAAATGCAGAGAGGTTATAGTATCGCTTGTAAGAGTACCTGAAAATAAGATATCAAGAGTATTTTGATGTCGTTGGGTCACAGATATCCAGATGTCATGGCATGCAAAGGATATACAACCAAAAATGTAGTAATTTTATTGATTTGTGAATTTATTTAAGTTTATATTAATTTGTCCACTTTTACTATGTACAAAAAAGGCTACAATTGCTAGACGGTTCACCCGATATGGATGTAAACACCTTCAAATTAAATATGAAAGTCTGCACTTTAACATCATAGTCACTGCCATTTCAAATCCAGTGTGCAGGAGTACAGAGCCAAAACAACAAAAAATGTGTCACTGTCCAAATACTTTTAGACTGCATTGTATGTACTGAATTTTCATCTTTATTTCTTGTTTCATTTATGCATCTAATTGTGTATATTTATATACCGTATATTTGTCTTGGGGTGTACCAACTCAAGCCATGTTTAAAGGTTGTAAACAGCTAATAGAGAGTGTTATATAATTTGTGTTTGCAGAAGATCCTAATAAATAATTTATGTAAGCCCTCAAAATCCTTTATGTCTATTAAATTTATAAATGCAGTAATCACTGAACCAAAACACTTGGCTGGAACTCAGAGTAGAGGCTTCATTCAGAGTTAATTAATATCTAGCCCAAGGAGAAGAGGTGAAGAAACTGACCGCCTTTGTGACAGAGAACGGATGGGGAAAAAATGTTGGTATGTTGCCAAAATTTGAATTTATTCTCCCCAGCCTCAAAAAGTCATCCATCCAATGGCAAATGCTTTGACACGGCAGTGGCGTCTGTTGATCTGACCAGAGCATAAGTATGATTCAGTCAGATATATGCATATTCTTTGTATTTGTTCACACATATTCTTTGTTAACTCCATCAGCCAGGAGGCTGACACTGTCCAAGTTCCTAAAAAGGGTTTGTGTAGACACATTGTTCAAAATGAGGGAAGACTGCAATGCGGTTAAAACTGAATGGTGGTTGTCTATAACCATAATCCAATTACAGAGGTAACTGTTAGATTTGGAGAAAGTGCATGGAAAAGTGCTGAAATCAGTCACTGTATCACAGATTTTCATATGTGAGATGGATAAGCCCCATATTTTGGAATAATTCAATAGATGTCAGTCACAGTTTCCCTCCAACAGGTTTTCAGCTGTGTTAAAAATAAATTTAAAACATTTCTTCCTAATAAGAGTTTTCAGTGTGAGGAACAGTGCACCTCACATTTATAGACACATTTTTATGCATTGTCTTTGATTTGCCACACCAATGCCACAATTGAAAAGACAAACTGCCCCCAGCATACAGGACAAAGCCAAAATACCAGTCTGACCTTCACCTGTTAACCATTGTCAGAGGAGCAGGTGTAAACATATTTGAAGAGTAAATATCGCTGTTTGAGGCCATTGACTTGATGAAAGAGTGCTGATGTTGCATGTGTGATGAATTAAGAGTACATGGTCTCTTGTGACACTCAACCTAAGGACCAATAAAAATATTCATAATTTTGAAAATAATGTGATTGTGATTGAGGAGCTTGGCTTGTACGTTGAAGGTTGCTGGTTTGAATTCCATGTGAATTTGTCATTGTAACTGTACCCTTGATCAAGGTGCCTAAAAGCTGAACAGCTTCCTAAATGTAGCTATACAAATGGATACAGTACATAATGGGTGCTATTTTAGGTGTGCTTGTTGAAGGCATTAGCCAGCAAACTAAATAATGAATCAAATAATCAACCAGTCTGCATGAGAATGCACATCCACATCTGTTACAGCATATTGAGGGCTTGATATTTTTTTATACCAATGTGGGAGAAATTTTAATTATCTGGAAGGCTCATGCTGTTCACTGAGCCCATCTAAATCCACTTGATCCATATGTTAAAGTTCATTGAATCTGTGCAGCTGAATCAATGTATTATTATTATTATTACTATTATTATTATTGTTATTAATAATAATAATAATAATAATAATAATAATAATAATAATAATAATAATAATAATACTACATTGTATTATTATTATTACCAAGTTACTTTTTCTTCTGAAAACAGCTTTGTTTGAAGGCTTGATTGAACCCAGGTCTTAATTTCAAAAAATTTCTGTCTATCCGGTAGCACATTTTATTCCTTATAAGTTCATGCACTTATCAGAGTTCAAAGGTCATTGGAACAGATTGTGACCTTTAACGAGAGAGCAGGGAGTGTGAGTGTCTGAGAACTTGGTTGTTAGGCCCTTGGAGTTACGAGACCAAAGCCCAATTCCAGTTGCTATAGAAATTTAACATTGACAGTGTATTCAAACTAATTGAGAATTTCAGAAGTGGCACAATTTTATGTTAATTCATGCGTAATCTGAATTCTGGAATTTCCTATACAGCAGAACACATGTAGAGACAAGCATTTTAACATATTATTTTGTATTTGGTATAATTGTACCAGGAAATATGTAAAACAACAATCGCCCCTTCTGCCCATTTCATAAACGACAATGTGACAAAGGCTAAACATGCATTTGAAATTCAAATGGCATCCCCCCATATTGAATTACTGTCATTAGTGCAGAGGAAAGGAATGCTGATATATTATTTAGTGGTTCTGAAAACTGTTTAAATAGAAATGACTTTTTCCCCCTTTTCCAAGCCCTGAGGCAATACGGAAAGACTCCCAAATGTCATTAAATCTGAATCTGGACTGTGTGTTTTAAAACCAATGCTGTTCAATAAGCCAGGGAATTAATTTTAGAATTTGTTGATTTTTTTCTCGTCCAATTTGCACATAGACATTTCAAAAACCAATCCAGGCCTTTGGTTTTTATCTTTAAGGGAGTGAATTACCTTTGCAGGCTAAAACTAGCATTTAAAACAAATATATTACATGTGCATCGGGTGCTACCCTGTGCAGAATTCATTAGCTTTGTTAGGAGTATGCTAATGTGCTCGGATGTGGTTGACAAAATTCAAAGGGAATAAGAAGGTTCACACACAGATTCTAGCATTATTTGTGGGTGCAAAGTTGAAGTAAATTGTTCAATACATTATTTAAATATAAACTGTATGTTTATTTCTGGTGAGATAAGGTAATTTATTAATTCAGTATGGATTTATATTAGGCACCAGGCAATATCTCTGCTTATCAATATACACATATGCTCACCAGAATTATTGGAAACCTTGGGAAATATGAGCAAAAAAGGCTATAAAAAATGTCTTTGTAATTTATTAGCATGGCCTTGCACTCAAAATATGAGAAAAATCTAATATTTAATTTAGGTGAAAACAAATTTATTAGTAATAATATTTGTATTATACAGTATATTAAATTCAATACATATTTTCTAAAAGTATGAACGTGTCACATTATTGCCAATGCTATAAATAGTTACAAACAAAACCTAATGGAAGTATATTACCATTCATATTTTCATATTTTCTAAGCACTCCGAGTCGTTAGGAACTAATATGTGGCCATTCTGTTTCACTGGGGTATAAATATGAGGTGATACACAGACCAAAAGCATTTACTCTTCCATCAACATGAGGAAGATCAGAAAACACAAAAGTTGTTCATAAATCAGGCAATGGCTGTAGAAACATTGCTTAATGTCTGAAACTACCTGTTTCTGCAACGTCTGAAATTTCACCATTAGGGAAATAATTAACAGGCCTAATTACTGTTACCATCCATATAGAACAATGCATTTTGCTAAAAATGTTATTTCAATATATCAATATATCCCTCATCACCTCACCTGTTGCTGTACTCAATGGTGTCTTCAAAAAAGGTGAGTGGGCAGGATTGTGGATGGAGGAGGATACTTCTTTGATTGTAAACACTGGACCACAAGACCAAAAATCATGCATAGTACACCATTAAGCTTGGTGCCAGCCAATGCCTATGGACATAACACAGAATGGAAGATCTGGTCTACGCATGTAATGCTTTAATGCATTACAGTTGTGTGTAATGTGATTTTTTATATTACACTAGGAGTAAGGCCTTTTTGCGACAAAATAAATTCTTAAGGGGATGAAAATTACGGCCTATGAACACACCCAAATACGGAAACAGCACAGTCGGTATCATGAATCAGCTCTTTGCCAATGTCTACATTAAAAATATATTTGAAGGCCCAAGGGGCAGGTTTTCTTTCCTGATTCAGGATTAACCAATCCCTGCAAAAAAAGCATGACATCAAGTGTTTGTGGGCAAGAGCTAGAATTCAAACTAGCAAATGCACCATGATTATAATGTTATGGTCAATGACCAAACTGGGGTTATGTTGTGTTCACTTGCTTAAATTACCAGTTAATACATTAGCCCCCTACAGGGCACCATAATAAAAATAAGAGAAGAGGAAGTAGAATGTGTAATGGCACTGAACAATGCAGACTTTTGGCTTTAATTTGAGGATATTTATTGATCAGTGTATAAATTACAACCATTTTTATACATAGTCCCCCATTTTACGGGAGTAATTGGCCAATTATTATAAAAATGATCTTTCATTAGTTGTAAACTATTCGCGATTAGCATTTTGCTATCTAATGTGGTAAAACATACTAAACAATGTATGTTTAGGTTGACAAACATTCTTGAAATGAACAAAATACTAGTTCATTTCAGCGACATTTGTCTCTGCTCTATGTACTTGCTCGCTGAATAGCATATGTAGCTCATTTTTCATATTCCTTTCTTGCAACAATAAAAAACAGTTCCCACATTAGACTAATGTTAATTAATTATACAGCAAATTTTTTTGTAGCAAGATTTTCAGGACTCACCTGTAAAGTTTTGCTGTCTGCTAGCTAGCTAGTTGATGGTCAACTACCAGTTAGCTAGCTTTAGCAGGATAGGTTAATATGCTGGCGAAAGTGATTAGCAGGAACCAAACGGCAATTATGAGGGGAAAATTTCAACAGTAGTAGCATAATGCTATGTGATGTCAGCACAGTCTCATCTGTACTCATGCTGCTTCCTATGCATTGTGTTTGAAAATACAACTATTACCATGTTGGCAGGTTCCTTTCATCTGTGGCTTTATTATTTATAAATAAATTATTATTATAAATAATTATTTATTTCTAAATTAATTTGCATTGTGGATATAGTCTTTTTATGTGAATTTATGCCCCTTAAATTTTTTGGGTGAAGCAGACAAGATTTTGCAGCAGTGTAGAAGCTAGTGTAGAAGTGAGTGAATAAGTGAGTGTCATTTTCAATAACCATAACAGCACAAATAATTGACATATAAATCTCTAAATAAACATACAGTATTTACCCTAATATAAAGTGGGAGATTACTGAGCTACAAAAACTGATTAAGTGAAGTTTTAAAATAATCCCCCAAAAGTATTTGAATATATATGTCAAATTGCAGAAAATTGAGTCATTATTATAATTCTTTTTCTGGGGAAGGACCCACATGCCCCCCGCTCTAATTGTGCCCCCCCAGAATTTTGGCCTGAATGACACCCCTGGGTAGAGACACGTATATGTATTGCTTATGAAGGGATACACCACAAGTTTGAAATCTCTGCCAAGTGATTGTAATTTTTACAAATATTTTTGCAGGTCTGGAGCACACCATGTCTTTTTATTGGGCTAATGCTATAGGGGTGGAATCTTGATGAGGCTGTAAAAATGAATACTGATCATATGGGGGCATGGTAATTTGGGGATAATAAACCTGAAATGCAGTCAAGTGAGCTTAATATCTACTGCAGAATCCCTGGTTGAAAAAAAAACTTTTGGCATGAACTTCTACTGAAATAAAGTATGAGGCAGCGCATGCTAAATATTTAATGTGGGAACTTCAATTTTTAATCAACCTCTTGTTTCATTATAGTTTTGACCTTAAACCATTTTCTCTTGGGAAAGCTGTTAAAACCTTATATCTTTCTGAGAGTCTGAGAGACTCTACCAACAGTGGCAGACCGGCAAAGGTTGCTGCCGATTAAAATTTCAACAGGCCAGCATGATGTATGACTTTTATCAAGGGTCTGTCTGAAAAGGAGTGTCCCCTTTACAGAGCCATGTATATGTTGAGATTGGTGTATCAATTGCCATAGGTCAAAGGGTCACTTTTGAGTGCAACACAGCCTGACAATGCATAATTGATGGCTGTTTGAAAATTCAAACAGTACAAGGATGACACTTTAAAGAGCCATTCTTGTCACAAAGAGATAGAACAGATAAATATTCTGTGTCGTGTAAAATGTTCTAATGGTTAAAGCTAATTCTCTATAAATCGTGCTACATTTTAGCTGGTACTTGGGCATATATGGTTTGCATAGAAATCCCATCGGAGTATTTATCAGTTCCACACAAGGAAGTGGACTGGAATGGAAGGCCATTGTATTGGTTGAACAAAATATGATAAACAACACCATATCAGTCTTTTTTGCCATGACTTAACTGCATTATAATTAGAGAGATCTTTAATAAGGTTTAATCGTTCAATTCACAAAATGATGTATGTAAAATGTAAAAAGGATCAAATTCTCAGCTGTGAATTGAGAATTCTGGGTTGGGTCCTTTGGGCTGGATGCCCAGGACAGCTCCGAGCTATTGAGTGCTAGCTTGTGAATACACTCACGGTGAGAGGATTTCAATGTAAAAAAAATAAAAATAAATGAATCTCCTGAATGAACCGCTTTTCAATGCTCCCTGAATTTAAAGTGGTGCACTAAAGGGTGGTCTTACAACATAAAGCTCTTTCCTTTCACACTTGTCCCAAGCTGGATAACTGAAAGACCTCCCTATTCCCTGGATTCTGGTGTTCTATAGGAGGACGCTGAATGAAGGCCCTCAAAGCTGAGCAGACTTTCAGAATTCCCACAAAGTCAGTGTTCTGAGTGAGAGTACTTCGCTTTTTCCTGTCTTGTTGAGTACAGGAGAACAGCAGTCCGCACCCAACCCCAGTCCACCCCCCCCCCCCCCCACCCACCCCAACTCTCCATTTTGGGACACTGGTGTGACGAGGCTGGGGGCCAATCTTGCATTTGCCTGTGGGGGTCAACCTTTTGAAATCCGCTGTTTGCCTATGCACCCGTTGTTTTTTAATTGCTCCCAGAGAAAGGTGTGAGAGAAGCAAAAGGGTTTTTATGTGTGACTACACTCATGGGAAACCCCTCCCCTTCTGCCATTATAAAGGAAAAAAGACTGCATGACGCACAAGGCCCCTCTTTTGAGTCATGGCCATGCTCGGCTATCACATGTATGCATCCTCTCTTTTCTGGGTAGCAAATATTCAGGAATGATAGAACTTTGCTCTACTTTTCCTGACTACACAGTAATATTTAAGAAATAAATGGAAAAAGACCATTCTTATTTAATTGGTCCCTTTTAATTATTATTCTGAAAAGTAAACATTCAAATTGATTTGCATTGGACTATCTGAAACAGGAATATTATTTATGTGGGAAAATATATGAATATGATTAACTCTATGCACAAATAACCCAGCACAACATTAGGTTTATGTTAATGCAATGAGATTACAGCTCAGATGCACACCAGTTTACCAGTAGACACTTTATTACAGTGAATACTGATGCAGGGAAAAAATGCTTTATGATTTGCATCACGTTAAAAAAAAAAAATTGCTACCACTAGTGATAATAAATATTTTATGATTTGGAAACATAATTCCCAACCATACTCTGAATGTACATCCATGTCAGCCAATGATACATCAACACATAATTTTCTATGGTTCTTCTAGTATAATTTACAGCCTATCCACAGAGCCAAGTCAAAGCAATGATTTAAATGGGCTTGTTCTGCAAGGGTTTGTTTTTGTACCATGGGGGTCTATATAAAACATCTTAATACCGTTTTTACCATCAGATGCCTGTCTCGATGTTACTTATTTGCCCAGTTTTGGACTGACTGATGTGAAGCACCACTGAAAAACATTGTCCATTCTGAGACTACCTACTTCTTTTGTGTGTTTCCTTCCTCATGAATATTCTAATTAGTCTGACAAAATTAACAGGGTTTCAGATTCAAATTAGCCTGACAAAATGAACATGAATTCAGATTCAATTTGTCTCACAAAATGAATAGGATTCAATTTCTCCTTTCACTCTGTCAAACAGGCTGTCACCCAACAAACACATTTCCTTCAGGTATGTGTTAGATGTATTCAACTCAAGAAATAGTAATAATGTAAATGGATGCATATACACTAAGTTCAGAACACTAATTTGATAACTTTGCTGCAGCTAGCTAGTCATTGCACATTATATTATATTATATATATTTATTATACTTTTTTTATTAACAGAGTGACCAACTGGAGTACTTGAAGGGTAAAGTCAGAATCTTAAATGGAGTCCATGCCCAAAAAATAAAAGCTGATCCCGATAGAGTGCCATCTGCTTTCCAGATTATTTTCATATTTTCTTTCAGAGGAAAGTATTGGGTCAAACTGCATGCATATTCATTACTTGGATTTATAATTTTTTAGCAAGTATTCCCCCTTGATGCCACTTCAATATTTCCAACAACAATTAAAACGTTGCTTTCTTTCACATGTGGGTGTTGATAAGCTCTACTCTGAATGAAATTGCTTTGTTTTGTGTGCTCGAGAATGAACTACGCTATATAGGCCTATATAGTTTTAGGCAGTTATAGAGTCATAGAAGCAAACTATTTAATTCATATCCAGTCACAGACACATTTTTGTGTGTTGGCCTATGAGCAGTGTTGTGGGCTAGATGACTGATATCACAGCCTGCATACAATCTGTTATATTTTTTAACAATGCAGTAAAAATGAAGATGTTTCATTGAAAAAAAGGAAAGCATCAACACCGTGGACAGCCCAGTGGCACTAATGCATTTAATTCAGCTCCAATATGTATATGAAGTACCAAAATTAACAGGAGAAAAAACCTTCACCGTTTACCCTCAGAGTATTAAATGAAAGGTACTGTTCCCAAGCAATGCATATACTCAGTATAAATTAATCTCTCTTTACTTTAAATTCAAGCCTCATAACAAATATATTTTTGACAACAGCGATATTTAAATGTAAAAGAAAAAAATCTAACATAAATAAATAATGAACTCATGTATTAGCAAAGTGTTTATTGGTGTAAACTAAGCCATTAACAAACCTATTAACACATGTTGCCATCTTTGTACATAAAAGGTAATATGATTATCCAGCACGTACTCCTACATTTATGTTAATGCAAACAAATGACTTATTTGTCTTAAAGCATGTACCATACGTACCATACGTACCATACCCTTTCAAGCTAACTTGCTGTCATAAAAATAAGATTTGTTCCCTTTGATTCGTTGCAAATGACAGGAAATACTGCCTTAGTACATTAGTGAACAATTTTGTTCATGTTAAATAACACTTGAATATTTTTTCATTTGAATGCCACGTTATTTAGCCCATGCAAGCATACTTGCTCATTCTCTGGCTCCCATTCCTTCTCTACCCTGTCCACTACCATCCATTGACATCCACATGTGTTGTGTTGCTGATTTGAATTGCTTTGGAGGCATATACATTATATGTACACCTTATTAATGGCGTATGCTTTTTTATTTAAGTAGTAGTCTAAGCAAAATGTTAATAATTACTTGAACCCTGGTCCTGGAGAGCCACAGGGTCTGCTGGTTTTTGTTGTTACTTGCCACTTATCAATTAAAGCGGGTGATTACACAGTTAACTCACCTCACCTGGTTTCCTTGGTCTAAGTAGTTGCTGTATTTAAGGTGGGAAAAAATCTAGCAGACCCTGCGACTCTCCAGGACCAGGGATGCCTACCCCTGACTTAGTGGTACAAAATATTAATGAACCCATTCTGCTGTACCTATTGTAAAGTCAAAACTGTCCATGCCATTCCATTGGCTTACTACTGCTTGGTCCACATTATTTAATGGTGAAAATGATTAATTAAGAGGGTTTGGATTTATTTATTCTCTATTATAAATTATAAGGAATTCTCAGAACAAAACATTGAAACTGCTAACAACAACCTCGTTCAGAATGCATCTGTTTTGACACATGGGAAAACATGCAGTAAATCTACGTTTTAGAGAAAATTTTATTTGAGCACACGGAAACACATATGGGATTTGTGGAATACAAGGCATGTGCATGACGGACTGCTCCTGAGAAATTAACGAAATGTATATTTGCTGTAAACACACAGCGAGCAATGTTGATCGCGCGCGAGGCATCAGCATTAAGAACAACACAATGGAAAAACACAATGCATTACCAATGAGAGACGTGGCAAATCCTCTTTTCATTTAAATTGTTGGGCCTCCCTTCTAGAGCCCATTCCACTCAGGGTATGGCACGGTTAGAGCAGGCAAAGATATGGTAAATTGCATCATAAATTATAATTTGCATGTGTGTACAGTCTGCTGCGTAAAATAATCAGCATCACGTACACAAATGCCACCCTTAATGTACGAATGTGCATTATAGATATATAGCCTATGTCTAAACCTACTCTAGTAGAATGTCTAGCAGCAGTCAAAGGTCTGTAATGCAGCAGTCAAAGGTCACATACCCATGTGAAGAGTATGAATTAGGATCTGAAATAAGGTTTGAACCAATATGCCCAGTGATGAGTACATGTTGTTTGAAATACAGTAGACCAACATAGCTACAGAACTGTATAGCAGTCAAAAAACCAGAGTACTGGAAATCCCTGATAATGTAGAGAGCTGAAGTTTGGCTTGGTGGTGCTCACTTGTATATTTTTACCAAGCCAAACTTCTCACATAAATTTTATTTTTTTATATCATCGAGGTGTCCATTTAATAGTATATTAAAATAAAAATTATATTTAAAAGTATATTAATGTATTATTAGAAAATGTACATAACTTGCTACACATCCACATGAACATTGAATAAACATAAATTAACTGAAGATTAACCCGATAAACCTTGGCCCACTATAGGCCATTTTCACCTAGTTTCTAATAGTCTTATTTAACACTAGAACCGCCAGGCTTTTTTCAAGACTGAAAACCGCCAAGCCAACACCAAAGGGTGTTCTCACTGATGGCCCATTTCCGCCATCCCTCATAGTGCACAAAACGATAATGGCCGAAGCCCAGCGCCCAACAACTTTGCTATAGTCTTTGCAACAAACACAATCAGGTAGGCTACCTTATCAGAATAACACCTAGATGAGTGGCTCTTTTGATAAATGACATGGCTCCCTTTTGAAGATAAATAATGAATCCTTACGTGGAATGTAACTTCGCTACACCCGATGTTATTAGGAGTTGTAAACCGCATATAGGCTGAAACCACACAATTGCCGCGAATGCCTAAAAAAAAATGTCAGCATCTCAAAGTCATGGCAGGACGGAATGATAGCATAAACAATGATCAAAAATTGTTTACAAAATCGCGCTGCCACTGTTTTTTGAACTGTAAACAGTATAGGCTAAAACTTTAAAACTACTGTTAGAGTCTAAAGTATTTCCTCTGGGAAAATGAAACACATTTTAATGATTTTTTTATTTTTTTAATCATGGGTAGGCCTATATAAAATAACAGTTTATATAACGTTACATGATCACTGTCTCAGGATGCTAATGCGGTCATTATGCAAATGATAATGATGCTATGCAGTGGGCAGCTAATTATTATTCCTACCACAAAAACAATTAAAGTACAGCAGCAGGACTGTATGGGACAAATATGAAGTCCACTTAGGGCTGTACAGTAAACTGTGGGCTATAGCAGATGCTCATATCCAGAGCGATTTACATGACTTTTTTTCTTTTTAAATTTTTACATGGTATTAATTTATACAGCTTGATACTGAAGCAAATCAGTTTAAATACCTTGTTTGTGTGTACAATTTTGTTTACTTTAATCTTTATTTACTAATGCTTTACTCTAGCAAAAAGTCAAATGCAGTATATTACTATTAGTTATCAATGTCTATTATTACTCTTTGTAGTGCTATTAACCATTAATTTCTTAGCACTGTGCTCCAAAAGTGTGCTTGAAGCTACTAAACGTATATGTTCAGCAGTACTGTTATTGAGCGCATCATGATGCCAGCTGCTTCCGCTAATTGTACCTCATGTGTATCCTGGGGGTAGTATTTTAAGCTCTGAATGCAGGGCATACTGAGATGTTCTCTCTGATCAGGGTTATGACCGCTACACTATAAATCACAGTAAAACCCTGTAAATGGAGTGCTCACTTGTACAAAGTACAAAGTTTCCACTTTGTACAATAGGTACAACAAAATGTATTAATTGACACTTGGTACCTCTAGGTAATGCACAAGAACCGGTTTCAATCCATGTATAACGCATGAATAGTCTCCCCAAGCTAGCTGATGATTTTTATCATTACATAATGTGGTATAAAGCCCATCAGTAGGGTGTGAATGTTAGATGCATCCAAAGTTATTTATACTTAAAGGAACCAGATGACCAGCAAGTAAGTTTCTAAGGGCTAAACAACATGGCATTCATATCAATACATATTCAAGTGTTAGTGCAGTAGTGAAAACATGTTCATGTTAAATAAGGCAGCATTTCCTGTTTAGTATATGAAACGTTGCTTTCGATGAACAAAAGGGAACAAAGCGTACTTTAATGGCAGTGAGTTGCCATGAAAGAGCATTGTAAATGCTTGTTAAAACACAGATAAAAGATTTGTTCACATTTCTTAATGTCTTTTTTAATGGCTCAGTTAACATGAACACATGATTTGTAAAACATTTGTTAGTGTCATTAGTATTAGTTAATGGAATCTTCCAGTGTTATTTTTATATTTGAGATATTAAACATATTATCAAAAATGATGCAGCAAAGTGTCTTGGTACCAGCTGCAGGAGGTACATTACATTATTGCTAAAGTGGAACAGTACGGAATTTAGCATTGCAAAATTAAGCTTTAGAAATGAATCATCTACATAACGGGATGCGCCCCTCACCACCTACCCCCTACTCTGGTTCACTTGCCAAAGTTGATAGATCCCCAGTTCCGTCATCTGTTTTTTACACTGGGAGGTGTGATACATGTAATCCGTCAAAGCAAACATGGCCCTCGTCAGGCCTGGTTCCACATGCTATATTGAATACAGTATATCCACAGGAATATCTAATATTCTGGTCCCGCTGACAATGTTGCTTGTGGGAATGTTGTCCTTGACCTTGTAATGCCACAATTAAAATCTCCCTGGTCCCCCATGAAGTTGGCCACAAACTGGAAATGAGAGAGAGTACAGCCCTCCCTCCCCCATCTCTGTGATGGTGATTAGTGGCATGGTGTATATGGATGATTTACTGGCAACCATCAAGCCTGGGGCGAGGTGGTGAGTAAGAACTCCTTGACTGACTCCTCCACCACCCCCTCTGGGGCCTCGTCACAGCAGGCTTTTGATTACCACCCGCCCCGCCCCTGAGGATTATGGGGAAAGGACCAAGCGACAGAGATGTCAATAAATTCTAACTTTGCGGCGATTATGGCGACGCCAGGGGCCTGACCCCGTTTGTCTGACACTCTCGTTTATTTGCTTCCACTCTACTTGTCAATAGGGTGCTGATCCTATCACTGCCATTTTAAATCAGTCATATCTTTTTTGAATAGGGTATTTTCAATCTGATCTGATCTGATCTGTTGTTTAGTTACAAGCCTAAGTACAGTTTTTGATTTCCTGAGGCCGTAATGTTGGACCATGTAAAATGTGACGTCAGCTTAGTGGTTTTGATAGTTTTTTAGACTGAACAATGTGTTTAAGTTCAGCCAATCTTGTTATTATCACAGTCTGTGGATGTGTGCTAGGATAGAGTTCCTCCGTCATCACACATAAGGAAGTAACATGGTGTAAAAACATGGCCTTCATCACTGCAATAAACACTAAAATGAGTACTTTGAATGGTCAGAATTGACATCAAATCGAATACTCATGTCTTCCTTTTGTCAGTAATGTTTTATTTCCTGATAGTGATGCATTTGCAATTCAATTCAATTTCCCTTTTTTCTTAACTTTAAACAATGAAAGTGATTTGGCAGATTAATTTTGTGCAAGAGTTTTCCTGTTTATTCAATAACAAAGGCGATCGACAAATTTTATCAGACCTCCATCTGGCAGGCTGGTTGCTGTGGTCAATAACATTTTGAGCTTATCTCTGCCTCCCTGTGAAACTGCCATGGAACCACCTGACTTGGACTGGGATCTGAATAATGATGAAAATGAGATGAGAAGCTGACAGCTTCCAAAATGTAATCCACATGATTTATGGAATTTTTGAGCTAATGGTTTTTGCAATATAAAAAACAGAGAAAAAATGTGTATAATTAAAAAATATGGTAGGCCTACAGGTTCGCCCAGGAATACATTCATAAACCAATTATACATTCATAAACATAACACACAAATTTAAAGTTTTAAACTTTTTCAGATGCTCACGTTTCAATCACTGTACAAAGTAAATTTCCTCTAAAGTTTTGACCATATTGACGTGTGTTAGAAAAAGACACATGGAACAGCTTCACTTTCAATAAACAGCCTTTCCAAAGGCCCGGCTGCACAATTTTTCTTTCTGTTGTGGTTGTTAGGGAATCCCTTAATGAGCCTGCATCTGTCTGCACACCAAACATACATAACCTATACATACAGTAGAGATTTAACGAAAGGCCCACATTCAACCCAACAAAAACGTGCTTTGTGTGAGTCCGTATCTCAGATATAAGGCATTCTTTCTATTTCAGGAACTTACTGTATTTATTCTATTCTATTTTTTTTTTTTTTTTTTGGGGGGGCAGTCATATAGCCATTTGCTGTCTATTCATATAACACTCTCGCCCTCTTTCACCACTCTTGTCCCTTTCTATTACCTCCCCCTCCACACTGATTAAGTAATTTATAATTAAGAGGTGATTTCAAAGACACTTCGGACACCAACATTTGTACCTTGTTAATGGCATGTGTGGAATATACAATGAGTCTTCCCCCCTCTGGCCAAACGCTAATTGGATAATCAATCTCTCCTAAATTGCAGCATCCCTAGGGACTCAGTAGGTGCTCTGTCAATGACAGGGGAAGCAACTCTCCCCCGTTTACCATTTCCTCTTCCCAATCACTGGACCTTGGTGTCAGGGTTAAAGGGTCGCTGTGGAAATTTATTGACCCTCCATATCAGGCTAAGAAAACTAGCACCGGAGACAATTACAAATGAAAGAGCAGCACTTGGGTTATTTATATCTGTACAGCTGCCAAACTGTAGTGGACACAGAAACAGAAATTTTCCTTTGACCCTCAACCCGCCATTACCCGCCAACCCACCATACAAGCTATCTTGTCACTGGTGTTCAGGGGGGGGGGGGTGTAATTCTGTTTATTAAAATATCCACAAAAAAGCCCATTTGAGTCTATGTTGTTGAAATAACTCCAGGATCTTTGTGTAACATTCAAATTAATTTATATTGTCTGGCTGTAAACAGTGACACATTGTTCTTTAAATCTATATTTGATCAAAGTTAGCCATCATATTCATATGCAACCTTTTTTTATTCCATCCATAACACGTTTAACAATCCCCTCCCCAAATGAAGCAGCTAACCATAGGGGCCTGGAGAAGTGTTTCAAGGGGACTACATTTGATGGAGGTTGACTGGTTGACACTGATCTAAGGACAGCGGCGCGATAAAACTCTCCCGGGCGCTTTCACATCATATCTCCCTCCCCACTGCACAAGCTTCCTGTCGGTTTCAGGCTCGTTCTTCATCCCTTAGGCAAGTCTACATATAACGCTAATCACTAACAATCTACACTGCATGTGTGCTGAGGATAGACCATCTCTCTTATGGATTCTCACTGTAAGATGAGGGGAGGGGGGTTCACTGGGGGATTGTCAACGGGCTAACAAAGATGGACAACATTGCACTGACATTTTGATTCATATCAAAACCTCTGAGAAGCCTCATCTTGTTAGATCTCACTTTGAATAATTTTTGTTTTCACTGTGGCTAATTCACCCTCTTCCAATGATCTTCCAACCACTGAGCAAGGCACAGTCATTTACAACACTCCCCCCACCACCTCCAAAGCAACCACCCACCAGCAGCCTGCCGATTCTCATTACAGGAAAATTAAATATTTATTCAAACACTTGTGCCTTGGGACAAGGGGATCCACAGATATAGAATGAATGTGCTTATGCACTGTGGCAGGCATAAATGGAAGACATGAAACAATAAATGCCAAGATGACAAAAAGTCGAGAAGAGACCGATGGAGCTGATTTTTAGTAAACCAAAAATAATTGCATACATACATACATATAGCAGAATACAAGGCAGTTTCTGAGAATATAAATGTGTCTGTGTGTGTATGTGTGCATGTGTGTGTGTATCGGGGTTGGACAAAATAATGGGAACACCTAACAATATATGAATAGAAACGAAACTACCTACTAAAGAGTAGGGCCACCCATTTATATTTCATTTAATGTCATTTCTTTGCAGCCACCACAGAAAGGAAGTAGAAAAGCAGTCATATAGCCATTTGCTGTCTATTCATATAACACTCTCGCCCTCTTTCACCACTCTTGTCCCTTTCTATTACCTCCCCCTCCACACTGATTAAGTAATTTATAATTAAGAGGTGATTTCAAAGACACTTCGGACACCAACATTTGTACCTTGTTAATGGCATGTGTGGAATATACAATGAGTCTTCCCCCCTCTGGCCAAACGCTAATTGGATAATCAATCTCTCCTAAATTGCAGCATCCCTAGGGACTCAGTAGGTGCTCTGTCAATGACAGGGGAAGCAACTCTCCCCCGTTTACCATTTCCTCTTCCCAATCACTGGACCTTGGTGTCAGGGTTAAAGGGTCGCTGTGGAAATTTATTGACCCTCCATATCAGGCTAAGAAAACTAGCACCGGAGACAATTACAAATGAAAGAGCAGCACTTGGGTTATTTATATCTGTACAGCTGCCAAACTGTAGTGGACACAGAAACAGAAATTTTCCTTTGACCCTCAACCCGCCATTACCCGCCAACCCACCATACAAGCTATCTTGTCACTGGTGTTCAGGGAAGCGGGAAGGACAGGGGTACTATTAAAGTCATCTCACACTGGAACTGTCCTGTCAGATTTTTATAGAACAACCCTGGATATTATGAGTCTGCTACTAAGCAGGCAGTTTGCTGCAGTTTGGCTCACTGACTCCATCTTTGGATGGCACACTTGTTACAAATGTGTTTCTAGGACTCATTTTTACCTGGCCGAATGCATACTTTTTATGGTTCACGACTAATTTCATCAATTCCATTTCTTATGGTGATCTCGGAGAAAAAAGTAAGTAGGGGCCACAGATAGAGGTCGGTTTAATTGTTTAATATGTCTCCCAATATAACCTGCGAGCCATATCCTATTTACGGTGGTGCGGTGGTTAGCACTGTCGCCTCACAGGAAGAAGGTACCGAGTTTGAATCCTGGCCGAGGGCCTTTCTGTGCGGAGTTTACATGTTCCCCCCGTGTCCACGTGGGTTTCCTCCGGGTACTCCAGTTTCCTCCCACAGCCCAAAAAACACGCAGGTTAGGTGAATTGGAGACTCTAAATTGCTCAGTTACGATTGTGAGTGAATGGTGTGTGTGCCCTCCGATAGATTGGTGACCTGTGTAGAGTGTATTCCTGCCTCTCGCCCAATGCATGCTGGGATAGGCTCCAGCCCCAACGCGAACCTGACCAGGAATAAGCGGGTTAGATAATGGATGGATGGATGGATGTATTAATAGCTTGTAGTATGAATGCTATTAGTTACGTAGCCCAAGCTAGCAATTCCAATTAGTGAGGGATAAGTATGCTTTTAACCACGTTCTAGTCAACTTAACTAATTTAATTAATTAAAATAATTTAATGTTATTTAGCAAACCAGAAAAAAAATCCCAAAAGATGAGCAAATGTTATGTTGCCAAATTAAAAGAAAGTTATTTCTGTCATAGGTAAATAGACAAAGGTAACTACCTAGCTAGCTTTTAAGTGATATACTGTGATATACTGGGATGTAGCAAGATTTTACTCATAGTTGTGTGAAAGAGAAAATGATGAAAATGTATTAATAAAATGATAAATTGAATATGTGATTAATTTTGCACCATTAATAGACTGAAATGTGAATAAAAAGCCAATATCTATTTTTTTCTCATTCGGTTGCCTGATTTAAGGTAATTGCATACGTTTAGTAATAGCCTCTGCTTGAAAGTCAGCAGGAATAGTTATTTTAATAAGATTCTCAATAAATATATTCTGCCCCACCTCCCAACCCCACGTTTGTACACTATGTACCTACCTCCAAGCCCACCGCATGCCACTGCCATGCAGTCCTATCCATATATTTTTTAATACAAGGGTCTTTCATTTTTAAATGCAGTGTTTTATAATCTATTGAAATGTCACTTACACTGGTATTATCTCCTAGTATAATACATTGAAAATAACTTGGGGACCACAGACAACAACCTGGCTATGTAACCTTTGGGTGTTTGTGATTTCTGTATATACAGTTCCCCGTGAATTCTCGGTTGACTATAAAACTTTAAATAATTCATGTTTAGTTCACCTCCATTCTGGCAAGGACTGGCAAATTACTCTCCAGACGTCCTCCAAACAAAATGATAAGTTCACCCTTGAAGTTTTCCCTGAAATCCAATAACTCACATTTCTTCTGCCCCACATTCAGCAGAAAACACCCCAAAGCATAAACTAGGTAAATGGAACCAATTTCAATTTGTAGAGGCAATCAAGCACAAAATCTGTCATCGCAGTCTGCCAAAATATCAACTCCACGGCTAGTACGTGACAGTAATGGAGTACAGACTGAGTGTACGCTGTACTGGACATCATGTATTATGTGTAATCTCATTCCACTGAGAATATAATCTGTCTTCTGTTATCAGCACCATTTTAACTATTCAGCCATTCCCCTCCAGCTGTTTGTGGAAGCAAAAACTTTCTTTTGAGTTTTCAAGCCATTCCAGTGAATGATTCACAAAGCATGATAGTGGTGATAGCTCAAGTAATTAATTGTCTTCATACTAACAACTTCACAAGGTTCAAATGACAGCTGCAGCTCCTTCTTTGTCCTGATATGCATAACATGGTCACGTCTGTGCGATTATGTGCTTCACATCTGCTATTGGATATTTGTTTCCTTTTTTGGTGGGGGAGGGGGGGGGGGGAGGGGTGGTGGTGGTTGTGAATTCATCTAAACTTTTCTACTATGTGGGTCAGAAATGAACTCGGAGCAGAGCCACCTCTTTTTGCAAGCTCAAGATTCATTAGCATCCACAGGCCCACCTGTAAATGTCAAGCCATTCTCCAGCTCATTAATAATAAAGCAGAACATCATTCGAATACCCCTGTCTCCTGTGGCATTTTAGCAATCAAAGAATGAACTGTTCCGATTTGCAATGCTGCCCTTTGGGCTGAAATATTCACCCAATGAATATTTAAAGCTGCAGTTGCCTAACTGAAGTCAGCAGTAAGAGGATAACAACCAATGTCAACCATCGTAAAAGAGGTCTACTGTCTATGTTACAAAACCACACATTTCGGCATTCATCAATATTTGTTTCTTCACATTAGACTGCCTGTTTTGATCTGTAAAATAACTCCTCTGTGGCTGAGAATGATACATTATTATCCATTCCATAGCTTGATTGTCTCCTAGATGAGCATTAGGGGTAATATATTGTCACATTGCGTGGAACACATTCATTGTCATGGCATGCATAATGAAGTTCTCCCCGGAATTCTTCAGGTGCCGCTCTTCAAACTGTTATGACAATAAAGCCTGTGATCATAATTTATTACCTAGAATATCCCAGTATCACCCCTGCCCCCTCACTGGGTGGCTTGTTCCTATGAAATCTCCAGCTGTGGTGACAATGCCATGCGGAAGATAAAACAGACTTGCAAAGAACAAGGCCACATGGGCACTGAAAGAGGATTTTACTTAGCATTAACACCCTTGAAAAACTGTAGTTCTCATAATCATACTATGAATGTAATTTTGAACCATAACCCTGGCTACTACTGGGTGAGGGAGTGAGGGGAAGGGGGCGGGTGCATGATTGTGAGGGGTAAAAATAGGACTCATCTATCACTTAACCATTGTAAAAAAATAACCATTGAAATTTAAGGTAACACTTTACATTAAGTTGCACCTATACCTGTGTACTTAAGTAAGTAATTTGGTAAGGCTTGCCCTGTTAAATCTCTCCTGCTAAAATTAAATAATTACATATCATAAAGACACGTGAAATTAGTAAGCAAGGTTTATTTGTTGTGTATCATGAAGATGTGAATAGAATATTTCAGAATATTCACTTTTGTAATGAAGAATGCCGCTAACTGTTGTTCCATGTTACCTTCATTGGAGTTACTCAGTAATAACCTATTGTTACCAAATTAGTTACAATTTAACTCCACAGGTATAGGTGAAACGTAATATAAAGTGTTACCAAATGGTATATACTGAAAACAATACTGTGTAATTATTATTATTTTGTTTTTGCCAAAGTTAGGTTTTAGTCTGTACAGAGTCACACCTACTACACCAACCTGGTAATTGAATTGACCGTGATGGGTTGGGGGAGGTTACTGCTGACAGCAAGGTCTACCTGTAACTCAAACTGTAATAAGAGTTAAAGTAGTCAACAGTAGTTTCTTGAGAGCTGTATTTCAGATTTATTTTACCTTCCTGACTGTAATCTCCTGTTCATTATCCTCACAGTAATGTCTGCTGTCAAATTGCCTAGAATTATTGCTATAGAATGAGTGCAGCTGCTAGAGATGTGTCAGAATTGCACATATTTTAGTGACGCTGTACTGCTTTTTATTTTTGATGATTCCCAGCTAATCGGTTTATGAAGAGTTGTTCAGCCAAATATTACAGGGGACAGTTACTCTTTATGTTTTTTTGTTAACAGTTCTATTTATATTTAAGTAAATAAAACTGACAAATATGAAAAATACAGTAGTAATACATAAATCTCAAAAGGAGTGAAATATTGATTTTGAAAAGAAGATAGTGAGTGACTTTTAATTCTGGATTTGGTCGTTTTTTCTCCCACTATAGCCGTGCTTCAATTAAATTAGTGATATAGGACCACATACAGTCAAGCCAGAAAGTCTGCACACCCCTTTCACCTTCTCCACGTTTTATTACGTTACAGACTTATACTACAATAGATTGAGTTCATTTTTTGCCTCAAACATCTACACACAATAGCCAATAATGACGAAGTGAAAACAGGGTTTTAGAAAATATGCAATTTTATTTTACTGACAAAAATAGGTTATTTAGGGGTTACATATTTGTACACACCCTTAGCCTAATACTTGGTTGCTGCACCTTTGGCAGCGATTACAGCTTCAAGGCGTCTTAGGAAAGAAGCTACGATCTTGGCACACTTGTTTCTGGACATTTTTGCCCATTCCTCTTGGCATATCCTTGCAAGCTTCGTGGGGTTGTATGGGGAGCGTCGGTACACAGCCATTTTCAGCTCTTTCCACAGATGTTCAATTGGATTCAGGTCTGGGCTCTGGCTGGGCCACTCAAGGACATGCACAGACTTTCTCCGAAGCCACTCCTTTGTTCTCTTGGCTGTGTGCTTCGGGTCGTTGTCATGTTGGAAGGTAAACCTTCTCTCCAGTCTGAGGTCCAGAGTGCTCTGGAGCAGGTTTTCTTCAAGGATCTCGGAGTACTTAGCTGCATTCATCTTTCCCTCTATCAGGACTAGTCGCCCCATTCCCGCTGCTGAAAAACATCCCCACAACATGATGCTGCCACCGACATGCTTCACTGTAGGGATGGTATTAGCCAGGTGATGAGCGGTGCCTGGTTTCCTCCAGACGTGACGCTTGGTATTCAGGCCAAAAAGTTCAATTTTGGTTTAATCAGACCAGAGAATCTTAATTCTCATGGTTTGAGTGTCCTCTAGGAGCCTTTTGGAAAACTCCAAGCGGGCTGTGATGTGCCTTTTACTAAGGAGGGGCTTTCATCTGGCCACTCTACCATAAAGACCTGATTAGTGGAGTGCTGCCTGGATGGTTGATCTTTTGAAAGGTTCTCCCATCTCCACAAGGTTACGCTGGAGCTCTGTCAGAGTGACCCTTGGGTTCCTGCTCACCTCCCTGGCTAAGGCCCGTCTTCCCCGATTTCTCAGTTTGGCTGGGCGACCAGGTCTAGGAAGATTCTTAGTGGTTCCAAACTTCTTCCATTTAGGAATGATGGAGAAACATCAAAGTGCTTGTCCCCAAATTTTGTACAGCATCTTTTTGTATTTTACCCTGCAGTTCCATTGAAGTAGAGACCACCTTGCCTCACCCTGACCATGACTACGTCCAACCAGCTCTGCCAATAGAGGAGCAGCTTGAAGAGGTGTGCAAAGTGATTGCTTGTCAGGAAAAGACGATTGCAAAAATTGAAAACAACCACTTTCTCCTCAAACGCTTTCAACTTGATGATTAGTAGTTTTACACCGGTTTCAAGGACAATGCTACACTCAGGGCTGTTTTTATGGCTTTACAGCCTACAGCTGAAACAATGGTTAGATGGGGTCAGGCACAGAAGCATAAAAAAACAAATGAGCTCATTATAAGGCAGGGATTTAAAAAGCAAAGCCTAGCTCTGATAGACCTATTTTTTCTTTATCTTTGCCGTTTGAGGCAGGGCTTTCTAGAGCAGGACCTGGCTATTTGTTTTGTCAACAGTCATGAGATACTGTATTACATGGACTAACTTCTAACTTCTCTATTTTATGTTGGAATCCATACTTGTCTGGCCCTAAAAAGAAACCATTTATGACCTCATGTCTCCATATTTTAAAACCACTTTCCCAAATACAAGAGTCGTATTAGATTGCACTGAGATTCATGTACAAAGACCCACCTCAAAAGTATTAAATTCAGAAACCTACACTCATTACAAAGGAACACCCACCTTGAAGTCCTTACGTCTATCAGGTTCATGTATGTTTAGTTGATTTTCAATGATGATATTCAGTGATTTTTATACAGGATCCATATCAGGTAAGAAAATTACTAGGAAGTCAGGGATTTGCTAGAGGAAGGGGATGAGGTGATGGTCGATAAGGGCTTCCTCACCAGGGACCTTTAGGCTGATATTAATATCAGTCTTGTTATTCCCCCATTTTTAAGCCCAAATGAACAGTTCAGCGAAGAGGAGGTTCGTCAGACGCAAGAAATCGCCCGCCTTACAATTTATGTTGAACGGACCATTAGAAGAATTTGTGGGTGCAGCCAAAGTATTTGCACGTGTTATTTCACACCTTGCGGGTGATGCGGGTGAGTCATTATGTAAATTACTCCAGCTGCAAACAGCCATCTTTAGATGAGAGATTTTGCGTGTTCGGAATTATTACACTGTAAGAATGTTACTAACCTTGTTAGTATTTCTATGAGGTCTGAGTAATTACCAAAAAAATTATGCAGAATATGCCATGACTAAAAAGTTCAGTTTTTATTAATTTGGATGGACAAGGATTGTTTGGAAATAATATGAGAATTGAGACCTAAGCATGTAAAATTTGCTAATCCAAGGCTAAGGATTTTTAATCACATGACTTTAATTCACATAATGCAAATTCATGTGTTTTTAGTAGGCCTACAGTCACAGCAATAAAATGGTAAATACATCCTGCCTGGTTTTCATTTTACTTGAACAATGCTGGCAAAAAATGCCGGAAATAGAAGCAGTCTAGTTTGGATTTCATTGTATATTCTCTCGCAGTGGTTGTCATTATGAGACATCACAAAGAAGTCCCACCACTCCAGTAACACCCATATGTCCTAGTATTTGTAGCTGATACTCATGGTCTGCTTTTGATGATAAATTGCCATCTGCATTTGGGATGAGATATTGACAATCTGCACAATTGTCTTTGTCTGGGCACATAATTTCTAAGAGACTGTACAGGGAATTTTCAGATTGGTCAACCACTCTTCTGTCTGGAGATGCCCCCAAGTGGGGTGCGTTAGGGTTTACCACAAACCCACATGGTAGGACCTCTTATCCTTTGAGTGCTGTGTACTGTGCTGCCGCCACTGGTTCCAGTCCAATGCCCCTCCGCATAGCTTTGGTCTGCACCTTTCTTTTGTCCCTCTGTAAATCTGCAGCGACTGTCTAAATCCTTTCGTCTTGAGCACACCCTTTTAAAATTAGAGGTAATTCACTGAGAGCGCACATGATGCCAGACCTTGTTGTTGCTTTGGTCTCTTGATTGAAATACCACTGTAGTAGTCCATCCCCTGTTGATTTAGAACACTGGCATAGCCGCTTGGCTGTGGTGGCAATGGGTAGGGTGGGTAGTCATCAGTGGGAATAAATACAGGGTGAGCTTGATAACTGAGTACTGAGCCAGAGGAACATTGCCATAAGGTGATGGCACATAATGTGGCTGATATGAAGGTGAGTTCATTGCTTTGACTAACTGACATGTGCTTCCTATGTCGTTTAGATTTAGTTTGAGCCGCTGTGAAAAATCCTCACAGGGGAGTGGCAGTGCCACTGGACAGTAGAGATGGCTGACTATCACTTCATTTTGTATTTGTTTAGCTGGGTTTGGGTTTTGCTGTGGTTTTATTTTGTTGAATTCCACTGCACTTATGGGTTTGGGACTTAAACCCATTGAACGATTGGGGATGTGCCAGGTTTGTGGCAAATAGGTTTTACTCTCCACAGGAGGGACAGACTTGCAGCCCAACTTCTGGTAGTGGCTAACAGTGTACAGTAACCCTATAACATGTGCACATTGCCCTTGGCTGGCTTTACAGTTGCATGAAGCATTTTCAATGAAAGGACTCAGTTGAAACATCCACCTGAAACAGAATTATTTAAGGGATGAAAAAAAAGATGATCACAGATCAATATCTTAAGGTTAATATGTAAAACATGTATGCTTACTATGGATTTTCAGAATATTGTGAATTTTTCAGATGTTTTTAATTAGCCATCTATCCTCATTACCAGTAAATAGTGCAGCTCCCATACTATGTATACCAGAATACTAGAAACAGATTTACAAGCTGAAAACGTGAGTAATTTGAGCTCAGAATGTGAGCAACCCTGAACAAGCTCTAAATGTGAGCAACCCTGAACAAGCTCTGAACATGAGCAACATAACACTGTCGCCTGCCTGGCTACCTGGGCTGTGTAAGGTGGCTAGTTTTTTCACATGGAGCGAAACGCCCTGTCATTTTTTTCTTCTCCTGACCGCAAAACCATTGTTATTATCATCATTGTAGTGTGTTGTTATTGTTATCACATCAAGCTAGCTAGCTCGCTATCTAATGTAATATTAGCATAACAAACTTACGTTCAACATCAAAAATGTATCCCTCGATCCAGTTAGTGTAGCTTTTAGTTTGAACTTGCATGGGGATCTGGTGCTTCTCATCGGCCCATTTATCAATAATTGCCCCAGTGATCGGCGGCAGAAATACCAAATTTGTATTTGGATGGATGGTCCATTTTCCATCCATATTATTTGTAAATGTGCACTGCTGCCACTACTAGATGGCTGGGTAAACTTCCGGGTTTGCCTAAATGGCCGCCGTGAGACTAAAGTGAATGATTGACTAATGATTAATAATAGTATGTATAATACATGAGTTCTATACATAAAGGCCACTCTGACTTCTTGTTGCTAACAGGAAGATTCATCACTGGCCCCCAATAAAAAAATAAAAAAATAAATTCTCAAATCATTATATCTACTACAATCAAACAGAAAGTGAATTCCATTTAGAATATCTCCTGAATCACAATATGATGGTGTTTATAAAGCATACACAGAACGTTAGAGACACCCTGCTTTGTGATTATATCAGGTCTTGGAAGAGATCTTTCCTTTCACCCACAATGCACACTGAAAAATCAGTGGAAGGAAGCATGGCCATCATCGTTCACGGTCACCCACTTTGGCACATACAGGGTATATGTCCAGCGTGGATCACGGGACACCAGTGATGAAAAAGCACTAAATTCTCCAGGTAACTGGAAAGCCCTCATACATTTACCCAAACGCTGTTCATAATGGAACCTTGCAGGGGCCTGGTCGTCATCTATGTTCCCAAAACAGCTATAATTCTTACACGTTGACGCACACGCAGAATCCAATGGGAACACAGCAGGTGATTTCCCTCCTCTCCCATTTCATGCGATGCATAGAAATGATTCTGTCAATTACTCTGAATTATGGACTGGAAAATTACTCCACCCCCAACCACCCCAGCCCAACCCCCTCGCCTATCTGAATAACTTTCTCTGCGAGAGAAATTAGCATTTTTGGCACATTAAAGTGAGACTGAACCGCCACTTTCATATACACATGAAAACTTGGTCTTGGCTTTGTCGTCAAGAAAGACAGTATTAATTTACATTTTACTTTTCACATTGACATTGTAGGTTGTTATTTTGAATACAGAAATTAAGTTGACAGAAGGAAGAACATTAGCACTTTAAAACAAGCAGTCCTCAGACCATGCAGTATAATATGTATACAAGCAAAGAATGCAATTCCACATTTTCCGAATGCATACTATTTTGATTTCTGGGTTTTTTTCATCTGGTACAATTTTCTGACATCATAGTGAAATTCCTGTCAGTTCTGAAATGACAACTCTCTGCAGTACAAACTTAAAGCAAATCAAAATAAAAAATTTTTTTCCTGTCTGGAAACATCATGTGTAGTGACAAGCACTTAAAACCATAACAAACATAGCAAGCTCATAAAAATTCTAGTTGAGTTTGGCAGTGTAGCTGAAATTTTAGTTATGTAAATGAACATGGATATTGTGATTAAAATATCAGTTTAACATTAACCCTTTTGCACAGATGCCTAGTGACCATGCAGCCAGCACCACGATTTTATTAAACTGAGACATTTGTTGCTCCTGCAGCCAAACTATGAGTGGAAATCACAAACTCTGTGTTTTAACTTTATTGGTAGACGATTCGTGACAACTTTGCTGAATACGGAGTTTCTAAGTGTCGATATGTTCCCATAGCAAGTCCATTTAACAAGCAACCCCCCACCCAGTCTTGCCTGCAACTATACCTACCCGTGCGTGAAATAGTGGACAATAGCGTATATGTGTGAGTTCATAAATATATTTATTCATCATATAAAATTTTAATTTCATCATATCAACAAGTTAAACACAACAACAGCCTGATTGTATGTCAAAAAAGCAGTGAAAAGCCCTGCTCACTCAAATGAAAAAAATAAACTTATTATTATTGTGTGATATACCAAGTCATTCTACTATCAATATCTACTACTAAATATGAAATAAATATACAGTCCTACCATTGTTTTTAGTCGTCATTTAATGTCTTGGACAATCTTGAATTGGACTTGAATTGGATGAGTTCGTTGGCAAAGTTCATGCATTTACTTTTTCCACTATGACATCACTGTTAGACACCTGATCTAACATAAACAAAACTCCATAGAGACTGGTCAAATGCTTGTAAGTGCCCAAGCGATGTTCAAGGCATGCCACTAGCTTATCAATGGCCACATAAAATGTTTCTATTTTGAACTTCTCCCTCCCCTCAAGTGTCACACCTGGCTCTGAGCTCTCATGTGCAAATGTTTTGTGTTTCCACTTTCACTGAAGATCGTGCTTATATGACTGAGAGGCACCTGTCACATTTAAGGCTGCCCTTTCAAAAACCTCAAACTGGTCTCACTGTCCCGCCACAAAATTTCTCAACGAAGACAAAAGCTGTGCTGCTACAGAAATGTCAATGTCACTTTTCTGTAGGTCAGTGGCGGGCCGTCAGGGCCAGCAAGGCCTTCTCTGCTGGCCTAAACATCATCAGAATATAAATTTAATTTTGATATATTTTTTCCACAAATATGTATTAAATTATTCCCCATAGTCTATTCTCTTCATTTCATAGCTTTCCTCTTGGTTGCGCTGCTTCCAGCCTCAGATCGAGATTTGGAGGGCTGGCCTTTATGTTAGAGCTTTTATCCAATCATATTTCAGCCATAATGTGTTGCCAGGGTCCAAGAAATCTGCCCTTAGGGATCAGAATAAACATTGCGGGCCCCTGTAGCTTAAAGTGAACGGAACGTTAACTGTGGCGTTAACCAATCAGATTTCGAGTTGGCGACACCGGGGCCAGCTAGCAGGCGTACGATAACGTCAGCACGTGCACGTCTTTTGATTGGATACGCACTATTGAGAGGCAGAGCTATGCATAGCTAGCAAACTGAACTTGAATGAGCTCATTTGTGTAGATTTCTACAAGCTGTTTTTTTTCAACCCACAATGGCTGAAGGAGGAGAAGAGATCGATTTGGTCGCAGATATAATTACAACGCCATTTTCAAGACGAACTTTTCAAGAAAAGCTAGACATCGTCAGAAGAGAACGGCCAACCCCGACGCTAGCGAGTCAAAGTGGACATTCAAGGCTAGGAATACACTTTCACCACTGTCGCAAATATATCCTCGTGAACAAATGCAAATTATTTGTTTGTTTTCTTTTATTTTCAGTGAATAGTTTGTGTCTTTATCGTCACGTTTCTTAAATGAAACTGCTTTGGGTGCGACAATGCGCTGTTTAGCGAACAAACTTGTTAAAGCTAACATACTTTTGGTGGACTTAATAAAACTTTGTAGACTAATCCCTTAAAAACGCCTTTTATTTTAAAGTTTTGACAGTATCCAAGCGATCTTAAAGCTGGTAGTTTAACACTCTTAATTGTAAATGCGGATTTATTGATTATAAATGCTTCGGAAATATTAATATAACTCTGTTGTACTTGACTATGTTAAGGTGATGCAACGCCCGGTTATACTGCGTTTCTGTCTAAATGTATAGTTTCTAGAGCCATGGCGTCATAATGATGGTATTAAGAGGTGGAATAATTCAGGTAGGACTGTGTAGGACATCACTGAAGGCCTAGGTGTGAAATGCACGGCCCGCCACTGCTGTAGGTGCATGCTTGTAGCATGGAACCGGTCAAGTATGACGTCCCATAAATGTGCCATGAACACAATCTCTAAGGTGTCCAATTTAGCACATAGTCCAGCTGCCTCAATTCGAGTATCTCTTTTCTCAGTATCATCATTGCATATACCACCAAAGGCCTCTTTAATGTGGGTGTAATTTCTCCACAGTGCCTTGGTTGACTCTGCCAGAGTACTCCACCGAGTACTGGACAGCGATTTTAATGTCAGTCTGACATCTGTCTTCCGAAAGACTTTCCAAGACTTAAGTAGACTTAAAGTAGTACATGGATACTCGACTTGCGTTATGGATTTACTTTGCTGAATGTAAGAGCATTGAATGTGAGAGAGAGCCTACTCAAGACTCGTCATGTTTTGGATTTAACTTGTTGAACATGAAGAAGGGCATCCTTGTGCTTTACAATTGGTATTTTACTGGGCTATAAAAGATAGGCTAACGTTTTAATTGTGCGTTGCTTGCGAGCGTGCGTGTGTGTAGCCTACTTCTCGCAAGGAGGTGTGTCGATTCGGTAATCCGTTAATGTTACCGCTGTTATATTCGGCAGTCAGACATTCAGCCGTGTTGTGTTGCACAAATTAACAGGCAGGATTTGTTTGTCCTGGATGCTTTGAATGCAATTCTGATTGCATATGGGAGCAGTTTTCCAGTTCTGGCATTAGCTCGCATGTAACATTAGTCTTTCTTATCTTTGCCTGGGTGTCGGCGTTTCAAAGCTATTTACACCAACATTTTCCCTCGAGAGCAATGGGCCATTCTGATATAGGCTAAGGCTAGGTTAGACTCATTACATTACATTAACAACAACAACAATGTTTTCACTTTATTCAGTCTGCCTATGTGTATCTGAAATGCTTCAGTGATTGACATATAGCCTACAATACCAAGGTAAAACACCGTAACTTCACTTAATTCAAGCTATGGTGCGTGTGTCAGAAATACTTTGGTGACAAATATTATACAAAGGTAGAACACCGTAACGTCAGCACCGTAAACAGTAACTCAACTTTGATGCGCAGCCGTGTGTGTGAAACAAAGGCAAGGAACCTTAACTGATATTACGTCCTTCTGCCTTGGCTTTTGTAGCACTTTTGGAAGTTACGGCAAAGACAACCCACTATTTTCTCGAAAAAACAACACAATTGTCCACATCATAAAGCGGGTCTTTATTGTTCCGAAAATATAAACAACTAATTTTCTACCAAACATGAAGTTATGCCCTTTTGCCTTTGCACGGCAGCATATATTGTAGATTTTGTGTACATTTTACTTAGGATAAGTTAATGTGTCACTACAATCAAATATGTTTCCCGGCTGAAAATACTAAAAATATTGATAACAGAATCGATCAATATTCCTGCATTTTCAAAATGCAGCACTCTTTTTGAGTGTAAAAGCAGTGGAAAACCCCCTAAATTAATTTGTCTCTGAATTAAATTCAATGACTTTTCCTGGAGTGACTTTTCCTACCTTTATAAAAAAGTTAAACATTACATTTGTATAGCAGTTCACCATCAAGATACAAAGATTGCCTTATGCATCTTTTTTTTAACCCAGCAGTTATTAAATCAGAAGTCTTAATCAAAATGATGTGCCACACATCTATTACAGAAAAATATTACGATGTGTGCTTTGTAGTAAACATGAGTGGTGTACTTTCAGGACTGTGAAGTATGAAAGCACGGTTATTCAGTTATTCAACATTTGTTGATGGAGGGCAGGTTGTTTCTACATGAAAAATAGAATTAGGTTTTCAAATTCAACAAAGAAGCTTTATCACAAGGGGTGTGGTGAGGGTGGGTCATTTTTCACCATGTGAACCATGGGATGCATACATAATATGAAGACAACACAAGGGTTAAATGTTGGTTAATTTTCTGTAAACCAGTCAGTGAGGATACTGAGCAATTGAGCTCTTTAGCAACATTATTATTTTAAAAAGTTAAAGTGCAATCCTTGGTAATAAATAAGAATGGATGTGACTGTTGGCTTTTAAAGTTATATTTAACTCAATTAGTAATTTCATGATGGTGTAGTCATATCACTGAGTATTCAGCTTCAATTAACTAATTATTTGCAGGACAAATTGCTTGGATACAGTTACACAATTTTCAGTTACACTGAAAATTGTGTAAATGTTCCAGCCCTTTCCCACTGAACCATGGAAAGCAGAAAATGGAGAGGGCAAGGAGAGGTGTACCCTGTGTGGCAACCAAGTCCCTCTTGGACAAATTGGAGAAGCAGGTGTGACTCAAGTGCTATTATTGCCCAAATTAACAATGACAGTCATCCATGTTTTTATATTTTGCTCAAGATAGAGTGAATATAATGATTCATGGAAGGTCAACTTCACTGAAATGTCTGTCTTTTATTTATTTTAAATTTTTTGTGAGAATATCTGCTGACTCTCATGCCGCTGACTATTATGGATGCAATGCAATGATTTATATTTTTTGTTTTCCTCTTCGTTTAGCAGCAAAACAAATCAACAAAAAATCTGTCCATATTTCAAATTACTGATATTATACTTCCAAATAAATTCTGCCCATGTTTTTCTCCATTCATTCAAGGAACTTGGCCTAAAATCCTCAAAGTTCCAAACTCTGCTATATAGGTTTGGGGGCATAGCCTGTAAATATGTAATTTACTGGACTGAATATGTTAAGGTCCAGGACCGGAACTGAACTCAAATGCACGACTCAGAACTCACAATAAGCTCACTGGGAGCGTTTATTAAGGCAAGCACACAAGGCAGAGTAGGAGCAAGGGACTGAATCCTGGGTTGGGCAGAGCAGGTCAGGGAAGCAGGAGAGGTGCCGGGTGACGGCTGAATCCTGGGTTGTGCGTAGCAGGGGCAGAGCAGATGCGGGAAGTAGGGTAACGTGGCTTGGAGCAGGGCAGGGAATGCAGGCTGGTGGGCAAACTAGAAAGGTAGATAATAATGTTAGCAAGACAAGGCCGAGTTCCAGACAACAATGACATGACAAGCGTAGCGACAAGGCATAACAAACTGGCGATGAGACAACGAACAAAGAGGGAATATATAGTGTAGCTAACAGGTCAATGAGTGAGTGCAGCATGAGAATGTATGCGAGAGTGATTGACCGGGAATTGGAGCGTGTGGTACACAAGCGGGGAAGGTAGGTAATAGGCTGCTGAAAATGAGAAGGAAATTGAGGAAACAAGGAGGTGAACCACACCCAGCCTGCACAACATGGAAGACAAACAGAGAAATGTAAAAACATGACGTGAGATGAGAGGGAAGGGGAGAACACGGAGAACAATAGGGAAGTGGACTTGGAGGGAATGGAGGGCGTAATAGAATAGCTGCCATTTCAATAGAAGTGGAGTCCATACAAATTGATGGAATTACCTAATTTGAGTAGGCTACATTATTAATAAATTACAATTATTTTTCATGATAATAATTTTATTTGCAGACCGCTTTTCTGGCTTGTCACAAATTACTTTACACCATACAAGCAGAGGAGGAAAATCCAGGTTCAGAAAGTATTTGCTAATTATCACAATTCTTCAGCCAGGAGGTATAACTAATTAGTCAATGGTTCATGGGTGGAAGAAATACATGGCAGGACTTTTACTTTCTGACTACTGCACTTTCTGACTTTACTTTCTGACACCTGTACAAAATAAAGAAATGAAAAAAAGTAAAGACAATAAACATTTTAAAAACAGTAATAGCATTAAAATAGTAATTATTCAGACAGGGAGAACGCAGCAAGGGCTACAGATAGAGAAGGGCTACAAACACAGAAAGTGACATTGAAGGGAACCAAACCCAAAATGACATGGAGGAATTAATGTATAGCTTGAGAGTAAGCCACCTACAGACATTATACCTTATCTTTATTCCATGAAGTTGGAGCCCTAGTCACAAATGTATTGTACCAACTTGTTTTAACATTAGTGGCTGGGACAGTAAGAAGGTCTTCTGTTGAGGATTTCAGCTAGTTGTTCTTGGGCATTCTAAGCCTTGCTAACATCACAAAATATAAAGTTGTTATGGTATTGTAAAATTATCTAGCATAGGAACCACTATGCAATGCTACGTCTGAACTGAATGTATCACACACTACATTTGGCACTATCCAATCAAATAAAAAATAAAATTAGCATATAACTCAGTTTTTAATGATGAATTTTATTTTATCAACTTGTTATAAATGTGATAAACCTGTCCACTATTATAAATGATCAGGTTTATTTTCATAACAATAATTTTATTATTAGCCTTGAAGGTTTGCATTCATTCTCTGTCCCCTCATTTTGCATAATGTTGTCTCCATCACTGAACCGACTGTGGGGTGCCCAGAGTCTTCGTGCCTTTACCTTTCATATTCATTTTCAAGTAGGCTAAGTATTTTGTCAATTTTTATTTTATTTGCCTTATTGAAGAACAGACACGCACTTCATGTGGTCTTGTTTATCTAAACCTTTTACATGGAGCCACAAGATATTGTATAAGATATTCAAATATGGCCCTCAAATACAAATCTGGCCCTGGTTTTTTTTCTCCCATGTACTTACTGTACAATTAGTGCTACTGATTGGCCAGACTGTCTTCACACCTGACTTCCAGGTAAAGGGAGGGTGGAATACCAGCAGTTTTCTGCCCTCGAGGACCATGATTTGAATAACAGGGTTGTATAGGCTATAAAAGGATACACAGAATCAAATTGGCAATGCCTTTCATGAACTCATTAGCATTTATTATGTTGAATAGAAAAGTATTAGTGTCAATAGATTTTACACACTATGACATTTTTCTTTTTTATTAGAGCTAATTATTATTCTCAAAAACAATGTGTTACTATTATATTTTAATAGTATTTGAATAGCAACAACTCTGTCCCAAGAATTTGTATCATTACATCCAGGTAATTTTTACATCCAGTATGCTTACATGCGGGTTCCAATACAATGGTATTTATCACTGTAGGTTAGGTGTGAGGGTTATCAAACATTATTATTTAACATTTACCAGAGTGACCAAGAGCTGAGGTCTTCCTAAACCTTGCATCCGTAGCTGATCTGTTATTTTCAAGGGAAATCAAAGTTTTTTGCAATACCTGGACAGAGTTTATGCACTATTGTTAGGCAGTCTTTCAAAGCAAGGCAGCCAACAAGTATATAATTCAAGTTATATGTCCTGCCACATATTTGAATGGGAAATCTTAATTAAATTCAAATTGAATTGTAATTTATTAGCAATTCTTAATTCAACACAGAATTAATCCCAACCCTGTTGCCCCAACAGATGGGTTGCAGTGACTGATTTTATAGTACCAGAAAATATTTTGATAACAATAAAAAATAAGGCTATAACAGAATATTAACCGATGAAAATGTGTGGCTGAAATGTGAATCACAATACTATATTGCTGATAAACAAAAATGTTATAAAGATAAAAATAATAATTCTGGAAATGACTGCTGCATACCATGGATAGTGCAAGAAAATATGGCCATAAAAGGTAATGTGAGAGAATGACAGACAGGAAAAGAGCTATTTGCTTAAAACTCGAACACCAGTACAATGTGCACAACTGAAACGGACTGAATTTTCACAATTACATTTATAAAAAATAGAAAATTTAAAAATCCTGAAGGTAGCAACAACAGTCTCTGAGCTAGCAATTAAATTCTCTATTGAGGTTCAAAAGAGCTGAGTGCAATAAACAATTTTCACACAAAACAAAACTAATTAAATGTCAAACAATATGAAATCCTTTTACACAGAGCATTTAGTATTCAGCCATTTTAATTTATATGCCATTGTTTTTTGGCTTGCTTTTTAAACTGAAATGAATTATGTTAATTGTCTTGGTTATCTTTTTAAAAAATCACCAGACACTAATGAATAAATTAAACAACATGAATAACTGCTGTACTCATATCATTCATGTTGTTATTGTATTATAAAATGTATTGTATTATAAAGCCATTTTAAATAGAACTGATTATTTTATTTTACATGACTTCTGTTGTGATTTCAATTATATTTCCTCAATTGTCCTGAATTAAATTATGCTTAACATACAAACCACGATTCAATGTCACTGTTGCTCAATGTTTTTCAACATATTTAAAATGTATTCACAGGACTCTCAATGAAAGTAAACTTGCCTCTGGAGTCTCATGTGTACAGTTCTAAACGCATTGGTCATTCTGTCTGAACAATGAGTTCAGATAGAAATATCACTTACCAAGTCAAATTTGCTTTCACATTTCTACCTGTGTCAATCTAAAGTCACAAGTTCAGATTTGAAAATGATCTCTCTGCATATGTCACAGTCACAGGAATTGTTAAAAAAAAGTGGGGAGAAAGGACAGGTGCTTCAAAGCAGTTCAGCAGGATCTTTAATTGAAGCCGTTATTCTCCTTACATGCCGGCCTCAGTGTGTTACGAAAAGAGATTAACTGTATAGAAAACTCTGAGGACAGCCTGAATCTGCCTGGAGGCTGCAAGCTGGTAGGTAGCTACTACTAGCAACCTGCGATTGCGTTTCGGCAGTCGATCAGTCGATGTGGAAGCTTCGCTGGATCGTATTGGTCTGAATCATTATGTAATTTTTTGTATTTTAGCTTTAGCTTGTTCAGATAATGTTTTTTGGTGGCGTTTTTGGGCACCACTACAAGACTTTTTACTTGTCATCTTGAGAAATATACCACGTAGGCAACTCACTCTTCAACTTGATTCAGCAGTGACCAGAGTAATGATATTTTCGGTAGCTTTATTCAGCTCCTCATTTTGTTTAAGGCTAGTTGTTTTTTTTGAGCAGCGCTCAGATATTTTCTCTTCATTTTAGACTAGCTAACTAGGCCCAGCTAGTTCATAAAAGCAAGTAACAGCCTTTGCCGCTATATGTTTTGAATGATATACCCACCCATTCACAATTGGTCAGCACCAGAAGGGCATGTTCTACATGATTTGATGGTGCCATGATAGACGGGTGTCTATTGTAGCCGATAGGGGGCCCCTGCTTGTCCATCAACACTACAGTCGAACCTCGCCTTGTAATGTCTCATCTGCCTTGTGGAATGCTAAAGTGTATACAACATGCTCAGAGAAGTGGTCATCCAACTATTTATAATAGTTTCTGAGAAGCCAACCCAATTTTCAATTACAGTGCCATGATCTATTATGTCGAATGTGACATTAAAGTTTACTTTATTTTTTTGTAATTGGAGAACATCAACAGGAAACTGCATGAATTGTCAGACGATGTGGGGGCTGCAAAGGGCATTTATTGTTTGGTGCAATATTGTACTGACAGATGACCGAGATAGGCTATTCCCAGTTCATCTGTGCTGCATTGCTGCATTTTACCTGTGGCCAATTGTCAAAACTTCAATCTCATTGTGGTGTTTTTGTTTATTGGCAAAGTGACTGCATCTCTAACTAGCTCTATGATAATACCCTCGCGATTGATACATTTTTTTAAAATACCTTTTTTTAAATGTTATTAAACGTTTCTAAAATACTGACCTGATTACGAGGCGGATTGCTGGCAGTATCCTTTTTTAGGACTGTTTGTGATTTTTGTCTTACTGTCCACTTGACTACCCCTAACTTGTCACAGACTTAGAAGCTGGTTTTAGTGCTTAACTGCTTTGTGAATTTGTCTTAGACCAAAAACGTTTGTGTCCTAAAGTTAGGACTGACACGCCACGCCAATTATTTTAAAGTTTCTCCTAAATCGGCAAGTTAGGAGATACTTTTTGCCTTAAAGTACCCCTCAACACATATTTTAAACCGTCAAAACACAAATTCTATATTGAATAATAATTTGTTTTATATGTTTTTTTCACCAAAAAATCTATAAACTACTGAAAATGGCTTAGTAGCATCTCTACACTTTTCCCCTGTAAATTCATGAATGTAGTTGAAGGTGTGCTGTTGCATATGGAAACTGAGAATCCAGTCAGAATCCGTGAAATTAAGCACAATACGGTTCCACCAGTGCAGGCTATGTTCGCGGACCCATACCCCCCATCAAAACTGCAGATGCACCCAGAAATGCAATAGCCCACTTGTTGGCTAAATGTGTCAAATGTGATCAGATGTTGGAATTCCGATTCTAGAAGTTGCATGAAGTGACTAGTGCCTAAAATACATTTGACAAGTTCTTACATCGTAAGATCTCTCTACTAAAATAGACACCGGCCGATTTAACCAGTCAACAACTTATTTAGCAATGAGCTGAAAAATGAAAAGTGTACATCGCGAAAGTTTGAAAGTTTCCTGACTTTTCAGACATCGGTCAATAAAATGGATAACTATTACATGTTGACTCCGCTTGCTGCGGTGGTCCCGATATGGTTGGCATGGCATTCTGATTCAAGCAGTCATCTGTAAAACGTGCGCTACAAACACAGATGCTCTCTATGCTATCAGGCACATCCACACGATTTGTATTTTAAAAATCCAACCATTGAAAGTGAAAGTCTGCACTTTAACCTCATAGTCACTGTTCCATTTCAAATCGAATGTGCTACCGAGCCAAAACAACAAAAAATGTGTCACTGTCCCAACACTTTTGGAGTGCACTATACTGTATAATATGTATTTATTTAATTATTTTTTTGGTCCTGTATAACTCTAAAACCTGTATTTCCAAGCAGTTATCTTGCTCCTGAAGGCACATGGTCCTGAGGGATTTAGAGATGCCTGTAATCTAGCAGCTGACTGACAGTCTTAAAAAAGATGTTCAGATAGCCAGTAAAATCCATGGCCCCAATGAACTTATTAGGATGAGCGCTCCACCGAAGAGCAGACAGTACTGCCTTAGAGTCAGACCAGACGGTGTCTCAGGTGACCTGCTGGGAAGATGGCAGCCTAGTGTTTTCACCCTCACTATTCTCTCAATTCTGTATTTTTGTCCAATTTAACCGTTTGTTCTCCTCTGCAGTTTCTTCATATCACCATATGATATATTTGAGAAAGTCAGGAGGTGAAAAGGGACATTCTCCTCATCTGGAAATTCATAAAAAAGTAACCAATAGCACTGTGACAGTACTCTGAGGCTCAACTTCAAATGCATTGAAGAAGACACTCAAGGGTTGGAGAACAAGGCCCATGCAGTATACTAAGAAATGGGTCAATGCTCACAGAATATGAAGGAGCTGAGAGCTGACCTTGTAAATCTTCATGAAAGAGCAGATAAAGTCTGTGAAAGTAAAGGCATTTTACCATGTTGTGCTTGAATAATAAGAAGCCAAGATGGCAGACCTGGAGGTCTGTCACAGATACTGCAATCCCTTTTTGGCAAGAGTGCTCACATTCAGCCTTCACCACAGTATATCTCCCTTATTGTATTACACAAGACCGGGCATTATATTTCTCTGTATGCTAATAACATACTGTGGCGAGCGTGCAAGCAAGAATGGAAGGTCCACACAAGTTCTCAGCTGCTTAAGTGACCTGTGCCCCATACACCGCACGACTCCAGGTCACGTGTTTATTTCCAAACAAAGCATGAAGGAACTCAATTAGCTATCCGCTAATAGCGGAGGTACACATTTAACGCACACACATTCATTCACGGTATTCGCATTCAGTCACACAAACTACAGTTAGATTAATACAGATAACAATTATAACGTAAACGATTAACAATATGGAAACAACATTGGATCCAAACGGTATAGTTAAACATGAGTTATTACGAGAAATCGCTAACATTCGCGATTTCCCATGGCGCATTGCGCCCACAAGTATGCATTTACATGCGACCCAGCTTCCGGGTCGCTACATAGCCCCCTTCTAAGGGGTCAGTTGTCCCCAACGACCCCATCACCCAATACAAAGTCCCGGTAACGTGCCGGTGGTCGCCGTAGGCGGCCCGGCCGCCTGGAGGGTGCAGGAATTGCTAATGTTGGGGAGCCAACCGGCTCCGTACGGGCAGTGTCCGGGCTGGCCCCCCCCTCCTCAACAGGCGGTACGAGCACAACAGGCGGGGTGAGCACAACAGGCGGGGTGAGCACAACAGGCGGTGAGAGAGGTCGGTAGGGTGCCAGCCTGTCCCGGTGGAGTACCACCAGGCGGCCCCGACCGGGCATACGCACCCGGTACACCACCTCCGACAGTCTCTCCAGGACTTCTCCCGGCCCTTGCCAGTGACTCCGCAGTTTGGGGGAGACCCCCTTCTTGCGGACGGGGCAGTAGATCCAAACTTGATCCTTTGGCGAAAATGCCTGTCCCCGACACCGGGTGTCGTACGCCCGTTTCTGCCGCACCCCAGAATTAGCCTGCGCCTGGCGGGTGTAGTCGTGGACCACCCGGAGACGGTCCCGTAGTTGGCGGAAGTATTCCATTTCCTTTCCCCCAGCGATCTCAGGCTCGGGCGGGGCCCCGAACACCAAGTCCACCGGTGTCCGGAGCTCCCGCCCGAACATGAGAGCAGCAGGGGTACACTGGCTGGACTCCTGCACGGCAGTGCGGTAGGACCACAGGACCAGGGGCAGGTGTCGGTCCCAGTCTCGCTGGTGCTGGCTGGTGAGGATGGCGAGTTGGGTGGTCAGGGTACGGTTGAACCGCTCCACCAGCCCGTCGCTCTGTGGATGGAGCGGTGTCGTCCTGGTTTTACTCACCCCCAGCCGCCGGCAGACCTCGCCGAACACCTGCGCCTCAAAGTTCCGCCCTTGGTCGCTGTGTAGTTCGGTGGGGACCCCAAAGCGGGCAAACATTTCCTCGACCAGCCTCTCCGCAGTGGTAGCTGCACTCTGGTCTGGCACCGCGTACGCCTCAGGCCATTTGGTAAAATAGTCCATGGCCACGAGGACGTAGCGGTTGCCGGAGTCAGTCACGGGGAAGGGCCCGAGGATGTCCACCCCCACTCGTTCCATTGGGGCCCCCACCAGATACTGCTGTAGTGGGGCGTGGGAGCGTTGGGTCGGCCCTTTCCGGGCGGTGCAGGAGTCACAGCAGTGGACATGTAGTTCGACGTCCCGCCGACAGCCAGGCCAGTAGAACCGCTCCCGGAGGCGGTGCAGGGTCTTGGAATTCCCGTAGTGCCCCGTCCCCACCGACCCATGGACGAGTTGGAGCACTTGGGAACGGAGCACATGGGGCACCAGCAGTTGGAGGAGGTTGCTTCTTCCTCCAGGGGCCTGCCACCTCCGGTATGCCACCCCGTGGTGCAGCTCGAAATTCCCCCACTGGGAATGGAAGGCCTTCACCTCCGGTCCCAGGGCGGACACTTCCGCCCACTCTGGACGTCGCCCCGCCTCCAGCCAGCCTCTCACCTTGCCCACTGTGTTATCAGCTTCCTGCTGTTGTTGCAGCTGTGATGGGTTTAGCTGGAGCCACCCGTCTTCCGGACGGGTCGCTTGCACGGCTGTCACTGTGAACGCCGGCTGGTCGTGTTCCTCCTGTCGCCGGCAGTAGCGACATTCCATAGCCGCACAGGGACGCCGCGAGAGAGCGTCGGCATTGCCATGGTGTCGCCCCGCTCGGTGCTGGATGTCGAAGTCGTACCCTTGGAGGGCCTCCAGCCAGCGGGCCACCTGGCCTTCGGGGTTCTTGAAATTCAACAGCCAGGTGAGCGAGGCATGGTCCGTGCGGACGAGGAACCGGCTCCCGTGCAGGTAGGGCCGGAAGTGGCGAAGGGCTAGGACTACTGCCAATAGCTCGCGCCGAGTCACACAGTAGTTCCTCTCTGCTCGACTCAAGGCGCGGCTGAAGTACGCCACGGCCCGTTCTCCCTCCTCTCCTGGCTGAGAGAGGACTGCCCCGACCCCCACATTGCTGGCATCGGTGTCCACAATGAAGGTTCTTTTTACGTCGGGGTAGGCCAGCACCGGAGCTTCTACCAGGGCTGCCCTGAGCTGGGCGAAGGCTGTGGCACAGGCGTCGTCCCACTGGAACGGCCGCCCTTTGTCGGTGAGGCGATGGAGCGGGCTGGCGGTAGTGGCAAAGCTTTGGACGAAGCGACGGTAGTAGGAGGCCAGGCCCAGGAAACTCCGCAGTTCGTTGATAGTAGCAGGGGTTGGCCAGTCCCTGACGGCAGCCACTTTAGCAGGGTCGGTAGCAACGCCCTGGGCACTGACCACGTGACCCAGGAAGGCCGTCTCTCTCCGCAGCAGGTGGCACTTCTTGGGGTTTAGTCGCAGCTCGGCTCGTCGGATAGTCGCGAAGACTTCCTGCAGGTTAGCCAGTGCTAGGTCGAAGGCGTTGCCATGCACCAGCAGGTCGTCCAGGTAGACTATACAGCGACTTTGGGGAATGGCTGCCAGTACCCGCTCCATCAGGCGCTCGAAGGTGGCCGGTGCGTTGCAGAGCCCGAAAGGCATTACCCGGAACTGCCACAGCCCCTGCCCAATCGTGAAGGCAGTCTTTGGTTTTGCGTCGGGGGCCAGTTTCACCTGCCAGTAGCCGCTGCGTAGGTCGAGAGAGCTGAACCAGCTGGACCCCGCGATGTGGTCGAGAGCGTCGTCGATGCGGGGAAGCGGGTAGGAGTCTTTCTTAGTGACAGCGTTGAGGCGGCGGTAGTCAACGCAGAACCTCCAGTCGCCGTTCTTCTTCCCCACCAAGACGGCTGGGGCCGCCCAGGGGCTGTCAGAGGGCTCGATTACTCCTGCAGCTGCCATTTCTTTAATCTTTTCCTCTGCTGCCTGTCGTTTTGCGAGTGCCAGGCGGTGTGGCCGCAGCCGGATGGGCTGGGCAGACCCAGTCTCTATGTCGTGCTGGACCAGACCGGTCTGACGGCAGTCCTCGTCACGGGCGGCGAAGATGTCGGCGTAGTCTTCGAGCAGGCGCTTCAACTGGCGGCGTTGCTGGAGGTCGAGCCCCTCGCTGCTGCGGTGCCACAGCTCACTAGTGGCCTCAGACGTCTTGGCGGCGGGACCGGGGGCAGGCTGACTGGTGACCGGTGGGTTGGTTGCGATGGCGGCTCGTTCAGGCTGAGGTCGGGGCAGCGGTGGCAGTGAGGCTGGGACGTGCTGAGCAGCTGCGGCTTGGTGAGGGCCCTGTCGGGTCTTCTTCCCCTCACGATGGTGCTGGAGTGCTATGGTTTCGGTGCCGAGGGTGATGGCTGCCCCCGACACGTCAACACGCGCGCCCCAACGTTTCAACAGGTCCAGGCCAATGATGCAGGGCTCCTGGATGTTGGCGAGCCAAAACTCATGGACGAGCCCTTGTTCGCCAACGCGGATCTGCAGCGCCTTCTTCCCTTTCATGGCCGACGTCTCTCCCGTCACCGTTGTCAGCCGGGTGTTGGTTGGTGACCATGCCGTAGGTAGTGGTCCGGTGGTACCCGGAAGGAGCCCCGGCCGTACCAGGGAGATGGTGGACCCCGTGTCCACTAGGGCCCGGCAAGTGTGGCCGTCGAGCTGGCAGTTCAGGTATAGCCCTTGGGTGTAGCCTAGGCGGCCTACGGGCGTGCATCGGCCGTAGAGAGGGGCTGAAGGCTGGAGTGGCGGTCCCCTCACTGGGCCACTCCGCTGTCGTTTCCCGCCGGCTGTCTGGTTCTCACTTTTGGTGCTGGGGCCGGGCAGTCACGAGCGATGTGCCCCGGCTCGTCGCAGCGGTAACAGCGGTTGGTCAGCCCTGGTTGCCATCGTCGAGTCGCTGAGGGCCAGTTTGCAGACCGTGGGGGTGGTGATCGGGCTCGGCGGACCTCTGCTGTGTCGTCCTCCTCGTTGTAGTCGGCCAGCCTGATGCGTGGCCCTGGGGAGGAGGTTCTCTGTGGGTCGGCCCGGGTGGCGAGTATTGCCTCGGCTCGTTCGGCTTCCTGAATGGCTTCGCTGAGCGTGCGGGGTGTGGTGAGGCGGACGTGCTGGCGCAGTCGCTCTGGCGTGAGTGCCTGTAGGAAGGCGTGGAGGGCTAGCTCTTCTTGAGCCGTTGCGTGGAACTGCGGGTAGCCCCGTTGGGCGTGCAGCTGTACGTCGGCGGCGAAGGTGCCCAGGCTCTCTCCCTCTTGTCGGCGGCGGTTGGCCAGTTCCTCTCGGCTCTGGTCGGCGAATCGGTGCTGTCCGAACCGTCTCTCCAAGGCGGTGGTCAGGGTGTGGTAGTTACGCTGTTCCGTAGGCCCGAGGTCGAGCAGCACCTGTATGGCTTTTCCTTCCAGAGCCAGTGCTAGGTGTGTGGCAGCCTCCTCGCTGCTCCAGCCGTTGTGCCATGCTGCTAGCTGGACCTGGGACAGGTACGGCTCCAGCGGCGTTAGCCCGCCGAATTTGGGCAGTTTGGCTGGCGTTCGGGGTACTGTGGCGATGGGTGGCCGACTGAGTACCGGCGCCCCTGGTGGTAGCTCGTGGGCAGCGGCGGTGGTGATGGGTTGCTGCAGTTCGGCGTTGGCAGCCTCTGTGGTCCTCCAGGCTACTAGGGGGCGCTGTGCAGCAGCGGCGGTGGTGATGGGTTGCTGCAGTTCGGCGTTGGCAGCCTCTGTGGTCCTCCAGGCTACTAGGGGGCGCTGTGCAGCAGTAGGCGGCAGGTCTACCTTACCAGCTCTCAAAAGAGCCTTTGGAATTTTTGCGCTGTACTGCACTGCACTGCCTCCTGCCCCTAGGTGGCGATCTCCATCGGCGATCTTACCAGCTCTCAAAAGAGCTTTTGGGCTTTCTGCACGGTCTCCGACCCCTAGGTGGCGATCTCCAGCAGCGTAGTTTAGTCGCTCATCGTCAGCGGCGGGCTGTGGAGTGGTGTCGCCATTCGTCCTCCTGGTCGCTAGGGGGCAGTAGAGCCGTGGTACGCTGGCGCCGTCAGGCTGGGGTTGCATCCCGCCCACCTTGATTGACTGGCGCCTCTGGATCTGCCGTAACGCTTCCTCCAGTTCGCGGATCTCGTGTTCCATTCTCTGCGTCATCCCACTTCCGGACACCAATGTGGCGAGCGTGCAAGCAAGAATGGAAGGTCCACACAAGTTCTCAGCTGCTTAAGTGACCTGTGCCCCATACACCGCACGACTCCAGGTCACGTGTTTATTTCCAAACAAAGCATGAAGGAACTCAATTAGCTATCCGCTAATAGCGGAGGTACACATTTAACGCACACACATTCATTCACGGTATTCGCATTCAGTCACACAAACTACAGTTAGATTAATACAGATAACAATTATAACGTAAACGATTAACAATATGGAAACAACATTGGATCCAAACGGTATAGTTAAACATGAGTTATTACGAGAAATCGCTAACATTCGCGATTTCCCATGGCGCATTGCGCCCACAAGTATGCATTTACATGCGACCCAGCTTCCGGGTCGCTACAATACTCTTGTTTTTGAATGATGCCCTCTACTCTTTCCCTCATGTGCTATACTTTTTTTAAGGAATTTAGTTCACTTTCCAATTATAAAACAAATTAGACAAAATCTACATAGTGCACGTAAACTGAGCAATGCACGATTCTAGTCTCTTCATCCATGTGGTTAAATTATTTAAATATCTCAGAGTGGACATATATCACTCTCGGCACGCAATTAGCCTTAATCGTTTTATAAATATTTTAAAAGTATCAAGGTTGCTCATACTAAGTTGTAAAACCTGCCAAACTCCATGCAAGTGCATATCTTTGGGTGCAAATTCAATTTCGTATCGTCAAAATGCATTTGGTAAGGAAGGTGGACCCATTTCAAGCGAAAAATACTGTTCTGCGCGCTATTTATAGAACTAAATAAACTCCATAGGTTTGTCTTGAATGTCACGTTAGATAACGGAAACTGTTGTTAGTTGGTCACTCGCGCTGTCAGACTCTCATTTGACATACTGCCTGTCCAATCAGAAGGAGACTACAATATCCCGTCATCCAACTAGGAAAGTTTGGATAGCATTTATTTGGAATAGAGCTAGTGTATTTAGTGTGAGCTACGATAGGCAATATTGTTACTTGTAACTTGGCCACATTTTGATATCAATACTTTTAAAACCACTTTTGCAAGTTTGAATTAAAGACTTATAGACAGCGCTCTGTAGGCTATGCATGAGTAACTTGGATTTATTTATTTTTTTACATCAGAGACGTTTTTGATAAGATTCAAATTTTCTAATATTTGCCTTTCTCTGTTGACCATCCAAAGTCTGAGGCAGCAGAATTTATCTAGAATTTTGTTCCATTTTGCTCATAGTATATCTATATTGAGTATATTGGGTTTTTAAAATCTTTTACTGGGGAATGCAGTAAAGAAGGATGGGAGAGCAAAGAACTCCCCTGATCTCCTTTTATTTATCCACATGAATGAATGACTGACAGCTCATGGTTGCTCTACCCATTATGAGGCTCATGAAGTCTCAGTCTCCCTTCACCAATACATATTCTTTAGCCATTAATCTAAAGAAGCATGCAGGCACATCACTTTAGCAAAATGTAGAGAGTGAAATTATGAATAAAAGCAATTGCTGCTAAACTAATTTTGCTCTGCAAGGACTTATGCTAATACATTCATAATTATATGTTCACAGACAGATGGATTCAAATCAAAATTAATAATGACAGATTTATTTATCAAATTCCAAGGAAATTTATCCTGTCTTTTCAGAGCAAGAAAAATGAGCAAAGCTAATTAAACTGTCAAGGCATTTTAAAAAGTCTGAGAAGGCGCACAAATGGCCTTATCTCTAATATGCCGTCATCTTTGAAAAGAAAGTGGATTTGACATATACCTGCAGCTAAAATACTAAAAAATATTAGTTGTGGCTTACTCATAAAGTGTAAATGATTATCAAAGGTTACACTGCAGTGCATTTGTTCACTATGGTTGAATTAATCCCTGCTTTCTGTTAATTTGTTTACTTTGGCCACAGAGGACTGCAAACTGTCAAACACAGATATCCCCAATGTTTGGCCAATAATTAATCTGTCCATCCAGTTTTTTTTTTTTTCCCCCCAGCCCCACAACATAAATATTGAGTTATGCTAATCCATCTGCCTTTATATTCTGAACCCCATATTACCAATTTAGTATTCTGAATCCTATGTGTTTGCCTGCAGCCTGACTGCAGTTCCCTGCCAGTTCAGAGAAGTGTTAACTAAAGTTTTTTTAAACAAGTACCATCAGTGAACTCTGCGGTCGACAAGATTAGCTCCCTGAGTGACTGTAGACAAATGTAGGTCACCATTACAGGTCAGAATTCAATTTCTGATTGTGGGGAATGTCATTTAACCAGAGTAATGCTTTAGGATGATGATCCACACAAACTATTGTTTGTCTAAATATAAAGCAAATTATCTTAAAGAAGCTCCTATTTATACTGTACTTCAGTGGTCCACTGATGAACATCTGTTCATCAAAAGCAGTTTTCTTTGGAATAAACCCATCTATTTTAACTACATAATTACATAATTGTCTCTATTGGACACAGTTAGAGTTGATTTAACACTACTAGAGTTGATTGTATAGGTGTGTGAACATCTCAGAGCACAGTGGTGTCCAATGTGGCTCACAAGCTTTTCAAATAGAGCAGGCTGGTATCTAAACCAGGCATTTCTCAATCCTTTTAATCTGTTTTACTTGATTAATGAGTGTTCTAATTGGCCAATTAGTCTGTACACACAAACAGATATTTCCCTTTATCTTAATGGCGTCTCACATCATAGATTTTGTGGCTCATCTACAGTATGTATTTGTAGCAGCCACAGTGTGAATCCTTGCATAATAGGTCCATCTTTGAGGCATACCTCAATGACAGTGGATGAGGTTGTCAACACCAGAAGCAAACATGGTGTGGACTTCTTTAAAGGGTAATTCAGTCTTCTTCTTTTTTTACTTGGACCTACTTTCATGAACTATTTCCACCATGCTGATTGATAATAATAATAATAATAATAATAATGTTGTCACATCTTTCTTTTTCGAGCTTTGGCCACCCAAAGAACTGCTCGGCTCTGCCATGGGTTATATTTAGATACAGGTTCAATTTACGTTAAACAAGTCCAGTTTATCTAAACCTCTAATTGTGAAGTGAAAGCATAATTCTGCAAGTTCATAGAGAATGCAACGGAATATATTTTAATTTTGGCAAGTAAATTTCAACTTTCACACTCATTTTCAATTCCATATAAAAGGTCTAGGTAAACTGGAGTGGAATGATTATTTGGGTGACCAAAGCTTGAAAAAGAAAGATGTGATAACATTATTATGATTACTGATCAGCATGGTAGAATTAGTTCGTAAAAATAGGTTCAAATTGAAAACACCGGAATTACCCTTTGTGTTTATACACAATTGTTATTTTTACTAGGAAAATAATATATCCATACTATAGTACCATATGTTAGTATTTTTTCTTGTTGTAAGCCATTAGCATCTTATTACCAACCAAATATACTGAGTAGGCCTTTAAGATCCAGAATGTGCACAACATATTCTCATCAGTTATTAAAGGCAGATTGCAATTGCTTGCCAAAACGTGTTTCACGAAATTGCATCGCTTGTGATTCGTTTGCAAATTGCAAATAAAAGTGCAACGACTACATGCTGCTCACACATCCAATTCTTTTCTCGCAGGCAGAATTTATTTTTATTGTGCCGAGACGGATATATGCTTCAGAAAGAATGTTTTTTGTGATCGCAATTCGTGCCCACCCTTTAGATAACTACAGAGATGAGTTGCTCGAAAGATATCCTTTACAAAAAAGTAGTCGGGCTAAATAAAAGTTTTTTTAAGTACACTTAAATATATACAACTCATGTTTAAAGTATAAAAACTACTTCTAAACTTGTATCCTAAATTGGTAGACTAAGCATTTAAAATCTAAGTTTACTTCTGGAAAGCAAAATGTAAAAATAACTGCAGCTACTGCAATGTAATACTATAGTTTAACTGAAGTACAATACAGATACAGTTAAATGCAATACAAAAGAGTGTTTTAGTGAAACTTCATTATAACCGCAGTAATGCATACTGATTTTTTTAAGAAATGTGCCCAAAATATGGCATAATAGTTTTAATATGTTTTTTTACCATGAATTAACATTAAGGCCAGAAATTATAAATTGTAATGCAATTATGATTATTTTGTAAGGGGCTGGATCGATGTGGCCTTTTTATGACTGGCCGAATCGTCTGTAGCTCTTAGCCTACTGCCGACTTCATATTGTCGGATTTTATTTTTTCTGGATTTGGCTTCGAAATGACCAATAGGAAAGCAATGCATTTTTGATGACCAATGACAAAATTACAGAAAACTATGAACGCTCAAAAAACTAGCAACGAGCTACTAGCTACGAGTTTTCATTGGATGGGCAGACGATTCCTCTGGGTGAGCAAGGCTTATTTCTGGGTGGGCAATGCCCACCCCAGCCCACCCGTAGACACGCCCCTGACGCAAGGTCTAAATAGAAGGCGGAAATGCAGCACAGGTGAAAACACTGAGTAGCAGGACAAATGAAAAACACGGGATGGATAACAAAAACCAAAGAAAGTGAACACTAAACAAGCGCTCAAAGGCGAAGGGCAGGCTGAGAACCCATGACATATTTAACATATTTTAAATATCTTTCAGATAGTAAAGTACCCTATAGTCCATAGCGTCATCTTTAGTTTGCGTTTTTGGATAATTGACAGTTCGATACAAAACCAAAAAATGAGGTAGGGGGATGAGAAAGATTGCAGATTTACCGACTGCCTACATGAACGCACTTTGCGACATGTTCGTTGCTTGCAATTGTGATTTCTACGTGAAACACACAAATAGAGCAAGATAAATCGATCATATCTCGCAAAACATCGTGAAACGAGCACCTGATTAGCAAAACGCGATGTGAACACCTTGGTTGTGTAGACGGATGTATCTATGTAACTTAATAAATAAAATATGAACACATTTTAGACATTTATACATATTTAATGTACAAAAATACCACTGCATTGTTTGTTTGTGCCAATCAGCACCCGCAAAGCACAAAACCAGCCCACAGGGATGGAAATACCAACATTGATGCAAATGCCGCATTAAATACAAATACCAAAAACAAACTGCATCTGCACCAGCACTGGTTTTTTGTGATTAAAATAGGGCCCTCAGAATGTTTGTATTCTACAATAACAACTAGGCAGACTGTCACTCAGATTTACATGTTTTTTTGGTACTGTGATTGCAATGTGCCAATGATGTACTGCATCTTGCCATAACAGCACCTTCATTTTTATTGTTAATATGATGTATCATAGTGAATATACTATATGTTCCCCCCAGTATAGCTATGTAATGGTTTGTTGTGTATTATTGTTCCTTGTCATATTTGCTTTGGCAAAGTGTCATGTAATAAAGCACCTTCGAATTGAATGTAATTGAATATAAATTAGGTAGAAGGTAGAGAGAGAGAGAGAGCTAGAGAGAGAGACACGAAGAATCAAATATTATGCAGATACAGTTGAATTTCCAAAACATGCACTCTCTGACTAAACTTCCCAGAATTGAACAGGGATGGGTTTAATAGGAAATAATGAATGGTGTACAAACCATTGGAGGGAGTAAGAGAGGGAGAGATAGAGATAATGCATAAGGTAGACCAATAAATGAATGTACAGTTGAAGTCAGAAGTCTAAATCTAGGCCCATCCCCCAATTCCTATAGAGATCCATTCAAATGCAGTGACGTTGTAGTATCGCTTGTAAGAGTACCAGAAAATAAAATATCAATAGTTTTTTGATGTTGTTGGGTCACAGACATCAGGAATTCATGACATGCAAAAAATATGCGACCAAATATTAAAAATGGAAAAATATAAAGGCACAGTCAACTTAGTGAAACTTCTGACCCACTGGAATTGTGATATGATTAATTAAAAGTGATCTGTCTGTAAACAATTGTTGAAAAAATGACTTGTGTCATGCACAAAGTAGATGTCCTAACTGACTTGCCAACTCTATAGTTTGCTAACATGAAATCTATGGAGTGGTTAAAAATTAGTTTTAATGACTTCAACCTAAGTGTATGTAAACGTCCGACTTCAACTGTATATGTCCTTGAATCTAGGCATCATATAAACTGATGTGGCAGTTTCTGAGGTTTGACATACAGTATGAATGCAAAGTTTTTCCATATCACATCTTCAAAGCCACCCACAGATAGTAGGTATTGGGTTTAGGTCCATAAAACGTGGACACAGCATTTGTAATGATGTAGAGAAACCAAAGTCAACAAAATCATTGGATTTTATTTTCTCTCTTTTGCTTAAAGGCTTCTTCAGTGTTTAACTTAAAATGTGCGTAACAATATTCAACAATTATTATAACAATATAATATTTGTTACAATAATTCTTTAAACTTTTTAATCTTTTTTCCAATCAACTGAACCTACCTAAATACACAGTCAGCTGGCTCATCTATGGTTAGATAATGTTAGCTATGGGTCTGTATGGCAATTGCTAGCCAGTGAATCAGCGAGAAAGATTATGGAAAGCTTGCCAAGTCACAAAATATCCTACGTATTACATGATGTGATGGAGAAAAGGCTACATGTCTCACTTGTTTGCCAATTATCCCCAGTTGCCATCATAGGCAGCTGCTATATACAGTATATACTGTAAGCAAGCAGAATGAGTGATGAATTGTAGGCTATGCACTTGTTTAATTAGTCTCATAAGCGTAATGAGTGCTCCTAGTACTATTTTTCTAAATTGGTAAAATTTAAATGCTAACTTATATGATGTGAAATATGCTATTTAAAACACACATTTGACCAATGAACGAAATTTGCTTTAAATTTCCTACAGGTCTGTAGCCAGCGTTACAATGGCTGACCTGTCTCCTCTGGCTGCTTTAGAGAGAAACGAACGCATTTTAAGAAATTGCAAAAGCTATTTGTTAGCTGAGAGTGATATATGGCTGATTAGTCATTTTCAGGTTTTAATGAAATTGACAACCTGTCCAGCAGCAATGTTATTGGTGCCGTAACTGTACTGCACAAACGTATAGCCTCAAGGCTCCATCCGAAGATACGTTTGCAAAATATTAATAGAAAGGGCTGTCACATCTGTGCAGCTCATACGAAATGTATTGCTCAACGTCCTGGCTCGATTGCATGGTGGGACCATAGACAGGTGGTACCCACAACAGCTTCAGTTGGCTGGCTTTAGTGGCTTATTGGTGTAGCTACGTCAAATTGTGTCAGACAGTAAGTAGGCCTACCTCTTTCCATCACTAGGGGGTCGGAAATTGGGAGATTCTGCATTTCCTGCATGTTATATCCTCTTTTTACTTTACCATGTAGGCTACTTTACTATTTACTTTATTACACCGGAACGGACAATATTAAACTATTTATTTTCCTTGATTGAACATCTGCTAATAAAACTTTGATTTCAGTGTCAGAATAATTTTTTCATTGCTTTTTCTGGGCCATTTTCACTTGGTATGGAGCTTCAAATGGAAGTGACAACCTCCATGTAAGACTATTCCTGGGCGTGGATTTATGCTAATCACAAAATAACGTGGACGCACATCGTAAGTGAATACGAAAAAATCTACCTTTCCCACACGGTTTGATGAATCCGGCGTAAATGTTTCATAGCAACTCCCTTCAGACATAAATGTACGCGTATATTTAGGAACGCGTCATGAATGAGGCTCATTGTGTCTTGGGAGAATTATTTATTTTTTTACTTCGAAACAAAACATGTGAATGCAGAAAACAACAATAACACTATTGTTTTCGGAAGGAAATAAAGATAAACAGAAAACACAAGGGGTTACCCTGGCGACCGCATAATTATGATTACCGAAGTGGCTCTGTGAAGTTTGTTTTTGCATTGTTTTTTCCTTGCAGGTTTTCAGATGTCTCCTTCTGATGTGTCTTAGGTTGTTACCCTGGCAACCTTACTTGGTGAGTGCTATTCTCACCTCCCCCTCCTCACCCTGTTTGTGATTGCATTGTCTCACTATTTCCATTCGCGTGTCACAGCACATCAAGTTAACATCCCCCCCCCCATACACACACAACAAGATGCAAAAATCTGCTTCAGGCGCCACTGCCTGCTGTGCCTATTCCCAGCGGCAGTAAAAGGAGGTCTTGCCAAAAAATTTAGCAACTGTTACTAAATGTGAACTTCTGTATTATAATATTGCATCTGATGGGAAATATTGAAACCTTCACAGGCCACTTAAAGGGTATGGATCTTGTAAGTTTCTAAGAAAAAGAGTCATGCAGTATTTGAAAATGAAACCCACATAACAACAAATTGGAAAGTGTTTTTTATGAGCCTGTCTTACAAATCTTTCCAACTAAACAAGGTTCATGGTTGTTATTTTTTCTTTGGACCACATACATATAGTTATCAGAATTGCGCAAATACATATTAGCAACATTTTAGGTATTTGTGACATGAAGTAAGACAGTCCGCTACCCTTTCCTCCTGACAAACAACAAGAACAGGGCTGCTATGCTATGATGAGCACTAATACCGCTTGCGTAGACTTGTAACTGACAGGGTAAACTGTGGTAGCCTCCTTGCCTCTAAATGTGCAGTTGTCTTGCCATCCAACAGCAATAACTGCTTGTGTTTACTTAGCACTCTGCATGACCACAAAGGGTTTCACAGTGGTCGAAAGTTTTCCCAAGAGAAAACATTTTTAGTCCATGAACCAGGGGTGTGAATTTCAGTCTCCTGGGCTTATGCTGGCAGCTATGTGTACTTCTACATCAGTGTTTAATTAAAATAATCTGATGTACTTTGATTGGCATTTAACTCCATTAGTGTTGGATGTATAATTTGAGTGCTGGTTTAAAAACCATTGCAATTGGAATTGCTTATTTTTTGTTGTGATGTTTGCTCTTATATTTTCTTTATGGCACATATGGTGTCTCCTCAGGACAGTTCCAATAGCAAGTCATGAGGTAAATAAAACAGAACTGGTCAAATACGTATTTTAAATATTGTAACTCTTTAGGCACAAGTAAAAATGGAACGCCCTTAAAGTTGCTTACCAAACTGCAGAATATTAGAAAAATTTTGTCCTGAATATAGGTGAAAATAGGCAGTTCTTAAATGATCAGGAATCTCCAGGTGTTTCCTTAGTATCGAAAGGGGTATCAAATCATCACTGAGACTGCCATTCTCTCCATCACTGCTGCATTTCAGTCAACTAGAACAGCTTTCCTCTGTTCTGAGAACTCACTAGTTTTGTACATATCCGCTTCACTCCGATATAACGGGTCCCCGATATGTTTCTGGGGTTCAAAGCGCCAAAGAATTACATTCTAAAAAATCTACAGCAACGTCTTTTCACAAATATACTGTAATGACACTGTTATTCACGAGCATCCACAGATCTATTTCTACCGAAGTATGCCAACTGTGTATATACGCACAAAGTATAAACCAATACACGCCAGTATTCTGGGGCTTACGTCAACAAAGTGCGCTCTAGAATACTGGCCTGCCTTGTTTGATACTTTGCGCAGATATACACAGTTGGCATACTTTGGTAGAAAGTAGTTTTCAAAAAGAACGTACACAACAAGGTCTGCGGGTGTTAGTGAGTAACCATATTTGTGAAGAGACATTGCTGTTGAGTGCCACAAACTTTGTACCCGTTAAAGTCTGTTCTATCGAGATGATATCACGGTGAGCTGCAGCGGATATCTACAAACTAGTGAATTCTCAGTGAAACTACCTGGATGGATAGATAGCGCTCTGTGTATGGAGAAACACATCAAAACTTAAATTTGGGGTGAACTGCCCCTTTAAGTGGATTGGATCCTACATCTCTGGACAGTTCTTTAGAATTTCCTGGGATGGTGGGTTGTCCGCAGGACCTTTCGGGTGTCCCCTAAGGTTCCACACTTAACCCACTCCTCTTTTCCCTTTGTGTCTGTCATCTCCATTCATGGTTCCTCATATCATTTCTATGCTGATGATATACAGCTTTTCCTCTCTTTACCTCCATCTGAAACTCAGGTTGCACTTCGTATCTCAGCCTACCTGAAGGACAACTCATGCTGTATGCCGGACCATCATCTTAAACTCAATCTGACTCAGATTGAGGTCCTGTACACAAATCCACTAGTAGACCTCTTATTTAATCCAGATACTGCAGGAGAGCTCAATCACAGCTTTTTCATTGCAAGAAGCCAATGGTAAGGGTAACCCTAGATGAACAACGATCTTCTCTCTTATGCAGCGGCTGTGAGTGGGGTATGCAGATTCTTTATAAAATTATTCTTAACAGAGACATTATGTATATCTGTGCCTCCAAAACCCTTTCATCAAAATCTCAAGCTCAGATCTTCCAGTGTTCTGGTTAACCGACAATTAACTTCATGCGGTAAACATTATAGTTCACTGATGTTACTCTTAATTTGTGCTGTAGTTTAGAAAACCCCTCTCCTGGGTAACCCCCAAACTTCACTTTGAGCTGGAATGGAGACCACCATCTATGGCATGCTTATGGAGAAGAGCATTGCCGGGAGTTTGTTGTTGTTTATTCAGTCGTGCTGTGAGTTCCTTTCCAGACATGCAAGAGGATGATTAAATATGCACCTATGTGGTCTGCAGGGGAATGCATTTTCTCAGCTGAATGGATGTGCCACTGCTGTGAAACCAACTATTAGCAGGGCATCTCCCCACCAAACATGGCAAGTGCTCAGACAGATCCAACGGCTTGAAGGGGTGTCTCTCCCATTGCTTACAGTGGCAGAAAAAAAATAGCAGAGGCCATGGACTACTGTGGAATTGCATTCCCCTGAGATACTGTCAGCATTACAGGCACTCATTTTGAATGGTAAAAACAGAATATAGTAACAATGCATCTCCCATGCTCGTAATTTGATTAGAACTAATATTTTATACTGTAAGAAAAGAGCTTTACAGTGCAGTACTACAACAAATTCTATTAACAGGCTTACATCTGAAGTTTTGTATGTTTTACAAAGAGTAGCACTGAAGTACCTTGTTAAAAATTAATAGTGAATCTTGAGTGATCTAAATTATTGTTTAGTAGGATATCTTACTAATAGTCAGTAAATAGGTGTGAAATGGTGACATATCAGTCTAAAAATGTAATTGTCTTTCTGTCTGATAGACCTTTCACTTGTGTGATCAGAGACTTATGTATGGATGAGCCAATGTGCGATGTAAATAAATGTGCTATGGATCATTTGCAATGCAAAGGGGATCGTCAGTTTACAGCTCTACAGTCTATCTACATGGTGTTTAGATGGGTGAAACTCTTCTGCACGTGTACTAAGATTGCTATAGCAACCATACGGAATGGAGACCTGGGGGTATTTCATAAAGCAAGATTACTGAGTTAGCGGGATAATACACTGAGTAAAACCCGGAACCCTCCCAAATCTGGAACATGGACTGAAGTAAAAAGAGCTGCTCCAGGTTTTACTCAGTGCAGTTATTTGATCCTGCTTTGTGAAATACCCCCTGGGCTATGACCGAATATGATCCCTGTTCCCTGCCCCCTGTCCACTCATACCCCTGTTTACTATATGCCCTTTCCCCTCAATTTTCAAGCAGTGTGCAAAAGAAATCCTGCAAAACTCTTTCCAAACTAGTGAGGAAGTACAAACCCCACTTCCCAAAAAGTTGGAACAGTATGTACAATGCACATAAAAGCAGAAAGCAGTGATTTGTAAATTCTCTTTTACATATTTAATTGAAAACAGTACAAAGAAAAGATATTTAATGTTCTACCTTTTCAACTTTATAGATTTGTGTAAATATATTCTAATTCTGAATGTGATGCCTGCAACACTGGGAAGTTAAAAAAAAAAACTGTTTGGAACATTCCACAGGTAAACAGGTGATGCTATCATGACTGGGTATAAAAGGATATCAGAAGGATATCACTCTTGATATCTTATTTTCAGGTACTCTTACAAGCGATACTATAATATATCTGCATTTGAATGGATCTCTATGGGAATTGGGGGGTGGGACTAGATTAAGCTGTAAATTACACAGGAATATTATGGAACCCATGCTTGGCTAAATGGCTGTATGTCATCAAGGGTCTGAGGTATCAAACGAGCCTCAAACCATCACTCTGCTGTCAGATATACAGTAGATATGAATGGATCACTTGAAGGGTTGTTTCTCCTGACTTACTTTTACATAGAGTTTAATAATAAAACGAGTCAAGAGAAACAACCCTTAAAGTGATCCATCCATATCTACTGCATATCTGGCAGCAGAGTGATGGTTTGAGGCTCGTTTGATACCTCAGACCCTTGATAACATACAGCCATTTAGCCAACCATGGGTTCCATACTATTCCCGTGTAATTCACAGCTTAATCTAGTCCCAACCCCAAATTCCTATAGAGATCCATTAAAATACAGAGAGGATATAGTATCGCTTATAAGAGTATCTGAATATTTAGAGATAAAATAAAACAAATGGTTGCTGTCATTACTTGTTCAATTGTAAATCTCATTAGAAAAAGCATCAGTTGTGTGCGCACCCTGGTGGAGCTGAACGCCCAGCTCTGTGGTGTGACTGCCAAAATCCCTCCTCCCTCCCTGCCTGGGCACACTCTGGGCACATACCTGAACCCATCAGTCTACAGGGGTGTGTCCCATTGAGGCACAAAACCACATAGAAGTACATTTTTTTAGGATCCCCCTGTGTGACATTGGCGTCTAAGCACTGCAGAGAGATTAAAAATGTCTACCAGTCAATCCCCTGGCAGTGCAAAAAGTGCCAAATGGCTTTCTGCCGCATTCCTGGCAGGCATTGCATTGACCCGTGCCACAGCTAAATGCTGACCAAAAAATGCCATTGGGCTGACTTCCTTATTTTGTATAAAGTTATGACTTTGTGTGGTGTCGAGTGTTTATTTGAAGTGCATGTATTGCCCAAGGCCATAGAAAACAACCTTCCATCTTATTGTGTCCTGTATTTTATCATGAAATTTGTAAAATTTCAAAACCCCTTTTTTCTTTTTTTTTTGTGTTCATTTGCCATTTATACAGTCTCCTGACATGGATCTATGATAAAATAACACACAGGCCAAGTTTGTACTGAAAAGAAGATATGCAACACCTGACAGTGCCAAATAGGCGTACATACATTTAATTGCAACAATTTGAGGCTACCAAAAATGGGCAAAATAAGCATAGACCCCAGGGGGATAACTATAATTTTTTTTGCCTATTTTTCATTAATAAACATAGCTTTTGTTAGTCCTAAAGAATGAGTGTCATTATGGATTAAAGCGTTTTATAATGAATAGAAAGATTAATGGTAAGATTGGATTTGTCTAGTGGTGTACCCACCATGTTTCAAACTGGGATATGTGGAGAGGTGGATAATTTTTTTTATGTTCTGAAAAAAGACATCCGCACTGAAGCATCCTCCGGGGACTTCCTTGTTCCTCGCTCCTCCGAGGAGCATTTAGCATCTGTAAAGATGGATATTGGACATTTCCGGGTCAGATGATGACCAAGAAGACAAGGAACGGATAAAATAAGTGATTGGAATGAACCCATAGAGGCAGCCATCATGTATTTCAATGTACAGTGCAATGCAATGCAATGCAAGCTGTTCACGCAATGTTCATTTTTATCAATCTTACCTGTTTGGCTTGACAAATTATTATTAAGAGCGTGTCGCCAGAGAATAAGACAGAAATGTAGTTCTTATGTAAGTTTTTTTTGTAGTTTTTTTGTATAACGTTAGTCTGTTATATTAAATAAGTCCATAAATTGAGTGTGTGTGCATGCATGTATTCGTGTGTGTGTGCGATTTTGTTTGTTTGTGAAAGAGAGAGGTCATGTATGCCTGTATGTGTGCATGTCTGTGTTACTTATTCATATATTTTATATTCTATATTCAAGTACTTTATGTAATTTGTTGCCGACCCTCTGATGATGCTGCCAGACTAAGTTGTGAATTTGTACAATTGTAAAATGGTCTGGCAGTGAAGCTTTGCGTCCATATGAATAGAGAATGGAATGAAACTCCATTAGAATTGGGATGGGGTAAGACTGTGTCTGTTTTTCAGGGATGTGACCCACACTCCTCCCTCCAAGGGGATAAGCAAAAATGTTCCAAACTGGGGCAGGAAGCACATTAAGCACCGCCTCCAAATGCACCAATCCAGGAGAAGCAACTGCTGCTGTCACTAACTCTGCTATATATAAGGCAATGTAAGACTGTCATGACTTTTTACCTGCTTGCCAAAATTGCAAATGAGTGCGCGGGTGCACTGGGATGGATAAAGAATCAGAAAAGCAGGGAAGCATTGATTCCATAAATGGCACATCTATTAATGTGCCATTAAAACAGGAGTCTTGCCTAAGCGCCAGTGGCCACGAGAGGCCCAGTTTTACAGAAACCAATCGTTTTTGTTGATGAAACCCCTTCTGCTCATCCCCGTCCATAGCTCATCAATAGAATGTCCCTGATCCCTACAGGTACATTTGAATTATGAATAACCCCAGAGCGCTCCGTTATTATTCATAAGGCATTGTATTTCTCAGTGTTGAAGGGCAACAGACGACGAATTGCATTAAACAAATGCGTGTGCAGCCACTGTGAGCATAGTTGTAGTGTGTAATTAAAATTACAGTTTCAGAAGACACAGTGGGTGCACAGTTATTGTTATTGTTATTATGTTATTCAAAGCCAACCAAATCAAGCGTCACTGTGGATAACGCCTCACAAGTTTTGTTGTTAAGCTGGAGCCCTTTTGCCAAGAAGTCATATTTTACTGAATCTTTTGATCCCGGGGAAGTTCAAAGCATGCAAGCATTAGCATTTTCCTTTGTGAACCCCCCCACCTTTTTTCGATTTTCCCATTTAATCCAATTCATTACTGTAGGCCCCTTGTCACATTCCCCTAGTGTCAAGGGATACAGTACGCCAGGCTGAAATTAAGAGTATGGATGTGTTTTCGTTTCTGAGATTTGTCCAATCAAAGTGCTTAAAAACTCTAGGGATCCACCATCCCCAAGAAAAAAAAAAGCAAGATGCGACGTTTGTTTTTCAGAGGAAAAAGGGCAGGCGACAAGATGGAATGGGCTAGAATTCATGAGGGCGACGACCGTCTGGTAGTGACAGGCATGCTCAATCAAACTCAGAGCTTCTGTCAAGAAACATGTCCCTACGCGTAGCTTACAGCCCTCATATTGCCCCTTTCATTTAACTGTGAATGTCATGTATTTGTGACTGCGTTATTGGACTTGTGACTGGAGGAGCTTTGGTCAGTTTGGTATAGATCATTGACACTTCACCAATGCACATTTTCGAGACTTTTTCTGTTTTTTTCTCATTAAAAAATGGCATAACTTTGACACAATTGTTTATCATCACTTTGCATTAATGTACAATACAGCATGTACATGTTACCTACTGAATATGTCATTTGGTCCTCTTGTTTCTTTGGTTTTCTGGCTGATTGCCAGCTGCAGAATGATATATTAGGTGTCTGGGGTGCATTCACAAATAAAATGATTGAAATGTTTTTTTTAAGTTTATGTTTTTTAACAAAAGTTTATAAAGTATATAAATTAAAATAGCAAAGTACTGATAAGCACCGGATACATTAAAAAGTTAGCTATTGTGAAAGCGCTATTTCTAATTCTCTATTTGTTTAGTGTACCACAATATCTCTATATAGATACAGTCCCTTATAAACAGCCTATTGCCTATGGTAGTTCCTTTTACTCCAAGCTTTGTTGTTTTTTTCCTGTGTTACCGTGCCCATTTCACCAAGGCACCTGCATGTTTTAAATAGCGGGCAGCACAGCAGATTACTATTCCAGGTTCTGCAGTTATGAGAGCTTTTTCTTCCTGACTCGAAACAATAACAACCTTGGAATTGCTGAGATATCGCTTTCTGGGCCATCACATCACAGCTTTTAAAGACTGGAGGGGATTTGTGAAATCTAGGGAGGATGGTTAGACCATCACCATGAAGTGTAATCACGTATTCATGGATTTTAATACATAAAAAGTAATAATCTATTGCATAATTTCCCCAGGAGACCTTTTTGCATTTCTCACACATAACTAACGATGTTAATAGATAATTCTGGGACAGCAGTGTGCTATATCAGGCAGAATAATGCCCTGAAAACTGGTTCTCATACTGGAAGACTGCTGGCTCAGGGAATAGTGGAGCCATCTTTTGTTCAGTGTAACTAATATAGGCAATAGTTAAATTCATGAATTTTAAAGTCTCTATGGTAATACTTTGATAATCATTCTAAATGCATGCCATCGCTCACCAAATGACATTAGTGCAGCCAACAAGAGCAGCAATAAGCATAAATAAAATTCTCCTAAGCGGTTCCAGCCTTTTAATGAAAAAAGGCCTATACAGCATTGCTGAAAGGTTGGTAGATAATTGGATAGATGATTGCCCATAGACCTCACAAATGTATTTTTGTTTGTTAATGGTTTGACTTTGATTTTGCTGAGGGAATCTGGATTTTATAATGATCCATTTTAATTTATTGTATTGTTGTTGACCAAATTAAACAGCTAGTCTCTCCATCAGCTGGGATATTTTTAATTGAGTCTGCTGGTACAAAGTACATATCACTTGTCACTTAGGACACAGTGTTCATTTACTGGAATGCACTATTCATTTGCTACTAGTATGTACTATACAAAACACTATTGTTTACAATAGTGCATGAGCTTAATAACACACAGCTATGCTTTCAGAACGGCTTCTGTTTCAGTAGTTACATCCGGGCCTGAAGCAATGCGTTCACATTGGGACAAACGTAAAATCAGCATGCAATCTACAATCTCTCCACAGTTACAAGCTCAGTTAATATCAGGCCATAGAGTGACTCTGATAATGTTCATTATTTCATTCATTAAGTTTTTTTATAAGTGGTTTATAGGCTGATATAGGTACATATATCACAGCAAATGATAATTCACACAAAAGGAATCTGTGGCACTCCAGGCACATGTGGACTAGCAATACTAGCCATGGACACTTTTCAATGGATCCATTGAAGTAAGCCTTTAAAAGACAGCAGCCTCCCAAATATTGTATTTTTTTCTTTCAATGTTTAAATGTAAAAGGTAAACTCTAACTTCTTGCATTTCTAATTTTGCAATCTTTGCAATAACTTTCGTAATTTAACATTCCCCAACCAGCCTGCATTCTTCTAGCTTCAATGTAAACACCTGATCAATGTAAATAAGGTGAAATCCGTACTGCACAGTATCATGGTGGAAATGGATGCAAAATAATTAAATTATGATATATGTGCACTTCTAACTCACTCATGAGGGGAATAGTAGGTATAAATCTTTGAACAGAAAATGATTTTTTTAAATCTGAGATGTAAGCTAATGAATAAATAAAGCCTTGAATAAAATCAACCATTAAACAACCATTTGGGAAATCATTTTCCCAAGTAGACCATGGGAAAGACATCCCCGCATACCCCTGGGGGCAGAAGAAATCAGAAGTTTTTGCATTTGGCCCTGTTTACAATACTGTGGCTATTAGGCTAAAGAATCTTAAATTTTTATTAAATTACATTAAGGTCTGCAATTGCTTATGATTAAAAAACCACTGCTTGTGACAAGTGACTACAGTCCAAAAGATGTTGCTTGTTCCAGATATCAAAGAATCTGCACATGAACAATAATAATGTGCACTTATAATACATTTCTGGGAAAGGCGCTCGTTTGAAAAAAGGGTCTCGTATGCATTCGACTGTTTTATTTTTTTGTATGAACTTGCACCTCTTGCAGGCTAAAGAGGAGCAATTCTGAAATTACTGTCAAATTGGTCAGGATGTCCAGACATAGGAGATTCCTTGAATCGATTACTTTTTCCATGGCAGCAAGGAGGGCTAAAGCTTCTTTAAGGGCCAATTCTACCAGACCCAATTACCGTGTGAGTGCAGATCCTGGGTGAGCCGGATTCTGGCGAGAGAAGGCCAAACGCACTGCCATCACATTTCCTCAAGCTGCTGGGTTCACGAGGTGAGTGTCACCTGATGGGCCTGATGTTTTTTTCCACACAGGCCTCCAGCCCGCTCGAGCCATCGGTGAAAGCACAAGGGTCTGAAGGCTTTTCAGAGATCTGGTCTGGTATGGTCACAGCCACCTCACTGAAAAGCAGAAAGAATGGCTGCTGCTGTTTTTTTTTTCAGTTATGTGTCCAAAAATTCCATTGTATGGATAATTGCATTGTTGTCTGTCTGTCTGTCTGTCTGTCTGTCTATCTACCGGGCGTGTAGTGTGTAATTAAAATTTATTTAAAAAAACTGCTTCACCGGGCGACACACAAATGGGAACGGGAGGGTTCAGTCGGACAAGGATCCGCACTTCATCGTGCTTGGCCAACCCCCGCTGGCCTATAAGAGCGCTCGTAAAACTGCATGTCAAAGCCGCATATGAAAGGTCTTCCTCCAACACCGCTCTGTGTGAGCTGCGGTCTGCGGTGCGAAAAGAAGCAGCTGTTGGAAATCAAAACAACCAAAAAAAACGAATTTTGAAAAATGTGTGTGTGATGACAAAACTGAATGCAAACAAAGTATAAAGGTCACTTTTGAAATCTTCTTCTGCTGTCCTGTAAGAGCCAGTTTAGGCCAGATTGTTCTTTGTCTGCCATTTCTACAGATACAGCATCTTCACAGGTGAACGGTTTATAGTCAGACATTTTAGTTGACTACAGCAATAAGTCATTCTATTTACACCAGAAAATAAATCGATACTACTATGGAGGTTATTTGGTGAAGCCAACGTCTATGTACCTCCAAAAAAAACTATTCATAAAGGCACATTTATTCATGGTTTAATGAATAAGGTGAATGTGTCAGCTTATAGTTGCCTCATTCCTCTTCGTAAAACAGGAAGCAAGATGAAAACAAATGGAAACACTGCGAATGGATCGGACGACTTGGATTGGACGAGTACAACCAGAGGATTTGTGGAAATGCAGTTACTTGAGCACATTTGTAATTTAAATTGACGATTGGCATAGTATTACAACTACCAGGGGATCCTCCTCTGGGGATCTTTCTATTCAGCTGTACATTAGCGTTTACAAAAGTAGGCTACTTTGCTAAATTAGTTTCAGGGAGTTGCATATTATAAACAGTCTGCATTTTGACTTATGGCCAAATTTGAACAGTGTGTCTGTTCTGAAGTAATACTTAAATATGGGTTTATAAATATGTACATAAACCTACCACAAATTTAGACCATAACAGTACTCGTCTTGTTTATCTTATTTTGTTTCTGCTCATATTTTCTCTCTGGATGGTAGCTTGATTGGGATTTCTAAATGAAACTCTGGCAAATTATTTGGGAATACAACAGCATCAGTTAAAGTACAATTCAGCATTAATATATTTCCCAGTGAAAAATGGATTTTTACACATAGAATAATCAACTTGCCTAAAACACTGGTTCTAGCAGGTGGGGTTTTTATTGCTAAACTATTTTTGTTTGAATCACCTTTAAGTCATGTGAAAGATAAAAAAGGGCATCCCCACTGGTAATACCTCGTAACTGGCAACCCATGTTTATTTGTGAATTCAGTTGCATGATTGTGTTAGCCCTTAGCATTGCAGAACAAGTTGCAGGAAAACAATGCAAACATAATCATAGAAAAAATAATAAAATTTTCTCAAAAGATTTTCCTATGCAAAGCAACCTACCTGTTTATTTATACACGGTATTTGTAGTTAGAAAAGGATGCGACATGTTGCATTCTGGTTAGCGAGCCCAGTTTTTTACCCACTGCTGAGTTCTGTTATCAGCATGTACTTGAAAAGTTGTTTATTTTTTATGTTTCTTGTGAATAGATGACAGAATTACAGGAACGTTTGGTGGACAGCAGTGGGTTCACTTTCCTTTTTGAGTATAGAAACACTGAGGTGACAGCTGAGGAGTTTCTGAAAGTCAAGACAAGAAGGTTAGGCTAGGTCTCTGTAGTTCTGCAGTAAATTTGATGTTGAACCTCAAACTTAGGTCGAGGTTAAACAGACTGGAGTTGTGCCGTGTGTGAGTGTGTTCGTGCTGTGGGGGTTGGCAATATGGGCTAACTGTGCTTAGCCAATGCACTCCCAAAATTAAAAAAAAATTCTGGCTACGTCACTGGTGTGTTGTACTTTATCTCCTCTGTGATTATCTTTAAGGATAATAATATACTATAATCTTATTCATGAGCATGCTTGTCAAAACAGGGAGTGAGAGTTCCCCTCCTGAGTTTTTCTTTGTTCTTCACTCAAATAGACAGTTGTTACCTGCAAGAAACGAAGGAGGAAAACACAATCCTTAGCAATGGTTTAAGAGATGGGCGTTGTGGGGGGACCCCCATGTTAGAAGAAAATATAGCCCTCCATATCTTGTCTTGTCTTGTACAAGGCACATCTGAAAGAGGAACACATCTACACCAATTACTCAACATGAGTGACAGGCAGAGAGGTATGAGGAAGGGCAGTAAAGGCAGGCTCGTGATTGGAGGGGGTCTCAATTAAAGGTGGGTCGCGCGCAGGGTGCAGACAGCATCCTCAGTGTCCAGCTGGAACAGCAAGCCTCTATGTGAAATGAACCTCTGACCCTGACTTCAATGACGGCAGACCACGCATTGCCACAGCCGTGTATTGATGCCACACCTGCAGAAGACTACACAATGTGCACTCTGGCATGAGACACACACAAGCATTACAACATGCAGGGAAAGTTCCAGAACACGAGCTTACAG